>OX608049.1:7273287-8523287 GCA_951509405.1 Machimus rusticus
TATTTTAGTATTCCATTATTACTCAAATAAAGCATTTAACTACTCAGTTTTTAATTTTTTTAATTAGATAGATTTGTAGGTAAAAAAGTTTACGAACCGCTGGTGCTCGACCAATCCTCCAGGAGTCATAACCTTTCGCAATGAGTTCTAAATGTGAAAATTATTACGGAGGAAATTTCTGGTACATCGGAAATGACTAAAGCGAATCATCCACCACATTCCCGCAGTTTCCGAGGCGAACGTGAGGAGCAGCACGCCGCCGCCGCTGCCGCCGCCGAAGCCCCGGAGCCCCGCATTGGGGCGCACTATTTCATTGATGTCGGCCCAGTGAATCAAGCTGAAGCTTTTCCAAACAATTGTGCAAACATCTTTCGCTCTCTTTTCGCTTTGGGCAAACAGAATAAAAGTTAAGTAAACCCAGAACGCGCTGCGGTCGGTCTGCTCCTTTTCGAAAATAACGCCCAGCGCCATGTGAACCGGAAGTGTTCATAAACGAGAAAATATGGGGCTCAGTGGCACTCGCATTGTCCCCCCGAAGGGCGGCAGCGGAGTCCCGGGAAAAACGCCGCATTGTGAAGGCACACTTTGCGAATTAACGAATTACACGAGGACGCATGTGTGACCGAGTGTAGGTGCACACACACACACATTATTTGATTTAAGGGATGAAAACGGGTTGTGACTCCGCGAAACATACAAAAGGATATCTTTCAAATAGTGCGAAATTTCGAAAAAATATTTTGCATAATTTTCAGTTAAGCACACTGTAAAATGTTCCAACTATGTAGGTACTGCTAAGTTCAATTGGATCAGAACTCCTAGGTTTTACCATTTAAAATTACTTCACGACTTAATGTATTATTTAACTGATTTTTATTTAATAGATTTTGAATTGAAAACCAATTAGTAGTATGTATTAAAATTCCTTTATTAAAAAAAAACAAGTGCACCAAATTGGAAAGCAATTAGTCATTAATTGTATAGAATTAAATTAAAATAAAAAACCATTATATACATATATGCAAATAAAATTCAGGGAGCAGAAACGCATTTTGTTTTAATTTTGACTGAGACTTTCAATTTTAATAACTGAGCTATGTATTGCATAAAAATCCGGAAAACCTTTATAACTCGGTTCAAACTGAGAGCAGAGGTAACATGTCTTTTGTTTGTTACATTATTTTGAACTAAAATAAAAAAGTCTGATTGATGGCCGCGCGAAAAAAAAAGGCGAAGAAATAAAAATCCATTCGTTTTCATCCCATGACGCATACGTATTATAGAAGCTACATAAATTAAAAGAGGATGTTTTTGTTTAAAAGTTAAAAGTTATATTAAATTCTCTAGGTAAGTAAATTTGCAATATCTATTAGCTTTTAAAGATCTTACATGCAAAAATTATTTTAAAAATGCAGCGAAGAATTGTAGGAATTTCCAAAAGTCAAAAGAAATATGAGACGATTAGCAAAGACAGAAATTAAATATTCAAAAGGAAAAAGGTTGAAATTTTATTTGCATTAACACCAAGCACTGATAATTTAATAGTGTATGTATATAAGCACCCAAGTAGTAATATATAAAACAGATATTTATAGAAGCTAACAAAGCATACTATAATTTATATACCATTTTATGGCAGCCAATAATAGTAGAATCTATAAATCAAACTTTTTCAATGTTTTTTTGTGGTTGCGCAACGAAACTGGCACGTTCGGGAAATATATGAATGTGAATTTTATTCTTTAGCATTTAAATAAAAATTCTTCATAAGTTTTTATCTAAATCTTGTTTCTTTTCTTTTATTGAGACGACTCTCGAGAATTGCAAAAAAGTCTATAAACAACGGTAAGAATTTAACAATTATTTTAAAATACGTTAACTTGAACCAGAAAAAAGTTTAGACTAGGACGAACTTAGAAATTTAAAAACAATTATTTCGCAATAAAATAAAGAATTAAAAATTGCTAAACTTAAGGATTAGAAACTGAAATAACGGCCTAGAATTTGAAAAACATGTAATAAATTCGCAATTAATTATATTCTAAGTAAAACGATATATGAAGCAGTGTTGAGTACGTTCAATAGCTTTGCTAACTTACTTTTTAAACGCTTATAAATATTTCATTCAATCATGATAAATATTTGATTTTTATAACTTTTATTTTGAAGCCTTAATATATGTATAAAGAAAATTGAGTGAAACTTTGAAAGGGTGAGTATTAAGAATTCAAAAATAGTAAAAAAATAAGGAATTCATACGCGATCATATGCAAAATTCCATTTGAACTATTTTTTTTTTCTTTAGATAAATAGTCCCTGAAAGTTCAAACTTGTGATATATTCAAAAGGGCTCGAAGTTTTCGAAACAAAACATTAATAAATTATTCACTTGTTTTCCTACGAAGTCATAAAAGAGAAAAGTATGTTCAAAGAAGTTTCATGTGAAATAAAATACTAAAACACCTTCCTGTTCAACGTTTCCACGAAGGAAGGTTTCTCATTTATCTATTAGCAAATTCTATCATAAAATTTAATGCTTTCACAAAATAATAACATTCAAGTAACCCTAAAGTACTTTAAGTTTCAACGTATGTACATATGTCGATTTTTCTGGGCAGATGACCGTCAACATTAAATTGTTTGAAGTTGTTCCTCCCCATAAAATTTTTATATGAGGTATTCGTCTTGCTACTGCGACAAAAACAATTCTGGACTATCTTAAAGATTCATTTTTAAAAGTTTGCCTTCTGTCTGCCTCATCTTTTATTGGCTGAATTGAAAAGATCACAGATAATAAAATTGCAGACACTATTTTTCTTTCAAGAAAATCTAGAAAATTCAATAGAATTTGTGATCCAATAAAAAATAAACAATAACTCAAAATTTTAGGATTCTATTAAAATGAAAGGGCTATAAACTTTTCTTTTCTTATAAGCTTCCGATTTTAATTTATTTAGCTGTTTCGACAGATTACTACAGTATATGAAAAACTTTAGAAATTTCTAAAAAAATAATAAATATACCTAATGTAATAGTATTGCACTTTCATGTAAAAGTATAAAACAAGGATTAGGTATAAAATTAGGTGTTTTTTTTATGTTTTTCTAAACTTATATTCGAAGTTTTCAATTCTGTACATAGAATCAGCCAACGAATATCCTGCTAGAAAAAATTAAAAAGTTTTTGCAATCGTACATATGTATTGTATATAAATAGAAAAAGAAAGCGAAGTGAGTACTTGAGCTAGTATAAAATACTTATTTAAAAGTTTTAAATGCATTTTTTTAATTAATTTCAAAACAATATTGTCCCTTTGATGGTTATTAAAATCTAATCATGCCCTTTTTCTCCGTCCATGCGTCTAATTGTGAGCCTGAAAGAGTTTTATAGGACATACAAAGTGCGTGGTACGAGTATTAAACGCATCAGAGGAAAAGACGGTTAAATTAAATTGCACTGCCAAGAAACTTGCGACCCACTTTCTTGGCATGTAAATTGGGACAACAAACACTTCCTACAAATCTGAAACAAGAGAAAAGCCCGAACACAAAGTACAGAATTTTTACCTAAAAAAACTTTTAAGATTTAGCATTCACGGGCTACGTAATTTAAGGAGCTTAGAAGTTTCTGCAAGTAGACAATAAATAGCACTAATGAAAAGTATATGATTTAAATTATTTCAGGCTCCAATTTATTTCAAAATTCGTTAAAGATTCTTTTGAAACATTAAATTTTCTTCAATTATTTATTATAAACATCTTTCTTCTCGTAGCATTAAAAAGGTGAAGTTCAATAGCAAATATTTGCCTCGCGACTCTTGGTTATGATATATTCTTGGAATGATGCAGAGTGCAGTGAAATACTTTTTTATATATGATTATTAATGCCTCAACAATTATATACTAAAACTATGTTAATATCTCTACTATATTGTGCAATTATATAAAAATTGGCCATTCAGTTGAATAAATAAATGTTACAAATGGATATAGCCTTTTTCATCTCTTTGAATTATTTTAGGTTTAATATATTTACGCTTTCATATAAAATTGCAGGAAATTTCGAAAATGTTTATGCACTAATCTGCATTCATTTTTATTTTATTTTTTATATTTAGAATATATATAAGGATAAGGGCTTAACCTAGAGTCTTAGTAAAAAAAGGCGCTCTCAGGAGCAGAGCCTATATAGCGCATATTTATAATATTCTTTTAAATCTATTTTATCCTAATACATATTTATTTCAAGTTTCTGGTCATATACAATAATAATTTCCGTCTAGTTAGTCTAACAACAGTTATGAATACCCTAAATTAAATTAACATAGAAAAAATATTGAAGTTATTTTACTTATTATACTAGATAGAATTGTGAATATTTAAACTACTGAGGAGGGTTAGTAGTAAATTATTTTTTCTAATAGTTTAGTAGGCTGTCGTTATAAAATCTTGTATAAATAACGAGTTTACTGAAAAAAGAGCGAAAAAGTTTATTACCAAATATAATTTGAAATAAATGAAATTTACTTATATTTTGTGTCATTTAAACCGCTCTTAAATTTAACTTAATCTTGCTCTAATCCTGACCTCAATCTGGCTTTAAAAGTAATTCAATCCTGGAAGCAGGTTTGGGCCGGCTTGGTCTAGGCAAGGATTCGACTTACTGAATTTTTGTAGAATAACCATAGCCTACATATTAAGGCATAACATGTTAGGAATTTACTCGGTTTCTACCGTAGATTAATAAAAGAAACCTTAAGATGACCATCAGATTGAAAAATCCAACACCAAACATCCAAAACAAAAACTCTTGTAGCTTACACAATAAAAACAATTTTATTCGGACAAATCAGATATGAGTTTCTAGTATTCATTTACGGATAAATTCTCAATCAACCAAATTTTAAGCATTTTAAGCTGGACCCCCACGGTTGATGTAGTCCATTTCTGATTGATCCAGAGGCTTCCTCCAGTATCGCGGCGGGAGCTGCCAGTCTTCGATAGCGTTGCTTGAAACTGTCGCCTGCAGAAAGGACAATTTATGCAATTAATACAATACACGATCAATAACAACAGCTTACTTGACCCGCTTGGGGCGGAGCACCACTCACCGCAGCTCCTGCAGGCGCCGCAGATTGTGCATTGACTCCAGGTATCAAAAGACCTCCCTTCCTGAATTTAATCGTTGGAACTCGACGTGCAGCCGTCGCTAACAAAATTTTCGTCGTAAACACCATGATTTATAAGAATTTAAACCAGCCGCAGCACCCAAAAACCGATTACTTAATCCTCGATATCAAAAAATAGAACCCTTATCATAACAGCTGTCAAAACGGGGTTGATTATTTTGACAACAAAGTTTTTTTTTTGTAGAGTTGCCTGGCCTGTATGTAAGCTAAATAAAGGATAAGTTACATTTGCTTTGTAAAATACTGCTTAAACAAAATATTTTTAAACATTTTACTAAATATAATTAACCATAAACTAAATATAACTTTCTCAAATAAAATTCTACAAAAGTAGTTATTTTAAAATTATATTTATTACAAAACACGCATCCAACTTCACTTTATAGAAATTCTGTATGACAACAAATCGAAACGTCAAGGTACCTGTTTTCATGAAGGGAAAAGTGCATTTTTTCAGTGATTTTGAATGAGTAAAATGCCGGTAGATATAAACCGCTTAACAGAAGGGTGGTTAGAGTTAGAAAGTGATCCCGGCCTGTTCACTCTGCTGCTAGAAGACTTCGGCGTTAAAGGCGTACAAGTGGAAGAGATTTACGACCTACAAAAACCCATCGAGGGCCCCGTTTACGGCTTTATTTTTCTGTTTCGATGGATAGAGGAGCGCCGGGCAAGGCGAAAAATAGTAGAAACAACCGAAATATTCGTAAAAGATGAAGAGGCGGTCAGTAGTATTTTTTTTGCTCAGCAAGTGGTCCCGAACAGCTGTGCGACTCATGCTCTGCTCTCAGTGCTCCTCAATTGCGCGGACCTCCACCTCGGGGACACCCTGAACCGATTAAAAGTTCACACGAAGGGGATGTGCCCGGAAAACAAGGGCTGGGCCATCGGGAACACCCCAGAGCTCGCCTGTGCCCACAATTCGCACGCGATGCCTCAGGCTAGGAGGAGGCTGGACAAGAGCAGCGGAGTTAGCACGGGCCGATTTACGGGAGAAGCATTCCATTTTGTTAGTTTTGTCCCCATCAATGGCCACCTCTTCGAATTGGACGGCCTGAAGCCGTTCCCGATGGACCATGGCCCTTGGGAAGAGAACGAGGACTGGACGGATAAATTCAGGAGGGTGATGGCAGAAAGACTGGGGATTTCTACGGGGGAACAGGATATTCGGTGAGGCCTCTTCTGGTCCGTGAAGTAATTATATCTGTTCTTACTATCAAAGTGACCCACAGATTTAATTTGATGGCTGTGGTCCCAGACAGACGGATAGCGATTCAGCACAAACTTAAAATGCTGAGGACGAACCAGGCGATCGTATCTGCAACGCTGCAGAAGCTCCTCAAGGCCGATAGCGAAAAGAAAGAAAATAAGACTGTAAGCAAATATTTAGTGAATTCTAAGTACAACTAAACAGGCACTAAACTGTCGTTATTTAGCCAATTTGTAAAACTAGAATTCTGAACATCAGGGGTCAGGATCACGGGTGTAAAGAAATTTTATAACTTTAAATAAAATTCCAAGCTGTGTTGATTCCAAATATTTCCTCGTATAAATAATATACATACATTTTACTAAATAAAAAACCTATCTTTGCAGGGCTCATCAGATGCTTCGAAGGAGGAAACAGGCGGTCCATCCTCACCTACCTCTTTTCTAGAACCGAATGCATTCACAGCCCGGGATCTTCAGTCGCTCCTAAAAAATCTTGAGTCTGAAATAGCTATAAACGAGCAACACCTCAACGACGAGAACGACAAACGATACATGTTCAAAGTACTTAAAATAAATTCCCCAAAATCCAGAAAGATTCTAAAAATAGTATTTTCTTCCAGGTGGACGACTGC
This sequence comes from Machimus rusticus, assembly GCA_951509405.1. NCBI lineage: Eukaryota > Metazoa > Arthropoda > Insecta > Diptera > Asilidae > Machimus > Machimus rusticus. Next base: position 7,280,317 of record OX608049.1, read on the forward strand.
CGGCGTACTCACAACTACGACGAATTTATATGCACTTTTCTTTCAATGTTAGCCCACCAGGGTGTCCTCGGGGAACTGGTTTCTCAGCACCTTTTGCCTTCAAAGAAAATCACGGGTAGCCAAAATACAAATCGGATCGGAAGACCCACGAAGAAAAATGGAAAATCACCAAAATCAACGGGGAAACGAAGAAAGGGTCGAAACAAATGTAAGAAACGGAGCTGAGTTATTAAATTTTTTATTTTAAATTTTAACTTCATCTAAATAAAATTTAGTCGTCAACAAAAGTTAAATTGTCTTTTTTTCTGTTAGGATTTTACTAGGTCCTCTAGCATTTCTTCGGACACCGGCCGACCAATCGAATGTTTCTGGAAGTGATAAAGGATATGTTTTCCGATCCTTCAACTTAATACAATTTTTTTATTTTTTAACTAGAAATATTATGCCACCGGAAATTGAGATGGTTACTTCTTCGTTATTTTTATTCAACGACTACTGACAGGAAACAATGTCATTTTTTGGAGTCGTCCACGTTCCTTTTAGATTAAGTTTCATATACTTTTTGAACTACAATAAAGCTATTTAGAAAAATAAATATTTTTTAGAGAGAAATATCATCACTGGATTTGGATAAACCACAAATGAGTTAAATTGGATCTCTAAACCATTTGATAAAGTATGCTATAACTCCATATTCAAAAACTCAAAATAATACCGGATATCCTTGAAACTGAGTAAATAAAGGGGTAATATTTGTAATTTCAATTGTAAAATTCAATTTGACGAGCAAAAATTTTAAAGTTAAAAATTATGTATATAACGATTTTTATAAGAATAAAAATAGAACAATTCAGCAATAAAATTGATATTTTTTCTGTTCTAGGGAATATTGTTATTTTTCATGTAGTTTATTTAAATTTTTAAAGTCTTATAATTTTTCAAGTAATTAAGCTAAAAAGCCGGTTAACCATTGAGAGGAAACCCCAGAATATTTGCTATTGAATAACATCACCACAGTTTTTAAAATGAATTATAAGAAATTAACAAGATGGTTTACGAATACATTCCCAAGAATATTAAAATTAAATAAAAAAAATGCCAAATTGATTTTCCGAAGCATTATTCTTTTGGAATCTTATTGTATAAGGCAAATTCGTTTTAAATACTAAAATAAATAAATAATTATGTAGTAATTAACATGAAATATAAACGGTGAAACGACTTTTTATTTCAAACGGATTGACAATTGACAGTTGTTTCTGTTCCGGAAAAGTCTCCACCGTTGATCCTCATGAATTAAAAGCTAAAAGCGTTGGAAATAAATTAACGACAGCATTGAATTTAAATCAATTACGCTAAAATAATTAATGTTTTTTTAAAATAAAATTTGCAGGAGTAAAATTTCAAAGATGAATCAATAAATCCATTAAAAATTTGAATTTTACTTTTGTAGAGTTCTACAAATATCTCCGTTCCGTTCCCAAATGTGTAGACCTTCAAGAAGAAGAGTGTTCAGATTTCAGTTGTTTCTCAGCAGTCGGTCGTGTCGGGAGGAGGTTGATTTCGTGGGGGACACATTTTTAAAAAAGTTCGGCTTACATTCATTGGTCTGGGGAAAAAAAGAGAACTACATTAATTACATTGAATTATTATAGTTAGTAGTTCAAGTGTTAATCACAATCGAATTGTGCGCTAGTTCGGGCAGTGAATTTTAAGTGCAGTCGAAGCGCATTGTCAACGAAATGGCACTCGAATCAGATGACAAAATGAAAAATTCAGCGGATCCCGACAAAAAGGACGAGACGAAGCCAAAATCATCGGTGGGGGCAATCGAGACGGCCGTCAAAAAGAAAGGTTAATATATATTCGTTTTGGAGAATCGAGAACCGGGTACGCCCCACGGGTCCGTTCGGGCCGAAAACCCTTCCTCAAGTTTTGGTACCCGCACCGAGCACGAGTCATATAACATGTTACGTAATATTTTTACGAATAATTCGCCTTGGTTGGAGGTCCCCCGGCGGCTGCATTCAGTAATTTTACCAGTGCAAATTGACCAGTTAAGTGGTTTAACTGAGGCTGCACCGCAGCACGTGTTTGATAAGCCTGGTCTGGGTCGTGCTCCTCGGTTAAGATATTTCCCATGCTTTTGGTTATTTGCTCATCGACGACGTCGAACGAATCGGTCGGAGGACGGAGCTAGAACTACTCTACTACGCTTCGGCGATTTACGTTTCTGTTTCGCATCCGAAAATCTGATCTCTGCTCTGGGTAACGAACATGTGACACCGCTGCTAGCCGATAGCACTCCACAGCACAAGGGAGCGGAGTTGTATTTGTGGTGCCCCGGCGAGAATGCCGGTGGGGTCTTATCAAATCTTTCTGGTTCTTCTAGATGGTGCTCTGCTCTTTTCAGTTCTGTTTTTCAGCTCTCGTTAGGCTTTCTCTTGCCCTGCCTCCCGTGTGGCCCCGAAACGGTCGGCTCGGCGCACGCATTTTATTATTTTCATTAAACACATTAGAGCCCAGAACCATTGCCGGTCGTGCCCACCACTGTTTACTTTTACGTTATTTATTTCAGTGAATGAACTTAATTCGAATTGTTATTTCTAATATTGTATCAGCCCAACAGCCGCACAGTTGTGCCCCAGCGCGAATGCAAATTCAGATGAAGAAATGAAAGTATTTATCTCATGGAACTATGAGGGTTATTCTGTGCCGGGATTTTCCTTTCAACCTTGAGGCACTTGGCCAAGGCACTAAGGCACAACACAATATAACAGAAAATGCAATATTTAAGATTACATTGAAGGCATTCTATCCTAAGTAAATATTACAAGTATTAAATTGCTTCAAAAAGTATGGCTTCTTAACTGAAAAGTCAAACAATTTCTATTAATTTATCGATTGGTGTGAGGTCTGAAGACTTTGGTCAACAAATGGACGGTCATAACGCCCAATTGGCACCAGAGGTACTCTTTCAGTGAATCCGGTTCTAAAATTACAGTGTCATTTCGAGATAAGAGGGCTGTATTTAATAAACAAACAACGCCTGAATTACATGAGACTGTTTAAAAATTTTTTGATATTAACTTGTGTTTCATAAGAATTCTCTTTTACAACGTACACATAAAAATTTATATCCACAATCGGTCTTGATCTAGAATATTTGTAAAATTAAATCCATTCCATGGATTTCATTCAGTTGTATAAATATGTATCACTTATCATAATTAAGTCAGATGGTCGACCCACTTTGTAATATTTTTGTATTCCATATCTTAAAAATGATTTCGCTTTCATTTTACGTATTTACGGAATTTACGAGCCTATTTCTTCTATGTCATACTCTTCCAATCTGCGATGCCTTAACACTGATTTTAGTCTAGTCTAGTTTTAGACTAGAAATATTAGTTTCGGTAGTTTATTTTGCGTTCTCTCGACCAATTAATTTTGTACGCAATCAATTTATTGATTAAATGAATTAATTAGGAATATACACATAATAATATTGTAATTAGAAGTCTATATGAAAATTAAAATTTTAGCTCTGCGATATTCGTTTACACGATTTAGATCATTTTCATTCCAAGGAAGCGAAAAGTGCCAAAATAGTTTTAGTCTGTCTATCTAAAAAGACAAAAACAATTTCCCTTGCTCCCCTAAATCGTAAGTCTTTAAGAGTCCCGCGGTACAAGGACCAGGATCCCCTTTTGTGCACAAAAGTGTTTCAGCTCCATCCTCCAACGTAACACGAAGTACTTCGAATTGAGTAACAATTTCCATCTGAATGGACGGCGACGACTATTCCCGTCCCCAGAGACCGGGAACGAGGAAAATGCGTGTGCAATGCAGAGTCTTGGAGCTAGCCAGACCGAAGTCCTAACAAAAAATTGAAAGTGATGTATGGGGCTTCGTGGGGTAACTCAATTAGTCGGATCAATATCTCTTCCGACTATTGTGCAGCGGAGAGCCGTTGTCCAAGCAGTGGTCATCTCCTCAACCTTTGCGCTATTGCACTTAAAGAAAAAGCAACTTAATCATTCCACAGCAATTCGGACAAAATTTGAGGAAGTTTTGTTGAACTTTATCATGCCAGTAGTAAAATGAGGAAAAGAATAATCGGGATTCATTTAAGTCTCATTAAATAAATTTTTATTAGAAGATGCAAATATGAATTATACATATATTTAAATATCTTAAAAAGTATTTTTTTTTTCTTTCTGAATAATTGTGTATTTCGTAGAATTTTGGAAATTCCATTCAGTGAGATTAATTTTCGGAGATTATTAGACGATTAGATAGAAATATGATATTAATATTGTCTATTTATTTATTTTTTTCCAGGGAATGGAAAGAAAGCAAAGAGCTCTGATAAGGAGCATGTCGTTATTAATGGGCATTGTGAGGAGTCTGGGGATAAAAAGGAAATCAACGGGAATGCATCTGACACTGAGAAAAAGCGAAAGGGTAGTGAAGAAAAGGAGACTTCTGAAGCAACCAAAGAAAGTACCGAACAAAAAGATAAAGAGAAGAGCGAAATAGAAACTCTGGAGCTGTACCAAGATGCTGGAATATCTGTACACATCCAGAGTCCCGGCGCTGAACTTCTATCAATTCAGGTCTCGAGCATGGAATTGGTTCAGGAAATTCATCAGTTGTTGATGGACCGAGAAGATACATGCCACCGAACTTGTTTTTCTCTCCAGCTCGATGGGGCCACACTGGACAATTTTGCTGAACTTAAAAATATTGAAGGACTTAAGGATGGTTCGGTTATAAAAGTTGTTGAGGAGCCCTATACGATGAGAGAGGCTCGAATTCATGTACGCCACGTTCGAGATCTGCTTAAATCGATGGATCCCGCTGATGCTTACAACGGTGTAGATTGCCATTCTTTAACATTTCTTCATGCAATCACTCAGGGTGATTTGTTAGAAAAGAAAAAATCAAGTCCTGATAGTGTGGACTGCACTCCTCCTGACTACATAATGCCTGGCTCAAAAGATAGACCTCTCCTCCCCCTGCAGCCAGGTGCTAAAATACCTAAAGGACCAAAGACATTGAAGGTGATCACCACCTCGGCATGGAATCCACCCCCTGGGCCAAGGAAGTTACATGGAGACTTGATGTATTTGTATGTCATCACCATGGAAGATAAAAGGTTCCACATAACAGCCTGCCCGAAGGGTTTCTACATAAACCAATCAACTGATGAGGTTTTCAATCCAAAACCTGATAATCCTAGCCATCTATGCCACTCCCTGATCGATCTTCTATCTCAGATCTCACCGTCGTTTAAACGATCTTTCGCGCAAATGCAAAAAAAGCGCACACTAAGACACGCCTTCGAGCGGGTGGCCACGCCCTATCAGGTCTACACCTGGACATCGCCATCCCTGGAGCATACAATCGATGCTATAAGGGCTGAGGATGCTTTCTCTTCGAAACTAGGATATGAGGAGCATATTCCTGGGCAAACTAGAGATTGGAACGAGGAACTCCAAACGACTAGGGAATTACCCAGAAAAACTCTTCCTGAAAGACTCCTTAGGGAGCGAGCTATTTTTAAGGTTCATGGCGATTTCGTGATCGCTGCAACTAAAGGTGCAATGGCAGTCATAGACGGCAATGTTCTAGCAATAAATCCTGGCGAGGATGCTAAGATGCAAATGTTTATTTGGAACAATATATTTTTCTCTCTTGGATTCGATGTTCGCGATCATTACAAAGAGCTGGGAGGCGATGTTGCCGCATTTGTGGCGCCTAGAAATGACCTTCATGGTGTCCGCGTTTACAGTGCCGTTGATGTCGAAGGCCTGTACACTCTTGGAACTGTAGTCATAGACTATCGCGGGTACAGGGTAACAGCCCAATCCATCATACCAGGTATCTTGGAACGCGAACAGGAACAATCAGTAGTCTACGGATCTATAGATTTTGGCAAAACAGTTCTTAGTCATCCGAAGTATCTAGAGCTTCTCACACAAGCTGGTCAGCACTTAAAAATCTTACCCCATTCGGTTTTAAATGAAAAGGGCAAGGAAGTCGAATTATGCTCCTCAGTAGAGTGTAAGGGCATTATAGGCAACGATGGTCGTCACTATATCTTGGATTTGTTGAGAACGTTCCCACCAGATGTTAATTTCCTTAAAATTCCTGATGAGGAGTTGGGCGAAGCCTCTAAAGCAATGGGCTTTCCAATTGAACACAAGCACAAATTGTGCTGCTTAAGACAAGAACTGCTCGACGCATTCGTCGAGGATAGGTACGTGATGTTTATTAAATATGCAGCACATCGTCTTCAACAGATCAATGCAGCTAAAAAGAAGGAACCAGGAACTGATGAGAAAAACGGAAACGAACAAACAGCACTGCCTGCTATTGAAAATAATAACACAGAAAATTCTATTACTGAAATCAAATCAGAGGAGCAGCCTGAGGAAAAGCCTGAAGATAAGGCTTTCACCGAAGAGGCTAAAAAATTGACGGAGACGATCAATGAAAAGAATGCCCATGATGAGAAACAAGCTGCGGATGTCGTGAAGAAGGTCTGCGAGGCTGTTGGATCTTTAAAAGAGTACGAGTTCGATTTCCGATTTAATCCAGACGTCTTTTCGCCTGGTATCAAACATGCTGATAAAGAGGATTCGCCTTCTTCGCTCTCGAGACAGAAGAAACTTGTAAAAGATGCTGCGGAATTCTTGGTCACTAGACAAATTCCGAGCTTCATTCAGGAGTATTTTGATCATTCGTCGGCGCCTATGGACGGAACTACTTTGACTGAAGCTCTGCATAGTCGGGGAATTAATATTAGGTATGTTTTGTAGTTACTTCTATAAAATCATCATCAAAAAGAGATCTCACAAATATTTTGTTTTTTAATGACACTGAATATGATATCCAGTTTTAAAAGAACTCATTCTGATTTGTTTGATCTTTCATTGTAACTTTAAATACATAAAAAACAAAATTAAAGTAAAATATATAATAAGTAGTCTTCCGAAAAATGTACTATTAACAACTTATTTTTCTAGATATCTTGGTAAAGTGGTTCAACTTTTGGCAAAGACCAAAACCTTGGAATACTTGCACCAAATTGCTGTACAGGAGTTAGTCCTTCGGGCAACTAAACATATATATTATACTTACATGCAAAATACGGATATGATGAACCTTTCGGCAGCTATAAGCCATTTCCTGAACTGTTTCCTAACGTCTGGAGCGGTGTCGGTACCGTCGCTAGGTTCAGACGAGCTCCAAAAGACAAACAAGCGCCGAAACAAGAGAAAACTTGGCAAGAGCGCTATGCTTGGGAACGATAACAACGAGTGGGCTCAGTTGACTCAAAAGAACCTCTGGCTGCAAATCAAAAAGGAGTGTAAATCCTACTGGGACTATGACCTTGGCTGTGAAAGCGTAGACCAAGTTGTCGATATGTACAAACTACAGCGCATCAGCATGTTGAGGGCATTCTGCCTCAAAGTCGGCATTCAGATACTTTTGCGCGAGTACAACTTTGAGTCGCGCAACAAGCCCACATTTAGTGATGAGGACATCCTCAACGTTTTCCCGATTGTAAAACACATAAATCCAAGGGCTTCCGACGCATACAACTTCTACACGACTGGACAGAGCAAAATCCAACAGGGTTTCTTTAAGGAGGGCTACGAACTAATTAGCGAGGCGCTAAATCTGCTTAACAACGTCTTCGGTGCAATGCATCCTGAAAATGCGCAGTGCCTGAGGATGTTGGCCCGACTTAGCTATATTATGGGCGATGCTCAGGAGGCACTCGCAATCCAACAAAGGGCTGTGATAATGAGTGAGCGCGTTAACGGCATTGATCATCCTTTTACTATCATGGAATATGTAAGAACATAAAATTATATTATGAAATTCGGATGTAAACATTTTAAAATTTCAGTCGCACCTAGCCTTATATTGCTTTGCAAACGGACAAATCAGCACATCACTTAAACTACTTTATCGTGCACGGTACTTGGCTCTTCTAATTTGCGGGGAGAATCATCCAGATATCGCGCTATTAGATGTATATACAAAATATATTAAATATATACCAAATATTAAATTCTACTTTTTACAGAGCAACATTAGTTTAATACTTCACGCAGTAGGAGAATATGCACTTTCTCTGCGCTTCCTCGAACATGCCCTGGCGCTCAACATTAAGTACTTTGGGAAGAAGTCACTAAAAGTAGCCGTAAGTTATCATCTGGTCGCTAGAACACAAAGTTGCATGGGAGACTTCAGATGTGCTCTGAATAATGAAAAGGAGACTTATGCCATTTACAAGCAGCAGGTAAGTTTTAACCGATAAGTTTGATATTTTGCAAATAGGGTATAAAGGAATTATTGGGGGTCTTAACGGAAATGTTTCCATGGATATTGAAATTCATCCGGACTCCCAAAGCACTATGTTTTCTTTTGTCGCTAATAATGACCTGCGTACAGTATATATTAAAAGCAAGCAATATGACTTCCAAAAAATTTATAAAAGTTAGTGAAATCAAATAATTTAACAGCCCACAACTCTAGATCCATTCAAACTAGTTCAGATTAAAATTAAACAAAAATAAAGTATCGTCTGGCCAATTTAGTAGGAAGATAATCGATTTATTCTAGTCTCCTTTTGAAAACAAAACGTCAACCATGTTGAAATATTTTAATTCATAAGCCCATAACAATTTTTAAATTGCATAATTCAGCACATTAGTCTCTGAAGCTGCATGAAGCAATTTTTAGGAACTTCTGAACTCACCTAAACTGGTATAGCATTTGGAATATATTTGGACTTAAATTTGACAATTTAAAGATATTTATGAAAGTTTTGTTAATCTGAAGAGGTCGTATTTGGGATAGTAAATGTATTTTTTTCCTTATATAGCTGGGCGAAAATCACGAGAAGACTCAAGAGTCGTCAGAGTGCTTGCGCTTGCTAACACAACAGGCCGTTTTCCTTCAGAAGAAAATGAACGATATATACTCGAATGGAAAATTAACAACGAGCTTACCGCCTATTCACATTCAGCCACCGACAATGGGCTCTGTTCTGGAAATGTTGAATGCTATCAATGGAATCCTTTTCGTTCAGATAAGGTAAGTTATTTATTTATTCAAGCTATTTATGTACTAGAATTTTATTTCTTGATAGTCAAAATGATATCGTTAAGCTTCGAAATGAAATCCAGAAGCACCAGAAGGAGGGTAGCAACTTAGAAGCATGTCAGGAAACTTTGAAGAAAATTCTGTCTTCAGCTCCAGGCAAAACAGAGACTGATGAAGAAAAGCTACAAAACGGAACCGAAACGGACACAAAAAGTTCCTTAGAAGAGCCGCCGAAGTCCAGTGACGCCATCTCAGTGAGCAGTTGAATTCAGCCTAAGTACCGCAGGTATTACAGGAGAAGCGTTTTCGGCCACTTCTCATCGTATAAATATCGCCATAATTAAATCATAAAAACAAGCAACACATTTTTACGTGAAGAAAATTATTTTAGTCGTCTAGTAGCTCTTAAAAAAAATCAAGAAACCATAAATACCAAAAAATTTTACACAGATATGCGAAGTGGGCTTAGGTCATGAATGTTTAACACTTTAAGATGTAATATACGAATGTGAAGGCTGCACACGCTAGTACTATTCGTTTGTTTTAAAAAAACAAAAACTTTTTTTTTTTGTCCAGAGTGGGATTTTAATAAACCCTGTTTCTGGGTTGAATTGAAATACAATTCTTTTTTATTAATTGCTGAACAAAAAGATAATAATTACAAAATTTGTTATAGTTTCAATTTAATGTTATTAAAAAAGCCAAATATGAAAGACTAAATGCAGTCGTCAGGTTTGTTAATTTTTGAGACGAAAAGCAAATCCAAGTGTAGAATTCTAAGGAACTTATCAGTAGTTGATTTTTATTGTATCTCTTTTCTCGCAAATACCACCTTTTTTTTATATTGTAACAATTTCTCTGGGGAATTCTAATGAATTTTTCTATGAAATTTGTGTACTTTAGAGAAATTCATGGAATGGACGCTCAGCTGTTTGAACAATAACGAAGATGCAAAACAAATGAAAATTTAGTTTAAAAGAAAATAATAGGAAGGAAACTTTGTAGTTGTTGAGATTTATGTAGATAGCATTTAGTTTTTAATAATAAAGAAAACGTTGAAATTTATATACAAGTGCTGTTTGTAATTGTTTTTCTTAGAGGTGGAATTGGTGAGTATTTCCATGGTATAAAACCGTACAAAAAGGTGATTATTATTGCTTTTGTTTACATTTTTCTATTTGCTGCAATTAAAGTCCGCTAATTTTTAAATTAGCTAATAATATCTAAATTACTGAGTTGGGAAAGACTGAGCTATTCTAAGAAAAGCACCAAATGCAATGAAGTCCACTGCCTAAACAAAGAATGATTAATATATTCCTATATTAGATACTTACATTTAATATGATCCATTTCCAGTTAACTTAACTTCATGCCTTTTGGTACATAAACCACATGGTAAGTAAAAATGTTATTTAAATAATGAAATAAAAGGCATTATTTTCGTTACACTAGATTTTATTAACTTCATGTACACATGACTTTTGCTCAACTCTTATAAATACTCTTATTTGTTTAGACTCATATAATAGTGGAAAATGAATGAAATTTTTTCTAGATGAAGTAAATAACTTAATTACTTATAGTGATGACAAATAGCTTACAATTTTGTTAAAGGGAAGGATTTATAGTGTTGCACATTTCCACTATACTACCTATCAAACAAATTTATACCTCCCGTTTAAAGGAAAAAAAAATAGGTGGAATCCTTATATTCGCTAAATACTTTTACACAAGTTAAGGGCTTTTGTGTACAAATACCTAAAATCACAAGCTGTTTTTTTATTATTCAGAATTTTTTTTCTTTTTTACTTAATAATATTACACAGAGTAAGTTGGTCTTACCACGTAATTTAATTTGTACATTTTTTTCCGTTGCTTAAAATATTTTTTAATTGAATTCTGCCTCGCATGATAATAGTGAAATATGGCTCTGATATATATTTACAATAAATGTCTTCGTTTTTTTGTCATACTATATAACGTTCATCTTCAGGAATTCAAAGGATTATATTTTTTTTTTAGTTGTTTTGTAAAAGCAAACATTTTCTTTTGATAATCTCGCAGCTTGGAAAATGAACATAGAGAAATACTTAAATGCATAAAAGTCCCAGCACGTGACATTTTTGATGGTGTTCAAAGAACAAAACTACAATTTTTAATTTTAGTGAAGTCCATACACTTACAATTTACCTTTAATTATTGATTAACATTATAATCTCGAACAAATTACAAGTCCAATTAAAATCATATAAAAGAAGGGAATTAATTTTGAAAATAGCTTTTGTTTTACGCTTGCACTGTTTCTAAAACGCAGACATAAAAAATTTAGGTATACTTTACAAAAAATTTTCATATACTTCCTTATATTCATTTTCTAAGTCTTACAGTAAGATAATTCATTGCCTGTGACTAACTATGGATACCATAACATTTTTTTTATAGAATTAGGAGTAAATAAAATAAATAAATAAATGTTATAATTCAAATAAAAACATTTTACTATAATTATAATCGTCTCAAGTTTATACACTGTTATCTTATAATATACTACTGAAAATGCGAATTTGGCAAACTAATGATATTATAATTTTTTATATTTTCATTATTCGAAGAAGATAACTGAATAATTCGATTAGGCTTATGAGAGGCAATATTGACTTGTTCGTACGGTGAAGTTAATTATTATTTTCCTTAAATGATCCAAGTCTAGATGTAATGCTTTTTTTTAATCTTTGCAATGCGTGATAATTCATTCTTGACGGCTTATAGAGCGAGCAAAATCTTTGGTTTCATAGAATAGGTACGATTATAATATATGTAGCGAAAAATGAAGAATTCTGCATTTTAAAAATGTAAATGAATAATTATTATCTCGTGGATGAAAAGGAGAACAAAAGGAATGGAATTATTGTAGCAAATTCGTCGCTCGCTAACCAGCAAGTTGAATTTACATAGTACAGCAATTTACGCCAGGAGATCGAGGCCAGTCCGCACACTTCCACGCGAAGAAAAGAACAATGTCGTTACGAGATTTTAGAGCTTTTTGCATTTTGTTGCAATCAATCCGTCATGATTTGGACGAATGGATTGCCAGCGGTACCATGTTGGTAAATTATGTGGAAACAGAATTAGTAGTCTAATTGACCATAGGTTTTTCGATTTTTTAGAAATGATAAATTCATTAGTCGTTTTATTGAAGGCAAACACACCGAATAAGAAAAGATGGTTAAGACCGAGAAGATTTTTTATAACATTAGTACTCCATGTCAACATATTGATATTTCAGCTACTTCTAAGCCCGTGTTTATTGAACTCATTGATTTGCTTAATTGATCTAATCTAGACGAGGCACCAAAATATACTCCAGGACCGAGAAAACTGACGATAGAGGAATACAGACAGTGAAGAAGTAGGAAGGAAATCCAGAAGCTACATCAAAAAGCGGCTCCGGCTTGGTGGAATGGCTTTCCTAGAAAACCACGTCAAGGTTCGGAAATCGAAAAGCAATTGTGAAACGATAATGGGAATAAAATAAGTTTAATTTATTTTGAAATTTTTTTTCGAAAGGATATTGGTCTTGCTTCAAGTTTTGATGGGGATGAGGCGCAGCCAGCAAAATCTGATTGTGTGCTTGATGATTCCACCTCATCAAGTAATTTTCTTTCGCAAAAAATAGGCAGGAAACCGAAGGAACTCCAAATTTGGATATGATGTTCGAGAGAGTAAGTACGGCGATAGAAACGGTTGCTTCGACTTGCGAGGAAGAGAGGAACGTGCGGTTCCGGAAAGATATAGAAATATTCGGGAAAACACGTTATTGCCGAAATAGAGAAACTTGATGAAGAATTATGCGATGAAGCAAAACACATAAAATTGCAACAACGCAATAAACAATAAAATATTAAAAATGCGCAAGATCTTTACCCGAATTTAGTTTTAAAAGCCAATTCCTACTCCACAGTTTTATTTTTATTTTATTTTTTTACTTTTTTCGATTTTCTTTGCTTTTTAATACATTACAATGTATCCACTTAAGGCGTTTTCTAAACAAAACACCAAATATCCATTAAAACGTATTTTAAACAAAGCACCAAATGTCTCCACTTAAGGATACCCTAAATATATTACAACCATATGCGCATCTTGCTTGACCATGCTTCACGGAGAGAAGGAAAGGAGCTAGATCAGTTCTCAGACTCAGTTAAGTAACAACAGTTAAGATTTAGAGTTCGCGGAATTGTTCGAAGTCTTGTGAAAATTAATTAATAAATAAAATTTGACTTTTATCAAACAATAAAGGTCTTTTTTATTGTAAAATTGTAATTGGAGTCGCGAGTTCGGAAGAAAGTTAAAGTGTAAAAGTAAACGTTTTAAGTAGTAAGTAGTAGTAATATTGTTCGTTTCTCATTATTAGGATCGTGTGAGAAGCGCCAATTGAGGCAGCCGTTTAGACGAGAGGTTTCAGAGGAATTGACACATAAGTCTGCGACGCGATATCGCATTGAAGAAGCAAAAAAGTTCATATCCGCTGGCGATCCCGAACCGTCTTTTCTACCAAAAGCTACGGTACTTCATGTCGCTAAAAGTGAATACATACATATATCGATTTCTTATGATTGGATAGAGATAGCGTGGTCGCCATAGTTAAACGAAAACGGATGGGCACAATCAATGAACAAAGCGCTATTAGAAGCATCTCCTACGATCCTTTCTATGTCCATTACTGAATCAAAGCTTAGTCTACAAAAAGTATACCCTATCTGGAGTACCTAGATTGCTTATTGATGCTACAGGAAAATTTGTATAAAAGTTTCTTTGATGTGATGGATCTCTGAGCCATCATATTTTTCTTTATATCGGTGTTATAAAATATGCAGATGGCCATTGGCCGGTTATCCAAGTGCTGTCGGAGGCTCATGACACCACCATCCAAAATTGGCTGACGTAATGGGTGCGATCGGGCGTGCCACCTCCAAAAGAAACAGTGACAGATGCATCCAGGTGCTCTGTTGACAGCTATTGTGCGAACCTTTACTTGTTTTTTTAACAGTTGAGGAATACTGCGACATATTTTCCTCAGACAAACTCCCAGCTTGCTACGTGCGAATCGACATAAATCACTTTATGAAAATGTACTCCAATGTTCTGAAATACGAGCATTGGCTGATCAAAACTTTTTATATGGCAGTGATCGGGATACTCATTCTTACACGAGAGCTGTTTGCAGCCATGGAGATCATTAAGTGTGTTTTAATTGTATCCCTCAGTGAAACTGGGCCCAATGTAACAGTGGAACATCGGTTACGCCGTGCAACTTGTATAAGCAAAATTTGAGAACACTTATTAGAAGGCAGAAAACGCTAGACGTTATTCTCGAAGAAGCCGAAGTACGGTTAGAAAAAGAAGAGCAAGACTGGGCTTCCCTAGAAGAATCAGAAAATGCAGTCCAGCACAAGTGGAGTGTTTGGGGTGAACGACTTAGGAAACAAGCCGAGTTGGAAATGGAGATTGGTATGGATCCCAACGCCCATTATTGTCTTGGTTTTGTAAAGCATTTGATGGCTGATATTCGTCACATTCCCATGTGGACAGGCATTTATCGTGACAAATTTAGATTTGGAGATGTTCCAGCCTCTAGTGCTGCCGTAGAGGGGGAAAATAATAAAATCAAAAATGTTATATTTGAAAACGAGTTGGGTCAAAAACGAATAGATTTATTTCTGGAGAGTCATATACAAATTCTAGACGGTCAAATCAACCTTGTGCAAGCAAACATGAACACTGAACACGTAATAAAAATCTTGGAAGAGGATGAGAAATCACTCAAGGAAATAATTATAATGCCACTACGAAAAGCTCCGACTCTGCTTAAATTGTTGCGCAAATTGTAAATATGCCCTCCCTTTTTGTTTTTGTGTATCGTTTTAAGAACTGTCATTTTGCAATTTGTTTCTTCAGTGGCTTAGCTTCGTATCAGTTGCAGTAAATAGTTTACAGCAGAAGGAAATAACTATAATGCCAAGAGCATTACAATCTTAAATTTATTGGATTACAGTTAAAATTTGTGGAATTTCGGGAAGCAATTTGAAAGTGAGTTATAATGGAGCACTGTAGTGTGAAAAAAATTATTACTTTTAAGTTTAACATTTTTCTACAGGAATGCCACGTGGGAAGACATTTTCAAATGAAGAAATTGGAAAAATCAAGGCATATAGAGAGTGTGGTTGGTCCATAAGAGCTATTGCAAGAAAACTGAAGAGATCACATTTTGGAGTTGCATTAGGGGAAAATTATGGAAAAAAAGAAAGATCAGGACGACCTCCAATTATAACTGCTCGCCAAAAACGGGAAATAATTAGAGAAGAAAGCTCAAAGAAATTAAGTGCTTCTGAAATTCGACGTAAACTCGAACTGAATGTAAGTACAAGGCGGGTGAGACAAATTTTGCATCAGTCTGACAACCTTGTATGGAAAAAGGTAAGGGGAAACCAGCGT
The DNA here is from genome assembly GCA_951509405.1 of Machimus rusticus. NCBI lineage: Eukaryota > Metazoa > Arthropoda > Insecta > Diptera > Asilidae > Machimus > Machimus rusticus. Next base: position 7,295,938 of record OX608049.1, read on the forward strand.
TGAAGCAAAGACATAAAAATGCGCGACTAGAGTTTGCGTTATCACACTTGTCTTGGACTGACCAATGGAAGAGGGTTATTTTCAGTGATGAAAAAAAGTTCACACTGGATAGTCCTGATGGCTACCAAAGATACTGGCACGATAAGCGGGTAAATGAGCCTGTTAGTTTGCACCGAAACTTTAAAGGAGGAAATCTTATGGTTTGGGCTGGTTTTTGTTATAAAAGCAAAACACCAATTTGCTTCATAACAAATAAAATGAACGCAAATGGATACATTGATCTGCTGGATAACGTGCTCCTTAATTATTTGGACGAATTTGATGAGCCTGATATTATTTTCCAGCAAGATAACGCGCTAATCCATACAGCTAGCTCAGTTTCATCCTGGTTTAAAGAAAAAAATATTGAAGTAATGAAGTGGCCCGCATTAAGTCCTGACCTGAACCCGATCGAGAACATTTGGGGGATCATGTCAAACCGAATTTATTCAAATGGGCGGCAGTATGAAAGCCTACAGCAGCTAAAGTGTGAGATCAAGAGAACCTGGGCAGAAATATCAAAACCTGAGCTTGAAAATTTGATATCTTCAATGCCTCAACGTATGGAAGAAGTTGTAAGAAACTCGGGAAGTCATACACACTACTAATTGTTTTTAGTTTTAGTTTTACATAGAAAGTTTTGTACTTTTGAATTTAAATCTTAAATGGAATTATACTTATTTCCTTTTAGTTTACTTTCATAATTTATGAATTAATTTAAAAAAGCATTTTCTTACTTATATTTTTTACATGAACAGTATTTTTATTATTTATGTTTTTATAATATGCCCAAAAAATAAAACTTATTTTTGAAAAACATTAAAAAAAACGATTTTTCGTAGTGGCATTATATTTATTTCCTTGAGTGTATTAGTATATATATATTAGCATATGTTGTAATCTTTTCTTCTTCTTATTTACAAATATATATAAAAAAAGAAAAAAAAGGGGAAGAAAAGAAAGGAAAAGTTCATTAATTTTTTTTTCATAAAGATTAATTACCAACCGTAGTGCCGATGGTCCTGGAGGATCCGATATAGCAATCTTTCCCGATGACCAGTTTTTTTTATGAAACTGATAAAGGAAAAGAAATTTTGTAGTGATATTGCAAGGAAAATTGATACAAGAACAAAATTAGTTTTACGAAGAAGATGTAAATGCGTGTTAAACAATATTTGTAAATAAGAAGAAGAAAAGATTACAATGCATATATGTAGTACTTACCTGCTAAAAATTTAGCTTATAAAGCTTTGAGTTAACGACTGAACAGTTTACCTAGTTTACGTGGCCATAAAGGGCAATCGTGGATCAGAAGCCGTAAAATAAAATTTAATTACTTTAATAGTCCCGAATTTTAGCATAAACAGACATTTATCTTGTAAATAAGGTGCGAATGTGAACAAAATTTAACTTAATAGTTCCAAGTGAGATCTCAATTTACCAGGAGAATAGGACGCAATCGTGTGCCCGAAAGAAAGAAAAAGGGACCTCCCCATAAAATTGTGGGCCAGGGGAGGTCATAAGGGTGGTTGGGGCTCGGCCATTAGGGGGGTTCGTTTTCATCTTAAACCCCCCGCCGAGAGTCATTCACGGGCAGGGACAGGGGTTCGGTCCCGCCATGCCCTCTTCCCCGTACCTTTTTTTTTTTATCCCGTCCGCACGAGAATTTTTCGTTATGAGGTGGTTCGTCCTGGTGGCGAGGTGTGGTCTATCGGCAAACCCACCCCCACACTACCGCAATGCTAGCCTGCCAGCTCGCGCAGCCAGAAACCACCAGGCGAGGAGCTTTAGCCGGGCCCTCGAGAACCTACCCTGTCATATACACTACTAATTGTTTTTAGTTTAATTTTACATAGAAAGTTTTGTACTTTTGAATTTAAATCTTGAATGGAATTATACTTATTTCCTTTTAGTTTACTTTCATAATTTATGAATTAACTTAAAAAAGCATTTTTTTTACTTATATTTTTTACATGAACAGTATTTTTATTATTTATGTTTTTATAATATATCGAAATCGAGCCTTCTATGTTCAAATATTTTCTTTGAAAATTTAACTTCTCACCCTGAGAATCATTCCTCTTCAAAGAATAATTCTCTTTTTCACAGGGGGAAGGAATGTTATGTAACGAATATCGGCTTAATTAGCCGATATCGAAATTAAAAGATTTTATTTAAAATTAAAATATTTCATGATGCTGAGTGCTTCACACTTCAGCATAAGAATTTAACAAAATAAAAAGTTCTTTGTTAAGTCGAAGTGCCTCACACTTCGCTTAAGGAAAATATTTAAGAAATTGAGTTCAGTAAAGGAAAATACTTGGAAACATAAATTAAAATATTTAAAGTAATTTATTAGTCGGGGGTGCTTCACACTCCAGACGGGAAACAAAGAACTTAAATAAAAAAGGGAGAGGTACCACTTGAGATCTCATCCCAAGAAAAATGTACCCTTTGTACATTTTTTAAGTGCGGTCGAAAAAATGTGCCCTTACGCATTTTTCGTAAGTGCATCGCCCCGTGGTAAAATGACACTTAGCGCGCGGGCGACGACCTCATTAATTGAAGTGCTCGATAATCGAAGAAAGTGCGATCATAGCACACGCGCAACAATGAAATCATTGTTGCAGCATAAAAAGATGCTTGATCGAATTTTCTTCGATCGGTCACCGACGCCGGAAACCGAGCTTTCCTGCGATCGGAAATTCGAGAGTGAGTTGAGTCCGATGTCACAACCCCTCGAGATCGGTCTTTTTAGCCGAGCGAGTTTTAAAAGAAGAGTTCGAATTTAGAGTCAATAGCGATCGGTCGCCTTAAGCCGAGCCGCGAATTTTAATAATTCTAATAAGAGAGTTCGAGTTCAGAGTCAATCGAGATCGGTCACTTTAAGCCGCGCGAGTCTTAAAAGAGTTCAATGTAATAGTTTTTTCACGGGAACGGTTAAAGTTCGAGGCGCGAGTCTTAAAAGAAAACTTAAGTGACTTAAGAAATTGTGTGTGTTCATTTCGTCAACCAGTTCCCAGGTCGGTTACGGGCGATAGTTTTGTGAATTAAATAGTAAACTAGTGTGCACGGGTAAATAAAATGTACCAGTAGTTTAAGTGCATAACTGTCCTTTACTCCAGTGCCGTGTAGTGCGTGCCGGAGTTTAATTTTGTAACCGTTAATTCACGCACTCTTGTGTGTTTAGTGTAAGTGAATTTAATAAAAAAGAATGCACAACAACATTAACAACATTAAAAAAAACGATTTTTCGTAGTGGCATTATATTTATTTCCTTGAGTGTATTAGTGATAGAACTTCACACCTCAGAACAGTTCTCCAGCGTGCCAGAGAAGAGAGAATCCATCAGGTGCGCACAAATGCGCAGTAGGCGAAAGATTTGTGCACATTCTGGAGGGTTGTTCTTTTCCATAAGCAAATTCTAATGATGAACTCGAAAAAAAAGAATAGAAAAATGTATAATATAAGGTATGGTTACGTTAACTTAAATTATTCAGTTGGTCCCCTCCTCCTCACCTTTTTCAGCCGTTGTAGTTTGACTTACTTTTAAAGGGACCTCCCCATAAAATATTGGGCCAGGGGAGATCAGGGCGGTTGGGCTCGGCCATAAGGGGGGTTTGTTTTAACATCTAAAACTCCCCGCTGCGAGTCATTCACGGGCAGGGACAGGGGTTCTGTTCGCCATGCCCTCTTCCCCGTACCTTTTTGTTCCTTCGACGCGCGAGATAATTTTTAGTTATGAGGTAGTTCGTCCTGGTGGCGAAGTGTGGCCTTTCGGCAAACCCCCCCGCAAGCTAGCCGACCAGCTAGCGCAGACACAAACCACCAGGCGAGGTACCTTAGCCAGGCCCTCGAGAGCTTAACCTTTCATAACAAATATGGCGCCCAACGTGAGGCCTTCCTATCCCCTCCCTTTGAAGCGAAAGGTTTCCCTTTTTCACTTACCTTTCCTTCTTCCTTTCGAGGCTCTTTCGGCGACTCCCATGGCTGGAGTTGACTCGAGGCCTCTTGAAAATTACGGCGGTTGGCTTCTTCAGCCAGCCAGCCGTCTCGAGGTCTCGGGAAAACTTCATCCTAGGGATGAGCTAGTAGCGGGGGCTCCTTATCGGCAGACCCTGTGGGTTCTGCGCGGTGGAGACTTCCGAGGTTCTCCCTGGAATTACAGGGGTTGGCAGTGTAGTGTGCCAGCCACCTGTCCGGGAGCATACCTTGGTTGTCCTCCGCCCCGCAGCCCTCATCGGTGAAACTGGTAAAGGGTCCTTCTCTCACCATTTCCCGTCGAATGCTCGGTGGCCGGTGAATGGCTCTCGGTTTTTTTTGTAAAGTAGTTTTTTTTTTTTTTCATGGCTGAAGAGGAGAAGGAAAAGTGGAGCAGATAATTTTATTTTGAATTTAATCCAAAATTTATGTTTCTAATTTGGCATGCTTTATTATATCATTCTAACACAGTGTAATAAAAATATATTTTGTTCTACCTTTATAATTGTTATAAGCGGATAACTTTCCGGATAGCTTGTTACTAGTATCGATAAATTTCTTTTGACGTAAGTGTTTCAGGACATTAACCAGATAAGTTTAAGAAAAGATTTCAGAATAAGGATAAAAAATTGTAAAAATTTTGTAAACCTTTTGGCACTTCGAAAATTGTTTTTTCGTAGTCTCTCTACGTTCACGTTACGATGGATACTTTGAGAACAATAATGAAGTCTTTTTTTTACTTACCAGTCGTCTGAATCAACATCCAATTGAAAATCTATTTTCTCAAATTCGTGCTCTTGGCGGAAATAATAAAAACCCAAGCGTTTACGAATTTAAACAAGTGGTTTCAAAAATTTTGTCTATGAACCTTCACCATTTTAGTCCATCAAGTAATTGTGCAGAAGACAAAGATGAATTGTTGAACTTAAAAACAGTTATTGTAGCAATGAAAATTCCTTAGCACAGAATAACAGTTCATGTGATCTAAAAGACATTCAAGAGGAATATTCGGACTTTTTTATTGAAGATACTTTTGAAAACGTGAATTCCATCAAATTAGAGCTTACTTCAAGGCGGTATTTAACTGGGTATATTGCATATAAAACATTACTTAAATTAAGTTACTCGGATTGTGAAAGCGAGACTCGTAAGATGGATGAAGTTCTTACATCACCTTCAGAATTATTAATTTTTGCTAAAAATTATACAAACCAAAGTGATTTTGGAATTTTGCATGCACCATCCGAAAAATTCTTTAATATTTGTAAGATACATATTGCTACATTTGATAAAATCTTTAATACAAATTTTGAAGCCCGTTCCATAAAAATAACATTTATAGAGCAATGTATTGCCGTCACAAATGAGGATCCTAATTAATGCTGGCTGGTTTGTCCCAGAACATACTTGTTTTGTGCATAGAAAGCAAATGTTGGAATTCTTAATTTTAGTACTGTTTCGAAAACATTGCGTTTGGTTAAGTAAAAAAGAACATTCTAGCAAGGAATCAAAACTAAAAATTTTAACTTCCTAATGCAATGATTCTATGCCGAAAACACGTGGTTAATTCATACCTACATACAGTTATGGCCAACTAATTAGAAACGCCTTGCAAAAACAAGCCCTGCCTCGCTTAGCTCGCTTCAGTTTCAGTTGTGCGGCTGTAATTGTTTACAACTTATATTTACCTAGAATCCCAAAACCGTTAACTTCTATTTCCGAGTAGAAAACACAAACTAATAATTGACCGAGCTTCATGCGAACGATATTTCTTGGTACAATTGCAAAGTGAATCTGAAGAGACGTGGTCACATAATTAGAAACGAAATAAAAAGTGCATTAAATTTTAAGTAATTTTGAATTCATTGTCCAGTGTAAGTTAACAGTATTTAAATTAAAGGTAACAAATGCAAAATAACATTTTTGTATATAGTTAAAATGGGAAAGGCGAAAAATTGCACTATAGCCGAAAGAGGCGCTATTATAGCCCTTTACAATGAGGGTTTATCCTACAGGGAAATAGGGGAACGACTTAACTGCTCCAAGAAAAAAGTATTTAATGCAGTCTCGTATTTTAAAGAGAACGGAACCACCGAAAAAGTTCAACGTAAAATCCGACCCAGGAAAACCTCGACTCTCGATGATAGGCTTATTGTTCGCCTATCGAAAAAGGATCCATTTGCATCTTCGAAACAAATTGCTACCAGTTTACGAGAAACGCTACACCTTAATTTATCTAGTAGAACAACAAGAAGAAGATTACAGGAAGCGGGACTAAATGGACGTATGGCAAGGAAGACGCCAAAGGTATCTACCAAAAATTTAAAGAAAAGACTTGAGCTGGCCAAAGAATATGTTAAGTGGGACTTGAGAACGTGGAAAAATATTTTATTTTCGGACGAAACCAAAGTTAATTTAGTCGGCTCGGATGGAAGATGTTGGGTTCGACGTGGTATAAATACTGCGTTTGAGCCTCAATATACCAAGAAATGTGTAAAGTTCGGCGGAGGCAATGTCATGGTGTGGGGTTGCTTTTCCTGGAAAGGTGTTGGCCCCATTTGCAGGATAAATGGTAGAATGGACCAGCACCAGTACCTCGACATCTTAAAAGAAGTGTTGGAACCGTATGCCGAGGAACATTTGTCCGTGCTTTGGAAATTCCAACAGGACAATGATCCGAAGCATACTGCACGAATAGTTAAGGAATGGTTGACAAAAAAAAGTATAACAGAAATGGAGTGGCCTGCATCGAGCCCCGATCTTAACCCAATCGAAAATCTATGGGCAGAAGTAAAAAGATCCGTAGGGCAGCGAAATTACTCTTCACAAAATGAGCTTTACCAAGCCATCGAAGAAGCTTGGTACAATATCCCACAACGGACTTGCCAACGTTTAATAGAGTCTATGCCTCGCAGAATGTTGCAGGTTATTAAGAGCAAAGGGCACCCAACGAAATATTAGTTGTAAGTTCTCGTACCTTATAAAAATCCAGTTAATTAACTTATCGTTTCTAATTAGATGACCAGGTCAAAGACGACTTTTGTTGAAAATTCGAAATCTTTATGAAGAAACAGCCTAATTATTTTACAATTTTCTGAATATATTTTAAGTTTAAACCAGAATAAATAATAATGTAAGAAATTGAATACGAAATGACCGCTGTTTTCATTTCATTTCATGTTTTAAAAAAATTGTTATCATCGTTTCTAATTAGTTGGCCATAACTGTATATTTATAAATAAATAAAAAATGTCAACATTTCTTTGCATTAAATTTTAATTTTTTCTAAAATCCGATCGGTAATATCCAAAATGATAAAATCTAGGAAGGGAAAAATCTGGCGAAAAGTCAGATATATAAAATTAAGGACCAATAAAATTTTTAAGCAAGAAAAACTTACGAAGAACCACAATTACAGCTGAAATTCTCGGAATTAATAGGTCTGTTCGTTGACAAAACCGTTAAAAAAAACCCCCGTTGCGCCAGGTTTTGCCACACGGCACCCCAAGAACTGATCTATACATTTTTCCCCAACGGGCTGTATTTGGCTGAAGGGGGTGTCACAGGATTATTTCCCGCCGCTCTTTACGAGCAACTTCTTGATTTTCAAATTTATAGTTCTTTTATGCGGCTTCGCACACGCATAAAGTCGTGTTATGTACCAAAGTCTCATCTAGATTTTGGGTACATCTTAAAATAATAGAAAGTCACATAAATTGCCTAGGCTCAAGGGCCCTTCAGAATTCAAGACACAACAGGCTTGAAATTTGAAGAGGTTCAATAGAACGAAACGTCGCAGAATCAATAATGCGACTTCTCGAATTATGCTGCGTCGACCACCCGCGGGCGACCGCCCGCGCGTGCATCGACCCGGGCAATTTATGATGACACGCAACATGTGGGCTACGCGCACACTTTCGGCAATTGGAACATTGGAAAGTTCCAATAACTGATCGAGGGATTATAAGTACTGAGTAAACCTGAATAAAGACCTTTGACGGTTAAGTGCAGTGTTTTTAATTGTGCATGTTAAGAGGAGCAAACGCATTTCTGCTACTCCCCTATCTTTAACTCCAGAGCAGCTCCGATCTCGAGAAGTTAAAGCATTCGTGCTGCTTCCGAGATTCCCCGCATTAAGTACAACCAGGGTTAACCCGGAGCCGTAAAGAAAAAGAGATATTATTAGATCTCAATTGTTATTTTACGCACTACCTAGCGTACATAACAGTCTTTTTATCCACAACCGTTCTTACTTTTCGTTTCAGCGAGTAACAAAATGGAATTTGTCGACTTGCTAAGCGAGTTAACGGATGATAGCTGGTTGGAAGATATCAACAGCTCAGACAGCAGTTTCGATAGCGATAAGGCGGATGAACCTTGCTTGAAACGAATCAAAAGAACTAGCATTCCAGAATATTTTGGGGAAATCTATAAGTGCCGAGAACCACATAGCTGTTTTTCTATGCTTTGCTGGCCATGAAGCTTGCCGGGATTTGTCCGACCGGTTCAACCTTTCTATTTCCACCATTTCCGTCATAATATGTAGAAAGGGTCACATACTATATAAGTCAACTTTGCGACGTTGCTCTTAAATGGCCTAGTAGCGAAGAAAAGTAACAAAGCGCTCAGTGCTTTAAGAGCAAACATGGGTTCCCTAATATAGTTGGTACATTATTAAAAATTAGAAATATCAAAACTATAATAACTTAAATTTAAGGAGTTATAGATCGGACCGATCCGCCTAAGGAAAGCAAAGACGACTATATGGATCGGAAGAATAATTACAGCATCGTACTTCAAGCTGTTACAAATCAAGATAGAAAATTTATGGATGTATTCGTCCGGTTCCCTGGTTCCGTTCACGATAGCAGGGTGTACAAAAACTCGGAGATTTATCCGGAATTGGATAGACTTTATGCAGGTAATTTAACACAACATAACTTGTAAGACTTTCTATTTTATTCAAAAGTCTTTTATCTATCGTAATTGCTAATTTCATGTAATTTAAATTCATATTTTATATAATTGCAGACTATCACATCGTAGGCGATTCAGCGTATCCCTGTAGTGGACATCTGACTCCATACAGGGACAATGGACATCTGTCTACCTACCTGCCTACCTGCAGGAATATATATCTAAGGGTGTCACATTTTCAAGTGATGTTTGTTGTGATCAGGCGATTGAAAGAGTTACATCTCATAAACGAAGTAGAAATTTTAAGACGAAAATGGTTTTGAGTGAACGCGAGAAAATTAAAATATTACGTTTTTCGGATGCAGGACTGTCAAATGTCGACATAGCTAAACGGATAAAGTGCAACGAGTCATCCGTAAGGCGTTTTTTGAAAAAATTTCGGGAAACTGAGCAATTATCCCGGAAAAAAGGAAGTGGTAGGAAGCGGAAAACCACTCAAAGAGAAGATCGGCTATTAGAGCGGTTAAGTTTAAGAAATCGTTTCGAAAATTCAACCCAACTGAGAAGGGACTTTGTGGAGGAAACAGGAACAACGGTATCAAGCAGGACAATACGCAGGAGGCTCACCGAAGTTGGACTTGTTGGCAGGAGGCCAGCAAGGAAACCGCTCCTTACACAGATCATGAAGAGAAAACGGCTGGATTGGGCGAAGCAGCATGAAAATTTTACGGCTGCTGATTGGAGGAATGTCATCTTTTCAGATGAATCCAAATTCAACCTAATAGGACCAGACGGGAGGCAGGTTGTTCGTCGCAGACCTGGGGAAAGATATAGCGCCGAGTGTATCACTCATACTGTGAAATTTTCTCCCTATGTTATGGTATGGGGATGCATCACAGCCTACGGTGTGGGCCGAATTATTCTTCTGGAAGGATCAGTGAATGCTGCGAAATATAAAGAAATAATCAACGAGGGCGTTTTACCGACAATAGAAGAATTATCTGAAAATGTTGATCAACTAGTTTTTCAAGATGATTCTACACCTTGTCATCGGGCAAAAATGGTACGTTATGGTAGCATTATGGTTACAATAATGACTAAATTTAATATTCATTCCATACAGATAACTGATTTTAAAGAAACTTTGGGCATAAAGTCACTTCCTTGGCCATCTAATAGCCCCGACTTGAATTTGATTGAAAATGTTTGGGCGATAATGGGGAAAAAAGTTGCAGACAAAAAGCCAAAAACAATAGTGGAACTGAAAATTGTACTCGAGGAGGTGTGGTACAATGACGTCGACCAGGATTTGTTGTCAACACTTTATGATTCCATGCCTCGACGAATTTCCGAGGTCATAAAAGCAAAAGGAGGTTCTACGCGATACTAGGCAAACAAGAGTTTATTACTATCATAAAATCTAATGTTTATGTATTAATTACTATTGTAAAATAAATTAATTAGTAATTATCTTAAGGCCAATAACTAGTTTTATTAGTTCCTTTGTTAATTTTATTGCTTTTTAATGGATTTTCAAACGAATGCAAAAAGTCTCTCAGCAATATTTTATAGATTGTTTTATTACCCTGAGCCCAGGTAGGCTAATTCCAAGTATAGAAATCTAAATTTGCCTGATTTATCTTTAGGACATAACACTTAAATGTGTATTGTAAGAATTTTTGGTAAAAACATTAGCACTTTCTGAAGAAACCATGTTGTCTGTAAAAATTTGAAAATATTTGCTCGGCTTTTTTTTTGGCCAGGGGTGTATATTATAATAAATGTTTGAGCTCCGCGAGGGTTGTAGCGGAGCATAGCTTCGGCATTCTGAAGCAAAGATGTATTCAGCTCTACTATTGTAAATTGAGAGGCATAGACAAAATTTGCCACTTTATTAGAGCTTGCTGCGTGCTGCATAACCTGGCCGACATATCAGACTTTGGTGTCGAAGAAGCAGAACAAGAACGAGAATCTACTTAAAATCTCAATTCCCCAGAAGATAACGTAGCGGGTCGAATAAAGTGCAACGAGATATGCAGGTTGTTATATGCAGCACGAAATCTCCCTCGATCATCGAACTAAGAGTCTCTTTGGTATTAATTTGCTTTTTAATTGTACATTATGCATATAATTTTTCAGACCTAGAAATGATGTGCATCACCCCTCCGAATGGACGTCAAATTTGTTTGGAAGGTATTCTGCTACAAGGACCTAGGAAGGACATCGAGCGGGGGCGCACTCAACCGAGAAAAATTCAGATCTCATGCCAATGTTATGTACCAAAATCTCATCTAGATTTTGGGTACATCTTAAATTAACTAAAAGTCACATAAATTACCGAAATTCAAGGGCCCTTCAGAATTCAAGACGCAAAAGGCTTGAAATCTGAAGCGGTTCACCGGAATCGAAAAGTCGCAGAATCAATAAGGCGACTTCTCGAATTACGCTGCGTCGACCACACGCGGGCGCATCGACCCAAACTCCCGCTGGGGTGACCGCCCGCGCTGTGCAGCGTCCGGGGAAATTTATGATGACTCGAGACATGTGCATTGCACAAGTGGCAACGCACGCATGCTTCGAAATTGGAATATTGGAAAGTTCCAATAACTGATCGAGGGACTATAAGTACTCGATCAGTCGAAGCCTAGGCGAGTCTTCTTGATCTAGAGAGTCTGATGATATACGCGAAGAGAGTCTAGAGTCCGTGAGCAGTGATTTTGAAGTAAAAGTCGGTGAAGCCAAAGTCGGAAAAATACTTAAGTCCCGCCGGGAAAGACTTAAGCAAGAACCGGGAGTCGCGAGTGCGGTAATTTAAGAAACAATCTGTAAGTGCCGAGTGTTAGTAAAATTAATAAATAAAGATACCGTTTAACGTCAAGTGCAGTGTTTAAATCGTGCACATCAAGGGGAGCAAACGCATTTCTGCTACTCCCCCATCTTTACCTCCAGAGCAGCTCCGATCTCGAGAAGTTAAAGCATTCGTGCTGCTTCCGAGATTCGTTCAATTTATCTCCCGGGTTATCTCAAGAAGTTAAAGCATTCGTGCTGCTTCTGAGAACCCCACAAAAGTACCTCCAGGGCTAAACCCGGAGCCGTAACAACAAGAGATCTTATTCACACCGAATAAGATCTCAATTGTTATTGTACGCAGCCCAGCGTACATAACACCAAGGAAAATGTACCCTTGGTTTTGTGCCCTTGCGCATTTTTTTAAGTGCATCGCTCGCTGTAAATTAACATTTAGCGCGCTGGCGACGACCTCATTATTAGAAGTGCTCGATAATCGAAGAAAGTGCGATCATAGCACACGCGCGACAATGAAATCATTGTCGCTGCACTAAAAGATGCTTGATCGAGTTTTCTTCGATTAGCAACCGACGCCGGAAATCGAGGTTTCCTGCGATCGAAAATTCGAGCGTAATCTGAGTTCGAAGCCAGAGTCAAACGCAAACGGTCAGAGTTCGAAGTCATATTCAATCGCGAACGATCGCTTTAAGCCGAGCCGCAATTTTAAGAAAGAGTTCAAGTTGATTTATAAACGATCGGTCGATTTACACCGAACCACGCTCAAGTAGAGTGCGAGTCGGGTATTTATTAAATATTTAAAATAAAGTAGTGAGAGTTAAATCCAATCAGTTACGGCTGGAAGTTTTGAACTAGATATGTACATCTGTGCATTCAGTTAAGTTGATTGTACTCAGTGCAGTTTTTTCTGTGCGGGGTTAAATTAAAGAGGTATAATTAATTCCAGCAGTTTTCTATGAATTTAGTGTTAGTGGAATTGGACAATAAAATAAATATACTCAAGTACAATGAAGGTGTTAGTTCGACCCACCCTATTGATCCTGATTATCCATACCAGGTCCACAAAAGAAACTCTACTCGCCAAGGCAGAATAAAAGATAAGTAGCCAAAATTGTTACCACTCGAGTATTGCAATAAAGAAATTAATTGTTGCAAAACACACCTGCTCTAAGGTACAAAAGCAACCCTTTCGGTGAAAGGATATTCAGTTTAAGTTAAGTGGTGATAACGACAAAGTGGAAAAAATGAAATGGCCGGAAAATAAAAGCAGATGTCCCGAGACGAAAAAGTAAAAATATTTACATTGGTAGATCAAGGTCTGTCGCATCGTCAAATAGCGGCTACAATAGGCTGCAGCCATTCAACTATCGTTCGCTTAATGAAAAAAAAGGAAAATTTGGACCCTATCTTGAGAGGACGAAACGATCTGGAAGAAAACGGAAGACAAATTCAAGGACGGACCAGGCCTTACGACGGATGTCTTTGAAGCATCGGTTTAAAACCGCTGCCCGTATGAGGGCAGAGCTGAGGGACTATCATCAAATCGACCTTAGCGCCTACACAATCCGTAGTAAAGATTTAAGGAAGAGTGCACGATTAAAACAGTGAAGTTTCCTCAAAGTCAAATGGAGATGCTTTTCTTTCTACACCCTAGGTCCTTTGCACTTCGTTGATGGAACAATGAATGCTCAGAAGTATGGGCAAGTAAAAGCAGAAAATAAGCAAAGCAAAATAATGCGGCGATCCACGTGTCAACTCATTCGAAGAATTGGTTTAGGACCAAAAATATTGAACTTTTGCCATGGCCTGCTCGTAGCCTGGACTTAAATACCATCGAAGACTTGTGGGGTATCTTTACCAGAAGATTCCCTTTTGACAGATTCTAATCGGAAAATTTAGCCGGGCCCTCGAGGCACCAATCATCAACAAATATGGCGACCAACTTTTTTTAAAAATGTTTTGTAAGAAAAAAGGATGCAGACTTAAGAATCATCTAGAATACAGGTATCTCTCTATAACCTAATTTTTTTCTCTTCTTCCCCTCTGCTCACATGTTCGAAATTTGAGGTATTTCACAAGGATCGAAAGTCGCAAAATAAATAATTTGCGACTTCTCGAATTATTGTTGTGTAGCGGTACCGATCGATAGTATTATCGATATTTTGAAATTGTAACGGTGGGTGCCGGCCATCGGCGTCGCCCGCTGAGTTCGTGGGAAATGCGCGTGCAAGTGCAGCGTGAGAAACGCGCACTCAGCGGGTTTCCCGCAGGCCGCCCGGGAACCTTAAGTTCTCGGCGGCTTAGCGAAGTTAGTTGCTGTCGAGATTTAAAGTAGTAAAGTTGCTCTCGAGATTTAAAGTAGTAAAGTTGCTGTCGAGATTTAAAGTAGTAAAATTGCTGTCGAGATTTAAAGTAGTAAAGTTGCCGTCGAATTGTGAACTGTAAAAGTTACTATCTAGAATTGAAGCGGAAATAACCAGGTAGAACACGGAAAAAGTATTACTGGAGTTAACCGTTACGTTTGTGCGGAGCGGCACAATCTCGATCGAGATTGACATAATTAAGTGTATTATAATATAACTAAAATAAAGTTCTATGTCCCAGCGACAAGATCCACGTGTTTGATTGTCGGGATAAGGGGACTTATTGTTGTACGCAAATGTATACAACATTATGCTTGGGCGACCACACTCAAGTGCATCGACCCCACTCAAGTGCATCGACCCCAACACATGTATCCGACAATTTATGCTGACAAACTTATGGCCGCGCGAATTCGAGAAATTGGAAGATTGGAAAATCCAATAACTGACCGACGAGCTTTAAGTTACCGATCAGCACAGAAAAATTGAGTTTCGATCTATAGGGCTTTCCATTTGGGACTTGACAACTTTGAACTTTTACTGTTAACGAACCCTTAAACCAAAAACTACACTGTAGTAGGTAAACTATAGGAGTTCTGGATCATTTTGGATCCAGAACTCCTATAGATTTGCGGGAGATTTTTTCATACAAAATGTGATCCAGAACTCCTATAGATTTGCGGGAGATTTTTTCATACAAAATGTGATCCAGAACTCCTATAGGTTTGTGGGAGATTTTGTCAAGGTGATTGGGGTCATTGACTGGCTTGGTTGCGGTGCCTTTGGGAGGTGTTGGTTTGCGCTGTATTAATTGGGGTCATTGACCTTTGTGAGTTAGGTGTTGGTTTGGGGTTGTTTCCCTCCCCTCGTTTCGCCCCCTGCCCTGCTCTGTACTTGGTCGGGGCCTGGTCGGGGGCTGGTGCATATTTGGGTGGTAAACAAGTTTGCGCGTGGGTTGATGCGCAGCTGCGTGTGGTTTTATTATTTGTCATGTGCACGGAAAATAGTTTTAGCGCGTGGGTTGATGCGCAGCTGCGATGAAAACAAAAGCTTGCGGTTTGTCGGATGATGGGCGCGAAAATTTGGGGTTGCGCGTGGGTTGATGCGCAGCTGCGTGCGGTTTTATTATTTTTTATGTGTAAATAAGTGGAGCATTTCTTGACCAATAAGACTGAACCCGTGGGAATAAAACTGTGTGAAAATTTGGTGCGTTGAATAAAAAAAAAAAAAAAATCTTGTTGCTTTCCTATATGATTTATGATATAAATAAGAAGTGGTGTTTCATGATGAAATGAGTTCTTAGGGAAAAATGTGTGTAAGTACAGATAACTATTTTACAAAATTTATAGTAATTGTTGGCTAATAAAAATTTTTCTTTTTATCGTAACTTAGAAAATCAACATGAGCCTTATGGATATTTGGGAATTAACACCACCACCAAGTGAAAACGAGGAGGAGGAGGAAGAGGAGGATGCTGAAGATATGGAAGTTCATTATGATGATGATGCTGCTGATGATGATGTCGATACTGATGATGATTATGATGATGATGATGATGATGATGATGATGATGATGATGATGATGATGATGATGAATCTGATATATTAGTTTATCCTCCAGAAGATTTAAATTTATCCAGAATTACACCGATTCGAATAATCAACCCGTTTAGCTTAAAGTACTTAGCTTTAAAAGTTTGGTTCAATTCAATTTATTGGGATGAAGCAGTATATGAATATTATCGACACCAAACTGTTTGGGATAGTTTATATTATCAATTTTCTCGTACTTCTTTATTAGCGCTAAATGAATATGTATTAAATATACCCATGGCGAACATTATTAGAAAACAATTGTGTAAATTGTGCGTTGATATACAAGGTGAATGTAGTAGGTTACCACTAAATATGCAAAATCAGTATGTAAATGGATATTTTAAGAATAATGAATATTTTTTACGAAATTATGTATATCATAAGATAGATAAATTTAAGTATTTTTTTGTTTGTACAGAGCAAGGAGATAAGGAAGACCATGGATATTGTAAGTTTGTGGAACTTAATGATTTTGGATATGACTTTAATAATATACTTGACATATTTCGGCAAATTACAAATTGATACATGTTTTTTATTTTTTAAAGTGCGAAAGCAAAGGGTGGGGGAAAAATTATTGTATATAAACTTATGGTTCTCCGTTGAGGTATTCAGTTTAAAGTCAAGTACAGTGAACACTTTGTCGAGATTTCTGTTTTGTTCAGCATTTATGTTTTTGGAAGAAATAATGACGCAGCAGCAGGAAGCAATAAATAGGGTGGCGAGCAAGATCAACAATTGTGCCTATAAGGAAATATTGAGAGTAAAGGATATGGAGCTAAACAAACACTACAAAATAATAGCTGCACGTAAATGTACAACGCAGTATGGTCGAAAAGTTGTGCTGGAGCTGGACTCAAACATTATTTATATGCCGCAGAGGTTTGACAATTTAGAGGATGATGTACTGGATGACATCAATAAAAATGGCCCTTTCTACATAATCAGTAAGGGTGAAATTGGAAAATCCTTTGATTTAGCCGTTGTTCATCAAAGTGAATTAGAAGTAAACATCTATAATAATCCTTCTGTATCTTATTATAATCATACCTATTGAGTATTTCAAAAATAAAAGAAATAAAAAAAAAAAAATCTTTTTCTTGGTTTTGGTAGAGGGATGACTTCACTAAAATATGATACATATGTTTAAAAGAGGGGAGAATTTTTGGTATAAAAATCGAATTTTTAGAGCAATATCACTAAAGTTTTGTAATACCTTTAAACGAAGAGGACTGTTCGTGAAGAAGTTAACAAAAATTAAAAAATAGTATATACCAACATATACACATTTGAGTTAGAGGTGTTATTTAGATTATTTTTTCCACAACATTTTTTCGTGTTTATTTTCAGAGGTTATTATTTTACAGAGAAATCAATTCCAATCTTTTATACAACACTTCTCGCGGGTGTAAGTAAATTACGTACTTTTTCTTTTATAAATCAATTCTAATCATTTATACCACACTTCTCGCGGGTGTGAGTAAATTACGTACTTTATCTTTTATATTATTATTTTTTAAATCCGCAATTGCTCTTCCCATCCGACTCGTTTTTTAACACTTTGTACGGAACACTAGAATTCTTTGAACTAGAACTTTTACCGAATGATTGAAAATTTAGACTTTTAATTTTATATAACTTTTCTTTATTGTTTTCAATTTTACCGTTCAAAAGATTCTTTAGATCTTCTTTCGAAGCCATCACTACAAATTTTGACTGCTTAACTGAAAGAAGCAAAGATGCTAATTTCAAGTTGGCCCACCCAAAAACCTTATCATTATTTACATTATTCAAAGTAAACAAAGATAATCGGCTCTACTTGGTCCACAGGCGATTGTCATCGTCATCAGCATCATATCTAAATTATGAAATGTGATACCTCTTCAATTAATCTTTAAACCTGACTCAACTTCCCAATGAAAAATTGTTTTTAGATATGACTCAATTTATTAATCCAAAATGTGTGTTTTAAGTCTTTTATACAATTTCAACAATTTCACTAATTTCATATACTTTTGTTTGACATGCCAACAGTCGCAGGTAATTGGTCCTGATGTTGTTGTATCATATGCCCAGCAGCACAATTCATAATGTTCTCCTTCAGATGAAGTCAAAATTTTTTTCTCTTTATATGCCTTCAAAAAGTTGTAACACTCCGCTATATCCTCAGCATGCTCCTCAAAGAGGATATTATTATACTTTTGTAAGAATGCATCGAGGTCAAAGTACTCAAAAAATGCTTGAAGGGATGTATTGAATTTATCCATGTTGTTGTTGATGAAAAATGTCTATCACATAAATAACTGAACACTTCAACGAATTGTCATGACTATATATACTTACAATAAGTTTTCCCCCACCCTTTGCTTTCACACATTAAAATAAAAAATATGCATCAATTTAAAATTCTTCATCGGAATACCTCATGTATTTTATCATATTCTACAAATTAACAATATCTTTTATCTTCTTTATATCTTTACTGTGTACAAACAAGAGCATCATCATCATCATCAGCAACAGCATCATCATCATCATAATAGTCATTATTATTGTCATCATCATTCCCTCCTCCTTCACATTTTCACTTAATGATGGTGTTAATTCCCAAATATTTTCACTTGGTGGTGGTGGTGTCAATTCCCAAAAATCAATAAGGCTCATGTTGACTTTCTAAGTTGCGATAAAAGGAAAAATTGTTATTAACCAACAATTAATATAAATTTTATAATGTACTTACACGCATTTTTCCCTAAGAACTCATTTCATCATGAAACACCACTTCTTATTTATATCATATCGAGATTTTTTTTTATTCAACACACCAATTTTTCACACAGTTTTATTCCCACGGTTTCAGTGTTGTTGGTCAAGAAATACTCCACTTATTTACACATAAAAAGTAATAAAACCACACGCAGCTGCGCATCAACCCACGCGCAAACTTGTTTACCACCCAAATATGCACCAGCCCCCGACCAGGCCCCGACCAAGTACAGAGCAGGGCAGGGGGCGAAACGAGGGGAGGGAAACAACCCCAAACCAACACCTAACTCACAAAGGTCAATGACCCCAATTAATACAGCGCAAACCAACACCTCCCAAAGGCACCGCAACCAAGCCAGTCAATGACCCCAATCACCTTGACAAAATCTCCCACAAACCTATAGGAGTTCTGGATCACATTTTGTATGAAAAAATCTCCCGCAAATCTATAGGAGTTCTGGATCAAATTTTGTATGGCCAAAATGATCCAGAACTCCTATAGTTTACCTACTTAAGTCAGTTCCACATCAAGAACCTGGAGGAAGACTCGACACCGGAAGACCTTGAGAGCAGAACCGAAACGAGGAACTTGGGTGCAATTCTCAGAGAAAGTAAAAACAGTGGAGAGGAAGATCGCAAAATTTTAAGAAATAGACTAAAGAAACTAGCGACGCAGATTAGGTTGGAGCACTACTTGAATGAGGAAGAGCGGGAAAGTATACTAAGATTGTGTAAGGAATTCAATGATGTATTCCATTTAGAGGGCGACAAATTGACATCTACAGACGTGCTGAAGCACTCGATTCGGCTTAACAAGGAACAGGGTGCGATAAACCAGCGAATGTACAGACTACCAGATGCCCAGAAAGCAATAATACAGGCGCAGGTGAGAGAAATGCTGGATAATGATATCATAACTGAGAGTAAAAGTCCATGGAACTCACCGCTTTTGGTGGTGCCCAAAAAATCGGGCCCGTCCGGTGAAAAGAAATGGCGTGTGGTAGTGGATTTCAGGAAGCTAAATGAGGTAACTATTGGAGACGCATTCCCTTTGCCCCGAATAGAGGAAATATTAGACCAATTGGGACATGCTCGGTACTTTACAACACTAGATTTAGCCAGCGGATATCACCAAGTTCTAGTGGAACCTGCGGATCGTGCGAAAACGGCATTTAGCACGAACCTAGGGCACTACGAATTTAAAAGAATGCCTTTCGGGTTAACAGGAGCACCGGCAACATTCCAAAGAATCATGAACTATGTTCTATCAGGATTGCAAGGCTTTAAGTGTTTCGTCTACTTAGACGATATAGTAGTCTATGGAAAGAGCTTAGCGGACCATAACGAAAAACTCCTACAAGTTTTTAGGAGATTAAGAAAATACAATTTAAAGCTCCAGCCGGAAAAATGTCAGTTCCTACGAAAAGAGGTAGTATATCTGGGGCATGTCTGTACTGCGAAGGGGGTGTACCCGGACCCCTCTAAGACACAATGCGTGCAAAGTTTTCCAACCCCTAGGACCGTCCGGCAGCTGCAATCATTCCTGGGCCTCGCGAACTACTATAGGAAATTTATTCCTAATTTCTCGAGAATAGCGGAGCCACTAAATAAGCTTTTAAGGAAGGAGGTGAAGTTTATATGGACTACGGAGTGTGTGAAGGCCTTTGAGGAACTCAAAATTGCCCTAACCACCCCACCGTTGCTAAGTTGCTAAAATATCCCGATTTTAATCAGCCGTTTATTTTAACAACAGATGCCAGTGGTGAAGCTTTGGGCGCAGTTCTCTCACAAGGTGTAATGGGGGAGGATCTGCCCATCGCCTATGCAAGTAGGTCTTTAAATAAAGCAGAAAGAAACTATTCGACCGTAGAAAAGGAACTACTGGCTATAGTGTGGGCTGTTCGCAATTTCCGTTGTTACCTTTATGGGAAGAAATTCACCGTCGTCACAGACCATAAGCCCCTAAAAGGTATTTTTAGTGTAAAAGACCCAACTTCACGTCTTGTAAGGTTTCATCATAAACTGTCAGAATATGATTACGACATTATATATAAACCTGGTAAGTACAATCTGAACGCAGACGCTTTAAGCCGAATTCCGTACAACGAAAGCGATGGAGAAGAAGTTGACCCGCGCACAGTTCCTACTAAGACCCAGTTACAACCTCCGCCAGCAACAGAGAAGCTCACGTGCCTGCCAATCACTAGAGCAGCAGCTAAGAAGATCGCTAAAAAGGAAGAGAAGACCAAGCTTGAGGAGAAAACCCCCCTTCCCGCGACTATTCAGAGAAATAGCGCGAGTGAAGAATCAGAGGCTTCCGTGAAGAAAACCCCAGGGGCTAAAGGACAGGAAGTACCCCTATATAGTACGAAAGCCCCGAACTCTAGCGACCCGGTGGCTCTCAGTCGGGAGATTGCTATTAATTCCGATACAGAAAGTGAATTCGACTTTCCAGAGGATGAATTTCTAAATGGGGAAGAACATGTAGGGGCTAAACTATTAACCAAGCCGGAAGAAATTGAAACTGTACTAAAAGAGTACCATGATTCACCTTTAGGAGGGCATCTCGGAGTATATAAAACCTATAAGAGGATACGCCCCCATTACCGTTGGAAAAACATGCTAAGAGACATTCATAAGCATGTTAAACGGTGCCTAAAATGTCAACGAAATAAGAGCGCCCCCGCCTTAAAAATGCCCATGGTAATAAGCGACACAGCGGAGAAACCTTTTGACAAGGTCTATCTCGATATCGTGGGACCATTGCCAGTCACCCATCAAGGGAATAAGTACATATTAACTTTTCAGGACGATCTGACTAAAATGCTAGATTGCGTACCCCTACCCGACGGAGAAGCTGTTACTGTTGCAAATGCTTTCTACAAAAACGTGATTTTAAAATATTGCGCAATCCCGAAGAAGCTAATAACTGACCAGGGAAGCAATTTTACTAGTGAAGTTTTTAAGGAACTTTGCAAAACACTTAAAATTAAAAAGTTGCAGACTACAGCTTATCATCCGCAGTCTAACGGTGGCCTAGAAAGGGCACATAGACCATTAATAGAGTACTTACGCTCAGTGGTAGACGATAACCCACTATGCTGGGATGATTGGTTAGGAGAAGCCGCTTTCGCGCACAATCATTCAATGCATACGGGCAGCAAGCATGCCCCCGTATACGCGTTATATGGATTTCACAACCCATTACCGAGTAGATTAAGGCAAGAACCAGAACCTGTAAATAATTTCGACAACTATTGTTCCTACGTTAAATTTAAGATGCAGAATATCCACAAAAAAGTGAGAAAAAATTTAATAACAAGTAAGCAAATTTCAAAAAAATATTACGATAAAAATCAGAGGCCGCAGGAATTTCATGTGGGCGATCAAGTGCTCCTCAACAACATGGCAAGAAAGCATAAACTGTCACCGATTTGGACTGGCCCTTACGAAGTAAAACGTGTGGACAGTAACGTAAATTGTACCATCCAAATAGGAAAAAAATTACGACGCGTTCATTATAATCGTCTCAAAAAATTTTAAAAACCACACACAGGCCGCCCCTCCTTTACAAAAAAAAGGGGAGAGAGCGAAAAATATAAAGATTTTACAACAGGCATTTTTTTTTTATCCTTCTACAGGAATCATGTCTCTTCTCCTCCTAACTCTCGCCCTGCCAACCGTATGCAGCCAGGTAATGCTCCAACAACTTCAACCCTCGGGCATGCTTTTTGAACCAGTAGCCCCAGCGTTCGTGTACGAATCACATTGGGATGTTTACACTAAAATACCTCTACTGTCTGAGGAGGATACTTTAAATATGGTAGACAACTTGGAGAAGTCCATAGGCAATCTATGCAAAATTCAACCCATGGTGTGCTGTCATCATGGAATTATATGATAGAGAACATTTTGTTAAACAGATTGTAGGACCAACTTCAAGTTATATACCAGGCCACTTAAATTCACCCATAGTGCAAGATGAAATTTTATTCTTACTTCAATTTGATAAATTTTTCTGTAAGAGACATAAGAAAATAAAAGAATTTATCACTCTTAATAATTTTGAAAGTTCCATATATGATAGTAATTGTCATCCTTATGATTGTGTAGTTGACCACTTAATGTCAATTGATGACGGAGTTAATAATGAAGACTTAACTAACCAGTTATCGTTACAACTAGATATTGCAATTAATTCTTATTTTATACAAACAAACAACCTGACATCCAACATTCAAGAACAAAGATGTAATGAGATTGTTAAAAAGATTAAAAATCATATTAAAGATAAATTTTACTTGTTGTTGGATTATTTCAAATTGAAGAAACGTGCAGAATTTATAAAGGACAATATCTGTAATAAAGCAATAAATTTTGGAGAAATCAAACAGTTCCAACATTTGACATATGATCAAGAAATCTTATTTGTGAAATGTAAATTGCATAAAATTAATGTAATGTGTCCAATTAACCAAATGTTATGTATATTAGATAATATACAAGCAAGATTTCCCTTAATACTATATTGGATAATTTCAGACAGCATAAATAAATATAACCTATCAATGCTGGAGTTAGGCAATTATTTTATTAAAACATTTGAACATCTAAGAACAAAATACCCAGATCATATTTACAAAATATTAAACAATTGGGAACCATTAATGATGGGGTTCATAATTGCATACCATCCAGAAGATCTTCAATTTCTCGGGTTATATCAAACAACTTATGATGCTTTAAAAGATATCTTGACTGATTTTGAAATTAAGAGCTTATTACCTCCAAATCTTGAGTCTGAGACTTGTCGATTATACATGGAAATGTTAGGAATTACCAAAATTTTCGGCCATCCCTGTCTAGATTTAGTTACAGGGTTCAATTCTGTCAGAAGTCATGCCACACAAAAAATTGATATACCTTATGAGCCTGTCGCTCTTGTATTGTGTACATTTAGAAGAGATTTCTGTTTAGAATTTTTCAAAAAACATCGAAGATGGCCATCTGTCAATTTAGATAAATTAAGTAGTAAACTTAAAAAATTCTTTACAAGAAATATCAATACATACAAAATACATGATATACCTTTATCAGATTGGAGTACCATAGTATTTAATAAAAATTTTGAATACGATTATTCACCAGATACTTCAGAACTTATTAAGGATTCATCGTTAGCACCGGATGCCGACTGTTGGTTTGAAAATTACGACCACTGTGCTTTTAAAAACCTATATAATAAAAATAAGCCTCATAATTCAGGATTGCCCAGTCAAAAAAGGGTTATCCAAAGATTTTTAGAAGGTTCAGAATTTGAGGTTGAGGAAATTGTAAAAACTATTGATAATGGTTATATTGATCCCAGACTACTAATTTATATATTATGCCGTAAGGAGAGGGAGTTAAATGATAAAGGACGATACTTTGTAAAACAGTGTTATCTGTTAAGATTGGCACAAACTTCTTCGGAGAAAAATATTGCAGATCAATTAATGAGATACATTCCAGAACAGACGATGACTAATACAGAAATTCAATTAATAAATAAACATTGTTCATCAATTAGAGGTTTACATAACAATCAGGAAGTCATAGTCTTAGATTTTGAAAAGTGGTGTTTGAAATTTAGACACCCCTTAGTGAAGCCGTTCTTTGAAGATTTTGACAAATTATTTGGGTTGAATAGTTTTTACAGCAACAGTCATTTGTGGTTCACAGGTGGGTATGTATTCTTGAACTCTAGGTTTGCCCCTCCTGATTATGACACAAACTTAACACCATTATCAGGTGAATACATGTACAAGAATCATATTGGTGGCTTTGAAGGTATGGGTCAAAAGAAATGGACGATAATAACAATATCTATCATTAAATATGTAGCAGGTTTATTCAAATTAAAAGTAAGCATACTTGGACAAGGTGACAATCAAGTTATCTTAATTAGATACACTCAAGAACAGCTTGAACAAAAAGATAAATTAAGAAATGATTTTTTAAATGAATTATCAAAATTTTCACTCACATTGAATTTGAAGTTAAAAGACAAAGAGACATGGTACTCAAACCAAATGTTTGAGTATGGGAAACAAAGATATTTTCAAGGTCAAGCAATCAGTTTGGGAACTAAAAAAATCTCACGACTCATCCCTGATATAAATGACGGAATTTGCTCAATAGCAACGTCCCTAAGTACCATAAACACAGTTACAGAATCAACAGCTAAAGGAGATATTTCACCATGTGCAAGTTTCATAATAAACCAATTCGAAATAGTTCACTACTTAAGTAGAAAAGGAATTCCCAATACTAGGATTCAATTAGAAGGATTACTTTACTTCCCATCAATTTTTGGAGGTATCAATTTGAGTCATCTTTATTTACATACAGTACGGGGTTATGATGACCCCTTACCATTATGGATATCTACTCTGACCACTCTACATAATTTTAATAGTATATTGTTTTCACAAGTAATTCGATATGTAAATCTGAATCCAAATGGAAATAGGGATTTGGGTAGATTGTTAGAAGACATGTTTTGTTTAAATTTAAAACCTTTACCTTCCCCAGAAATAGAATTAAGAAAAATGGTTGAAAAGTATATGGAGTCTGATAATGTCAAAAACCCAGAAATAAGGAGATTGTTTGATCCAGATATAAGTATTCCAAAAGACAACTTAGTTGAATCATTAACTTCAATGGATCCATATTATCCATCCCTAGGTATGGAATTGTTTAAATTATCAAATAGAGGCATTTTGCAAGCACAAAGAAATAAATTCACCAACGTTCAGACAATAAATAAAAATGTATAGAACAAAAAAAAAAAAAACCATAAATAAAAGGAAAAAATAAATGTACATATTATACACAAGAAAAATAAATACATAGGAAAATAAAAATGTATAGAGGATAAACGTAAAAACGAATAAGACAAATGTACATAAAGAGAAAAATGAAATAAAAAAATGTATACAGTATAAGAAATGTTAAGTTAAAATAAAGGTATGTAAAAACATAATAAATACAAAAAAAAAAATTTTAATTAGGAAATTAAGAATAAAGAAACAAACGAAAATGTATGTGAAAGAAGACGAACGCATAGGTAAACCATGTCAAACGTAAAGTAACAAAGAATTTATCAATAGATTAAAGTTATAGAAATGTAAGAATAAATGTAAAAATTTTGTAACAGTAAAGCAAAAAGCCAAAGCAATCTACACACGTGAGCACTAACATATATTGTATATAAAACAAGCAATCAAAAACAAAAAAAAAATGAATAGACGAATTTAAGAGTACATCGATAATGAGAACTCCCTCAAACTCCCGTTACTCATGTCAGACCTCCATCGCCACCGGCGATTTCGTCTTCACGATGGGGGAGGAATGTTAGGAACTGCTGAATTCGCGGATGACCAGACATTTCCGTACATCTGGTCACCCAAGGCCAAGCACACGGTGGCTAACACCTGGCTTAAAGAGCACCGAACAAACTGTCACGGCGGCCCAGCTGTGCGCGCTAAGGGTCATGTTTCAAAACATTGCACCCATTAAGTAGCACGGGCCGTTGACTGCCGGTGGCTAAGCAAGCTAAGTGCTTAAGTGAAAACTAGGTGACGAGGTAGAGAGTGGAAGAAGTTCTCAGCAGTCGAGAGTTAGCCGTAAAAGAAAAAGTAACGTCGTTAGTACTCACGCGTAGATTGTCCGGTAAATAGTAAAATAAATATCGTCAATTATAAGAAATCGGTTTTTCATTTGTGCGACTGATCGCGGGTAAGCGGTCCAACAGTCTGAGATGAGTAAAATACCGATCTGCTATCGAGGTGGCCAACGGAGCTAGACCGGAAGTTCACGGACACGTTGATTTGGAAGTCCTCTTCAGGGGTGAGACTAAAACTTTACGACTTTACGTTGTACCTAGTCTCACTCAAGAGTTATATTTAGGTATTGATTTTTGGAGAACTTTCAAGTTGGCCCCGGACGTTCTCGGTCTAGTCTCTTCGTTGGACACCCCGATGGTAGCGAAACCCAATCCTGCCGAACACATATTACCTCCGGATTTTCAAAGACGTTTGGAACAGACCAAATCACTGTTCCCGTCCTATACGAACTTGGGCTTGGGGAAAACGCATTTACTCGAACATGCCATAGACGTTGGGGACGCTACACCCATTAAACAAAGATTTTACCCAGTTTCTCCGGCGGTGCAAAAACTCATGGATGCGGAGCTGAGCCGTATGTTATTGCTGGGAGTGATAGAGGAGAGCCAGAGCCCTTGGAGCTCTCCAGTTGCCCTAGTTCGGAAGCCAGGCAAAGTCCGACTGTGTTTTGACGCCCGGGAGGTGAACTCCGTCACGAAAAAGGATGCTTATCCTCTGCCTCAAATTGATGGCATTTTGAGTCGCCTTCCGCCGGCCAAGTACATCACCAGTTTGTACAGTACATTGAAGTAAATAATAACAAAATCTTATTCGAAGAGAACGAATATCCATTCATAATAAATGGGATACATACGTTAGAAGGAATCAGAGATAATTTCCTCGACAAATTAAAACTAGATGACTTAAATAAAGAAAAAACAATACCAAATATGAGAGCAATGCTAGAGCAAAACTTTCACAGTCCAAAGAGGCGCGAAGATGTACTTACTCTTGGGTGCATTGGAGGTCGTAAGCTACAAGATGGCGAAGGTACATTTCCTCTTGGGTGTGCCGGAGTTCCGCAACTACAAGAAGAAAGGCGGTGCGAAGGGGAACTTACTCTTGGGAACCCTGGAGGTCGAAATTTACAAGATCAACATCGAGCTAGTACATTCGTGGCAGTGAACCGTGGGATGCTGCCGCTTAAGAAAAAACTGTTGGAGGCGGTAGGCGCGGTGTCAGTGTATCCACAGCTGGTCAAGAGGTTCGAAAAGGCCAGCGGTGTGGGTATGGATGCAGTAAGGATGGTACTGGCAGAGCAGAAGCCGAATGTGATAGGGACAAAAAGACCAATTTTGTCTATAGACGATGCATATAATCGTCTAGGGCTGGCAGGATATTCGGTTGATGACATCAAGGCCGACCTGTGTGCACGGAGAGGTGTGCAGCTACCGTATGCAGAGTTGCTGGTGGAATTATCACTTCTGGCCCAGAGAAAGAAGAGGAATGAGGAGCATACGGTGGAAACTCTGACAACGCCGGTGCCACCACCGGAACAACATGTCACAGTACAGCCAGTGGTCGTGGAGTATGAGAGCACCAAGAAGACACTGGCGGGTAATAAAAGACAGAAAGTGGTGCGCATTGAGGAAAAGGTGCTACCAGGGGAGGAAGTCAGACCGGTGGTGGGGACGGCGGTACTGGCAATGAATGGTGGCGTGGCCGCTTCGGTCACTTATTTAATGAGTCAGGCCGAGAGCACAATAGAAAAGAAAACACGTGACCAGTTGTTAGAAAGGTCAGTGCTAACGGCTACAATGGGGGCTTACCTGGATATAGATCACAGTAAACGTTAGGAGAAAGTGGCAGCCCGACTAACATATAAACAGGACGAACAGCCTGCAATGACAGTCCGGTCATTCAAGGCGAGTAAAGGAGAGGAAAAATACCGGACTAAGGACAACAGCCTACACAACAGGGCTGTCAAAATGGCGGCCCTGATGGATGGGGACAAGTACCGTATTGCGGCCTTCATGGCAGCGCACAGTAATAACCGTGTCTGGAAAAGAGCGGTTTCTGTGGAATTGGTACGACGTTGGGAACTTCGAGGCTCAGCCACACTGAACAAGGCAGCCGCGCAACCAGCGTCAGAACACGACAAGACACACAATCAGAATAAAGAAGGTCGAAGGGTCGCCATATAGATATGTGGCCCTGGATGCATCGGCACTGTCAAGCCATTTGAGAAAATGGGGAGCAGTGCGAGTCGATGTGAGCGACCAGGGGGATGCAACCGACCTAGAGAACTGGGCCCATAACCTGTAGTAAAAGACCTGGTTGCTTGCTGACAGAAGAAGAAGAATTTTATTTCAGTGATCTGCCAATATATATATACAAAAATTGTACTAGATGATGAATTCACATTGGGTAAAATACACTACTGATCAAAAAAAAGTGAGCACCGACATTCGTCCTGCATATGTGAACTTTACCTTCACTCCCACCAATTTTTTCTACCTGTACGGAAAAGGGGTAAGTAAGGGATATAAAAGGACCTGTTTTGAATGCCTAGATCACAGTTTTTCATCGATCTTGGCAGTGTGTGGACAAAAAATAGCAATCAGATAAAGTGACCTAACTTTTTGAAAAAGTATAAAATTATTTTAATCATTTTTGGCAATGGCTCCTGCTAGACGGTAAGTGTTATTACAAATTTTTTTTAAACTGTAATGATAAATAAAGAAAATTATTTAATTTGAATAAAGAAAATGTAGCTTTTAACGACTTTAAGTATGGGAAGGGGTGGTAATTTGGAACCCGCTGTTAATTTGGAACCCCTTAATATCTCAGAAACAGACAGCGACATCTGTTAAAAAACTATGCAATTACGTTGAACTGGTATCATAGAATGTATTCACTGCCACTAGCGCCAGTTTTGCATCGAGTTTGAACCTGTCATTCAAAGTTGAAATTTTATGTCACCGGCAAATGTTTTTTCTTTTATTCGTTTATATTGTCAAAAGTTTTTATTTTAGTCTAAAACTAATACAGTGGGTGTTAAGGGAAGTACTTTACGCATAAGTTCAAATTGTCACAGGTAAGTTTTAAGGTTTGTTTTAACGAGTTTTAGTTTTCTTAATTATTTGATAACATGAATGAATTGAATTTGGAACCCCATAGGTGCGGGTAATATGGAACCGGGTTCCAAATTACCCGCAGTGCATTAACATCACTTTTTTCCTGATTCCAGTCATGCCTCGAACTCAATTGTCACCAAAGCCGAAGTCGAAAAGAAAAACTTGGGCCAGGAATAATATGATTGAAGCTGTAAAAGCAGTAAGAGAAAAGAAAATGGGTTTGAAAAAAGCGGTCAAGCTTTATAATGTTCCAAAAACTACTCTGCAAAGGTTTGTGCACAGTGACCAGCCTCCCGATGAGGTTGTAAATACTACTATAGGAAGAAGACCTGTCCTGCCATCTCACCTTGAAGAAAGCCTTGTGTCATACCTTCTCGTTATGGAAAGTAAATTCTATGGCTTGACCCGTCAGGATGTTCGTAAAATGGCCTATCAGTTGGCTGTGAAAAATAATGTCGAACATTCGTTTAGAAATAACATAGCCGGTCGAGCTTGGCTTGATCATTTCTTATTACGCCACAAAGATAAGCTTTCTATTCGATCACCAACAGGAACTTCCAATGCTCGGGCTCAAGGTTTCAATAAAGAAGCAGTGGATAAGTTCTTTGACATCCTTCAAGAAGCATTCCAAAAACATAATTATCCACCAGAGAGAATCTTTAATGTCGACGAAACCGGGCTATCTATCGTGCAGAGTAAAATGGTTAAAGTAATTGGTCTGCGAGGGAAAAGACAAGTAGGTAGCATTACTGCGGCTGAACGTGGATCATTGGTGACAGTGGTATCAGCGATGAGCGCAAGTGGCATATTTATTCCACCGCTGCTGATATTCCCACGCAAAAACATGACGCAAACGTTGATGAAAGGAGCTCCGCCAGGTTCTATCGGAAGATGCCATCCATCAGGATGGATTCAGGCCAATCTGTTTACGGACTGGTTCCATCATTTTATTGAAAAGACCCACCCAACAGAAGCATCACCTGTTCTGTTAATTCTTGATGGGCATTATTCACACACACGCAATTTGGATATTTTGATGGCAGCTAAAGCTAATAATGTCACAATTATTAGTTTACCTCCACATTCAACACACAAGATGCAACCTCTTGACCGTTCTTTTATGGGTCCCTTGAAAACTTATTACAGCGAAGAAATTAGACAGTGGTTACTCAATTCTAACCGGATGTTGACTCCATACGAAATAGCTGAATTGCTGGGACGTGCTTATCTCAGATGCCAAACTGGAGCTATTGCTGTGAATGGGTTCAGAGTAACTGGTATTTACCCGATGAACAGAAACGTATTTACTGAAGCCGACTACATAGCAAGCTCAAGTGGGACCACTCCTCAAGCTACTGATGATGACCCTCATCTACCGTCTACCAGTACACCTGTTGCTGTTCAAATGCCACAGGCACAACCTCGACCAGGCACTAGTGGACAGGCAAATCGAGCTTCCCAGCAAGTGATCAGCAACCCTGTTGTTTTCCCTGAAGATATCTTACCGGTACCGACACCAAAGAATAAAAAATCTAACAGAGGCCGCAAGTCATCTGCTGCTACTTTATTGACCGGATCTCCCTATAAACAGCAACTCGAGGAGTCAATCAAGTCTATAGCGCAGAGAGGAAGAGGCCGGGGAAGAGCTCGTGGACGTAGTGGTAGGCAGAGAACAGCAAACTCTTCTAGAACTCCTCCGAGCAGACAGGAATCTACATCATCGGATTCTCAATCATCAGTTTCTTCAGGTGACACTGTAGTGTCAGAAAATGCTACTGCACATGCCCAGCCCACAAACGAAGATGACGCTTGTTGCATTTTTTGCTCTGAAAATTACTCCAATGATCGACGTGGTGAAACTTGGATTCAGTGCCAATCATGTCGGTTGTGGGCACATATTGA
Source organism: Machimus rusticus (assembly GCA_951509405.1). NCBI lineage: Eukaryota > Metazoa > Arthropoda > Insecta > Diptera > Asilidae > Machimus > Machimus rusticus. Next base: position 7,327,090 of record OX608049.1, read on the forward strand.
ATGCTCAGGATGCGACGCAGAATATTATATTTGTGATTTTTGTAAATAAATTTATTCCATACTTGTAATTTGGAACCCGGGTTCCATAATACCAGCACCAGAGCTCCGAACACATTTTTTTCAATTTTTCAATAAAGCAAATTATTTCCCTTAATGAGTGGTTTTATTTCGTTAATTCGTTCCTAATATAAAAGTTAATAAGTTTTTTAGTATATAAAATATTTTTTCGAAATGATTAGTTAAATAGTTTTTCTAAAATACTTAAGAAACAAAGTAGGGTTCCAAATTACCACCCCTTCCTCTACCGTTATGTCTTAATGTTTGGTTTTCCTTAAAGTTTTGTTGAAAAACGACAAAAAAGAAGAAAATTATTCTTCAAATTGTGATTCTGTGCTTTAAATATGAATTTGCCGCATATTAAGCGTATTTTGGTTCATTTTCCAGGAAACAATTGACTGAAGCAAATAAAGGCTTCATTATTGGATTGCACGAAAGCGGAAAATCGCAACGGGTCATCAGAGAAGAGATGAGAAAAAAAGGGGTTATCATCAGTACCGGAGGCGTGCACAAGGTAATCGCCGCGTATAGGGAACGCGGAACAGTTTCCCGAAAGGCCGGGTCAGGTAGACCCCGAAAACTAACGGAGAGAGATAGCCATGCCTTAAAGATGGAGGTATTAAAAAACAGAAAAACATCGTTTGTGGAACTCGCGGCAAATTTCCAAACATCTTCAGGATCTCAAGTCAGCAGACACACGATCAGGCGACGTCTTAAGGAGATTGGATTTGGAAGCCATCGTTGTAGGCGAGTTCCCTTACTTACCGCGACCCACAAACGACGAAGAATGGAATGGGTGAATGCCAATCAAAATACGGATTGGGCAAAAATTTTGTGGTCTGATGAATCCAGATTTTGTCTTTCATCTGATCGTCCCCAAACTTGCATCAGGAGGTCGGGTGAACAATACGACCCACAATGCATCCAAACCACAACAAAAGGGAATCTGGGGTTAATGGTGTGGGGATGTTTTTCGGCAGCAGGTGTTGGAAAACTGGTTAAAATCGAACAAGGTGTAAAAATAACCGCAGATATTTACACAAATATCTTAGAACAAGGCCTTATTCCCACTTTGAGGGATCTCGGAAGTGATGAATACACCTTCCAACAGGATAATGCTCCATGCCATACTGCCCGAAGGACGAAAACCTGGTTCGAAGAGCAAAATATTCGAATAATGGATCAGTGGCCTGCTCAAAGTCCGGATTTGAACCCCATTGAGAATTTATGGGACCATATGGATCGAGAAATCCATAAAAATCCCATAAATGACATTCATCAACTTTGGTCAGCATTACAAACTGCGTGGAGTGAAATTCCATCATCTTTAATTCAGAACTTGATAACGTCAATGCCAAGGAGATTAGAGGAAGTTTTAAAAAACAGAGGGGGAAACATACCTTATTAGTAAATAAGCAACATTCTTCTTTATATTTATTTCTGTTATTTATGAAATACTTAAAAATATACTTTTGTTAAAATATTTTAAGTCTGATTACTTTTTACCGGCCTTATTATTCCAGTCTGTTGAATATTTTGCTGTGCTCACTTTTTTTTGATCAGTAGTGTACAGTACAGTAAGGATAATAAATTCATTTTGGTGTAATTATAATTGATTATTTCCAACAATGATTAAAGTTGAAGAAATTGAATTGTCATCTTTTCCTTTACTTTATGATATTGAAGTGTTCAATGTAAGCACTAATTTGTCTAATACGTATGATTCAATACCATATGTTAGATATTCATTTAAAAAAGAGGTTTTAGATGATTTGATATCAGAAGAATTCATTCATCCAAATGCTGAATTCTCAACATTAAGCATTTTTGCTATAGCATTACAGTTTTTACTTAAATATGGAAGATATATGATAAAGGAAGTTCCGTCCACTAGCGGATATCCCGGAACAATTCTTTCAGCTTTCGATTATACATCGTTTACTAGTAGAGAGATTGATTCGATACTTGATAAGGTTACAAATGAAATTGAGAAAGCTAATTTCAAGATTATGGTTCGTGGCATGTATCCTGAATGCACTGTTGATTTTACTAATTTTGATGTCGATAGCAGTGATAAAAATGCTTATAATTACAAAATGTTTACTTTGCCGCTGTTTGAATCCGAATTAGCCATGATTAGACTGGGGCATCGTCTTATGGTTTTGCAATATTGTGGTGGAAAGGAAATGCTTAACTCTATGTCGAAATTCCAGACTGATCATATTGTAATTAATCCCAAACATTATCATGAAATGTTTAATATACCGCCAAATGTATGATTTCCAGGACCCATGTATGGGATAGATAACATTGCATCTGCACAGTTGGGACTGTTGCATCCAAATATATTAACAGACGAAGAAATTACCCAATACAATATTGACTTCGACAAGCTGTCTAACATTCGTTTAGCTGTTGCGAAACATGTAGATGATTCCATCATTTTTGCAATTAAAATTCCAACTCATAGTTTTAAAACCAATAGAATTTTGCTCATTCCAATAACTAACTCTCAGAAGAAACAAGTCGATTCTAATATGGAATACATAATAAGAAATGATAATCAAATCCTGACATACTTAGATACAAATATACAAAGCAGTAATAAAAAGAGATTTTATTCATATCGAATAAGATCTCAATTGTTTACGTACGCGCTACCCAGCGTACATAACAATGGCCTAGTGGAAATTGCAGACAAAGTTTTATTATTTGTTACCGATGGAGCCAAATATATGATTAAAGTCAGCCAGAATTTAAAAATATTTTACCCTAATATGGTTCACATCACCTGTTTGGCACATGGTATCAACCGAGTAGCTGAAGCAATTCGTCTTCAGTTTACTTTGGTTAATAAATTGATTTCCGTAATTAAGAAACTATTTTTAAAATCTCCACTTCAGGTTCAAGAGTACCGAAGTAAATTAGGTAACATTGCTCTACCACCCGGAAGCAATAATCACCCACTGGGGCACATGGGTCAAAGCAGCACTATTTTATGCAGCAAATAGTTATAACTTCCATCAAAGAGGTGCATTTCCTAATATTCTTAATACATTTTTATTATATTAATAATTCAAAATATATGCAGGTTGTAGACTCATATAACGGTGAAGATGCACCATCTATTAAATTGGCACAAGAACTATTAAAGAATTGGACGCAAATTATTACTGAATTAATTTTTATTAAAGTTAATTTTATTAACATACCTGATACAATCACAATTACATAGATGTGGAGGAACATGCCCGTGCTGTCAGCAATCTCCTACCTGTTCAAACGATACTTCTAATATACATTGTGAGGATTGCGGTCGAAACTTCAGGGGAGAACAATGTTTTAAAAAACATCAAACTATGGGTTCGTTAAATAAAGGAACCATTTGCGATCAGGTAAAAAAATGTCTTGAGTGTTTAAAGGTCTATAGGGCGAATAAAAACCATATATGCGGTGAAAAATTTTGTAAAATATGTGAAAAACATGTCCCTCAAGACCACTTGTGTTTTATTCAACCTGATATCAGAACACCCCCGACAGGTGATTTCCTATACATTTTTTACGATTTGGAAACACGGCAAGAAAAAGTTATTAAAGAAAAGACAACAGAAGGCCTAGTAATCGGGGAGATTAAAGAGCATGAACCATGTTTATGTGCCTTTGAATTAAGATGTGATCGGTGTTTTAACACAGACAGAAACATAAAAACGTGTGATAAATGCGGAATAAGAGAATTTATATATGAAATAGAACCCGTAAAATTATTTCTAAACTTTATTCTTAATCAAAGAAAAAAATTTAAAAAGGTTATCGTAATTGCTCACAACGGCCAATCCTTTGATCATCAGTTTATGCTGAACTATTTGCTACAAGAGACCAACATCAAGCCTGAATTAATAATGCGAGGAAGAAAAATTATATTAATGCAGCTGGGAAACATTAAGATTCTAGACTCCCTGAACTACTTTCCGATGCCGCTTTCAAAACTACCATCAGCGTTTGATTTGCCGCCTGCAGTAAAGAAGGGATACTTCCCTCATTTATTTAACTCAGAAGAAAACAAATATTATACGGGGCCACTGCCCTCGTTGGAATACTATAACCCCGACGCAATGAAAACCGATGACCGTAACGTTTTTCTAAAATGGTATGACGAACATAGGAACGATCAGTTTAGTATGCAGCGCGAGCTAAAGGACTACTGTAAGAGCGATGTTCAAATTCTGACAGACGCTTGTTTAAAATTCAGAACCATGTTCCTTGAGGAGTGTAATGTTGAACCGTTTTTAGAGGCAACAACAATCGCCTCAGCCTGTAATCTTGTATTTCGACGCAACTTTCTTAAACCAGACACTATTGGAATTATTCCTAGAAGGGGGTATCGTTTTGCGGACAATCAATCTAAAGAAGCAATGCAGTGGCTTATCTGGGAAGAAGATAGACGTAAAATTAACATTCAACATGCCGCAAAACAGAGAGAAGCTTTGGTAAGCGGGGTTAAAGTAGATGGATATTGTCATGAAACTAATCAGGTTTTCGAGTTCCATGGTTGTTATTATCACGGCCATCCTATATGTTTAAGACATAACCGCGACGTTCCCCAGCGCAGTGATCAAGATGATACTTTAAATCTACGATATGAAAGAACAGTAGCCAAAACAGAGCGTTTGCGCTCGCTAGGCTATGAAGTAATCGAAATGTGGGCTTGTGAATTTGAAAAACAAATGGAAAACAGGTCTATGGAATATTTAAAGCATCACCCTCTCTTAAACGTAGCTCCCCTAAAGCCGCGGGATGCCTTTTACGGCGGCCGCACAGGAAACGCCTACATGTATTATAAATGCAAGCCCGGTGAGAAAATAAAATACATTGACGTGTGCTCCCTTTATCCCTGGGTGTGTAAAAATGGCAAGTTTCCAGTAGGACACCCCGCAGTTTTTGTTGGAAACGACGTGTGTTCTCAGGTAGATTTAAATAAAGCTGATGGGCTAATCAAGTGTAAATTGTTACCACCAGAAAATCTGTTACACCCCGTTCTTCCCGCAAAGCAAAATAATAAACTAATGTTCTCATTATGTCAAAACTGCAGTGAGCATAAAAACCAGGATAAGTTTTGCTCTCACTCCGATGACAAAAGAGCGTTGGTTGGAACCTGGGTTATTGACGAGATCAAAAAGGCCATCGAGAAGGGTTATCAGCTATTAGAAGTGTATGAAATATGGAGTTACAATGTTAAACAGTATGACAAGCTGACATCTACAGGCGGTTTGTTTACCGACATGATGAATAAGTTTATAAAAGTTAAACAACAGGCATCCGGCTGGCCCCGCCGCTGTGTTACTCAGACGGAGAAGAATCAATATATTGAAGACTTTCTTAATAATGAAGGAATTAAATTAGAGTACACAAAAATTACAAACAACGCTGGGTTGAGATCTCTGGCTAAACTAATTTTAAACTCTTTTTGGGGTAAATTCGGTCAAAAAGAGAACCAGCAAAAAACAAGTATTATAAACAAACCATCGGAATTGTATGAACTACTTACGAATCCTGCTACAGAAGTTTCTCATCTTCTTCTGGTTAACGAAAACACAATCGTTGTTAATTGGAACTATAAAGAAGAAGTCAGTGAATCCCTATCTACCGTAAATGTCTGTATAGCATCGTACACAACAACACAAGCTCGACTTAAATTGTACAGCTACCTAGAGGAACAAGGCGACCGTGTTTTATACTATGACACCGATTCTGTGATTTACATAAGTCGGGAGGGAGAGTACGAGCCACCAACAGGAGAATTCGTTGGCGATATGACAGATGAACTGGATTGTTATGGTGCAGGTAGCTATATCACCGAATTTGTAAGTGGCGGCCCCAAAAACTATGCCTACAAGCTCTGCTGCTCTAAAGATAATTCCGAAAAAATTGTATGTAAGGTAAAAGGGATTTGTCTCAATTATGCGGCCTCGCAACAGGTAAATTTCGAAACCATTAAAGAAATGATTTTAAAGCCTGAAAGCGAGGATATACAAATACTTTCACAAAATATTCGGCGAACCGCAAATTACGATGTTGTGACAGAGCCGGAGATTAAGAAATATAAGATTATAGTTCAGTCCCTTTTGGTTTTAAGAGACAGCGAGTAGAATAAAAAAGACACTGTTATATCGGTCAGATCGATGCACTTTAAAATAAGACGTTTAAATGTACTAGATTACGGTTTGTTCTGTTAAAAAATAAAAAATTAATAAAAAAGAATTTATAAAAACCATATCTTTTGTTTTATTCGGCCAATATTTATTCTCTTCCATATATAGTTTTTCTTTCTTCTTCTTTACGTTTAATTTGTTTCGGCAATTTAATATAAGTTGACCCCAACAATGGTGTATATTTGTTGATGTTAATTGTAATATTAACCACCTCCGTCAAGGTCCAACCAGAATAACGCTCTTGAAATTCATCCAAATCCGATAGGATGGTGTTCATAACGTTCTCTACAAACCATTGCGTGAGATTTGTATCTCTTGAAATTACTTTATTTTTGTGTTTAAATATTTGCACTCTTCGATTTCTTCCTTCTTTGAAAATTTAGCAAATTTACCGCAAAATATGATGTTCACTTTAAGAAAAGGTTCTTTCTTTGAAATATTTGCAATACGATGGACAAACAGAGGCCCGCAATCCTCTAAATATTCGATAGGATCTTTATGTTTCAAGTTTGTTATACATTCCCTCTCCAAAAACAGATTTCATATCATCCCATTTGATCTTGTTTGCTGTCCATTCTTTCTTGTTTGGGCGTGTTGGTTTATTTCCTCCTCCTCGTAATAAAGCAGCTTTTAATTTTGTCCTACTCCCAATCATTCTACTAATAACACTCAATAAATTGTTTATGGTGCCAGCATTTTTAGTATTTTTCAAAGCGCTGTTTAAGGATCGCAAATTTTTTGAACGCCCTTTGATGCACCTTTTTACATCTTCAATGCTTTCTTCGTTAGCCAATTTAATTTTTCTTCATGCTTTCTAAATCCTCGATGAAAGATGACATTTTACTTTATAAAATTACTTATTTATCGCACACGCTTTGTCTTTAAGAATGCAGTGTAAAGAATGAACCTACCCATTTACTGCCCTTACTTATATACCTTTCCAAATTAAAATATTTACTAGAGATTTTGCGTTTGATATGTAATTATTTCGAGAAAAATACATATACATATTTCTTTCTTCTGCCACTTTTGTTATTTGATTAAATTTATAAATTTAGTTATGCTAATAATATTACTTTAAATACGCCTCTTCAAAGGCGACCTAAAAGGTTTATATCAGAAGCACATAGCTTGCAGCACCTCGATTGAGTCATAATTGCTATGAATGCACCGTGCGTGCACTGCGAAGTAATAAAGTTTCTGCCACAAGTTTTGTCTTGCTGCCTGCACAAAAGTTTTACGCAAAGAATATATGCCCCTTGCTAGGGCTTGTGAAGATCGCGATTCCGCTAATGAGTTCTGACTGCTTGTGATAGCGTCTGATCGCCTGGTAACCGGTTTTAGCCTTTAAGTTGCTCGGTAATGAAGAGAACAATCAATCTTTGCAATGCAAAACAAACCTCGCCCCAATGCCCTCGGGCAAAATTATGCAATGATTAAAATGCGTTTACTTGCAAAACCTGCTAACCAAACCAACGGATTAAAGGCAAAAAAAGATATGACCGTGAATTCGTAAGTGCATTAAGGGGGGGGGCTAAGGTTAATTCGTACGAAAAAAGGCATGTTTTTGTGAATTTTTTGTGACGACACAGTTAAAATCTCTTTGTTAAAACTAATAGTACATTAAAGTATGACATTTGAGGAATATTGTATAAAATTTTCACCAAGAAATATTGAAAAACACGGCAATGACAGCAATTATTCGGACGTGTCTCGGAAAAAAGTTGAATTGCGGTGCCCCTCATAACTGGCTGCTGGATCATCCGAAATCAAAAAATCAAAGTTCATTCGTTAGATAATAGTTTTCCCCAGGTAACGCTGGGGGGGTTTTTCGAAATTTTAATTTTTCACTTTTTTGGAACACTTTAAAGGCAAAAACGCGATTTTTTGCGAAAAAAATCGACTAATTTGTTATTGTAAAATAAAAATTATTAACAAATTTGAAAAAAACTCTCCAGCGTTACCTCGTAAATTATGTACAGAAATAGTGTTCAAGATTTCAAAAGGATCGGTGTAGTAGTTTTTAAGTTATGAGGGGCACCGACTTTGAAAACGTGAGTTGTGGGGAAAACGCTTTAAAGTTTTGAACACTAAAAAATCTGGTATAAAACGTTCATAAGCAAGGTATAGAAATACTCGTAACTTCGTCAATTTTGCTTCAATCGACTTGAAATTTTGACATAATATTCTTAAGATATTATGCATTCAATTAAAAAAATTAAAAAAAATGTCAAAAAAAAAACTTTAAATACCTTAGCCCCCCCTTAAGCAAGCTCCTTGTGCACTTTGATTTTGTGGCGTATATCTCCATGCATAAGATAAGCGCCTGGTAGTTAGTAGTTGGGGTCGTCTGATTTTTCAAGTTATATAAATTCTGTCAGTTTTGATGTTTTACATTTCTAAGGGTGATGCAATCGTAGGTATGTACATATGTACATATATGTAACATCATAGTGTGGTTACACATACAAAAGTAAATATATGTGTAGTACTTAACTTGGAGATGTAATTTGAATTTAATATTGTGAAATATTGCGAAATCTGCATAATGCTTCTACGCAAAGAAAATAGGTAGTGCACGACCTAAAACACAAAAATCAAGTGCCCGGTAAATTATGCTTGCAAAGCAAAATGGAGCATTATTTAATTTCGGTTATTATACTAATGTTAATAAACAATTAATTTAGTATTGCTAGTTTGCAATAATTAAAAAATGTGATTTAAAATTTTTAATTTGCAATTGTTGAAAATCTATATTAAAACCTTTACGTATGCGGTAGTTTTCTAAAACAATTATCTGTTATTCAATAAGCTAAAAGTTGCATCATCTAATGCAATTATCAGTTATTTGATAAGCTAAAGTTGCATCATATAATTTTAATAATGTTAATAAATGAATTATTTTTATTTTCAGCTTTCACGTGTTAAAAACAGCAAGTAAAACTTTTATGCATCATAGCCGCTTATTCAATAGGTTAAGAGCCGTCAACTTTCTCGTTTCTAATTGATAAAACGCTTTTAGATCCTGAAAACCTACGGTATTGATTATGATTTATTAGCCCCATAGGCTATATGATTACATCGCAAATTATTTTAATAACGCGAAAGTTGTGCATTATTTAATTTTAGAGGTCATATTAACTTTGATATACAGTCTGTTTTAGACCGTGCATTGCCTATTTTCTTGTGTGTAGAAGCATTATGCAGATTTCGCAATATTTACTGTGCACTTGAGCAAGCTGATTGGGTTAATGAATTTTAATCAACAAATTAAATTTTTGCTTTGTAGGTGTAATCATATAACTGCTGGGGTTAACGAATTTTAATCTGTGCATTAGATTTTTCAAGGTCTAAATTATATTTATATATATATATATAAAGCCAAGCTTGAACAAACGTATCAAAAGTATTGTGCTTTGAGTGGTGTGAATCAATAAACACAGTAAATAATTAAACAAAAAAAATAATTAAACAAATAAATAGTGAACTAAATTTGTATAAATAAACAAATAATAAAGTAAATTTGTATAAATAAAACAAATAAATAGTAGACTAAATTTGTGCAAATAAACAAATAAACAAAAAGGTAAGCTAAGTTTGTATAAACATTTTAAAGTGTTGTGCTGCAGGTAATATAATTTTGATATTTTTGTGTTTTTAGTTTGTGATTGATCATGTGTTTTAAACTATTATTGATGGCCTGGCTAATTTACGCCAATGCATATGTGCTGGACAGAACTAGTTCAGTTCTTGAGCCTACGGTTGTGATTTGCAAAGATCACACCGCCAGCGACCTTATTGATGATGATGATGATGCTAAAAACAATCTAATAATGACTCGATGGGGTTCCGAGGTTGCATTACGCTATAATGTGGTAAATAGAGGGCTACCCTATTGTTTAAATAATTATTTAAAAACAATGTTGGATGCGCTAATGACTTGGTATAGACTTCCCCTGGGTCGAAACATAACGTACACAAACTCTGAAGACGCTCATATAAAAATTGGCCTTATATTCGACGATGCTGAACACGTGTGCAGTGAGGAGTTTGGAGAATGAGTTCTTGGACACGCATTCTATCCACCCTACAGGACAAGTGCAACAACATTCCAGCAAGTATCTTTACAGCAATATGGAAAAGTGCATTTAAAAATGTATGATGTGTTCTATTTTTTTAATTGTAAAATATTTGGGGCAAATTTAGCATGTTTAAGGGATTTTGAGGCAATTCTGTTTCATGAAATTGGTCACGCGTTTGAGCTACTGCACCATGGCAATAAAACAAACGTTATGTATTCGAGCTATTTTCCCGAGCATTTAAAATTTCCCGTTGTTACAAATACAGGAATTTCTAACGATTATTTACATTCGCTTTCAAGAATATATGAAACCGCTTATTATAATAACGCACAAATTAAAAGAATTGCAAAATCGATATTTCAAGCAAATTCTACCGATTTTAAAATATATGGAATTGGTGTTGGTTATAATGCGTTAGGTATAGGTAAAATTGATTGCGAATTGGCTAAAAATTTGTTTAATGATCGCCCTAAACTAATAAAATATTATTGCAACAACATGCATGAATTTGATATAGATTTATACTTATCAAATAAAATAAACAATTTGCAAAATTTAGCGGAAAAATTTAAGCGGGTAGGGCTAACAAAATCTGAAATTTTATTCGTACAAACAGAATTGCTTCATTAAAAAAAGGTAGTTGTCAAGAGTTTTTGTTTTTGTAGCAAAAATGATCGCATTCAAACACCCATTTACAATGATCGTGGCAGGGCCTTCTGGATGCGGAAAGACTACGTTTATTAAAAATCTTATGAATAATGCCTCGTTAATACAGCCGGAAATTACTAGGATTATATGGTGTAATGCGGAACGTGATGCTCGCCCACAAACATAGAATATATAGACAGTGTGCCCGATGAGTTTATAAACTACACAAATGAACCCACGCTAATTGTTATAGATGATATGATGTTAAATGCTTTCAGTAAGCAAGTCTGTGAGCTTTTTACTAAAGGTTCGCATCATCGTAATTTTTCAGTGATTCTTGTAACGCAAAATGTATTTCATCAGGGAAAGTTCTGCAGAGATATATCGCTAAACTGTAAGTATCTTGTCGTTTTTAAAAATCCCCGAGATAAAAGTCAATTCGTGCATTTAGCGAGACAAGTTTATCCGGAAGATAGTTTGGAACTTCTAAAAATATATAAAGAGACCACTCAGGAGCCTTACGGGTGCTTACTGATAGATCTTACTCAGGAGATTAACGACACGTTAAGATTCCGGACGGATATATTTAATAAAGATTTCGCAACCTGTTTTTGCCCGCAAAGTTCCTTGAATACTAAAAATGGTATCACGAATGAAACGATTAAAGAACAACAAGCATATGCTTTATGTACTTCAAAAATCTAAATCAAACTTGAGAAATGCTATTATTAAAAATGCAGATCCCGAAGTTATAAAAACACTTTGTGAAATCACACTTAACACACTAAAAGGAAATCATATGCCTCATGGCAAGATATATAATTCGCTGTGTAAGTATAAAAAGGATATGCGAAAATTAGTTGACGCAAAAAGATCTGTGGCAAGACAACGTAAATTACTAATACAACGAGGAGGATTTTTGCCAGTTTTATTAGGAAGTGTGCTATCGGGTGTAATAGGTTCGCTAATTGAAAAATATGCATAAAGCTAATAGCCTTAATAAAATGCTACTTCTTTCGCCGGAAGTGTATAATAATTTAAAGGGTGAAATTGAGCAATCTACAAATTTGTCATTATTTGATAAATCAATGGATAAGATATTAAAAAGTAAAAACCTGTCTGACAAAGAAAAATGGTATAATTATAGAAATGAATTAATAAAGTTTCTGAATGTGAAACGTAAAAAGACGCAAGTTTTCGAAAAAAGACAAGATAAATACCCCATTCAAGAACATTTACCGGTTAAAAATAAGAGTTTGAGAGATAGTTCTACTCAAACAAAAATTATTTTTAAAAAGGATAATTCGTCACAAACCTCACCAATAAAAGAAAATATATTTGAAAATGCACCTTTTGAGGTAGAAGAATTTAATTTTGAGGTGCCGCGTGAAAAAACACCGCCAAGGAGGTCTTTATCTCCAGCTGCTAAACGACGTTTATCAGCTAGTGGGTTAGCAAAAAGTTTAAGACCCCCCCCAGCAAAAGCACTAAAATTTCAAGATAAAGACTATAAAGTGATAACTGGTACTGACGGTATAACCCAGTATACTGTACCTACGGATATGAGTGTTGACGAAGTTGCTAGCTATATAGAGGAGTTAGAGCAAGACACCCCCAAAGAGGAGGCCCCGACTAAACAACCTATATTAAGGCCATCACTACTAGATCCTGGCCAATACCAGCTTGCATTCCCGGTGAAAAAAGGACTGCGGCAAAGTGAACGCATAAAGAGTAAAAAAGAGCGAAGTTCGAGTGTATCAGACGTACCTTGGGTTAGGTTTTGAAATATAAAAATGCCTGTAGATATAGTAAATAACGACTTTTACGTATGCCTTTTAAGCAACAACTCTATGCAATTTTATCCTGACAACACTCTGTCAGCTTTTACAAATGCACTTGCTAGCCCATGTAAGTTTTCTAATAGCTGGTGCGTTGGAGTAACTGAAATTTCATTACCAAATTATGAAATAAATGAAAAGAAGGGGGTGAAACGCAATGTAGCTGACGCAATAAATGATAGTAGCTTTAAAAGAGTAAAACGCGAAACACCTAATGACCAGTTAAAAGCAATAAGAGAGCAACAAAAAGCAGAATTGAAATCATTGACAGTAAATAATCCGAAGAATTGTAGCCAAATGTACGAATCCCTGCGTGGCTTATCACGCCGCAGCAATAAAATAGTGTATGATAGAGAAATTGTAAGTTGTAAAGCTAATCAATTAGCTCATGATATTAATGAGCCTAAAAATAAAGATTCTAAATCCATTAATAAATTATTATGTAAGAGTGTTGACATATATAGTGACATTCAAGCTGATCTTAACTTAAATGGGCAATTGTATGAAAAAGTTATTCACTCAAGAGGAAATAATGGATTCGCTGGAAAAGATGAGAGTAACATCAATGGCGGCGAGCGAGAGAGCGACTACAATTATGTTGAAACGCATAGAAAAGGAAGTAATGAAAGGGACTGCGTCGCCCCTTCTATTGGACACGTTATAGATGATAGTTGTATTGATGATGTACTTACATCAAATCCTAAAAATGTTTCTGGTAATGATGATTATGCGTATGATTCAGGATCAAATATTGGATCTAGACAATCATTATGCTGTATGAAGGAGGTAGTTGACGATGTGCCATGTATGGGCATTCCATCGTCATCCTTCGAGGAACTGGTTGATCTCAGCTCGGTAAGTAGTGATGGATCAATCAATTTAAACTCCTTATGCTCGATGCGTGACCGTTTGGACATCCGTATCAGTAGGTCAATAACGGAGATTAAACATTGTATAGAACCTTTAATTTTATTACTTAGTAATTTTGGCATTAATTCGAATCGTATTTCTGATAGGTGTATTTATATCCTGAAGAATTTAGACGCCGATTCAGAGTTAACTTATGTCATCAAATATGTATTTAATGATAGTTCATGGGATTATGGTTCTATGAACTGCTTTGTATGGAAAAGTATAACTATGGAGTTAGTCAAATGCATGTATAATATATCTTATAATGTAAATAGGGACGTCATTAGAATTATGATTAATAATGATATTCCCGGTGCTTTTAATGAACTTGGAGTAATGAATAAGTCAGCTAAGATATGGTGCGATAACTTTGCTCAGAATATTCGTACTAGATGGTCATGAAGCTATCCGAGTCGTGCTGATTGACACACAAGTTTGGTGATTTCCAGTGGTATGGAATGACGGTGGATAAAAATAAATGACAATGTTAAACTTGAGTGGACAAAAGAAAGTCTTGAACAAGCTAGCTATAGAGCAGGCCAGGTAAATTTTTCAGCATTTCTACTAACATTTTACAATGCAGTCAACCCTTCTTGGTATACTATGTTTTTAGACGACGTTAAAAAAGCAATGTGGGATCGGCTGGAAGCTGACTTTTTAGATAATGTGATACCTGAAATAAGCTACACACAAGAGCCGGAAGAGTTTATACTACACATTTATCAAGGGAAAAAAACTTCGGAAAATGTTGTTTTAAAGTATAAGGACTATGAGTCAGTTGAGGCATTTGTTGATGACTTTATTGGGCAAATTCCTAGAAAAAAAAGAAGGCATATTGTTATACAAAATGCAATCGATAATTACACACATCCTGCTCTTAGCATTAAAAGAGCCCGAGATAAAGCAATAACAGGGACCGCCAAAAAGGTGCATAATATGTTTGAACTACGGCTAGAAGACTTGGAAGTGACAATAAGGATAAAAAAACCATTACCATCACACCTTAATGTCAAAGACCTTGTCACGTTTTTAATATCAAATGTGCATTTTGACGATCAGACAATTAGCGAGCAAGAAAAGCAGAAAAAGATTATTCAGATTAAAGATACAATTTTCGGTATTCTAAACAGGTTAAAAAAAGATTCAGTAAATGCAAAAGCACCTAATCAGCGACAAATTACTAAAGATAGTGATGTTTTGGATGTACCATACGAAAAGCAGAGTTCAGGAGATTACTTAACAACGCCAGTACCTATTGATACAAATATAGAGAATTTGTCGGATTTCTTTACGGATATATTTCTTCAGACACCTGAAGAAAAGCGTAAGCCTGATGCAGTACTTTCTGAAATAAAAGAATCATTCAACACTGCTGGGCTACGTCAAGAGCATATGACAATTATTGATAAAATTAACGGTGTTGAACGTACAATCAATGAATTAATACAAAGACTCCCCCGAGAATCTATGGATATATCAAAAAAATGCCAGGATAAAAACTTGATTTTTATTTACACCGATATTATTAAACCGAGAATTATTGGTAATAAATTAGCTCGATACTTACGAGTGATACCGACACAATCGTGTGAGGGTGTACTAAGGTTTGAACATGTAGAATACTGCCCTATCGAGAAAACGTTTATAGAAGGTATTATTTCTATAAAAATAACTGATAGCCAGGGTGAATTGATTAATTTCAAGCCAAGTTATACTCCAACTTATGTGATGCTTCATTTTAAAACACAATAAACTATAAATATATGTGCACCTCCCCGTTTGTTAGCCTATCACAGAAAGAACAGACATACTTTTTATTAAAAAAGCCTGTTAACGATTTAATTACATAAAAATGTTTTAACGAGTCTGAGTAATAAAGAAAAATTTTTTTTGCTAAACCGCTTTCAATAGGCAGCTTGAAAAGAATCGAATCTGGATTTCTCAAATCATCGAAAACAATGATTTGGTAATTTTTCAAAAATTTTTGAAATTTATAAACATCTTTTAAACTACATCCTTTGTCAGTAATAACCACCTTGGAATTTTTGCACAACGCTCGTGCTAATTTATCCAATGAGGCGATCACAGATGAACTATTTCGACTATTAAAATTTTCTGATGTCATTTCAATACCGTAGCAAATACTTCGAGGAAGGCAGTCGACATCATTTTCTTTACCAACATTAATCACGCTTGTTTTTCTAGATAAAACCACACTTTCTTCCGTCCGCCTAGGATCTATTTTGCCTCCTGCAAAAGGAAAATTGACAATATCTGCATTGAGCTGTATGACATCATCGGAAAGAAAAATAGCATTGGATTGATTAACATTCGCAATCAATCCAATAATATATTCACCGGATAATTGGTTAAAAGGTTTAAGGCTACACCAAATAGGCTTAACATGAGGCGAATTTGGGAGCATTAAAGAGAAACTAATCTTGCTACCTTCCACAGAATTTACCCTTAGATCTCTAAGTACATTGTCAAACACTTTTTCTAAAACTTCCAAGGGATTTTTCCCAACAGCAGAAAAATCTTGTAACTGAAAGGTCATTTTTACACCTTCTGTTTTAAATTTTTTAAAAAACGTTAGCTGTTTTGATAATAATTTATAACCGCAGCCGTATTGAGACACCTGATTTTGTTCACAATTTGCTTTCAGTGAATCAGTAATTTCACTTTCGCAAGCAACAGAACTATTTTGTACGTCTAAATTAAACAAATCACTAGCGCTCCCAGACGCTCCGTTGTTAACCTCACAGACCGCGGAATTATCATTTCCATCTAGATAATCAATGGCACTCTTTAATGCACTATTTAAAAGAGGTACATTGTACAAAATAGAAAACTTTGTCAGCAATCTTAATAAACAAAATTTTTCACGATCCGAAAATTGCACATTTTCTTTTTTTACCACCTTTATGCAGGTATTTAAAGCGGATAAGAAAATTTCCAAATTTAAATTTAGCGCACTTTTTAAATGTACAATTATTTCTTCTGATTTCATTTTTAATTTTTATCTTACAAGCTCTTAAACCTAGCTAAAATATTTCTTTTTTGTAAATACCACTCTATAAAATCCACGGTGTCTTCTTGCTCGCGGTCCCTCTCTTCTCCTGCGCTGGTTGATAGAGTCGGTACCTCCGCCTCTATTTGTCGTTTTTCTTCAGCGGGGGTAAGCTCCTTATCTTCGGGGATTACCATCAATGTGGCTTTTAAAAGAGAAAAGTTATTTTAGGTCTAAACGCAATGATAATCGACCAAATAAGCTCAATATTCATATTTACCTTTTAATTTTCTGGAGCTTAAAACTTTAGGCCGTGCTTCTTCTTGAAAATTCCTTTTTTATTTTTTATTCACAATTTTTAAATTTTTAAAAATGACACGCAGCCTTTTTAAAATCAGACCAAGACTGTTTCCTTGCGAATTCGCTGTAGGCTTTTATACAGTTTTTGCTCGATCAAAGAAGCCAGGTAAAATGATAATATCTCTGCTAAGAACACATAACCATTATTCACCAACCTCTATCTACATTTCTGTTTTAAAATGTAACAAAGTTGTACCTACTTGCTTCATAAATTAAGAACAAATCTTAACCTAGGCGACAATATCACTAGAATAACAACGCCACAACGTTCTTAACATAACTTACTTTAAAATGTATCCTGCAGATAATTTAGATCTGAACGAGCTATAAAAATTGCAACAAAGTTGCAGCCTCTTATAAACTAAGAATAGGTTTTGGTCTAAGTAACAACATCGCTGGAATAATATAAGCTCCCAATGTTTCTTTTAACGCTACTTACTTTACAGTGCACTTTGCAGCTAAATTATATCCAGCTGATCGAGATTTTAACAAGGCTGGATTTGTCTTATGAATAAGGAGCAGCACTTACCCTCAGTTAAAATAATAATGTTGCACATACATAACATTTTAACTCTCCCTAATAATAAAAAATTAACTTTTAACTGTGTCTAGTTAAACAGACGGAGAAACCAAACAGTATATAAGTCCATACCTTCTTTAAGCAACCTCAAAGAGTTTTCAGCATTAGCAGCTACATCTCACATTAGGACAGAGGAACAATGGTAAGTACCGAAAATATGTTCATTGTACAACAGGTACTAATTAAAAAATTTATTTTTCACAGAACACCTTTGAGCTTTTACAAAGCGTATCGGAAAGCGGCTACGACACTTTGGTACCAATCACGGCGTTGGAGTTAGGGAAAGAGTACCAGGTGAAAACATTCAAGCTGGTAAAAACCCAATATGGACTTCGTGTTACAACACATTTTGTGAATAACACATATGTGTTCTTGCCGCCTCGTTTTGCTGAAAAAATTAAAACGCAGCGGCAAATTGAGGAGCTTAACCAGCAGCATGCGGGATGTTTCCTAACCTTCGAGGGAAAGGATGATTCCAGAGGAGGCTTTTTAAAACTTGAATTTTCGAAAAAAAATGTCTATGTTGCGCGCTGGACCAAATAAAAATACTTTATCTCAGCCGAATTCGTTTTTTTTATTCATGCAACCCGTTTCTATTCCCTTACCTTCACCCACATTCGTGCCATTCACAACACCAGGTTCACTGACTGCGGCCGATCTTCTTTTTGCAGCTCTTTATCACACGCTGCACGCATTGAGCGCCGCAAGAATCAAGAACACGTGCATAAACAACATCAGAACTTGTTCTTTGCGATCTTTCCTTAATCTTTTTTCTTTGCAGCTCTTTATCACAAGCTACATGCATTGAGCGCCGCAAGGACAAAACCTCACAGCGTTTTGACTTTGCTTTTATTTTTCTCAAGCTGTTTATCCTCTCTTTTGCACGATCATTTCACAGACACGATCACTTTGCTCGCTCGGCTCCCTGACTTTTTGCTTTTTGTCACCAAAACCCGCATATAGCACACCTGCTTGCACCCTCTAGGCCTAGCCATCCTATCAACTGACCCTTTCCAAAACCAGTTCTTATCTCCCGTCCTTCCCACAGACAACGCCAGCTCTCTCCTTCCAACCAACCACCTACAACAACACAACTCGGCACAGACTCAGCTTTTTATTTTTATCTCTCAATGCTTGGAACAGGGACGTGTCCTTCCCACTCCCACCTCAACCACTTCTTATCAGGTGGTGGGAACCGTCTTGCAGAAAAGCCACCGGTGGGAAGCCGAGGTAGCTTGTCCCTTACTCGCGTAATATTATTTTAAAGGGAGGTGGTCACCTTACTACTGACCGCTTTTACGGTGCCTGGCCATCCCCTCTATCACTTCACAGTGATGCCATTCGGGCTCTGCAACGCTCCTCAGACAATGTGCAGGCTCATGGATAAAGTGATACCTTATAATTTACGCGAAAATGTCTTGGTCTATCTTGATGACCTCTTAGTCCTATCCGAAGACTTTGATACCCATTTAGAACTCTTGTCTCAAGTGGCCAGTTGTCTGAAAAAGGCAGGCCTTACGATCAATGTAGAAAAAAGCAAATTTTGCTTGAGAGAGACTAAGTACTTGGGGTACATCATCGGAGAAGGGGGCATCAGGACGGACCCAGACAAGATCGCTGCAATAGTAGACTTTTCGTCGCCTAAAACTCTTAAACAGGCTCGTCATTTTCTCGGTATGGCCGGTTGGTATAGAAAGTTCATTCCGAATTATGCAGACCTGACTTCGCCAATTACAGACACGTTAAAAAAGTCGAACAAGTATACGTGGACTGCCGAAGCTCAAGTTGCTCTTGAAGAACTAAAGAAATTACTTACCACCGCTCCATTACTGTCGAGTCCTGATTTTTCTAAACCCTTTATCATTCAGTGCGATGCGAGTAGTCAAGGGGTAGGAGGCGTGCTTCTTCAATTAGACGACGAAGAGAGAGAAAGACCAATCGCGTATGTCTCGCAGAAATTAAATTCTGCTCAACGCAACTATACCGTAACGGAATTAGAATGTCTGGCGGCAATCATAAGTCTGAAAAAATTCCGCGCTTACGTTGAATTGATGCCGTTCAAGATCATTACTGATCACGCTAGCCTGCAGTGGCTCATGACTCAAAAAGACCTTAGTGGTCGTCTGGCTCGTTGGAGTTTAAAATTACAAGGCTTCAACTTCAGTATAGAACACCGCAAAGGAACACTGAATGTTGTGCCAGACGCCCTGTCAAGATGCTAGCTCTTTAGAAAACCCTGGTCCATAAATTGATCTTGAATCACCGCATTTCCAGTCTTCCGAATATAAAGAACTTATCGAACGGATTGAAAAGAATAAAGACCGTTTTCCTGATTTAATAGTTCGTGACAATTACATATATATCCGAACTCAACCTCGATCAGGTGATCCCGTTCAAGAGGAAGAGGCCTGGAAATTATGGGTTCCCAGTGCCTTAACGAACGAAGTAATATCGCGAGCTCACGATCCACCTTTGGCAGCTCATGGCGGAATAGGCAAAACACTAGAGAGACTTCGTCGACATTTCTATTGGCCGGGTATGACGGTAGAAACCCGTGCATATATCCTCTCCTGTGACATCTGTAAAGAGGTGAAACCATCTAACACCACTTTACGACCACCCATGGGCACACAGGCCAAAACTGAACGGCCGTGGCAAAGAATCTATCTCGACCTCCTGGGTCCCTACCCTAGAACCAAAAGGGGTAAAGTTTGTATTTTGATCGCCCTCGATCACTTCTCTAAATATCCTCTCCTTAAACCCCTTCGAAAAGCCAGTACCGCGAACATCTGTACCTATGTCGAAGAACAAATTTTTCACCACTTCGGAGTTCCCGAAACCGTGGTGACGGACAATGGAACTCATTTTCGTTCTGCCCAGTTCCAGAACCTCCTAAAGAAATATGGCGTGCATCATCTTCGTACTGCCGTTTATTCGCCACAGGCCAACGCCTCCGAGCGTGTTAATCAATCCATCTTGGCCGGAATACGAGCGTATATACGGGATGAGCACACCAGATGGGACGAGAAATTGAGTTGCATTGCCAGTTCACTACACAGTTCGGTTCACCAAGCCACAAAGTTCTCCCCCTATAAAATTCTGTTCGGTGTCAACATGATAGAGCATGGGTCCGCCTATGCATTGCTCCGACAACTATCAGGGGTGAACGAACCTATTGAAGTGGACAACTCCGACAAACTTCGACTGATTCGTACCCAGGTACAAGAGAATTTAGACAAGGCTTTCGAAAGAGGAGAGAAGCAATATAATCTGAGAACCAAACCAGTTGAGTTCAGGGTAGGTCAAGAAGTATAACGACGAAACTTCCAGTTGAGCAACTTCGGGAAAGGCTTCAATGCCAAGCTAGGTAAAAAGTTTGTCAAATGCCGGGTACGAGCGAAAAAGGGTAATTCACTCTATGAGTTGGAAACCCTTCAAGGCAAATTAATAGGCACTTTCCACGCAAAAGACATCAAGCCGTGGCTACCTAACTTACCTAACTGTGACCAATTCTAATATTCTGATTTTCATAATTTAAATCAGTTGTCCTTTTTTTGATTTTCGTCGAATCTCCACAGCGGCAATCCGTAATGGAGTTTCACCTTCCCACGTTCTCTCTCGGTAGCCCTAATAAGGCATCCGGCCAGCCTAACTGGTACCAGGTTGTCCCTAAAACCGCCTCTGCTCGGTTATGCGGTGGACATACCTTTTTTATCACCCCCTCTTTCCTTCTCCTCATCCTAGTTAGAGTCCCCATTCCCTAACCCTATCCCATCCACTACCTTACTTCAAAAGTTTTTCAATTTTATTCCCCCCTTCTTATGCTGAGAGGCCCTGTCTGGAATTCTCTTGGTCGAGGCCTCTTGAGAATTACGGATGCTGGCTTCGTCAGCCAGCAAGCCGTCTCGAGGTCTCGGGCTTCCTCTTCCTTGAGGGGTACAGGCAGGGAGGGGCTTTGCTTGCCCACACCGCGGAAACCGGCGTTCCGGAGACGTCCGGAGAGCTCCCTGGAACTACAGGAGTTGGCTGATGGAAGAGCCAACTACCTGTCCGGGAGACTTCTCCGGTCGTCATCCGTCGCTAGGTTTTCGAGGGGTGGGCCGGTACGGCTTCCTTTCCTCGAAGTGTGTTTTCTTCCCACACGGTGACACTAGAGCTTAGGCTCTAGTTATTCCGCTCTTATTGAATTTTCTTCCTTTACAAAATATCCCCACATACATTATGTACATCCATCAATTTTCATCACTCTTCATTACTCTTTGTACCTAGGTGCACTCACTACCTATATCTTCTTGGCCTATAACTGGCGTTATCTTGCTTATTTATCGTGGCTTCCTGTTTTCTACATTGGTCACGAATCTTGTCGACCTGCACGGTCTATATAAGTCTATACCGGTTATAGTAAGGTATTGTTTCTGGCGTGTCAATGACATGAAGGAAATTTATTTTTCTCCCTCACCCTGTACACTTTTGTCACCCGCTTATATTAACCTTTTAAGCTCATACTTCGGTTTCTCTCTCTCCCAGTTTTGCATTGCTCCCGCCATGGGCTGTGTTATGTACCAAAATCTCATCTAGATTTTGGGTACATCTTAAAATAATAGAAAGTCACATAGATTGCCTAGGTTCAAGGGCCCTTCAGAATTCAAGACACAACAGGCTTGAAATCTGAAGCGGTTCAATAGAATCGAAAAGTCGCAGAATCAATAATGCGACTTCTCGAATTATGCTGCGTCGACCACCCGCGGGCGCATCGACCCAAGCTCACGTTGAGGCGACCGCCCGCGCGTGCATCGACCCGGGCAATTTATGATGACGCGAGACATGTGCATTGCACAAGTGGCAACGCACGCATTCTTCGAAATTGGAATATTGGAAAGTTCCAATAACTGATCGAGGGACTATAAGTACTCGATCAGTCGAAGAAAGTCAGAGTACGCGCTGAGTTAGAGTCTTCTTGATCTAGAGAGTACGCGCTGAGTTAGAGTCTTCTTGATCTAGAGAGTTCGCGCTGAGTTCGAGTCTGCAGTTGATTTAAAGTCTAAGTCGAAGAAAGTGTGTGGTTGGTGAAAAGTCCGCGCTGAGTTAAAGTCGGTGATAAGTCTGTAAAAGTCGGTCTGAAAAAGAGAGTCTGTTAAGAAAAGTCGGTGACTTTGAATCGTTGAGGCGGTCCGAAAAGTGAAGTCGGCGATCACGGCGCGAACGCGGAAAGATAAAAGCGAAGACTTAAGTACAAACGAAAGTACTTAAGTCATATCTAAATCGGGGAGTTGCGAACGCGAAAAGTTTTAAGCATTTTAAGTGTAAACTGTGCCAAGTGCCGTGCACTAATTTTAAATAAAGAAACCATTGACAGTGAAGTGCCGTGTTTGAAATACATTAGACCCGAATGCAGTGAGCGGTTTTCCAAACTCCCCAAGAATCCGTGGAGTTAAGTGTTCAGAGCTGTTCCCCGAGAAGTTAAAGCATCCGTGCTGCTTCCGGGGTTTCGCTAGGGCTATCTCAAGAAGTTAAAGCATTCGTGCTGCTTCTGAGATCCCCCAAAAAAAAGGTACCTCCGCCGCTAATACCCGGAGCAGAAACAAAAGGGATCTTATCGAGATCTCAATTGTTTACGTACGCACCACCCAGCGTACATAACAGCTGCAAAGGCTGGGCCGCGCTCACGATATGCACTTTTGGTCTTGGTACGGTACATGTTAACACCTTCGGATACGGCAGCTATACCAATCGGGTCACCGGTCACTTCAATCATGCTACCGCTCTAAGCGGTCACGTACATTTTCTTTCTCTTATATATGATGCTCGACCGTTTGCTCGAGACATCAGTCTTCATTTTCCCATTTAGTCACAATTTCTACCCTTCCCATTTTTTCACAACCCCTTACACATTTTT
This sequence comes from Machimus rusticus, assembly GCA_951509405.1. Lineage (NCBI taxonomy): Eukaryota > Metazoa > Arthropoda > Insecta > Diptera > Asilidae > Machimus > Machimus rusticus. The sequence goes on from OX608049.1 coordinate 7,350,682, forward strand.
GTACTGACTTGGAGCTCCTGTACTCCAACTGTCCCATCCCCTAGTAAAGACTGCACGTCAAGGGATCTGACAGGGGATTCCCTTCCTGTAGGATTAAGTTTTTCCAACCCACATTTCACAACAACCCCCACCTCCGGACACCCGTGAACAGCAGCGCCCTTTAGTTGGCGTCTGGAGGTATGCGGATCCGCGGAGCGGGTGTTCATCTTGGGACTGGGATGACCGCGGGGGTTGGTTTACAGCCACCCTTTTCATTTTTTTTAGTTTGGAACATCTTTGAACCCATCCCCACGAGCGGGGCTGGCCCGAGACGGACTCGGCAACTCTCTCTCACTGACGGAGAGTCCCGCCTCCCATTAGGGCTGGTCCTTTCCGTCAGTGGGAAAGAGGGCCAAGTCAGCCTTGGATCTACCTGGCCTCTCATTAGGGTCAGGGAAGTTCAATGCTGACATCTGGCCAGCCGACTCCGTCTTGGGCTAGTCCTGAGCGTGGGTCGAGCAACATGTTGGGCACCCTTAGACTTGAGACACCTTTTGGCCCGGTCTCCCAGGTCTAGACTGGCCCGAGATGGGTTAGCAGCTCCTTCCCACTGTCAGGGAAGCCTGCCTCTCATTAGGGCTGGTTTCCTCTGATAGTGGGAGTGAGTGGTTAAGTTGGCACTGGATCAACTGACCTCTCATTAGGGTCAGGGAAGTCCAGTGTTGATTTTGGCCGGCTAGCTCAGTCTCGGGCCTGATCTGGATCAGGGATCGACAATTTAGGCTGGGACTAGAGTCCGACCATTTTTCAGCTCCTTTGGCCTCGGGGGCGAGTCCAACGGACCTTTACTGTTGTGGTCAGGGACTCCGAGTCCCAGCACAATCGGCACAGCACTTGCGGTAAGCAAATGCGCTCGCGCTCAATCTTTTGCCTACACGATGCGATGCTACAAGGGATTACATCTATATGCGAAAATTTGAGCAGCCGAGGGATAGAATTAAAAAATGTTCACAAGTGCCTGTTAGAAACCGAATTCTTTACAATGTTTACGGATTGCAGTTTGACAGTGGACGAATCAGATTGAATGTTGGTTGCTCTTATTCCGGAGCCATCCTCATTGCAACACACGGAGACCACATCCAAGCTGTCCACAACTGCGCCTACAGCAACTCGACCTGCCGATGTAAAATTAATGAATTCTTTAAAGGACACCTCGATATTGGAAATAGATAATCTAGACAAGTTATTTCAGTGTTCGACTTCACAGTCGAGCATTGGAAAGATATTGGAAAGAGATACTCTAGACGAGTTATTTCAGTGTTCGACTTCACAGAGCATTGGATTATGTAATCTCACAATCTATCTGCAAAAGGGTCGGAGACAACTTAATTACCTAGAGCTCGCCCGGAGAATTTGGATCTCAGGTAGTGAAGTTAGATGTCTACGACTATCATCGGTTATGCGATATCTCGAAAGATCAGTGGTGAAAGTAAGCCACCTATCAGTCGACTTTCTTGATTTCGTCCGATGTCGACCCGAAAAAGATGCAGATCCAGAAACTGCTCTCATCGGTAGCTGCAACTCCGAAGAAAACGGTGCGCGACTGAAGTCCTTGATATTGAAATTTTTTACATTTGTAATCACTGCAGCCACCAGCACAGCCATAATCACATGAAAATTAAAGTGTTATGACGGGCAACAATGCAAGGCATGTAAGGTAATTTGTTTTTATTTATAATTATTTGTTGTTTTTTTCAAGCCTTTTTTTTAAAGAAGAAAAATGTGAAGTGTAGTGTACGGTGGTTGTATTTCCAATTTTGTTGAAATTTTGCAGGTGGCAAGGAATTTCACGATGAAAATATTCAACTTATAATTTTTACAATTAATTTTAATTATTCCCATATATTAGTTTGGACGAGCAACTATTCTTAACAAATGTCCCATATAACGAGATCATAAGCGGAGGCGAGCTGTTGCTTGCTTGGCGAGTAAAGACATCACTGGGACCTTTTTATGAGAAACAAAACGAATCACTTCGTTTCGTTTATTATAACTAAATTGCATGTATCAATTCTTATAAGACATTTTGCATGCAATTCAGCAGTTGAAGACGAAACGAAATGATGACAGATGTGGGGTTCTGGGAGTCCTTTTTACCGAAGGCAACACCAGAAACCCTCTCACATCCAGGTCACGGTGATCTACGCCACTCATGCTCTTGAGGCCAAATTGTCGTGTCATGCTCTTGAGGGCCTTTTTTACACTAGGGTGTGAAAAAAGAGATTTCTTAGAAACTTTAAATTAAGCGAATAAAGAGGAGTACAGGACAAGTACAAGTAAATCAAGTAAGAAAGTAAGAATAAGTGAAGTCAATATTCATATCTAGTTTAAGTGAAGTTCTGGTTAAAATATTAAATAATTAATAAAGAGAAAAATATTAAATGAAGTGTAAGGAGGATCGTATATAACAAAATCTGAGAAATCTTGCGAAGTGAATAAACCAAGAGAAGCCAAAACAAATATTTCTAAGTTTTTAACTAAACGGATGCCAGTGATCGTCTAGTAAAAATACTGCTGGGTTCTTGTGCCCTATTCGTGGACAAAACATTTGATAGGAGAATATCGGTCTAAAAGTCTATAACTAAGTGCTAGCATATCGGGGGGCAAATGGCCCCTCAATCAGCATAATTTATTATGCGAAAGAGAAGCACGAGCGAGCCAAATTGAGCTAAAGTGCCCGAAGGAAAACGCAATCCACGCGCGATTGTTGTTTTCTTGATAAATTTGTAACCATAACGCGCAAAAACGACCACTCTCCACTTTTAAATAAATTTCATATTGTTGTCAATAACCAAAATAGTTCTCTAGAATTTCATTAAAAGATGCACAATCTTAATTCTAAGAAAAGGAAAGTTTCGTTCCCACAGAGTGATTTGTAAGCTCCCGGCGGGACTTCTATTAATAGGAGCGCCTATTTCCATGTGAATTTAATACCAAAAAGTGTAAAGATTTAATACTAGTTAATGAGTTGTGCTACCGTCTAAATTGGAATATTTAAAATTCGTCATTCTCGTCAAGTATATTAATTTTTAATAAAGAGCGTTTTGACCCAATAATCAACTAAAAAAAACCGAAGGTAGAAAAAATTGAACCTTGAGTTGACGGCAGGTAGGTAATTTAGACTCAGTTTTATTCGGTTAACGGTCAATCAAGATATTTGAATAAAAAAAACATTCTTCCCCTAACACTCGGCTTTTTGACTAACATAACACATTTTTTTTCAGACTTAATAACCCTGAAAGGCAACTAATTGAGGATAACGAAAAGTGTGGACAAGAAAAATTCAAAATAGCGAACAATTAAGATTTCGAAGTGTATTTAGTTGATACTTGATACCATTGTTAGAAAAGACCGAGTAATTCATTTTACAATTACGTATTTGCTTTTTAAAATTTAATATTTCGTAAGCCAAGTGAAGAAAAAATCATTTTATTCGGTGAGCCGAATTATAGATAATTCATTTAGAGAAAATGACGACGATAGCCACGATAGTTAACGCTTAAATTTTAGATGAAAAACTAGATCAAAATTTCAATTGTCTAGGACATATTGTGACCATAAAGTATTACCTTCTGTCTTCTCCTGAAAATTTTTCATCGCTCCACGATCTTATTTATGAATGAACTTTTGACACTTGAAAATTAATTTTTAAAAATAAAGTTAATTTCAATAAAAGTTAATGTTATCGTAATTCTATTACATAAATTTGTGTTTTTATTAAAAAATACGAAATATTAAAAGTGCTGCAGAATTAGTAATAAAATTTGAAAGAAAGATGTGTGCCTATTCACAGCCTCGAATTATTCAGAATCTTTCATCGTTCGGAAAATAAAACAAAATAATAAAATCTCTCTAAAAAACACATTAATTAATCATTACATTGAGTTTATTTTTAAAATAATATTAAAAATTCTTTTACAGTTGTTCCTCACTAATACTGAAGAAGCGTCAAACGTTAAAATAAATTCCGACATTTTAATTTTAGAATTAAACTGAAATTTGAGCCGTTTTAGGCCAATATTTGCGACAAATAATGAGAGATTTCGGATAAAGAGGATTCTTTTGAAGTACCAAAAAGAGAATCATCAATATCGCTACTTTTATTAATGGACCCACTAGTATTCGCATCACTTGCCACCCCGCTGGCTGAAACATTGCATAAATTTTCAGGTTCTCGATAATCCTTGGGAAATGAGTGAGATATATCTGTTAAATCTGAATCGCAAAATCTAGGCTCTAGTAAACTAAAGCTAGAATTATAAGATTCTTCATGAGACTCTTCATTTCCCAGAGCTGTTGTCGCCTCAGTATTTTGAGTTGAATTGAAGGGACAAACTCCATCCAGATTTGTTATAATTTCGGAAGGATTGTTTCCGCTGTCATTGCTCACATTCATATTAGAAACGTTCAAAAACACCGAAGGGGTTGAATTTACAAGTGGTATACTGGCTGTAAGAATATGAGGTTCCGCTGATGCTATTTGACTTAAAGTGTAAAGCCCGTTGTCAAGCATATTATCTGGCACAGTTTCGCCCATCATATTGCATTGGGATACATCAAAATTGTTATTCAACTTAACTTGGTTAGAAATATTTCCACTTTGTTGATAATACTCGTCTGACTTTGCACCTGCTTCAGGATAAATACATGAAACGGTTGCATCAAATTCTGTTTTATTCCAATCTGCAGAAATATTTTCGTTGAATTTTTCTATCGTACTGTAATCATTTGAATTTTCACTATTTTCAATTTGATCGGACACACTTGAAGATATGCTACAATTTTGAACTGCGACCACTGACTGTGCGTTATCACAGGAATTTACTTGAGGTACAGAGGGCGTTTCTTGAATTTCCGCAGTTGTAGCACTTTTAGGTGAGTAATTAGTTTTCATATTAATTCCACCATTAGTTGGTGCCGTTACTGTAGCATTTTGTGAAATTCTTTCATCCACTTTACGCTGAGGAATATTCAAGACAAAATTGCTTTTAGACTGACACTTCTTTGGATTTGAATATACCCTGCGGGGCAAATTTTCATTTGTGCCCTGCTTTTTTGAGGAACTTTTCACACTTTCAGCGCTGCGTTTTCTTTCAGTTTTATTTGAATTGGCCAGTGATTTTTGCTGTGTTCCATTCTGCAATAACTCTAATGCCGGTGCAACCTTTGTTTGCTTTTGGCCAACATCAGTAAAATTCAGTAATTGGCGTAAGGTAGAATCTTTTACATTAGAGGATACAGGGCTACTTTTATTCTTAATCTGAGCAAGAAGATCTTTGACTTTTTTTGATGTATTCTTATTTTGTGGAGAGGTATTCTTTTTGTTAACGCTTCCCGTTGTTGTTTTCTTTACAGGGGTTATAGTGACAGCAGGTGATAGGTAATCTTGCAAGTTGAATAAATTAGAAGAGTCTGGAGTGGATGAAATATTTTGACTATTGAGCGCCGATGTTTTAGGACTAGAAATTTGAGAACCTTGAGTGTATGGTGCTGCTTTTGAGCGAGGAGAATCGCTCTTGCGTTTCTTTGCCGTTTCCGAATTTTTTCTAATCCTTTCCTTCGGTGTGGATTTTTTTGTTAATGGCGTTACAGCATGAGGAAGCAATTTTGTATAAAGTAAATTTGCACTAGTTGCACCCAAGTAATTACCCAGATTATCTAAACTCCCATCTTTAAGTGTTTTCTTTAAATTAAGAGGCTGATCATCTTGTACATTATTGCCTGCAAACATTGGGGCGGCTAAGTTAGGCGACAATAGTGGAGGAAACGGCGAAGGTGCATTATTTTTGGTATCTAGCAAAGGCGAATATGTTGATGGGGACAATTTTGGTGGCTGTGAATTAAGTAAATGTGGAGTTTGCACTGATAGTGGTGACATTAAACTTATTAAATATTTTTGTTGCATTACATTTGCCGTTGCAGCAGCTAATATTGTGGCGTAGTCCAACTGAGCATTGCCAGTCATTGTTAAATTTGGCATATTCTTGAATGCCACATCGTTTATGCTTTTCAAATTTTTCAAAAACTCACTCGGATTTTGGTAAAGTTGAAAATTGCTAATCATACTGTTGTTAAACTGATTGCTCATGTACGCCTGAAGAATTTTTAAAAATGTTGGATCCGTACTTCCTCCAATGGTTTTGTTTTCTTCAACGGCAACATTCGTTTTCGGTGGTGTAAATATTGTTTCTGCAACTGATTGCTGTTTGACATTATCTCCTGTAAAAATTTAATTTATAATTAAATGCAAACTAGCAATTGGCTTTGATCAATTAAGACACGGTGCACTCTACTTTGCGGTTTTCAAAACAGACACGAGCGCATAATATATTGTATAATATAGTTATTATCTTAAAGTATTATTTTATTTGTAGGCGCAAGTCATGCTCTACACCAGCTGCTAGTCTACTTAAATATAATTATGATAATTTGGATGAACCCACCTTTTCTTCAAAGGGAAAATGAAAGAGATACTAATCTTAGATTGTCTATTTTGAAAGTAACATTTATTGGCCGAAATGTGTTGCTAGGATCCTCTTAGAAGAACTTTCTCTGGAAAATTTCGTTTTGATTTTTTGTAGTATGTATTTTATATAAAAACCAGTTCTTCAAACTTTTCTTGATGCTAGTGGTATTTATAACAAAAGAAAAATAACAACTACAGAGATTTTGTTGATATTTTAGGCTAGTTTTAAAGCAATCCACTTCCCGAAGTTTAGGATAATTTGTTTGTAAAAAGGTTTTGAACAGTATCTTTGTACCTTTACTTCCTACCCATGCTTAAAAGTGAAAATAGATACTGAAGTAAGCTCATATAAATAAGTTACTGGTTGTGATGACAAAATAGTAGTAGTTATTCGTTTAGCTTTATGGAAGACACACAAGACTGACATATAAATAACCGAAATGTTTTACTCAAAGACTTCCGTCAATATTTGCAATACACCTACCAAAAAAAGATATTACCATACATATACATATATATAATGTATTTTAGGTTTATCAGCTTAAGAACGTCTTGTAAAAAGGATGCTTGCTCCCAAATTCTCCGAAGCTGATTGTGTTGCAAGAGAATTAATTTATTATTTATTATTTTAAACTAGCTCTTGCTAATCATCGCAATAAGAACAGACAGCAAAGGCAATTTGAACACAAACATTTTCGTTATTATGTTTAGAAATTTTTCTTTATCTCTAAAACTAGTATTTAAAAAAAACAGGTTTTCTTTAAGATTAGTAACCACAAGTTTAGGCCAAAGGGCAGCTGTCAATCAGTTTAACTATAAAAATGTGTCTTAGCCGCCGTTTTTTTTAAAAAGCTTTTATTTTTTTATACCTTATGTAATTGTAAATAATGTTATGAAATGAAATTCATTCCCTACACAAAATTATCTTTCCTAAGCCTTTAATTAAACACTATGCAACACATACAAAATTAAATTAAAGTTCAAAGCTCGTTTGAATTAAAACATTTTCGCAAAGTATGTGCAAAACTGCTGATTTATCAGTCATTTGACGATTGAAAATAGAGCTTACCTGATTTACATGCGTTGGGTGCATTCACTCTACTTTCCGGCATGGCACCTAAGGGGTTATTGAATCCGCCAGAGGTGGTTTGCAAATGGTTTAGAAAATATTGTTGACTAGAATTTATATGAAGTGGGTCTGCCGTGCTTGCATATGGTGAAATAGGCATTTGAGTATCATTTGACTTATTATCATTATTCGAATCGAATACAACAGTCTTTTTAAGCATGGGAATCTTGCCTTCAAACTTTTTGCCTTGACTGAGAATTTTTAGTGCTGGATGCTCTAACTGCCTCATTAAATGTTCGTTTAATTTACGTAAAACCTCGGTATCTGTCGTAGGCCTCACGTAAGGCTTTGTGACTTCTAATAACAACACAAACAATAATAAAAATAAATCCACACTCAAAAAGTAGTTGATTTTTTTACACATACCTTTATTATTTTCAGGCTTTTTACGACGAGGTGGCTTTTGCTCAGACGGATCTTTTTCCTTCCTCTTTTTGGATTCTTTTTCTCGCTTCTCTTTAGGTTCTTTAGACCTTCTTCTGGATTTCCTGTTTCCATTTTTTTTGCTTGAATACCAATCATCATCGTATTCAGTATCATTTTTACGTTTTTGTTTTCTCTTTTTAAATTCATCCTCTTCTTCTTCATAGTCTGTCAGAAATTTGCAATTTGTTTTATAAAAACTAATATTATTGTTAAAAAAAAATTACCTGAATTCTCCAATTCAACTGCTAAGGGATCTTTTGTTAATTGGCTATTCGGTTCTACTTCCTCGACTTCTTCCTCGTCTTCTAAGGTGAGAGCGCCACTTAGAACTTCTTTTATATCATCAGGTATATTCGGATTCTGTTGAATTTCTTCCAAATCCAGATCAGGATTGCGTTCCTTAAACGACTTCTTCTTCGTAGGATTACATTGTTTCTTCATTCTTTGGATTAAATGTTTGGGAACATCCCCGTTGCTAGGGCAAAGTTTTTGATTGGATATGTATTAGTGGAAAAATATTTCACAACTCTACGGCTTCAAAACCAATTCAAAATAGTATTTAACTACAACTACTACTACTTTTTAAAGATTTTTTTCTACTAGAAGACATACTAACTTTTTATTGCATAGTATATCTAGATGTGACGGTGGGGGCGCTGGCGCTACTGCTGAAGGCGGATCTTCTGGGTGCGGTCCTATATCTTTCCCCTCCAGCCACGCTTTATACCTGTCTGGCTGAAACCGCTTAACAAAAGTGTCCATTGAGATCTTTACCATATCGTTACTGAAATTGAAATATTTTGCTTACGTTATTCTCATAAAATTATACTCTGTACCTGCAGGTGCATTGTGTAGCTCTCTTTCCGTACTCTATCCACCGTTCTAGAGCGAAATTAGTGGACTCTGCACAATTGAAGCCATGGTTAAAACCAGCATGGTAACCAAAAGGAAAGGTTATCATAATCTCCCCAGCTTCCTGTGTAATCTATAAAAAAAATTGAATATTATTATTTAATATTATGAATTTACTATTATTGAAATCACCTTATTGAAAGGAACTTCATGCTGTTTCAATATTTGCGGGCTAATTAATGTCATTTTATGTCTTAAATAAGCACGACAATTTTTATGGCTCGCAGGAAAGTAGCTGTTCGCGATCTTTTCTAATTTTCGCCCATGTTCAGGGGGTACAGCATACCACGTCTTTGGCGCTCCAAAATGTAAATAATTAATAGAATAGAGATCCATATCTTCGGTGTGCCATGCAAACGTTGTTTTCCACATTCCAAAATAAAGGTATGCGGTATTGACTCCATCTATTTTGATGCCGTAATCTTGATTAACATAATCTAAAATTGTACCTAATCGATTTATATTCCATTCCTGAAACAACATTTAAATTATTCTACTATTTTCTCACTGTTATTAAGAAACATTGCTTACATTACAATCAGGATCGGTAATACTTCCACTCACATCTGCTCCGTATATCGGGGCAACATAAGTGATATTCTTCCAATACTTCCTTTCTAAGTCTTCATAGTCAAAATGCTTTGGTGTTGCATATCTACATTAAAATTGTAATAAATATATTAACGAAATAGAAATCAAGTCAAAGAACACACCTTTCCGTGTTTGCCAATTCACTGAATTGTTTCACAGTTAAAGCTTTCTTCTGTATGTTAATTTGTTGATACAATCCCTGTTTTCCAGTAACTACCTGACAAATGGGGGCAGGAATTGTAGTATCCAACTTATCTAAATCATATCCACCTTTCCGTGGAACCCATTCCGGAGGGGGCACAACCTGAACGAATACAATTAGGAATATTATGTATAATAAGGAAATTAGAAAATGGTTATGTTACTTAAATTAAGTTTTTCATTCAAAACTCTTTAAAAATCTTTGTTTTTTAAATAATTCGGACTCTAATATCGCTGCACTGTCTGAATGATAATCCTTTGAAATATTGGTGGATCCGAAGCAAAGGATTAGTTTAAATGAGCGCAATCGATCCTTTAAGATTATACGCGCCATCTTCATTTATTGCCACTGGTAGTACCATAATGTGGCAATAAAATAATCGGTATTAGCATCGAAACATCAACTTTTTACGATTGTCGTTTATAACAACCATAATTTTTAATCATAGTCTCAAAGAGAAATATACATACAGTAGCGGACAAAATTCTGGAAATATATTTTGCTGTACATACGGAAACGCTGTATTGTTTTTTTCTGAGAATAAAAAAGACAATTATCCATATGTTCCAATTAGGCTCCGCCCTACTTATATGCAACATTTGCACACTGTTATCAAAAAGAGATAATAAAAAACCGTTAAAAACTGAAATATTACTCTCTTTGTGAACGACAATAATCTGGAAACTTTTCCATGTACACTACAAAATTACATATATGCGTGGTGGCTTATACCATCTGCGAAAATAAGTTAAAAAGTGCTACAAGTATGGCTCTGAGAGTGCAAACAGCTGAAGATATTGCAGAATTAATTGTTCAATTACGGGATCACGATAAACTTACATTAAAAGAAATTGCTGAAAAAGTTCATATGAGTAAAGGAGTAGTATTGAAGGTTTATCGTCGAACGAAGAATCCGTCGGTATCCAAACATCTAGGGAGTCCTAGCAAAACTAATAAAAGGCAAATAAAATATTTTCGTAACTTTTTCATAAGATTAAAGATTAATTTATCCTCATAGAACTGATAGCAGAATTTCTATGACATCAAAAAAGGATCCAAAACCAACTGCTACTGATCTAATGGCTGCGTCTGGAGTTAATAGTGTGAGCGTGGTGCGGACAGTTTGCCGTCGAATGTGGACTTCATGGAAGAGTTTCTGCAAAAAAAAATGTGTTTCGAAAGTAAACGTTAAAACACAACTGGCGTTTGCAAAAGAGCACTTAAACTGGTCTCTCGAAGATTGGAAAAACGTACTCTGGACGGATGAATCCAAGTTTAATTTAGCGCAGAGTGATGGTATCCGTTATATCAGACGGCCAGCGGACACCGAATCCAATCCCAGATACTCTATCGGCACCATAAAACATGGGGCGAGAAACATAATAGTTTGGGGATCCTTCAATCATTCGAATATTGGTCCACTGCATCGAATTTTTGGGTCCATGAATCAAATAAAGTATAGAGCAATAATACATGATGTAATGCTGCCGTTTGCTAGGGAGAACATGTCAGAATCCTGGATATTATTGCAATATAACGAGCAAGGGCTATTAAATGCTGGTTCGCGGAAAATGATGTTCGGGTAATGGAGTGGCCGTTGCAATCTCCGGACCTTAACCCGATTGAACACTTGTGGGGAGAAATAAAAAGATGTTTAAAAGTAAAGCGCTTCCGGAACGGCGATGAATTGTTGACCGCTGTTAGTGAAGAGTGGAATCGTATACCAATTATAGTATTACAAAATTAGTTGAGTCGATGCCTCCCAGATGTCAAGCTTCCATCAAAACGAAAGATGCAAATACAGAATATTAACCCTATAGTTGTAAGATAAAATGTATTTGACAAGTTTTTTTAAATAGTTTAAAAACAAAAGTTTCCAGAATATTGTCGCTCGTAAAAGTGCTTGAATTTCCTTGTTTGTTTCTGACTTCTTAATTTTAACTATGTAACCAAGCAAACATTGTTTGTTCATAATAAAGATGACTTGCATTATTGAATACAATGTTTTTTTTACTGTTGACCATTCTTAAAAAAGTCGAAATCGTAATGCTTTTTGTGATGATAAAACTGTTTCCAGATTTTTGTCCGCTACTGTATATATATTAAAGTTAATAGCGATTACGCATGTAAAAATTGAATTCAAAATTCAAATGAAAAAAGATAGAAAATCCAGCCAACATCATATCTTATCAAAACATGTGTAATGAGTTGAAATATGCACTTCAAAACTAAACCGATAAAGTGCAAGTTATGTGCTTGCATCGAGATAGCACCCACAACATAAGTTTCCGCAAAGCAACACTACAAAACAAATGCGCTAATGTGGACGTCGTGACAAAAAGAAACTATATAATTGGACACAACAGCAAAAATAATATAATTAAAAAAAAAAAACGATTAGCACCAAATCCCAATAACCTATCCAAAAAAAAATTTTGATTTGCTGCTATATAATGTTATTCAATCGTAAAACATTTCAACTGTGCTTCAATTGGTAATTGATTTTAATAAAGTAATGTCATACCTTTGCTAGACCCGCTTTATGAGCTCCTTGCGACTCCATATACTCGATGTATTTTGCAAAGTCCTTAAATTCTTCCCAAGTTGGTCTAAATACCATTATCCGAGGATACTTTGATTCCATGGTTGGTATTTAGAATTGCTTCCTGCAAAAGTATAAAAGGCATGATATTAATAGGTACATTACATTGATATTAAAACTTCCGAGTTAAAGAAATACAAATGTTTTGTCTAACTGTCTAAAGACTAAAGGTCGAAATAAATATCTTCTCTCTAGGCTAAAAATCTGTACTGCTATTGGCACCACAGGTGCACAGGTTTATGGGAATATTCATCATTCAAGCACGCGTTTGTGGAGTACATCATATATTTTTTAAAACAAATACCGTAGATGCAGGTTACTTTGGCTACTTTTTTTCTTATATTTTTAGAAATCGCTATGATATAGATTGTAATAGACTTCTAGGTGTTATAATCATAATGATTTTATTTGACAAATGAGGATAGGAGCTAATCAGTAATAGTCTTTTATATAGCAAAAAGTTTGCAAAAATATATTTTTTATTACATATTATTAAATTTGAGCCAAAATTGTTTTTTGAAGAGGGTTACTTTGGGTCGCAGATTTTTTAGGCACAAAAATTATATACTTAAGCAAGTATTGAGCCAATGTAAGTCTTTTGAAATAATAGAAAATACACAAATGGAGCATTCGTCATAAAAAAAAAAGTTTAATTTAAAAAAAAAAACAACAAAAATTAACTTTTCTACACCCCTCTGTTACACAAGAAAGTTTGCAGACCTAAAATACGTAAATATTCACAGCAGGTAAGCTCGAAGTGCAAATGACAGTTTTAATTTTGAAAAAATTCGTGCAATCAATTAAAAATAAGCCCCAGTAAAACCATTGTGGTTACGAAGAGGTGGGAAAGGATCCCGAACAGACACTATAGAAATCCGGTTTCCGTCAAATTGGCTTATTTTTCAGTATGTTGTGTATTTTAGCTCCCTAATCGAAAGTCCCTATGCGCTAAGTCCTAGAACCCCAGGATTTTGAGATACAGGGTGTAACAAAAGTCAAACCTTTTTTTTGCAGATTTGGATTCTTCATGAAAAAATACGTAACATTTGTCCCACAATTTTTTTTGTATTCGGCGTAGATGGCGCTGTATTTGTAAGAAAATGAAGAAAATCTTGATATGCTCGTATATTTCGAATGGAATGGGAAACTTCGCAACGAAGAACAAAAAAGTAGGGGTCGAATATTTTTCAAAGAAGTATTCAACCGTATTAATACTCACCACCTCATCTCCTTCACTCGCTGTGGGCGGGGGGAGAGGTGAATGTAACTTTTTTCTTGAAATAAGACAACCCATATTTTTTGCCCGAATTCTAATTTTTTCGCAAACAGCGCCATGTGTAGCGAATGCGGAAAAATGTTTTGGAAAAAAATAATCATTTTGTAATGTAGAAACCAAATAGGCAAGAAATATGGATTGCCTTATTTCAAGAAAAAAGTTAATTCCACCCCCTCCCCCCCACCACAGCGAGTGCATAGGTGAGGGGACGAGTATTGATACAGTTGAATACTTCTTTGAAAAATATTCGACCCTTTCTTTTTTGTTTTTCGGTGCGACGTTTCCCATTCGAAATATTCGAGCATATCAGGATTTTCTTCATTTTTTACGAATACAGCGCCACCTACGCCGAATACAAAAAAATGTTCCAGACAAAACTTACGTATTTTTTCATGAAGAATCCTAATCTGCAAAAAAATGGGTTGAAAAAAAAGTTACCCCCACCTCCGCCCTCAGGAGTGAGGGTGGTTGTAAGGGTTGGTAGAATTGAATACTTCTTTTAAAAATATTTTACCCCTATTTTTTTGTTTTCCGTTGCGACGTGTTGTTTTCGGAAATATTCGACCGTTCCGGGACTTTTGTTACACCCTGTATCTCAAAATCCTGGGGTTTTAGGACTTAGCGGCCATAGAGACTTCTGATTAGGGACCTAAAATACACAACATACTGAAAAATCAGCCAATTTTACGGAAACCGGATTTCCATAGACTCTGAACGGGGTCCTTTAATATTTTGTTTTTGTTTTGAGCCAAAGTTACCCCCTAGAGCTGAAGTAACCCGCATCTACGGTACCTTTTTTTCGCGCAGACAAGAAGGTAGTTGTAGATATTAACTATATTTGTTTATAACAAATTATGGCATGTCTATTATATGAGAGGATTTTCGAAAATAATAATAATAATAAAATCCCCCAAATTATGTTTACATCACCATTATTAAATATACAAAGCATTCCTTTAATGTTTCTCAAAATAATGGATTAAATGCCGATTAATAAAAAGGCTAAGATAAGTATGATTATTAATCGATTACGGTATCCATTTATACAATCTTTGCACATCCTAGGAATCAATTCGAATTTTACATATAATTTCACATTTTTGTCTGTATTAAAAAATCTAATACCACACATACATAGCATAATTAAGTACATATTAATTTAGTTTTTAAATTAAAAAGGATGCAATATTATAGTTTAATTGTTTAATATAATTTAGACGTACTAACAATTTTTGGAACAAGTCAAGCGCTGGAGAGGTAGCCGGATTTGAGTGAAATTTTGCAGAAACCTTCCTTTGGCCTTGGAACATATAAATATGCAACAATTTTTGCTGGCTCAATTATTGTTTCCGAGATTTTTCATTAAAAAAAAATTTTTTCTCGGACTATTGCCGTACAAGAATGTGCATATTTATCGCATATTTCTGCAAAATTTCACTCATAATCTCACTTCACTTATGTTAAATTAAAATTAAGCACTTTACAGTCACTCTTCTAATCACAAAAAACCTGAAAAGATAAAGTTTTAAATTATTATTTAAGATTACTTACCTGCTGCAATCTGTCCCTCTTGTTTATATTTACTGATCTGTCATTTAACTTGTACAATTTAACTTTGGCATTTTGTATAAGGAAAATCTTCCGCCAGTAGGCATTTTGTAAAAGGAAAATCCTCCGTCAGTAGGCATTAGCTGGGTTTTTTTAATGAACTGGATCCAGGTTTTAGTACGTTTTCTTCACATGAAAACCCGAAAACCCAGGTTTTATCGGGGTTTCTACCCGCATTGCCCCATTTTAAGTGGGAAATATTTGAAATTTCCCCGTAACCTCGATAGAAACCCCTATAAAACCTGGGTTTTCGGGTTTTCATGTGAAGAAAACGTACTAAAACCTGGATCCAGTTCATTAAAAAAAGCCAGCTATTTTGTATAAGGAAAATCCTCCGCCAGTAGGCATTTTGCATAAGGAAACTCCTTCGTCAGTAGGCATTTTGTAAAAGGAAAATCCTCCGTCAGTAGGCATTTTGTAAAAGGAAAATCCTCCGCCAGTAGGCATTTTGTAAAAGGAAAATCCTCCGTCAGTAGGCATTTTGTAAAAGGAAAATCCTCCGCCAGTAGGCATTTTGTAAAAGGAAAATCCTCCGCCAGTAGGCATTTTGTAAAAGGAAAATCCTCCGTCAGTAGGCATTTTGTAAAAGTTAAATGACAGATCAGTAAATGTAAACAAGAGGGACAGATTGCAGCAGGTAAGTAATCTTAAGTAATAATTTAAAACTTTATCTTTTCAGGTTTTTGTGATTAGAAGAGTGAGTGTAAAGTGCTTAATTTTAATTAAACATAAGTGAAGTGAGATTATGAGTGAAATTTTGCAGAAATATGCTATAAATATGCACATTTTTATACGGCAAAAGTCCGAGAAAAAAATTTTTTTTTTAATAAAAAATCTCGGAAACAATAATTGAGCCAGCAAAAATTGTTGCATATTTATACGTTCCAAGGCCAAAGGAAGGTTTCTGCAAAATTTCACTCAAATCCGGCTACCTCTCCAGCGCTTGACTTAAGCCCAATTTTTAACAAGTATTGTGAAATTGTTGACTTGCCACATAAAGAGATTAATTTAATTTAATTGAGACAACAATAATTGGTGGAATGGAGCATTATTATTCTAAATAAATCAGTTAAACTACTTACTATGGAAGCGAAGGCAATATATAATGTTTTCTTCGTTTTTCCACTCAAAATATTCGTTTATCTTCAAATTCATGGGCCTTGCACTTATGAGTATTTTTAAAAGGAAAAATCGTTTTTCTGCTTATCAGGCGTGATATTTTTTAAAGAAATTATTCAGTCCAGATTTTTTTTTCAGTGCTACAGGTGGTAGAAATAATTAAAATATTAAGGAGATTAAGCGGCCCGAGCAATAAAAAACAGAAACAGAAATCAATCGGCCCTCGGCAGCCGCTTTGAGCAAGGGAGGAACTCGCACGACACACACAGCCAAATCGCGGCTTGACGTTCTTGGTCCGGTTAGTCACGTACGACCCGGCTGCATTTGCAGCTTGTAAACAAACATTTCGCCCAACGCAGGTTTAATTTTTAAAATCTATTAAGCCACTTTGCTAACTTTTATCTTTATCTGGGTCTGTTGGCCTGAGGATGCGGGTGTTTTGCCAGCCGGGTAAATTTTTCCCTTCTGACGAAATCGCCGAGCGCACGGTGCACTTGACTGAAACCAGTTCCCGGGACGTGAATGCATCCAGTTGGCAACCCCTGCAGCTGTCTTCTCGTCTCGTTGCAGTCCGACTGCAGTATGCTTTTTAGCGTTGATTTTAGGAATAATAACAACACATTTAATTGCCGTTTTGGGGGAAAAAAAATCGCAACCCCCGGGCCGGGATTACGATCTCGGGTGAGTGGTGAGTGCGAGTCACCATTCCGCCTGTCAAAGCTACTCACCATCTCACTTTCAAGCGATTACGATAAGAATGGTGAGTTCGAACTTTCGAAAAGGGATACAATAACACAAGCACGGCAATACTAAACGTCAAATGTCTTTCAGATTATGTGAAGTGATTGATAATAGAAATATTTTGGAAGCAATTTTGGGTAAGTAGACATAATAATAATTCATATGTGGCATAAATTATGCTACGAGTGAAAATTAAGAAATGTTGTGTAAATGAACTGAAATAAAACATTTCCTTATTACTTTACAATAGCATATACAACGAGATCCAGCAACGGAAAGAAGTCAACGGAATTTGTAAGTATAGCTTGTAACTTTGTTTTCAAATGTATTCCGCATAAATTTGAATGTTTACAGATCTTAAGCGGAGAGGAAACTATCCATTTGGCTATATCTTGTGGTTCCATCCTAAGTCGTATCGAAGAACGAGCCTGATTTGAGAACATTTTTGGTAAGTAATAATAATGCTTCATATGGGGCATAAATTATACCACCATTAGAAATTGAGCAATGTTTCAAAGAACTGAAATAAAATGTTTCCTTTTTACTTTATAATAGCAACAGCAACATGGATTTGGTGCCCGCTGCTATTGACGAAAGTCAGAGGATTCGGCTCAAGAGAAGGGAATTAAGGGATAACCAGAATCCTTTCGATATTTCGGATGCACGGTTAGTAATTTTATTTTGAAATGCAACGCAGTGAAAAATTTAATGTGGACATTTAGTTTTATAGAATTGTACCGATTTCCTAAGGGACTTTGCGCGGAGTTAATAGATGAAATCACTCCACATCTGCCAAGGACTATTCGGAGCGATGCCATTCCTCCACATGTTTTGGTTCGTAAAAGCCTACATATTCAATAAAATTCGCAATGTAAAATTTTAATTTTTCAGATTTTAGCAGCGTTAAATTTTTATGCGAGCGGCTCGTACCAACGAAGAGTTGGTCAGGATTTTTTAAGCTGCATGTCGCAAGCAAAGGTATCAGTTGCGATAAAAACAGTATCGACTGTAATTTCGCAAAAACTGATGCCTTTACACGTAAAGTTCCCGCAATCAGCCGAAGAAATCTATATGTCCAAGGCTAAGTAATTTTTATACACATTGAAATGGATAACTTTAATTAATTTATAAATCTTTTAGATTTCTTGAGAAAACAGGAGTTCCGGGATTAATTGGGCTAATTGATTGCACGCATGTGGCTCTGACAGGACTTCCGAAAGAAATTGAAGCGGCCCATGTCAACAGGAAAGGCATTCATTCCAAAAATGTCCAAATTGTAAGGCATTCGTTTAAAAAAAACCTATTAAATAATTTATATCTTTTACTTTAGATATGCTCATCTGACATGCAAATAATTAACGTGTTAGCCAGGTACCCCGGATCGTGTCACGATTCATTCATTTGGCAAAATAGCCAAGCCTTTTGCTTTTTAGAAAGCAACTTCGAGAGGGGAGATCGATCGACTTGGCTATTTGGTAAAATAGCATCAATTTGCAATATTAAAGTACTTAATTTCTTTGTAATTCAAGGTGATTCTGGCTACCCCCTTCAGCCTTGGCTCATGACACCTATAGGAAATCCCCAAAGCGAAGCAGAGGTCAATTTCAATAGCGTGCATACTAAAGTACGATCTTTAGTTGAACGCACGATAGGACTATTGAAAGTCAGATTTCGGTAATTCTTAATTTATACTTTTAAACAGATTTTAATAACAAAAATTATTATAGATGCTTATTAGGTGAGAGAAAGCTGCGCTATGATCCTGTGACTGTGGGATCTATCATCAATTCTTGCGTAGTGCTCCACAACAAACTCGTAAGGAATGTTCCACTGACACTACAGGAAGAAGATGGAGTAGCTGCTGTGGATGTGGAGCATTTGGTAGATCTTCACGATGCAGGATCAGCAGATGTCATTGAGAACCGGCAATATTTCTCAATTGGGTCAAGGATCAGGGAGAGGTTAATGGGCGATTTGTATCATTAAGATTTTGTAGATTAAGGTTTGTAGATTAAGACGTTTTGTATTATTAAGATGTTTTGTATTATTAAGATTATTTGTATTTGAATTTTTTTTTTGGTTTTCGATGAAATAAATCAGGAGGTTTTTATGCCTAAGGCTTTTCCTCCTTAGAAAAAATTTGGAGTTTTTTATTTAACTTTACCCGAGATTCATAGTGTACCGAGCTGAGAAATAACTGGCGGAAGAGAAGTTGATTGAAAAGTAAACAATATAAGGAATTAAATTCAATTTGGTTTTTATTTTTTTAAATAAAAAGAACATAAATTAATTCATAAAACAGCAAATAAATAACAAATTCATAATTCAGAAAACAAACAACAATTCATAAAACAGATAAATAATAATAATACTAATTCTATGAGCAAAAATGCGTGGTCAATTTTCTTAGCTCGGTGAGGCAGTCTTTCAGCAAGTCTTTAATTTCGCTCAAGTCCTCTCGAACGAGGACTTGATTTTCTATTGCCAATTGCATCGGCGTACGAGCCAGCGAAGCTGCCCTCCTTGATGCTGCAGTTGGTATGTCAGCCTCAGCTGCAGTAGCTGAAGTGCCAGCAGCAAGAATCGAGGTGCCTGCGGGAGTACTTGGAGCTGCCGCAAACTCCTGTAATTCGGGCAATGGTGT
Source organism: Machimus rusticus (assembly GCA_951509405.1). Classification (NCBI taxonomy): domain Eukaryota; kingdom Metazoa; phylum Arthropoda; class Insecta; order Diptera; family Asilidae; genus Machimus; species Machimus rusticus. The sequence goes on from OX608049.1 coordinate 7,370,437, forward strand.
CGTCTGTTTTAAAAGAAGATAAATTAAAAAGTATTATTATATTATTATATAGCAGAATTATATTTGCAAAATTAGGCCGTAAGTAAAGGAAAGCAATCAAAACTTACTGGATTTAGGCCACCTTCGTCGGTTGCACCATCACCGTCGAAATACTGGACGCCACTCGCTCCTATTATTTTTTTTTCGTCGTCTGTTAGGACGACTTCACATGGAGGCCCACCACCGGTCTTGTTGTGGTGTTGCCGAATCCTTGCTACTTTTTTCTTTGTGGCGCTCCTCATATCCCGCCAGCACTATTAATTTAAAAAAAATCGTATTTTACATACAAAACAAAAACAGAAAAATATATGTATATTACATAAATATATAGCTTACCTTTGACCACTGCGAAGCAGTTTTCGACGGTCCGCACTTATTCAGCTGGCTGCATAATTCGGCCCACTTGTCCCGCTTTTTTGATAGGCCTTCCGTGCCCGAAAACCTTCCCTCCAAAATAGCCCCATCCTCCATCATACTTTGTATGAGGATATCTTTTTGGTGTCTTGATACCTTGCTCTAAAAGTAATCAATTGTAAATATTGTTTCGTGCTTGGGATATTTATGTAATACATACCATTTTTAACAAATTATTCACAACACTTATTTTCTCGCACCTCAAAACGGCAGTGAGTGAATTTGACAGTCCAAAGTGAGTCCCACTCACCACTCACCATTGATCGGAATCGCTTTTCTGGTGAGAAAAATTTTTCGAACTCACTACTCACTAGTCACCATTGATCGGAATCGCTTTGGCAGTTTGAAGGGTGAGTGTGACTCGCACTCACCACTCACCCGAGATCGTAATCCCGGGCCCGAAGAGAAAACAGCCCTCTCTGTTCGCTGGTGTTTTTCAAGGAAGTACTCACCTCTGAAATAAACTATAGGGTGTACGTGACAAGTTGCTCCTCATTCACAATGGTTGAAGCACTCTTGCACAAAATCAATTCACTAGCCGCAATCTCCGCGAACGAAATAATTATTTTCTAATAAAATCACTTGCTACCAAGCTTTGTTCACAGCATCTTTGAAGACGAAACTACCGAACCACCCAGATTCTGGCACTGGGACGACAATCGCGACAAAGTGCAAACTCCTTCCGAAATTCGGTGAAACAAAATGGTGGAACGGTACCAAGCGCTTGTTTCCACGACAAATAGGGCACTTTAGCGAAGAACTAACACCCGGAAAACACTCACGAATCATGCACAAGCTTTAATTTTACTCGAATGGACATTTTTGAGCGTTTAATCGGCTACCTGCGATTAGTATGACCGGAAAGAAAACCACACAGCGAACACCCCTTGCACTGTTTTCTAGTTCTGTTTGTGAACAGTGCACATAATTTTTTGACATGACTTTTGAACCGTTGACCTGTGTTTAGATACAGCGGTTTTCTGGCCATCTGTAATTTCAGCAAAACATAATCGGATAACCATCTTCGCTCGCTTCTTTTCTGCTGTTTTTTTCCAATGAGCTTGTCCTGCGGCCAATAAACGCTTAAATTCTGTTTTAAAAGGGTTCCACGAGGCATGAAGTAATTATTTATAGTATTTATACTTAGTTTTAAGGGGAGCAAACCCTGTAAATTTTTCAAAATATGGAATTTTTTTTCTCATATTTCGAAAGTATAATATATCGAGAACATCCCGGAAAAAAGAAAAATCGAAATATTCTATATTTGAACCGTTTATTTTGAAAGTGGAATACGATTCTTCGCGTTAAATCTCATTGTATTGGAACTTTAAACGCGATTATCTCGAAACTGCATTTTCAAAAACTGCTCGTACTGTAGCTCAAAAAGTTATTAATCGATTTGGCTACAGTTTTGGGGGGTTTCTGCCTATATTATTATCAGAAGGATGTACCTATGATTTTAAACATATCGCGAAAATAAATAATTTTTAGAGTTCCGTAGCCAAATGGCAAAAAACGGAACCCTTATAGATTCGTCATGTCTGTCTGTCTGTCCGTCCGTATGTCACAGCCACTTTTTTCCGAAACTATAAGAACTATACTGTTGAAACTTGGTAAGTAGATTTATTCTGTGAACCGCATTAAGATTTTCACACAAAAATAGAAAAAAAAATTTTTTTTGGGGGTCCCCCATACTTAGAACTGAAACTCAAAAATTTTTTTTTCATCAAACCCATACGTGTGGGGTATCTATGGATAGGTCTTCAAAAATGATATTGAGGTTTCTAATATCATTTTTTTCTAAACTGAATAGTTTGCGCGAGAGACACTTCCAAAGTGGTAAAATGTGTTTCCCCCCCCCCTGTAACTTCTAAAATAAGAGAATGATAAAGCTAAAAAAAATATATGATGTACATTACCATGCAAACTTCCACCGAAAATTGGTTTGAACGAGATCTAGTAAGTAGTTTTTTTTTAATACGTCATAAATCGCTGCTACGGAACCCTTCATGGGCGAGTCCGACTCGCACTTGGCCGCTTTTTTTGGGGGTAAAAATAGCCAAAAAAATATCCGAAAATTTGAACATTTGGTTAAACAGCCTACCTAATTTTATATTTTTTTATAGTTTTAAAGGTTCATCCTTCCCTTATAAATATCAGTGATAGATTTTTTTTATTTTGGTTTTAGATCAATAGAAAAAATATACCAAATGCAGCAGTTTTTACGTCACATTTGGAACGCCGAAAAGAGTATACCCTAACGAAGCTGTTATTTTGAAATATAAAATTTTTTGAAATGTAATGAAAAATATAAAAATAAATGGCTTAGATAGGGAACAGGATCTCGGATTTTAATGAGATTTCACAGGAACTTTCCATTTTTCCTAAAACGGAAGAATATCGCAGAATTTAAAGAGTAGGTATTTTGGCGAAAAACAAGATTTAATTTTGGCAAAATTAAAACTTAAATATCTCGTAAAATATAACCGGCCGCCGAAAAAATATTACAAAACAGTATACATGGTACATTTTTTTTATTTTATTATATTTAATTTAATAGTAACGATTTTAAATATTTTATAAATAAAATAAATAAAGTCAGCGCAAAAAAAAAAAAAATCTTACTGATATAAATTCCATTCAGAAATTTAAATCAATCAAATTTTTATTTTATTCAATTACATACCTACATACATATGTATGTATGTATCTCCAATGGCTAAGAAGATAATTATATACAATGTATATTATTTTAGAGGTGCATTTTCGCGGTTTGTCTCACTGTAAGGATAAAACTGAAACTGAACAAATTACTTAGATTGTGAGAAATACTTAATTGAACTTTTAAAATCGTAAGCGAGCAATTTAATACACAGTGTTCGAATGGCAAAAGAATTAGGAACTTCTCTAAGGGAAAGAAAAGAGGTTGACTAAGATAATTTATGAAAGATTTTTTAAACTTTTATAAAAACTTTTTGATATTATAATATCTACACTCCCAGCAACCAAAATATATTGCAACTATTCGCTTGCGATACCTTTTCACATTCAAAACTATATTTAAGTATATTTTATTATTTGTTTTGTGAGAAAGTATTTCATGGGATGCAGTGCATTTAACCACAGATAAATAATAATCTGTGATTTAACATATTACTCAAACAGAATTCTAGATTCTAGAGCTTGTTTTCCTCTTTTCGGTAATTCGTACAGTCGGGTTTATTGTTTATTAATTTTTTTTTTAATAATTTACTTTTTATATTGCCCCAATTCTTTAAATGGCCGGCCCACTTCAAAGATTATTTGTTTGCAAGTGGTATGAAGGTTTCATTGCTTCCTTTTCAGAGATGATATCAATCGGAGCGGAGCAGAAGATAACGCCAACTTTGTGGCAGCTCTTGGTGCAAATTTTATTGCCCCCGTGATATCTAAGCAAAGCAACCAGTTCTTTGTACTTTAGATAAAACTTTTCGAAATTATTTGATCTTTGTTTTGTGTTACAAGACTACTGCACCGTAACAAGGACTGACTTTTATCATTGCAATTCATTGTAATCTCATGACTTAAACAATTTAAATTTACCATAAACCACCCTAGAGCTGAGTCCACACGTTGTACTGGATGAACTTTTGCACGGCTAAAAGATATCAGAGACTTTTTAAAACGCTTTTATTAGCTTCACCTGTAACTAACTAAAAAAAATCTTGGAAGCTAAATTTGACGCACTTCCCGGTTTCCGATTAAGCTGAAATTTTGCATACACGTTTAGTTTGAATGACAATACAATAATTTAATAAGTTTGTCCCATTATCCTTAACAGGATCGCCAGAATCAACAATTTATTTCAAAAGTACAATTATTATTTGAAGAAATTCAGGGGTAAATTGATTTTCTGTGTTTTCGCTAGAACTGATCTATGCAATGAATTCGAGCCTCAGATCAAAGAGTGGATCGCTTTGTCTAAATTAATTAAAAGTACACACAACCAAAAAGCGCTCCACATTTTTTGAATATATCATTGTTCATAAAAGAAGTGATGAATTTACTAATAACTATCTAAGCATATCTATAATTCGTCACGTATTGAATAAAAAAATGAATGTTTGCGTTTACTCTACAATAAAGTTAAAATATTGGCAAGGGTAATATGCATATATCGTAACAAATAAAAGCTTATTTAATTTAGTTATTTTTTAATTTTTAGTGCGCTATAAAAGCTTGTTTTGTAGTTTTTTTAAACTATAATATTTTATTACAGATAATTAATTCTCAAGATACTGTTTCTAGTTCATTTTAATGTCCATCATGGGATGGGGAAGAACGAAATTTTAATTTTTAATTTGTGTGCGACAAACTATATGGCAGGATTTTTTTTCAAATTCGACAGAGACCATTTTTCCATTTAGTAAGTATATGATCCTGTCCGGTTTTTCAGCAATTCTTTACTTTGAAAGGTATGAAATTTTAAAGATTTTAAATTTTGGTTGGTGAGTTAAATAAAAACAGTATTTATTTCGAGAAAAAGGTATTTAAAGTTTAGGTCAGTCAATTAAACATAAACGTTGTGCTCCGTAGGTACGTTTCTAATTTGAAATGAATTCAAAAGATAAATACCTAGTGCCGACCATCGACATGAATTAATTAAATTGATTTTATTTTGAATTCAAGAAAGTACAAAAGGTAACACATTGGTGCGTTATTTAGCACATATTACGATGTACTTTGATTCCATTTTGGTACTCATGTATGCACATAAAATGTATATTACGTGGAATACCGGGAACTGTTGAATGATTGTAATGAAACTTTTTTCGTAAAAAGAGTAATTTTAACGTGCAAATTTAATTATACTTTATACAATCACACAGATGTTAAGACTATATTGCTAAAATTTGCTACAAGTAAAGATATGTAAACATTAACATATTGGGAAAAAAAACCCATCGAGTGGGGTATCGTTAAAAAGGGAATTTAAAATCATTATGAGGTCTTTTAAACTGTTTTTCAAAACTATGCCCCGCTTCTTAAATATTCAACTTCAAAGTGGGCCATTTTCGATTCGGTTTGTGTCGGCTAAAATATCACCTGCAGAAGGCAATTTCGGAAAAATCTGATAACATCTAGACTACTAGAACATAGACTAAAATTACTGTTAACAACAACACTACTTACTAGATTCAAATATTTTACGAGATATAGTTGACCAAGTTATGCTTATTTCGACTTAAACAACTGTTCGGGAAATTTTTTCTCTCTTGGGGTCTATAGATTCGAATGGTTATTGCTTGCTAAATTGGTTGATTTTCTCAGAGTTACGAAATACTGAAATTGTTTTAGTCAGGCAGAACTAAAGTGGTAGTCTACCGAATGAGACCCCCGAGATAGGCGAGGACAAAACGCTGCCACTATTCTTCCATCATTCCATCGAGTGGAGTCCTGGCAACCGTTTGTTTGGAGAATAGAAGTTTCCTTTGAGTGAGGAAGGGTAGATGTCGAATCGAGTCGAGCTGGGCGAATCGTGCATGCATTTTGGTACAGTGCAATTACCCAACGTTATTCAATTACCAAGTTGTGAAAAGAAAAGTTTTCTTTTGTTTTTATTTATTAAAAGATGTCCTTCTCGAGTTTGCGACAAAATTCACATTCGTTTCATCGTCATGGCACAGCAAAAGGGCCTCGACCAGTTCCACCTTTTTCGATTCAATCACGACAGGAAAACACAAAAGTTATCGAGGGCCCGCTAAAAGTACTACCTAAAAGTAAGTTGTGTGTCCATAAAAGTTTTTCTTATTTCGTTTCTTGTGTGAATAACTTTTCTATCCTCGAAAAAAATATTTATTTTTTTATTTAAGGGCAACATTTCGTTCAGCCACGGGCGACAACTTTTCGTATGTACTACGACCGGGGAGACTTGCCCATTAAAATGGAGTACCTTACAGGTGGAGACAAGATTGCGTGGACGGTAATTATTTTCGTCAGAACGTCGAAGTTTTTTTTTTAAAATTTCTGTCCGATTATATCCATGTCTAGACTGAGTAAAATTCTTGGATGTTTCGGGCATTTAACTTAAGCTACACGAAAGACTGCCTTTAAAAAAAAAAACAAAAATGTGTTCTTAAAAGACCCAAAAATTGGTAACTTTATTTTACAATGTAAGTGAATCATAATGGAAAATTCCTCATTAAATTGAACGAAAGCTGTCGAGACACGCGAATTTTTGACAACTTCTTGAAGATCCCAGATATTTAGTAAATTAATTATTTTGATATTTAAGGTATTTTTTCATGAATTTATGGTCAGCACTTTTTTTCTCATTAAAACTTGACGCGCTTCAATTTGTGTGAAAATAATGAGATGGGCGCATTCATTCAAAGGCGCTTTAGTGGAATCTAAGAAGCTTATCTTAACTTAACGCAGTAATTTTTGGTAATTTGATAGTTTCCATGAGCTCGGTAATGTCTGCTTTGTATTTATTTGAGAATTAAAATAATTAAGTGTAGGCACACGTGGCAAAAATAGCATTTATTTCTAATTGTCTAACTCAAGGTAACATGGCGGCAGGTCGTTTCAAATAAAGGCAATTTTAAAAAAATAAGAAAAAAAATATTATAAGAATAAAATCTGAATGGTACAGCGCCAGCATCTTCAGGTGTTGTGCCGAGAGCGTTTTATTCCTTTTGACTGAATTAAATCTACTTGAATACTTCACAAAAGAAATTTAATGTTACCATGTACCTATTTGTGCCAGTGCCCGTTTAATGGAATTTTACTGAACTAAGAAAAATGCGGGGGCGTCCGTAGGTATTGTAGTCATAAACCCAAACGGTTGGCGAGGCGATTCTCCTTTTTGTGAGGAAAACCCAAAATAACAAAAGCTTTCACACTTCGATGGGATCGGGCAGGTAAAGTTTATATACATACATACTTACATATACATACATACATAACAGGGCCAGAAACACTTTCGCAATTCCTCAGGGTGAGAAATTAGTCCTGTCGGGTGCACAGAAAATAGCTATTTGCCCTGTGGGTGGCAATTTCGTAATGGAATCCCTTTTTCATACTAATTCTGTTTTTCTTGTTTTCTAGGTGGAAATAGATAAACTTGACTACAGTTTGTACCTTCCGCTATTTTTTGATGGATTGTCAGAAACAAAACATCCCTACAAAACCTATGCCCGTCAAGGAGTTTTAGACTTACTTGCACATGGCGGAGATAAAATACATCAAGTCATCCCACAGTTGATAATTCCGATTAAGAGTAAGATTTTTTAGACAGCTACATACTTTATGACAGTTAAAATATTTTTCAACATACAGTGTAGCACACTAATTTTAAGGCAGACCAAACTGAAATGTTAAAGTCATAAACTAATATTTAAGTTTGCTAGTCGAAGCGGTATTTAAACCTAATAAACATTAATCTGTACATATATATGTACATATATATAAGGACAGTTTTTTACGATTCATCTTTATAGAAAAGTTTTATATACGTAAAATAAAACAAGTAATGTTTTCTTCAATTATATGCCCACGGGCTTTTTATACATACAACATTTTAATGTAAGCATGTTGTTGGCTAAAAATTATAGTAGGGCTCATGAAACATACTTCAAACTTTAGCATCCACAAAACCATTGTGAAAGTGAACAAAAAACATAAGACCTAAATCAAATCAGTACTCTCACCTTAAGCCTTAACTTGTACATGACCGAATAGAATAACTTAACCTGCAAAAGGGGTGTTGCACACCCCATGCATTTTGAACTTTCATTGCAAGTACATATGCCATTTAAAGCTTAACAAAAAACGAATATTTTCATTAAAAAAATCATACTTCAGTCAAAATTGTACATTTTTATATTTTTAATTAATTAAGTAATTTTAAGTAATTAACACGAACAGAAAAAAAAAGGAGAACCTTTTTATTTTGAAACTCGGTTTGGGAGATTTCATGTGAATTGGACACAAAATAGGGAAAATATTTTTCAGAAAAAATATCAATCTTATAAAAGAAATCGGCAGAACCAGCAGAACGAAGGATCAAAATCAAAATCTCGGCATTAAAATTGCCTTCTTCAGAGTTCAATAATCAAAACATACCCTTGTCGAACTAAATAAAATACTAGTTAGTTATAAATTATTATGGACCTTTTCTACTAATACTAGAATTATTGTATATACATATTTGCTCTAAAAACACAAATATTATATAAGTATACTTCTGAACATTTGCCCTGTAATTATTAGGTATTTTTAGGAAAGTTTTAATTTCTGAACTCCACTATGAGATTTTTTAAAATGCTCATCAAACGAGTTCTCTAGAATAAGCTAAAGATGAAATCTTCTTTTAGTAACTTAAACAGTAAAAATAAAGTGGTAAGAAACGCCAACATATGAATTTCATTTTCCTTAAATAAGAAATTCGTACGTATTTAAGCCACATCAAAACGAAATGTTAACCTTGCTAAATAAAATGAATTAATTCAATTTTTTTTTTATACCGCAGATGCTTTGAGCAGAGGAAACCTCGAAGTAATGTGCACAACTCTGAAAATCATCCAACAATTGGTTATGTCATCGGATATGGTCGGTCCAGCGCTCGTTCCCTTTTACAGACAGCTGCTGCCTATGTTTAACGCTTATAAAGAGAAAAATTGTAAGTGATATTCCACGAATAAAATATTTTAAAAAGACTTGTATCTGAACTTTACCTATAAATAAAATATTATCTTTCAGTGAATTGTGGCGATGAAATCGATTACGGTCAGAAGAATAATATGAATCTTGGCGACCTCATTGACGAGACCTTGCAGGTCCTTGAAGTACATGGCGGCGAGGATGCTTTCATAAATATTAAGTATATGGTTCCCACCTACGAGTCTTGTTATTTAAATTAGAGAATTAAACATTTTTTTCTATTTATTTTTAACTGTGCCAAAGATTTTGTTCTATTTGGAGTTAAGTTTATCATAAATTGTTTATACTATATCTTCCGTTTTTGAATAGGAAACCAAGTGAACCGCTTTATGTTTATAAAATAAAGTATCATAAGTACAAAAATAGTATTTAGCATCTTACAGAATGCTTATGTTAAGTTTAAATTTATTACTTTATTTATAATTAATGTTATTTCCTTTTAAAGATTTATACATACATTGTAATTTAATATTGAGTTATTGTAATAAATAGTATAATTACACTCAGTTTTTAATTGATATAATTAATTAATTAATTGAAATATTAATTTATTGTTTATGGAAGTCTGACGTGCTTACTTTTTTATTTATTTCAAACAAACAAATTTTTTTAATTTATATGATAGTAATTTAGATTGTTGCAGATTACGTTATTAAAGTTTTCATTAATTACCATAAAAGCAATAGAAGTAGAAAGTAACGATGTTGCATATATTGTTAGTGCTTCAATCATTGCAACTGAAGATGGGTGGTACGGGATAGAAATTGTTTGGTGGCACAATTGCCACATTTGTAACAATTCAAATGGTTTACCTTCTGATCATACGTAATACATTTTTGGTTCATTTAAGTAAATTGAATGTAATCTTACCGAGTTTAAAATTTAATATTTTAATAATTGTTTCTATACAAAATACGTCATGGCATGAGATGTATGAACACCTACCTACCCCTAAAGATTCCACGGGAGAAAATTGTTTAAATTTTTTTAACTATATCGTATTACATTGTTTTCGGATAAAAATAGCTCAGCTCGTAAGACTTTCGTAATTGCATTTAAAATAGCCCACTGAATCCTCTTGACCCTTTTGGCTAAACGATGGCGACCTCCGCAAATAGCATAACCCAGCCGGTGCAGTTATCTATTTATGATTAGACCGGAATAGGCAACTAAGTCCTTTAATATCCCGAGGATTTTGGTCCCAAAAGGCATTTGTGTTTCAGATTACGTTGCCTGTTTGCTTAAAGTCTCCTAAAGGATTGATTGATTTTAAGTTGGGAATAGATTTCAACTGACCAAAAGTTTCATAATGAACAAAGTTTCGGAAACTTTTGCGCTTTTCAAATTCCTCTAAAGAGTCCGAAACACTCGAGCCCATAAGGAAGGACTGACGATGCTCGTTTACAGGATCAAAACTTTGAATATTGTGCGGGTTATTGAAAATTCTTTTTTATATTTATAATGCAGGGAAAAATTGTCTTCATTTTTCATCCCAGGTATAGGTACTTCAGAAAAAAATTCAATTTAAAAATTGGAAAATTACAAATAAAATTATTATTTTAATTTTGCAAAAAATAATTTCCAACGGTAAAATATTTAAATTTTAAATAAAAAGTATACATTCTTAAATCGATTTACTAATAACTTAAGCATAATGCAGTATTAATTTTTTAACCACAGTAAAAAAGTTTCATAATTTTCTTATCACTTTTACATATATTTTTATTTATTTTGCATTTACGGCCATTCGAAATTAAATTCTACTTAGAAATTTTAGATCCTACTTATTTCAACTTTTAGATTATCGAAATTTAAATTGACAGGATTAATTTAATCCCGGATATCGAAAGTTAGGAACTCCAGGTTCGGATTTCGGAGGCTTTAGAGACGGACAATTACATAAATTAATATTTTAATCGCTACGATGCCAAGGCATAGAGGACCAAAATTGTGTTTTTGAACATCAATTAACACATTAATTCTACAAACCACAAACGAATACATTTCATACAAAAATTAATGACCATTAGTAATAAATACAGTATTTTAGAAGTATGAAAGTTTTCAGATATGAATTTCGGCCTAAAAACTAAAGTCAGTGGAGTCTTAGAAAAATTGTTTGGATTCTGGTTTTGAAAGTAAACTAAAACTCAATGCAGAGATAACTGCTCAATGATTGATGTTGAAGTTTCTAAAATAGAAGAACGTTTTGTCTAACATCGTTGTTTTTATGAAACATTTTGTGTGTAAGGCATTGTTTATACAAAATTGGGTAAAAAATACAACGCAGCAGCAAAACTTTGCATGAAATTTGATCGCAGTCCTTTGTCCTGAAACAAGGCTTTTCATTATCCAGCTTTAGTGTTCAACTTTTACGTTACTGAGAAAATTTTCAAGCAATTGCCAGGGACTAATTGCCCCATGGCATCCAATATCAACCTCATTTTCTTTCTTCTTTTCATTTTGAGAAAGTCGAAACCCATTTTTTGTTGTTCCTAATCTGCGTCAGTACTCATCACGTTGAATTTATGATTTTTGTTCATGCTACTTTCCTAATAAGAAAATACGATTAAGGGGCAAAGGGAGCGAAAAAGGAGAATTCATCTTGAAAGTTTAAATTAAAAAAGGGCCCCAAACAATACTTATTAATTTAAATTTTGCCAGGCATCTGCTGCTTTGTTGCCAGCTATTATTGTGATTTTCCACGACTATAATTGCTTCTGTGTTTGATTTCTATCTGATGAAATTTGTCACCCTGCTGGAAAGGATTATAGCATTTAATTTAGTTGACACCTAAAAGACTTTCATTGGGCGCACCTCTCTGCGTCTGTCGTTTTCCTCGCGCTTTTTGAAAATAATTTTTCAGCCGTGATGGGTTATGAAAAGTTTTGTTAGATACGGAGTTTGTAAATTAATGTCGTCATAAACTTTATTATACTTTATAAATTTCAGTGATGGCAAAAATGAAAATGAAGGTATGGTAAGTAATTAGAGCTGAGTTGCTAGGTATTGTCCTTGTGACCTTGTAAGGTTCAGACGCGGTTTAATTTTCTAAAATGCCCTTTTTCAGGAAAAAAAATTATATTATTTTGCTTCATACCCTTCATTTGTTTAATTCAGTGTTTAATACAAAAAGGATCACAACTGAACCGAAATTGGACATCTACTTTTATATTATAATCTCTTCCTGGTCTAGCCTTTTCTGGAACATTTTGCAATTTCGGCTTAGATAAGTCTTGTTAGTTAATTACAAACAGAGGGCCCTATTTACGGGTAGGCTGTATAAGCTGCGCAAAATTATTTAAAAATTTTATTTTTAATATTTTTAATACTCACAACGGAATTTTGTAGGTACTTTAAAATGAATTATGTGAGTGATTTTGGATATTTTTCATTCATTCGGAATATTTCGAATACTTTATTAGCGTTTATTTATTCATTTAAAGAATTCCGAACATTTCGTTTCGCGTTTTTTTATTACTGCGGAATAGTTCAAACGTATTCTTCTATTCTATTCTATTCTATTCTATTCTATTCTATTCTATTCTATTCTATTCTATTCTATTCTATTCTATTCTATTCTATTCTATTCTATTCTATTCTATTCTATTCTATTCTATTCTATTCTATTCTATTCTATTCTATTCTATTCTATTCTATTCTATTCTATTCTATTCTATTCTATTCTATTCTATTCTATTCTATTCTATTCTATTCTATTCTATTCTATTCTATTCTATTCTATTCTATTCTATTCTATTCTATTCTATTCTATTCTATTCTATTCTATTCTATTCTATTCTATTCTATTCTATTCTATTCTATTCTATTCTATTCTCGGGTTTGCCATCAAAAGGCCTGAAATTTTTGCACAAAAAAATTAAGGATCGCTTTAGTACAGATGGGAACTTTTTCAAAAATTGGGATAATGATGGCAGCTAGTACTTACTTAAAAACTGGTTCATTATTTTTTAAAATTAAAATTAATTAAATTCTTAAATGCCGAAGAAATGTCGCGCCCAAAATAACTTCATTTTTATCCGTCAGAAGTAGAATCGAAATTCGAACCAAGTTGAATATCATTGAAATAATTGATGAAAAGTAACAAATAAGATGTTAATTTTTTTTCTTAGAAAATTTATAAATATACCGGCTATTTTCGGTCCCCGACCACTTTGTTTGTGCTATTTAATGTAAAATTAATCAGGAAAAAAATTTAAATCTTTGGTTATTTCATGGGGCGCAGATTTTACCAGCATACCTAAAATTAAAAAACTTTTATTTGATATCTTTTTGATAAAGAGAAAGTAATTGAAGTTTTCGTTTCTTTCACTTTTGTAAGAAAGGAAATCATACCAAATTAACGTTCAATAAAGAACCGAACTTCCTCAACTCGATTAAATTCCAGGCCCCTAATGCTTTTTGGGTAGAATTTTTGTGCTAAAACTCGAATTGAATGAACCCAAGCGCGGGGAAGAAAACCGACTAATTTGAGGAGCAACAAATTTAGTTCCATTGTATGTCTAGCTATCAAGGATAATCAAGTGAATGACTGTTATTACTTGTAGCTTGTAGCCTCTACAATGGCCATTGTCTCTGAAAATAATTGCCGTGGGCATCCTATAAATAATCGAGAAGGGTAATTTAGTGATAATGCAGAGTAAAGACATCAATAAGAGCTACGAACGAAATACCTGAATACTTTTTGATTTACCTCATTTATTGAGCGCAGAAGGGCTTCTACTTATTTACGATTGGGCCTCAATTGTCGATGGTAAAAAATAAATCAAGTATTAAGCAAATTTTGAGGAAATATGTCAAGGAAGAGTAAAATTGACTGCTGGGAAAGGTGAGCTCTGGCAGCGATTTGTGGAGATTAATGGGTAATGATAAATTCCCTTAATGTGAAACACCAACTTTTCCCCGAAAACCTTCGTGTACCATTGCGTTAAATGAAAAAGAAAAAAACCTCAATACAACTTTACGTCCCGGGATTACTTCTGGGGAGATATACGTAGGAAACGAAGTCAATCGAGTGCAAATATCAATCAATATCCCTGAATTTGTCCCTTTTATCTTATCGATTCATCGGGGCATTCAGATGAATGGAATAATTTTGCTTTGCTGGTGTGTAAGTAAAATTTATCCTACCCCCAAATGATGCAAAAAAAAGATCTATTCCTTCGAGATATAGAAAAGCAGCTATTTGTCAGCAGAATATTTAATATCGAAGAGAAAAGTCGTTTTTCCTGTTTGTACAGCTTCGATTTTAACGATATTTCTTTTTCGATTTTCTAAAGGAAAGAATCATTTAGTTCAATAGACACGACTGTTTGCTTTAGAAATTTTTTCTGTATAAATCTGTATCGAAGTGTGGACTTATATAAATAAACAAATAAATAAGAAATATACACAGAAATGTCTTCCATCTAAAGTCGATTTATTTGCAGGGTCTTTCATATTCATTATATCTGTATGTATTTCTCCGTTTTCGTTGAGGCAAGACTGTATATATGTTTATAAGACCAGGATAACTAGATAACTAATTAATTATTAAATTATTATTATCTATACAAGTGATTTTGGTAGTTGAAGAGAACCTGTGCATTCTTAGGTGATGATTGAAAATCGTGTTTATGTTTCATTGATTCGATTTCTTAAATCGATTATACAAATACTAATTTATGTTGTATACTAACAATTTTTTTAATTTAAAACTTGGAAGTGATTAGTATGCTTAATTTCAAGATTAATATGAGAATTTTACCATTTTTAAATTTGGTGAGCAAACAGAATTCCAATTTTTTAATTCTAGCTGCGAACTAAGTGTGACCAATGACATTGAGAATTTGCCTTAGATCAACCAACTGTTTCTTTAATAGTAACAATGAATTAAAAATTTGGCGGATATTGTTACTCCTTGCGCTCGCGTATAAAAGCAGAAAATTAACAAGGCGACAATCAACTGGAGAATACAAAACAATAAAAACAAAGTCATAGATTATCGATTTTCACAATTCAGAAAAATAATTACTTTTAAAAATGTAAGTAGCAATTTTAGTATGTTAATTTTGATACATCTTTAAGTAGATAAGAAAATAACATAAGTTTTTCTTTTAATTCTCGAGTATTTAAATATGATAGGAGTCAACTTTATTATTTTTTATAAAGTTCGAAACATGGTAGAGTGCGCTGCTCTTTTAAAGCAGAAAAAATAGCCCAAATTTAGTGAAGAAAAAATTTATTTTCCGTCATGACAATGCCCCGTTTCACGCATTCGTAGTAGCCACAGCCAAAATGGTGTTATTGCTATATGAGTTACTGCCGCTTTTGGAGCTGCGTAACTTGATTTAATTTCGGAACTTGAATAAATTATTATTTTATAGCGTTTAATAAATTATATTTTCTGAATAGTTTATTATTTATTAGAATATGTGTAGCTGGTCTAAGTGTATTAAACTGAAAATGAAATATTCATGTAATTTACAAAGGAATATGTACATTGTACATACATACAATTCTCGGCAACTGAAATATCTATACAATGGAAATTACCTTGTTTACAAATTGCGTATGCTAAGCTTAGGTAGGTAACCTTGACCGTAGACTAGGGCCCTTTAGTTTACTTACTGGATTAATTTTATTTTGTTTAATAATTCACTGCCTAAGCAATGTAAGGTTCTTTCTCAAAATTGATGCCATCACATCTGAAAAGCTGACCCTGAATTGAAAAGGTTCCCAGGATTAATGAAAATTAATGAGGCTTACTACATAAGACACAAAGAATATGCAAATATATATACATTTATTACCTTTTAACCTTTCCTATATACAAATTACAATGATCGACAGATAGTTTCACTCTTGGCTAGTTTAGTCGAATACACGATAAAGCTTACTCGTCATAAATAAAATAAATAGGGAAATTGCGTGCATTTGTCCTACATTGTGTTTCGTTATAAGAAAATATAAAATGTTACAAATATGTGTAATATAAAAACATCGTAAGATAAACACTTTAACTCCAGTTATCCTTGGAAAAAATGCAAATCGGACTGATTAAAACCATTCATTTTAAGAAATTTTTCTGCTAAATCGTTAAATGGCATTGGCCCACAAACACAGCAAAAGGTTACATAAAAATCTGTTTTAGGGTCACTCAACGGTGAAATTAAATCCTCCGATATCCTTCCAGTTTCACCTGTCCAACCGTCCTGCGTTTCGGATAGGATGTGCCGTACCACCAACCTGTTAAAGTAATTTAGTTAAAACCTTTCACTAAGGCCCTTCGGGTTTCAGTAGAACCCCGGAAGGCATGTCTAACCTGCTGTCTTTTGCAGCTATTGCTTCGAAACTCTGACGGCACCAAATGTCCTGTTCGGTTTTGTTGAACAACATCAGCTGAATTTTCTCCCTGGAAGGAAAAACAGGAAATTGTATGCTGTGAGAATTGAATAATTCCGTTTAGAGTGAATTATTTACAAGGGCTACGTTTGCCTAGTTTTGGACAGCAGCTCTCTGCTCAGATCTAAATAATTAACTTCTGCTGTACCTACAACGCTAAAACAATAATAAACAAACAGAATAAAAACATACAGGTGAATCGATTTCTTTGATACTTGGAGCGTAGAATCATCCATGACTTATTTTAGGTAAATAAAAGAAATCATTCTCCTTAAAGACGCACCGTTTCCTACACCATAAAAATGCCAGCCAGGTGGTGACCTGAAAGCTTTTCCGAGAAGATTAATGTCGCAGAAGCGTGAGATATGATTGAGGCTTTTACCTTCTTGGACCTCTATTCTTTAGCGAACAAAAGTTATTTGTGAGAAAACGATAGGTACAATTTTTTGCAGTAACTTGTTCTAAGATATATGTATTTCAAATACATACAATGAAGAGTAAAATTGTAGCCAGAATGTGGAATGGTTGAATAAAATGCCATATATTTAAAAAATAAATATACTTTTCTTTTATTTTTTTCAGTTATACACTTTATTATATTTCAAGAAACTAAAATAATTTAACTTAAGAGGTTTATACTACTCAGCAAAGTTTTTTAAACGCGTTTTTCTTGAAACTATGTTTTTCAAATTAACTATAGTTTCTTAGATAGATTATATCTATGGATTTTTTTCCAATGAAGCAAAATAAAAAATAAAATTGATGCCAATTCGTGAACTTTCAAAGAAAATTGTTTAATCTTGGCTACTTTCAAAGAAAAACTAATGTAGATTAATGAAAATTTCTTTTCCCCCAGGTGGTGTACGGAAGCTGCTACAGTGCACGCCGATTTCCACCTAGGAAAAACCATTTGTTCAAGTTACATAGTGCCATGACGCCATTTGGTATCGTAAATTTAAATAAAAATTTAAGTTTTGTATACCTTAATACATGTGTAATAAAGTCTCAAAATTTCATTTCAATTCATTGATTACTAATCGAGAAAACAAATTCCAAAAAAAAGGTTCACTTTTCAGTGCGCCTGGGCAGTATAACCTCTTTATAATTGAATTAGAAATAATGAAATTTTTAAAGTAATCATAGTTCTGTAAAAAGTAGGTACCTACATCTCCGCTACGAATTTTTGGTTAATAATTTGGTGATCAATCCAATATCCTTTGGCTTCTTCTAATTTTGGTAGTCTTGTGGGAGTTCCGAGATATAATTTCTCCACAGTTTTTGGAGTAATACTATACAACACATCTTCCATCCCTTCCCATAGCTCATTTATTCCTATCCAGCTGTTTTCCATAAAAGTCCATAAATTTTTTATATAATTTTTACCTCGACCTTGAGTTTGCCAAATTAATGTAGAAAATTGTTTTTCTTTTCCTACAATTAGTATGCTTTGGATCTCAATTTTGTTGAAAAAATTACATTTTTCTCCTTAAGACTTACTTGATAAATATGTAGCATCCGGGAAGTTATTCTTGAGAATATGTAAAAATTATACCTTTATTATCCCTCCAATTTTTATAAACGGCTAACATTATGATGTTGAAGGCAAAATACTACATGATTAAAATATTGGAAATTTAAAAAAACATAATTATTTTTTATTTTTGGGACCATGAAAAAATGAAGCACTTTTTAAGCAAAAAAAAAATGGTTTCTTCGTAATGGTGAGACTTTGATATCTGTGTGCCTGTCAAGAGCAGTTTTTCTTCATAATTACTATTACTATCGACTTTATATTAAGCATAGATGTAGTTGTAAATTAAAAAAGGTTAAATTGAGAACTTTTTTTGCTTTATACAGGGTGTTTCGTTAAGCTCTGAACAGGAGTGTATAAATCAAAATCCTACGATGTTTCTCAAAGAACTTATAAATACTTTTCGGGGTTCACCTTCTACAAATTTTTAATAATTAAAAAAATATACACATATTTTTCTTTCAATTTCAAGCTGCTTTAATTGTTCACTTATACGACCAAAAATGTTCAAAGAAATTCCTCTCTCTCTCTTATCTGTGAAACTGGAAGCCAAAATTATAAAATCTTTTTTTGCTATTAAAAAATTCGTCCTTTAAAACTTATACATATATGCATGCTATTATCTTGCAGGCTCTTGAAAATAGTCATGTATGATGTAATTTTTCTTAAAAAATGAAACAGTTGCGTTTCTCCAATAAAGTCGCATTTAAATACTGTAGATATTATAAGAATAAAATTAACCAATTACTTACACTTTATTATTGGTCCTGCCGAGTAAATGGTCAAGGAGGCTGAGAACAGGTGTGACTCCGCTTCCAGCAGCAAGAAGACCAAATCGAATATGATTTAACAAAATTTCTAGGAGGAAGTTCCCTTTCGGCTGCGATATGGAAACGGCGGAGTTCAAAGGCAGAGAGGTTATGTGTTTCGCTAGAGTCCCCGATGGGTAAGATTTGATTAAAAGTGAAATAGAACCGTGCTCCGGCTTAGTAGGTAAATAGTTTGCAGGTACTGGTGTGTAACTTCTCGTTACGTTTGATCCTGAATAATAGTATGGTAGTTATTTAAATGTAATCCTTTAATTTCTGCAAAAGTCTTACCATTAATAAAGGCCGTAAGACTTATATGAAAGCCAATTGGGGTGATGAAAATAGTCCTATTTACAGATTTTAGCATCAAGGCAAAGGAATCATGATTAATCTTCGAACTGTCCGCGATTACACAATCGAATGTTAGGTCTTCGAAAAATGTTATTTTCTGTCGGGTCATAGAACCATATGCCGTCCAGAGTTGGGGTCGTGACTTTGTCACAGTAATCTCAATTTTTCCGGTTTCGCTAAAAAGTTTTACCGCGCAAGGCCAGTCCACGTCGTGGGTAAAATTAAAGCTACACACATGCGTAGTCCTCTCTATTACGATCTTTACAACTATTTCATTATCACTTTTGCACGTTATAATCACACCTGGATTACAGAAAGGCTTCGTGTAGAACACAAGGAATAGCTCCGCGGTTTTTTGTATCCAATCGAAACGCGGAATTATTTCGGGTTTATCCCCGGATAGGCTAGTGCTGCTCGTCCCGAAGGAGGTTCTCATAGGTGAAGTTTTTGCAGAACTGCTGCCACCCAGGAAAGGAATGATGGAGGATTTTGGACTGCTTCCGTTCACGGATGGGGTTTTGTGGCGCGGCGGCATCATTGACTCTAAATCGATTGAGACGGTGGTGCGCAACGGGCCGATGTAGCACTTCCCGAGAAGTTGGTCATAGTTGACCCACGAGTGGATATCGTCAAAAAGTTTTGTTGCATCCTTTCCAATGCCTTTCATTAGTTCATCAGGACCTGGAAGCAAAATAATTTCTTTAGTATGAACTTTTAAATAACAATTGAATTAAAAATTTTGTTCATTCTATACACCGCGATTCAAAATTAACGTTAACTACGCAAGGTAGCAGTAAAATAAATTCATCAAATCATATCAACTGTTGCTTTTTTAAACGAATATCATGAGAAAAAATTCCTTTAGAGATTTCCTTCAGTGAATATGTCTTTTTTTTCGGAACATACATTAATAAGTATGAAAAGCTGCTGGGTAAAATACTTAAAAGGAAAATGATAAAAATTTTGCGATTTTTTATACAAAATATGGTAGTTACATAAATATCTGGTGGCACGGCTAAAGGCGGCTAACTAAATTTCATTGAATTCTTAAAGCAATGGATATACTTTCAAGTTCGCTAATTTTAAATTCAGTGCTTAATTATATAAATTTAAAATACGTTTACTCGAAAAGAAAATTAGTTCATAATGCTTTGGTCGTAATTATTTGTTATTCAAGTAGGTTGTATGTAGGTAGTATTTTATTTTTATATCCTGGAATATCTTTTTCTCAAGGCAATTAACTGAAAATATGGATATGTAATCTAAATGATATCTTAGCTTCAAAAATTATTTTACGAGTTTTGTCAATACTTAATTTTTTTTTTGCATCAAGATTATATTTTCGATTCATATTATTATTCAAAAGTGTAAAGTTATAATTTGTAGGCGGTGAAAAATATTAAAATAAAGATATCAGAAGTTACACAAAGTAGAGAGAACACGTTTATTTCCCAAAAAATCCAGCTCTAATACGTTATATTTATTATTTGTTTTTAAAACTATACAGATATCATCTTATTATACCTATATGTACATCATTGTATAAGATTAATTATATGAATCTAAAATAAAATTTTTCGGTATAATAGAGTCAACAATGTAAACTTATTCAATAATTTAATAAAATAATATTTTAATAAGTTTCCAGTTTCACTCACAAAAAGCAATGTAACCAAAATAGAAAAAGTTTTAAGAAGTATAAAGTAGCTTTCTCTTAAAAATGCTACATTGAAACTTGCAATATAACAACAGATTTCTGAAGTTGGTGCGATAACATTTTCATTTTAGAAAATCATCGACAAAAAGTTTGGGTTTCTAGTAAATTTTTACGATTTTACATATATTGTGAGTTGTAAAATTTTTTAAAAAACCAGTCCAAAAATTATGTTTTTTCATGTAAGGTTCGTGATAATAAATAAATTGTAGTATTCTTTGGAACATTTTTTCTCTAGTTGTACCTTAATATTCTGGTAACATCTGAGTGCAGATTATCCTAAGCAAATCCTTCGAAATAACCAACCCAGGCGCTATTGCTGCATATGTGCTTCGGGTGGTACTTTATCCCATCCGTAAGTTGAAGCCACTCCATAAAAACTCGGGCTTGCCTTCGATACGATAAAAAGAGGGAGAAAGGCCTTGGTACTAGAAAGTCTCATTGTTTTCGGTAATTGCACCGAATATAAAAGCTGAGTGTGTGCTCCAAGTCTTCCACAGTCTTTATTTGTTCTACCAGGAACAATGTCAGAGTGGCGAAAACTTGTTCCGCAAGGTCACTGAAATTGTGCAGTTCTTGAACGTGAACGTGCCGAGGAAGGTAGCAGCCTTGGGGCTCCCTCGTGCCCTCGTTGTCGGATAAATTGGTTGAGGAGTAGATTTGCTCGTCTCTTAAAAACTTAAAACTTCTTGAGTGGGTGCCAAGGGGTGAGGAGAAGTCTGCGAGTAGAAATAGAACCCTTCTGCATTAAGTTGGCCAACAGCATGTAAACTAAGTACTTTTACCGACAAAACGGGCTGTTGCACTTGCACTGCACCGAGGAGATGAGTAAAGTTTTCCACAGTGCACTTAAAACAGTCTTTCGTCTAATTAAAAATATGCCAATGACGCAATGCTGCTTAAAAGCTAATTTTTATGATAGAAACACATTTTGATGATACTAAATGTAACCTAAGAAACTAACTAACTAACTAACTATTAGCCTCAGTGTTATGACTGCCAAGTGTGAGAAACCCACAGTTTTAGCCGGTGATTCCAAATTAGGTTTTTCTAAGTATGCTTTGGAAATAAATCTTGAGCAAACGTATTCCCGTTGTATAAATCATAATTAAAATACGAATCATTTCAAAAGGGGTTATTTCCACACTAAACAAACTATACATAATTAAAAATTAAAATACCTACGATGGTCACTATTTGTATAATGAAAGCATTATTTTTTTTTTTCAATGCGATTTATTTATAAAAAGGATTTGGGCAATACATATTCCCTATTTTTATAAAAAATTTGTTTTTCATTATTTTTATCACAACAATCAAAAAGATAATAGAAATATGTAGCACCCTTTGTTTGGAAATAAAGTAAAAATAAGCCCTTTTGATCAGTATATTTATTTACGATAATTATTTTTGGATAATTAAATTCTTTTTTAATTAACCAATTAATTATTTAATGCCAATAAATCCTTGTTCAAACTTTACTGAGTAACAACAAGAATAAGCCATGCCAATATGGAATGGAAAACAGCACTTATAATGAAAAATATTAAACGTAATTTTAACTGCAAGAGTGAATGCAAGCAAATAGCACATTTTTATTGTAACCATAAAAATCAGACAGTGCTTTGAAAAGTTAATGCAATATGGTTTACATTACCATTAAACTAGTGGGAACAAAATTACGCTACTACTAAACGTTTTAGTGGCAATGAAATTTAAATTACCCTATACAACTAAACGTTTAATGGTAATGAAATTGAATTCACACTACCACTAACAGTTTGTTGGTAATGAGTAAAATTTAGTTGGCATTATAATGATAATGCAAATCGAAATGTATTACCATATGTAAATATTATTTAACCATTAATAACGCAGGCCTAAATGGTAACGATCGTAAACATATTTTTTTTAATATCAATTTAATTGATAATTAAAATCCAACTCAAATATATGGACACCAGCTTATTCGCCATTTTTTTTGTTTTTTAATATTATATTCCGAAACTATCTTCTGCGCCAATCTTCTTGTCGTTTCGTTTGCTGACATATGAAGCAAATACCAAAGTTAAGCAAAATTTTCATGTAGATAAAAAATTTGAATAACGAGTATTAATTTGTTCAAACAGTTTGAAATTTTTCAGCCGCTGCAACGTTTTGCTATTTCTTATTCAGCAATATAAAGTCATTATTTTGCATTTGCAGTCGGAATCATTCCAAAATCTCATCCGAAATTGTATGAAATTCAATGAACTTTAAGGGATGACTTCAAAATATGTTGATCTCTTATATTTCACTGTAGAAAAGCATATTAATTGCGAGGTACAATCCTCATTGGATATCCTTTCTTTAAATTGAAGCATTATTGATATTGGCCCCAAGCAAGTGGGCATATCCGCTTGAGTGGGCTGCTCGCAATTCACAACTTAATTAAATTGAATTGCGCGTTTAAAGCTGATTCAATAAATTCTAAAATTCACAAGATGCGGCAGAGCTTAAGGATCAATTCATCAGAGTTAAAATCTGTTCCTCAGATGAGGAATTAATCAATAATTGAACGTGTAATTTCTTCCCGGGCTCTGCCCCATAGTTAGTGAAGAAAGGCACCTGATTTTCTTTAAATTCTGAAGAAACATCGAGATGTGATTGGGAAGCGCCTTCGGCTACAGAAAATACATTATATAAGAAAGCAGTGGATCAATTTAGCGGCAGCATAAGAAAGCCCCCTTAAGACCAAAAGTTATTTAGCACGAAATTCCCGCCCCTATGCATAGTCATGGAGCGAACATCGTCGTTTCTACGGAAAAATATGACGATTTTCAGAGGGAATCAAGTGAAGTTAAGTCTTGAGCAGTTCCTCAAGACGGGACTGATGTGGAACTTCAGAATTGAGGAGCTATAGCTGCTCCTTCGCAGATGAAACATTAAACAGCTCCCGCGCCCTATCAATTATTCAAGGGGACGGGAGAGCAGTTGCTACCGAAACTTTTATTTAATACAAACTTTTCCAGTTAGCTTAACTTTTTGAGGGCTTCTGCATGACAACTTTTAATGGATTTTTATATGATTCCATCGTTACTTCAGCTGCTCAAGTATCAGACATATTTAAGTCTGAGTTTTCGAGGATTCCGTGGCCTCCATAAATATCTTCTAACTGGAGAACACAGAATATATATCTTAAGTCCTTCGTACATTTTTCTCGATTTCATAATTCAGAAACTGCGATCCAATCATTCGAATCCGATACGATAGCACTCAATTAGGGAGGCATAAAGAATGTCAGAATTGCGGGTAATGAAATATTACGCGGTGGATTTATTAAATCTATTCTGCTTGAATAAATAACGAAAAATAAATCAACGACAAATATTCCAAACGTTTTGTACTTTAGTCAGATTTACTAATTAGGGTAAAGTGGAGTTTTTTATTTCCAAAAAGCAAGTATACTTGTTCCATAACGCAAGAATTCATATCCATCTACCTAATATATTTCGAAAAACCTATCAAACATTTTTGGATCTTATCTTATTGAATATATATACACAGTAAGAAATTTTTCTAGTAAAATGCTTACTAGACATATCTAGTAAATTATTTTCACGATTTTCTTGTAAATTTTACCGAAAAAATAACAATGGATGAAAATGTAAATGAAATTCCAGTAAAAACACCTTTTACTGAACGTTCTAGTATTTAATTTAATAGAATTTCTATTGAAGTTTAAAAAAAATTGCTAGATTTGTAGCCATCAACAAAACATCACTAGTATCCAACAAAAATTTACTAGAAACGAACAACAGTTTTCAAGAATCTGTTAAAATTTGCTAGATAAACGATAGGCATCGAAAGAATCGAATGAGGTGTTCGCCACGCCGCGCCGCCGCCGCCGCGCCGTGTCAGTCGGACTTAAATCTTCAACGTGTGTTTTGAGAGTGTGGTGCTTAAAAGTAATTGTGTACCCGGGCATGTGAAGTTGATGGTCAAGTTTTTTTAGTTATTGATAAGAAATTTGTATAACGTTCTTATTAAATGTTAATAAATAAATGAATTCAAAAACAAAACCTCTTTTATTTTATTTATGAAGAAATATACGGGAATATTTAGTGTATCTTTCGAGAAACCCTGAAATTTCAGTCGAAATAACGAGAGAACATTTGATACATTTCCAATAATTATATGTAGTTGGAGTGACGGTAAAAATAAATATAACATAATTCTATCTTTATGGGATCCCAGTAACCTTAACCCACATTTTCGTATGAATTACTAAAAAACATCATTAAGATAAATAGAATGTCAGTAATGCGCATAGACTTTCCGTAAAAATTACTAGATAAACATAATGTAAACTTCATAGAATACAAGTAATCTAAACGGTTGTTTCCGTACAAATTACTAGAAGATAATATAATTTTCATATAATTTCTGCAACCTTAACTGGAATTTCTGTAAATATTATTAGAAAAACCTATCCTTATGTTCATAGGTTTTCAGTAAATTAAACTATAAAAAAAGAAAATTTTGCTAGAATCTCGTGATTTGATTTAAATAGAATTCTAGTAATTTTAATTTTACTAGATTTTTTACTAGAATTCATAGCAATGTCATTCTAGTAAAAATTTACTAGGATCTAGTCAAAAATTATTTAGAGTGTACCTATATTTTTCTAGTTCGAATGAAGTCTTAAAAAAAATATCGTAAAGGAAGAAGCTCAAAATTGTATTGTAATTTATATTTAAATATTCATTCGGAGGTTGGCTAGTTCTAGTAAATTTAATTTCACCGCCAAGAGAGTGATAAAAGTTTGAAACCTTTGCATAAAATGTTGTTCTGCGTGTTCGTCCTTCATCAAAGCGGCAACCTAAAATAACCCATATTTTGTAGTCCGTAAACTTCACTTATCTAACGTGCCTTTGTAGATTGCAATTTTATTTTAAAACCCCTTTATTAAAGGAGTATTCCCATTTTTTGGTTAAAAAATCTTTGGAAATTTTATTATTGTTTTAGATTATTTTAGGTTACACACAATTTTTATTGATATTTAAACTACAATATCCCAAATTTTCTATTCATTTTCAGACTTTGATGGTCTAAAGAAAATCTTATTTTTTAATAAAATTTTTCATGTCTAGTTCTATCCAGCGAATTCTGAACAAAATGAACTATAAATTATTAAAATCGGCCGAAGGGTTCATGACTTATCCTCGTGTTGCGAAAAACACTCGAGTAAAACGCATTTAATAAAGTTTTGTTGGCCACTTGCTCGATATAAGCAAGTATTAAACTTTAAATATATGGCTATGTAAAAGCCAAACTGTTTAATAGGAATATCGTTATGAAATTTTCAGAGAGAGAGTTGAAATATATACATATATGACCTAGATGTTAATCCTCGGAATGTGTAGACTAAATTTAATTTAAATACGGCTGATATCGCGGTTAAAAAATTATATTTGTAAATGAATGCAGCCCGCAACTTCGACCAATCCCCGCAATTTTGGTAGTATCATACATTTTTTAGTCATTTTGGTAGATATGTATCTCGAAGTTTTCGTGCATACATATATTTGGAATCAACGGAAAATAATTGTTTATATGTATTTGAAATGCAGTGCATTTTACCGTTTTAAAAAATATAATTTATTTTACATATCTGAAATAACCCAAATCTGGTACCATACAACACTGAATATTTAATCGAAAGGAAAATTATTGAATAAATTTAAATTAATCATTGTGATCAACAATCTCAGCAGGAATTCCAAATCCAATTTATTTTCCATCAGTCACGGTATCATTTTACGTAAATTACCATGTGTTGAATTATATTCCTTTGTTCAAAATTATATTAAAGGATTTTATGTAATCCAATTAAAGGATTAATTATTTGCCTCAAATATACGTTACGCGCTTGTATTTTATATTATAAAAGGTGAACTTTTCATCAGGAACAAATCTCGTCACCGGAAATTTGAGCAGGTAAATGAATTAAAAAATACCTAAAAAAATATAAAATAAAAGTAGAGCCGCACAAATGGCACTAAATTACCAAGAATCATAAGAAAATGAATGACCGAAATAAAAATCCAACACTGGTATGAAATATTAAGGTATTAAATTTCATTTTGCGAAATAAATTGTGGCTGTGTCAGGAATGCATGAAGAATGGCATAAAATACCTGGGGTTGCGCTAAGTGTGGTGCGGTCGTTATCACTTACCCCCGGGGTGGAAATCCATGTAGTGGGTCACGTTGTAGACCTTCCCTCGGATTGCGAGCCAAGCGTCGTCTTTTGAGTTGTGCTGGCCAAGTTCACTGGGGCTAACTGGGGCCACGACGCCCTTGGTGCCCGCCAAGTCAATGCCCGACGTTCCCAGCCGGATCCAGTCCATCAGCGAGTGGCCCGGCTTTAGAGCGCATTTGTTCCGGGGATTACCTGAAAAGGTGAAAACAAAACATAACGATAAAATGAGCTATACTTTAAGTCCCAAGGAGAATCTTAAATAACATTTTATGGGCTTTCTTGACGGCCAAATAACGCAGACGCCATTCAAATACGATATAAGAAAGCATTTGAAATTTACGAACACCTCCTAACATCCAACAAGACTTAAATATCTAAGAGCGCTTTGTGGGGATAGGTTAGAAAAGAAATGGTAGAAAAATCGTATTTCGGAGCAAATACGTTCCTTTCCTCACATTGCAATTCCGCAATTTTATATTAACGTCAAGAAAGACGAGACACTTGAAGGATGCCAATTATTTGGCAAAGTATTTTATACAATATGTATGTTACCGAAAACCCATCTATCGAGGATAGAAGAGAATTGGTTTTTTTTACAACTGTTTACGCAAATCGATTTTTAAAATTTTTATAAAAGAAAGGCTTTTCCATATTTTTATTAGTCATAAAACAAGAAAAGCAATCAGGACAACCGAAATAGCGGTAGGCATATTACATTTTGATATAAAAAATAAAAGAGTCCTCAGCCTTCTCCAACTCATCTTATGAAGTTTATAAAAAAAAAATCCGATGTAATAGGTCACAAATTGGTTATAATAATAATAACAACGTCCAGTTTTGGAAAACAATTAAAAATAAAGATTTTATCGTAGAGAAGTGAAAAAGATGAATTTTAACGAACTGTTTTTAACCTTTCCGTATTTTTACGTAATGGCTTACGATCTGAACTTTTATTTACCAACGTGAAAAGATCCTATTACGTTCTAAATTTTTTTAAAAAGCTGTTTAACAATTAATAAAATAGGACTTTTCTTAATTTTTTACGCTATTTTTCTTGAAAGCGTGATAGAACATTTTTGATTAGTTCGTGTTTAACACCCCAGAAAAACATAACACAATTGTTGAAACTAAAAAGGATTTTTAATAACTTAATTGATTTTGCAAAATTGAATGAAATAATAAATTGTCATATGTATGTGATGTTTATTTATTTATATTTAGCAGGATTAGAATGAATTAGATCCTATAGAAAAATAAAATCTTAATTTATAGAAAATATTAAATATTTATTTATTTATTTTTTAAGTATTATGTATATACCATTACCAAGGGAAGTGTAGAATGATCTGTTAACATTAATTTAAAAAAATTATGTTATTATTGAATATTATATTTGAAACAAAATAATTAATTTTGTTTTTTTAGTGTAGATATACCTTTTATTTCCTGAGAGTAGACAGACAGTAGTTGACATTGAAATTTGTAGACTCCTTGAACCTTTGTCATTTAAGGCAAAGGAAAGAAAAAACGGAAAAGTCCCAAATGTAAATAATTTAGAATTCCTTTATAAAACATTTCATTAATTAACATAGAGTAACGTGCAACATGACCTTGTCTTTTAAATCTTTTACAGAAATGGAAGCTGACAAGCTACTGTCCGTCACTTTTTGAGATGCAAAAGGGGATTCAGAATCTGATCGATTGCTTCCCTCACAAAAGACAAGAATCCATTACTCATAGCCGGGAGGTGGGCTTATGGATAGCCTCGATTGCGGCAAGGACTGACGGCATTCCTTTGTAGTGTAGCCAACATAATTTTGCATGCTACAGCTCCGACGCAATGGTAGCAATGTTCATGGGGGTTTAAAGAGCTTTAGCCTTCATTACCTGATCCAGGTGAGAATAAAAATGCATTGGGGCTTTGTTAGAGGCCCCCATTCTGTCAGCGGCAGGCACTCATCTCTAGAAAAATTGCTGGCTAATGGCCCTTTAGAGGTATGAGAGCTACATGAAAATTTATATTCTCTTAATTAACATCAAAACAGAGTTGACGTTGTACCCTCAAGGGGTGTTCATTAATGATGTCGCGTAAAAGTCTTTAATTAACAAAATCAATGGAACGCTGGCATCAGCAGAATTGTGATTCACTAAACTATTAAAACCTCTAAATATACAGGGCGTTCGGATTCTACGTAGGAAATCTATAGGAAATATTATTTAAGCCCAAAACGAGCCCGCAACACGCCCGGAATTGAAGAAGCGTCCGATATACATACGTCCGAATCGTGTCTGTAAAATTTTAGAAGAAAAATAAGATCATATATAGAGACGCCTATAACACGCCCGAAATGCGTATACAACAGGCTCAAATTTTTATAAATTACGCTTGCAACGTATTTTATAGTCCAGTCAAAATAGACATTCAACCTAGACAAAATTCCGGCAGAGCTGAAAATTTGCACAGACCTTCGAATAGTCATTTTAAATAAAATGTTAAAAGTCCCCATCGATCCGACATGTGCTAAAATTTTTATTCAAGGTCAAAGGTCATGAAAATCAGTTTTTCGCAAATATCTTTTAAAAGGTTAGTTTTATTGTAAAAATAGTTATTATTAAACTTATAGAGCATGCGATTTCCGACAAAAAAGGTTCTTACACTTTTTCTGCTACAGATGATCGTTCGCACGTTATGGCAATTTTGAAAACTGCAAACTTGGAATTCTCATAATATGCACTCCTTTCAATCCTTTCCACACCACCTTGGCGGTAGAGTACTTGGCGCATTTTTTTACGTGGTATCCACTGTAGGCATAATCCACGATCTATGTAGACGATTTTAAAAAAAACGCCACTTTTCAATGAAAATTTCGATAAATTTTGAATTTAAATTCCTATAATTCCTACATTTGGCAACTGATTATAATAAGTAAGGTATCTTTGGAAAGGTGCTTTTATCCTTTTTTGAAGTAGCTCGATGTCCTGCGATGTCCTTACAAGGACTTAAAAGAGCTCACTGATGTCGGGAAGAAAGGAAGGACTTTAGGGAAGTCGAAGAAAAAAGTTTGCTCAGGCCAACCCAAGGAATCCATTGGTATAGCTTTTCTTATGTATAATTTGAGCCCTGCACTATTTTCAACGTTTGCGAAATGCTGCAATGGAATATTTATCCATTTTAATTGATTTTTTATAGCAATGGAGAGATTACGATTTCTAAATGTTTTTCAGAATTGGAAAGCTCTTTGAAATATAAAGGTGATTAATTAAAATGTTTTCCTGGTTTTTAAATAGAAGGGCGTTTTTATAAAGTTTCTTTAAATCAAGTTTAAAGGCTGTGTAACTTTTGGTTACAGGGGAGAAAACAGAATGTAATATTATTCATCACCCTGTAATTTAAAAATCAAAGAAGACAAACTCCAGTTTTCTACATATAAACAGCTAATCTTAATTCAAAAGGCATCGCTTCCATAATATGAGCCAATCAAATACCCAGTATAACACCTAAAAAAAAAATGTACCTACTCACTGTTTTTTCCTTGACTATGTATATTAAGTTACAATTTTATTCTTTCCATAAATTCATATAGATTTTTATTTATGTACCTACAAACAATAATATATGCATACATACTTAGTATACAATATGATGCAAAACATTTATGATTGAAAATATCAATTTAAAACAAAATTATCGTGTCTGGTACCAAATAAAAAGTTTGGATGACCATATATGTAGTTCAAAATATGATATTTATAAATGTCTTCTCCTTATTACTTAATACTTTTTTCTTATATATCCAAGTTGATTTATCATTGAAAATATTTATCTGTCTGTTAAAAAATCTACCCTAAGCTAGATAAATTAAATCAATAATTATAAAAAACTATTGACCTATATTTTTGATGTCGTCAAAATACATTTTATTATACATATATGTACATAAATGTATACATTTTCATTGTATGGTGAGCTTCTTTCCTTTTATGAAGTTATACTTTTTCTGCCTAAAATTAAACCATGACCGGAAGAAAAAATAAATATTTTCTTATTTGAGGCAATCATTGTATCATTAGTATTCCATTGACGCGTTAAGAGCTTCGTCTGCATACGTAAGCACTCTTATTTCGGGATGATTTGAAATTAAAATGCCTCGGAATGTTAGGGCCTCTAATGCTATCTTTTTTCCCTATTTTTCATTCTTCATTCATTAAGATAAAAATTTATATTCAACTCTCGAACGTACATTACATCAATATTTAAAGAATGCTTCGATACCCGTCGCACAGAATTTAAAGAGTGCTTCCTTCTGTGTTCGAAAAAGACCAGACTTGGAATTGAAACCCCCTTTTTATCTAAAGGAGGATCCTCGTGTGTCGTGCTCGTATTTCGCTTTTTAGATCTGGGCTATTTTATTCCCTCATGATTAATTGGCAGTTTCAGGATCAAAACATTAATTCATCACTTTTTGGGGACTGGATGATAAATTTTTGAAGACCTTGTCCCAGTAGACCATTGGGCTTTTGTGCCCCATTGAAAACACGCCTTTATCAGCTAAGGGCAGGTAAACAAAACTCCATTCAGAGTTGGTTACATGAAAAGAGTATTATCAGATGGAGTTGCTTTTGTAAGTAAGTGAGTCGTATCCCTTGGAAGATGGCTTTTGTCTTTCTTTAGAATAATTCAAGTCGAAATAAGCAAAACATTGCTTACATATTCTTGTATGTGATTGAGAGAAGATTATTAGGTTTTTGTTTTTCTATTCAATTTATTCTTGAGATAACTGGGATTATGTTCGCTAATAAAACATAAGATAAAAATCTGTTTTATATATGTATCCCTTTGGAAAAGCAGAATCAAGACGTAAGAAATTGCAGAATGATATAAAAAGATATAACTTCATCTTTAATCATATTTTATTAAAAGATTGTTTGCAAACAGCTGCTCCGTTTTATTTCAGAAGAATTTTTTCAATATTTCAAAATTGATTCAAGATTTTTTAACTATACGAAATCAAATAAGGTATTCATCAAAATATCATAAAACATAAACAAATTGATGTTTTATATCATTCTTGATAAATCGCTGTAAAACTAAAAATTTTAAAATTCTCTGCAGGTACATATTTCTTCAAAACCTATACAGGGTGTTCCAGGGTGGGAGGTCAATACTGCAGGGGGTGAAAGGTCAGGCCGAGACAAGCAAAAAATCGTATGGGTGGGGGGGGGGGGGGGCATCTCGCACCGTTTGGCAGTTACAGGGTGATTCGTAAATCAGGATGTTGCCTTATATGGCTATTTTTATCTTTTGTTCTACGCGTCGCAGCGACCCCAAACCGATCTCAAAAGATCACTATTTTAAAGCCCTTTCCAAAAAGCCCAAAACCACCCCCATACCCCCAACCCCTTGACCGCAATCACCCCTGGAAGTTGAAGGTAGTTGAAGGTAGTTTTTCTTCGCGATTTTTCACCTTTCGCCCCACTTTTCTCCGAAATTCACGTTATTAACATACCCACTTTTTATTTTTTTCAAGTTACCTATCTAATTACCTTTCCAAAAAGGTTTGGGGTCGCTGCGATGCGTAGAAAAAAATATAAAAATAGCCATATAAGGCAACATCCTGATTAACGAATCACCCTGTAACTGCCAAACGGTGCGAGATGCCCCCCCCACCCATACGATTTTTTGCTTGTCTCGGTCTGACCTTTCACCTCCTGTAGTATTGACCTCCCACCCCGGAACACCCTGTATAGTAGAGTGGCATAAAAAAATCGATTATATGTAAACGAAAAATGTTGTGTTTTTTTCGATTTATACTTATCAAATTAGAATTGTTCAATTTCACCTTCAACATTTCCAATTAGTATTTCATCATAAGATTAGAATTTGAACTATGTATTAAGTAAATCTTTTAGAATTAAAATTACTAAAATTACTAAAATTTCAAAGTAATGTACTACTAGACGATTTTTTTAATGATAAAGTATTTTATAAAACTGTTAATGCTTTAAATCATTTTTGTTGCAGAGTTGACAAAAAAATGTGCCTAAAAAAAGCAAATTTGATAGAGCCTCAATAATTTATTAGGTCAAAAATTAAAAATTAAAGCACATTCTTAATCTACTTATAAGTCCCTTTTAAACGATACTCCACAAAAATACTTAGGTTTTTTAAACGGACATCGTTGGCACAACAAAAAGGTTCCTTTCTGGCACGGAACCCAAAAATTACATTACAATTATTCCATGGCATTGAAGATTTATCCCAAACATTGTATAACAACATAAAGACAAATTTTATTCGATGAAGGGTTGAAGGAAAATTACGCATAATAAGAGATGCCTCCTTATTTCATTTACATTTTTATTTATCAAAAGCGTGAAGGATATGAATTATGAAATAAGCTAAAGGCATCTACTTTCTTAAACTTTTAAAGTTTAAATAAACACAGAAAAACCTAAAACGTATGCTCACTCAATGTCGAAATAAATATGGCTTTATAAAGAAAGGAAACCCTCTTATCAAGGCAAAATATTCCTTTGATCTCAGTCTGGTGATGGCATTGGATATTTCAACTGACCATCAATAGGCAAAATTCGAAGAAAGGGTCGACAAAGTTCAAGAGTTAGTCTTGTAGATTGAATAT
The DNA here is from genome assembly GCA_951509405.1 of Machimus rusticus. Lineage (NCBI taxonomy): Eukaryota > Metazoa > Arthropoda > Insecta > Diptera > Asilidae > Machimus > Machimus rusticus. Next base: position 7,404,286 of record OX608049.1, read on the forward strand.
GGGTAGGTAAAGGAAAGAGGGACGTGTCAAAGAATTTGGTCCGATGAGTTTATACGAAACCCTAGGGAAAATTTTATAGAATATGCTGTTACACATTTTTCGGTTTAGAAAAACATTAGGAGCTCTTGTCCTTTCTTAGCTTAACCTTTGTCAAAATACTTTTGTGTTTTTTATAAAAAATACATATATAAATAAATAAGTAAATTCTTCCGAAGTTTCAGCGATTAAAAGGACCAGGACAGAATCGAAAGAGCCCCTAATAGTGGGTACAAATTAAAACTCTGGAATAATGCCTTATAAACAATTTGAAAAGGATCTTAAAAATTAGGATTTGCCGTAAATAATTACTTCTTTATGCACGAATTCTCGGGATTTTGTTTCTTCGAATAAAAGGTATAAAACAAATCCTTTTTTCAGCTTCCTCTCTAAAAAAAGGGTGCAAGGGGCGTAACAAAGGTTGCATGCCCTTAACTTTAGTTTGTTATATTTGTTTTAGCGGTCTGATTTTAATCTGGAGTCAGTTTTAGTTGTTTAAGAAGTAAGAAAAGTGTTTTTACAGAGAAGAACCACAACGTGATCTTATTAGTTTAGAATAAAGCTCTAAAAATCATATTGTAAAGGCAAATTCTAGTAGTTATTAATGTAAGCCAGTTTATATATTTTTTTATTTTTAAAATAAAATTAATTACTTGTTAGCATTAGACTACAATAATTTGAATTTTCGCTCCCTAAAGGCTAAGGATTGTGGTCATTTCAGGCCCATGATAATTCTATCCATATTTTGACTTCTTTATCTATATCTTTTAAATTCGACTTTTATACAGTCGAATTTTTGATTTTTAAAGTCATTTTTTAAGGTAAGAAGGCATAATCTGCCTTTCCTTGCTTTTCTGATATCACTATGAATAAAGTATAATAATATTGATGAAAATCTACATTCATTCAATACAACAAAGGAGTCGTAAAGTATATTTTCTAAACAACTTAATAAACTAAGTAAACTAAATAAACAAAGAGAAATATTCACACCCAACTGTTTTAGACTATTTATTTATACAATATTACAACTAAATAATAAGAGATGTTAGGCTTGATCAAAAATTGTAAATGGAATTTTCAAAGGAAATTTCTCGTTTTTAGTTAAACAGATGCGGTTCATAGATTTTAAAAATGGAGCTTGTCACGACCATAATCGAACTTTATTACCATTATAAAAATGATCAAATCAATGCAGTAATGAAAATGGAGTATCTAGAAAAAAAACATTTTATACACATCAGGAAAAACCAAAATTTTATTTTAATTTAACATATAAGTATTTCAACTAATGCAACCATCCATTCATGCAAATCTCCTGATTTTTTTTTTTTTTCACCACAAATGCTTCATTCACATCTTGCAAACCTCTTCATATAATAAAAAAGAAGTATTTCCCCTGTTTATTAACAAACCGCAAGAAATCGTGTACATTTGCATGAAAATTCTTCATATCTATTAGAAAGACGTAATCAAAACTCAATTAACGATGAAAATATAACTTTTAAGCAAATCATAATATGAACAATTTTATTACATCAAAGTTAAACTAATTAAATTGCGTAATTATGATTGAGGGTGGGGATTGAAAATGCATTACCGTATCGCAGCAAAGAGAAATTGAAAACATAATTGAACTTGTACACAGGTTGGCTGTTTAATTAACATGCTTGCGTGGGATGCCGGAATATAGGTCAACCTATTTGAAATCATTACCACGATTTCATTACCAGTAAAGTTTCAAATATTGAGAGAAACTGCTCATAAAATGTTTGTGAACGCAGCTTTTCTTTTACCTTTTGCGATTTTCATATTTTATGTAATTGCAACATTTTGAATTGCGATAAATTAACGAAATTGCAATTGGTAAGGGAAAGCGGAATTAATTAGGATTATTTCAATTAATGATTGCGGCAGCCCGAGCACCTAAATGTTTACATCAATCGATTGATTGAGTCAGATTGGTTATTTGGTTGTTATTTATTAATTTTTGCCAGTTGCCATTTGGGTTGAATTATCGTTGCACTTAGTACGAAATTCGTTTCAATTAGAATAACCTTTCTTAATAAAATATTACATATTTTAGAAATTACACAATATTATTTTTGGAACCCTTATTAATTATTTATGTGCAATTAGTTAAATGTACTATGCATATTAAGGATTATTCTACTAAAAAATAGGTATTGTTTTTGAATGAACTTTAAAAATTCATGTGTTTTTCGATGCTACGCATATTTTATGGTTACAGAATTAATTTTAAGTTAATTATTTAAGTCTACAAAAATCCCAAAATCAGGTGAGATTGAGGATGTAATTGATTATCAACCCGACACTTAAAAGCTTATCAACAACATATTGTATAATCTTAAAGCTGTTACTCATCGTTCAAAAAGTAGGAGAATCACTTTGAGACCACAAACTTCACGTATGTAGGTTCTATTCAATTTAGCTACCATCACATCACCTTTGGTGGCACGGCAACAAAATTTATTATACCTATACGGTGAATTCTTATCCCAATTTATATCCCAAGGGTTGTACCGAGGCGAGATTAAAATTTGCGACTTCACATATGAGAAATCGATTGCGAAATAATTTGAAAAACGATAACTTGAGCTCCCGCCGGAATGCGGGTTTTCGTAATTTTTCGGATATTGTACCTCAACGGGCGCATGAATATTTTTTTGAAGGGAATAAAAGCCCGGAAAATCCCATTTTAATGTGTGTGCAATTCATGCAGAGGGGGTAAGGATTACGTATTTACCAGTTTGTCATCCGACGCTGCTGGGCTTTAATATTTCTTAATATCAAGGATAATTTAATTTTTAATTTAGAGCTCCTGGCGAAAGCTAAGGAATGGTGGAGCAATAAACGAACCCCCCGGGGACACTTTGGCAGGGAATTAATTAAATCTCCAACTCCGACTAAGATCCAATCGCCTCTGAAGGAGCCCGCCACGAGTGATTGTGTACTCAAGTTGCCCGTAATAAGGACATGCACATTATCACCAGACACCAGTCACCACCCGCACTTGAGGCCCCCGGAATTCCCTCTAATTGAGCTAATCTATCGTCCAGACAGCTGGAGGGCACCTCAGCCCCAAAATCAATCATTCGTAATGCGATCCAACAAGTGGAGATTGTAATTCAGCGGGCGATCCATCTCGTGCGACTTCCACATGTCGTGATAAATCTTTCTAAGGATAACATGTTCCACGAGTATTAATTTTGGCCCATGTCCTGGGCCCATATCTTCCATCAGTGTCTGACTCCTTTCGTTTGAATAATTCCTTTAATGTTCTCGAAAAAATATGCCTTTTTGGCGTTTTTCAGGGGTGGAATGCCACAATGACAGATGACGGTTAAATTTGTATTGTATCTCATTTTCATTTTCATTCAAATGAAATGAAACTTCTTTACGGAAGTTTCGCCCCTGAGGAGTAAACCGAAAAAAAATTATGGTCACCCTCAGCCCATGCGACTTCAACCAAACTTGGTACTAAGTGTTTTCGGGTCGCTGATTTCAACCCGGCTGTCAGAATTTACGCGAATTCAAGAAGGTGGACTGTCAAATTTTAAAGTTATGTGATTTGCAGCAAACTTGGTACCTCAGGGTTTTCGGGGCCGCTGATTTCAAATAAACTGTCCCTATTTGCAAATTCAAGATAGCGGACTGTCAAATTTTAAAGTTTTTGCAATTTGAACCAAACTTTGTATGTACTTGGGGGTTTTCGGATAAATTTTAAAAGATAGCCTCCCATGAGCTTTATTTTTTTCTGTTTGAGTCTGCGTGCATGATAACTTAAAAACCATTCCACTCGTTCTGAAATTTTAATACGTTATTCTACACAACAATAGACTCAGCATAGGCTACAATAAATAAAATCGGTTGATTTTTTCTAAAAAACAAAAAAAGAGTTTTTCTTGCGAGAGCCGATGCTCTGCTTTTTTGTAAATAATAAATTATAATAATGTAATATAATGTAAATTAATTAAAACAAATTACCTCAATAGGTACATGCAGAAACATGTGTAAAAAATACTGTTTCAATAAATTAACTTGCCTTTCGTAAATAAATTCGAGAAAATTACCCATATAATTTTGTGCTGACAAGAGAGCATTACATTAAACATTTCGGTTATTTTCTCTTCGAAGGATAAAAGGATAAATCGTACCCCGAATACTTTAATAGGACGGACACTTTAATAATGCGTTTTACTTTTTATTGCCACCCACATAAAAGCCATAATATCTGTATGATTATTTCACTTACTTGCCATTAACTTCCTTTGGTAAAAACTAAAACCTATATTGGTTAAATGTAACTTTTGAACGGTTGAGCTACAGTGGTTATGGAAAGAATAAAGACCAATTAAATATTTTGATGGATCTAATTTTAGCGCTGCTTTTAGGAATTTTCCGCACACACTAAAAGAAATTTCTCGTTACTTTGAGCCTCATTTGTACAGGTTTGTGACTACTTAATAGTAACTCCATCTCAAATATATGGACGATATAAAATACATTATTGCACCTATATTACTCATTCTGTGACTGCAAAATATAGCTACTGCGACCAGAATTATAACTACTACCCTTAAAATCTAGCCTCTGTAATTAAATTTATAAGAAGTAAGTAACCACTTTACAGTCACACCAACTTAAATAAAATGTTGCTTATTTTTACTGATGAACTCTAAAATTTAATAAACATTTCATTAATTGTGTATTTAGTGCATATATGTATGTATAATATTTTCGCACTTTCCGGCATCGGCGACAACTTCACTCTAGTTGACTTTTGTATGACGCAAAACAAATTCGTTAAAATTGGTAGAATAAATTTAGCAGGATTTCAAAATTAAGCTAAATTTATTCTACAACAGTTCATTTGTTTTACAAAGTTTGAATTGAATTTTCGAATATATGTATAAAAGTATTCGAATATATAAAAGTATGCAGCGTTTTATAAGTATGTATTAGGTATTGTTTTACTACCGATTGTTAAAAAGCGTAAATGTAATAGATTAAATAATACTATACTATACAAATATTTGCTGTGACATATTCCATTCTGGGATTGCGACATGGCAGAAGAATGTTTTTAAGGGTATTACCAAGTCAGACCTTCTTAATTAATTCTACTGCACAACGTACGTGTATTTTACAATACATAATGTGTAATCATACGTATAAATACTTATGTATGTGTTTATAACCCCTAAATAAAAAATTTCATTAAAAAAAAAAAGAACACAAAAATTCTTTTCAAACAAGATCTTTTCATTTGGGATTTTTCAAAGGTAATCCAAAAAGTAAATGTTTGTGACACACATTCAGGATAAAATTCAAAAGCATGGCCCACCGCAAAAGCAATTCCTTAAACAGAAGAGCCTCGAGCGGTTGATCTCAAAAGACGTACCTATTTGTGTTTCATCTTAATGCTACAAGCATAAACACTTAAGAACTGAGGAATTCATTTTCCGCTTCCGGAAGACAAGTAACATAATACGCAATTATGTATTATATATTTAATAATAGAAATATACACATGTATGGATCAGAAGTCATGCTTAACATTTTGTGATAATTTGGGATATATCACTTTGTAAAACGATACAAAACTTCTCAGAAAAATTTCCTTTTTATACACATGAGAGCGGGAGGAGGGTCGTCGTCTGGGACTGACATTAAATTTCCATTATTTTTAGTGATGAAGGTAAATGTTTCATTTTAACCGAAACCGGATAATCTCTAGTTCATAATGTTTTATGAAGACTTTTCATATAATATACAGCTACATACATACATAGACAAAAATATGTACATACGTATATGTGGTTTCGGCAGTTCTGAAATATATCTTCTGAAATTCTTATCCTTCTGCAAATTATATTTGGGAAATCTGTGCTCACTCCCAGGAGACAAATTTCAATTGAATAGCTTTTCAAAGTTTTCTATAGTTATACGGAGCCTTAGGCATTTTCATGTAATGCTTAAGTGAAAAAATGAAAGACAAAATCGTTGTATCAATAGAACTTCTATTTAAGTAGTCTGTTAATGACTTCAGGATATAAATAGAAAACATTTCTATAGCTTCAAAGGATTTGCCAAGTTTGCTTTTTCGTTTAATGTAGGCTGAAAAGAAGAGACTCAAATTTAACGAGTTTTTTCCGATCTCATCACTTTTTGAAAAGAACTTTACATACCTAACGTAACACAAATATTTTCAGGAAGCTATTTAATTAGTTATAGAGTTTATTTGTATTATAAGAATTGACCATAGAAAACAACAACGAGGTGTAGAACGAATTTAAAAAAAACGCAACTGCAACCAGTATTAAACTTTGATTTAGGTACTAAAATTTAATTTATGAATCGCATTAATCTCGAATAAAATTGCCATTCCAAAAGACTTCAAGTAGATGCTTGAAATATCAAAGTGAGAAAACAAATAAGTTTTGAAATTAAGATAACTGCGGTACAATAAATTTTAAAACAAATCTGCACATTAGGCCTTGTAACCTTTTAGGTTTAATTATAATTAAAAAAAAAAATTAATTAAATAAATCTATTCTAATCGTTCTCTCTACTAATGTGAGATACCATTTAATTTATCGTTTAGGTTTAGAGCTTTATAAGCGATCTCTCCTAATGGCAGCAACCTGCAGCCTCTTCAAGAATAATGTTTTCCAAAACCTGTTCCATGAAGGGGCTGATTTTACCCCCATTTGCTACCATTTCGTACCCAAGCGACTTTCTAAATTCGTGCTATATTGGGAGCAATTGAATGAAATTTAAAAAAAAAAAACATTGAATTACTCGGTAACATTTGAATAACGAAGTTTCGTTGAAGAGCACCTTGAATTTGAATAAAAGATTTGCCAGCACTTGAGGAACCTCCTTCTTGAAGTAGGCAAACAGTCGACAGTCGCTGCAGTAACCTTCTCGGAGGGATTAGAGGGTTCTTGCGGCATTTACATACAGGCACCCACCAGGACTCGTTATTTTTATGAGCTCAAAAACAAGTAACAACTTAAAAAATCAATCGTTATATAATCGTTGGTAAAGTTCAAGTGGAATATCCTTGTACTGGAATAGTTGATAAAGAACAGATCTGAAAAATTGGATCGACCAAGTTTGAAAACTGTTGAGGCTCAACCTAAGAAGACAATCATATTTAAGAGGTTATTCTATATCCTAAAATTTTGAAAAGGCCTTTTTTAAATGTATTTTTTGTATTATATTGTTGTGTTTGTTGTTCAGTCACGCCGATATTTTGAATTTTTTGTCTGAAGGTACTACATCCTTTAACTTAAAATATAGATTGTTGTTATGGACATAAAATGGCGGATTTAAGATCGCGGTCAGAAATTGCAAAGTTCAATGGATTGCCATTTAGAAATGAAGATAGTAGACTAATATACCGACCAAATTTTTCACGATTCAAAATTATATCATGAGAAAATACATACATACATATGTAACAAAACGTTTAGGATGACGATAATTTCTATAACGAATAGGCAACCAACAAGAGATTTGCAGCTTTAATGTTTGCAATAAGGCAGTGATGAAATAACCTTTATTTATTTATTTAACACCTAACAATGGGAATATATATACCTATGTAGATAAGTATAGAATATATAATGAGCCCTTCTAGCAAAATTAGCAAAATTATTTTTGGACAGTTTTGTACCACATTCAAAGATTTTTGTAACACTCTTAAATTTTATAATGTGAATGTAGTATCGAAATTGAGCATTTTAGAAGTATTTAACTAAGTATAGTACTTATGATATGATACACCAGGTGAAACTGAGTAACTCAGCTAGTATATATATTAAAAAATACTGATCTTCAATTGATCATAGTTTTACTTACATGTACTATATGTTTGAACTTTTATAAAGCAGTCAAATTTCTCATAATTTCACTATCAGTACCCTCAAAAATACATATAGTTACGATTAAAATATTTATTGTAACTACAGTGAACTCTAGTTATTTACCTCCACAAAATTGTTAAGACTAAAGCAGGGGAACTAATTAACCGTAATGAAAATCACTTTAAGGGGTGAAAACATAATCCCTATATATATATAAAATCGAAAGTTCGTTTGTTTGTTTGTTTGTTTGTTTGTTTGTTGCTCAATCACGCCTAAACGCTTGGTCCGATCATTTTAATTTTTTGAGTGAAGACACTACATATTCCGGCCTAACATATAGGCTACTTTTTATTCGCGGATTTCAAAATGGCGGATCCAAGATGGCGGTCAAAAATTTTAAATATCAAGAGATTGCCGTGAAAATTTGCATCTGGGGGTTTTCGGAGCTCCTGATTGCGAATCTACGCTCGAAATTTGGAAATTCAAGATGGCGGATCCAATATGGCGACTAATAATTTTCGAACTTCAACGAATTTAATTGAAAATTGGTACTATAGGAATCTTGAGGCCGCAAATTTCTAATCTACTAACAAAAATTGGAAATTCAAAATGGCGGGCCCACTATGTTTGTTGCTCAATCACACCTTAACGCTTGGTCCAATCATTTCCATGTTTGAAGTGAAGGTACTACATATTGCGACCTAAGACGTAGCCTACTTTTTATTCACGGAATTCAAAATGGCGGGCCCAAGATGGCGGCCAAAAATTGTAAATTTCAAGGAACTCCGACGAAAATTGGTATCTGGGGATTTTTGAAGGTCCTGATTGCGAATATGCATACTTTCGAAATTTAAAAATTCAAAATGGCGGATCAAACATGGCAACCCAAAATTTCCAAATTCAAGGAGTTTAAGTGAAAATTTGTACCAAGGGTACTTTGAGGGCATTAAATTCGAATCAATTATCAGAATTTAGAAATTCAAAATGGCGGACCTAATGAGGTGACTGATTTTTTAGGAATCAAAAGAATTTTCATTAGTGCAGAAGAAAATCAGTAGCACTAACTTCGAATCTGCTAACAAAATTTGGAAGTTCAAAATGGTCGAGCTAATATGTTTGTTGCTCAATCACGCCTGAACGTTTGGTCCGATTATTTTCGTTTCTTTAATGAAGACATTACATATTCTTATCTAAGTCATAGACTACTTTATACTCACGGGACCCAGAATGGCGCGCCCAAGATGGCGGATGAAAATTGTAAATTTCAAGGGATTGCCACGAAAAGTGGTGTCTACGGATTTTTGAAGGTCCTGATTTCGAATATACTTTTGAAACTTAAAAATTCAAGATGGTGGATCAAATATGACAACCAAAATTTCCGAATTTCAACGAATTTAAGTGAAAATTAATATCAAGGGTACTTTGAGGCTACTAAATTCGAATCTATTATCAGAATTATAACAAAACATATAGGCAAACTATAATTTTTATAAGGAATAGGCAATCAACGTAAGATTTGCAGCTTTAATGTTTTCAATACGGCAACGATGAATTAGCGAACAAAATATAATACCCTTAATCATTTATTTAACACTTATCAACGGGAATATATATGTAAGTATACAATAGATTATGAGCCCTTCTGATATGGACCGTGGTACAAAATGCGTTTTGGGTGAATCACATCCAAAGATTTTAGAACTACTAAACTTTATTATCTGAATACTGAGCATTTTTTAAGTATTTTACTAAGTAGTGTTTATTATACACCGGGTGAAACTGGGTTACTCAGCTAGTAATAATAATAAATAAACATAAAACATAATTGATAATAAATAATAAGTCTTATATTTTTAGGCTGTAAAACAGAAAATGCTCTTAAACGAGGTGTACTTATCCGGGTTTTACTGTAGTGCTATTTTTTATATGACTTTTTCGAAGATAGTACTGATTAATTATTTTCGAGTCATATTTTATTTTCAACAGATTTAACATCGATTCCATCCCCGTGGCGACTGACACCGAATGAAGCAGTCGCCACCCGAAGTTCAATTGCTGCTCCCGACCGGTGGGGGGTTGTTTGCAGACTCTTTCGGGTACTAAAAATAGGGCCAAGAGCCCCACTTAAATTGACTCCCCCGCGATAAAGACGGCCAAAACGAGTCACTTCATCACACCCTAGAACCACCAATTAAATCTGTTGAATGTCACGTAAATAGGAGTCGCCGAGTTAACCTTTTATTTTTTTGACAAATAAATGTATACAGAGAAAAGCTACCCTTTCTTGACACTGCGGAACTAGAAAGGCTTTCACCGCCAAAAGTTTGTTTATTTTTTTCCCACCAACAAGAAATTTTAACTTACTTTCATCCCCGGCCTCGACACCTATGGCGCTCTCCTGGTCGCTCTCCTGGGGCTCCTCGTTGACCTGAGTCTCGTCGGGCAGAACAGCTGATTCCTTTCCTTTCGGTTCGGGGGTCGGAGTCCCATTGCAGGAGGACGAGGAGTTTATATCACTTTTCCCACGTTTGCCTTTTTGTTTACTTTTCGAAAATATTTTCCAGCCACACAAGGTCATATTGACTCATAGCACACGTCCCTCCACCCACACCCTTCACTCACTTGTTCAGAAAAACGTCCTTCTTAAAGAGGGTTTCACCCAAAAATGAATTTCTTTAAAGCGCGCGCGGTAAAACTTGCTCAGCCGCAAAAAAAAAAAAAAGCGATGCCTCTCAGCGAACAACTCAATTAGTCAGCACCGGGTAAATCGGGTTCGACGGGGATTAAAATGCATCGCGATCCGCGGCACTGTCACTATTCAGATATTTCAGATTTGCAAGTTGAACTCCCCCGCCTCACTGATTTACTGACGATAACCTACACACTGCACGATTGCAACTCGCGGCAATCTAAAATTCATTTTTTATTTTTGGAAAAGTGCCCCCAGACTGCAGATATGTGACGACAGCAGTGCACCCCCGCAATCATTTCTACTTCCGGGTATCTGGCGGGTCAACTACTACGATTCCCCCCCGACGTGCAGCCAACTTCAGGCGGAGTTACGAAACATTTGAAGACGAGGAGCGAATTAAACTGACTCCCGGCGAGTCCAGACGAAAACAGTCAGCGTCAGTCCGCACTGAAAGCTCCGAGAAAACTGAGGACGAAAGCTTCCCATTGTTTGGGGGCTCCCCAAATCCGACCCCCCGGAGAGGCGCTGTGATGTAACGGATACAGAAAGGGATACACTCCCCAAGCTCCCAAACCCTTCGGTGTTACCAGTTGCAAAATTTATAGAAAGGAGTATAACGACATCGCAGAAAACCCCCCAGTGCCTTCTACAAAAATATTAAATAATTCTTCCAAAAAAGTAAAAATCGACTTCAAAAATATTATATAGGTATACATATAAACTAAACCCTTTGAAGGGCAAAAACCACTATAATAGCGCCCTATTTTTTCAGTTTTCGCTCATGACGAAGATATTTTAAAAAGATGGCTCAAATCGTTTTTCATGGGACCCCAGTAACTTATAAAATAAATTCCTCAGATCAAACAGTAGACTTTCAATTAACATAATTAGTTACAAATAATTAATGATAGCAAAACTCTGATTTTACGTTTTGGAGAAATGCACTGAAATTGCATATATAAAGGTTTCCGGGATCGCTGACTACGTATCCGGTCTCAGATTTTGGAAATTCAAAACGGCGGGTTAAAATTTTGAAAACCCCATAAAGTTTTTTAAATCCCCATTAGCAGTATTTGGATCCGTTAAATTAAAAAACGATTGTGAAATAAATAATTATAAGCGACTTCAAAATTTTTTACGACTCTACATATACATACACTTCAGCTGGAAATATAAGTTTGTAGGTGTTACGGATTTCTCATCCACCATATTGGATTCACCAACTTGAATACCGTATTCGTAATCAGCGACCCCAAAAACTCACAAAATTATCATAATATTGCTTGTTAACTCAAAAATGTTCCTTTGAAAGCGTTAAACTAAGCAGTAAAAATAATATTTTTTAACACTTCAATGAAAAAACCATTAAAGGGCAATTTATGAAGATATTGATATTTAAATAATTACAATATCTAATAAGTTATTTTTGGATTTAGGAAAAGATCTATTCAGTGATATGCCACTCAATATACCTTTTTCGTCTCTACCGCCATTTTGTTATTTTACGACCGCCATTTTGGTTTTAAAAAAACAAAACCTAGCCTATAACCATCACAAAGTTTAGTGAGACGAATCCATCCAGCCGTTGGAATGTTTCGAGGGTATAAAAAATCTCAGTGAAAAAAACATAACCGTCTTTGCTGTTGCACAGTAATTTAAGACCACTAAAACCCACATCCGTTGGCAAAATTAATTCCTTAATTTTTGAATATTCTCTTCCCTTCAGAATACAGTCTAAATTGCAAAAGTTGTAGAAAGAGTAACGACTTCGCAGAAAACTCCCCAGGGCCTTTTGCAATATGGAAGAATTTACTTTTCTCAGAAACATCCATCAGCTTTCTAGCCACCTCCTCAGCAGCAGATTAATATCGCAAAGATTTCTTTTAATGGGATCGATCAACTTCACTGCTACTTGGAATAATTTTGTTTACAAATGAGGGGGGAATGCTGAAAAACGATTTCCATTAGTAAGATAGAACGAATTAACTTCCTCTACATATGTAAATAGTTGAAGTAAAGAATGGTGATGTGGCTGCCTCAGGGCACACTTAGACCATCACTAGGTCCATTGTGATGAAGTAAAGAATACTTTAGAAAATGAATAAATTAATGCAAGCATATTTCCGATTGACTTACAATTTTTCATTGATTTCCCAATAAAATTTTTAGATAAAAATTCCGGCTAAGTGCGTGTCAGACTACGCATAGTTTAGGGTTTCGCAGTAATTTATCTTGGCGATATGATACTGGATATTCTTTTCTCTTTTTTAATATTATAAGCGGGTTTCATTTGGCTAGTTTTTAGGGTTCTGTACTAGAAAAGAGCCTTCTCAGAGTATTTCAGCCACCCTCACAGTATTCTAGACCGTTTCTTAGATCCTGGAACTAAAATTTAATCCTTTTTTTGAATATTAACGTCTCCCATAATGAACCTTTCATACAGATGTAGTAAAGGGATTTTTAAGTGTCTCTCATTATGTCTCCCTGAATGACGTTAGAACGATCTGGGCCCTATTTCATAAAAATTATAAGCCCTAATATTTTCAGTTGACAATTTTGTAACTTATTTATTCGACATGCAACGAACTTCTCTTTCATGAAATTTCTGTCCCGAGAAGTACTATATAATTTCAAAAATGTTGAAAAAAGGAAAACAATTCATCACATTCCTGTTTCATTAAAAAAATTTCATGACCAGACTTTCCCTAAAATTTTCATCATTTTCCTGTTGAATTATCATGGCAATACTTATCGTGACAAATATATCATTTTTATAAAATTTAAATAAATTTCTAAAATTGTACCCATTGTTACACTTGTCAGTTATATTAATTAGGGCCCTGGGATGCTGTAATTTTCTTATCTCGGATAGTAATCAAGCAATTAGTGTTTCCTATCATAATTGCTTTTAAAACACTTCAGAAAAATACAGCACTCTAAAGATTCTGCAATGAAAACATAACAGATTTTCTAAACTCGCTATTTGCAAGGGAATATGTTCCCTTCTGTTGTCCAAGTACTATCATTTGTGGTGTTGGCAATAAAAATTTATTTTCTAAATTCCACCCTCATGTATACATCGTTGCCACCAGTAGTTTCTAATGGTCTGAACTTTGAACTGAATTAAAGAAATAACGACAAGTCCAAAAGTTGTGTAATCTTTAATACAAAAGCGCAAATCTTTCTATGAATCGTTTAAACGACGTAGTTCTTGCTCTCCCAAGTGACGACAGATGTTAAACACATTAAGACCCTGCCAATGCCAACCGAAGGCGCATCTGATTAGGGAAATTCAAGACGTGTTCCATCACAAGCAGGAGCAAATAAAGTGAGAGCAACCTAAGCATAATTCAGCAGGAAAAAATAGCTATGGAACATCCAGACTACAACGAAACTGACTGAAAAATTAAATTAAGGGAAAATTTGCTCCCAGGGGTTATTGGGGACTTAATTTCAGGGCGCCCGCAGAGAAATGGTCTAATTGAGAAAAAGCTTATTGAAAGCCAAAAAGTCAACAGTGACCCTAACGAGCGGGCAACATGACACAAAAACTAGAAACTTTGTTAACACAAAAATTGAGATAAAAAGTTAAGAAAAAGGAAACAGGGAGCCAAAGACGGGAAAATTCCATCTGAGTTTATTTTGTAAGGAATATGACGATATCAAAAGGCCAAGAGGGTGGTTAACACAATTTTCCGGCTGATATACTCTCAGCATCTACCTGACAGTAGATTTGGGCAATCTTTCGCAATAAACGGAGGTTGGTACCCAACTGTCGGATTCGACATCGTTCCATTCTGAATTTCCAAATTGACATCTTAAAACTCCTCTACTTTGGGTATAAATATTTACCAAGTAATCCAGCCAAGTAAACAAACTTAAAATCCCAGTCGCTACGTTTGCTGTTTATGTCCGATATTAGAGGGCTTTACCCGATAGGTCCTTCATTGAGGTGTTTGAATAGATTGAATTTCCTAAAATACCCAGGGAGTGCTTCCCTTTACCAAACAAATTGCTTGTTGCGACGAGATGAATTTTGGGGGTAAAAATTCAATTAATCTCGAAAAGGCAGATTGCTTTTCAGGGCAAATCCCACTGGAGGAGCAGTGTGCTCTTCTGTGGGGAGGGGCCTTTAAGCAACCCTTGGTGGCAGAAACACATTACCACAATACTAGAGATTAACCTAATTTCGAACTTTTTGCTAGAAGTTTGGACTTTGGAATGGACAGTAGTTTGCCCCAGTAGATAAGCTATGCCGGTTCGGCGCCATTTTTACGTGTATTTTTAAAGGGGGGTCAAAATTCTCAAAATGGTATCAAAAGCTCGTCGTCTACGTCTACGAGCAGTTTTAAGGCTGAAAGCTCTCTCTTGTGTGTATCTGGGTTCGGGTCTTTGCTATTTTGCTGTCCGCCATCTACCAGAGTAAGCTCAAGTTTTCTAGAATGCGTGTGTTTAGAGCGTAGGTGGTTATCTGGGTGCAGGTCTTTGCTATTTTTACGGTCCGCCATCTACCGGCGTAAGCTCAAGTTGCGTGTGCTTGGAGTTTATGTGGTGTATCGGGTTCGGGACTTTGCTATTTTTGAAGTTCTTTCATCTACCAAATTTTTTATTTTATTTTTTTTTATAAAATCATAAATCGCAGGGTACTTGAACTTGAGCACTTGAATGTGTCATCCAAGCATAATTTACGCAATTTTGCGGGTACGCATGTGGTTTTGTTTATGTTACATATGTGAAGTCTTATCAGTAATGTGTCTGTAATTTGATCCCTTTAAGGAAACGTTTTACATTAGACTAGGAATCTGGGTACATGAAAGATCATGCCTCGATCATGTTACGTGTCATCATAAATCGCAGGGTACTTGAACTTGGACACTTGAATGTGTCACCCAAGTATAATTTACACAATTTTGCGGGTACGCATGTGACTTTGCTTATGCAATGTGGTCTGTAATTTAATCCCTTTAAGGACACGTTTTAAATTAGACTAGGAATTTGAGGATATGAAGGATCAAGCCTGAACATGCTATGAGGGCACATGTAGCTTTGTTTATGCTATCTGGTCTGTAATTTGCCCCCTTTAAGGACTCGTTTTAAATTAGACTAGGAATTTAGGATTATATTTAGGCATGAAGCATCATGTCTGAACATGTTTCAAGTATGCAGGTGGCTTTGTTTATGTTATCTGGTCTGTAATTTGATCCCTTTAAGGACGCGTTTTAAATTAGACTGGGAATTTGCGGATATGCAGGATCATGTCTGAGCATGTTTCAAGTACGCATGCAGCTTTGTTTATGTTGAGGGGTTCTTATTTCCAGGAATTGATTCTCGTTTCAACGTGGGTTTATTTTTTGCTGTTTTATTTTACTTGGGGAAAATTTTTCCTTCACATTTGAGATCCCCGCGCGGGAGTATAAATAGCGCTCCTCGAAAATATGTCATTCATCGGTTGATCGTCGTGGTCGCGTTAAGCAAAGATTTCAAATTTAATATAGTGCGGTTTATTAAAGTACGACCGAGAAGTTATTTTATGTGAAAAATATCTAAATGAGAATTTGGATTTGGAAGTGTTTTGTGACTTACTGGTGTGCAAAAAATTGTCAGATTTTCTTGTGAACTTGAAAGATTTTCTGCCTGAAAATCTAGTGTTAAAATACAAAGCGCCTCATCCTGAAGGTTCTAATATTCATGACTATATTAATTGTACCGTTTGTAGGTAAGGGGAAGAACTTCGCGATTATGTATGATTATTTTGATATACCTCTTACCAGAGAAAATGAGACAGAAAACTAGCAGTGAAAGAGACAGAATGTAAAAGTTACTATAAAAGGAGAGCCCTACAAGATCTAGTTCAGTTCATCAAGTGTTTCAAACTGATCAGCTTAAATAGAAGAAATAAAAACAGTGAAAATGGTTCAACAACCGCAGAAGATAAGACGCATCATCGCCGAAGAAACATCAGCTATCCAAACAAATAGCAGAGCATTAGAAGCGCTCAACAATTATGAGATTAAACCTCTAAATCCATACATCAAAGTACCTGAGATGGAGCAGCATACAGCTTATAAAATACATGGAATCCGGAAAATTACAACAAAATACGGAGATCGAATCATAGTGGAGTTTCAGAATAAGCAAATGTTCCTGCCGGCTAGATATGGCGACTTACCAGACAGCACACTGGAGGAAATCAGGAATCAAGGCAACTTCTACGTTACAAACTTGGGTCCTCTCGCTAATTCTTTCGTACTAAGCTTTACTCAACATGACAGCGCAGAAAACTTTACTTTGTCATACTTTGCACCCAATAACTATTACGTCAATTATTAAAAAATAAAATATATTATATAAAACAAAAACCATCTTTCATATTACCCCATAATATTCCCTGGCCCTCCCCAAGTTCTATAAAATGGAATGTAATACCAACAAAAGGTTATTTTGCATAAGGTTCTGGTAATGAGCAGTTGGTATAAAGATTCTACTAAGAAGCTAGAGGAAGACGTGGGGCAAAGGAAAAATAAATCAAAGAATTAATGTACCATATAAATTATTCTAAATCAGTCAACAAGTGATGAAAAGTATCTGAAAGTGAAATCACTTCAACCAAAAAGTTAAAAGATATGTAATAATAAGAGGTGAGTATT
Source organism: Machimus rusticus (assembly GCA_951509405.1). Classification (NCBI taxonomy): domain Eukaryota; kingdom Metazoa; phylum Arthropoda; class Insecta; order Diptera; family Asilidae; genus Machimus; species Machimus rusticus. Next base: position 7,421,556 of record OX608049.1, read on the forward strand.
GAAAACCAATTTCCCAACCAACCAACCAAGCCAACTAAATATTTCAGATGAATATTAAGGAATTCCTTGAAAATTACTCTATTATTCTGCTAAAAGAGCATAAAGAAAGAATAGAAAAAGTCTATCAATATCTTTGCCGATATGAATATGCTGACAAAGTAATTTCTAAATATGGTAAACATTACACCAGCTGCTCCTGGTCAAAAGATGATGCAACTGCAGGACCAGATACCTGTGAATGCCATACTGCAGAATGGTACAACAAAGAAATTCAGCACCTCATCAATTTTTACATGAGAATCATAAGAAACACCTGTGGAGAATGCCGAAAAGGATTCGGTTTATACTGACACATGTGTCAAACTTTACCCATAGAGTTAGTCGTAAGGGTGAATGGCATATACATCTTCAACACAAATGAAATACTGGAACCAATATTGGACCAAAACCATCGTGAAAAATATATTAAACAAGAATGAGTGAGGAAAATGAAACGCTAGTTTATATTTTAAAATGTCTTTTTATTTTTATTAATTACAATGAAAACAAATAGTTCTTAATCTTTTCAATTTCTCCATTAATGTATAGAGTTAGATTATTTACAGTTTCTTGAATATTTTTATGTAATTCATAGTGTTGCTTTCTTATTTGTGTATCAACATAATTTTTAGTTGTAGCGTCAGCATTTGTCTTAGGTTCTTTAAGATTTGTGATGTGTTTGAATGTCTAATCAAAGTTTCCTTTCGGAGTTAAAAGAAATCCAATTCCTGCAGGTCCAATTGAGCCTTGTTCACCAGCAGCACCAGGTTTTCCGGGAGGGCCAGGAGGGCCAGGAGGGCCAGGGGGACCGGGAGGATCCTGTTTAAGCCTACTACTTCTTATTGAGCGACCAAACTTGTCAACGTCCATTTTCGGAATGATATATAATTTCATATATGTAGATATTTATTCAATTATATCAGCTTTCCGCAGCTCCTCAATAATTGCTACTATTTCATTATCATGGCTGTTATTTCCAGCTTGTTTTGATGCTATTAGTATACGAAGTCGGTCCACTAATTCATTTGGATCATTCCAATAGACATATTCAATGTTTTCCTTTGGAATTCTCATTATCCCCATCCCTCTGTGTGGTTTAGGAGTGTGAATCAATTTCTTTATTATGTTTTTATATTTGTAGGTATTTGTTCCCTTTATTTGCTTATTTTCATTATAATCACGCCTGTGCGTGCATGTGTCGCTTAAAATTGATTGATAATTGACCAAGTCTTCTTTATTGTAACCAGTAGGACGTTTCATAAAAATCAGCTCAGATAAACCTTTGGTTATCTTGTATGGTCTATCGCCAATCACAAAATGTTCATCCTCAACTTTCAATGTTGAATTACCAATCTTCCATCCATCGCTGCTGCTATAATGTGCACCGTACGTTTTATCAACTTTCTCATTACTGCTGCTAACTAATTCCTTATATTTATTAAATATTTGGTTGGATGAACTTTGTTCTTTTAATGTTAATGATTGTATTGGTGTAGCAAACTCTTCAGTCTCAGAATCATCATAACTATCATCTTTTTCATCCTCCTCACTATCCTCATCATCATCCTCTAATGCTGATAGAGGAGTACTAGTAGATTGCATCTTTAAATATTTTCGTGCTGGGGGAGTATATGTTTCATCATTTCTTGAGCTGTTTTCTTGTTTAGGCTCTAAGATGTTTTCTTCTTTGGGTTCAAGCTTAACTGATGATGTAAGCTCTTTAAGTGTGTTGGTGATTGGCTTAAAGGTTTCTTCCAATTGAGTTTCTGCCTCGATTTTACCAGCCTTGAACGCTTTATATTTTTTTCGTATAGCATTGCTGGTCTTTATAATATCTTTTATCAGCTTTTCATCCATTTTACTCTTTAGTTTAGAGATATATAGGTAGTCAACTATACAGACAGTTATACAGCTATACAGCCTGTTTCTAAACAGCCTGTTTTATACAGCCTGTTTTTATATAGCCTGTTTTTATACAGCTATACAGACTGGTACAGAGCTATTTAACATATAACTGTATCGATATGAGTACTTCAACCGAATGATGATGATAATTGAATTGCACTTTCTTTTATAGACTCATGAAGATATCAAATCCTTTTCGATATCAACTATTATCCAGAGGACTATACATATCAATTACTAAGAATCCATATTTGTCCACCCAACATTTGCACAAGCTTTCCAGAACTTTCAAACGACATATCAGTATTTACATGATCATTGTAAATATGCTTCAGGTTCAAGTTATCATGCTTAAACAAGATGAGCAAGTTTGTATTATCTCGAATCAGATGCTTTGGTATACGAGTATATGTTTGACAAAGCTTGAAACTTTAAATTGCTTTATACCAACCCATGCAAAGTATGCTCTAATATTATCCCGTTTATCAGAAGCCACATCATCAAAGATAAATATTGAGGTGACCATTGTTTCATCCGGATGTGTAGCAGCTATACAGCCCGTACAGCCTGTTTAAAAACAGCCTGTACAGCCTGTACAGCCTGCTTAAAAACAGCCTGTAATGCCTGTACAGCCTGCTTAAAAACAGCCTGTAATGCCTGTACAGCCTGTTTAAAAACAGCCTGTACAGCCTGTACAGCCTGTACAGCCTGTACAGCCTGCTTAAAAACAGCCTGTACAGCCTGTACAGGCTGTTTTTAAGCAGGCTGTACAGGCATTACAGGCTGTTTTTAAGCAGGCTGTACAGGCATTACAGGCTGTTTTTAAGCAGGCTGTACAGGCATTACAGGCTGTTTTTAAGCAGGCTGTACAGGCTGTACAGGCTGTTTTTAAACAGGCTGTACGGGCTGTATAGCTGCTACACATCCGGATGAAACAATGGTCACCTCAATATTTATCTTTGATGATGTGGCTTCTGATAAACGGGATAATATTAGAGCATACTTTGCATGGGTTGGTATAAAGCAATTTAAAGTTTCAAGCTTTGTCAAACATATACTCGTATACCAAAGCATCTGATTCGAGATAATACAAACTTGCTCATCTTGTTTAAGCATGATAACTTGAACCTGAAGCATATTTACAATGATCATGTAAATACTGATATGTCGTTTGAAAGTTCTGGAAAGCTTGTGCAAATGTTGGGTGGACAAATATGGATTCTTAGTAATTGATATGTATAGTCCTCTGGATAATAGTTGATATCGAAAAGGATTTGATATCTTCATGAGTCTATAAAAGAAAGTGCAATTCAATTATCATCATCATTCGGTTGAAGTACTCATATCGATACAGTTATATGTTAAATAGCTCTGTACCAGTCTGTATAGCTGTATAAAAACAGGCTATATAAAAACAGGCTGTATAAAACAGGCTGTTTAGAAACAGGCTGTATAGCTGTATAACTGTCTGTATAGTTGACTACCTATATATCTCTAAACTAAAGAGTAAAATGGATGAAAAGCTGATAAAAGATATTATAAAGACCAGCAATGCTATACGAAAAAAATATAAAGCGTTCAAGGCTGGTAAAATCGAGGCAGAAACTCAATTGGAAGAAACCTTTAAGCCAATCACCAACACACTTAAAGAGCTTACATCATCAGTTAAGCTTGAACCCAAAGAAGAAAACATCTTAGAGCCTAAACAAGAAAACAGCTCAAGAAATGATGAAACATATACTCCCCCAGCACGAAAATATTTAAAGATGCAATCTACTAGTACTCCTCTATCAGCATTAGAGGATGATGATGAGGATAGTGAGGAGGATGAAAAAGATGATAGTTATGATGATTCTGAGACTGAAGAGTTTGCTACACCAATACAATCATTAACATTAAAAGAACAAAGTTCATCCAACCAAATATTTAATAAATATAAGGAATTAGTTAGCAGCAGTAATGAGAAAGTTGATAAAACGTACGGTGCACATTATAGCAGCAGCGATGGATGGAAGATTGGTAATTCAACATTGAAAGTTGAGGATGAACATTTTGTGATTGGCGATAGACCATACAAGATAACCAAAGGTTTATCTGAGCTGATTTTTATGAAACGTCCTACTGGTTACAATAAAGAAGACTTGGTCAATTATCAATCAATTTTAAGCGACACATGCACGCACAGGCGTGATTATAATGAAAATAAGCAAATAAAGGGAACAAATACCTACAAATATAAAAACATAATAAAGAAATTGATTCACACTCCTAAACCACACAGAGGGATGGGGATAATGAGAATTCCAAAGGAAAACATTGAATATGTCTATTGGAATGATCCAAATGAATTAGTGGACCGACTTCGTATACTAATAGCATCAAAACAAGCTGGAAATAACAGCCATGATAATGAAATAGTAGCAATTATTGAGGAGCTGCGGAAAGCTGATATAATTGAATAAATATCTACATATATGAAATTATATATCATTCCGAAAATGGACGTTGACAAGTTTGGTCGCTCAATAAGAAGTAGTAGGCTTAAACAGGATCCTCCCGGTCCCCCTGGCCCTCCTGGCCCTCCTGGCCCTCCCGGAAAACCTGGTGCTGCTGGTGAACAAGGCTCAATTGGACCTGCAGGAATTGGATTTCTTTTAACTCCGAAAGGAAACTTTGATTAGACATTCAAACACATCACAAATCTTAAAGAACCTAAGACAAATGCTGACGCTACAACTAAAAATTATGTTGATACACAAATAAGAAAGCAACACTATGAATTACATAAAAATATTCAAGAAACTGTAAATAATCTAACTCTATACATTAATGGAGAAATTGAAAAGATTAAGAACTATTTGTTTTCATTGTAATTAATAAAAATAAAAAGACATTTTAAAATATAAACTAGCGTTTCATTTTCCTCACTCATTCTTGTTTAATATATTTTTCACGATGGTTTTGGTCCAATATTGGTTCCAGTATTTCATTTGTGTTGAAGATGTATATGCCATTCACCCTTACGACTAACTCTATGGGTAAAGTTTGACACATGTGTCAGTATAAACCGAATCCTTTTCGGCATTCTCCACAGGTGTTTCTTATGATTCTCATGTAAAAATTGATGAGGTGCTGAATTTCTTTGTTGTACCATTCTGCAGTATGGCATTCACAGGTATCTGGTCCTGCAGTTGCATCATCTTTTGACCAGGAGCAGCTGGTGTAATGTTTACCATATTTAGAAATTACTTTGTCAGCATATTCATATCGGCAAAGATATTGATAGACTTTTTCTATTCTTTCTTTATGCTCTTTTAGCAGAATAATAGAGTAATTTTCAAGGAATTCCTTAATATTCATCTGAAATATTTAGTTGGCTTGGTTGGTTGGTTGGGAAATTGGTTTTCAATACTCACCTCTTATTATTACATATCTTTTAACTTTTTGGTTGAAGTGATTTCACTTTCAGATACTTTTCATCACTTGTTGACTGATTTAGAATAATTTATATGGTACATTAATTCTTTGATTTATTTTTCCTTTGCCCCACGTCTTCCTCTAGCTTCTTAGTAGAATCTTTATACCAACTGCTCATTACCAGAACCTTATGCAAAATAACCTTTTGTTGGTATTACATTCCATTTTATAGAACTTGGGGAGGGCCAGGGAATATTATGGGGTAATATGAAAGATGGTTTTTGTTTTATATAATATATTTTATTTTTTAATAATTGACGTAATAGTTATTGGGTGCAAAGTATGACAAAGTAAAGTTTTCTGCGCTGTCATGTTGAGTAAAGCTTAGTACGAAAGAATTAGCGAGAGGACCCAAGTTTGTAACGTAGAAGTTGCCTTGATTCCTGATTTCCTCCAGTGTGCTGTCTGGTAAGTCGCCATATCTAGCCGGCAGGAACATTTGCTTATTCTGAAACTCCACTATGATTCGATCTCCGTATTTTGTTGTAATTTTCCGGATTCCATGTATTTTATAAGCTGTATGCTGCTCCATCTCAGGTACTTTGATGTATGGATTTAGAGGTTTAATCTCATAATTGTTGAGCGCTTCTAATGCTCTGCTATTTGTTTGGATAGCTGATGTTTCTTCGGCGATGATGCGTCTTATCTTCTGCGGTTGTTGAACCATTTTCACTGTTTTTATTTCTTCTATTTAAGCTGATCAGTTTGAAACACTTGATGAACTGAACTAGATCTTGTAGGGCTCTCCTTTTATAGTAACTTTTACATTCTGTCTCTTTCACTGCTAGTTTTCTGTCTCATTTTCTCTGGTAAGAGGTATATCAAAATAATCATACATAATCGCGAAGTTCTTCCCCTTACCTACAAACGGTACAATTAATATAGTCATGAATATTAGAACCTTCAGGATGAGGCGCTTTGTATTTTAACACTAGATTTTCAGGCAGAAAATCTTTCAAGTTCACAAGAAAATCTGACAATTTTTTGCACACCAGTAAGTCACAAAACACTTCCAAATCCAAATTCTCATTTAGATATTTTTCACATAAAATAACTTCTCGGTCGTACTTTAATAAACCGCACTATATTAAATTTGAAATCTTTGCTTAACGCGACCACGACGATCAACCGATGAATGACATATTTTCGAGGAGCGCTATTTATACTCCCGCGCGGGGATCTCAAATGTGAAGGAAAAATTTTCCCCAAGTAAAATAAAACAGCAAAAAATAAACCCACGTTGAAACGAGAATCAATTCCTGGAAATAAGAACCCCTCAACATAAACAAAGCTGCATGCGTACTTGAAACATGCTCAGACATGATCCTGCATATCCGCAAATTCCCAGTCTAATTTAAAACGCGTCCTTAAAGGGATCAAATTACAGACCAGATAACATAAACAAAGCCACCTGCATACTTGAAACATGTTCAGACATGATGCTTCATGCCTAAATATAATCCTAAATTCCTAGTCTAATTTAAAACGAGTCCTTAAAGGGGGCAAATTACAGACCAGATAGCATAAACAAAGCTACATGTGCCCTCATAGCATGTTCAGGCTTGATCCTTCATATCCTCAAATTCCTAGTCTAATTTAAAACGTGTCCTTAAAGGGATTAAATTACAGACCACATTGCATAAGCAAAGTCACATGCGTACCCGCAAAATTGTGTAAATTATACTTGGGTGACACATTCAAGTGTCCAAGTTCAAGTACCCTGCGATTTATGATGACACGTAACATGATCGAGGCATGATCTTTCATGTACCCAGATTCCTAGTCTAATGTAAAACGTTTCCTTAAAGGGATCAAATTACAGACACATTACTGATAAGACTTCACATATGTAACATAAACAAAACCACATGCGTACCCGCAAAATTGCGTAAATTATGCTTGGATGACACATTCAAGTGCTCAAGTTCAAGTACCCTGCGATTTATGATTTTATAAAAAAAAATAAAATAAAAAATTTGGTAGATGAAAGAACTTCAAAAATAGCAAAGTCCCGAACCCGATACACCACATAAACTCCAAGCACACGCAACTTGAGCTTACGCCGGTAGATGGCGGACCGTAAAAATAGCAAAGACCTGCACCCAGATAACCACCTACGCTCTAAACACACGCATTCTAGAAAACTTGAGCTTACTCTGGTAGATGGCGGACAGCAAAATAGCAAAGACCCGAACCCAGATACACACAAGAGAGAGCTTTCAGCCTTAAAACTGCTCGTAGACGTAGACGACGAGCTTTTGATACCATTTTGAGAATTTTGACCCCCCTTTAAAAATACACGTAAAAATGGCGCCGAACCGGCATAGCTTATCTACTTGCCCCCTTTACCATTCTTATGAATTAGCTTTTCCATTTCCATGACCTGACCCGAGAAGGAAAACCATTACGTCAGTAAAAAGGACACTTTTGCATATTTATGATATCCTATCTCCGCATACATATAGCGTCAACGAAAATTTTTACATGTGTATAAATATATTCAAATTTATATTTCATTTTCTTTTCCTTTAGGCAATAAAGGTCCTTTGATGTGTAGCACTCTAAATTTTCATTTTTACAGTTTATATTTAAAAAATTACGTATCGTTCGGAAAAATTAGCAATTAATATTCAAATGAAAACATATATCTCTTAAAGTCCCGGCGGCTCTGTTGCTATCGGAAATTTTCAAAATAGGATAAATGTATTCTTTCATCGAAAGATTAGGTAACAATTCATCACAATCAAATTTAAATTAATTGGTCTTTATTCTTCGGTGACAGGGAAGGGATACGCGTTCTTATACATAAATAATTATTTTTAGTTTTTATAATGTACGACCATACTTCCCGTTTACAAATTCTTGATTGATACGGGCTGTAAAGGTTCAGTCATTCCAATCTGATATATGTATGTAGCTAACTGATCTAAACGCCCAAAAATATCAACTTTTTTATTAATTTAAAAAATTCTATAGTCCTTCTGGAGTACAACGCTGTAAACAGCATAATACATAATACAATGTTGAAGATCAAACAATAGGTATAATATCATAACCATAAGTATTTATATATATATACCATTAAACTTTTCTAATGTAAAAGGGTCATGTTTACCGAACCCGAATTGACCAGAATTTTTACAATACACAAACAATTTCTTAGAATGTGCACTGATTATCATTTAATATTATTCGAATTGATTACGATCAAGTAAAATTTATGCTGTTTTCCAAAAATATCTATAGTCATTCATTAAGATCTGGAAACAGGGCGGGAATTAAAGTTTTTTTTTTTTATAATGAAATGAAATGTGCTTCCTTTAAGGATTATGTTTTTCCAAATAAAACAAAAAATTTCTACATAACATGTAATTCCTCTTGTAGGAAATATATAGGAAATGCCCTTTATAAGAACTAGTGATTTTCCTGGTTTTGGTTGAATAGTCGGTAGTTCTAATTTTGAAGATGTTCTGTAGATAATTTTAAACAAATCACTGAAATAAGGAAATCAAAATATTCAACATTACTTGGTTTTATAATTTCACGAGACAAACGCGTGCTTGTCACCGTCGAAAAAGATATATCAACTGTAATTCGTTTTATTCAAGGATAAAAAAAAAACAAATGACAACATTTAACATTTCTGCAAGATTTCATTAGGAGAAGAGCCTACAAAAACACATACATACATATATACATATATGTTGTGCATACATGTACTGTAAATAATTTACAGATAATTTCTGTTTATCCAGAAAATTTGTTCATTAAAAACATTGTTGTACATGAAAAGGAAATTAATTTAAACAGAGAGCCTAACTTCATTACACTTTTACCCTCCAGCTAATTTGATCAGGAACATGAATAAAGAACGTATAATCCAAGAGACATTTATATTCGACGTTAACACATCCCAGTTAATTAAATTAATTTCCAATTTTCCCCTAGCACGAAATAGCCAGCCAACCAGAAAGTAATACTTCCCAGAAAATTCGTCGGAGCGAGCTATGAACCTATTTAAAGCCTTCATCGTTCCTTTGGATCCTCCTCTGAGACTGTTTTAGTGTTTTCGTATATCTTACACTCAAGGAACAGCGCTAGATGATCCAAACAAACACAATTAGGATATCCGTGAGATAATGAGCGATATAAGCTCGAATTTAAACAAGGACTAAAATTGCTTTAAAAATATCTGAAGCGTGGAATGGTTCTATTACGGAGGTGTGCTGCTTGAACATATGCCTTACATGAAAGGAATCCAGTTAATATAATTTCGTTGAAGGCTGAACCGAACGTATGTAAGGACTAAAGATGTTCATATGTCCTTATAAGAGCTTCAATTACCTAACCCCCGACGAGTCAAAAAGGAATTTTATTGCGCCCGAAAAGAAGAACTGGATTACGAGGAATCTTGACATTTTTTTTTATTTCCTACCCTCTACAGTCTACGGCTCCTTTTCCAGTAGACCCAAATCTCTTCCCATAAACCTTTTTAGAGCCTGCCGACGGCAGCTTCCCTCTTTTTTATAATAAAGTCGAAGGAATGCTGCATTTAATCAGATTCATTTTTCAAAATTTCCTCCCTCTGTTCGTCGTAAATCAAATTTCATTAGACCGCGGTCGAAGCTTTAAAGGTGTTGCCGCCGGGTAATCGTAAAGAGTTAAATATAAATGCATAATTTACTGGCTTCTGAAGTGCTATTATATTAAATTCAAGAATTTCTTATAGGCGATTTTACAGAGCAAGTTTAAACTCTTATGATAAGATAGAGGCGAAACTTAAGAGGCGGCTTAAGTGTTTTCGGTTTCACAGTATACTTCTTTATTTCACGTTTTAAGCTGAGTGATAGCTTAGGTATTTTAGTCTTTCACCTGTTAACTGGGTATGACGAACATAATAGCCGGTTTTTTGAGATCTTTTTATCCGTTTCTAGTTATATAGCAATATTTTCATTGAATTTAATTGTAAAAGCATAAGTACATAACATATATGAAGATTTTCAAATATGAGAAAAGTGCATCAAATTGCCATGATATTAAGCCATCCAAACTTTTACACTTTGAACCAGAGAAAGTTGTTGGCCCCAAAGTGGGTATACATATGTACATATGTATATGCATATCCAGGTTAATTGATTTTATTTTCGCGAAATAAAAATTGAAATGGGTAACAATTTATAAATTCCAATTCAGATCAAAATTTTCTACTAAACCTAGAACCGAAACCAATTTGAAAAGAAAAGCTACATATAATACGTTTTAGCCTTGTGTATAGAGTATATAGTGGCCGCAAGTTCGATTTGTTAACTTCTCGCTAGGTGGATCTAGCTGCATTATTTTGAAAATAACGAAATAATTTTTTTTGTTTTTAAAGAAAATCTAAGCGAAAAAAAAAGATAAATGCGAAGGATTAGTTACTTAAATAATTATGGCATGTAAATAATTGCTCGACTTTCTTTGAAAACAAAAATTAGTTTCATTATTTTCAAAACGAAACAGCTAGATCCAATCCACCTAGCGAGAAGTTAACAAGTCGAACTTGCGACCACTATATACTCTATACACAAGGGTTTAAGGTCGTTCTTAATCAATCAAATTCTAGCGGAGTCTAACACATTGTTGTCGAAATAAATATAATTAACCAGTTAAGTGTTTTTGACGAGTTTTTTTTCGTTATTAAAAAATTTCAAAATTTTGTATTGTGACGAGTATATATGAGTATATTCAAACGTTTAGCTGCGAAGAAAAAAAAATTTTTTGAAACGACTAGAACAAAAGTTAATTCCCCAATTAACAAGTTGATGTAGGCCACTGTATTTGTTTCATCAGTTTTATGCAATACTTTTGTGGGAAACTGCTATTACAACAAGTTAGTTTTCTTTGAAAAAATGTAGATAAAACTAAAAAAAATTAGTAAAAATAACAACAATTTAAATTTTACACACGCAAAAGAAATATAAACAAATAAAAATATACTAGTGACGATCAGAACTTAAGGTCACACTGTAAAATCGGGCATTGAAAGATGTAAAAATAAATAAATTCATCTTAAAAAGACAAATTTCAAATTAGATTAGAAAACTTTGCGCTTAACTCATCAGAAACTTTAAATTTTCACCTGATTCTATGAAGTACACCAATACCTCTAAATTTAGAATGATTAATGTTTTGAAAGGATTTTCCAAATTAGTTATAAGAAAGTATTTTGGAAGATAAAGGAGACAAGTTGGATGAGATATTGCCTATTCCATAGGTCAAACTTTTCCGATCGAATAAAGTCTCCTCTGTGCCAAAGCACCTAAATGAGCAATAAATCCCCAAGAAAGACACATCTTAATCGTCTCTGAAGCCCATGAATCCAAAACATCTTATGTAAGTCATCATCTGCTTAGGAACGATTTCGGCTCTTAAATTAGGTGTCCATCACGAAAGTTTCCATTCTCTGTCAATGTATTTTAACATCTTGGAAAGCATAAAAACCAATCTGAAAAGTTTTTCCTCCCCCATGTGTCGTCCCTTTAGGGTTTCACCCTTCGCAAATTGCCACCGGAGGGACACTAAAGGAAATTTACTGATTTCTCAACTTAGTGCTTACACGACAACTATTCCTGAGGGTAAACTTGAGGTATGCATTTTAGTAAAACAGAACACGTAGTCATTCTAATGACAACCATAAAAAGGAAATACCAAACCAAACGACCGATATCCCCCTGAAGGAGGAGTCAGAAATCCTATAAAGTTTAAGGTTCGTTTAGAAGTTGAGTTTCACTTCTTAGGCCTCCTATTGTAAATTGTGTCCTCCCTGTGGTTTCACTCAGCAAGGTAAATTAACGAGCGGGTACGAAATTGGCAATCGATTTGTAAAAGAACGCTTCAATTTTGTGATACTCGTATATTGGGACAGAAACGATTCAATTCGCACAAACAACGCATAAATAAAGGGATATAAAAAGTTTTGACAAAAATTTACTTCAACCAGAAAACCCATTTCGGCCCAGTAAAGATAAGACCATAACGAGTTGTAGATTTAAAATTTTTACAATTGTGATTATTTAGAATCTAACTACGAGTATAAAACATTTTGAGATCTCATACATCATTTGCTGTTTTGCTCATTAAAGTCAGTTTTAATAGCATAATTTGTTTTTATTTTATTTTCAATAAATTATTATCATCTAGTCTAAATATATATAAACAATTACTCCTGGAGATAAAAAGAAAAAAAGTTGTGGCTTTTAAACTTTTCAATTACTTGTGTTTTAAATTGCTAAATTGACTCAAATTGTTTAACAATACTATAAAATCTTAACTAACAAGGACGCTTTTATATATCTATAGAGATTGTGCTAAAAACAAACCATTCTTGTATATTTCAAAATATTTGTTCTCGAAAACATATAACAACACTACATATTTAAAAAACTACTTTTATTATATTTTGTAACATACATACATACATATATTATGTAATAGTTGTTTTAATAAAATATTTCTATGAAATAGTTTCCTAAAATACCTCAATCATTGAAAATCTTTGGAGGATCTTTAAAGATAGAGCAATCTAAGAAGAACTGAAGATTCTGCAGGATTTAAAAGATGTTTTCATGAATGGGGAAGACTATAATTTCCAACATAAAGTTTTTCATCATTATTTTCGCTATTAATTGAAGAATTAAAATAAAAGTTTGCTTAACAATTAAGAATAGACATCGATTTTATATAGGTACGTTCACTGCCATACCTTTGCTTTTTCTCACTGTTAATAAATGCTGGACTGGAAGAGTGAGTTTTCGGTATTCATCGAATTAAAGGTTTAAAAATTGAATAAAAACACTTTTTAAATTACGCTTTAAAACTTTTGATGAGTGTACTTGTAGTATACAATAGAACTATGGCATTGTAGGAAAATATCCGCATTTTCTAAATCGTGTTGTAAAAGTACTATAGGAGGTTTACCTGCATATAAATTAATTCATAATCCCGAATTTTTTTTTTCAGCGCCATATGGTCTTATGTAGTTCCTGAGTGCGCGAAAAAGAAAACAGGATTAAAATTATATCTATACCCTGAAAAAAAATTGTTTTTCCATATAAATAATTACAATACTAGATACTAAAAGACACCGAGATAAAAATCGTGCAGAAAATCAGAAAATTGCTTCTAAGTTATCTGTGCCATACGGTGCAAAAAGTTTACTTTCGAAACTTGTTTTATGAAGTAGAAGTTCGTGTTTTGGTCTATAATGTTATGACTATACATAAACATAGGGAATACATTTAACGATACTTTTGCCTTTGAAAAACTTCCTATGAGATGAAATTTCAGGCATTTTATTGCAAATCTTTTCGGAAAGCTGTAAACATTTTATGCCTAACAATTGTAACAAAAGAAGAGAACGCACGCACAGATATTAAAATAAAAGTTCCAAGTGCTTACGATTGTCCTCTAAATTTTTGTATTGTTGATACATAAATTAAAGAAAAGCTATATTAGAAACATTCCTTCGTTTTCCTTCAGCTTGTTTAATTTGATTATGTGACTTGGCTGCTCTGTAGGACTCGTTAAGCAAATATTTGAAAAAAAAGAAGAAATTCCATCACCTGCTCCAAATATAACGAAAGGAAGCGACGTCTACGGCGGATATTTACCTGTAGCAGATCCTGAACTAATTTGTTGCCTTCCTTTGCTTGATTGGGGTGAGACCGGGGCAGAGTGCGAGGAGAGTTTTTTTCCATCCTTCGAAATCACTAGATTCACATCCGATGTCGAACTCATTGCTGAAACGACAAAGTTTAAGTATATTGCATTAATGAAACTACAAACTCCGAGGAAAATTTTCTGCTCCAATTAAAGTTCACTTATAAAATAATTTGTAGATATATCTATATGAATGACCTTCGAATGCTCAGGAGAGGGTTACGAAGGTCATGATAAGGTATTTCACAAAGTTTTTCAAAATGTTTACTACAAGTACCTACATAATACCAACCTTCAAATACATTTCAGTAAAAAATCCTGCAATCCACTATCATATTCAAGTTGAATACAACTATGCGTTTGAATTCAGTTGGAAATTTTTCAAGCTTATAAAAATCTTTTCAAATCTACTCTTTCAAAAAAGAGAGAGTAATTTGGTGAATGGTTGCCCTAATTAGGAGATAGTTGCATTTTACTCTAAAAACGATTTCTGGTGTAATTGGCGCTTCTGCTGCAAACTTAATTCAACCTGGCGCTCAGTGAATTTTGTATTCCAAAACCTTTTAAAAAAATTAAACTACTTTCACGCTATTTAATTTATGCATTTCACAGTCCCATTGAATTTAAAAATCAATGAAACTATGTACCAACAAATATTTGATAGAAATTATTAATCGAAAATAATGAAAACTCCTATAGTTTGAGAATTTTATCCCTAAATGTCCATTTTCATACAATGATTGAAACAATTATTTGAGATTTTTACGATTTCTGAATTTTATCATCAGAATAATCAAAACCCAATTGCCTGTAAACGCAAAAGCGGAAATAAGAAAAAGGTCGGAAATGGAATATTTTCTGGGTTTCGTCGTTGTTTTTGTATACAATACCCGCAGGCAATCATGAAAATGTTATGAAATAATTCAAGGAAATTAATCATGAAGCATGATAATTTATTAATTAGGCGATAACTTGTTTGTTTAAGTGGTAACTATTTACCCTGAATGCAATTACTTATAAATTATTTTAGAGATTATTTAAAAATAAAGATAGTTCCCTTTGGAAATTAAATTAAAATGTCTTATCGATTGATAAAACTATTTGCAATTATGCAATTCAATTAATTTGTAGCTTCTACTATGTACTTTAAAATGTATACAAATATGTATACAAATTATTTCTACATTATATCGTATTGTATCTACTGTTTTATACATACATACATGGTTCCGTCGACTTTTAATCCCATTTGTAAATTGTAAATAAGCTTGATACTTACAAAACCCTTATATAATACTTAAAATAACAGTGAAATTTGGCTCATTTGGCTTAATACAAGCAACAATAAATTACTTACATAAATCAAACTAAACTTAATAAACAACAAAAGCAAACAAAATCACAACAATTCGACAATAATTTTATGATTTACAGGACTTCCGATTACTGATCCGTTGACCACTTTACCTTACCAAATTTCATCTAAATCAATTCGGTGGTTCTATAAATTTTTGAAACACCATTAAGTGGTTTTGAACAAAAATTATTTTCGAGTAAAATGTATTTAAAGTTTTAGATTTGAAATGATAAACCAGCATCAATCATTTTGGGTCCGATTCTTATGAAACTTTATAGAAAATTTTCTTAACATATGATAGGTACTAAAAGAAAATGCAAAAATCCCAAAATCTACTTTTCTTTATCCTCATTACTAGGTATGTCTCCCGAATTAATAAAATGAGTTTTGACTAAGCAAAGGCATTCCAAATCTAGAAAATCTAGAAAATTTTCCGTTACTGATTATCTATTTCAGAGCTTTTCGAAAACGTTCGGACTGAACAATTAAGCATGACAACACTGAACCTCTCTGAAAAGAGCAGAAATTCCAGCAGAATCCATCAACTGTCAGGCGGCTGTCAACTGCTGTCAACCCACCCTGTAGGCGGAATCATGGAACGTCACTTGGATTGCAACAGTCAATTTGTAGTCAAGTCACAGCTGGCTCTTTGTTTTGTTCACTTCACGCTCCCGCTCAAGTCGATTTTAGTTAATTTACGCCTGATTCGGGTAATGGGCAGTTCTCCCCCAAAAAAATTACATTGCTCATGAGGTGCTTCGTTCTGTTTCTGAAGTAGTCGATGAAAAACAATCAAAAGAATTTGAAGTGAGTCCATTTGATTTTGTGTTTACATTTGTGATTAGTTCCGCGAGTTGCGTAGAAAGCAATTTTAATTATTTGTGGAGCTAAATATATCCGAAGAGTGTTGAGCACTATTCCATGTCCCCCAGTTTATTACTTTGCACGGCCAAGCTCATTGGGTCGAGGCCGCAGCCTGTTGCCAACTAGAATCTAGAAGGACGCAACAGCGAGCGGAGCGACCACTTTCCCGCACCCGTGAGGAGACCGGTTTCTTAATATTTATTTTACCGACAGACGCTTAATGAACTCACAAGAAAGCTTCCGTCTTCCACCGAATTGGGGAGGTTTGATTAGAAGGTGAACAGCCGGATCCTGCATGGGACCGCGGGCCTGATTGCGTGAACCCAAGGTCTTCTGTTATCAGGAGCCCCGAGGGAAGCGTTAAATATTTAAAAGGGAAATTACGCAACACTCGTTGATTCAGTGCAGAGTTATGAGCTCAACGTCGACCGTCGTCGTGCCCGAAACTCGGAGCAATTTTGTTTGCATTTACTTAGCAAATTTGCATGAGTCCCGAAGTAAAGTCAGCCAAAGTGCTGTTCTTAGATCTTAGCTCTGTAATCTTTTAATAATCCGATGATATCACCTCCCGGCCATGGTGTAAATAGTGCGACAGAGTGCCGCACGTTTTTGTGACTATACCAACTAGTTCTAGTCGCAAAAGCTGCAAAAACTTTCGATTAGATTGGTGATTGACTTCGGGCGCCGGCATGCTCCTCTGCGAAATTAAAAGTTGCACTGTCAGGACTTTTCAATAAAACGGGTTGTTCTCGTCGAGGCTTTCATGGCATTGGAAATGGTCAAAGTACTTAAGGTCAATGGCTGTTTGAGGTTTCTCAGCTCAGTTCCAATTGAGTGCAATTTCGAGCGGTTATTGTCAACGAATTAGCGTTTTTAGCCATTTCAAAGAAACTTAATTGAAGAAGATAAACGATTAATTTGGATTACAGCGGACTGAAATGCTTCAGTGGTCTTATTTAACAATATTTTTTATTTATTTAGTTACATTTTATTAAACACAGTCCATAAACTATAACATTTAGAAGAAAAGTGAAAATGCATGAAACTATAAAATCTAGAAATAATTTAGAACATATTTTCGTTAATTTTTTGCAGATACCTATTTTGGTTATTTTAAGTGAACACATTTTTAAAATCAGTCCTGCGGGCATAGCATATAAGTTAAATTGCAGATTAAATTATTCTGTAACTGTAACTTAGAATTCAAGAAAAGAAAGTTCTGAAAGTTCGCCTAAAAACACTCTTTACAAAATATAAAAGATGGAAAAAAACGACCTCTAAATTGGTCATTTTAATTTGAATAAAATATGTACTGAATGTTAAAAATTTTATTTCAAGGAAGACAAGATCTCGTTGCAAAGATAACGACCAAATAACAAAAATTCATTTATTTTTGCTCAACGGCAAACAAATTTGATAACTTCAAGCTTTAATGCACCGTACTAATTAAATTTTTTGCACCTTTTTTTATAATTAAGCTTTTGTTCATTAAATAATTTTTCTACAAACTATTATAATTTTACATTTATAAATGATATACATAGAGAAATGTTACATTATTTTAAATGTTCGTTTAAGTTTTTGGTAAGTAATTGATTCACATTTTTGAGGCAAATTCAGGGTGGCGAGTGTTTAATATGCATACAAATCAGAATTTTTGAACGAATTAAATTATACCATTAATATCATTTTAACAAAGTATAAGCTTTTATCAATATTTAAAAAGAAAATAATTACGTAATTCATAAGTAACCTTTTATCAAGAAAGGTGAAGTGAAAATTAAACCATCTGTATCATGTAAGGAAACTGGATTCTGATTCATTAATCCATTAATCAATTAATTTTTAATGGCACCGCATTGTTGTAAATATTTATAATATTTATAAAAGCTGTTGTAATGTTTATTTATAATTGCACTTGAGAGAAAATATTTTCGAAAATATTCTGCATCAGTTTTCTGTGGCCATCTGGCAAGTTAAGATAAAAATTAATATTTGCCAAACTGAACAGATTGACTGTTGAATGTGTATTTAAGTTATTTACTACTTTTTTCAGTCCGATAATAGGTTTATTGTACTCGTTTCGACTGATTTAACTTAATATTAAATTATTCTATCAGAAGATTGCATTCATGCTGAGCTTGATTTTCATGCTTAAGAAGCTTAACACGTATAATGCTTTGAGACGACTTTATTAAGTCACATACACTGACTGAGATAGATTTTGCGTTTCAAAATTATAATGAATTTCTACACTCGTCGCTCTAAAAGCTACCTTTTAGTTATGATGGAAAAGGATTATTATATTATTGTATTAAAAATATTTAAAGTGGCAAATTGGGGCTCGAAATCCTTATTAAATTTACCGAATATTCTCATTTCCAGATCCTACTCGAATTGGTGTCATCATTGCAATATGGAGCAAATAAATATAAATAACACTGGCTAATCAAATATTTCCTATGAGTCATTATTCAAGATAAGAGTTAAATTCTTTGGCAAAACCATTAAATCTTATTCAGTTGTAAATTGACTAAGTGTACCACATGTGAGGCTCATTGCCTTCGAAACACATTTCCCAATTTTCTGCAAAGAACCCTCAAGCAATATATTCATATCATCTAGATGACTTATAAGTAATTCTTATTTAATTAAATGCTTTCATTAAATCAAACGCAAATTCATATGAAGATAGGGAGAAAAATAAGAGATAAAACATATCACTAGGCGGGGATTAAATTTGATGCGTAAATAAATATAGGATTATAAGTAATATTATTCCTTTGAAGTAACGCAGTATATCAACAGAAATAATTACTTGCCAAGTTATTAATGAAAGCGCTCAAAAATTCTTACCAACTGCTGCCTTGAGGAAGGTCATTAATTTTATCGTCTTAATGTTGCGAACGCTACCGGTTACACTTTGTTCTTCGCGCTCTTGTTTCATGAATTGCAATTTTCCAATTATAAATTTCTTGCGCATTGCGTTTATCATGAGGATTAAACAATGATTAGTAGATTGCAATCGAATTCTTTTTATTCGAAATGTTTTTAATTCATTGAAAACAAATGACGGCTCTTATCAACACTCTGAATCGCACTCGAAACGATGTTTTGTAGTACAATGAATATTGTTCAATAATAAACTTTTATTGTTTTGTACCTTGAACGTTTTGAAAATGTCTGATTTACTAGTAAACGAATGATGAATATAGACATTGAATTGTATCAGCTGTTCGAGTTTTAACTGCAAGGTACATTTTAAAGAATTTTTCATAAATACTTTGCATTGTGCAATATTTGTGTAACTTGGCCTTACCACAGTTTTGCATGGAGCACATCGAAACTTAAAACTTATTATTGCATTTATTTACATTGTAAATGTATTCAGTATCGGTGAATTCATTTATTTTTTGTAAATAAATTTCCAAGTAAACCACTTTTGAACCTTTCCGTAAAGATAAGGTGTTACTCGAGTCTTTTCTAAATTGAAAGTTTTTTCTTATATTCTTCAAGGCCTCGTTCCCTCATATTCTGTTAAATACAAAAACTGAGTTACAGTAAAACAATATCTCGCAATTTCAATTTGTTTATAAGCTGGACACATCTAGTATAAAAAAATTTAAATATTTCATACTATATCATATGTTTGTTTCGTAATACTACTTATTTAATTCGTTTATAAAACCCAGGATTGAAATTCGTAATTTATTTTTTGTTCCTATGTAATATGTATATATGGCATTTGCTCTCGAGTTTAACACCATTGTACCCATAAAAACCATAAAAGCACCTCCGATAATTAATAATTTATATTACTTTTAAGTTCCGTGAAATTAGATATTTACCGAATTTGCCTTTACCTTTAAAACTAGGGCTATCGTATTGAAATTTAAGGACAATTATTTTTCAAGATATACTAATTTTTTGGAGGATTTTTTTTCTGTTTTTCTGTTTTTCAGCGAATGTATATTTCGTTTCTATTTTCAGAGAACCTCAACATGCCAAATGGTCAATAAGAAGCCAACTAATGAGCATTATACGGACTAAATTTCGAAATCTTCTTAAATCATTCCGCAAGAAAAGTAATAAGTTTAGCAAAATGTCTACAGCAAACGGTGAATTAAAGTATCAAGGAAGCGATGCACATCGTTTACCATTGCGGAAAACAATTTTAAATTTTCTGCACAGATTTTTCGTTTTGATAGTACGATGGATTCTTTCTTTTGCTTATGGTGGCAAGGGAAGATCTATGCAGCCGATTTCTGATCTTTTGCTGCTTGAATCAGCAACATCAATTGCACATAAAATTAGGACAAAGAAGGTAAGATGAGAAAGCAATTAATATAATAATTTTATTATCATAAGGTCAAGCTGACGCGTGCTTATTGTGGATAATGATAAAACAATATAAATAATAAACGACAATACATAAACACAGCAAACTTAAAGTCTAGTGGATGATATACATAAAAAGTCTATAAACCTATCGGACAAAAATTTATGAACATAATTCGATATCGATTGCTTTATTTAGCGAATGAACATTCGCATCAGCGCTACAAAAGTGGGTCATAATGAATCTTTTGATGTCCTCCCTCTCCCCCCAGGTAACAAGTGTGGAAGTAATGAAATCTTATATAGCCAGGGCTAAACTGGTTAATCCCCTGCTCAACTGTGTCGTTGATGAACGATTTGACGAAGCTCTTAAGGATGCTGCTAAAGCTGACGAACTAGTCGCAAGTGGCAAGTATACTGAAGAGGAATTAGCCACAAATAAACCTTTCCTGGGCGTTCCCATTTCTACAAAAGACTGCATCATGGTCAAAGGTAGATGTCGCAGATAGCAACAATTTTAAGTTTTGCTCATGCATAAAATTGCAGGAATGTTGCAAACTTCGGGACTGCACAAAAGAAGACACATTAGGGGAGATGATGACGCTGACTGTGTTGCGCTAATGCGGAAAGCAGGAGCAATTCCATTTGCCCTCACAAACGTTTCTGAATGTTGCATGTGGTTAGTGCTTGCATACTCTTGCCTTTTTAATGTTGTGAAATGAAATTGCTTTTAAATGTTTAGGTGGGAGAGTTCAAATCCTGTTCACGGGAGGACTCGTAATCCTTACGACACGAACAGACTTGTTGGGGGCTCAAGTGGCGGAGAAGGTACCATTCAAGTAAGTAGGATTTTCTTGAGCTTTTATAAGCCTCTCACTACAGATCGTTTCAATAGATGTTCATTTCCGTAAGAGGCAATATGCCTTTCTGGGTGTAAAAAATTTAAAAATGTCGTTTAAGTGTTTGCGAAAGAAAATTTATTTAAAAATCCTTGTGTGAAAAATGTTTCCACGAATCTGTAAAGATATTCTCCGCTTAAATATTTTTAAATCGAATAGGTTCAATTTCATCATTTAATTTTCATTTGGTTAAAAAGGTCTAATTTACTAAAAAAGCTTGTAAATTTTAAACGGTTCAAAATAAATTTATCACCCCAAGACTATCACTTGCTTAATTCACTTTAATTAGTTTTTCCATAAATAATAACTAGAAAATAAAGTCAGCTTTAAAACATAAAAATTTATTCCTCAGGCTGCGGCAGCATCACCTTTCGGTCTTGGCTCAGACATAGGAGGATCTATTCGTATTCCAGCCTTCTTCAATGGAATATTCGGGCATAAACCATCAAAATTCATCGTATCAAACAAGGGTCAATATCCGATTCCATTCAGCGAAGAGCAAAATTCCTTCCTAGGACTTGGTCCTATGTGCCGATATTCAATTGATTTAAAACCTATGCTCAAAATACTCGCTGGGGATAAAGCTAAACTGCTTAAATTAGACGAACCCGTAAATCTGGCGAATGTAAAATTTTTCTATCAAGAAAGCGATGGAGGTGGATATTTAACAACACCAGTCGAAAAAGATATAAGAGACGGTCTGCAAAGGGTTGTAAGACATATCGAAACAGCGGTTAAAGCCAAACCACAAAAAGTACAATTTGATAAATTCCGACAATCGGCCGCTATCTGGTTTGCTAATATGAAAGATTCAGCAGGAGTAGGGTTCGATGCCCAATTGGCAAACTTAGACGGAAAAATTAATCCCTACACCGAACTCCTGAAATGGACAATTGGAGCCTCAAATCATTCCTTTATTGGTTTAATGACTGCTGTCGTTGAAAAGAACGGAGTCGAGTACGGTTCTGAGAAGTACTATCACATGGTTAAGAAACGCGACGATCTTCTTCGAGAGGTTCAAGATGTTCTCGGTGACAATGGAGTTCTCTTATATCCAACTCATCCCACCGTTGCTCCCTATCACAACGAGGCTTTAGCGCGAGCTCTAAATTTTTCATATACAGCCATTATAAATGTTCTGGGGCTACCAGCCACCGCAGTTCCTCTTGGTCTGGGAAGTGAAGGATTGCCGATCGGTATACAGGTCGTTGCTAACTTTAATCAAGATAGACTATGCCTGGCGGTCGCTGCTGAACTAGAGCGGGCTTTCGGAGGTTGGGTCCCCCCAGAGATCACGGCGTAAAGTACTTCAGGGACAAATTTTTTTTATAAATATTTAAAAGTTATAAATATATTTTATAATACAACTTTTATAATTGTTGGCATGAAGATATTTCTTAAAAATAAAGTAAAGGAAACTTAAAATTTTATATATTCATTTCTTTTGTAAACATCTATCTTTATACTGATAACTGTGGTTAGAGAATTTTAGGAAGATTTGAACCAAATAACAGCTAAAATTTTGTTTGAAAGCGCTAAAAAACCTAAATTAAATGAAGGACACTCCACTCCTTTGACTATGTATTTCCTCAAATTTAAAATATCTCAAGATTTTGATTCAATGAATGTATACGAAAAATTTGATTGAATTATTTAGATTAATAAATGTGGAAAATATTTTTTCCTAAAATAACGACACAAAAGAAAGTGCAAACCCATATCCCTTTGGCCAATTTGTTGCCTCATTAACGTATAAAATTTTATTAAAATCCCCTCACCTTCTCCGGATGTTTGTTTTTCGGCTTTTGTATTATATAGTCATATAGAAGAACTAACAAAGTATTTTTAAATATTCAAATCTAGTAATAGTTATTTTGATTATACGAGCAATAGACTGCGAAATATTTTAAACAAATTGACCTTTTAGAACTGTAACAAAACCAGTCAGACTCGAGCTTTTTTAAAGAGGGGCCCAAATGTTTCCCTAAAGAATCTTTTATGATTTAAAGAATTTATCGCTTCTACACTGCGATGAGACTAGTAAATGAAAGTCGATTTATAGCAACAAGCGGTTATAATATTTATTTTCTTCCAAAGAGTTCACTTCACAAAAGAAAACAGAAACCTTAGAGGAGTAAGGAACTTGCGTTAAATAAATTTCTTCAGATTCTATCAAAATTATATCATAATTTTTTGGAAGTTCACAGTCGAATAATAAATAGAAAAAAAAAAATTAAAGTCCAAATAAGCTACGACACATACACACAGCCGTGCTCTGAGGCGCCTGGAAGGCATTGAATGTTGGCCGATCCCGTCTTACCCTTAACTCACTTTGCCCCCGAGCTGGGTGATTATCTTCAAGATATCGCCCCGCTTGCGGCTGATCAAGTCGTGGTTGAGTGGCCCCACGCCGTCAACAAGCTCGTACCTGTTGATGTGGTCGGATATGTTGTCTGCCATGCAGAGGACGTGGATGCCGCAGTCGTAGCTGTTCGACTGCTGGAGGCATCGGATCGCCTTTGTCGTGGCGTTCGGACAATTTAAGGCGGCTTTTATCTTATTGATAAACTGCTGGCAATGGTACAGGTTCGAGCTCCCTGACGAGTCAAAGTGGAAGAAGGCACGTTCAGGTCTGGAAAAGACGAGCAAACTCCAGTGGGTTCCACCGGGTTGATGGGACTCGTTATCATTGAAGGCGAAGAATATGAATGGTTTCGTTGCAGCACCCAGCGGGGACAGGAAAACGCTAATTTCGCATTCCGGGACAATTTTAATGCAGTGTGTTACGTCCGGGGAGACAAACAGCATGTCAGTATTGCCCTTGTATTTAACCTTATCCAAGTACTCAAAATAAAAGGAAATTATTTGATCGTTCAGCCAGTGGGGCCCCTGGAGCAACTGTACATCGGAGACTCGCAGCAGAGAATCATGGAAGTTCAATGCAATTGGGTCGGGGTGCGAGCCGCTCATTTTTGTAAGGCATTCGATTGACACCGGGATCTGTTTGTGAAAAAATAACTCCTGAGTGGATGCAAAGCCACTTCATCGCAGAAACCAAACAATTACCTTTCAAGATTTAAGATAATTTTCGTTTCTTTGGTTCGCCTTCTTGCGCTATTTTACAAATTTTCCTCTCGTTCGTTATTTTGACACACAGCTTAACCTCGAAGTTTACTATTTGACAGCTGTCACTTAGGAGGGGGATTCTTTTAAAACAAATGTTTTTGCCTACCTTCGGCCCGCCACTCTATCAAACAATTTCCACGCTAGACACACAGCAATAACACAAGATTCGTTGAAAACTTTTCTTCACTAAGCACTCACGGCGCGAAAATGTTTATTTGGAAAAATCAAAATCACAGTTGCCGTGATAACACTCGAAATTCTACAAATTCGGAACTCTGTAGTGCAGTGCAGTGCCCCTACCTCGATGAACTGCACTACCGATTTTCGAAACGAATGCGCACTAATACTGCAGTTCCGTAGGGATTTTAACTGATTTTCTTGCCAACTTTTGAAACTTTGTTTGGCTTAAATTTTTATAATTTTTTTATTAATAAAACATAAAAGGGATGTTATGGGACCATATTATAATAATAATAAATATCTATGATGTTGCAACATTCACATTTCACAGATGAAAGAGATGCCCAAACTCTGCGGGTATATAAAATTATTCTATTATTACATTTAAAACTTAATTAGCCCCAAAACCCAGAGGTGGTAATTAATTATGCCATTTTTGGATTTCTTTAATCCCTCGCCTCCAGAAGATTTACTACTGGATGGGACAAGAGCTATTTGCAATTTATGATTATGAAACTAATAAAATATATTAAACTAAAGAATACTTTTAAGATTTAATTAAGGAATTTCTGGACATAAAATCGTAAAGAAAAGATAAATATGGAAAAAGGAGTATCATGCAACAATTTAAGTTTAAAATTTAAACTTACCTTTGTCCAAACATTGTGATAAAAAAAAAGCTTTAGTGAAAAATCGTTTAACGTTGAAATTATTATTAAGACAATTTATTATATGTACGTATCGAAGAAGTTTTAACAATTTCTCAAATTTTTTAATTTATTAAATATGTACGATGAACATTACTTTTGGGACCTTACATTTAAATATCTCATTAACTATGAATCTGGAAACCAATTCATTAGAGAATAGTTTTAAGAAGAAAAAAACCATAAGATCAACTTTATATGACCAGATAAACCGACACAATGCAGTTTTTTTAGAAGTTTGAGTCCCACTCCGACAGTCGTTTAAAGGAGGAGGGTAAGGCCGGTTCTTGGCTCCCACTGAAAATGGCTTAAAATACATGGAATTATTACTTAGACGAATTCAAACCATATTTATTTGTTTATAATCATCTGTTATGCACACTATTCAATTTATGACTCCAAAGAAGTTGTAGCAGTCGGGACCCATAATATTGGGATTGTAAAATAAAAATACGGAGGCCCCTTAGGCCTTCATCAAAGATTTTCCAACATTTCAGTTTGCAAGACTGCAGTTTGCAGAAAAATATTTGAAAGACAGTTCCGTTTGGTCAAAAATATAATTTTTGGTGATGAAAAAAAATTTAGTGTGGACCAATGGTTTGAAATTATTATTAATATTACTGGCACGACATCCGCACAGAAAAACAAATATTGTCCTTATTTTTTCGTTTTTCCCAAGCTTGTGTTTTTCCTGGTACCGAAAGAAATGACGCTGAGTTTATAATAAGTTTCAGCACTTTATAAATACAATAGAAAAATTTCTTACAAAACAAACTAAGAACAACTCGGACTGCAATCAATACGATGTAGGTCGAACCAAGATTCGAATTTGGATTACATTCGTATTAATAAAAAATTCGATTGATGTACATTAATTAAAATTTTAAATGTTAACAAAGAATTACCAAAATTATCAGTTATATTATAACTCATGGTTTCCATTTCTTTACCGCCAAATCCTCCCTTTTGACTTAATTCATCATGTTCTATACTTTAACCTTAGTTCTTACTCCAAAAAAATACTTAAAAAATATAAGGAATATTGAAGTAAAACAGATCATAATTTAAATAAGATTTATTTTTAAAAATAGTTAGTTCTTGATAACACCTATAGATTAGATTTTAAATGACAAAATTGGAACACAACGGGGGGGATGATAGTCACACTTGAGATTAGTAAATTTTTTAAAAAGGCAATTTAGAAACAAGTTCTTAAAATTCGAAAGAAAATTAGTTTTCAATTATAACCAAAATATGATTTGTTCGTCGATTAGAATTAAATACAGACTGCAATAAGTTATATCCTTTTAAACTACATAGAGCACCGAATGTAACATATTCTTTTTTTTTTTGCGGATTAAATTTCAACTATTGGAGATGTTAACGTTGCAAGTATTTCAATTTGCAGTAGCGCTGTATTCCTTTATTAAGGTTCTTTTGTATTGTATAAAAAGCTACGGCTGTAACATAATATTAAGAATAAATAGTTTTCTCGACCCACTCGTCCATACTAAATGTTGCCATATTTGTACCATCAATGTCTCTTTCCTTGAATATATCTGGAAAGAAAAAAAACAGTAGATTAGATGATTTCACATCAAATTTATTTCGCAGGAACTGTAAAAATAAAACTGAAACGTATACTGTACATTTAAAAAAAATAAATATCCATTGTAAATCATAATATCATTATTCAATATAATCAATCATCAACTTGAATTAAATGAATTTAAGATCTTCAAAATGTAGATTGTTTGTATTGGGTTAAAAAATTCTACATATAATCGCTGCAAACCGCATTTCAAAATTGAAATTTTTGGGGATTTGGGGGAGACTTCGGCAGCATCTACTAGGGCAAATAATAGTCAGAATACTATAAATATTTTAAAGGCTAGATTCATCCAAAGTAAACTTTTTCTGTCAATACATGAAATTTGATTTTAACGTAGCAAATCTCAAAAAATACTTATAATATTGTAATTACTGTTGGTCCCACAAAGACAAGTATATTGCTAAAATATCTCCGATATCATGTCAGTAATGGAATAAGATTTGTAAATAATAAAAATATGTATGTACGTTTTAAAAGTAATACATGTTCATTCTGCAAAAAGTTTGCTAAGGCTCGATAAAGTCAATAATATTTAAGGTCAATAATATCAAGATTTTAATCGATAGAAATTCCAAAGAATAAAGAGATTCTACTTTGGAAAAATCCCCGGAAACCTGAATTTTGGCATGAATCTTCCTTTTGTGGTTCCAAATAAAATTGCAAAAGTCCCGAACGCGAGTGTCGCTAAAAAAATTTACGCGGGGTCAAAGGTTACTAAAAATGGTTTTTAATGAATATTTTGTTAACGGCCACTTTAACTGAAAAAGTATTGGTTATCAAATTTTTAGCTTCGGTTAGCGGAGACAAATTCCAAAATACTATTCTTAAAGTATAGATTTAAATCTTGGGTAGTTTATGGTTTTCATTAAAATTGCCCAATTATTAAATATCTTTGGAACAAGAAGGTTTTCGAGGAATAATGTATGACTTTTTATTTATTTTTTAATTGAGAAATAAGCCTTACTTTTACATGTCTGTGTGGTCAAAAGGGAAGGAGAAAAGATTTAAACAAGTTTGTATGGAAGAAGAAGATTTGTTTTCTAAACGTTTTTGTGTGTGTCAACTATAATTAAATTTATGTTTTATTTACTTATCCTAACCAAAATTGATGTAATAAATACTGATCAAAAGGGTGCTATTTCCATTTTTGAATGTTTATTTTTTGGTTTGTTAATAAAAATAATGAAAAACAAATTTGCTACAAAAATAATTATCTCTTCATAAATAATATCATTGGAAAAAAACATTTGCACTTGTAAAGAGCTACCACTGTAAGTTTTGTTCGGTTTTTGTAAAATTTGCTTAGAAAAAGAGCTTCTTTTGAACAGACTGGGATGGATAGACGTAGAAAAATAACAGACATATTTACAAGGTTGCAGCTCTTATTCCTTTCTTACCAACTCTACAAAGAAAAGAAAACAAAGCCTGACACAACAACATTGCCTTGGTAAGACTCAATCTCAGCAGCAGTGACTTCAACACTGCCCACCAATGTTTCGTTATTTTCTGTGTTGTGCGAATTTACTATATTTATACTTTTCAAATATGCGATGCATATTAGCTACAAAAGCTCAATTATTTCTCTCTGTGATGCAATTGACCTCGAAAATGAGTAACTCTATTGCAATGTCTATCACTGGACAGTGGACAAGTGGGAGAGAGTTATAAATATTTTCTACTCATCGATTGGAATTCAATACTGAATTCAATAGTTCAGAATCTAGTCTATGTGTAAAGAAATAGCTTAAACTACAGACTCGTTAATCAACTGCTATTCATTAATGATATTAGGAAAATGCAAGAAATCATCTTTTAATATTGTAATTCTCCGAAACATTCGAACTCTTGTTGTGCAAAACCGGTTGCTGTAGTAACACTTGAATGCAGGTTTGTAGGGACAGATTTAATATCTCCACTCGAGCAAAATTTTACTCTACCCGAATTTTAAATAAGAACTAATCCTGCTTTTGAAAGCAGTTAAAGAGGCCGACCATAGTGTATGTGTTTTTCCATTGGTTCTAAATCATTTCCACTATTGTAGCTACATAAATTCTAAGGCTTTGTATCGACAATTAGCAAGCACTTCTAAAATTGCATTTTAAAGCGTTTCTGAATAATTACATTACTATCATTCTAATATAATTTCACTTGTAAGATGCTTAATAAAACATTTTTATTGCCTAGCCAAAATAGGTTACATTCAACGACCTTAGTTTTTTAACCTCTTCAGGAATATTGGCACATACAGATATAGACAACACCCTAATCTAATGAATTAAAAACAAAATCGAGTTTCTCCTTACAATTCTAATAATATTTTTTGTTAGCAAAATTTGCTACAAATTGTACCTCTTTACAACTAATTTAAATACCTACTTTTTGAGTATGAAACATATTACATACTTTCAAAATATGTATGACAAAACTATTCGTTTCAAAACTTTTACAAAAAATTAACTAAACATTTGTAGGAAATCTTTTTTGGAAAATTATTGCTTCAAATCTTCTTCTCATTGCTGAAATTAAATGCCTACATCTCTTCTAAGGAATGTTTTTCCCTTAATTGCATTAAATAATTTATCATTATTTCTAGTATTTAGTTGAGAAACTGCATTTTTTACATCTATTCAAAGATGCTCTATCAGATTCAGATTCGAACCATATTAGGCCACTCAAGAACATCAATAAAAATGTTTCGAAGGGATTATTTTATAGGCTTGGTCGTGTGCTTTGGATTATTATCTTGCTGGATTTTTTAAATTACAGGTAAATTCTCTTCAGTCCGTGGCAGCTTTGTTTTTCAGTATGTCCATATATTCTTTCGTCAGCATGCTCTCAATTTTGAAAATCGAACCGACAAAAATTGAATCTCCTTCATGTTTAACCACAGGCGCTATATACCTGGCTATACCTGGGGTCGACGAACAAGCCTTCTTCTATCTGGTTCAATTCTACTGATCTTTGTTTCGTCACCCTCACTCAATTATTCGGATTCACAAACGTCTTCTTTTGTGATGCTCTACAATGTAGCCCAACCTCGACTATCCTCCTTCTAATGATTCTTGATTACACTTATACTAGAAGTTTTTCGATGATCTTTTTTAAAGCGCTGAGATTATGCGACATCGACATTGATTGAAAAGTAGACTAACAATAGTCCACATGTAGTAAAGAACATATGTATCTAATTATTGACCAAATTTAGATTCTTCACTTGAAAATCTCTTTAGGAAATCAATTTTTTTGCAATTTTAATTCATTGTCAGTAATCACACCTAAATATTTTTCCTCACGCGTGAGGGAAAAGTGCCACTAAAACGCACGCCTTTTCGGTTGTAAAGTGGCTTATTATCCACTAGTGCTTTATTGTACAATTCGGGCGGTGCGTAACCGATTTCTTACGCTGGCAGCTAAACAAACTCGCTCGTGCGTTTATTGCTGCCAGCGTGCGCAACCGGCTACGCACCACCCTTGTTGCACAATATAAAGCACGAGTGGATAATAAGCCACTACTATTTCCCCACTAGTGAGGGAAATGTGTCACTAAAACGCACGCCTTTCCGGTTGTAAAGTAGCTTATTATCCACTCGTGCTTTATATTGTGCAACAAGGGCGGTGCGTAGCCGGTTGCGCACGTTGGCAGCAATAAACGCACGAGCGAAGCGAGTTTGTTTAGCTGCCAGCGTAAGCAATCGGCTACGCACCGCCCGAGTTGCACAATAAAGCACTAGTGGATAATAAGCTACTTTACAACCGGAAAGGCGTGCGTTTTAGTGGCACTTTTCCCTCACGCGTGGGGAAAAATAAAATGTGCAATTCGGGCGGGGCGTAGCCGATTGCTTACGCTGACAGCTAAACACACTCGCTTCGCTCGTGCATTTATTACTGCCAGCGTGCGCAAACGGCTACTTTACGCCCTTGTTGCACAATATACTATATTTTCTACTATCTGGCCCGCAGCCGGCGTTGCCCGAGCACAACTATCCTTAAACTAAAAGTAAACTTTAATAAAATCACAATGTTGTTGATTCCAAAGTGATCAAATGTTGCTCAGAAGGTTAAGCGCAATATCCCCATAGAATTTCTTCTTAATCGCAGAAATACTTTTTACATGGCGCACCATAAACATATTACCGCTCAACATTCCTACTCTCTCTTCGTTGCATAGGAGGAGGTTGTGCGATACATGCTCATAGAATTTCATCTCAATCGGATAAGTGATTTTGGCTTGAGTCACCATAAACATATCTTTGGCGTTCAGAATTTCGTAACTTTTAACAATAGTAAACAATTACAAAAACGTAGCCTATGCTACTACTGACCACCTCTTAGTCTATAAGATTTTATAGACAATTTTCGTGCGCCATCCTAGTCATGCCATTCTGGGTGCCGTGAATAAAAAGTAGTCTACGTCTTAGGTAGGAATGTGTAATGTCTTCATTAACAAAATGAAAATGTTCGACCAAACGTTCAGGCGTAATTGAGCAACAAACATACGGCCATTTTGAATTTCCAAATTTTGTTAGCAGGTTCGAAATTAGTGCCACCGATTTTCCTCTGCACTAATTGACATGAAAATTCTTTTAATTCCCAAAAAATCAGTCGCCATATTGGGTCCGCCATTTTGAATTTCTAAATTGTGATAATAGATGCGAATTTAGTGCCCTCAAAATACCCTTGTTACAAATTTTCACTTAAACTCCTTGAATTTGTAAATTTTTGGTTGCCATATTTGATCCGCCATCTTGAATTTTTAAATTTCAAAAGTAGGTATGTATATCCGCAATCAGAACCTTCAAAAATACCCAGATACCAATTTTCATCGGAATTCCTTGAAATTTACAATTTTTGGCCGCCATCTTGGGACTGCCAATTTGAATCCCGTGAATAAAAAGCAGCCTATGTCCTTTCTCAGGCTCTCTCTCTCTCTGTATATTCAAAGATTGAAACCGTACCCGACATAAGGACTTTCAAATTAATTTTGTTTGCTTAGATTGCCTTTGATAAAAAATGGAGCACTTTGAAGGAATATTAATAAATAGTGTTCAGAATTATAGATAGGCACTTTGCTCTGTTTTAAAATTTTTGAAATTCATGTCTATATGTTATTATGGTTTGCTTATGTTAACATTGGACATTCGCTAAGTTTCTTATGTTAATCCATGTCGATTATGGTTGGGCCTTTAGGTCGCGATATGAAGTGCTTTCACTTCAAAAATTAAAATGATTGGCCGTTAAGGCGTTATTGAGTAACAGACATAGTGGGCCCGCCATTTTGAATTTCCAAATTTTGTTAATAGATTCGAAATGAGTGGCCTCAAGATTCCTATAGTACCAATTTTCAATAAAATTCGTTGAAGTTCGAAAATTTTTAGTCGCCATATTGGATCCGCCATCTTGAATTTCCAAATTTCGAGCGTAGATTCGCAACCAGGAACTCCGAAAACACCAAAATACAAATTTTCACGGCAATCTCTTGATATTTACAAATTTTGGCCGCCATCTTGGATCCGCCCTTTTGAAATCCGCGAATAAAAAGTAGCCTATGTCCTTTCTCAGGCTCTAGACTATCTCTGTACCAAATTTCATTTAAATCGGTTCAGTAGTTTAGGCGTGATTACGCGACACACAGACAGACAGAGCTAGTTTCGCATTTATAATATAAGTAAGGATTTCATAACTAATTTAATTCATTATTTGTAGACATTTCAGCATTACAGTCCTTACCATTAATGCACAAATACTTTGTTTCGTTTATATGTATTTAACTTAAATGATTTAATTACAACAACTTAATGGTTTCATAAACGTCACTGTTTGAATCAAGTTTAACCAGCATAAACATATCTGCAAATAATGGTAGTTTATGGTAATAAATGTAAACATATTAAGAGCATTGGAATAAAAAAAGGCTTGCCTATGATAGGCAACCAGCAAAAAGACGCAATTCCGGATTGGTATGCGAAGTTGAATATCAACGTAAAGAATACCTTTGACTTTCTTCTGATGACTGGTTTTGAGATAACGAAGTCAGTTATTCTCGAATTTGTGGAGATTTAAATAACTTGCCTCGAATACCAATGTACATGTCATGAACTCGTCGAAATGTTGTTATTAAAATTATTAAATTTAAGTCGTTCAGACCGCCGTTCACAGTTTTGGTTGTTGTAAGAGTCTACACCACTTTTTTTTTTTATTTTAGTTTTCTCCCTTTTAAACCACTGCTCATTCTATTTAAAAAAATTTCATACATAATTTACATATTTTAGAGTTTAGAGCATTTTTTAAGCTTTAGAGTTTGAAATGGAAAGAAATGTATGTAATTTCAATTTTTAATAATTTTGTTTTCAACCGAAAATCAATCAAATTACAAACTTGTTGAAAAAATACAGCGTTTAATTTCCAGTGGACTCCAGAATCTTTGTCCGCGTAAGTCAAAAATGAACTTAAATAATCTCATTCCGTTCGGAATATATAATTCAATTTATTTCGCATTTGATTTAACTTTTCGTTGAATCACTACGATACATCTTCTAAGAATGGCTTATTGGAATTAACTATTTTATGGTGTTGGATGTTTGAGTTTAATTTAATCTAAAATATCAGGAATCTTTAAAATATTAAGCCTCTTACATTTTAAATAATGTTAGTTTGTTAGATCTTTTTTCCACTAATGATCAATGAAACTTTGCATTTAAACGGCAACTACACGTTCACGCCAAGTGTGTGTGTTGTCACCTTAAATGCAGCTAGTACTGATTAGAGCCATATCCAATGAAAAATTCTGTGTTTGATAATGTATAATATACTTACTACTTCAATATTTCTTTTTGAAATACACTATTAAAACCGACATTTTGAATACGTAGACTTTTAGAGCAAACCCAATGAGGTTCGAAAAAACAATAAAAATAAGTTTTAAAAATATGCTATAAAATAGACGGCGAAAAGGTGGTTAAAAATATCACAAAAGTAAGAAAAACGTATTAAGATTACTGAATTTTAATAAAAAACGCGAACATTGAAAAAAAAATTAATGATACTACAATCAAAAGCAAATTAAACATATTTTAATCCAGTCTAATTTGCTTGATATCTATCATACGTATTATTATGGATTTTTTTTTAAATATATTATGGAGAATTATAAACCCAACGAAAGGGTAAATAAAACATAAAATGTTTGTGAAGATACATCAATGAATTTGCCTTTTCATACACAAGAACAAAAATATTTTCTACACAAATAAAAAAAAATTAAGAACATAAACCTAGAGCTATTTTAGTTTTCGTAACCACCTAGAAATAAATGACGAGGATTGCGATCTCAACGGCTCAAAAATAACGTTTAATTAGAACAAACACCAGGAAAATCTAGCCAGAAGTAATATTGTATATAGAATCTTAATTCATCATTTCTATTAGATGGAGCATATACCAACAACGACAACCGATTAACAAAATCGTTGCGTAATGTCCATAGTTTAAAAATCAAAATTCTTATAAACTTTTAAATGGATTATCAAATAATTGAAGTTGTCGTATTTTGTATTACGAAATACGAAATAGTGTTTATAAAATGTACACTAATTGTAAGATGATTCCGTGAGAAAAAGGGATTTTATTTAGGATTTTTTTTTTACCTTTTCAAGATTCCATCGATTTAATTGTGGATTTTAGTTATTTTCATATTTTATTCATTATGAAATGTCCATATGATTACATTTTGTCATATTTACGATTACTAAGGTTAGTTTCTATATTCGTATTTTAACTGTTTCCTTTTTAAAGGATGAAGAGCATAATATTTTCTCGTTTATTTATAAAATAATAAAATACAAAATCAGAACCCTGCAGCCATCTAAAAATTATCTCAAGATTTTAATATATTAAGTTAAAAACTAAACAAAACGTGTAATAATAGTTAAAAACTAATGATTCTTTTTTACACATCAAAAATTATACTTTAAAATGGCGAGTGTAAGACTCATCCGTTATAAAAGAAAATAGTGTGAATATATTGTACTAGATTTTTAGTAAAATCCAGCTTTAAATCCATACGTAGGAATAGTAATTTAATCATCTATCGTCGAAAAATACAAATTGTTTCCATCTTCCGGCATTCAATAAATTCAAACGACCGTGAACTTTACTTTTGAATTTTAAGTAAAAAAAAGCTGATATTTCATAAATTGAAATCGAGAGAACGACTTTAAATGGCCAAGAAACTAGATTTTGATTATATGTATTTAAAACGAGTCATTTTTTATAAGATAAAAAATAGGTTTAGTAAAACAATATGCCATTTGGTATATTTATGTCTCCATGTCTGCAGCATTACCAATTCAGGACTGTCTACTAATTTTATTTTTAGAATCCATCAACTGTAAATGAATTCCAGATCACCTGGATATGATGCAGATGAAAGCTGATTTTTGCCTTCAATTCGAATTGTTTTTAAAGAAAAGTAAATTAAATAAAAACGTTTAAAATAATGATTCCATCCATCCACTCACCTATCATAGTTTTTATCTTAACAGCACACATGATGAAGTCATCAAAATTAATCATGCCGTCACGAGACCCATACCGATGTGCTAAAGCATTTAAAATGCGATTGTTAAGATGGTAACCGGCGGAATTGAGAGCATCTCGAAGTTGAAATGCACTCATTCTTCCCGTATTTCCGGGATCGTATAATTTAAAGACTGCTTTCCATTTAGCTATGTCGGTTAATAAAGTCTTGAATTCTTCAAATCCCAATTTTCCAGATTGATCAACGTCCATCATAGCTACCATTGAGCGGCATACATCCTTTGAAAAACCATCACTCGACACTGAAAATAAAGAATTAAAGAAAAAATTTAATAAAAATACATAATACATAATACATTACGCAAATTGTAAGAATTCTGCTAAAGTCATTTTGATTAAGAAATTTCTACAACCGCATAAATAAGCCGATACATACAGCCTTGGCCAAAAGTATTAGGCACCCTAGTTTTTTCCATGTATCTTACAAAATAATTCCAAGAAACATTTATATTGTTTGTCAATATGTTCCTACCGATCATTAATGGTAATTAAGGTAATGAACCCTTTCCTAGAAGGACCATAAAACATCTGGTTGGGAAAACTTATAAATTTGAGATTTTTTAAGAAAACTTCAGTTTGCAATTATTGTTCGTAGTGCAAGCAAGTGTTTAAATTTTGTTGCTCTTTTAACGGATTTGGCTACTATAATTATGAAAATGCCTAAAAGAAGGAAATTAAGTGAGCCAGAACAGTTGCGAATTTTGTTTTTACATGAGCAAGGCAATTCTCAAGTTGAGATTGCTAAAACTGTGAAATTTTCTTGTTGTGCAGTGCAAAGTGGAATTAAACGTTTTCTGGACACAGGATCACACAAAGACAGAAAAAGAACGGGTAGAAAAAGAGTAAGTTCGGAACATGATGGCTGAAATTTGATTCGAGAGTTTCTCAAAAATCGCAAAAGAACGTCTTCAGAGCTTGCTACTAGTCTGCCTCATCAGATTGGTAGGCCGATTAGCGCTAGAACTACAAGAAGAAGACTTGGAGAAGCAGGACCGAAAGGTTGCAAGGCTAGGAATAAGCCTTGGCTTTCAGAAAAAAATAAAACAGCGCGTCTGGAATGGGCTTTAAAACACCAAAGTTGGACGGAAGCGGATTGGGAAAACGTAATATTGTCCGATGAATATAACTTCGAGGTAAGCTTTATTTGGTTAATTTCAATTATTTATAACGGTTGAATTATGCTCAGTCCGTTTGTGAAAGCATTTTATGGATATTGAAAATAGTGCTAAAATTTATTAATTTTCCAGGTCTTTGGCACCCCTGGTGTCACGTTTGTGAGGAGGAGAGTAGGTGAAGCTTACCGTCCCGAATGCGTCGTGTCCACGGTCAAACATGGAGGGGG
This sequence comes from Machimus rusticus, assembly GCA_951509405.1. NCBI lineage: Eukaryota > Metazoa > Arthropoda > Insecta > Diptera > Asilidae > Machimus > Machimus rusticus. The sequence continues at coordinate 7,458,694 of OX608049.1, forward strand.
CAGTGTAATGATTTGCGGTTGTATGGCGTCCGTTGGAGCGGATGAAATGGTTATTTGTGAAGGATGCATGAACAGTAAAAAATATATTGTCGTGTTGGAAGAGGTTCTACACCCATCATTTACGAAGATTTACGATGACACCAATGCGGACAACATAAAATTCCAACAAGATAACGCGCCATATCACACATCTGCAACCAGTATGCGATATTTAAAAAAAACAATGTTGATCTTTTGGAGTGGCCTGCACAGTCACCAGATCTCAATCCAATTGAGTATCTTTGGTGTATACTGAAGCGGAAGATACGGGAGCACAACATCACATCAAAAACAGGGCTGAAACAAATCATCCAGCAAGAGTGGAAAAAAATTTCTCCTGAAGAGTGCTTGAAGCTTGCACGGACAATTTCTAAAAGAATAGCTGCTGTGATTAAAGCTAAGGGCGGACCGACTAAATATTAATAATAAGAATAAAGGACAATAAGTCAAACCTAACTATAGTTTAATTTCCCCTTATCTGCGCAAATGAACCGTGTGGTACGATTTTCATGGGGTGCCTAATACTTTTGGCCAAGGCTGTAGTTGATGATGGCTCCTTGCTATATACTTTTGAAATTTATAGATCCTATAAAATCCATTCATTAAAAATATAAATTAGACTTAAGAAAGGAAGATATAAGAAGAGAATTTAAATCGACACACATGTATGTAAAAGCAAAATATTTGTAAGTATATTTTAATATAACTCTTTAAATTCTTTTTAATAAATACGAGGGGCGTTCAATGTATTCTCGGTATGGGTATGTTAGAAAAAAGATACAACCTTGTAAAAAAGTTATTTATCAATATAGTCTCCCATGATATGAATACATTTGTTTGATCGCGAAATAAGTTTTTCTATTTCCTTAAAAAAATAATTTTCTCCTTGGCCCGAAAAATGCTTATTTACAGCGGACTTGAGCTCATTATCGTCAGCAAATCGCTTTCCCCGGAGGTCTTTTTTTTAAATTTAGGAATAAAAAGTAGTCACTGGGGGCCAGGTCTGGGCTGTAGGGTGGGTGGTTAATTTCCTCGAATCCGCACTCTCGCACAGCAGCCTTGGAGAACCGCGCAGTGTGAACCGGTGCGTTGTCGTGAAGAAGCAGCACTCCTCTTCAACATTGTCGCGTCAGTCATTTTCGTCGTCTTTGACTGGAGGTCGCAAACAAACTAATGAAGTTATCAACATGAAATTTTATATGAATACCCTCAGATAATGTTGTTAGCTAATGATATATTTTAATTACCGACAAAAATATCAAATTACCCCGATACTGAGAATACATTGAACGCCCCTCGTATATGAATAAAATAGTTTGTACCGAAGCTATTTCAAGGGTTTAGTAAAAATTTCTATGATCAGTGTCTTCAGAACTTTTGCGAGTTTTCCTGAAAAATCGAGCTGACGATATAAATCACGATATATGTACTTTGTATCATGTACGCTTTACGGATGGGATTAGATTTTAAAGCACTTTCGAGTATAAAGTAAAAAAAATTAACTAAATTAATTTATTGGACAAAATAAATGTTGAAATACAGTTGTGCGCAAAAGTTTAACACAACCTGTGCTTTTTGGAGCTGTTCACTTTAACAACCTGGATTTTGAAAATCCGAAATTTTTTTATCAGAAAAAAATTATGTGCTTTCATAATCACATCTATCACAATCTAAAAAACGGAGAATTTTGCCAAAAGGTTATATTATGATTTCAATTAAAACATCTATTTTTTATCGAAAGTGAACTGCGCAAAATTTAAGACCACTTGAATAATCTGGCAACAACTGTGTATTTCTTGGATTTAAATCCAAAAAATAAAATCAATCAATGGCTATGAATCACTCTTGATGATTCCACACATCGGGAATTTTGAGTAAAAATAACACGTTTTTTGAGAGACGATTTAAAAAAAAAGTTTAATAGATATAAACAAACTATTTTTTACACATAATTTTACATCAGAACTCATCACATGTGGAGATCATTCCTGGACCACCTGGAAAGCAGCAATATACTAAAAGAGATAGTATGGCCACCACAATCACCGAATTTATCTCCTATCGATCTCTTGTGATAAAAAAGCCAAAGTTCTAGATCCTACAAGTAAAGCATACCTCTGGGCAAAACTTCTTCTATGTTGGAACGAGACCGCTTCAGAAATTTTTGAGAAATTGCAAGGACGGATGCCAAGAATTTCTAAGGCAGTCATGAAGCAAAAGGTAGTTATGTAGAAGAAAATGTGTAATGCCCTGAATTTATAAATGATTTAGCTTTATTATTATGTTTTCTATTAAATATATCTGAAGGAATACAAATGCGTGCCACACCTCGATAACACCGTTTTATTTAAAAATATATCCATGCATAATTGCAAAACTATGAAGCGTTCGAATAATTATGAGCGGTAGTATGACAAAATGAAGAGAAAAATTTTCAAGATAATTTAGCCAACTTAGAAAACAAGAGCTAAATAATAAAAACTAATTAATGAGTAAACTAATATATAAAAGTTATTTGATTACGAGGCCATTGATCCAGCCATTGCATTGTTATTCTACTTCAGGCTAAGAAAACATGTTTTTTCGCATTACTTAAATCTTTTATCACAGAAATGTTGAAAATTTCCACTTTAATCAAGCATATTTAAAAATAATCACACTCATATTTAAAAATAATCCCTTGTAATTTAAAATTAGATAATTAGTTTCTAGGAAGCTGACAAATGTAAGTTTATTTTACATTATAACGAAACATTTAGTTCACTCTCCCCTCTTTTTCAGTCAACATCCAGTACACTGTGTGTATATCATTGTAATATTATAATCAAAAGATTTAATCAACTTTTATACAACAATATTAAAAGCCTTTTATAACTCAATAAATATTCAAAATGCTCAGAATATTTAATGTTAAGGTAAGTAAAGGTGCTCGGAAATAGAAAATAAATTAATCGATGTATGAAAATTGAATCCGAATTTTAAATTTGATTGTAATACTTCGTATTTCGTTCAAAAGCATGCTAAGTACTTATCTCAGTCCAAGGTACTACTAAAACTCAGAGCTTGAAGAAGAAAGATTTTGTGGTGCGGAAGATTTATAAGATCACTCTTCTACGATACTCTATTATAATATTTGTACTGGATACATTAATATATTATTAATTGAGGTGTCTAGTTGCAAAACCCGCTAAAACAGTTTCAGAGCAAAAACATTGTTTCGATTTAATAAGAAGCTACTTCGTCACTCCAACCATAATCCTCAAAAAAACCCTTACCAAATCAGTTTGCAAAGGTAGTGGTTTTTTCAAATACCTCTAAAACAGTTTCGATGCGCTGAAAAATCCGCTAAAACCAAATCAGCCAATCACAGCACGGCATTCCTATCACGTGACGATACAGTATGGCGAATTTATCAACAAAGTGAAAACATTCTGCCGGTTTTTGAAGTTTTTTCGTAAGAAATAATGGATGATTTAACACAATTTATTACAAAATGTGATCCGAAGCACATCCGAAAACTGAAGAAAATATTTTGTGTGAACCGGATTTTGTGGATATGAAGTCTCAGGGACTAAAAATAACCATTATTTTTTATTTTTAAAAGTAAAAAATCATAGAGAAATAATAATCTGATCTTGCAACATATTCGGAACAATCTTATCGCCGTCAAGTGAACTATGGATTTCTGGCGTAAGTTTAAGGAGTATAACCAATATAATAAAAAATTTTCAATAATGGTTAATTTTCAGTTAAAATTTATTGATTAATGTTTAACCATTTTTTAAAAAAAATATATTTTTTACAATGAGATAAGAGTTATCAATTAACTTTTTCAATTTTTATCTCTAATAAGAGTTATTATCCGATTTATTTTTATTGGTTAATGGATAAGAGTTATAATTGATTATCGGATAACAGTTATGGATCATCTTTTTAAACTCTTCTCAATAATGAGAGTTATTTCTGGATATTTATTATTTTGGTAACTCGGTAACCATTACTCAAAAAGGGGAATGGGCATTTTGGACCAAAATTGTGAAGTCGGTGTACAGCAATGAATGATATGTCATACATCGACTTCACAATTTTGGTCCAAAATGCCCATTCTCATTTCTGAGTAATGGCAACTCGGTAAACAAAAAAATTAAAATCCAGAAATAGCTCTCATTATTGAGAAGAATCAAAAGAGGTGATTCATAACTTTTATCCGATAACCAATAAAAATATATTGCTGAATAATGGTTATTCAGTAACCAAAAAAATAAAAATCCCAAAATTGCTCCCATTACTGAGAAAAATTATAAAAACTGAGCGATAACTGTTATCTCATAACCAAAATAAATAAATTTTAAAATAGTGGTTATTCGGTAACCAAAAAAATAAAAATCGAGAATTAACTCTCATTATTGAATAAAATTTTAAAAGCTCATCCATAATTCTTATCTCATAACTAAAATAAATTAATTGTAAAATAATGGTTAAATGATAACCAAAAAGATTTAAAGCAACATATAACAGTTATTATCTGATTTTTATCATAAAACTTATAACCATTACAGTCCCTGGTCTCATGTATATAATATTACATTTTTCATTCAATTTTTATTTAAAATTCAAATCTTTAAATTGTTTTCTAAGTTTCGTGTTCCTTATAATTTAATTAATTCTCATACTTCACTCCTTGGTCATTTCATGGTTGGTTGGCTTGGTCATTTCATAACTGGTTGAATGAAACCATACACATTTAAAAATCAGTCAGTTGCAATTCCCGCTAAAACAAACAATGTCAGTTGCAAACACCGCTTAAATCAAGTGTTCATAACGAAAACCGCTAAAATGAAATTGTTTTCGGTTATTTTTCAGTTGTGCTTCCTTTTTTTCAAATGAAACTTAGTTCTTAAGTATTGCCATAGTCAATAAATGGATATCACTGCAATATTTTTTTTTGTGCTGCCTAATATTAAGTCTTGAACGGATTTTTTTTTATTTCCGTTATTTGGTGAAACCTGTTTTAGCGGGTTTTGCAACTATACCCCTCAATTAATTTAAAGAACGATTTTATACCTTATATTTTCTGAAATCATATTTTATACGTTACCTGTACATAATCCTTATAAGGTGTATTTTACAATTGTTGTGCATGATCTCTTTTTTTTATTGACTATCAAAGTCCTGCACCAGTAACTCAGATTTAATTAATTTATATCCAACAGTCTAGGACTTCCAATACAAATTTTAAGTTTTTACGTCTTTGGTGCAGAACTTTCTAATCTAACAGGCATATATATTATCATTTCACCTTACGAGTATCAAATAATAGAGAAATTAAGTGCAAAAAGAGAAACAGCATTAAAATACATTTTTTTACAAAAGATAAAGCGGAATTCCTATAAAATATTTTATAGTATTCAAATCACCCTGCAAGCAAGAACACTTTGGAACATACAAATGATCTGTATCAAGCCACGCGAATATGAAAAGTAGGCACAAATTTAAAATTAAACTCTTACACTGCACACTTCCTAAGCGATCCTACGATTGAACAAGAGATGAATTTCATACCAGCGTTTTTGACTCTTCTAAATTTTTAATATATAAAATAAAATATTGAACAATTTCTTACAATTCAAACCCTTAGCTTTAAAGTGTATTAAGTAATTTTTCATTTTAAAAGGTTCTTAATTTCTAATTCGTGAAACCACGTTTGAAAGACCTTCAAGGTCAAATTTAATGAATTGTTAAAAATCGCTGGAGTGTAAAACACCTCAAGTGCAATCTTGGGATTAAAATGAAAAATAATAAAAAATAATAACTTAAGCATGAAAATCTCACCGGTGGGTTCTGGAGCAATTGGATTTCCTGCTGCGACATATTGAGATTCTTGTAAACCCAGCGCTTCCTCAAAAGGAGTGCCCTTACAAAATGGGCCACAAAGCAGGGCCAACCAATTGGTCTGGCCTCCTCCCTCGTCGCCATTGCCACCAGCACCTCTTCCAGCGCTGACATATCCTACATTAGCTTGGTATCCATTTTCTGAACCCTTTGGTAGATCTTTTTAATTTTATAGATCGTTGTTTTTTTATGATGGTAGCAGTTGTGATTGGTTGATGTTGATGTTTCAATTGATAACCGCGATTGTAAAATTGTCGAAATATGAAACAAGAGAAGAGAAACAAACGGCAACAAAACCGTGTCAGATGAGACTATTCTAATTTTTTTTTTTTAAATAGTAGAATAATACTTTTTCTGAAATTGTGTTTTTAACGTTCAAATATTTTCTAAAAAATGTCCCGCTTATAAAGAAAACACTATTTCAAAAAATTGTATGAATTTAGTGGTAATGCAATAATCACAAATTAAAACCCAAAAATATTCGTAATGATTCTAATAACTTAATATTTAGTACTTTAAACATCTTAACTATACTAGCGCCTAAATTAACTCCAAGCGGATGAAATTTCCATTCAAATCGCGCAATAATTAAAAGGTTTTGGATAAATTGCAACTCTTTTAAAAGAAATCCGCTGGCCCACGTTCAGAACGAAGTCTTTAATTTTTTATTGGAGTTCATCAATGAAAGAATTGAATTTCCCAATTTCAAATTCATTTTGTAACAGTTACGAGGTGAAACTCAATCATAAATTTATCAATTCAACTAAATTCATATCTGTAATATTATAGGGGCTATTTAAAATTTTAATTGTTCTTAATACATATAATAACAGTGCAGTGCTTGAAATTTTATTATTTCTACAAACTAAAAGCTTTCTAAAAATGTTATAATTATTGACAAATTTATCATTGAAGACAAATTTAAGTCACTTCCGAAATACTAGCCCTAATTTAAAAAGCAATTTCCTAAAAAAATTTGACACAGGTTGCTGTTCATGTTGTTCATCCGATTTATCCTGTTAATTTTATTAAGGCGTCTCATTTTAACTTTATTGTTGTTAATTTTGGCTAATAGTTCTGATTGTCCTTCAACTTGATTTGAGTTTTTAAATGTTTTTGCTTTAATATACATATAACAGAATTTGTACTATGATAAATTTAAAAAATGTATATTAATGCACATTAGCTTTATTAAATATTACTTAATTTGACTATAAAATATTCTGATCTCAAAGTCTATATCTTCGTTGTGGTATGTAAATTGTTGTATTATCGTATCGAGTAAACATAATTTTACAGTTTCTATTTTTATATTAAATGATATTTAATTTTCAACTAAATATCTTTCCCGCAAATAATTATTCTACAAAATATATCTCTTACTTTTAAAATATGTAATTAAAAATTTTAAAAGAACTTACACTTGCAAAATCATAAGCCTCGAAATTAAAAATATAATGTATCCAAACATTTTTTCTTTTTTTTTAAATTACAAGAACTATCATTGCAAATTTCGAAATGACCTTTTGATAATCAGTTTTTATTGTCAAAATAAGGGAGTATATAAGAAAAACTTCACCAGTGTTTATTCAGAAATAAAATCCTTAAATACTCTGATTACTACAAAAACGGTCCCCTTGTTTTTAAGCAGCTTGAAATAAAATAATGATCATTGCTAACCTACGTCAGGTACCAATTTTTAAACCTATTTGCGTAGTCCGTTGATTTTCTTTGATGTTTTTTTTTATATATATAATCTTAATACTTATGAATGACCCAAACTAAATGATTCAGAATATCCAAATGCTTCCTTTTTAAGCAATTAGATCTCAGGAAAAATTTATGTTTGCAAAACTTTTACAAATGGGATTATTTGAATTCTTAAGGGGTTTTTAAGTATTACAAAGAGATTTATGATGTTATATATAATAGAAATGAATTTATGTTCCAAAGCGTGAATGGTAATATTTCTTTTTCTAGGACTAAGAATGCTAGCTCTAAAAGGTGAACATATACTAGGAGTCTCAAAAGGAGAACGAAATACCCTTACCTTTGACCAACCATATTTAAAACTATTAAACAAGTACAAACGAAGAGACACGTGATAGACGTCCATTAAACAAAAACAAACACATTTTAACAAACATTCCTTTCAGGCTAAATTGAACACAATAAAAGATTTTTTCACAATTTGTTAAGGGGCGGAAAACATAAAATTTTCATTCGATATTGAACCATTGATGAAAGAATTAACTCTCTAGTACATGCGCATACTGTCAGTGTAGAGCAGTCATAAACCTTTTGGTATTTTTAATTATTACATAAAAATACATAACCATGTTTTCGTGGTTGTAGCTTCTCAATAATTTTGAATATATATCATCCTTGAAAAATTTTAAGATCAAAATTGTTCTACTTCTGTAGTGTGCGCAAGTGCTAGCGTCTTAAATAGAGGCATGAGCATTGGCGTCTTTTAAATAACCTCAAACTCACCATCTCTCATGGAATGATCTAAAATGCGTTTCAGCTCCATCCAATCTACTTCCATGTCCTCGCCTGCAATTTCGATGAATAATTTTTCCAGCGCTGATGTCTGTGGATCTGGACGAACTGGATCTGGTATATTTGGAGTAACCTGCATAAGAAAAAAATCATGATTACTAGGATTCAACTACCTATAGTCATTAGAATAAATATTGCAGGTATTGACTGAAAAGAGTAAACCTGTGTAAAACGACTACTTTTACTCGCAGCACACTTGCATACATTTTTTATAAAAATTTTGCTAGTTGAGTATTTAATTAATGCAGTTTACTAGAGATTAGGTTTTTATTGTCAGATTTTTTCACAGAGCCTAGTTATCTTAAAAATCTTGATTTATTTGAGATGAGACACTTTAGAAAAAGTTAAACGTTGCTACATTATAGCATTAGTTCGTTCCCTAAAAAACCGAAATATACGAAAAGGAAAATTACTTAACGAAAGGCAAAGTTTATTAAATATTAATTTATATCACATAATGAAAAATAAATAATAAAATAAAACTAAAGAATTTTAAGGGGTTACATCAAGTTGCAATTTTTTTTCCGCATATTTTAATAGAATTAACCTTTACGAACATCTTGCAGGCAAAAATTAGCAGAATTAGGTGCGCAAAAAATTTTTGAATGAACTTTGTACACTTTTGTCTCAAAAATACTTTTGGATCGCCGATATCATATAGCTTACGTCACCAGGACCGCAAGACGCAGCAAACGATAAATCATTCCTTTAACCTCTTCCGCTAAAAAACGTGCTATGCACGTCGCCTGTTATCTATTCCTAAACTGGTGTGCAAGAAACATCTTTATATAGGAAATTGTTCATGAAATTGAGTTCTATAAGCCGTCTCCTATATAAAAAATTAAAAATTTGCGAAAAGCATAACTAATTTCCATGATTTTTATTCATTGAAACATCAAATCATGAGCGAAAAAAATTTTTGGATTAACTTTTTGATGCGAATTGGATAAAATTCACAGCACGATAAACAACTAGCTTACAAACAGCAGTCAGTATAATACTTAATAGTAAATTTATTATTTTTTACTAAATGTTATTTTTATTTATTTTTAATAAAATGCAATGTTAATTATACTTATCTAAATAGTGCGGCAATTAACAATTTTTACACGCGATCTGCTTAAAACTTTAACAGCAATGACTACAAGTAAAAGCTGTAGTTTGGAGTTGCTTTGAACGAGTTAGGATGATTAGTTTCTGTTAATCAATTTCCAGCGTAATAGTTTAAAGAGCTCTTGGAGGCCAACTAGCTAAAAGTTGGATCATTATTTGATGGGCCAAAAACCTGACCCTTTTTAGTTTTGAAACCTGTTCCTCTTTTTTTTTATCATTTTTCATTAGTCCATAAGACAAAAAAGAAAAGGAAGAAATTTCTTAATTTTTAGTCAACTTTGTAACTATGTCAGCAAAGTTATCAATATTTAGATTGTGTCTGATTTTCTTGGCTCTCATTTGTAAAAGTGATATTTAATTTGTTTACAAGTTTGACAACGTTCAGACAGTTCTAATTCGTTTCCCCACCGGTTGAAATTTTGTACGTGAAAAATACCACTCTAATGTTAAATTTTTTAGAATTTTTAAATTGAAGCGTTTGATGAGGCTGATCTTCAATTGTTATGGAATTCGCTTTGCTTAGTTTTAATAAAACGTTATTTATGAATGTTTCATGAGTCAACCACTTTTCAGGTATGGCTACTTATCTTATTGAGTCAATAGATAAATTAGTTAAAAAGAACAACGATGGAGATATCGTCGATTATAAAATCAATAATAAGAAATAAAATCATGAGTTTCGAGGAGATCCAAAACTTACACTGGGAACTCCAATTCTCTCCGTAGATCCGCCTTGGGTGTTAGCCTGAAGAAATTAATAAGCAAGAAAGGAAATTTAACATGCCAGTTAAAAGAACGCTTATTTAAACCCTTCCGCCCAAAGTGCAGTGTTTAAAATAATGCAAGTGATTTTTGTAAGCATTGTATTCAATTTCTATTAAATCCTTTCATAAAAACTTATATAAATCTTACCCTATTGTCCATATCCCCCATCCCGATTTCCTCGTCGTTCTCCCTATAATAAAATTAAAGTTAATAAACGTACAATTAATTGAATAAATAATTAATTACTCCATGGTGTTCTGCGTCTCAGAGAATACTCGAATGAGGAACTCGCCTTCTTCGTTCGGATCAAAAGTAGACGGAACGATCAAATAATGTCCAGGAGGCAGTTTAAAACGAGCACTCACCTATTGAATAGAAAAATCTGTTGTTAGTCATTATACAAAAAAATCAAAATCTTTTCTTACTTCTCGTAAATTGATGAAATGCGGTGATCTTGCCACTGAAGCGTGATACTTAAAGAATTCTAAACGCTGTGGTCTTTGCATTAAATCACGTTCCGTAAGATGGTAAATTGCAAAGCCAATTGTAAGACAATCCATGCCCATATTTCGTTTTGAACGTCGATTTTTCTGCATAAGTGCGACAATTACAGTACACTTGCCATCGTTATCATCCTCATCGGGATCTTCAAGAGTTACAACATATTGAGGATTGTGCCAAAATGTTTCCAAAAAGTTTCGACAACCGCCTGCAGTTACGCCGGGCGTCCATTCTCCTTCAAACACTGACATCTCCCATTTCTTTTTGCTTCCCCTTTGCTGTTCTTCAGTTAAGGAATCCGGTGACAAGTTGCAAATTTCGACACGATCAAAGTGCTTTACAAAGTCAGTATACGACATCCAAAATTCTCCGTCCATATCGAACGTTAAGCCAATTTCTAATTTAACATGCTCAGGAATAAATCGCCACTCGGGTGATTGATCGCTCCAAGGTCCATTCCACTCAGCCTCATTTCCCCAAGGATTTCTTAATCTGATCATTTGAATCATTCCGGATCGGTTCGGAGTTGAAATGTCCATCATTTGGACTTTCGTAATTGAATAGGCGTGACCGCGAATTAAACCTTCAGGGGTTTCGGCTTCCAAAACATTTGGATCTGGTTCTAAACTGCACGCCATCATCGAATTTCGCTCATAAGCTTTGTGCAAAATACTGAATAAATTTGGAGGTGGCTGGTTAAGTTCATACATTTCACCCACACCGCCCGTAAAATCTTCCATAGCCTCACATGTCGTTCCGCCTTTAAGAGCTTCATATGATCCATGCAATCTATATAAAAGGATAGTTTCCATTAATTAATACTCTACTGCTCCCGACGTCATATTTAGTTAAATACTTTATAAAAGCTTTTAGGAATCAAAATAATATATATTCCAAACTTTATTTCAAATTCTAAAAATAATGAGCAATCTCAAATGCTGACGCACGAATAAAATCATAATGCATAATATTTTATTTATTTAAGTAGTTCATGAGTCTCTCCATTATAGAAGATATGTAGAAAATTGTAAATATGTACATAAGTAGTATACTTTTCGGTCAATTCGACTTGTATCATTTTTCCGTTCAAAACGCAAAGAATCTTTTATAGAAATGTTATCTAATGTAAATATGAGTATATTGTTGACTTTAAGTTTAAAATTTGAATTAAGTAAATTAAGAATCTAGAATCCAAAATATAGATAAATTTTGTTAGTGAAATTCATACTTTTGTGAATGTTCACTTACATATCACAAATAGAATTTTAAATGAAAGAAAATTTGGAAGAATCTAAAAATATTTCAGGTAATAAGAACCATATTCTTACAAAACTTACTTTGCATAAGCTTTCTCTAGCAAGGCACTCCAAAATTCATTTTTCTCAGTAGAATGCATATAAACTAGTTCTCCACGATACGTAGGTAATCGATCATCGATGACGACATCTATCCATTTTCCATATTGCCAAAATCTGAAGTGAAATATTCCGGCATAATCTTCTTGGAAGCTTTGATCGTAAGGAACAACCCGGAAGAACAAATTTTGATCTTGTGTAAGATTTGCGGTGGCGGCCAGTAACCAACAATCACCCAATTCACCTTGACGAACATCATGCCTAGAATAGCCTTCGACAAAGAATTGAGGATCATCACAAAATTCCTGAAAAATAACATTTATTTAAGTACGCTATTGAAAGATAACAATTTATCGAAATTACCATTGGTCGAAGCCATTCGAAGTTCCTATCAGGACGACGGGAAAACAAAAGTGAAGAGTCATTGGCAGGAAAATCAGGGTCTTCAAAAAGAACACCATTTGCAAGGCACTGATTACGAATTGAATTGAAATCTTGGACGTCGCCTCTTGTACGGAAGCCACTCGCCTTTTCACCAAGCTGAAAGTGAGAAAAAATTTCAATGTGAGAAATGTTTATCGAATACATAGTTAGTGTTTAAAATATTATTTTCTGTATCTTGTAAATTTATTTCATTTAAAAGTAAAGTGAAATTTCTTCTTTATAAAAATATATTGTTACAATTTTGCCCGCCGAGCGGCTGGCGGACAAAATTGCACACAACCTTCCCTCGCTACAATTTTTGTTGAGGATAAATGGCTCGTCCGCCGAGGCAGACGAGCCCGAAAAAAGTGTCGGCGTTTCAATCCGAAGCACTGGCCAGATCTCGTCAGTGTGGCCGTTGGCCAGTGCTTCTGCCACATACGCCACGATCGTGCGGATTGAACGCCGATCCTCATATTCACTTGATTAAAATTTCAAGTGTGAATTATAGCGAGGGAAAATTTTGTAACATTGCTCCCTCTTCAGAAGCTCGAAGTTCCATCCGAGCAACTTCATGCGGCATCCAGGCTAGAGCAACCCGCACAGCCGCGCAGGAGCATGCCAGCGAGCGCAGACGGAACGCAGCAGCGAACCTGACGACGAAAACTCCCACAGTCATTGCAGCAGTACCCGGTGCCGTCGGAGCAGGCCGCAAGTCGAAGGGCCATGACGTGTGCTGCGACGACACCGCACCGTGGCAGCAGGCCTGAGAGAAAAAGTAGCACAGGCCGTGACGAGGCTGCGACGGTACCGCACAGCAAGCCTGAGAAAAATAGGCTCAGGACACGACGAGTGCTGTGACGGTATCGCACCGCGACAGCAGGCCTGAGAGGGAAAGGTAACACAGGCCGGGCCGGGTGCTGTGGCGGTGCGGTTGCGGCAATGGAACGGATCGACTGTGGGAGCTGGTCCGTGGGGCGTTCGGCTGCGACGCATGGCCGCAACAGCGCGAGCTGTGCAAGCTGCCATGGCCTGGATGCAAGAGGGATTTGTGGGGTTGCCCTCGGTTAGAAGGGCGGTACCCCACACCTGGCACCACTGTTACAATTTTGCCCGCCGAGCGGCTGGCGGACAAAATTGCACACAACCTTCCCTCGCTACAATTTTTGTTGAGGATAAATGGCTCGTCCGCCGAGGCAGACGAGCCCGAAAAAAGTGTCTGCGTTTCAATCCGAAGCACTGGCCAGATCTCGTCAGTGTGGCCGTTGGCCAGTGCTTCTGCCACATACGCCACGATCGTGCGGATTGAACGCCGATCCTCATATTCACTTGATTAAAATTTCAAGTGTGAATTATAGCGAGGGAAAATTTTGTAACAATATTTATAACTTTTTAAATGAAGAAATTTAATTTATTTTAAGTCTGTATATTGACTGCTCTAACATAGTCTAGAGCAGAAGAAAAGAGAACAGTATTATTGTAATTATGTCTTCTAAATATGTACTACTTATCCATAAAAATGCATTTAAATTTCCAACTTCATATACATATCTATACCAATATTATAAAGAGAAAAGATTTTATTGTTTGTTTGTTTGTTTGCATTGAATAGGCTCCGAAACTACTGAACCGATTTCAAAAATTCTTTCACTGTTGGGAAGCTACACTATCCCCGGGTGACATAGGCTATATTATATTTTCAAAAAAATTAGAGGTCCTTACTAAAACTCCAATAATGGAACCCAAGGTGTAAAAAAAACGAAAACGCGGGCATTTGCTAGTATTAAATAAATTGGAATATGCATATATCTTAAAATAGTACTAGAATGTTCATAGAATAGTTTGTTAAAAATAATTTAAATCTATCTATGTATAAGTAAACTAAACCTATTAAATTTTAAAAATCGAATCAATCAACCTTTGAATTTAATCATCTTAAATAAATTAAAGTGCATTATTTAATCGTTCAGGTAATGTCGTCCATTGCCCTCACTTGTTACTTAAAGATTATTCCCTTTCTTTTTTTGATTGACTTTATCAAAAAGCAATTTGTGATTGGATAAAACAAATTTATTATTCAAATCTTCGTTTAGATACCGAAACAAATCGATAAGAATTGGCTTTTGATAAACAAACATTTCATGGAATCGTTATCAACTTTATAAAAATAGTACTTATAAATGTCAAAATTATATGCAATCAATTAGGTAATCCAGAGTGAGAATTTAAAAATTGCAGTGCACAACAATGGTGGAAATTTGTGGAATTATTTAGATTATACGATATAAGATTAGATAAATGAAGAACACATACTGGACAAAATTCGGTTATATACAAGATGTTTGTATTCAATTTTATCAAAATTTCGTTGATAAAATTGCTACCAATGTTGGACATTTCCCTAATAAAATTAATCTAAAAAAAACACATTGGAATAATTTGAACTAATTTGAATCCAGTCGATTTATACAGTGTGGACTTCCAAGTACAAATAAATTAATTACTCGATAAATAGGTTTTCCATCGAAGGTCTTATCCCTTTTCCAATCGCGTGGTAGGTCTTCTTGCTTCGACTTTAGGGTATCTTTACTTTGTTGCCTTCCAACGACAGCTGTTTTATCGTTGTGATTTAAATCGCTTAATTCTGCCTCATCCGTATCAATTAAAGGTATGTCGGCATACGCGTTTTCAAGATTATCGACAGACTTAAACGGAGTAGCATCACGTTCGCGACTCTTCAAGGAGATAATTTTCTTTTGGCACACAAACTCCGGAACGATAGAAAAGGAATCTCTTTGCACTGGCCAGAATTTTTCTTTAGAAAAAATCTTCAGTGTAATACGTCTGTTCACTTTGTATAATCCTTTCACGGAAGGCACTTCGTTAACTTTAGACATAATTGCACTTTGAATAGCTTTACTTTATTGAGAATTATACTCAGCCAATTCTCAAAAAGTTAACAAAAATTATATAAAACTTATCAGAACGACACTCTCGATTCGAGGGCTTCCGTTGTGGAGTGCTAGCGATATCTAACTTTGGGTTCTAACTTTGTGGCGAGCAAACAAACTGAAATTGTCCCCTCGACTGATGATGCCATTGCGGGGAGCAATTTCGCACTGAACATAATTCGTGACTGTTGGGCAATTTTATTCTATCCTCAAAGGATCTATTCGCAGTCAAAGGACAACCTCATCTGGTTACTATGAGAACCATGGAGTCGACCAGACTAACCACTACCGCTGGCTTAGTTTCAGAGGAAATATGCTGGCAAATAAACATAATCAAAGTCACACTGTCTGCGAGTATGCGGGTCATGATGACGCCAAGGAATTGATTCTGTCTACGAACCGCTTTTAAGAATTCCCGATAGTTATTCCCTAGTCCCCAAAAAGTAGGAGATATGTGCGTGGAGGGCGCACCTTACCATTTGCCAACATTTAAGTAGCCCAAAGTTTTTTATGCTCCAGTCTGTCACACCCCCGAGAGAGACAGACTGCGTGGAGTGAGTGAAAGCACGCAATTTTTCGCATAAAAACTTCAGCAATTTAATACGTGTTCAGACCATATCACTCCTTTTGACATAATTTGTTAATGAGGTTTTTGATAAGGATTATTCTAATACATATATCTTCTATTGTTGTGAAATAAAGGGATTTGTTGAACCGCTGCAATTTAGGTACTTGTAAGAATTAATTCGAACTGATGTGTTCTTATAATTGGTAAATTACATTTAAATGATAGTTCAAGTTAATTAAGTTGCAATTAAACGCCCAACCTTTTATACATATAATACTTCTTTATTGGGCTTTCGTGTCACATAAAATTATATGCGGTTATTAAAAATGCGTTGGGCTTAATATGCTAATAGTTTATATTACAGGAAAGAAAAAGCTTTCTATTAGTGTTAAACATTTTCATTAAAAAAGAACAAAATCCTAGTCACACCTGAGAAACAAATAATTTCTAGCATGATACAAACAAAATTTCTTATATTTCTGGTACCTATGATCAAATTATAGCATATTTTGCTTTCGTTTTAAAACAGTAAATAATAAATAAGTATAAAGGTTCGCAATAAATTAGAACTTTTCCAATATTAACATTAAATACAACACATGATGGTTATAGTGATAAATAAAGAAAAATGGAAAAATACGTAAATGAAATAGCTTTGATTTGAAATTTTAATTATTAAAAACCACCATTTCTATGCTATTCTAAAATTTTACAAACAGTCTTCTGGCCATAGTTCGTATGCCTTAAAAAAAATGTAATCGCACCAGTTCATCATTACGTATTCCAATTAAATGGTTAGATTTGAATAATTTTACAATAAATAAAATATAAGTGATTATTATAGTTATTAAATTAACTGTTTCAAATTTTGTTAGCTTTCAGGGGACTGGGTTGAAGTTGTTGTGGGTATGATGCCACTCAAGAGAAATATAAATTTACAAAAGACGAAGTATTGCGCAAAATAAAAAACCAAAAAGGAAGATAAGCTACACCTTAATTACCTTTAAAATCAACGATAAAAGTGATTTTGTTGTTCATAATACTCGTTAAATAAGAAAATATTGAAACATCTTATGTTTAGGTGTTGCGTTAATTATCTACACAGAAATTTTTCTGTTCTTCGATTTTCATTTTTTAGTCTTTTAAGAAGACTTTATTGTACTTTAGAATAAGCGACGTCCCTTTTAGACAAATAGCAAGACTGACTCTGCTATGAACCGAGTGAAGAAAGTTTAAAATATAAGTTCTAGTAGTTAGTCGCTAAGAATAAAAAATTCGATTTTGAAAGCTTTAATTTTACACTATTATATTATAGTATAAAAACTTACATTAGGCTAAAGAATTACTTGATTTGTTCGTTCCACTGAAATTGTATTTTCCTCTACCTTTTTAAGACTTTTCAATTATAATTAAAAATTCAATAAAATCTTTTGTTTAACATATTTATTTTATTTCGAAGCATGCATTTTTATATCGAAAATTTGTATAATTACAGAGAAACATCTGTACACATAATGTGAATATGATTTCCTGAGTAAAACTTTGCTTGGAATCCGGTTTGACGCGCTATACTATTCGTTATCTGGTCATGTTTCATAATTTATTTTTATCTACAGTAAAAAAATTGCAAAGAGAAAAATATCCTGAGTTTGTAAAATCAGACTAGTTATACATAATTCATTTTTATCATTTCTGATTATAATACAATTTCACTTTAAAAAAAACAACGGATCGAATAAAATTGAGAATCTGAAAACATTTACAATTTGTTTTACAGAAAATTTATATCGAATTTCAGATAACTTTGAATAAAATTCGTGCTGGGCAAACATTTTTTTAAATAGCTACGAGGGCAACTCAATCAGATCACAGCAGGAACTTCCTCACATATTGTACTAAACTAAGTGCATGTGGTCATCTTTTTACTTTGATTCATTCGTTGCATTTTAACCTCTTTTCACCTACTTTAAAGATTTTTTAAGTAAATATTTTTAAGAATTGTCCACATTTGATTTATAAAGAAGTTTTCTCAGAGCACTAATTAAAAATTATTTGTAAATACATAACATGTGTATTTAATTTACGCATTATTGAGATTTTGTTTTCCGCTTAAGAAAACTTATCGGTCTATAAATAAAAACCACCAAAATCAAGACGTAATCTAAGAGGAAATAATATTCATGCATAAGTGTGAGCAATGCCATTTCTGAACTCAACTGATTGTGAGTCAGACTCTGCTCAGACAGAAAAACATAAAATTCAGTGAAAATTAACTTCTCTAATTTATAAATCACGTAAATCAACAACCTAACGAATCTCAGGGTGATAAAAATATGTATGACTTGGAATTTTAGCGCCTCGAAGTTGCTCTGTTCACAAACTAGACGTGTAGCCCATATACATATGTACATATATGAAAATAATAAAAATTGTGAAAATATACTAGCCCAAAAAAATACTCACCACTCTCATGTGCTTAAGGCTCGGCAAAGAGCGCTTCGTTTCTGCCTCTTTTTTTATGAAGATTTCATTGATGACACTTCCGACGACCTCTTTGGCCGCCCCCGCAAAAGCATCTCCCGCGGCACTTATGAATTCTTTGCCGGTCTGCTTTAGAAAGCCTCTAATATCATCCATTTTTTCTGTTGGTGACTAGTGCCCTCAACCGCTTTTCAAGAATAAAATTAATAAGTTTAGCAACTCGTGGGGAATTTGGTACAGATGGCGGTGTCATGACTATTGGTATTGCTACTAAAAAACTAAACGCAAAACTCAGTGCAAAAAGAACCAGTTCCGACGGAGCGAGGCTTAATTAAACGCGATTGATCACTGCAATTTTATCTGCGCAAGTATAAGAGGATTATGTAACGCGGCGCAAAAGTAAGAATAACGAGTCTATCTCGGTGATGTGAAAAGAATCACACAATAAGCTGGTATGGTGGAGCAACGGCTACATATAATCAAACAATTCTTTAGATCATCCGATTAACCAATTTAAAAGGTTGGTGCCGTCGGTGGTGCGACTTATCTTTTACGCAGATATTATCGAGAACTTTAAAAAACTGGAAATACAAAGACGTGCGAGTAATTATTACATTTAAAAAATAAATTTAAAAAACTATACAAGTTGCATCGGAAATGCTTTTTCAATGCACTCATTCGCAATAAATTTAAAAAATTACATTACATAGTACAGAGAAATAAATAAATATCCCATTCCTAGGAAAAAAATGCTCACGTATTCCTAACAAAATGTGACTTCGAAAATGAAATGCTTAACTTTTTATTGTAGACAAACTATTTCTTTGTTGATTTTTCTGTACATTCTTACGATTTAATTTGAAATAATTAAAGATAGAGTTAGATCATTCGAAATAAAAAGGCCACCTGTGTAAACTGAAACGTAGTTTTTCACAAATTTTTTAGAGAACTAAATTTTGCGCTACATTGGTTATAATCATAACTTCGATATTTTTTGAGTAATTTACGAGGGTAAAGTAGTGAAGTTTTGATAGTTTTATTTCATGAATAAACCCAAAAATGGTCAATCGGATGTAAGAATGTATCGGGACATTTTTATAGAAAATTTTATCGTCTGTAACATTACTCATATAAAACATTTTAGAATATCTCCAACATGTGACGAGCATAATTTTAAATATATGGTGGGCATGCAAATTAAAAAAAAAACTTCGGAGGACTAAAAAGTTAAGGCTTCAATGATCAAAATGTTTCCGGCACAATGCAAGCATTGCGAAGCATCTGTTTTGGTTTGGAGCTGCGTATGGCGGCACCGCGAGTTAGAAACCTTGAAGTTTTTGATAGTTTATTACGTTTTTCAAAAACAAAGTTTAACGTTAAAAATAACGAATCTTCAATTAAAGATGTTGGTGAAAATTGATTAATGATTATATCCTGATTGGAGTTACGATGTCTAGATCCTAGAAAAGGATCTTTATTCATAACTTTTTATATTCTTGAAAAGTTTTAGGGAGTTTGTATTTTCATTCTGATTAACAAGAGTAAATATTATTGATTGCTGAATCATGGTGGTAGAGTTTCTAACACTTCTTGCTTTTTATTATTAAATGCAGATAGATGCAAAGGAAAAAAGAAGTAATTACTGAATTCTATATTATTCTAATGGTACTTTTCTAAGGGTTCAAAATCAAAAAAAGGGTTTCCACTTTAGAAAGATAAACAGGAAAATGAAAGCGGTCTTAAGAAAGACTATAGCCTCAGAATGGGCTCATCCTAGGATAGCAGATAAGAACATCTATTGTTTGAAAATGATGAACTTCTTCATAACTACTAACTAGTGATTAGAGATCCAAATGAGGTCCTTGCTCTGGAAAGAAGAATGCTTCAATGGGACAATACTAAAATTCCGAGTTGGAATTCATATTTTGGTATACTATTCTTAAGCCATTAGCTTCAGATTTAATTTTCAACAGCGTGCAGCTTACTATGCATCGAACCATTTCAAAATGACACGGTTATTATTTTCGTCACGAACCAGACTTATGGTTATTATTTTTGGGCAAATCGATTTACTATGAACCTGACTCGTGGTTATCATTTTTGGTTTAATCGGCCAACCACGAGAGTTGCTCGATATTGTAGTTGTAGACGGTTTAATGAAACTTAATGAGAAAGAATGTTTAGTCAGTAATAATTTTTTTATTTAAGCCCAAACAATTTTTAATGGTGTACACTAACATTTGGTTTTCACAGTATTTAGTAAAATAGTTTTATAATCCCTGAGAAATGAATTATTAATCGTTTTAAAGTAAAGTCCAAGTACGATTAAAACGACTTTTCCAAGAAAACTTTTCTACAAAGGTTCCGCGAAATAATTGAGGAAAAAATGATCAGAACTGATTCAGCCGCATGCCAGATTAATGAGCAACGGACCTACAGCGGGCTATCGGCGGATCAATTAAGTTTCAATTGTTTCGCGGATTGTGCGGCGATTTAATGTCGCCACTATTTCTTTGCATTCCAAAACATTTTCTGAATAATTTATCCTTTGTAGGTCAGCTGACGAGGCGAGGCATTCCCTCAAATGAAAAAAATCCGCCCCTGACGTCTCGCTGGTCGCTACGCTACACACACACGCACGCCACGGAGTGAACACGTCACACCAATGACATCACGACTCGCACCTGAGCTCTAACCTTAAAAACGGATTCGGTAATTTAAATTTTTGTATTTATTTATATCGCAGCCGCGGGTATTTGCGTAGGCAGCGCATTTGGAGCTGATACCACATTAATTATCGTAAAAAGATAACGCAAATATCAGCGGCGAGTGTAAACAAAAACAGACCGCGGCTGCCGCATTGCCAATTTGTTTGTACTTGCGCGCGGCCGATGACAGTTTTGCTCTATTTACACAAAGCTTGAAATTAATTTTTGCAGCAGACGACTCGGGCGCAGAAAGGAGGATTTTCAGAAAAATCAGATTTTTCGCGGATTCAGGGATTAGCCCGAGATAACGCGCTCTAATCTAAAATCCGCAGCGAAACCGAAATGAGCGAGAGTCATGACATCACCATCGAATTGGGACTGCTGCGAAGTCACAAAAAATAATCACTTCGCACGCACCTCACGAGATAATCAGCAGCACAGCACTGTTGGATAATCGCAAATCGTAATCCGAAGGGCGCAGGGTGCACTAGGGAAACTCCCTCATAATCGAAATCAATTTTCAATCCGTCAAGTGGACGCAAAAATAAATGCAACTTTCTACCCCCAGCAGATTCAACTCAACTGACGACCGGACGGACGAGTTTTCTGTTCTGCAAAATTCACACATTCTACACACACAGCTTCTCAAACTGTGCGCAACATTATGAACGATGACGTTGCGTCTGCAAACCCCCTCTCAGCGGCTAGACAACATTCCCCTCAATCCACATTTTACAAAAGCTGCTAAAGATTTTACATCTCACAAAATAATAGCAGTGTGACCATTCTGTTTTAAAACATAAAAATGAGAATGATTCATAAACAGAGTAAAACCGCACAACAAACTTGTAATATTATGAAATACATTTGAAGAGTACAGGGAAAGCAAAAAATTAAGGCCCCTATTATAGTTAGCGAGTCGCCAAATCACATTCGAGTCGAAAAGAGCTTACAATAGCCCTTTTTGGATAAAAATTCCTTAATAAAGTTTCTAAAATTATCATAAAATCATTTCAGTAGCCTTTGACTTCAATTAATTTTTTCATTCAAAGTGGTTGAAATTACTCTATAGAAAAATCTATTCGAATTATTTTGACGTTATGTGAGGAAAAATTCACTGAAGTCAAGGGTAACTGAAATGAATTTATTAAAAATTTAGGAACTTTGTTAGGAATTCTTATCAAAAAAGGGCTTTTTTAAGCTCTTTTCGACTCGAATGTGATTTGGCGATTCGCTAACCATAATAGGGGCCTATATTTCTTTCAAAATCGAATGAATGATACTATAAAATAGATGGAACAAATTTTTTTTTAATTACGAGCAATAACAACACTTAAATCCAGTTCAAAATTACAAAAATTAGCACTTAAAAATAGGGTGAGTAATTTCTACATAGTGTTTTAGCTTCAAAAAATTCATTTTTTATTTTTATTTTTTTACATTTTCCGATATTCTGAAGCGTCTAAAATATGTTACCCTATGTAAACTGTTTTATCATATTTGCCCTAGAAACTGTGTTGTTTGTACGCAATCTCATGACTGCAAATCGGATTGCGCAAACGCACTTTCCAAAAGCGTTTTTGAAATTGTACAGTATGCAGCACCATGTAAAAATAGTTAGAATAGAACAAACTTGGACTTAAAATGGTCCGCAGACATGTGATTCTCGTCGCGACCTGATTAAGAATTTTTCGCGATATGAGGGATAAAGTTACGGCTCCTCAAAGACGAAAAAAATAATGGAAAATTTGTTAACCCTTTTTGAATTTCACGCCATTTATAGACATTTTGGAATTTTCACTTGAATCAGGTCAGACAGGTAGCAAAAAATCTCTATTTTATGGGCGACGGCGTAAAAATAGAAAAAATTCGCTGTAGCTTCCAAATAAAAACTCGTATCCAAAAATCATTTTCATTCAATGTTATCGTAAAAGGTTTTCATTTTAATTCAAAAGACTTTTTACCAACTCTTCGAACAAAGAATATGGCTACTTTCGTAAGAGGATCGTTTTAAATGATTCTTTATGAAATCGTGAAACTTTCGTCGTATATTTATTTAATTGTTCAGTCCAGTTTCCATGCAAGCATTGTTAACTTGAATTTACTTGAATGAAATAGGATTAACATATAAACATCTATCCAGTTAATTCCTTTATCACTAAAATTATATATAAATACTCAATTGTTTATTCTTCAGAATGAATTCAACTTTTCTTCAGTTGAACGCGACGGTTAACAAAAAAGCCAAGCCTGCTATGTTTCCGACAATTTACAACGAAATTTGGAAAAGTGCCAGCACATATAATCTTAAATTATTGAGTTCATAGCTTTCCGGTGGAAAATGTTTCGCTGGAAATACGATCAACACTAAATTTAGAAGCTTTTTCATGCCATTCTCTTTCGATGTTTATTTTTATCGATCTTTTTTTCTACTTTTAGCAGACAGTACAGGAATTAAATATTATAGTTTCTATTTGAGCAAGTGTTTCCAAACCAATAGAATATTTTTAGGCATTGTTTTGTTAAGAAACTTCAACAGTAAAGAAAATTTCAACGTCTCCAAAATAACAAATGTTTTTTCTCAAATTCTTGAGACTTTAAATTTGGCATAGTTAAAACTTGTTAAATAGTGGTTTAGATATCTATAAATATTGATATTTATCGAAAGTTCAAAATTTATGAAAAAATTAAAATATTTACGATTTTGTTTTAACAATAATTGTTATTTTTCCGACAGTTTTTAATTGTTTGTTTGTCCTTAAAAAACACTCTCTTGAAATTTTCACAGTAGGTATGTATGTCCAGATTGGTTAACTGTAAATTATTGTATCATAAGTAATATGATCTCCTCAATATCATATTTTAAATGAATCTAGAACCAATCTCAATTATTTTCAACTGTTTTTGAGATATTTAAAATAGAAACATGAAAAACGAAAAAAATCAACAAAACTCCAACAGCGTATCGATTTAAAATGAATCACTCATATGTGAACATTAATAAAATTGCTCACTGTTATAGTTCCATCCACCCATTCACGATCATTCCGCAAGATTGCTTATATTTTTACATTATTTCTGGTATGATAACAGCTTAAATTGGTAAAAAAACTTAACCACGAAAAAGCCAACTCGTAAAGTCACACCAAATAATCATAAACGTATGTATAGGTACTAATTTTATTTATTCATTTATTCAACACTTAGCGGGTTTATAGAAAAGCAAACTGAATAAGATGAAAAAATAATGTTCATCCTACTAAACATCAGGAGGGCTGATGTTCTTTACTTTTATTATAAATTTTCAAATCTTCGCTATTGTGATCATGTAAATATTAAAAGACAATAATTACCCATGATGCTAGTTCACTCTCTGGAACATGGATAGCACTGAACGGAATTTCTTGAGTATCGCCAGCTGAATCTTCAGGATTTGGAGCACTGGGCGCGGATATGTCTGAGTCATCCCTTGAATTCAGGCGAGGGTACAAGCTGGGCTTTTTGGGCGAAAATCCATAGGAGGATTGGTCCGTGTCTATGAATTAAATTCAAGATAGAAGATGCTGAAAATGATCAGTGGTTTCTTATAATTACCTGGCAAGGACGGAATCGTTGGATACAAGCTGGAGATCCCTGAAGAGCTGCTGGAGGTCGAGCCCATTGGCTGCGGAAATGTTGGATACGGACATGTTGGGTACGGAGGTGAAGGATTCAGACCGGAAGGTTGTGGCATGATCGAGAACGATGTTGGGTACGGGGGATTACTTTGACTACCCTGGTTTTGATTTATGTGGTTATCGGAATAACTCAAAGCGTGCGCTGGATACGAGGGCATGGGCGGTTGAGGATATCCTGGCGACTGAGGATATCCCATCGCGGTCAAATTTACCCACCCCAATCCATTTGATTGCCAATTTTTTGGATAGTAGACACTAGGCATATTTACTCTTAACACTGTCCGTTGTACGATATCGAACTATATTTTCTGTAATATAATTTTTTTAAATTAGAATCAATAATATGTGTCGTTTTATATCCAGAATTAAAAAAAAAAACCAACCGCAGTGCTGCGAAAATTGATATCATAATTCAAAATTACTACAAGAACTTTGGTAGTCCAAACTACTTTTTGGTCCGGGGTAAACTAATTTATGTTTCGAACAAAATTTAAAAAGATTTATCAATATCAATATAATTTTTAATAAACTAATAGTTCGTAGGAACTGCTTTTATCCCTTTCCTATAATATGCATATAAAATCTAAAATTTGTTTGTTTGTTCGAATGTTTGTTGTTCAGTTAGCTCTAATTACAATATATGTAAGTGCTGGGTTTGGTATTTTTCATTTTTTGACTGAAAATAATGCATATTTAACTAAATAAATGGGCCTTTTTAATCGAAAAAACAAGAATACAGGATTTCAAAATAGCGACCAAAAATTGTAAAAGAACTTTAGAAATTAAAAGAGTATTTTCAAGGTACTGTTTTCAAATCTATTATAAAAATTTGGAAATTCAAGTCCGAACCCAATATTGTGAAAAAGCAGGGGTAAAATTATTTTTTTTTTTACTGAGGGTATTTCATGGAAACTATTCACGAGTTATCTAAATGTATTTCTTAATTTCTAATTGAAAGGATTTTTATGAAAAGTAAATACATAAAGAGTCTTCGTATTTGAAATTGTTGTATCAATTTTTTAAAAAACTGGAAAATTTTGAAATCCCAACTCATAACAAAAAACGGTTTTATTTTCTTATTATTTGGTCATAAATATTCACAACTCCTACATGAAAATCGTGTCTAGACAAATAAATCACACACATAATCTACATTTAATACTTTTTCGTATTGAATTGAAATACAGGGGAGATTACCAATTTTTCTCTAGTTATGTTGCTGTATGTCCCAGAAGAAAAACATTTGCCGGAAATGGTGAATTTATCTTAATGTTGCGTTTCCTCGAAGTCTCCCCCAAATTTAAACTGACCTCTCCACCCCAAACTGCTGTTAACGGAAGTCCTTCATGAGATTTATATTCAGGACGATTTTGCTAGGGTTCTGCAGCGTCTAAGTGTCGCCATTCGAGGGAAATTAAATCGCAAAAATGTTAATGCATCCAAGCATAATACGATTCAATTTTATAGTCAATAATATCAGAAATCGCTCAAAAACAAGTTGGTTTTATTTTCAGGAGTTCAAAAAAAAAAGAAATAATTTTTCGAAATTTACTTCCTAAAAGATATACATACATGTGGGTGAGAAACCTTAATTTATAATTCTTGTCTTTAATACCATATTAGAACAGCCTCATTTTTAATTATTCGAACATATTTTCCTCCCAAAGCAATTATCGCAGACAATTTAAGAAGCCGCAATTTTGTGTTGCCAAAGTTTCTGATGTCCAGACCGCAAAGGGGTCGCCCATAGAATTCGACAGCGTCAACGGCAAGCACAATTGGGAATTTTATTGGGCAAGGGAAATTAAAACCAAACAAATAAACAATATTTTTATTGAAAAAACAACGATGGATATTGATATGTAGATTACTGACATTTATAAAAATTGGACTGCTGGAGGAATTTTGCAGCGATCGGGATATACATACATACATATGTAGTTTCAGAAATATTTCAATTATCTATTAAAATTATAGGATAAACTGCAGTATCTGTCGCTGCCTGAAGTTGGTTTCATTTCGAAATTTTCTGATGGAAAAAAGTGGAGTTTATTAAAAAGAAAATCTTCAGTAAATAGACAATTTGTAAAAGGAAAATCCAGTCAATAGGCAGTTTTTAAAGGAAAAATCTTCAGTCGGTAAGCAGGATTGTCGCCAACTTCACTTTGGTTGCAGCGACAAATTGAATAGATTTAAGTGGAATTTTGCAAAAAGAACGGAATTTTGAAATCGAAATTGCCACTTCATATTTTGTCAAAATTAAAAGTGGGATATTTCGGAAACTATAGCGGACCACCACGAAATTCCTTCAGATCTTTCTGTTTTAGGGTAAACGAAAGGCACCTGTAAAATTCCATTGAAATCTGAACGATAACGCTGTTCCCTTTTTAAGTATTTTGACGTCTGTACTACGTCAAATTCGAAGAAAAGACAGTAATAATGCTCAAGTTTTAAATTGTTTCTAAGAAAACATATAAATAAAAAATTAATTCCCACGTTATCTTTAGGCGAAATGCTTTTCTTGAAGGTGAATCATTTTGCTCGAGGACGGCAACACTGACAGAATGGGGGATTCCGATAATTTTGTTAATGTTTATCTGACGCGACGGTAAGACAGTCGGAAATGAATGAGTGGCCACAAGCGGGTTTCGCAGCGCTTTTGCTGCGGCAATTGATTTTATTTTAATTCTGGATATTTTTGATTAATCTTTAATAAGGCGTAACCTCCCTGCAACTTACCTCTTATCACTCGCGGCTTATTTCAACACCGGCAATTTCCGATAAGTCTCCAGCTGAGAGCAGAATCAAATTCAATGTTTGACAGCTGCACACGCACAGAACCGCTGTTTTACAAACGCACTAAATGCACATAAATTCCCTCACAAAACCACAATTTCAACACAATTCACCGATTTGAATTTGTTTTCAGAAAAGTACGACAATAATCTGCGTCGGCGAGTCGCGTGCCCGAACCGAAAGAAAATGTTTAAAACGATCACACTTCACGGCACCCACGTCCGAACCGAAAAACACGCGCGAAACTGCGGATTTATGGCTAATTAATCGGTCAGATTAAATTTATGCATTTAATAACAATGCGTTTTGTCTACTTTCTTCGTTGCAATTGCAGCAGGAATTAAAAAATTCGTGCGACGAGACAAAACCTGTCGCCCGGGGAACCTCCTCTCGCGAACTTCGGAGGCGAACTTTTGATGAAAGTCTGCAAGCATTCGAGGAGTGGAGTGAGTCAAAATCAAAAACATCTGGCCACAGTGGAATGCAAAATTTATGAGGAATTCCTAATTAAATTCAATTGAGAGCTGCCGTCTTTAAGTTGCGTCTGCGGCAACTCCTCAGCACCGGCCTCTTTAGCTCAGTGGCAGAGCACTGGTCTTGTAAACCAGGGGTCGTGAGTTCAATCCTCACAGGAGGCAGAGTGACTTCACACTTTTTTGTTTTTGCAGCGTTATTTTGAAAACTTTTTTGATAGATTTGATATGAAATACAAACATCCTTCTTGGTGAAACGTTTTCGAAAAATCTTTCTTCATAATAAATTCCAGCAATGAGCAGGAAAATTCGGTACTCTCTGAAGCCAGGAGGATTCGAAGAAGTGTAATTCAGTTGCCGCAGAACATTTAATTTCTAATTATGTAATTTTCTAAAAAAAATACTCCTTAAATTCAATCACAATTCGAAATACTTGCTATCAAAATTTTTTTTTTATATTTTATTTTTGTATTTATATTTGCAATTAAAATATTTAATGCACAATACATATCCCGAAAAATTAAATTGTTCATGTTAAAATTTGCTCCCGAACAGCTTTTCGAGTATGAGCAATTTAATAAAACAGAAAAAGAGTTTCGAAAATTTAAAAATATTTACATCTTCTAACTGCTTCAAACATGCACATTTAATAAGAAGTTTCCAATAAAAAGTACAAAATTTTTGCCGAATATCTGAAGTAATAATTAGTTTTCGCAAAATTTGTTAAAGTGAACAAATTGGTCTTTTCATGATTTTTCAAAATATGTTGCATTTTTATTACACAGTCATTCATACAATTCGATTTACCGGCGACCTTGTAATTTTACCCCCAGCGCAGTCAAAGAAGTTTCACTTCAATAACATTAATTCTCGGATTAATTTTAAAAATAGAATGCGGCTGGAGTTTTAAAAAACCAATTATACCATCTAAAAAGTCAGAAAATGGCCATTAAAGGCCAATTAGTTTGATTAATTAGTCAGTGATAGAAGAAATCTTATCAATTGTTAAAGCTTTTCAAGGTCATTAAAAAATTTTATCACCTAATTTTAAATAAACAAAAACAAAAAAAAAAATTAAGAAATGAAAGCTATATTTGATCGGAAATAATCTACTGATAATTGGGAAGTTAAAATAAATAATTGTGGCAAACTACATATATGTATATGTACTTATCATACTGTTTAAGAAATTAATTTTTTTTTCTTTATGAAATATAGTCCCATCAGTTGTTCAATGATTAATAAATTAATAATAAATTTTCAAAGATCTTTTATAATATTTAGCACCCCATTTTAAATTAAATAAAAATAATGAAAGTTACATATACATATGTATATGGTCACGAACAATCTACATAATCGATCAATTAAAATAAGTAATTTGTCAGAATAATTTCTATTAAAACAAAATTTTGTTGATAACAAAACAACGAATTTCTCTATTTATTAATAAAATTGTTATTGTATATTAGAAATAATTGGCATTGGGAGATTTTCAAAAATTTTGGTTTATAAAATTATCTCAGAATTTAATATTGCAGGTCGAGAATTGACCCGGGAAATGTCGGATGCGGATGTGTTTCTGTTTACGGAAATCAATATAAGAAATATTCAAAACTTGCCCTTTGGCATTGTTCTTAGCTTTATAAACAATTTAATTTTAAAACTTTATTTGATAAAGATAGTACTCACTTTAAAAACTTTGAAAATCGGATGCTCGAAGTCTCCCCAACCAGTGCAACCACCTCTCAGATTTCTTGAAAGAAACTTATAAGAACCGTTCGGAACACAAACTCCACAAACGCAACAAGACTCGTTTTTACATAGCGGTCTGCAATTATTAATAACGCATAAAATTAATAATTTTCAAAATGCAACACTCAAACGTGAAAAAAAGCACAAATATTGAAAAAGCTTTTTACCCGTTCTGAAAAGTTTTTGTATTAATGTTTCCGTTTTTATCTAAAATTGTTCGCGTGTATCTAAAAGAAAACATTTTTTTATGAAATCGCGCGAATAACCGATTCTAAATTGTTGTATTAAACTTGCGATATGAGGAACCGCGGGAAAAAAGTCAAATTGCTTTTCTGTTGTCAATTGCAAGAGCAGTGACTAAAAATAAGCCCTCGAGTTGTAGAGAAAGTCGCGGTCAAAGTTCTACTGATTTTCTTGTCGTTTCGAATGTCTTAAATTTCGTGAGGGGAACTAAACTAAACCTCTTAGTAGTCTAAGCTAATTTATTTTTATTTTTTCCCATTCCCAAACATATTTTTATGAATATGTATTTGAAATTAAATGCAATATTTCTTCTAGATAAAATATATTTAAAGTTAAAACTATAAATAAAAAATAAAAACAGACCAACAGAAAATTTCGAGAGAATTTTCATTTGACAAAATTATAATTTTGAAGATAATGAACTCAAGATTGGCAGCAGATAAGTAGCATCATTTAGAATGTGATATTTTTACGATTTTATAGAAGATGGCGCTGAATGAAAACTAAAAATAAAATAAAGTCCAAGTTTGTAAAACCAACTGTGAGCTTGCAAAATTGAGCTTCGTTAAAAAAAAACTGCTAATATTGTTCAATTTTCAAATGTACATATACGATAATTCATTATACTTACCAACGTAGGTGGCCGCAACATCTTTTAATGATTTCTTCATTTCAAAAAATTGTTAATGTTTTTCCTTAGCTGGGCAATTAATCTGATATTGAGAATTGTTAGACCTTTCCAAATTTTGAAAAATAATGATTAAAGATATAGGGAATGACTATTCTAAAATTTGAAAAATGATCCACAGTTGCATTAAAAAAATATGCCTAAACCGATGTGTGAAACAAATTTTACATAATATTTATTCAATTCTTTAATATTTCAGAAAACCTGAAAAACCTTAATAAAAATATTGACGTATTTGTTTCTAAATCATTCATCACCTATTTCATCTACATAGTACGTACTATTACTTACCGCATTTATATTCTTCTACCTAAATATAGCAATAAATGTATTCTTGTTGCTTAGTTCCTGTCCTAGTTACGTTCTTAGTAATAAATAACCCACTTTCTGTAAATGAATCTATGTATGTTTAATCTTGGAGTTGACTGTGACTCAAAACTTAATTTCAAATTACATATCAATAATATCGTAGTTTTCAAATATCACGCTTGGCTTTTTTCGTTGTTGTACTTAGGTTTTTTGTGATCCATATATCTTAAAATATTTTATGTCTTGTTTTATCACAGGTGAAATATCGTAGTCTATAATAGCTATTTGGCTATTTGGTTTTCATTATTACATTAATATTTTCATTTACAGTTTTCGAGAGGAGAAAAAAAAAATGGAGGAAAAAAACACAAATCGTACAGGGGTAATTAGATTTTATTTAAAAAAAAATAAACATTTCGAAACACAAAAGTCGCAGATTATTATATGTATATCTTTTTTCTCAAAATATGTACATTATAAGTTATCAGTAAGTACAAATATTTATTAAGCCTAATGCGTGTTCTTCTATTCTTATTATTTTTTTATTTTTCTAGGTTTATTGAATAGCTCATTTGCTACATACATACACATATAGATACATACACAGTGTGCCCCTGTGGCTATAAAATCGGTACTACTAGCGCTACCCAATGGGAAATTGAGGCAGCGATTCTCAATAAAGGCATTCAGAAGTATATCCTAAGATGACTTATTGAAGGTATACATTCGATGTATTCCTGATTACTCCATAAGAAGCTAGGAGGAAGGAATACACTTGCGAACGACGTTCACTCTGTGAAGAATTCAAGCTTTTCCCCCTTAACCGCGGTTTTCTAATCTCCCCCATACCTATGAATTTTTAGCATGTTGCGACCTGCGTTCTATAAGGGCCCTGACGCAATAGTTCTCATTCCGGTGTTGTGAGTGCAGTATTAGTGAAGTTTTATTCTTAATTAATGTTTATTGTGTTATTTTATTAATTTTAGCAATTTATGTTTTATGTGGAGTGTTGAGTTTTTGTTTAAATTATGTATATATATATATCAAATAATACTAAAATCAATGAGAAGATCGTTTTGTTTTTATATTTTTCTAATTTTTTCCATTTCATGGGCGTGATTCTTCAGAATATAAGGCCTGGATTCTGTTTGTCATCTCAGATTCCGTGACGTGACAGCTTATGACTGAATAACGAAGAAATTTTCATTAAAGCAATAGAACAGTCAATTCAGTCATAAGCTGACACGTCACGGAATCTGAGATGACAAACAGAATCCAGGCCTTATATTCTGAATCACTGAAAAAGGATCACTGAAAAAGGACTTCAAGGGAAACGATTCCGAAGTGCTTCCTTGTGTTGCCTTCTAAATTAATTCTGGGTAATCTAGTGGGAAGGAATATAAAAAGCTTTTGTTCTGCTTCGTTCCACGGACATGCCTATGTTAAAAAGATATGAGAGAGGATACGGCGGGTCAGGCATTCCTGCCTTCCAGAGAAGGCTTCGGCATGCATAATTGGATGCTTCCATTTCCCATTGGGTAATCTTCATGAATTTTTGAGAACTACTACAACCTTCCTCTCCTCGCATACGAAGTTTCCAGTTCATCATATGTATGTAGCTGTTCAATAGCAGTTAGCGTGGTAGTATCAATGTGGTTGCGGTCATAATTTCACAATTAGAAATAACGAACTGCTAGCTGCGATTAACTTTTGCTTTAATCCCGGTAAAAGTGCGACGGAAACATTCGTTAAAGTTGGCTTATGCTGGATTGGTTATGTCTCGTGCTATACTGTTTTTCGGTGGTATAACTTTTTTTGCGGAGGATAGAGAGTCGGTTGAAGATGACGAAAGTAGCGTACGGCCATGGGTCACGAAGAGTAATGAAAAGTTGGTCTTTTTTTTGACTCCGACGATGCCACAAAGAATTTATACTATTACTTTGAATGCTTCATTCTACCAACAAGTGTTGGATCGCCTTTGCAAAAGAATTGTGAGTTGTAGAGAGATCGTTCTTTTTTCCTCTTGCACCATCGCATACCGCGGCGAATAACACTCAGTTTTGGCCAAAAAAAGGGTTCCTGTACTCAGCCACCCACCGTACTCGCCTGATTTGTGTCCCTCTGACTACTTCCTGTTCCTCAAATTAAAAATGGACTTGAAAGGGAAATATTTTGCATCGATAGGCGAGATACAAAAAGCCGTGACAACGAAGTTAAACAGTATTTCAAAAGAGGAGTTTTCGAAAGGGATTAAAAGGCTGAGAGATCGTGCCAACATGTGTATTACATCTAATGGAGACTATTTTGAATAAAAAATTTGTTGAAAAAATTTTTGTAATTTTTTTTTGCGTCTTTTATAGCCACAGTCTTTTAAAACTTATGCGATTGGAAATTTGAAAACGCTTACTAATTATTAAACAACCATTAAATAAAAAATAACTATTTTAAAATGCAAACATGTACCTACTCAATTATTAAGTCGTAGTACACTCAAATATAAGTTAAAACAATCATAATAAAAGTAATGCTAAAATTTCCCATAGTTAATTAATTATAATATCTAAATAAATTGTATTATTAAATTTGATTGTCTATTAGCGGTTTCATACTTACAGCTTGAAATTAGAAGATTGTAATACATAAATGCATATTTTATGTAGTGCGTCTTGAGAGTTTTCAATTGCAAGCGATAAAAAATTAGGTAATTGTTTTGATATAAACGTATGTTTCCTTTAGTGGGAAATATTGGAATATGGGTTATTTTAGTTGATGAATGGTTGCAATGTGTTGCGGTAAGTATTTAGATTACCATTGAAAATTTTAGGTGTGACCGATTCCCTAAAATGTTTGCAGGTGTGAGATTAGTAGAGGTAAGTTATATGTAGGAGTTCTGGATCATTTTGACCATACAAAATTTGATCCAGAACTCCTATAGGTTTGTGGGAGATTAACAATTTAATTGGGGTAATTGACCTTTGTGAGTTTGGTGGTGTTTCTTTCCCCTCATTCCCCTCCCAAGTATTTTCATTTTATAACAAAGTACTCTCGAAAATCAAAAACCTCTGAAAAACTGTTATTTTTATTATACATCAAGGTGCTCTGGAAAATCGAAAACTTCTGAAAAATAAACCAGAAAAAGAAAAAAGTATTTTCATTTTATACCATGATCATACCATGACGAACTGCAGGCCATCTTCATCTATGTATTGGACTGGATTTACAGTAGCTGCTGTGGAATAAAATAATAGAAGACAATTAGATAGAATTGAACTCCGCTCATATTTTTTTGATGATGGACCCGCAGTAGATAACGAACGGCAAGTCGTCTTCATCTATGTACTGGCGACGGTCCATGACTGATGTGTAGAGGTTCTCCAGTTCTTCCACATCATCATCCTCCCCTAGGCCTAAGCCATAGATAAAATCTTGAACATTGCCATGAGATTCAGTTGGCTGCCAAGGGGAGAGGAACGAGGGGATGGGAACACCCCCAAACCACCATCAAACTCACAAAGGTCAATGACCCCAAATACCTAAACATATAACCCATTGTAAATCTCCCAACACACAAACCTATAGGAGTTCTGGATCAAATTTTGTATGGCCAAAATGATCCAGAACTCCTATAGATTACCTACTTAAATTTAACGTTTTCTGCAAGGGAAAATACATATGCATATTTGATATAATTTGAACAGTAAAATGATGAGCCGCCAAATTGACGTTTCAGTAGTGAGTTCATTTTCTTTGTTAAATTTAAAATTAGACGTATGTATATTTAAAGAATTTGAAGCAGCATAGGCAAAGAATTTTTACCAGAATGTTTTGCGACAACGATAATGAATCAGAGCAGACTATGGAAATCGGCGCCATTGTATCAAGATCTTTTGCTGGACGATCTACATACATTTGAGGACCTTTAACATGTTGATGAGAGAGAATCAAAAATTACCAGCATTTAAGCTTTCTCACCATTTTCCCAATTCTACGCCAATTTTTACGAGGAATTTACAGCTCTGGAAGAATTGAATACCTACAACTATAAACCTCTTTTGAAAGCTAAGGATATGGAGCCCTTAAGTGGGTCCTCTAGTTTCTCGGTTCGAAAAAATCGATTTTTTTAAATAACATCTACAACAGGAGCAGATATACGGAATATAACTCACATGCGCGAACTTTCAAACGCGTTTTTCTCGAAACACCATTTTTCGAAACGGTGACCACGATATTTCAGAAACTACTGCACCGATCTTGTTCAAATTAATATAGCATCTTTAATATGCTATAAGCTAGCGATTGAACTAAGATTATCATGATTGCTTCGATAGTTTTTTTTTTCTACGAGCGAAAAATTTAAGAAAAAATGAGTAAAAAATAGAATTTAATTTTCAAAAGTGTACAAAAAAGGCAATTTTTGTAATTTAGACTTCACTTTACTTCAATCGCTGGTCTTAAATATGAAGATTAAAATGCCGTTTGGTTTTTTGATTTCAGATAAGCAGAACAGCCGCAATCATGGTCACCGTCAAGCAGCTTTTTTTTTATGTCTTCCTGTCGGCTACTATAACTTTTATACTATTATATATTTTGACTTCAAAAAATTTGTAAAGCTTATTTAACTGTTAATAAAGATTATGCAAAAACAATGAGATTGATTATTTCGATGGTTTTCCCATAAAAAATTATTGAAAAGCCGTAAAAAAACAACCGAGAAACTAGAGGACCCCCTTAATAGTATATTGTGCAACAAGGGCGTAAAGTAGCCGTTTGCGCACGCGGGCAGTAATAAACGCACGAGCAAAGCGAATGTGTTTAGCTGCCAACGTAAGCAATCGTCTACGCCCCGCCCGAATTGCACAATAAAGCACTAGTGGATAATAAGCCACTTTACAACCGGAAAGGCGTGCGTTTTAGTGGTACTTTTCCCTCACGCGTATGGAAAAAGCATATACGATTGTGAGATGCAGAAAGGTTTCAACGAGATACGGAGAGCGAATTGTACTGGAACTGAAGGAATATCAGATGTTTTTGCCGGAACGTTTCCGCAATTTATCAGTCAAGACGATTGAAAAGCTCAACGAAGGTGGATTCTTCGTAACATATCATGGAACAACTGCAAACTCTTATAATAATTTAAATTTTTCAAAATCTACCACTATATACCTAATTTTTAATCTGACTTGTAGATTAAAGGAGAAAATAAATAAATTCTGACAATTTCTTAAAGTTTGGCAGTCTGCAAGGTTTGATAAAGTTTTTTTTTGTGCAAAATGCAATAAAGATTATAATAAACATCGAAGTGTTGTGATTGTGGGATTGTGTAAATTATGAAAAAAAAAGAGAAACCGCCGGCATTTTTAGAATTTATGAAAGGAGAAACACAAAATTCTAAAGCATTTGTACAAAAAATTAGAAGTTACAATGCATGCTTCCAAATGACATCATTTGGAGCAACTACAATAATTGAAGAACGAGAAGTAAATATATCGTTAAATTGGACCATTATTATCACTTCCAAGTGAAACACCGTTTTTACAAATTCACTTTGTAGGAAACCAAGAAGATGAAGTGGACCAACGGCTGACAAATTATACAGGATTGCGTCGAGATATAATTCTCGATATACAGCGTTTTATTCATAAAAGTAATGACTTAATAAGAATGCTTAAGACTGCAATGGAAAAAATGGTCTTGGATAATTATAAAATAATAATTCGGGTGGAATTCGGGCGGAAATCATTAAATCGCAATAAACAAATGAACTGGACATTGTTGAACTATCAGCGTTATTCAGCCATTTTGTCTTGGTTTTTATGATCCTTTGAGCCTGAATGTTGGAAACATAACATTGGATTTTGCTAACGAAATGATTATTGAGGTCGGACCTAAGGCAACCTAAGGTCGTTGGACTTCCTGATCCAAAAAAGCTATTAAGTCCATTGGCAGGTGCAATATTTTCCAGAGAAGATTTGGGAGATTTGTGCAATGCACTGGGGACCGACCTGCCAGAATTGATTAAGTAAGAGTATTAATTTCAGTTGCCAGCCTGGCGGACAATATTACCCAGAATCTGAACCATGGCACATCAAATAATTTCAAAGACTGTCAGGCAATATACATATAAGCCACTGCAAAGAATTTGATGAAAGCGCCTTTGGGAAAATTTCCGAGTTGCAATGGGAGATGTTCCTTCCCATCTAAACCCAAAAAGTGTAATGCAGACATTTGTAAGTGCACAAGAGAATATGTACTGCACTTAAAGCATCCAAAGAAACAACAGGGGATCGCGGTAGTATTGGTGGACAATGATAGGAACATTGTGGTACAATGAAAGTTAGAACGTATTACAGAAACACATCACATGTATGATGCCTTGCAATATCCATTAATATTTTAGCAAGGAGAAGATGGCTACCATTTTAATATTCAACAAATTGACCCACAAACAAATCGATCAACAAAGAAAAAAGAATTTTATGCATATCGCATAATGGAGAGAGAAAATGAATACAATCATATACTTAACTGTCGGCAATTGTTTCTACACTTTATTGTTGATATGCAAGAAAAAAAAAAACACGCGATA
Source organism: Machimus rusticus (assembly GCA_951509405.1). Classification (NCBI taxonomy): domain Eukaryota; kingdom Metazoa; phylum Arthropoda; class Insecta; order Diptera; family Asilidae; genus Machimus; species Machimus rusticus. The sequence continues at coordinate 7,496,579 of OX608049.1, forward strand.
TCACAGTTATCCTTTTTCATCATCATTAAATTTAAAGTTGAAAGATAAAGAAATTAACAAATGTTCGAATATGGTAAGCAAAGATATTTCAAAGGACAAGCGATTAGCCAAGGTACGAAAAAGATCTCTCGTCTTATTCCAGATGTGAATGATGGAATTTGCTCAATTGCAACATCCTTGAGGACAATCAACACCATAATTTTTATTTGTCTATGGTATTACTTACAAAGATAGAGTGAAATTAGAAGGATTGTTATATTTTCCTTGATTTTGGAGGAATCAATCTTAGCCACCTTAGCCAATGTAGATATCAACACTCATAACTGTGAGTAAATTGAATCCAGTTCTATTAAAATAATTCCGTCGTTATATAAATCTTTGTCCTAATGGAAATCAAGACTTAGCCCATACATTGATCTTATGTGCGACTACAGACATTATAAGAAGCATCAAAAACATACCAGCATTATCTTCAATTCATTTCCAAGAAAAATGCTCAAAGTTATGAAAAATTACGGGAGGACCAAAAACATGAGAAATAATGCTAAGAGTTCTTCTCCTTACGAGACCTGGCGAAACCCGCTGGAATTCTTTGTACGACTCTCTCTCGAAGTAAGTTCACAGATTTGTGCAAAGCGTTCAATATTCGATATAGTCTCACACAAAATGATTTTTTATATATTGAAGAATATGTATGATGTACTGCTCCTCTCGCTGAAGCCTTGGACATTTTCCAGAGTCAAAAGGATACATACTACGGACCAACATTACCTTATTTACTTGCTCTAAGAAGAAAGTTATGTTCAATGAAAAATCAGGTTTGGACATTTTGTATCCCGCTTCTACAAATTGTACAATTCTAACATTTTTAAATTTAAGTTAAGAGCATCTTTCATAATGTTGTAAATATGTTTTAAATGCTCTGAAGAATTTCACGAAATTGCGTTTTTAATAAAACATTTAAAATATTTTCATTTATTAAAAAGTGAGTCAGTTTTAAAATGTGAACAAAAAAATTACTTGGAATTATTCCATGGGTTCAATCAATGGCTTTAAATCGCATCTAATTAAGGAACACACTAATAGACATAATTGTCTTTTGAATTAATTACCCAAGACGTTCAAAACGCAAAACTTTGAAGAGCTTCAGCATGAGGATAAAATGAATTATGTACTTAATCTTTATGTAATGTTATGATTGTTATGGAATATGTTTTAAAAAGTCTAGATTTTCTACGCATAAATAAATCTCTCTACTATTTTATCTTTGCATTTAGAATGGAAAAATTCAGTAAGGCATCTTACCTCTGAGGAAAGCGCTTATTAAGCCCCAATCACCCCTTCCATGTGCAATGGCGTATTTTCAAAAATTATTACTTATAAAATAAAAATCTATAAATAAGAAAACTTCTTGTATTATAATAATATATAAATTGTTTTATTCAAACTTCACAAATTATTTGTTTTCTTTTTTTTCAATTAAATTGTGCAATCACTTGTTATCAATTGATTATTTTTTTCTATGAAAAGACATTTTGTATTAATTCGTACTAATCGTCTGAAGGCAGAAGGTAACTACATTTAAACATATGTATAACCAAAAGTGAAATCAATGTTTGAAAGGAATTTTTTATTATTTATAGTCTTATTTATTGCTTTCAGAAATTTAATCAGGGTAAGTTGTTAATCGAACATATTTGATGGTATTTGTTGCAATTGCTGAATAGTTTTACATTTTAGTCTAAGAGTTGCCAACTACTTCGACTAACGTGTGAGATATGGACAAAGCTGAAACTTTGTGTACACTTTATTTAATATTAGTAAATAGTAAGAATCCTGTATCTAAGGAATTCGATAAAATAAAATCATTTGATTTTAACATGGATGGTTGAAAAATAACTATAGAATCTTATGAATACTATTATAATTGTGAAAACGTACGTAAATCTCCTTCTTGATCCGATTGAACGATACGTTTGTCGGGTGAAAATAAATTGGAAGACTGGAAAACCAAACCAAAAATAATAGGAATGAAAGTTACATCAGCTGAAAAAATTGAACATAAAACGATATATTGATATTCGAATAATTGGAAAAGGTATTTTAAATCACGGCACGCGATATGTAGATTTAATGAGATGAATTTGAAAATCGCCTAAGTAAAACTATAGGTATAGGAGATGATTGAGTTATTTTAGTTAGTGTTCACCAACTGTTCGCATGGTCCGCACGAAAGCGCCATCAGAAGTACAATATCTAACATGATTTAAAGCAAATACCATCAAAACTTATGCTCTAAAACTAAATCCACACTGCGGTGCAAATTTATCTAAAAATAATAATTTTGATATGTATTAGTAAGTATATTTGAATTAAAATTAAAATTCTGAAAAAATATCTAACACATATGTGCATTACTCGACCTTGCCTTCAATTTTCAATTAAATATGTATATTGTCAATTACAAAATGTGTTCAATTTTCAACCTAAAAATGTAACAAGTGTAAAAGTTTACATATGCAGCAGCTTTGGGCTTAGAATATATTCGATATTATACATAATATAAGCTTAATCTTAAAAAATGTATCAAAAGTAAAATATTACATATTTACAAATTCTATTTAAAACATTTCAATTCACAATACTACATTTGAAATTTCATTTCCATTTCTTCATATGATTAAGAAAATAATAGCGCTTTGGATTTGATGAGTAAGTGATATGTATTGGTTAAATTTAATTTAAGCATAAACGACTTTTATTTAAATTTAGTTTTACTCAAATATTAATATTATTCTTTATTAATTGAACATAATTAGCATGTTTTTTTATTTTCAGTCACAATTTCTAGTTCGAAAAATTATATTCGAAATCTTTCCATAAAAAATTTATTTATGTTAATTAGAATGCCTTTGGCTTTTAATTATGCATCGCGTCCATCTAAGGCAAATTTGCTTTACATTACAATATCCCTCGCTTGAAAAAGATATTTGGCATTCTTCGATCAGATGCGTCCGCTTTTAAAAGGTAACACAACTGTGAAGCATGTCAAATCGCTAATTTTTAAGATTTTATCTTTCTTATTTAATTGTTTCAGAACTAACTACTTTGTTAAATTGATTTTTGTTAAAATGACGATACTTTTAAAAAACAAAATTTATTCCTTTAGTAATATTTGTTCATTCAAGAGAAGTCAATAAATAGTAACTTTCCAAATATTAAAAAAATCGTTACGCTTAAACTCTATCACTGTGACAGCGAAAATTGTGGTTCAACTTAAATTTAAAATTGTTCTATTAGTGGCCGCTTTGAAAAATGTAATTGCTAGTTAAACTTTTCATTCAAGGTTGTGTTGATGCTCATTTAAAATATCACATTGTTTTCAAAAACTGCAAACAAACGAAAATAACGTCAAAATAATTCGAATGGGTTTTTCTATCAGATTATTTTAAACACTTTGAACACAAAAATTAATTGAAGTCTATCGTAACTGAAATTAATTTATTAAAATTTTACAAATTGTATTAAGGAATTTCAATTGAAAATGTGTTTTGTATATCAACTCTCAAAAAGGAATCATAGTTCCAGTTTTATGAATTTTTCTCTGCTCAGCAGCGAGTTAATTTTTTTGAAGAAGAACATCCACTTTAAAAATTTCCCGCGATCTTCTAATAGGCAAATTATTTAACATATGTTAATCTTTGGAAGAATAGAAAATTTTGTCTTTTCTGGGTTTCACTACGCTGTCATAATCTTACTCCCCACCACCATTGAAAACATACCCAAAAAGTTTAAAGCACAAATATTTCAAAAATGCCAAGTAACTTTTTTAATCATATTACATGAGAAATTACGTGTTATGAAGTTTGGGATTAGTTTGGACATTCTGTATACATAAATATACATAAATAATACAAATATAAATTACGCAAAAGTGACCATAAAAACTTTGCTATGATTATTTAAAACCAAAACATTAAAAAGTAATATATTTAAAGTATAGTACGTACCTGTTTTTAAATATATAAGGCCATATTAATCAACTGAGAATATCCAATATAATAAAATTTGTAGCAGAAGAAAAAGTCGTATTAATGATCTTGTATTCGATCGTAAGTTCGACTTGACTGGAGTTGACATGAAAACTTATATGTACATACATTACATACTTATATTTTATCCGCCATTTTGAATTCCGGCATTTAGATTTTTACAGCGCAAACGATTGTTCTGCCTTTTGTCGTGAAGACAGTTAATTCAAAGAATTTCATTCCTGCGGTATTAGCAAAAGCTCACTCGAAATTGTGGAAAAAACAGAAATACTTTTTGAGACTGTTAGTTAACCCGGGCAAAAATGAATATATTGAAATATATGTAATCTTTTGAATTGAAAAAATATATCAAATATAAATATATTTGGCGTAATATCTGAAATTAATGATAAACTTTCACTTTTGGATTTAAAACGTTGGTATATATATTAGATATCTAGGATCCAGCAAGAATAATTTCGAAGAGTAAAATAATTTTGTTTGATGGGACGGGTTCACGATAATAGTAAGTACGTCGTCTGCCAAATATCGAGTATCAGTCAAAGAACACAAAATATAGTATACGAGTCACAAAATTTAGATTATTAAATAAAATGACCAATGATATATTAGCCTAAAAATAAATTTGGTAAGTTTAAATTTTATTGCAGTATTACAAGATGTTGCAGAAGAAAATCAAAATGAGCGAAAATGGAGGTAGCATCATGCTGTGGGATGGTGACAATGGAAACATTAAAATTTCTGTAAGAAGGTATGTTAGAAAGCGGTGCAATCATTTCAGTTCTTGGTGTAGGCAACATATGCCAGGCATTGTAATTAAATTACTTTTTCAACACGATATAATTAAAGTCATAAAGACTATGAAACTAATTGTTTCCTATTTCCAGACATGTTCTCAGTTCAAAAGGACATAACAAAACAAAATATATTTTTCGAAAATTATAAGTACTTATTGTACTGAGTGAGACCGAGTATCATAGATGGTTAAGTGGATATACTTCTTTTAAAATCAGTTAAACCTTTACATTCAAAGTTAACAAACTTTCTAAGATACTCTTCATTTATGCGGGGAAATCACAATATGATATTTTCTATTTTATAGACTAGAGAAAAGAATTGATAAGTAATTTTTCTTCAAAATGAAATAAAATTAAAATATTAAATTAAAGACAAAAAAATCTTCCACATCAAGAATGCTATTAAATTTAAATTTTGTGCCTAAAAAATGTCCACTGTATCCATTCCTGAACAATATATTTATTTAGAAGAAGAAAAAACTGAAAAAGCTAAAAAAATTTTAAGATATGGCTAACAAAATTCATCATCACAAACATGCACGCAAATTTTTAGAAAAAATGTTTTATCGTCACTGTACAATAAGTAAAATTCTGGCAACAAACGAAGGGAAATCCTACTGTTAAAAGAAAATTTGGATAGTGAACAAAAAATAAATATGTTAAGCAAGATGATTAAGAAAAAATTAAAAGTCAAAAGGTTAAGGAAACAAAAACTCCAAGACACCAAAATCTGCATAACAATGGAACGGCTGCAACAGCAATGGCTCGTACTGGAAATATGCTTCAGTGCAAAAGTATTTGAATGTGAAGAATTTGCCGCAACGAATTTATTCACATGGTTTCAGGAATTCGTTAAAAGAATTATTATCTAAATGGAAGAAAGAATCGGAATTCAAACTAGTAAAAAGTAATGGATTATGGGCGTCATTTTTGTTGAAAACTCCTCAAGCGATACTATATTTTTTAGAACACGACTTAAACGACTATATTCTAAAAAGATAATATAAACTAATGCTTTTTCTCCTAAAAATCCAACAAAATGAACTATACGCGTTTGTTTCGATGCATGCCTCAAAACTAGAGCTATTTTAAACAAAATATGTATGCGAGAAAACAATGAGATATAAATAATTTCAAACAAAACAAAACAAAAATAAATGAAGAGTAAGTTCTACCGTAGATTAATACAAAAGGAATGCATAAATTGTGATGATTTTCTTTTATTTCTGAAATTTTAAATAAATGTAATATTGGTGCAATTGACACTTTATAATATTTTAAATAAAAAAATCATTTCAAAATAGTTCATTGCATAATATTTTTATTAGGTCATACTTAATTAGAGTGTCAAATTTGGTCCAATTTAGATCCCTAAGGATTTTATATCTATTTATTTCATTTCATTTTTTCAACGTAAGAATTATAAAAAGCTTTTTGATGTTCACAAACGAGTACACGTTTTAAAAGCATATTTAACTGCTACTGTCGAGCATTTTTTTTTACAGCAAACAAATGTAAACACAAATAAAATTAATAACAAACAATTTAATGCAGTACAGACTTTGGAAAATCAGTTCTTTAGAAAACATCATACTTAATAAACGAAAATCGATTTAGTTACTTTTCTTAATGATGCGCACAATTTGTTGCAATAATATATTTTTGGTCGACCATAGTATTGAACATCCCAAATGTAGTATTATGTTCCAATATAATAATAGAATTTAAAGCATTGTATAAATTCCTCATCAAAACTGCAATAAATTTATAAATAAATACCAAAACGTGTTTTTTAACGGGGATTCTTCGTTCATAACATGTAACTATAAATAAATATTTCAATTCTCGTCAAAAGCGATTCTTTCCACTATTTATTTACAATTTTCGTGGCTGAAAATTAATTTTGATTTACTAAAATTTTGATTAAGTCCTCTCGTTTTGATTTCTTCCCGTCAATTTTTTTTTTCAAATCTTATAAAATTCGGTATACTACTACTTTATATATATATTATATAAAATTGTAAATATAATTTTCACTAATATCACCTATGTTATCTTGTATTTACGTTCCTTTAATATTTACTCTATCCTTTATTTATATAATAAGCAACGTAGAGCCTTGAAACGTGTGTAGTCTTAAAAAAATGGTTATTAGATCCTGTTTATTCTCCCATTGCAATGATTTCTAATCTGCAGAAAGTGAATGTACCTTAAGATTAATGTGTATTGTGGCGATCTACTGCGTTTGAAAGTTACTGTAGTACGTCTATTACAATCAGCAAACACAAACAGTATTTACCATAAATGAAAACTCTATTAGATGATATGAAAATATATAATCAACTTACTTGCTATGACACATAATGGTTATCTTTACGATTATTCTCAAAGAACGGGAGACCTATTCGCTCAATCTGCGCTGAAAGACTACCAAAACGAAAAGAACTGGAACACATTTGTGCAGTTTAATTGTTAAAAAAATAAATACGTTTCAAAAATTCATTTGAATTATAGTTATTGTAAATAAGTGAAGAATTAAAATAAATAGAAGTAACATTCATTATTCAACAGCGAAACCGCAAGTTTCCTCAACCGCTTGAGTCAGCTTATCATAGAGTAACTGATAGTTCTCATAGGGCGGCAGATCAATTCTATTAAAGCAAGTGTGAGCTTTTGGTAAATTTTGGGTCGGTACATCGGCCGTTAAGTGAATAGTAAACAAACGTGGCCCAACAGCACCCGTTGAGCCCTGTAAAGCACGAAAACCTTGTAGTGGAACACGGGAAGAACCAGTCACGAATTGTAGCAGTCGTGCCCTCATCTCTGATGAATATGATTCTACAATCTAGAAATATATTCGTTATTATTAAACCAAGCAATATTTTAATTCTATTATGCAAAACTTACTTGCCAGAACCATACTACTTGGGGAGTTTCAGAAGTACAGTGTTTCAGTCGGGTATGTGTTCGCCAGTCATTAACGTCGATACTACTTATTCCTCCAATTACTAATTCTAATTCCCTTTCATCAAATGGTCGCAATAAGTGACTTGGTATTAATTCACAAAATCCTGAAATTTTCAAATTGTGTTTAATTTTCGAAACTTAATATACGCAAAAGTGCATACGACGCCCGAAACCAAGACACTTTTGAAAGCATAAGTAATTTTATATCAGTAAAATTATAATTAGAGGCAAGCATGTCAACGAACTTCGTGATTAGTATTTTATTATTATAAAACTGAACAGTTTGGGTGTGCTAACAATACTATTAGGGAATGTTGTTTCTAATTATCTAATTAAATTAATCGTGTTTTTAAAAGTACTCGTCAAAGTCCTTAGCTTTGCTCTTTTGGGTATCGATACAACAAGGCTTTTGAAGGGTGCAAGGTCTTTCTACATGCTACATTTATGAGTAGCTAAATTCATATTCGATTTTTATTGGCAATAGGCGTAGGTCTTCAAAAAGGATTTCATGCAAGCACATGGGAATTATAAATATAAAACATAACTATATAAATAACTGACACTGATAATACTTAATTATATTTTGAAAAAGCGCGCTATGAGTATTTTGCTCACAAAAATGTTATATAAATATTCTATTCTCTTTGCGACACTACATTCATTTAACTCATAAGTGTAGTAATTTTCCCCTTTTTCGTCAAGCCAATCTCATAGTCACTTAAGTGAAAAAAATTATATTGTTTGTTTCTAGTATAGTATTAAAGTCATTTAAGCAAAGGTGAGATTTTAAGTCGCTCAAAAATATGTGGTCGATCTGACCAATCAATCATTTGGAAGCAATGAACAAGAAGAATTAAATTTGAAGGAAAATGCTGAAATTACCAACGGTTTAAATGCCAAACTCAAAAATAAAATGAGGATGGTTCGCTTAAAATTACTCTGCACCAAGCATATAGTGTTAGTATGCGACCAACAAAAATCTCTTATAGGAAGAATTTAAGTTTGTCTTTTTATCCCTGTTTGAACACGTCGAAAACTTATAGACAAATGCCTAAGATATGCAAAGCTGATTTAAAGAATAAGAGCCATGCAATTACGTAAATATTAATGTTTTTTGTTGAATAAAACCAAATTTAAGGTAGCTTAATACACGTTGTTTTATTTATATATAACGATTTTAAAAAAGTCCATTTAATATAAATTACAATTAACAAAGCATAAGAATATTGCTTGCATGCGCCTTCTAAATTATGCACGAAAATCCCAATGAGTTTTAATTATTTTATATTTATTTTATGAGATAGAATCCATTTTTAAGCTTTTTATTTCAGACTGAATAAAAAAAAAAGACCTTACACCGGCAAAATACAAAAATTCAAATACCGAATTCCATTTGAATCTAAAGTCAAAATACTAAAATTCTTTGCGCTTCGCTTCGGCCCTGAAAATATGCCTTGACTATTCGAGCGAAATATGATATTCACAATATCCCTATAAAAAATGTAATCAAATTGAACGCATTATTAAATTGTTTAGACATTTATTCATTTTAGGGACATTACATATGATTACAAACATACTGACGCTTATGCATACATTTGCACTTATACTGACATACACGCACACATATATACTTACTAACACATATTACACTCCCTTACATGCGTACACGCAGACACGCACACACACGCAAATGGACGCGTGCACCACGAGCTTATGATGAAGACGAGATGCTTACGGTTTCAATCACTCAGCTAGTTGACAACGGATACTATAGATAAAGTCACGATCAAAATATTCAAAATAATAAGAGTTCATTGTAAATAGAACTTTGATTGGAAACTCTATATTGCAAAGAGTCAGTTACCCGCCGTGATTGATTTCATTTTGATATTTTGTGTGATATCTTTCCACAGAATGGGCCTATTCAAGAATTTAACGCAGCAAAAGTCCTGCGACTGTAAGTTCGCAATTTCAGCACTGGTCTAGTGCAGCGCATTCAATAATATTGCGCGCTACCGGAAAGCAGTACAGGGGTAAGCAATTTACGCAATTTAGTTTTTAACATAGTTGTGTTTTACGTTTACTTTCATGAAAAATTAGTCAAAATTATTGATTATGGCTTTATAGAATATGTTTAACTGACCCATGCACTCTTATTATTTTCCTCACAACAGTATGTTTATAAGCGACGACTGTGATTGAAAACTGGATAATAGCTTTTTACTCTAAAAAAATTATCGACATCATAGCATAAAACGAACACAATACCACTGACGAAACAGGTCGGGTGATTTTATCGATAATTCATTTTAAATAATTATTTTGAAATGAATTATAATAAATTGAAATATTAAAGTATTAAACTATGTAATGTTCTTTTGGCATACATCGAGCCTTCAGAACAAAAGAATAATTTAATCCAACAAAAACTGAGCCTAGTTACAAAATATATTACTAGTCTCGCTTATGTGTTTTGGCTTAAAGGGCTTAACATTTAGTTTATGTTAATTAAAACAACTAAAACTGTCGGAGATCAGAATCGTTCATATAAGCGTGTCCGGAGTCGTTGTGGCAATGCCACACACACAACACAGTAAACGTCAGTTTGGAATTGGACGCGCACTCTCCTCAAGACTTTCGGAGCCTGCGAAACGCGCGTGCAACGCTTGTAACCTTTTCTATATACTAAATAAACCATTGTTGTGCGAATCATAATTCTTTTTATTTCCACCGCCTCTAACAGGTTATGGGCCCAGGAATCGTAAAGGCCTGGATGTCGCGAGTTTAATGAACTTGGTGAAAAGAGTTAAAGTTACGCCCATTTTTTCCGGGAAGCGTCGGGACGCGTGTCGGGTTAAAGTATCCTGTAGTGACAAAATACAATTTGCAGCATGAATTCCGGTGCGCGAATCGAATTGCTTAATAAAAGCAATTACGATACGTGGAAGCTGCAAATGCAGGCTGTTTTGGTAAAAGCGGACTTGTGGGAGTTCGTCAGTGGAACTGCGAGACGACCATTGCTGGAAGCGGGCAACGTCGAGCGGGAAAAGGAAGTGCTGGCTTGGGTTAAGAGTGATAGCAAAGCGAAATCGGACATTATATTGTCCGTTAGTCCCAGCGAACTCAAACAAATAAAAAATTGTGAAAGTTCTCACGCGGTCTGGGTTAAGTTGCAAAATGTTTACCAGTCATCGGGGCCGGCTCGGAAGGCATCTTTGTTGAAGAGATTAACTCTCTCCAAAATGGCGGATAACGGCGACGTGCGTGTGCATTTGGACGGTTTCTTCGACACGGTCGACAAATTGGCCGAGATGAACATCGAGATAAACGCGGATCTGTTGGCAATCATGTTGTTATACAGTTTGCCTGGACGATTCGAAAATTTTCGGTGCGCGATCGAGTCGCGTGACGTTTTGCCTGCGCCCGAGGCGCTTCGCATCAAGATAATTGAGGAGAGTGAGGCTCGGGGGGACAATGTGCGCGATGGAACGTTGGATGCCATGTTCGCGGGCGGAATCGGCGGATAGCGACGATTCAAAAAGAGACCGACAGTTGTAAAAGTTGAAAAGAAAAAAGGACGAATCAAAAATGCGTTGCTTCAGATGCAGGGCACTGGGGCATAAGGCTGAGAACATTTGTCTGGGTAGTGCTGATGTGTCAGGCACGCGTGCCGGGTTCGGCGTTTCTAATCAAAGGTGGTGTCTTGACAGCGGCGCGACTTCACATTTGTGTAATAGAATTGAATGTTTCAAAAACATTAACGGGACGAAACGCGGCGTGCTTAGTCTTGCAAATGAGGCAACGACCTCCATTACTGGTGAAGGAAGAGTGAAGCTCCTTGCGGACGTTGATGGTAAAAGAAAAAGCGTTTCTTTAGACAGAACATTGTGTGTTCCGAGCCTCAGAATGAACTTGTTATCGGTGGGAAGAATCACGGATCGCGGGTATACTGTTCGTTTCGATAAGGAATGTGCATCGGTATTGGACTCGGACAATTGTGTGGTTCTTTGCGCTGAACGCATCGGTGACTTGTACTATTTGCGTGAAAGCGAAAATGACGTGTGTAGCATGGCATCGTCGGGACGGGCTAAAATTCCGATAGAATTGTGGTTCGGGCACGCAAGTGCAAAAGACATTAAGAACGCCGTGCGAAAGGGTGTTATGACCGGTGTTGAACTAACAAATGCTATAAAAGAATCGGGTTGTGACGTGTGTCTCAAGGGAAAGATGTCAAGGTCTGCTTTTCCCGAGAAGTCAAACCGGAAGTCGGAAATTTTGGAGATAATACACACGGACGTGTGTGGACCAGTGAGGACGGATTCTTCGGGCGGCGTTAAGTATTTTCTGGAGTTCGTCGATGATGCCTCAAGATGGTGCGAGGTAAGGTTTTTGAAGTCAAAGTCCGAGGTTTTTAGGGTAACAAAGGACTATGTGGCCTTCGTGGAGAATCAGCAAGGGAGGAAAATAAAATACCTGCAGTCTGATAACGGTTGTGAGTACGTCAACCGGGATTTCGACGATTATTTGAAACAGCGAGGAACCGGTCGAAGGTTAACCATTCCATACAACCCTGAACAGAACGGTATCGCCGAAAGAAAGAACCGTACACTTCTCGATAGCCAGATGTATGCTAATGGAATCGGGACTGCCGGATTCATTTTGGGCTGAGGCTGTGAGCACGGCCAATTATCTGCGAAATCGTTTGCCGACAAAGAGTCTGGATGGCCTATCACCGTATGAGGCATGGACTGGATCGCCTCCTGATGTTTCGCATTTAAGGGTGTTTGGTAGTCGAGTGTTTTATCTGGACCGAGTTCCTGGAAAGGGGAAGTTTGACCAGCGAGGTCAGGAAGGAGTGTTCCTCGGGTACTCATTGGAATCAAAGGCTTATCGCGTTTGGTCAAATAGCGCTAAGAAGGTGATCATCAGTCGCGATGTCAGGTTCTTCGAGGACTACTTTAGAGATGACAGAGGAGCTGCTGTTCCCGATATTCGAGTGGAGCATGAGGAATCTCCCCGAATTAATCGCCACGTTGAGTTGGAGTGTGATCTGCCGTGCGATGATGAAGTAAGTACATTGAGCTTAGATTTGGAGGAGGACTTCCGTGGGTTTAGTATCGAAGATGCACGGGGTGATGGTCTTGATCGGGCTGAATTGTTGAGAAATGCTGGTGAAGGTCGGTTTTCGCATTCGAACAGAGGTCGAGGCAGGCCAAGGATTCTGAGATCGGGCTCAAGGGGGAGACCAAGGAAAATATGCAATGCCGTTACTCGTGAGCAGGCGGAAATCGGTGAAGCTGCTGAATGTTTTGTCTCCGAGGTTCCAATGAGGGAAGCAATGGCGCGTCCTGATGCTGGCGAATGGTTTCAGGCTGTAATGGCTGAAATGAAATCTGTTTTGAAAAATAAAACTTGGGTTCTCGTGAATCGACCTGAACGAGAGAGAGTCATCGGATGTCGTATGGTCCTGCGTAACAAGCTGCGGCCTGATGGGAAACTTGATAGAAGAAAGGCAAGATTGGTGACGCAGGGGTTCAGTCAGCAGCCGGGAATTCATTTTTCGGAGACATTTGCCCCTGTGGCTCGGGTTGGTACAATTCGCCTTGTAATGTCATTGGCGGCGAAAGCCGGGATGAAGGTTAGACAGTTTGATGTCACTACTGCGTTCTTGAACGGGGAATTAGAGGAGGAGATTCATATGGAGCCGCCGGGTGATTTCGAGAGGATTCTACAGGGGATCATCGAGTCAGAAGGTGATAGTCCCATTGGTGAGATGGCCAGAGGTGACCTGAAGGAGTTTCAAATGGGGAATAAAGTATGTTTGTTAAAAAAATCTTTATATGGATTGCGTCAGGCGGGCAGAAGCTGGCATAAGAAGCTGGATGAGACCTTAAAAGGACTGGGAGCTATTCCCACGAAATCTGACCCGTGTTTATTCCGAATTGGCTCGGGAGAAGACGCAGTGCTGATTGCAACATATGTGGACGATATTTTGGTTGCATCCCGAAGTGAGGAAAGAATCACAAAACTTGGATTAGAGTTGGGAAATCACTTCGAATTAAGGGATATTGGAGTGGCAAAGTGCTGTTTGGGAATCGAAATCATTCAAAGCAATGGTTGTATTGCGATTCATCAGCAAGGATATGTCAAGGAACTTCTTGCACGTTTCAACATGGCTGATTGCAAGCCTGTCTGCACTCCAGTCGATACTGGAACGAAATTAGGGAAAAATCAGAGCCAGAACGTTGAGGATCTAAGGTTTCCTTTTCGTGAACTCGTTGGGGCTCTGACTTACCTGTCAACATGTACTCGACCTGATATAGCTTACGCCGTTAGCAGTTTAGGTCAGTTCAATAATTGCTATGGAAAGGAGCACTGGAGGGCTGCTAAGCGCGTGTTGAGGTATTTGAGGGGTACATCGGATATTGGATTGACATACGCTGGAGGCTCTGGACGCATGAGGGGCTATGTTGACACCGACTGGGGAAACTGCGCCATCGACAGGAGGTCATTCACAGGATATCTTTTTGAGCTGAATGGGGGTCCGGTATCTTGGAATTCCAGAAAGCAGAGGACAGTGGCGCTCTCCACCACCGAGGCTGAGTATATGGCCCTATCTGAGTGCGCAAAGGAGGCCATTTACATTCAGCGTTTTCTGCGCGAGTTGGGATTTGATAGTTTGGATGGATTGGAGATTTTCTGCGATAATAGGGGCGCTGTTGGACTGGCTGGAAATGCTGTTTTTCATTCTAGGAGCAAGCACATTGACATTCGTCATCACTTCGTGAGGGACGCGCTGAGAAATGGATCATTCAGCGTCAGTTATGTTGCGACGAAGGATCAGGTTGCGGATTTTCTGACTAAACCCTTGCCCGGATTGAAGCATGGTTGGTGCATGAAATCGGCGGGACTTGTTGGTGTTACAGGAGCAGATTTGACGACTCCTGACTCGAGGGGAAGTGTCGGAGATCAGAATCGTTCATATAAGCGTGTCCGGAGTGCAATGCCACACACACAACACAGTAAACATCAGTTTGGAATTGGACGCGCACTCTCCTCAAGACTTTCGGAGCCTGCGGAACGCGCGTGCAACGCTTGTAACCTTTTCTATATACTAAATAAACCATTGTTGTGCGAATCATAATTCTTTTTATTTCCACCGCCTCTAACAAAAACAACTAAAATTTCCATACAAAATGCAGTTAACGTAGATATGCATTAAGTTAAAAAAAAAAAATTATTTTTATAAAAGTAGGCACCTAAGCAAGGCGACCAAGACGCAAAGCGCAAGGTAGTGAAGCAACTCATTCACGCGTAAAGTGTTTGACTGAAAAGTGGTACAGGATTTTAGTAAGTATTTAATGGTGAAAGTAAGGACATAACGAGGAATAGTTTAAATTACATATTTTGATAATTGTTGAGTGAGTTTAATTTGTGTAGTTTACTGTTATAATTGTTTAAATTAGAGTTTGAATATGAATCAGACAGTAGCAACAGAAACGATGTCCTCGAAGTAAAGATAATATAATAAATATACATATGTAAGTGTATAATCAGAATTTATTAAAAAGGTATATATCCAAGCCTAAGGAAGTCTCCTTTTAATTAATACAACACTTACAAAGGAGCTACTGTAACGACCCAGTTTAGATAGTTCAATGATGTCGATGGCCCAAGAATGTGTTGTGTCCTTAAAACAGAAATAATACCCACCAAAAGAGATTATTATGATAACCGAAATGAAAGCTCAGATAGGCTTTACTACTGTATTAGAGAAGATGTCACTTTGATAAGCAAATCAATCCCTTCCATCAAAGTAATTGTAAACAAACATAATCTGTAAACAAAGACGTAGATTGAATAACATATTTTCCAGATATGGTTCCGTTTAATTTTTTTTTCCTACGACTCAAATTACATCTCCACTTTTTTCATCACTTCAATGGCCTATAAGAAGTATATGGAAGATTCGCTATAACAACACATCCTAACAGCGTTCAAAAAAAATACCGGTGAGTAATAAAATTAATTACATACTTGAGACCAATAGACTTACATGGTCCAAAGCCTTAATTGTATTTTCGGGTTAATATTCTTGATAAAGTCGCTAAAATTATCAAAATTTGATTTTAGGTACCTTTGATTTCAATAAATTTTTAAAAATATTACGTCACAATTATTCGATTGAACTTGACCAATCGAATAATTTTGATGTTATGTGTGGAAAAATTTATTGAAATCAAAGGTAACTAAAATCAATTTGTGAGAATTTTAACGGCTTTATTAAGGAATATTTATCCAAAGAGGGCTTTTGCAAGCTCTTTTCATTCGAATCGGATTCGATTCGAATGGTTTCAGGAATAGGCCCCCAGAATGTAAATTAATTATGCATCTCATTGTTCCTTAAATATTAACTGTATAAGTTTCCTTGTTTTGATTTCCGAATTACGTTATTGAAGAATACTGTCGAGTATTTTAATATGAACACATTTGACTTTTCATCCTGGTCTTTAGCAATATTGTTAAATGATAATTTTTAGGAATCGGAATTTTCGTTCCCGATACAGAAATGAGGATTTCTTTTTTCGGATATAAGTTGTTGCTTAAGTAATTGCCAATCAATAGTATATTTTTACTTAAATCGTCCTAGCGGCTGTTAATTTCCGCATTCATAAACATTTAAGTTTTTATAAAATGTCTTGTCTCAGTTAATTCACTCATTTTAAATTAATTATAAGAACCCGTATTTCGCCCATGGTGCAATTCGTATCGATGTTATGATTTGTTAGAAATGCATGTACTTGCAACCTTATTGTCCCAAGAGGAATCAAGATTATATTACATTATTTGGTTCGGTGCTTTATGATTGTTTTAACTTAGTTTTTGAGTAAAAAATAATTTGTTGTAGGTAAACTTCATACTTAAAATTAGAAGCTCGTTCGAAAGAAGTAAATATTAACTCTATTCCAGCATACAAAAATTGCACGAAAAGTAGCGGTAAGTGAAAGAATGCTATAAAAAATTCCACTTACCTTTTTGTAACGCTAAAAACTGCTGTTCTATACCACGCATAAATCTATAGTTAACATAAAGCTTAACATATTCTCGTTTGTTTTCTTCGGTAACAGAAATTCCAGCTCCACCCGGCTTGAGTTCATGAACTTTTAGGGCACCAAAGCTGTTATTCTCAACACTGAACGTGGAATCAATAATCCCAGTAATATTATTTTCCCTGAGACATTTGAATTTTTAGAATAAAATATATTGTAGCATATAAATAACTTACAGCATCCACGTTAAGCTTCTATGAAGTTCAGGATCGACACCTTCAATATCACTAAGCGTAATAGGCTTATTAAGCAATTGCTTATAAAATGGAGTCGTAAAACCGCCATCCATGCAATGCCCATGAAAAACGGCTATTCCCAGTATTCGGCCAACGAAGTGGAAATACGACAAATGATCAGGATTAACACCTATAACAAAAAATAAATTACATTTATTTTTGCAATTCATGAAAATCGTAACAACTTTTTTACCAGAATCGGGATTTATCTGCAGCGTGTAATGATCATCCCGACTATATTGGAACAATCCATATTGGGGATTCAGCATTTCACGGGAGAGAAGATGTAACCACTCTCTGGCAACTCCGCCGTAGTCTAATCCTTCTTCACCTCTAAACTTGACCATAAGTCTTTTCCTCATATCTTTCGGTCTCATTTTCATAATCAGTCTATAACTCTCTTCAAAAATTTCAGCACGAGACACTTCTAATCGACAATGGCCGGACTGAGGCTGAAGGGCCTGCAGTTCGGTTCGAAGAGCACGCAGTTTACCAACTAAATCTCTTCTATATTTTGGTAACAATTCAGCGCCTTCTAGAAGACCCTGAGGTAAATCAGGGGGTGCAGCAACTTGAATTCTTGATGGATCTGTGTGCCGATTATTAGATGTTGCTGGGCTATTCCCAGGAGGCACGCTAACTGCCGTAGTTGTTGTTGTTGTTGAAGACGGGCACGCACTAGGAGGTGCAGCCACACTTGAATTGATATTGTTGCTTCCACTTTGGTTAGGCATTCCTCGCCTGATCATTTGCAAAATATGCCCGTTTAAACGTGGATCTGTAAATTGTGTCGTGCGATTGTTATGATCTACAAAATAAACTCGACCAGAGGCAGTTTTTCTTTGTTCCCAACCACTCGGCAATGGGCCAAGGGCATCCAGGGAAAAATTTTGAGTATCAAAATCACGAGGAATTCGCGGATCGTGCCAAGTAGATACTCCACTCGGAATATGGTAGAAATATACCTGGCCTTGTTGCGTAGTCCTCATTTCTGCATGAAATGTAAAGTATTATATTCAACATTCGTAATTTAATGATAGCACAAACCGTATCCGGGAGGAAGATCCATACAAGGCCTAGTTCCAATTCCATTGTTCCTATTTGCATTCGGTCTCGTACCGCGCGAGGATCTTCTTCTACCAGATTCCTCAAGACTCCTCGAAGACCTTCTTACCCTCTGCGTTGAAGGTTCTCTAGCCGTACCGCCGTTACTAGTTATCACATTTGATATGGTTTGCACATTTCCATTACTTGTATTTTGAGAATTCTCAGAAGGTTGCTGAGGTGACGACGTCTGCGAATTCTGCGTATTAAGTAAACTGTTTTCTCTACTATGATGTCCACTAATAGAATGATGATTTGGAGTGTTTGTCACAACGTTCCCATTGACCAAATTAGACGTGGGACTTGGACGTTGCGGAGACTCCAACACCAAAGAATTTATTGTTGGCGCTAAATTGGAGATTGTTTGTGCTGTTTTTTGTGCTTTACTTGCATTATTACTACTATTAAGTGAAGTATTAATATCATTAACTGGTGTAGCAGCTGCTGCACCTTGCGTAACTTGCGAATTTCTAGGCGATGAAATCTCATTTATAGGCCGAGGCGATAGTGGATTACTTGAGCTTGAAGGGCTTGATACATTTACATCATTTCTTACTGGGCTAGTAGTTGAATCTACAGACTGTTGACGACTGCACTTTTTGGAATTATCGTCTCTGGCAGGACTACAATTTTCTTTTCCTAAACTGACTAAAATCTCACTGGAATGACGTCGCACAGGTGCTTCATTGTTGCTTTGGCTACTTAACAAATTCGTGCAAGTCGATGACCTAGAGGGACCAGCTGGGATAATATTTGAATCATCATTGACTAAATGATTTCCATTAAGTTGAGTCGCCACAATAGTAGGCCGATCCCATTGCGAAGACTTTGTGTTATGATTTACATAATAAATTCGACCATTCCCTGTACGCCTTTCTTCCCACCCTTCTGGTAAGCTATCTTCAGAGGAATCATCTTCTGATGGACCCCGAACATCACCACTTGGCCCCACAACGGCTAGAGGATTACCACCGCAAGGTCCATCTCTTGACATAAGAGCTATAATTATTTGCCCTCGCACTGGTTCGTTATCATCCGGTGATAATTTGCAAAGATCCAATCGTTGGTCTAAGAAAAATTAAACCAATTATTAATTTTCGTAGAAATAAAAAATAATATTTATATGATAATAAAATATACGATGTAATCTATCGATTTCGTCAAAAAACCTTAACCCTTTAACCAATTTTTAATTTTCAACTAAACCCCAACTTATTAAAAATATTTAACTTGAAAGAATTGCTATGAAAATTCGTATGTACATGTAATAGAGGAAAATTACTTACATCCCGCATCCTTAAGCCTACGTATCATACTAGAAGGTATTCGAACACATCCTAAAAATCCTCCGCCTTTTCGAATTTTTCGCTGATTCCATACAGTTATTGTAATACCATCTCCCTGCCCTAGATATAAATCATAGTGTGTGTTCCATTTCGGATCAAGCGATGCCTTGTAAGGATCTGTAGTGTATACTTGTCCAGTTCCATCCACGGATACTTTTGCGAACGGATCTGGGAGCCCTGTAAGGAAACAATAAATTTAACTTAAGTATATCGTAAATATATTCTTATAATGTAATAAATTTTTCTAATAATAATATTGTCTTATAAGAGTCTCGAGGCACTAACTACGTGAAAACAATTAGAGATAATAGTTGAAGAATAGAGAATAGATTGAAGAGGCCATTTGCCTTATTAATCTCATTAAAACTCATGAACTATTTAAGAAAAGAAAGCCTCGTTTACATGTTTGTTTAGTTTATTATTAGAAGATAGAAATTGATAGGATTAATGTTTTATGAAAGATAAATAAACCACTTCTGGATTTCTTTAAAAAAAATTCTAGCGGTCTTCAGTGTAAACAAAAACTGTAAAACTGTACAAAAATAATGATTTTATGTAGAAATTATGATCATAAAATTGGGAATACACTCTTATAATAGAACATAATTAATAGAAAAACTTGCATATCCCTTTTGATCAAGACAATGAATTTACTTTTTCTTTTATCGAGAACCGCATTCCACCAGACGATATTTGATAGAATTTAAAAAACTCGTCACCGAATGAGATTGCTTAGTCCGTTCAGCAGGAGCCCAGAAATTTAATTTGTAATTTTCTTGCTTAATTCAATCTAATAATCTGACTTCTGATGACTGCGCGCTGTTAAAATTTAAAGATAAACAAATTTAACTTCTCTTGACTGCGTATTCTCCTTTTGTTTTGTCTGCGGAGTCAGATTTTTAACGATTTATGCGGACGAAATAAATGATTCCTTATCATCCCGCAGATTCATAGATCGATTCTTAATGATGTTTTTCGAGGCCCCAGTGAAAAATTTCATCATTTACTATGGCATTATATTTTGCTATTACATATTCTGGAAACGATTGATTCATTTATTCTGTATTTCTGAATAAACATTTTTGAGAAAGCAGAACCTCTTCACTACTTTCAATTCATTTCTTACATTTGCATTGCAAATACGTTTTTAAAATGAATATTTCTTTTAAAGGTGTGAAAATTGAACTCAATTAAAAATCCCAATTTTCTTACGAAAACGAACGAAAACATTCAACAAATTGTACATAATAATCGTACTGAAGTATAAAATTTTTTTGGATTTACTATTAAGTAGTGCCGTTTCATATTTCAGATTATTCGTTTTTAATTTCATTGTAGTTACTTGGAAATTATCTTCTACAACGATATTGTTATGTCATTTAACAATTCATGTTTAAGATTATCCAGACAACATTTTATGAGTTTAAGTGAGCTAACCTGCTGAATATTTCAGTTTAATCCTTTAAAAACCGCAGTTTTACTACCGGTTGGAATTTTTTTTTTTTTATAAATTTAATTAAGTATGTGTTCTTAAAAAAGCTAACAAACTAAACTTTAGCCCAAGGTCATCCTGTAGTAGATAATATATTTACATATCTTTTTGGAACACTTGCGGTTAGAAGAACTTCTGTATCCTTAGTCAATTCTAACAAGAATTTTATAAATTCGGAATTCTGAAGAAGAAGATTTACTAATGAATAGATTTGCTAATGAAAACCTTAATGCGAAATATACCTTAATAAAAATTTTCAAGATTTTTACACACATGTATATTTAAAGTATATCTTTAGAAAAAATGATTATGCACAATATCTATTAACGATTAATTAAATTTATATGCAATATATATCTTTATATATTTTCCACTATTATAGGTACTCTACAAATTTAAGTATTTCGTTGTATATTTCTTACCCTTTAAATTTGCGACACCAACTCACAAAAAAACAATTAGAAATTTTTTGAACTCCGCACTGCATCTTTACAAAATTTGTATAATACGTTGAATAATTTGCTCGAATTATAATTAAAAAAGTTGTGAACTCTGCTTAAATGCTGGAGTAATTATAAAATAGTATCTAACCAGGACTAGTGAAAGTTATCAATTTTATAACGTCTGGTTCTGTTTTGAAACGAATCTAATTTATTTCCCGTCTACAAAATTAGTTTGTGCACTGTGCAGTGCCAGGCAGAGCAGCGAACTGAAAGAATTTGAGCTGAAAAAGATTTCAATGGCGAGATAAAACGCCGTCAGCGGTCGCAGCGGCTTCAAAGAGCTGGCCACTGGCGCTGGCGGCTGGCGGCGGGCGGCGGCGGCGCGGGCGGCATGGCGAACGGGCTGCACCCCGCACGACCGGAAGTGCGGCCGAAAAAGCAGAGAGAAAAGTCGCTGATATGGATCCTGCGGCTTCGGTGCGGTGGCTGATTATTTTTTTGCAGCCTGATTCTCTGCTTACTTGAGCTATTTCTTCGTGCCGGATATCAACGAATTAATCGCATGCCCTGTTTCACGGACATTTTTCAGCAGATATGCGTTTGAGAATTTGAATTATCCACTGCTTCAAGTTATTAAGAAAAATTCGTTACTTATCTTTTTAGTGTTCCGTGCCAAAATGAGCAAAGCGGATCACCTATGAAATTACTTCAAGGTGTGTTCCTTTATTCATTCCATGGGAGGAAGAGAACGAATGGAATTTTCTCGGAATATACAGTACAGAATGAATAAAGAAACGACGTGGAATACGATTTTGACATTTATTTGTTCTAACAGTCACTGACAGTCTGAATAGCCGCATAATCTTAAGAAAGAACACTATTGATAGCTACCTACGTATCTTGGTGTCGAAAATGCTTGAAATTGCTGAGAGGCTGGATTTGGTCACGATTGCATGGCCCCATAGGGGCATTCGTGAAAATTGTCTGGCCAATGGGACGGCTGAAAGGGCTAAAGTCTTGTTTCGGCTAAAATATAATATATGTATAAAGCAAAAGAGATTGAAAAGGAAAACTATTTGGTCATAACATTTATTTACAAGTATTTTGTTCCATCGTAGCTCCTGTAGTTTAGTTCCGTTTTGTACTTTTGAGAGCTCACAGGAGAATATTCCTTTTTTTCCACCTCCTGAGACGGATCAAAAAGAATACGTTCCAAATATTCCACAGTAATAAAGGAACGCGGAACGGAATGTTCGGCATACTTTAGTTTAGACGAATGAAGAAACGCTTAATGAGTGTTCCGAATATTTCGAATGAATAAAGAAACACACCCTCAGTGTCCGTCTATCCATCACTCAGTCACAGGCGAATTTCTCTGAAACTATTCGACGTAAAAATATGAAATTCAGCTCAGAGATCGAGTGTGGTTATCCAATTATCGACGCAAAATTCAAAATGTTGAATTCCGATTCTTATATAACCAAAAGGATCTCACAGAAAATTTTTAAAATAATCATGAACATTGATAATTAGGTGTAGATTGTGGCAAAATTATCAGTATTGGAAAGTTCACAATGTCATTTTTAATTTCTTTATAACTACTGAACCAATAAATGTAGAGAAAATTTTTTTCGATAAAAAAATATATCTCACGAAATTAGGTTTGTTATCCCTCAAAATAATAAATCAGAAAATTTCGAAGAAAATCAAGTAAATTGACTACAAAATGTAAATTGAATGAAGATTCATAACCACTACATTACTATTAATAATTTAAGAGAGGGTAGGGTGGTTTATGACACGAAATACTACTTCTGCAAGTTTACATTCGACCGATTTTTTTTTACTATTTTACATACATAATAATTTTTGTATACTAAATTGTACGGAAAACTTACAAAAATCGGTAAGACAGAGAATGTTTTTGGGTCGCTTGATCATATTTTGGTATAAAAATTTAAAGCAAATAATTCGAATAAAAATTAAAAGTAAATCTAGTTCAAAGATATGTTCATAATAATAATCTTTCAATTACTACTCTCACATGTTTTGCCAATCACCAAAAATCAATAAACAACAGTAAGTACATATTAAAATAATCTGCGCTTATTCAATTGATCACTTTTACAATTCTATCTTATTAATTTTTATCTATAATTCGGAACATTAAAGTCTAACGATGGAGATTCGCGATACCATAATCTAGGTTTATGCTACAGTACTTTGTTAAATTTTTGTTCTGCAGAAAAAAACTTGGTAGAGAAGATAAAACTTTACTGTAGTCATAAATAGTTTTTCTGCTTTCTTTTCAACTTAAAAAGACGTAATTTCGCATACTTTCATTCCTCTTCCTCGAAAGATCTTCACATAATAATATGACGCAATCTGCTTTCTTTCATAAAAGTGCATTATGAAGTTTAAGTTTCTCGGAAAAATAATGCTTTTTCATTTGCTAAAGGTTACTTGTTCATGCCAGCAGATATGCTTCGATTATCATAAGTAAACATGAAAAATAAATCTTCTTTCGAGCTTTAGTTTGCTATTATTTTGTAATGATTTAACTGTTGACGGTTGATTGCTTGTGAAAGCGAATGCTCGAAATGTTGTTTCTGAAATACGGGCAAGCAAAAAAAAAATATTTCATAAGAATTAGTTCACAGGCCAAAAAACTAATTGGATTGACTACTTGATCGTGTCGAATAATTTGACCATTTTAATTTATTTTCAGAACATAAAATTATTAATGCTCTTTTTATATAATACAAATATTTATTGATCTTTTTTCGTTCTGATGAATTTACTTAGATTTAATTGAGATGCAGTAGAGCAATTTAGCAATTTAGCCAGTTGGCCGCATTTCGCATGCATTTTTAAAGTATTCGATAAAGATATTGCCCTCAATTAAAATACTCAAATCTTTACTTTTAGATTTCTAATAACACTGCTTTAATTTACTAAGCAAAATAGTTTGCACCAATATGGCGATATACGCTCTGTGAAAGAGTGCAATTATCAATAACTTTATATTTATCTCTTAGACGGTTATCCCTATGAATCTAATTTGTTATATCACTTGTGTAGCTAAACATTTAGTTATAACGATTTTTGAAATCTTTGCAAAATTCATATTTTTTAGCCTACCGAATTAATCAGGCAGGTATCATATCGATGAAACAGACACTCGTGACATATTCTTTAGTATCCTATAATACCAATGTATAAGTATGTAAAAAAATGTATACCGCTGGCTAGTTACAAAATGTTTCCATGTAGAATCGATTCATAAGGAAATAACTCTTTCAACAGACATTTCGTGACAAAATCCAAAAGAATTTATAAAATCCAAAACCGACAAATGATCAAGGGCCCTATTCTCGAATCCGACGAAAATTAAATTAAGTAAACTGGAACATTTAAAAAGAATTGCGTGAGTCGAGTTCTCTGACAGTGCCAGCTTTTTAGTGAATTTCTTACATTCCGACAAATTTTGGCCAGGGCACCTCCAGAAATCGTTTCGTATAGTGTTTACTACGTAGAATCCGAACACAATGTATAAAGTACATATTGTTAAATACCCCTTAATAATTCAACAACTAATAATGCGATCGAATTCAAATTCTGTGTGATTGTTTGTTGTGATAAAAGAAAGGGTCTTAATGAAGAGTTGTTGATTTCGCAAAATAGTATGTTATTGCACAAGGGAACAAAATAGGACATTGTTCTCGATATTAACATATGTATGTACTTATTTTTACCATACCACCGCCGAAAGTTCGAATTTTCTCCGTTTTAAGGGAGTAAAATGGTACCTTGTTATCCTAAGAAAACCAATTAGGAAATTTCATTTATTCTTCCGGTTAAGCCATACAAAAATATTATAGGTGAATGGATTAAATTCTTGCACTAAATTAATAAATTTTATTGTATACATTTATATATAATTATATAGATATATTATATATATATTATATATATATATTTACATTTATAAATAAATAAAATAGGACATTTAATTAATATTGGATTTTATCTTTCTGGATTTCGTTCCCAACTCTTCCTCATATTCGACTGGTAGAATATAGATATATATTTATAAAAATGCCCTTCCTCGAGCCGTTAGGCGGATCTGAGATTCACAGTTATTTATTAAAATATTATAAGGAATTACGTGATATAAACGGGGGCTGATATGAAGTAATCGCTTAGAGATGCTTCAACATAGCCAGTGCTTCGCTTGCTGCACAGGAAGTGTTATCGATGACAAATTCAGCTAATAATAACCACCTTGTGTTGACTTTGTTTTTTAAATTAAAACGATTTTCTCCCCGATTTTACTATGATACTATGTAGTTTTCAATTCTCATCCCAGAACCAGGAAGTTCATAATTTAATAAATAGCCGATCGGAAGAATGCTGCACCAACATCACCTTCACCGCTTCTGTCAAAACTTGGAGCCGAAGAATTCAGTGAAGCATGGAGGGCTAATTAAGCAATTACCGAAGCAAATTCTTACACGATAAAACATAACATGAGAGGTGTACTTACGGAATAAGTCTTTGCGGACAAGGTTTCTCGCACATAAAACTGCAAATAAATAGAAAGAGGTGCGTAAGATTTAACCGGACAATTAAATTTAGCGTATGGGGCACACAAATAACATACTTACTTGTTATTCGAATTTTGTGTGCACCATTCCTTCGAGGGTAGTCCAGTTTGTTCATAATTCAAACGGAAATTGGCCAAGAGTCCCCGAACAATCATTTATTAGAATTGAATTCCACTCCAAGAGAAACCTTTCAAAAATTTTTCGCCCCAGGGTTTCGACTGTAGGCTACTCCGGATTTCGGGATATTTAACACAGAAGAAAAAAATTAGTAAGGAGCACTTATTTCTTTTTTAACTTGTCGCGAGTTGAAGAAAACAACAACAATAAACCACTTTGTAACAAGATTCCTAAAACCATGTGCGGAGCACTTTCTATTTTTTAATACATTTAGTTTATTAAGCACTCAATCTACACGTTTTGGGGCGTAAGATTTGCTAAAATCGCTGATTATCACGACGGTACGCATTTTTCCACGACATTAGACAGATATCTTCACAACGCCATTTTGGTTATTGGGACATTTTCCCCCGTAATCTTGAGGAAGTATTTTAGGAGGGTGACGGTTGTCATTTCTCAATGCGACATCTATTGATCAGTTTTGTCATTTAATTTAAAAGTGGTAAATTGCATTATTTCTTGAAAATAAGCGAACAATCGAAGAAAAGAAAGAATTTCAATTGTAATTCTGGCTAAAAATAACTAGTAATTACCCATAATTTACAAATAAACTTCGCATAAAATCAAATAACCGCCTTCCATTGGAATACGCCTTGAAAAAGTACCAGGGTGTTTGGCTTCACTTCACCAATCTTCTAGTATGTTTAGGTCGTCCCCGTTGACAAATGTCAAAAATCACCTGATATTTAGCGGGAAGTTCAACTGAAAATTATTTTGTAACGATATTCGGAAATGTCGATTAAATTGGAGGTAAACGAGGAGTATATTAATTCGAAAGACGCTGAAGTAAATGTTCATTACATCCCGGCCACGATTAACGGTGATGGGGCCGCAAATGTCGAGAAATACTTTTCTCAGTTCACAAGCGAGGAGGATGGAATTCTTTTGAACGCCTTGCGAGGGTTTCCCTTGAAAGGCGAAAATTACAAACTACCCGCGGGGTACGCGGGTGTTGTGTTCCAAGAGACTCAAAAGCCCCTGGACGAAAACGCAGATCGCACACTCAAAGCAGCTGGCAAATTTAGCAATTTCACTTATTGGAACTACGACAAAAATCCTTCGAAAGGGGATCCTTTTAAACAAGCCATGGACATGATTTATCTTTCGGAAGCTGTAAAAATTCACATGTTTCATTTTTGTCTCATTATAATTTAATAATCCTTTCAGCTTTCCCAGCCCGTTCCGTTGGAAGCTGTTAAAAACGAAATGGAGAGCAAAGTCCTGGACAAGTAATTGGTTTATTTATGTATTAATTATATTATTATGGAAAAAGTATATTCAATTCTTTTAATTCAAAAACATAGTATGAAATGTTTGAAAAATTTCAATAGACAACAAAGGGTAGCACGTTTATCATATCCTATCCACTGACGATAAAATTCAGATTGCTTTATTCGACAAGCAAAACATTACAAGAATCCACTATACATGAACCAAATTACATTTTTTCTTCTTACGATGTGCTACAGCGTGTTCCCCATTTAATTTGAAAGGACAGCTTTTCCTACATTCGAAACAATTCGAATCCTACACATAGGTAGAAAAAGAACACTTTCTTGAAATACCCAATTTAACACAGCGAACCCTTATGTATCCGCTGACGATCAATATGAGATAATCAATTATTTCTTTATAGTCTATTCTCTGTACAATTATTATTTCATTCCTATTATTAAGATGCCCCCGACTTTCTCTAGGAATAGAATATAGGATTAATAAAAACCAGTATTTTTTACAAATCAAAGTAACAACAAATAAATATTATTTATTCACTTTTTAACAAATAGCTTCACAAGGACGGAAATGCAAATGGCTGTTTGCAAATCCTTCCGCAATGATTTTTAATACAAAAGTGCAACTGGAAATGTAAGTTGAATGGAAAACACGTTGTACAGGGTGTTAACATTAACATTTAACAGCCTTTACAATAAATTGTATTCACAAAGGATACAACTACACTAACATTATAACTGGAAGTTTGATGTAGTAGAGTTTAAGCGTCCAACCAGTATAAAATTTACACTTTTTTATGTATTATGTATAAATCTAAACTGGAAACAGATAAGTTTCTTAAATAACCCTTAAGCCTAGCTACTGTCGATGCAGATGAATATAGGAAAAAACGCGAATGGCTGAACCGCGCTCTTTGATTTTATCACCTGCGAATCGATAGAAAATGAACCAACAAGTATCTTACAAAATCCAAAATGTTTACATTTAATTTGCCTTACAGACTAATGCGGGAAGTCCAAAGTTGGAGGGTTCCCCTATAGATAAAAATTATTGTTCGTAGCTTGTAAATTCCCTAAACGAGCCATTCACTGGCAAATGAGAAAGATAATGGCTTGCATGCGGTTACTAATAAAACGTCGTCTGCGGAATTTGTGTCCCCTCTGTTGTAATCTAAGTAAGTTGTTGGTGAAAAATTAAGCCTTGTGTTAAAGTTGTGATGTCAGACTGCAGTGGCTCCAGAAATCTGTCCAGGTACTACAGTCGGGAGATTATGTCTAACTTTAAATGTTGCTTGAAGCCTCTGTAAATTAAAGAATTATTATAAACAGAAATGAACTATAAAATTACTGTTTACATCACTAAATTTGCCTGGGGTAATAAGGAATTTATACACAATGTAAAGTGGTATACAAAGCACCGAAGACGCCGTTAGAGCCCAACCAACAGCAATACTCCATTCCGGGTACGTATATTCTTGTCCCAGCATGTCTTCATATCCCAAAATTGAAAACACAAATATACACTGCAACGAAAGCACTTATTTGTTGTACTATTTAAATTAAATAAAAACTTACCAATAAGAATACTGGACTTATATACGTCCAACAAATTCTCCAAAAAATTCCTGGCTTTTCTCCAAGCATTTGTTCGACATCTGAGGAGAAATTATCAACACCATAAAACCAAAACACTCCGGCTGCTTCAACAAATACGACAAAAAGAATGGCTAGTCCTGGTCCATATACATTGAGAAAGTTCACTAAATAGACGCCTCCCTGAAGAATAACAATTTTAAAAACATTTAAATTCGTGTATAAAAAAATTATCAGATTTTAAAACTGAATTTTTAATTAAAGTTAGATTTAAAACAAAAACCAAAAGTCATCTAGATTTTAGTCTTTGTGTGGAACTTGCACCGGTCGAGCAACAATCGAAAAATTATAATTAATTATATTATGTTTGAATCGCCAAATGTTTCTAAAATACTAACTGTCCATGAAAATGAAATATTTTAAACTATGTATACACTTTTTCAGTTTTACGATTAACCCCTTCTCATTTTTACGTATTGAATCTTCTTGAAGAATAATTTTATTGTTTTTGGGAACATGTGATATGCGTCATACTTGTGCATCATACTTGTGTTTATTTTTTATTAACATGGATGATATGATATCCTTTAAATTATGAAATATGAAAATGTTACAACAAGATGTCCTTTCTAAGAATAAAAATCACTTCACTTTGGATGGATGGGTGACTTCAAAACCAGCAAAACCGAACTCAGATAGTAAAGAGCTAACATCTCAAGATTATAATTTCAAATGTAATCTAGGGTAGTGCTAACAAGCATCCCTAACCGCCAAATACTTTCTGAGTTGATTGAGAGATGAATTGACTGGAAAACGTATCTCTGCTCTGTGATATAACAAATATGGTCAAGGTGCCCAAGTAAACAAGCCCTATTCTCCCTCTTTTTTTGTAGAGCTATTAAAAGGGTATCGCTAGAAATGCTCGAGCAGGTTTTATCTTATCGGCAGAGGGTCATTCTGGTAAAATATATCAAGAGGTAAATGATTGGCACTGCCTAATGAATATTGCATTAGGACTTTTACTCGTTTAGATTAACTGAGAGTGTTTTCCTCTGTGAATTCCCAGGTAGATCTACTATACCAATGAGCTTTCAATGCTCACTTCGATGTTATGTCTCGGTTAATTTGTGGTAAATTTATTTAATCAAAGAGCCTTCCACACGGCTGCATGAGAAATGTGAAGGTTAAGCATACTTACATAAGTCATCGTTGGCAATGCACATAGATAAATTCCTGCAAGGAGAAATAGGACGAAAATTTCTCTCCGGCGCCCAAGAGCTCTTGGGTATTCATCACACAGAGCTGTTATCATTGCCTCCAGACCTCCGAATGTGCTGTCTAACCCCAAAGTGATTAGCATTAAGAAAAAGATTATAGACCAAAAAACAGAGCCACTCATGGTTGCAATTGCTTCCGGGTACACAATAAAAACTAATCCTGGACCTTCAAGTCCAACTTGGTCGATTGATTTGTTCTGAACGTGGGCCATATAGCTGCAAAATTATAAAATTATATTTAATTTTAATTTGCTTATTCGTTAAACTTACCCGAGTACGGAAAATATTACAAAACCCGCCAAAAAACTTGTGAGGCAATTTATGCTACTTGTGATCAAAGCATCGCGGTAGCAATTGTTGTTAAATTTATTATAACTAGAGAGGGCTAGGAGGGTGCCAAAACCTGGTCCCAGCGAGAAAAATATTTGAGACGCAGCATCAATCCATACCTAGAACCCAATATAATTCACACATTGAATATAAAGAAGATACTGGAGAATACTTTTAAATATGTTTCTAACTTAATAATATAAATATTTAAAATGAAAATATATTATACTTGGATGCAAAATACAATAATGTTTTAGAAATGAAAGGTAAAGTCCCCCAATTTAACCATTTCCAACCCGCTGCGAATATTAGAGGACAAACATATCGTTTAAACCCTTTGGATGAAGAAGATCTTTTGGAGGTCATTTCAAAGTAGTATCAAAGTCTAATTTAATGACCGATGGAGGGGAAGAACGTTTCGAGGATGGATTTACTCACATATTAAATGATTGTATTTAGTTTCAAACCGTGTACGTAACAGTCAAATCTTGTAAACTCATTTACGCCCACTTTACGCTAACCGATTGATCTGAAATTTTGCAGCCAGCTTTGGTTCCGGTGACAATGCAATATAGTGTACTCAGAATTGTGATATATTTAAAATGGCGGATGTTCCAAGATGGCGGATTATCTTTTCCTTTACAACCTTCAAGACATGGGTGTCAAATGAAAGGGTTTGACTAGCAGAATATGATAGGTCGGATGACGTCATTCTAAATTCCAAATGGCGGATACCTCAAGATTACAATATGCTTCATAATCCCTTTGGCATGGGTATTGAATGAAAGGGTTCGACGAGAAAAATACGATAAGTTAAAGTTTAAATTATATAATGATTTCTGTCCGAAACTAAAAAGTAAAAAAAAATAAATAAAAAAAATTTTTAAGTAAAACGATTTTATAAATTATGGTCATAAAATCGTGGGCGCGATCAATTAGCGAATGGTTTTAATTAGAAACTAAGTAGAACACACTAAATCACATAATTAGTCAACTATTTTATGCGCCCACGATTTTATAACCATAATATATAAAATCGTTTTACTTAAAAAATTTTTTTATTTATTTTTTTTAATTTTATCTTCACTATCTTACATTTCATGAACCCTTCAGATATGTAATCTTTTCAGTATTAATTGTTAAAACTTGAAATTTATAATATTTTTATTAGAAGCAAAATTTTGTAAGCGTCAGAAAGTATTTTAGGACCAAAAATTCACTTTAAATTTTAATCTGGAAGCATTCTGAAGAAATAATTGAAAGAATTAACTAAAATTGTTCTTTTAACGGGCGTTTTCGAAAATTCATCAGTTTGATGCAGCATCAAACATAATTTTATCCGCAATGTGCACTAATATGGCAAACTTCGTCTAAATAAAAGTATCTACTTACCCTAGAATTTTTTAATTTGTGCCATTCAGGAGTTAAATAGTATTTAATTCCAACGTCTGCTCCGGGCAGCGATACACCACGTATTAAAAGGATAATAAGCACCACATAAGGAGCCAAGGCGGTCACCCAAACAACTTTTCCGGCACTTCGTACACCTTTCCATAAAGAAAAATATACGAGGATAAACACTCCAAAGACACATAAGGCCAAAGTTGGTTTGACTGGTCCCATAAAGTCCAGTCCATCCGATTTGTATTGCTCTAAGACGTTCCTCCTGATGAAGAGAAGTTGCATTAAAATTATTGTAAAGTCACGAATTCACGAGGGACATGGTCGGTTCGGCTTACTCAAAGAATTCCCTAGCAGGGCTTGTGCTGTTCGAAAAAGTCGTGTCTGTAACCGGCCTGCAAAATTCGGTGTTCCATTCATTTCCACAGGACGTCCACGGGAGGCTGCTGTCGAAAGACGCAAACAAGTAGTACACTGCCCAACCAATTATTGTATTGTAGTACATTCCCATGTAAATATCGATGAGGCAAATTGCATATCCCACCCCTGTAAAGATTCAATTGTTTAGAGAAATCTCAAAAGTTTTTGGTAGGGACTCTGAAAGGATAATTTCTTATCAAATTGCCACATCATCAAACAAGTGGTTTCCCTCATAATCCCGAAGAGCTCTCGAACATTCATCCCAGTCACCGAATAGAAGTTTGCTCCTTGATATGTCACTTACAGCTTATGCAGGGACTAACGAAGTATCAATTTGATTTGCTCCTATCTTTTACAAAATTTGAGACGACGTCTCAGATATTTTCCGAGCCGGTTGTTACTAAATTAAATTTCCTGCTTTATTACCAGAGATTCAAAACGAATACGCGTCTGACCCTCAGAGAGGAAGGCGCATTTTAAAGATTCTTGAATAGAACTTAATGGACATTTTATTTAATTATAATTTATTGTGGTACGACATAGGGTAAACAAATATCTGATTGAATGAATTTTCTAATTATTAAATTATTTAGTGTATATACATTTTACATATTAACAGTACGTATAATCAGTTATTTTCGTACTTAATCATCTTTTTATTCTTTACCAATTATTAATCTATTGACTTTGCAGAATAAGTTCTTGTAAGGATTATTCAAAAATTCGAAGTATCTTGGAAAGTAACCGATAACTCTGGAATCGTGCAGTCATTAATTGCAATTACATGATTTTATATGATTTTATAGGATTTTGTCCTTAAGATTTTAAGGCTTTTTAAATAAGTTCGGCAAAATAACATGTTAGTAATATGTATGAGAATATTTTGCCTATACTCATTCTATTACATAAAAGCAAGATATTCCATTAATACTTAGTAATTAAATATTTATGAAACTCATTTAATCGACAACAAAAATGATAATGTACAAATCGACAATAATAATAATGTACAAATCGACAATAATAATAATGTACTAAAGTAATGACCAATTCTTATAAAGCATACAACTGACACATTACGATCAGTATTAAAAACGAATTTTACAGACATCTTAAAAACATATCGAGGGCTATATAAAGTACATACATAAGATATTTCTATGCCAAATAGCCGTTAAATTAAAATAATGACATATTAATGTAACATCTGGCGTCATCTGGCATTAAAAATCATTTCCCTGAAAAGTGCGACTTGGATGTGCGACAAATTGAATTGTTTTAGGACTAATTAAAACGACATAAGGTTTTCACTCTCATATTATTGCTTTTCGCATTTAAAAGAAGACAAAGCGATTGAATGTTTAAAAGTTTCCGTTCTCATAAAACTGCTTTACTCTGACCTTCGCCATCATCGCTTCTTAAGTTAACAAAAGAATGAAACTTCTTTTAAAATTACTTTCCATCCTTAAGGAAAGAATACCAAAGGCCAAATGCCTTTTCTGTGTTAAACGCTTTGGATTGTATTTGCTTAGAGCTTTTCAAATAGTTCTGAAGCAGGAGAGTTCAACAAGTGTCTGTGTCCTAAAAGGAAGTTAGTTCCAGATTTCTTTGCTTTTGATAGTTCAACAGTTCAAATGCTCCCCAGAATTGTGCCCTGTTGATTACCAAAAGTCAATATTGAATGTCTCAATTGAAGTTTTCCAATATAAAATATAATCAAATATTAGGTGTATAGTACCTATGTTTACCGGTAATATTTAAAATCGCATCTTATTTATTTTATTGGAAATCCATAATAACATTGACTTTGAAAATGAACTTTAATTTAGCATTGAGCCGATGTAAGTCAATAAAATCATTTGTGTATATCAAATGTAAACATAATCCTGGAAGGTAAATATGAAAAGGATTTATGAAAGGTAATTTATAAACCGATATGTTTTTACGCATATGTAAATATATGAACGGACTTTTATAAATGAAAGGGGTTAGGTACATACATATTTATAAAAGTATGATATTTTCTACATTTGTTGCATAAACAAAGATACTATGTTTTTATTCGAAATCTTTTATAATGAGATATTAATAGGCTAAAAAATAAAACTTTTCAGAAATTGATTGCTTTAAAACAAACAATTCCAGTCCAAAGAAATATGTTGTAACAAAAAGTAGGAAGTGCTCAATTTTTAGAATTTTTTGATAGACAGTGGGCTGACTTAGTTCCTTTTTTATGTCAATTAAAAAGCATCTTAATCAGTTACAATACCAGAAAGTAGAAAAAGTTGAAAATCGTGTCTGATTACCCTCGTTTATAAAAACCTGAAAAAATGACGACGCTTCCCAAGACACAGTGTCGTTTTTCTATAAAAATCACGTTCTTTAGAGGGAAGAAAAATCTAAATAGGATTCCCCCATTCACCATCACCTGTTTGAGTCAGTGCTATCAGTTAAATTTCTCCAGAGAATCTTATCGCAAAAAATTGAATGGAACTAAAATTACAATAAGTAAAAGATCCTTACCTTTCAATGCTGGACAGATTCTTTTCCAAATGGTTAGGCAACCGCACCTGTGAAACTGCCCTAGGGCTAGTTCCATATAAAAAAGTGGGAGTCCACCAAAAATTAGCATGACACAATATGGGATCAGGAAAGCTCCACCACCATTTTGATAGCAAATGTATGGAAAACGCCAAACATTGCCTAAATCAACAGCAAAACCAATCACTGCTAGAAGAAATTCCGCCTTCTGTCCCCAGGTCTCTCGGCGCCTCTCAGGCGTAAGCGACACAATAAGGACTCGCTTTATTAAAATAAAATTTAATTAGAATGAGTTTTATTTTTGTAGGGTGGACATCAAACTGAAAATATATATATTTTTAAAGAAAACCCCTTTAAGAGGGCTTACCTCGCTGTTAGCATGGCTGCTTTTGGGTAGCAGCGGGTCCAAATTGGTTGCATTTGCCGTCTTATTTTCATCTTTTGAATTATTTTGGTGCCAGGTGTTGTTGCCGACATCATTACTATTCGGTTCCTTTTCATTTGTTTCTTCATTCGTCATTTTGTTGGTGAGAAAATAACTATGACTTGTTGGCCTCTATAGTGCCCACAACAACAATTGTGAACACTAAGCCGAGGACAACCGCGAAAATGCGTCTAAATCAGGTAATGGGTCTTCTGGCATATTTCTTGGTGTTTTCGGCAAATCGACGAGAAATCTGGAAAATGTTAAATAAAAAACTTAACCCTTTGACCTACGATTTAATTTCCAGCAGCGTGTAGCGCACTCAACAGTTTGGTCAGCTACGCATCGAGTCATTTTAAAATAACATACATATGTATATTGTTGTTATAATTTTTCCACGAACCAGACTTGTGGTTATCATTTTTAGCCCAATCAAGTCGTGATTATTATTTTT
The DNA here is from genome assembly GCA_951509405.1 of Machimus rusticus. Classification (NCBI taxonomy): domain Eukaryota; kingdom Metazoa; phylum Arthropoda; class Insecta; order Diptera; family Asilidae; genus Machimus; species Machimus rusticus. The sequence goes on from OX608049.1 coordinate 7,532,585, forward strand.
GGCTAAATCGATCGATCACGAGCGTGGCTCGATATTGCAAGCGAAAGTATTAATTAAAATTTTGTATTATGCATATTTTAAATAATGTACGTATGTATACACATAATATCTAGTTCAACGTAAGTTAAAGCATACTCAAGATAAATTATATGTATCATCTTTACCTTTTCTTAAAATTACATCCAAAAATATTTTAGAATTAAAGCATTATTATGAAATTGAACAAATCAAAAGGAAAAGAAAGTTAAAAGAAACAACAATACAGAAAAGACTTTAATAAGCATACCGATTTATTTATTAAAATATGCTGAATGTTTTAGCAATTTTGCGACCCCTAATATATGTACCTATTTCTTGTAGAGATTTATTAACCGATAGGTTTGAAATTTAAGCAGGAATTACTAAAACTATCGCTGACTAAAATGTGTAGTGTATAATACAAAGACCCTCTCAATCCTTCTTAAAATAAACTTATTATAAAGGATTTCCGTTGATTAGTAAGTGTTAAAATAAGTTAATTAGTCGTCATTCAATAAATTTCCATTAACATAAGAATCTGAAATTCTACGCCCAACAGTCAGTTTTTGTTGGAGGATACATTTTGTAATTTTTTTAACTACTTCCTAAAGGTCAATAAGGTCACATTAGATGAAGAAATTGTCTTTCGTTCCAGTAAGTCGTAATTTACTTATTTAATCCTTTAGCATCCGAATTTTCAAATCGTCGAAGGGCTGATATGATTTTAGTTTTAAAAAGAATGGAGGATTCAACAACAAACAAATTTTGATTCTTGTAGATTACGTTTTTTTGTAACCGCGTACAGGATTTCCAGCTAAAGAAATGCATATGTAGGGGTTTTGTGAAAAGTTATGCGACGTTTAAAAAGAATTCATTTTTGACTTTAATAAATTGATATAAAAAATCAACATAGCTAAAAAAATTTTTTTTCACAAAACCTTTTAGTTTTTTGAACTTTTACATTTTGTTCGAGATAATTTGCCCTTTCTTTTAGCTCCTCTCTGTGCGAGAAACTGCAGGAATTATGATAACTTCGCAACCGTATGACATGTATTAATACCTATTTAAAAAAAATGTTAGTTAAGTAGCATTTAGTAAATCTATAATTTTTTTTGAGTTTGCCCAAAAAGGTTCTAATTCCGATTTTGATAAAATTTCATAGGTTTTTGTTTTGCATAAAAACAAGCCTATAACATAAAATTTAATTTTCTAATAGCTTTACAGCAACGTACTGTTTCGTAGTTATTTAAAGAGTTATGTATAATTCACTCATTACTTATGTACATTTCACATTATTAAATCAAAAGATTGTAATAATAAGTAATTTTGTAATGTACCATACCAACGATACGAAATATACAATTATGTAAATAACGTAATGGACAACCTTCCTTTCCCATTAATAAGTAGTAATAATGTTCAGAATTAAATGTAAGCACAATATTTCAAATTTAGTTAATGTACACAATAAATGCAAACATTTTGAAATTACATTCTGCTCTCATCGATTGGGTGTAATCGGTAATAATATAAATCGTTTGTGCATTCCAATCCAACAGTTACTAAAGTGCATTAAATAAAATCTCTGTTCTTTAAAAACATTGATTTTCCCGGAAGTGTTCCGAATATAAAATTTTGCCAGCATGTTTAAATAATAATTTCGAAAGTCGTTAATTCCTTGCAACAGGTAACTAAATTCCCCATCTCACTCAGTTGGACATTTATTTCTGTAAATAGGTCCCATTTGCCTATTAAGCGGCTTTTAAACAGACAAAAAATGGACGTTTAGCTGCACTCACATGGGGTGTGATATCACCCTGCAGGGCAGATAGTATGCAAAATTGTATCTGCACCGGAGCCTGTTCGACGCTAAGGTCCGCAAATTGCAAATTTATTTGTCACATTTCCACTGATTATAAAGCTCCGATTAACTACATTTGCAGTTTACGTTTTACGTTGCCCCTTAAATTTTTGTAGGTCTCCCCAGCTTTAATGATGACCAACAAATTTTATACTCGCACATGCAGCGTCCTTTCAGAATGAATGGATTTATCCATGTAAAAGCCAGTGATAACTCAAATAAATTTTCATGAATCATTAAGCTGAACGCGGAACCCCTCGAATTCGGCGTTAAATCAGTAGAATGGTTTTAAAGTAAAAGTTTTTCCATTACCCTGCACAAGTTGCATTCCGTTCGTGGTTTTATATTTATTTGTATTTTTCGTATGACTTTAAACATTATTTGTGCGTACGTACATAGAGTCTGCTTAAATTAAAAAAAAAGATGAATTATACAAGTTTTTTCAAGACGTCCAAAGTCAACAGCATGTGATTGGAGAAATTAAATCACATTTACAGGATTTTGATGACCTAAATCAACGTCGAATTTTGTCATAATATTCTTTGTAATAATAACCTATGTAAATACATATACGAGTATATACCATAAAGCACATTTTAATCTCAACCTAAAATATGTTTCTGTTTAAAAAAATATGCAAAAATAAGTAATTTAATTTTTCAAATTCCCACATAAACACATACTTTAAATAAAATTGAGTTCAATCAATAAGCAACTGAGTTTAAGGTTTCTCACGGATTTGGAAGAAACGTACGAAATTTTTAAATTTACCTCTGATTATTTCAAGACTTTTTTAGGTTAATGGAAAAATATTGTAAATCTTTGATAAATAAATCACCAAGCATGTAAAACTTGATTTTTTATAAAAAACCCTGTAGCTTTCTTATCTACTTCGATTTTCAATAGAAGATACTGTGGACTGTAGACTTTCTACGTATTAATTAATGCCTCCTCGAAAATCGAAATTTATAAAAATTGATAAACTGGATAGACATAGGTATTATCTGCTCTTATTAGAGAATAAACATTTTGTACGGGAAAACCACTACAGCACATTATTACTCTTACTGCTATGATTGATATATGTATGTATGTAATGTACTTTAGAATCCGCAAAGGATTATCTTTCATTTGTTATAATTCTCCATCATTAGATTAGAGTAGATTAATTGGACATGAATTTTCAACTATTTTGCCAATAATAGAAATAAGGACTAACTAAAATAATAAGGATTTTAAAGTAGGAATCATAATAGAATACATTAAAATAGTGTTTCTTGAATTACTTTAGGTTTTTGGAAGCATATTAAATAAGGTTAATGAGGAAGTAAATTTGCTTTAGCTGAGAAAAAAGGGCTGTCGAATTTCAGAACCTACACGTCCCCTTTTTTAATTTCTGTTATAAGTAACTAACAGATTTTAGTGCCAAGTTAGTGATGTCTGTAGGATTTTTTTTAACAATAATTTTGTAAAACTATAGTAAATTAATAATCTTGCAGTATTGGTTGATTTATTTGCTTGTGATATTTTATTAACGCTTCATTAGAATTAAGTTTTGAGATTCTTTCTTTTACATTTTCTCAAAAAATGATCAAAATATAACTATATTTTCTTAAGATTTTAAAAGATTTCAAAATTGTATATTTAAATGACTGAGAAATGAGAAGAACCTCTATGGAGTTCAACCGTTAAAATTTGGTTTTATTAAACACTTCTCACAATGATCGTAACAAAACATAGAATTTATGGTGAAATTTACTTATTTAGGATTTAATTAATTTAAAAAAATCAGAAAATTAAGTTCTTTACGTTTCGAAGTGCTCTTAAGAAAGGCAGAAATTTTCGGTGTTTCTTTTGAAATTATTAAACAAATCTAATAATAATTGCTTTTAACTTACAAATGTTTCAGTTAAGTCTTCCCTTGATTTTCACATAGTCACTGAAATTGTACAGATTTGTCACTAACAGCAGTTTTAATGAAACCATTAGTCACTTCACAACACTCGTATCTTTGATTACACCACCGTTCCCTAGGACCTTCTCTCAGCAACTAACAAAAATGCGTCGGGACGCTATCTTTTAAATAGCAACAGGAGCACACAAAAAAAAAAAGTAATTCACGACGCACCTAAACTCGAAAAGAAGTCTATCACAGTCCTGTAAAGGAACTATGCACTCTCGGCGCAGGAAACACCAATTCAATAAGAAACATCCTTTGATCGGGTACCGGATGATGGCAAAAACTTTTCGAAAAGCCCACAGATAAATTTGCGAAAGCTTGGAGCCCTGCAGTGATTGGATGTACCAAGTGGCATGCGTATAAAATCGCATTAGAATAATTTAACCCGACCTCTAAAAAGGCAGCAGTACTTCGTTACAGGTGGCTTCGTGTCTTAGGAGGAGGTATTTCTTCTTTTCACAATTTCCTTATTTCTAACATTCACCGAGTTTCGATGCCATTGCATTTTATAATTTGATATATTTTATAGGTCATGAAGTCACTTAAGTATTCTCACAATTTTTTTATAGTTATACTGCTTTAATATCTCATTTGCAAATTAAATACACTTTTATTCAAATTAAAAATGCACATTCCATAACTTCTATAAGTTATATAGCATGCATGTTACAAGAGAAGCGCACCTGCGTCGTTATTTTAATAATAATTAATTTATTACAAATTTTATTACTCTGTTAGTTTACCGCCCATACATTTGATATAATTCTTTAAGATGCAACAAAAATAGAAAGCTTTTCTTTATATAGATACTTTATTCCCGGACCGAACTCTTAACAGGGAAAATTTATATCTTTTCGTCTTAATGCTCAATGTACACTAACTACGGAAAATTGCAGTTTCAACTCCAGGCTCAAGTGTTCGATAAATCATGTGTAAATATCGTACGCGATCGTTTAAAAAGAGTTTGATCAGATGGGATCAATGAATGTACATTAAATTAAAAGGTAGGCTTGGTCGTTTCCGCGGGAAAACTAGTGCACGTGTTGTAAATTCATACCTATGCGAAATGTTATTCCTATGTACGTAACATATTCTAACACATGAATTATTACAGCTCAGAGCTGTTAGAAAACATATAGAATTTATGATATATTGCCAGTGTGCATTGTATTGACGGAATTCGCAGTTCAAACATTCTTTCTGCAATCTGAACGAGGATTTCATATCAGTTAATCACCAACGTCCCTGAATATGCTTTATATAAATACCGTCAATATTTTTATTATTTCGAGTGCACAATTTGATAAGTACAGAAAGGTGCATTACATATATGTATATAGTAAAAGTACCTAAGAAATGTCTCTGAGCTCTTCGCGTTGATACCCCTCAGAAAATTAGCATTTCGTAATATATGTACATAGGAATATATTTATGTTAGTTTAGTAATTTCGATTAGCATAATCTCCACTATGAAATTTTGTTGTAATGGTAGTGTATAGTTGGTATTATCCGATATTTATTGTAAAACTTTTCGGCAACATCATAAGGGGACGCAAAGTAGATATGACAATTGGTTTCAGTTTCTGTGAGCAACAGGCTTGTTAAATAACAAATAAGAAGAGTCTGTTTAACATATGTACAATGCAATAAATGCCAAATGGATTTGCAAATTTTGTATATGCGTAATATGTAGTGTTTATTTGTTAATGAACGGTTGTAAAAGAAAACATATTTGAAATTTAACAATTTTGAGTTGGTAAAAGAGATTTTGTTTTATTTTTTTTGGCCTTGTAATTTCCATGCAACCGTAGTTGCAGTTTAAAAGCATAATTAATGAATCCTTGAATGTATTTGATTTTATTACATATGTACGTCTAATCCGGTGACATTTCATCTTTTTCTTGATTTTTATTTAATTTATATTATTATAATTTTGATTAAAATATAGGAGTACATTGTTACTTTTACATACACGGGTGAATATTTGTCAAATGCGCGCTCACAACCCGTCATTGCTGTTTTTTAAGGTGACTTAAAAAATATGTTTTTTTAAGTAGGTACTTAAATACATTTAACTAATTTATTAAATCTCTCTGGTTAAGAAAAAGTTATGTAGTTTTCAGAAAAATATGCGCTCCAGGTGCATTACAAAATTTATGTGGATACTTGTAAAGATAATTTCTCTAACGATGAACTCGGAAATTATCTGCCAGGGGAGTTACATTTTGGAGTGATTTTTGGTAAAACATTAAGAAATATTAACCTTCTTATGATTTTTTTAAAGTGGTCTTACTTAAACCGCCTTAAGTCCTGCCAAAGCCTGCGTCCGCTTCGCGTTCAGTTTGCGTCATTTTGATCATGTTTCACATGTACTCTAGCTCTAGACGCATATTTGATATGAGTCTGAAAGAACACTTGAACTTCTGCTAATGCTTATACATATATGTTTCGTCTTATTAAGCATAGATCACCAACGTTTCTATATGACAAAATAAAATTCCTACCTTCAGTGAGAACACGTAAAAAATTCATTCTCTGTTTGCGTAGCTATTAAACTGTGGAATGCCCTTCCTAACAAGTGTAAGTCTGCAATACAGAAAAGCAATTTAAACGAACTTACAAAAAACTATGTAGGTATCAATAAATTATCGATATTACTATAATAATGGGTTTTAAATTATTTAATCTGTTTTATTCCACAATACAGATGCTTAATTACTAATTACTATTATTGTTTTAATTACTATTGTTTTTATCGTACATACCGATTTTCTACTCTCTTGTTTTATCCCGTTCTAGTTTAATGTATCACTTGATGCTTGTGTATATATTTTTGTAATTGTCATTAGAATAGTCCTCTTTTATAAATAAATTATGTATTATTATTATTATGTTATATTGGCTTCGAATAGAAAAAAAAAGGATCGTGGCGATTCCATAATTGTTTAAAAACCATTTATTTATACTCCTTTAAACATTATTATAAATCAACTAATAGAAATAACTAGCTAATTTGTTACACAATTCAGAAGCGCAATCATAAATTGTAACCATTTCGCTTATTAGTTTTGCATTAAATTTTAAAGCTCAGCGTTTACAATAGTATGAAAAGTACTAAGGTTTGGATATTGTTTAATTATCACTTTTATGGCTTTAGTAGACGATTACTTACATACAATTGTTTATATAATATTTTGATACTTGTTATGAAGTTCTTATACCACAAAGTAGTTCTTTGCACATATTTTTCATTTTCCACTTTTCACTGTTAACGATATTTTATTTGATCTTGTGCATATAAAGTTATGCAAGTTAATACATATATAGGTCACTAGAATAGTAAAATATTTCAAATAATTATTTTTCTTTGCAAGAAAGACTCAATATTGAATACAAAAGTTAAAGAAAACTCATTGCTATACGATTTGTACAAAATTGTGCTGAAAAAAAAAAAACGATCGAAACATAACACTTCCACGAACTCGGCAGCTCAAAACCTTTATCCAGATGTGGTTCTTAGAACATAAAATCGTAATTTAGTGATCAACTTTGTGTGTTCTCTATTATGTTAATTAAATCCCCAGGCCAGCAACCAGCAAATGTGGACACGTTCTAATTGCGAGAAAATTTTAATTTAGTAACAACCGGCCGGCATCGGATAAGGCGCATTTAAACGCTCTTGATTTTTCCACCGGCCGGTCATTGGATTGATTTGATGTCAGTTATCTCAGGCAAACAGTTGATTGTACCAATCATATAAAATGTGTGTTAAAGTCGAAGTTTAAGATTATTATGACCAATTAGTAGAAGCAAAAGAAGTTCTCTCAAGATTATTACATATGCAATTTTAAACTCGGACGGTATGCTCAACTGCAATGTCACGGATGTCGTCAATAATTCAACTGTGAGTTTTTTAGAAAAACGAAATGCAGAATACCTGGCTTAAGTTGAATATATACATATATTTATGTATTTGTTTACCTACCGTATCAAAGGACGCAAACTTGAGATGTTTCGTCAGAACGATTCATTTCAAACAATGCCCGAGTAATGCCCATTAAACGCTACTCGATTTCATGAAAACGAAAAAATGTGCACTTTATTCATTGCCTCACTCTCAGTCGATGCTTTTGAAACTGCATAGAGAAAACCACAAGACGTATTTAAAAGCATCACACTTTGTGGTTTTGAGAAAGTCTTACCAGACAAATGAATTAAAGTATCGTTCTAAGTCCTCTTTGGCTGTTTAAACTTAAACACGATGCTCTGTTATTCAGCTAATGACGTTAAAGGTAATGTTACGGATCAAATTTCCCTACTATAGACGTTATAACAGAAAACAAAGTTAACTAGTAAACAATTTAAATTTAATTAACCACAGCCATGTATACTTAAAAATATTTTATCGTTGGTTAAAATTAACGTATGAGTAAAATATAAATTAAGCAAATAGTAGAGCAAGTTAGCTATTTTAAGAAATCGAGTATAAGAATATTTAGTCACTAGTTTGCTTGTAATTAATCTAATTAATATTAGAAACGGTGACTTTCAAAGATAAAAACAATTATACGACTAAAATACATTAGCCATTACTCGTGTATCAAATCGAACTTGCTATGTTTTTTTATTACAAATAACAGTCTTGCTGATTTCCTTTTGTGTTGTGTTGCTGGTTTCCTGAATATCCTTCATATCGACATCTCTTTTTGAATCACTAATGGTAAAAACATGCTTGAAACTTTCAACTTCATTATATTTAAAAACTGCTCTTTTTAAAGAATTGTTGGTTGTTGCTGCTTTCTCTAAATAATTGAAAACATCACTGGATAATCGAATAATTTCTCAGAAAAATCAAAAGTTATAGAAAAAATACGCAATATGTATACATATTTTTTTTTATAAAAGGTTATGCTACGAACAGCTACGGAAGAGAGGTATCCTTAGGAATTTTCAACCCTTCAGAATTTCTTACCTGCGAGACAATATTAGGGGATGTACTTTTATGTCTACCTAAGGCCAGAAACGTTAAGACAAATGTAAACGTAAACTGTCTGACTATCGAAAATTATAAGATCAAGTCTTACCATTTCAACTCGTAATCATATAATTTCCAAAAGTAATGTGTAATGCAATTTAAAATTACGTTATAACAATTCATAAAATCATGAAAAACTAAAATATATTTACGAAACCGACACCGAAACTATTTACAGTGATTTGTTTCCTTTACTACGTTTTAAATGTAAAGCCCATAAAATTTGAAGAAATAAAATAAGAAAAATATTGAATATGAGACAGTAATCAACTACGATATTTTCCTCAAATGTTTTGGCTTTCGAGCTTACAAGATTTTCATATCTTTAATGTCTACATAGAAGTAATATTAACAAAACTTTGGATAATTAAGTGCTCTAAAGAAACCCCATTAAACATGTTTGCGAGACTCGTTATATACTAAATGTACCTAACCAAAATGCTGTAATTATGAGAAATTTTAAGGTTTCAGTTAAGTAATTTTGTAATTTATAGAAATAGTTTACAGTTCAGGATTTTATTTAAACCGCAGTAACATTTTTAATAAAAATTTTGAAATTTTTGAAGTACATTCAAAAGTGGCTAAAACAAGTTTTTTTGTTTGCCTTTCTTCTCCTATTTTATTTTTCAAAAAACATGATGCTCTGCAAATTTCAATTTCTAGATTTCTGATTTATGAAAAAAATGTGTATTCATGCATTACTTGTACTGTGACTGTGATATTAAAGAACTAATTAAATTATTGTTATCACTGTTATTTCCAGTTATATTACTTGTGGTTCTCTTGATTTATAATGCTTATTTTAAAAATGCAAATCGTAGGCTCGCCGATGCGTTTTCATATTAATTATTTTTTATGTTTTTATAACGACGTATTTTAAATTTATTTTATAAAATTTATCAAATCATAACAACTTTACAAATCGAGTGGATAGTCCTATTGAAAATTTGCTTGTTTTTCCTACACAACCCCTTCAAATGTCGAGCATTCAATTGGAATTCTATTGGAACAACCTAACACGGTCACACTAAAATGTTACTTTGACATATTCCTTTATCAGCTGTTCGAGAAACTTCAAAGTCAAGTGAGGAGAATGAGGTTCTTGCAAAACTTCTTTCAAGCTGGCTTATTGCAGCTGAAGGGCTGCAATAAGAATGTAATAATTAGCAATAATGTGAGGCTCCTCTCGACGATCTTAGCGGAGCCGAGTGAAAACGACAAACAGAAAACCATAACCGTGGCAGTGGTCGGTGTGCCAAACGCCGGCAAGAGCACATTCATCAACAATCTCATCAATCACAGGGTAAAATCGCTTATGCCAAACGACGAATTGTGAAAATAGCTATCCCAATAGGTCTGCCCAACGTCCAATAAAGTTCACACCACCCGGAAGGCTCACAAGGCCATTTACACGACGGGCGACACTCAAGTGATCCTCTTCGACACCCCCGGCCTGGTCACCGAAAAGGAAATCAAAAAGCATCACCTGGAGTCCAGTTTTAGCAGTTCCTACCGCCACTCCATTCAGCATGCTAACTTGATAGCGATCATCCACGACGTCTCCAACTCCTTCACGCGAAGGGAACTCCATAGGACCGTGCTCAACACTTTGGAGGCTTACCCCAAACTGCCCTCCGTTTTAGTCTTAAATAAAATTGATACTTTGAAGTCGAAGAGAATTTTGTTGGATTTAGTCCGAACGTTAACAAATAACACCCTCTCTTTAAGAAAAACTAAACCAAAGGCTGAGATTGACGACAAAACTGTTCCATCCAATCTTCGAAGTAAGGGCTGGAGCAATTTCTCAGATGTGTTCATGGTGTCTTCCATAATAGGCGACGGTTTACAGGATGTCATGGTATATTATCTAAATTATAAGTGAAACTACGTTTTGTTTTTTTAATTAACCTTCCAGAATTACATTTTAAGATGCGCAAAACCTGGAGCGTGGACATACTCTGCAGAAACTTACACCGACGACGATCCTGAACAGATTATCGTAAACAGCGTAAGGGCTCGACTACTTGACTACTTACCACAGGAAATCCCTTACAATCTTAAAAGTGAGATTGAGTACTATAGCGTTGAGAAAAGTAAGTTTAATTTGTTCTGGTAAGTCTTGATTGTCTTATTTATTTTATCTAAACCACAGATATAGTCTACGCCTCTGTCCAAATTACCTGCCCGAGCAGCCGCGTAGAGCGTTTAGTTTGCGGTGAATCAAACGGAAAATTGAGGCAAATTACTGAGAGGATTACATCGGATTTAGTGGAAACATTCAGGTTACCAGTCTCTTTAACTTTAGTAACAACTGTAAGGAAGTCGGCCGAAGTTGCGGCGTAAATATAATTAAAGTATAAATCCGTATATTCTTTTTTTCAAATAACGGGCGGAACTCTTTACACTACAACTTGCCGATTTTATTCCCGATATTATTTAAAGATCTACCTGTCGTTTTGTGTTCTGTATTAATTTCTCAAAAATAATTAAAAGCATGAATTGATGCTATTTTATGGAAACAAATAAATATAGAAAGAAACAAGATCCATGCTAGTTTATAATCGGATACATGGGCTTATACCTTAAATGCCTTTTGAGATTGCGAGGAAGTAAACCAATTTTATTTACAAAAATTGTTAGCAGAACGTTATGTATGCAAGCTAATTTAATATTCATTTTATTTCCACTTATTTTGTTACGCATTAAACCTTATCCACTCCATCCACTTGTTACGCATTAAACCTTAGTTCGTTGTCAATACGCGCACATAAATATTTAATTACAACTTCACAACAAATTGCTCATTATTTATAGATATGACCACCGCACCGCGTCTTCTCGGATTAAACGAGCTTTTGTTTTGTAAACAATTATTTGTATTGCATCACTTCAAACGCAATTTCGCAACAACCGATTTCTAATTCAAATTGAAGTAAAAAAAGACAGTATTTGTTTTGTAAACTCTTTTCACGATTTATTTTACAGCTAACAATATCTTACCCTAAAACAGTATGGTCCTTATATACAGTAAAAAACTAAAATAAATATTATTTACAAAAGCCTTATGGATAGAGAGAGGAATTTAGCAAGCTAATGATGGAAACAATTCGGAAAAGGACTTGTCGCTCCAGAAGTCGTCAATCTGAAAACTGCTCCTGTCGCTGTGGGGCGATCCGATGGACTCGTACCCATGGTCAATCGTTGATCCTTCAGAGAGTGGACTTTTTGGTGATAGATTGACATCGTCGTTAAGGCACAAGAATTCTTTGACTGGATCGAATTCATCCTCAGTCTCAATGACCGGTTCTGGGTCCTGTTCCTGCTCGCTAACGATCTCTTCAACGGCTTCGTTTATTGAAATATTACCTCCCGGCAAAACGATCGATATACTGTCTGTTTTTTCATCATAAGTCCCATACAATGTTTCAGGGTCAGAACTTGTGCTGCTCTTAACCGCTGTGGAGGGTTCAATTTTTACGCAGCCAGTGATATCTTCGCGGGGTTCCAGGATTTCTGCTGTGGTCCCCACCACTGGTCCAGGCAGTCGCTCTCCACAGCCTGGGCCCGGGGCATCATCATTGCAGCCTGCTGCATCACCGCCCTCCAGGCTTGAGGTGATATCTGCGAGTAGGCTCTCGGCAAGCTCTTCAAGTTTGCCTGCGTCGAAGTCTTCGAACAGGTCTTGTAAAGAAGGCAGAGCGCCACTATCTTCCACAGGGTCGTCTTGTGGTTGCTCTCCTTGAGGTCGCGTCGGGTCGACTTCGGTTCCATTCCCTTCTGCAGAGGGTAGTTAGATGCTGCTGATCTAAGTGAAATGTTGGAACCAAAGCCGACACAACCCGCCTTCGGAGGCGTATTCTGGAGGCTCTGTTGCCGCTGCAGCTCCTCAATTTGCTGCTGTAATTCCTGGACCTGCCTATCAAGTTTTGAGTTTTTATCCAGAAGTGACTGGTTAATGCTCTCTAATGTGTCGCATTTATTTCTCAAAATATCGGTCTGAATTGTTAATGTTTTTATTGTGCTTTCCATTTCGTCCATTTTTGCCTTCTTCCTGTCGCGGGATGTTTGCGCCGCCACACGATTCTTCAACTTCCTGTTAACGCATGAAATTAGTAATTTTAAAATTAAAATTAAAATATTAAATAGAGCTTACTTTCTCTGGATTTTCTCTTCCCATGTCAAGTGATCAAGTCGTCGCTTTTTTCCTTTTCCAGAATCTTCCATTTGGTCGCTCGACATCGGGGAAATTGGCGAAGACGTCGAAATTCTCCGCAATGGATTTGGAGAAATTGCGACGTATTTAGGTACCGTTAATAAAATTGAAGCGCTCATGTTTTACGTGATGCTTTTATTTTCTCACAAATTAAATTACAGTGATTTATTTTTCACCGACATACCAAATTATTCGCAGCAACGAGAAATAACCGATTCGTGCGCTTGTTTATTTTCTGAAGTTCATAGCAATGCACTGCACTTTTTTACCTGTTCCTTTGTTCCGCATTATTTTATAACTTTCACTCGCTCGGATATTGCAGAAGTCCAGAAGAAACTATCGGCTGTAGAAAACACCCCACTTTAACTCAAAAATTCCCAATTGGCTCCAGCAACTCACTGACGTGGCGCAATCACAAGTGAAGAACAAAAAACCAAGCCAGTCGGGCAACACTTGCTGGTTATTGCGTCACAAAGGTAATGCCATATGGATATGATAAATTAACTCAAACACCTCAAATGTTTTAAAATAAATGCAATTAAATTTATCAAATGCTTTTAATCTTCTTATTGTATTCACTTGTGTTTTAAGGATGTTTCTAAATTATTCAAAAAATGGTTTTAGCATAACTTTTTTAAATCATCCTTTAATATTTTAAGATTAACCGATAATGCCTCTGAATTCTCCGGCTAGACTCGAAAATTTTACTGTAAAGAGATTTCATAAATCCATTGTAAATAAAAGTAATTGAGAGTAAGGTATAGAAAATTAAAATCCATTATTATTTTTGTTTACTTTATTTAAAATTTTCGCAGCATGTTATATTTTGAATTGCCTTTAAGCAAATCTGAAACTAAACTTAAACCTTTTTCACGATTTGAACGACGTCTTCATCGTTGAGAACATGATCAATGCCGACTTTTTGGGGCTGATGCTTCACAGAAGATCCCCAAACAAGAGCACTACACAATAAAATAATATAATTAATATTGGGTAGGTCAATTTTAAAAATAATCTTACTATTTGAATTCTTTAGCGATTGATCTGTGCAACTTGTTGCAAAAATCTTGAATTGAGGTCCTTTCGCTGTGCAAAACAATTGGAGAGCTGTAGTCCGGAAGTTGACCTTTTGGTTTCGTATAGCTGAAAAATGCAAACATATTATGAATGAATTAGAACTAAATGTATAACTTTTTTTTAATTATAAATAAATATCAATTTGAACACGTTATACTTTCGCTACTTACATTCGAATAAGTTTTAGATATTCCCACATAAGTTCCAGTAAATCATCGAAATTCCATCGATGATGAGCCGAAATTGGGACACAGTGGGGAATCTTGTAAATAACGTCAAGTTCTTCAATTGTTATCTGATCAATCTTGTTCAGTAAGTAAATGCAGGGGATATAGATTCGGTTTCCCTCAATAACATCGATTAAATCATCGCTGGTGGCGTCATAACGTAATGTAATATCAGCGTTATGAATTTTATATTCCGAAAGAATTGTCTTTACAGTATCCTGATCAAGTTCCGATTGAGGCACCATAGAGTTAAGATTTATACCTCCTAAAAATAAATAATTAAGTTTATTGTCTACCTTAATATGTTATAAATATTAGAAACCTTTATCTTTTTTCCTGAAATGTATATTTGGGGGTTTTTTATTCAAACGAATTCCAAATCCTTCCAATTCATGTTCAAGAAGCTTTTTGTGATGCAACGGCTTGAGCACATCGAGCACCATAAAAATTAGGTTGCATGTTCTTGCGACAGCAATTACCTGTCTACCACGACCTTTTCCGTCCTTAGCACCTTCGATAATTCCGGGCAAATCTAGTAACTGCATTGTTGGAAGTTAGTTTCGCATTAGACCTAGAAAATAGTCTTACCTGAATTTTAGCTCCCTTGTACTTAATGCACCCTGGCACCGTAGTCAGAGTGGTGAACTCATACGCTGCTACTTCGGAGTACACGCCCGCTAAATTCGATAAAAGCGTAGATTTTCCCACGGACGGAAAACCTACAAAGCCGACACGAGCATCACCGGTTTTAGCTACCTCAAAACCTGCAAGCAAAACGAGCTTAGTGAAAAATAGCGATAAAATCAAAACATTACAAACCATCCGCAGTGGCACCGCCGCCTCCCTTAGGAGTGATGAGTTCTCTGCGTAGCTTTGCCAGACGAGCCTTAAGAAGTCCCAAGTGCCCCGCTGTGGCCTTATTTTTCTGGGTCCTCGCCATCTAAAGAGGTTATATTAGCACAATTTCACTCTGTGTTAATAAAATAACTATATTTACCTCAGCCTCGATGGCCGCAATCTTTTCTAATATTGTACTCATTTTTTGGCTGCTGCTTTACCAGAAAATATTGAGAAAAAACACTTTTTACCGCACCGAAAATTCAACTGCAAGTGCGAAAAAGACTTGACGTATCAAGTAACTGGCGTGACCAGATCAATCATATTCCAAAAACAAGTTCCACACATTCCACGGTTTTGAAATGTCAATCGAATCGAGTATCGAAAAGTTCATGTGGTTCCGGATATTCTCGGAAACCGGAAACAAGTTTATTTTAAGAAAACTTTACATAAATACTATTACCTGTTACTGCATTCTCTACACAATAAATATTTGCGATCATTCGACATTTTTTTCTTAATTTACCTTTACCCTTTTATTAGAGTTGAAAAAACGCAAGTAATAAGATAATAAAGTACCGTTAATTCAAATGTCATAAAGGAAAGCAACCGTTTTTCCAGTGTTTTCTTCCTTATTTTAAAAATGGATAAGTATTTGATCAAAGGTTGAAATTAGTCCTTTTATAGACTTAGTAATTGTAAAGATAATCGCTTTAGGCAAAGAGAATTCAATGAGCAAATTCGTTCAAGATCTAACGGAACAAGAATTCTTTGGGTCAAATTTCCCGCAGGAAGAAATTTCTACCGTTCCCGAGCCAAAGGTGCTGCAACCAAATGTAAACATTTATAGAAAACGAGCTGTGCAAACTGCAACAGCCTCATCATCTACTAAGAAAAGTGCACCAGGAACTTCCAAAAAAAGAGCTAAGTTTGACTACATGCCAGTGCCAGTACCTAAAAGCGTGACTAACCAAAAGAGTTTTAAGTCTAAAGATAACGCAGACGAGGGGCATAAAGAACAAAACGCCCCCAATAAGCAGCCTCTGCGACGACCACCGTGCCTCATCACGGGCACAGTCGAATTTATTATAAAAATACACAAGGCGAACCCGGAAATTGAAGTTATCTGCGAAGTATACGGTGAGTATAAAAGGGTTTTTCTTTGGTAACTTGGGCACGGGTGTGTCATGGAGTTTTTAATCGACTTCTAAAAGGAGATGGTTCTATTTAATTCCATTCTCTTTAATATGTGTCAGTATAAATGATTCTATTGTCTACATTTAATTAATTGAATTTAAAAAATCTTGGGTGATAAAATTCGAGCAGTAATAGTTTATAGTTCATAGAGTATTTGATAAATAAAATGTACAAACTTGAATTGCAAAAATAAATAAATTAACATATATACCTTTCAGGAAAACTAATAAATATCGTTAAAGGAAAGTATCCATTTGAACAACTAATTTTTTTGCGTGGTTCCGCTGGTCCAGTTCTTCAAGGTGTATTTTATGAAATTGATTATAACATTACATTTCTTCAAGCAGGTAAGAAACAGACAACTAAGGTTCATGTCACATATTATTATTTATATTTAGGTCAGAACATTTGCGGCGTTGGAAGGTTTCGGTCGGATAATAAACTGCACCTTTTCAAGATCAAGCCCGTTCATGCTTTACCTAGTGATGAAGCTTTGATCAGATTACAAAATATTAGCAGTTTTACATTAAATAAAATAAATTAAAAAGACAATTGTTTTTCATTAAAGACAAGAATTTAACAAAACTCTTGAAGCCGCGAAATAATACAAGGATTTTGCCAATGAACGAAGTCTGCTACATAGAATAGTAGATAGTTTTTTTTTTTAATATTCAATTTTTTTGTTTTATATTGATAAAGACGGAACCACCAAGATATGTAAGCTGGTTCAAAGGGAGAGAACCTAGCATCTTACGACCAAGGTGTATTCGAAATGACGAAAAACACTCATACATATGTACAACTTTACTACATGTCGGGTTTTACAGCTGAAAACTAGAAATGAACTGCTAAGATTATGTATCTAAGTTGACGTAGTTGAATAAAAAATTCAGAAATTAGAAAAACATATTAAAATATTTTATTCGACATCAGTTCTATTTTTAATATAAAGAAAAAAAAAAACAAATAACAAAAAGTTTATACATAGTTATACAAGGACTACTATAAAACAAGAAAGTCCATTTCAAAAAGAGAGATTATTCCACATTTAATTTTATTTATTCATACTTTACTTACTTTGCCATTTTGAAGTTAAAATCGAGTAAATCGCCCTGCTTGCGAGTCGGAAGTTTACATTTTAGACATTTGATTATTGAAAATCACCAAACCATGTTATACCAATGAGAAATTATTCATGCTGGAGTCTTAAATTGCTCTACAACACTAACCAGTTAAAACTGAAAATAGGTAGCTATTTCAAATAATTAACCAATTTCATGTAAAATATCTTCTTGAAATGAAACTTCTCAAATCTTCTGCGAAGTACTTGAAAAAGATTTTTAATTGTATAATACTATATTCTTAAAATAGATAATTACTATTTGTCAAAAATAAATAATAAAAAAAAACATGTAAAAGAAAACAACCAAGGAATGAAGAAATCTACTTTTTATGCGCTACAAAGGCACAATGATTCCGAGTTTTCACATGTGCGATACTAAAAAAATATTTTGACTTAACTTTAATGTTTTGTTCTTAAGTGTACATTTTTATGAAAATAGAATGAGACTCAACAATTTATCTTAACAACTATACATTAGTATACCAACCGTAATACCGCTCAATATCGCAGTCAGGTAGCCTAAGTGCATGGAACTTCGCTTTTGTTTCCGATATCTACAAAAAATAAGGTTTACTATTATTAAAACTGTTTGAAGAAAAACTACACACCTTTGCTTTGAATTTGGTGAAAATGGTGATGGTGGATGAATTCCTGGTATATTACTGTCCAAATAAACCAAAATCCATGAAAATAATGTCATACCAAATCCACAAAGGAAGGATTGAAATATGTTCCAATTCTCATGAGTGTTAAACCATTCCCAGAATTCTTCAGCATATTTCTGGCATATTTTTTTTATTTCGGGCAAGTTTTCTAATGTATAGTTCACTGCGAACAAAAGAGAAACAAATTAAATTAAATTACAAGGCAAGGGCAAGCATTTTTTATAATGGGACATAACATACATATGTATGTGGTGTATGAAAGTTTACACTACTTTATATTTAATTAGATTTAGATCAACGAAAGCGTTTTAATTTTGGAAAACGCACGGTATTATCGTGTAGGGGGCCTAATCTTGTAATGGACCGTTCGCAGGTAGTAATTCTTTTTTTGATGCAGCTTCTCCGAAAAATGTCTACTTATGTAGTTATCGCCTTATTTAGTATATGAATTCCTCGTACCTAGGCACCCTAAATATTCAACAAAGTAAAAATGTTGGCGATTTTTCTTCTAGCTATCGTAAGCGGAAAAACTTTCTAACAAAACTAATGAATTTGAAATGGTTTACATAAAAAAAGTCATTATTATAAATAACAACCAGGTTCTATATTATTAATTAGGCTTTCAACTTCAAACAAAATATATTTAATTAATATCTTGCAATAAATTATGTATGAAAATTGAAGTTGTACATACATATGTATGTACATATGTATGGTCGACATGATTTCGAAAGCATTATTTTAAGTAATATTGTCATTAGAGTCTGTCGAGCCAAATTTTACGCGTTTAGAAAAAAAATATTGATATTTTTAAAAATCTACATAGTTTTTCAACATTCATTCATGATTAAGTAAATGTAAGATATAAAAACAAAATGTTCAATTGTGATATCTAAGGTGGAGGTCTCCTCACAAACGATGACTTAAGAATCGAAAGCTGAGGAAATAGTTATGGAACACCCTGTACAGAGATACAATTTCTTTTTTCAAGTTTAAAAAAAAAATTACAAAGCAATTTTTGAGGTCTTCCTGAAAAATTTTCATATATCATGTCTACTAATTTCATTACGCGTAATCTATTAAAGCAATTTAAGGAAAAGGTTCACAGGGCGCAAAGCATGAGACCTTGTGCTCCTTTTCCGGAAACCGTCTCAATTATTTATTGCATACAATTCTGCTATGAAAGATGACAAGTGATTCGTTTCTTATATGTGTATAGCCCCCCGATCGGTACTGATGAAAGGTAAAGTGATAAAATTATAAATACTTCGAAATTTGTGACTTACTTTTACGATCTCCACTGCCGATGATTCACAAATTAAAAATAAAAACTCCTCGGGGTTATTTAATGAAGACATACAACAGAGAGTATTCTTTACTGAGGGAAACTGCGAGACAATGTAGCAAACAAATTGAAATGAGTTTCTCAAATAAGAGCTATTAGCAAAGTAAGCGAAGTAAGATATTGAGTGCGTTGCAGGTAACAATTTAAGTAAGTTCTCAGGTATTGTCAACGTGATGCGGCTGTGCATGCAAATGTGCACCTGCGGACCTTGAATTTCCTCTATTCCCACCGATTTACGCACAATCGAGCAGCAGTTTTTTTCACTTGCATGCACCCCGAATCAGAATCGAAAGATGAACAAATTTAAAAATAGAACCGATCAATAACAAATAAAACCTTCAGAACTTACTTGAGAGTGTGCAGAGTTTGTACACGAAAAGGCCAACTGCAGTCGCGATTAGCACAGCGCGAAACTTTGGGTCGACGGCGACTGTATCATCGGGGCTGGCTCCATAAAAATGGTTTTTTCGTTTGGCCGTTGCGTACGCTTCCGCAAGATTTTGATTAGTTTGGGCCGATTGTCCATTCAATTTCAATTGATGCCCCTTCGATGCCATCACTTCCGCCGGTGGTGTGGGCGAGCGAAAGCCAAGCCAAATGCCCTCACGAACCAGGTGACTGTGTTAAGTAAACAAAAACCATATGGCCGACTCTGCGATTTGTTTATAAATAAAATCGGAGGCTTTTGAAACTCGCGGTATTTAAATTTCAATTGCGACACCAAATCGATAATGCATTACCTAATTTCCGAAATTTCTCTTTTCACAGTTTCACACTACTCTGCTCCCGCTCTGTTGACAATTCATTCATTCACGGGTAAACAAGCCGTCGTATTCCCGTCTCCCGATCCCTTCCTGTAAATCTGTAGGAGTATTGCCAACGTTATAGCAGCATGCATATTAAACTGCAAGAAAGTTTGCAGATCAAGAAAAATTCATTTTTCGAACTGAATACAAAAAAATTAAAACTATGTAATTAAAAACTGGTCATTTGAGCGTCCAAACAAGCAGAAGTAGTAATTTTGAAAAAATCTTCGTTGTAAAAAAAAAAAAAGGATTTTCAAAATTTTTCAGAAATTATATATATATGCTTCAGTGCCAACATTTCCATTTCCATATTTATTAAAAGTTACATTTTTATCTCGGGATATTTTAACTGATTGCACGAAGTTAAGTATGTTCTTCGTGCTCAAAATCACATAGGGGCGAATTTAAAGTTTTACGATGAAAATTCTTAGAAACTATGATTGTGATAGTTAACTTAAATCATCACAAAACTGTGTTTAAACGTACATAGGACTATAATGATTATGATAAAGAAAAATGTTAACTACAAAATAACGATTTTTTCCTCTTTTTCCCAGCCCCGGTAAAACATGAGAGTGCATCCTTCCAACCTACCCCACTTGACTTAAACCTGTGACCTTGAAAACATACATATTTCAAGGTCAAGATCATCGGCCACAGTGTATTTTTTTAAACTTATAAACATTTTTTATATAAACAAATGCGAATTCATTGTGTGTGAATTACCATATTTGTATTATATTTATTAGAATAGATTTACATTTTTAAATTTGAAAATACTATCGCGAGTCTTTTTAGGATTGCGTGTGATTCCCTTGATATCCGCTAGAGCAATTTCGAGACTCGGTTCGAAGGATGAAGGATGTGCTAAGTTCGGAAGGAAGAAAGGCAAAAGTATGTTGTGAGCTGAACACATTTAACCGATTTAAGTTAATTTTGCTGTGAGAAAATCCTTATGGTTTTTATTTTATTGTGATAGAATAACAAACAGACAGAAAATATTCGTAAGTATAAAACAGAGGGTTAATTTCGCTTTTTTTATTTTAAGAAATAAAAAAAATATATATTATATTCACACAAATAGTAAATCATATTTGTATATTTTTTTCTCCCTTCAATAATGAAAAAATGATGATGATTTAAATGATGTGATTTAAATATTTAATATTGAGGGTCCTCGGCTGGTTCAAAGTTCTATTTCTATTGATTTTTCAAACCTAGTGACATACTTTTGCTGCGCCTAATTGGGGATTTATCGACTCATGCATAAGTTAATGAGGTTCATTGTCGTTCGATTTGATAAAACAAGCAATACAATAAAGTATGAGATTATCCCTCTTTTGGCCAAATTTTATCCCAACGGCGTATCGAGTATACAATATAAATAAAGTGGAATTAGCATTAAAATAAATAAATACGTAAAACAGCTTGACTTTATGAGACTGCATTATTTTTCTTAAGCAATTCATTGTACACGATTAACACTGGGTGCTTGCTTTGATCAATGATGTATGTAATATACAATTTATTTGATCTTGCATGGTATTATTTTAAATTTATGTTTTTAGGACAATTGCTCAGAACAGTGTGCTCGAAATAATTTTTTAAATGAACATATTTCAACTTAACATAAGTGTATAGGCAACTTTTTATTCAGATAAAATATAGTTTCAATGATGACTTTAAACAATTTTAAATTTTAGGTAATTAATGGAAATCGATTTTTGGCGTTTTTTATTTAAATATTTCAGCATCACTGTTTTCGAATCTGCCGAGACCAACACTTCTAATTTAAATGTTTTCTGTAAAAATGAACATGAAGGGCTCTAAGATTCTTGCTATTCTTATAGAAATGTGGAAATGAGCCAAATAATATCCTGAGAAAAAATATGGGAATGTTGATTTAATATTCAATAACTTAATATTGATTATTTAGAAGTCTAGCGAAAGTTCAAATAGACGACAATTACTTCAAAAGTAGATTTAAAATCTTGATAACAAAGGGTGTAATGTATCAAAAAGTTTGAGGAGTTAATTTTATTAGAAAAAAAAAAAAACATTTTTATTTATTTTAAATTTAAATATTTCATACTTTCTTTTAGAATTCCGTTAAATGGCGTAAGGAGGGGCAATATGAATGGTCAAAGACAGATTTTAGCGTTAGTTGTACTTATAATTTTTATTTGTACATTTAGTTATTTTAAAAGCGTGATAAAACGTGATAAGCAACTAAACTTACAACGAGAATTAGAAACGAAAACTCAATATGAAGAAAAGCTGAAGGAAGAAATGAAGATTCAATTGGAGAAAAATGAAAAGCATCAGAAATTGCTAGAACGAATGAAGGAGCATTATAATATTTGTTATAATATTCATGTATTAGTATTGAAGCCCGAAGAGGAAATTTCAGTGACCATTTTGAATGAAACTGAAGAAAGTAGTGAAACATTAAATTTAAAGCAAGAGAAACTGGAAAACGCCGCAACAGACGAAACAAAAACAGGCACACCAGAAGCCAAATCAAAAAATAACGTAGTATCAGAGCCTATCATCTACCTGTTTCTCTTAGTATTAATTTATTCCTTGATAAAAGCTGCTACAGATATTTCACAACATTTTAATAAAGTAAGCAAATCTGATTAATTTATTTTAAATGTTATTTATAACAATGTCGTTTTTATAGAATCAAAAAGAAGAGGATTACAACGATCGAAGAAAATCTCTGAAAGAATACGCAACTGTGAAAACTGAAGCGAAGAACGTGAAAGGTATAGCAGCAAATAGTGATATTTAAATCTTTTTGGCTTTCAAGAAAATCGATCTTTGTATTAAACAAGGTTGTGGCCTTTAGCTATAGAATTATGTTATTGTTTACAATTTTAATTGAATAAATATATCAATTATTATCAATTAAATATAATATTAAACATTTATCTATTTATTTCCGCTTTTGAGAGGCTTTTAAGCTTTTTAGTTGGTTTATTTTAATTTATATACTTCTATTAATTAAAATTTCATTGCTGCAAATGTTATAAGATTAAAAAGTGTCGTGTTCTATGAACTCATATATTTTTCACTCTTAATGTAAAATTATTTTCAGGTTTTTATTGAAAACATAAAATATTGGTTCAAATAAGGGAATAATTGTAGCATAGACAGGTCGGTCAAAGAATAAAGCCTCATATCTCTTTGATATATTTTAGTAAAATGTTTTCTCGCCAAAAAAAATTATGAATATTTTTTGAATAAAGCGCATAAAGAAGTTTGTATTTAGATTTTGGTTATTACACATGATTGGTTATCTTTTACATAAAACTTCAGTTTGCCAGAATTTCGTATTACTATAAGTATGATTTTCATTATTGTCGAAATTTCAACATAACATTCTAAAAAAAGTTGGATGAAAATCTTAAAATTATTAGAAAGTTATTTTCAATTCTACGTAATATTTTTTTGTATATGTTATAAGCTATTTTCGGTGGTTTTGTACATTTTTAACACAGAAGTTTTAGCATTTTTATTCCAAGCTTAAAAATTCCCACGAATTTTAATGAAAACTAGCACGGGTATTTATTCTTTCTCCACTAATTCGTAAATCTAACTGGCAAGCTTAATGTTTTTTTGGAACTTTATAACTAGGAACGGGGAAAAAAACGAATAAATTTTTAACTTAAATTTTATTAAAAATATTTTCCAATATTACCGGGATAAATTTTGGGGAAAAACGACATCTTTCACACTCACAAATTTTAGTAGCATCCTAACAGCGGCATAAGCTTTGAATCGGGTGAAATATTATAATGTATGTAAATTTAAAAGAAAATGTACCCTGGTTTATTGCTGTTTATGAAAAACTTGCAAATTAATGAGATCTCTTAAATTATGTTTTTTCAATTAAAATAAATAAATGATGAGCGTCCAGAGCTTGATGTTAAACTTGTCTACAAAATATCGCTTTGCATTTTGAAATCCTGTTTTTTTTTTAAATTAAAAAAAAAAAAAAACTAAAGAATTTTTCATTACAGAACAATGAAAAAATACTTATACTTCTCACGTTTTTCATCTCGTTAACTTTAATAGACTTAATAAACAATTGTCGAAAGAAATGAATAAGTGATTTTCGCTTTTTCTTTTTGAATTTACTATTCTCTTCCGATATATGATTTCTTCCTGATAATATTTCTTCTGATTTACTGCAAAGAAATATTAAAGTTTTTAAAATTGGACTCGCAGTGCATGTTGTCTTTCAAAGTATCTTCAATCAGTATCTGTTGTCCTTCGTTAAGGCCTAAATAAATGAAAGATGCAATCAATTTGGAAGCTAATTTTGTTTCGTCTAAAGCACCTCTCATGCGGCGGTCAACGGTGTTGGGCATGGACGTGCGTCCAAAACCCTTCAACAGACTCCTTGAGGAGCGACGATTGACTCGACCAATTCCTGGAATTAGTTATTCGGGATTAGTAACTGAACCTGGAACCCCTGCCAAAATTACGAATGGACTAGGTGTGTTTGCAGTCATAGAAATTTTTAAAAAGAAATTTGCTTTAAAGCCGCAAATATTTTAGCCATTAAACCGCCTCCGCTGTTGCGAAGATGCTCTGTTCCGGCATTTATGCTACAAAGCATGGGTAACAGCTTTCAATTTTACACTTAAGACTTACTCGAATATATTTTCTCTAGGACACGGTGGTATGTTGAGACGTCCATCGATTGATTCCTTCAGTGAGGATGACTCTAGTCCGGATGTTAAACGCAGGGTACGAATGATTCACAGACATTGAATATTTTTATTTCCTCTCTCTTAATGTTTATGAAAATAAGTCAGTGTGATTTGTATTGTGCAAGATTAATATTTTGATGTGCTTTTCATACTTTTTAATATCTTGTCCAGAAATGTTATTTATCTAAAACTACACAGTCCCTTAAAGGTCTTTTACTGACTTCTGGAACTTTGCGTACAATTAAAAATATATTTATATAAATGTTTACAAGATTTTGAAAGCTGGCTATTAAACCTAAAAATTTTTGGGAATCTATGTACATTTTTATGTAAATGCTTTAATATCAAAATAAAACATGTGTCATCAAAATTAACAATAAATATACTGCATAGCATATGAAATTTTTCGAAGTAAATAGACATTTGAGGATTTTCTTCTATATTATTTTTGTTATTAGCTGTTTTTTCTTAATGGTCTAACATATATAGGTTTTGGTACGTTTTCTCCCCATACAAATCTTAAAAGAAACCAAAGTTTTATCTATTTTTGAAATTTCCCCGGATAGAAACACAGACAAAACCTGGGTTTTCAGATTGTCTCCTTTCTCAAGAATTACCCTCTATTTTAAAATGTTGCTAGCATTTTTCAAATTGGATGGAGGTGTGGTCAACGTGTTCAGTTGTGACTACTGTTCCACTAATTAAAAACAGTGCTATTAAAATTAAAAATTTATTGTTGTTTTGTTTTGACAAAATTTAAGTAACAAACTACAATTTTATGTAGACCATCGATTAATATCAAAATAAATACTTTATTTAATTGGAAGTGAACATTTCTATTAAAATTATTTGCTGTTTTTTCTAGATGTTTTGTACTTTTTAGTCTTCGGGTACTTTCCAAGACAATTGTTTGCCACGCTCATATAAACTTTTTAAGGCGACAGTCAACTGATTTTCTGCTTGCAATTGTAAATAGTGCTTGTATAGCTGCAGAGTAGTTCGAGCATCCTCGACGGAATCATGAGTTTCGGACTGAATTTTCGTACCTATAATAGAAAAATTAAACAAAATAATAAAAAAATATAAACTGCTAAAAGAAATAATTTTCCTTACCTAAAAAGTGCCATGCCAAAAACCTTAACGAAACCATTCGGTGGTGGGGTAAATGGAATAAATGCACAGTATCGACTATTTGCTCCGACGGAACGATCATATTTATAACTCTAAAATATTAATTTTATTTTATTATGTTTTTAAGTAATTTTATAGTATTTACCTAAAATCATTTTTGAGACCATGTCCAACGAATGTTACACCACTATCGACGAGGTATTTCAATTTTTGGTAAGAGTTCTTTAAAGTGGTTAATCGTTTACTACTGAAATTAGCATCTAAATCGCCAGGCTTAATTCCAGAGAATTTTGTAAGGTAATCGACCACTTGCTCCTGTGTTGATATGTAATCGTCAATGAAAGGTACTCCCTCATCAGATCCTTGCCTAATAATAGA
The DNA here is from genome assembly GCA_951509405.1 of Machimus rusticus. Classification (NCBI taxonomy): domain Eukaryota; kingdom Metazoa; phylum Arthropoda; class Insecta; order Diptera; family Asilidae; genus Machimus; species Machimus rusticus. Next base: position 7,559,179 of record OX608049.1, read on the forward strand.
GGCACGTTTTAGTAATATTTTCTTAATTTTTATTCAAATTTCTGGATTACCCCCTAATGCATGTAATTCTAGCAACACTCATATGACAAGGCTTTATAGTCGCTGTTTTCCCATCTGGTCGAATTTCACTTTCTTCTGGATTTAAAGTGACAAACTCTGCATCCATAGCTACCAAATCACCTCTTTGTGGTATCTCGTTTGGAGAAAGTGGTTTGAAGAGGGTCTCATTGCGTGAGGTTGGATGTATGGGATTTAATATGTCCTTTAAATATAAATATAAAAAGTTTTAACTAAGAAATTTAAATTTGATTTCTAATTTTTCGTCTGTAGCCGCTGAGTAATGCGACAACATTACTGAATAAACAAATGTTTGTACTTGAATCTTTTCGGTTCAATGTTTGCAATTCATTTGTATACCAATTGAGCTGAAGTAAATTATTTCTTTCTGGCTTGTGAGTTTTATTTTTGATAAGGTTATAAAATAAAAGATAAAAAACGAGAATATTCCAAAACGGGCATTATAGAGATACAATATAAAAATTGGTTAGTTCTGAGATCGCCTAATGTTCGATAATTTCCACAATTATAATTTTATTAACCTTAGGTTCGAGCTCGATGTTAAAGTTGGCCTTAGTTATACCCAAAGTCTTACTAAAAATAAGTTAGTCTGAAGTAACCCTTTTGGTAGAGTTAAAAGTGCCATGAAATAAACCCAACCAAATGTTATACCACTTTGACGGTTTACAAAAATGTCGAAGCTGTAGTCTTTTTCGTGAACGCTAAAAGCGTTATTGTGCACGCAAAGTTTATCTTTCAATAGCGTTATTTTAAAACGATGTTGGTGTTGTTCATTACTCAGTCTCAATCAGCAGTCTAATAAATACTCTTAAGGTTTAATTTTGTCGAATATAAATTTCCTTAAATTTGTATTTCCGTGTGATCTGTATTAACCCACCATGAGAAATTTTGTAAATTCGAGCAATAAAAAAACAACTATTTTTAGATATATTTTTAAAAACATTTCTTTGTTACCTAGCACAGAAAGTAACCAACAATTTCTATTTTAACAGTGAATTTTTATTTTCACATTAATATTCGCCACAAAGTTGCTTAAATTGCATAAGAATCTGTTTTGCAAAAAAGCAATAAATTTCGCCTTATTACTAAGTATTAGAACAATTTATTAATAATAATATTTTTAATTTTTAAAGCTTCAGATCATGTTAGTACCTATTAGTCTTAACAGTTTATAATAATATTATAATAACAATTAAGGTAGAGTCCCCTGGAGAAAAGGCAAATGTGAAACACTATTTAGAATATTTACCTGTAGGAATGGATTAAAAAATTGCACTTCAGGATTTTCACTTTCAGCTTCATTCAGCTCGTTACTACTGTAGAACAGGACACACGGCACTTTCCAATCTAAAGTAAACCATACCGATTCTTGTGTAGTGACCGAAGATATGCTGAAACAAATTCTGTGTTTACTTTTGAATATGAGGATTGAAAAAATTTGTACCTAAAATCGTTGAAAATGTACCACTGATTGCTCTGTTCCTCGCAACAGCATAACTTAATGTCGTGGTAAGCCTTATCGACATTTATAAGAGACACTAAGTTTTTCTGCGAACCATCATCTATTTGACATACCACAGCAGTTAAGCTGTATTCTTTAAATGTCTCGCTTGCTATGAAACAAATACAGATAATTTAAAGTAAATTCAAATAAAATTCATCTTACGAAATTTGTCTGTTCTAATTGCCTCGTCAGTTTCTCCCTTTTCTTCATTAGGTTTGCCAGTTTTCTTGTCATTGTTAACCTTTTCTACATTCTAGGACATTTAATTATTTAAAATGCGAAATTTAACATTTTTCTTATTAATTACTTCTTCTGGTTTTGAAGAGCTCGAATCGGTTCTGACACTAAGATCTCCGCATTCATCAACTTCCATTGAGAAGTTCAGGGGGAACCACGAGTTTTGGCGAGAGTTTGATGATGCATTCTGGGTATGGTTTGTGTTACTTGTCGTCGGAGATTTTCTAAGATAAAACCGACATTGTATTATTATTATTTAAAAAGATATTTCTTTATAAATACCTATCCGGATGAACAAAATGACAATCTACTCTGGAGCAGTTTGTCCCATATCGACAAGGTTTAGTAGTATTTAGGGTGGCAGGACTCTCAGATGGTGTAGCAAAATTTTTATTCAATTGCCGTTTTAAAAATGTAATGTCTTTTTCGTTGTTCAATCCACAATTAATAGCAAGAATTTTTGGAAGACTTGTGATCTAGTTTTTTGAAGTATTATGGTTAATTTAACTCGTTGCGAGCCAAAAAATATTTCTTTTTTACCTTGACTTGTTGGTTTGTTGGTGAAAATTTCTTACAGTTCTCACAAAATGCAGGAATGGTCTTTTCTGCACTTATAGAGGTTTTTAGAACTTGTGCAAAGTTGACAAATTCGTGCTCTTTATTTCCGGTGGGATACATTAAATTACACACCAGAAGAATATTACGTTTTAATTTCTGCGTTAAAAAACAAAAAAGATTGTAAAAATTACATTTTAAAACTACTACAATTATTAATAAGATGTATTCCCAAACAGTTTTTCCACTTATTTCCTGATGTATTTTGTATCTGAACTTTAAATTGTCATTTGAATGGGCTCCCTGTATTTTGCATATAATGAAAAAATAAATGTTTTAAAATACCTCTTCATTGCATTTAAGACACCGATGAATACATTTTTGCTTTGTACCGAATAAACGACTTATATCTGTTTCTTCATTTATTTTGCTTCTTTCAGTCTCATCTTCTTCTTTGTTTTGGCTTTCATCTGAAAAAAAACTGTGTATTGAAAAGTTTTACAAATTTAGTTATTATTTACCGGAGTTTACGTCGATGCATTGAAATATTTCTTCAAAGCGAGCATCACCTTCTCCTCGATAACTTTGCGTAGGGTCCATGTATGATTGAGCCAAGCCAATAAAATCATCTAATTTGAATTATTCAGGCAAATTCCGAATGATAATTATTATTAAAAAATTTAGATATAATTTATTTACCATAAGTTGCTGGATACAAAAGAGTGTTCAGATGACTATTTTTTCTTGAGTCTAAAATTTCGTAATGCATTTGGTGAAGTATGAACCGATTCCAATTCTAAAAATGTTACTAGATAAACATCTTTAATTAAGAAAAACTACGAATATTTACTTGAATCAAACTAATCAGATTAACATTTGCAGAAGAAAATCGGTCTGATAGAATGAGTCCAAGTGCAGCCGCCTCAGGAACTGTTCGGAATGATCTCAAAAAATTGCTAGCCTGACATGGACTTGCAGCTGCAGGCAAACATTTGGCTTTTTTTTAAATTAAATAACTAATCCATATAACATACCCGTGGATTTATCTAGCATATGAAAGAGAAATCCCAATTCACAAGACAGGCAAAACTCTTTTGCGCAGGAATGTGCCATTAGTTTTTTTCGTAATGGATAAATGAAGTAAAGAACCTAATAAACGTTCAAACTTAAAATGGCTATAAAATATAATGATCTGTTGTTACCTGCAGCATGGAATTACAATAAGCGTTTGGTAATGTTGATTCAAGTCCAGCAAAACACGTTTGATTATGCTGCTCAAAGTCAAAATCTTGTGTTCCCATTTTTGAGTATTTCATCTCAACTTTTCGGTACCGTCTTGGAATTATTTTTACGCTTGAGTCCATCGATTTATTAGCACCTGAGGTTAAGCCAGTAGCACCGTTACCAACACTTCCATCAGTCACGTAAGGCATCTAAATTTAAAATGTTACTATATCACCTTAAAAGGGATTCTTTTGTAAAATTTCAAAACACTCGAAAAAAAAATCTATTAACATTTCTTTTTTTTAATTCTATACAATTCTTTGCTTCGAGTGTTTTAACCAAGAGTATGTGATAATAAAAAACTATGTAAAATTACCTGATTTCTCCGAATTAATCTTGGATTTGGCGAGTAGCCGATAGGTCCCTGCATTTTCATTGAATTTAAGATTTCTGGGTCAATCCGTTTTGGTCTCAAGTAATTATATTGCATTAGTTCTGGGCACCAATCACTAAACCATCTATTTCCGGTGACGAGATGGGGAAGGGGAATTGAGGATAAAGGGAAAGTTGTGTCAGTAATTGGAACAATTGGCAACTGCTCTATGGGATCTGCAAATTCTGTTTCTCTGGAAAAAGTATTAAAGTGGGGTTCTGGAGTCGTCATAGTGCAAATCATATTGATATGTCCGGACTGATCACCAAAAGCCATTGCCTGGCTGGATGAGCTTATGTCAAAAGAAAGGCATTCGCTTCCTGATGTATTAATCTGTGATAAGATAATATAATTTGAAAAATGAATAAGGAACAAGAAGAATTAGAGTTCGATTATTTTTTCCAGCTGTTTAAAAGTCTGACATGTTAAAGATAATCTTATATTATTTCGGGTAATGCAGGAAAGCAATCATATGAATCTTTACCTTTCGCTTGCTTACCTGATACATACAAACTCTTGGTTCGCTGAGTTCTATTGTATCCACGAGTTGTACCTGACCCAAAACAGACACCACAGCAATACGAGAATACTGTGAGGGCAAAAAGCGCAACAGTTGCGGTTCTATAAGAACCTGAATTGGTGAAACTAAACGCAACATGCGTAAATCGAAAACCATAAGAAACCGATCGACTGTGAGAGTGCCTTGTCTAGAAAGATAAAGTGTTACATCTAAGTAAGGAAGAAGGTGTAACCAGTCTCACCTTCCGCTAAATCCGCATGAAATTAAGTAATTGCCTTGTACATCGAAATCAGACAAGCTTCCGCTATGAGTTTTGATTGTATGTTCTATACTGAGAGAATTTGGATCACGAATTGTTATCGTTCCGTAGGGATCGCCAGCAAAAAGGTATCGCGTATTTTTCCGCAAAATGGTACAACTATTTGCGCCTGCTGCCGACTAAAATTTGAAACAATTAGAAAAGGAATTGATGTAGTGATTCATGATAATACCAATTTCGTTTCCATTATAGTTGGAATATCAAAGTCAATAAGTTCTTCCTGATATCCACCCATTATAATCCTGCTTGGGCTCATTTGAACCATACAAACCATATCCGTCATATTTGCAGATCTAGAGAATTTATGACGATTCCATAAATTCTAGTAGGTACATTAAATTGCAAACAAACCTATGTGTAAATTTTGGAATGCCTCTCCGTATTTGGTGCCTTAAAGATGAAGGTGTAAGGGCCAATATCCCAGATTCAATTGTTGCAATTTCTCTAACTATTTCGTTGCTGTGAACTTGAAAAGACGTGTATTTTTGCATGGCGCCACCATAATACGATGTAACGTGGCCCTAAGACAATTAAATTTTTAGAAAGAGCTTCCTCAGCAATCCCACCTACCCCTTGGTTTCCCATCCAAAGCAGCTCTTCATAAGAGTCAAAAGTTACTGTCGAGACCCCGAAATGATCTCTGCCGTCCGCTAAGACGGTGCACAGCTCCATATATTCAGGCTCAGCGGATCCCATGTTAAATGGTCCGAAATTTGGGGAGTAATGCTCGGGATGATTTGGATTTTCGTAAACATCTGGAAATATGGAAGAATCTCTATCACATCCAAAGCGCTTCAGGGAACGACGTAAATACTTGTAATAGATAAAATATCTTCGGGGGGACCAATTGCTTCCCCCGGGACGTACACATAATCCATTATTTAACAGGTAAGTCAGTTAGAATTTGAAAATTTTGCGTATTATGAAAAAGAAATTTCGTCTCAACGTCAACAAACTCCAATGACATTATTCTGACTATCCATGACACTTATGATTCTTCTTCTTGTAGTCTGGCAGTCTGCAAAGAAACCCAGCAAGCACATTCCTTTTGAGTGATTGGAGAAAGTGTCTAGCTTTTCTCTCTGCTGTAGTTTGCAGCTTGTGCAGAGCAGTTGCGTTTGAAATTTTAAACTTGTTTTTTTCCGATTTGTTTTTAAAAATTTTTATTTTTACAACCCCAGCTGCACTTGTACAGGTTTTTATTTTTTTAATATATTTCAGAATTTTTTTTAGCTACACTCAAAATTTTTTGGTACGATACATTTTAAGAATTCCATAAAGAGAAAACTTTGAGTGTAGGCTCGACTAGGGAATAGTGGCGCTTAGAATAAAAATTATACGTTTATTTTTATTCTCATCCCATCTATATACATATATAAATTATTATTTATTTTTACATTCTGTAGATAGATTGAAAGATTGGTGCTGTGGTAAGTCAGCCCGAGGAAAAGTAAAAATATATAATTTTCTTATTCAGTCTAAAGAGCAAATATATTTCCATTTAAAATAACGTATTTTATGTTGATTGCAAAATATAAAAAAATTGAGATAAATGTAATTTTTTTTTCTCGATATGAAATAATTCCATGAGCCTTTAAAAAAATTACGCGTACTTTTGTATGTGTTGATTGTTTATCTCAGAAAGTTTTTGGAGTAAGATTGATGAAATTTTTCATATTCATGCTTTTTTATTCATATATTTTAAATGGTTTAAGGTGCATACATTTAGTAAAATTAAATCTGAAAATGGAAGATTTTTAGCTTTTACCGCAAAACGAATAAGTTTTCTAATATTAACTTATGCAATTATACTTACATGTGTACATTTACCGGGATCTGTTCTGGTAGTTTAAAAAGCATATTGTTAATGTACTATGTAGCTAACTTGCATTTGCATGCAGACATAGTGTGAAAATAAATTCTTCACTCTTTTTCATTGATGTAAAAATTCTCACGGAAATTAAAGTGTCCTTTTGATCAAAAGGAAAATTGAGAAAATGTCGTTTTAAAGGGTGTAAACATTTCGGTATCATCGCTTTATGATAAATGCCTTCCACGACTTCCGCATATCTATTCTAACGGAAAAAATTTTTGGATTGAAATGTAATCGTCCCATTGTTCGTTATGCAAAGAGGTTAAAAAAGCGCTACCTACAAATAACCCTTTTGACAATAATTCACACAATATTTACAAACACGTCCCGGGAAACATCTTAATCCTCTGGTGCAGTCTCAAGAACGCGCTCTGCAGAATGCACTCATTATCATAAGTGGCACAATTACATAACATTTCCATTGACTCTCGAAGGGCTTGGCATTTCCATTTTTCGGACATTAATCTTGTGGTGTCGCAGTGGTTCAGACCTAGAATTCAACATCTCAAGAGTCAACCCCACTTATTAATAAGTATGTCTTGCGACACCTTTTTTTATCTCCTGCCCTTGTCCTGCATGTTTTTGCCTGCGCTCAACCGTGTCCTTTCTTGCAATCCTTGGCATTATGTGCATTTATAGGTACGTCTTCTGAGATTGTAATTTCAAGGAGTGCCATAAATTTCATCGGGTAAGAGTCAAGATGCATTTTGCACAGTAGCACTAACTGACCGACCGGTTACCCTGGCAGGTATAAGAAGGTTGCTTGTCCTTTCCTTGGGATTTTATTTTGGGATAGAAAGGTCATTGAATTTTATTTTGTTTTCCATTTCTCCCCTTTTAAAATATGTATGTGCTATAAATTAAGAAGAAAATAACGTCTGTAGATTTATAAAAATTTAAAAAATTATAAATGCCTTTAATCTAATAGTTATCTACATTTTTGGACTTACTAATTTAAAAATATGTATTTATGAATTATGAATTAAATTTGCAGATATCTAGTATAAGCTTTTCAAATTTAAAGAAAAATCTTTAATAATAATAATTATGAGTTAATGATAATTTAATAATAATAAGAAAATTGAAGATTTATATACATATATAGTTTGGGTTTGTAGATTTTAAGTATGAATAATGTTTGTTCCTCATTTCACGATTCCTCGATATTAATTGGCCTACATTTTGAAATCTACATATAAAGATGACAAAACTTTTGGTACGACCATTAAAATATTAAATTTCATACATGTTAACTTTTATGAAGAATCCCCTTTTCCCAGATAAAGATTGCAATATTCGAAATGCATTAATTCACAAAGTAACTAAATAAACTAAATAAAAGACGTGATAGTTGATAAAGTAATAAAAATGATGAATATTTATAGTACCAAATATTGAAGCAAACGGCGGCGGCGTTTTTAATTAAGCCAAGACATCATTGTGCTGTATTCAAAAAATAAATATCTAAGTACATACTTTTGGAAGGATGAGCACAAGTCCTAGTTCGTAAAAATATGGAAACTGCCTTTTTAGTGAACGTAGCCGCAGTCAGCACAGCCGTGCATATGGGGATTAATTTTCAAGCTATTGTTGGTTGCACATAGTTTTTTTTTAGTTTGGTTATTTTTTTAAATGTCAGAATATGAGCAAAATGATTTGCAAAAATTTGTTTTTCGAAAAAATCCCACGTTCAATTAAAGATTACTTTTATGTAGAACTTTGTTTTCCGAAAAAATACTACGTTCAATGAGAAACTCTTGTAAAACTTTTTTATTTGTATTTTTCAGACCAACCTTTCTGAAGTTAGATACCCGGCCAGTGGACCATATTTTTTTATACAGAGGGTTTATTTAATTTGAATAACTTCGTCAGTTTTCAATTATGTTTAATAAAACAATTTCAACGAAAGAAGTTCAATGCATATGTACATATGTACCTATAGTCTACACAATTTTTTTCAAAAGCCAAATAAGTAATCTAATAGATTGGAAAATTGGAAAATATATATTTTTTCAGTCAGTCTCGGGTGGTTTCTCCTTAAAAGAATTCCGGGACCATTTAATAATCCTGTTGCGATTTATAGTGGTAGCAACGATATAGTTGAGGCCTATTTGTTTCACAATGCCATTATAACAGTAAAATAAAAGAGATCAGAGTTGGTATTATTATAATAATAAAAACCCTTCTTATAAAGATAGTACTTTCTTTTCTTTACTAACACGTATACTTAATTACAGATATTTAAAATTAACACCCGCATAATTATGCCTGGCATTTGGTCATATCTGCCCATCTGTTTTATCATAGAGTCTAAAAATAGGGACGGCAGACGATGCACTTTCATCCCTCTGGAACGTGCAGTTGCGTTTTACATCTGTCTTTCCAGAAGTAACCCTAGGGGTTTTTGGACAGGCATCATCCCTAGAACGATCCCCCAGGAAAGTTATTTCACTTTGTATTCAGAATTTAGCGCACACTTTGATTTCGAGACCGTCGCCTATTAATTGTTAGGGGATGCACTTCCCTTTGGGATTTAGTGCCACCAAAATATCCGATTTGTTAAATGGGTTCAGAAGAAGTCATGCGTTGGTTATTTGTTTTTTGTATTACTGCGAGCTTTGATATACAAACCAGGGTTTACTGCAGTCATAGGGCATTACTATACTTAATCTTCAACAGATATCTACGGGAATGCATTATTTTTAACATTAACCAAACGAAACTTTACGTTGTCATTTATTTATAGAGATTTTGATATAGTCTTAACAAAGCATACTGATTTTTTTCTTAATTATTGAAAAAAATAACTCAATATCTTGCAAATAATAATTCTTATGTTTACGCTTGCATTATTTATCCCATTATCCCATTCGAATCTACATATTTAGTTGTTTTGGAGGAGAATAGTAACTACGTGATAAAAAACACTTACCAACTCTCATTTCATAAATATTGTAGATTGTTGTAGTAAAGCGGATATTGCTAACTTTCATTCTATACCCCTCATATTGAAATTATATTTGAAGGATACATGGTAAAATAAGCATAAGAATTTTGGATTTTTTGTCTATTGTTTTGTGCAAGTATAATGTAAAAAATTTTCACCCAATTCGCATGCAGTGTTTAGAAAAATAGAGGGCTCAACTTGAAGTAACATTTAATTTTCATTTGAACACAATCGGCTAACCTATAAAATAGTGTAAAATGTTTATTGCAAGTGTATGCATGTATTTAACGAGGTTCTAGAAAACTTTAATAATTTATTTTTTGTTAACGTAAAAAATTTTGTACCACGAATACTTAATGAAATTTGTTTTAAAATATACATTTCATGGTAGGTAAGAATATGACCCGAATCAATCAAAATCAGTTACGCTTTTCCAACAAACCACGAACCGTTTCGAGACTGCAAGAACAAGTTCGTAATTAAGTCCTGTTTGAAAAGAGCGTGATATGCAGGGTCTCAATCAATCACATCAAATGTCCCATCGGTCACGTAACTGACATAGAAAGTGACTTCATTAAATGGGAAATCCTTTTTTTTTTCTCTGCATAACGGCTTTGTCGCTGGGGTAATTAAAAGAATAATTTCAGATTCATATTCAAATTACATAAAGGACCACTGGCTGAAGTTAGTTCCCCTTGAAAAAGTGCATCGAGAAACCTTAAAAATGTAACGAACTTTTCTGGATTGTAAAGAACTGAGCTGCGTCTCAGGAGGAGGAAGTGCACGGAAAACTTCTTGGGAAAGATCTTATCTGGCTGTCCGTTGAGAAGGTGAAACAATTACGACTTGCACTTGCTTGGCCTCCGTTTTGGTTAGTGATTTCTGTGGGAATGGTCAAGCGGAGACATGTATTTTGATTTTTTAACTTATCTGATGCATAGCAGCAGAACGCATATCAAATCGATGCAAAAGTATTTTTATTTCAACAAATTATAATATTTGTAATAGAAATTTTGATATACTGTTTTAGATATATATTTATGTATAGTCGCTTTCACAAAAAAATATGTTTTTTAGTTGCAAAATGAACAATTGCTTAAATAAGTTCGATTTCCCAAAGACATGTACTATATCCTGAGAAAGTCGTTACAAAAACGAGATCATAAAATATTGCATGTCATGTTGTGCGGGTGTTTATCGCTTGTATGACCGCATATCAGCGCGACAAGTGTGCGGGGCAACATTTCTTTGGGCACCACCTTGACCTAAGAAAACAATGACACAAGACAATTAAGCCTGTGGACATCCGTGAGAACCTAAGAAACTTTGAAGCCATGAGAAGGACGCCGCCGTCAAAACGACAAGGTAACAATAAATTGTCCCTCAATCGGTAGGAAGTGTAAAATAAGGGTCGTGGGCGCCCTTTAGTTTTGCCGAAACTAATTGCTTATTTGCTCTCATGGCAAAATCCCTTTAAAGTCTAAACGTGAACATTTCTGGCTCTATTAGTCATTCTTACAGGAAGGAATTCCTTTAATTCGATTTTTATTGCTTCATTGTGCTTACCGTCGTAAACTGCTACTCTTGTATTACTTGACAATAGTTTAATAATGATATGAATGTATAAAGCAGATGCTCTGCTCAACATTTCTTTTAAAAGATTTGAGAAATTTTATTAGGTGATGAAATGGATTAGTTACACAGCTGTTAAGAAAATTAAATGAGTATTAAGGTTGATTTAAAAATGTTATAGATTTTGATATCTATTTTAATGCAGCAGTAATATTCACATACACGTATAATATGTGTATTTGTAGGACATATGATAGAATAAGCATAAGAATTTTGGATTTTTTGTCTATTTTCTTGTGCAAGTATCACGTAAAAATTTTTCACCCAATTCGCATGTAGTGTTTAGAAAAACATAGAGCTCAACTTGAAGTAGATAACATTTAATTTTCATTTCAACACAATCGGCTAACATAGTTTAGTTAGCTTAGTTACTATAATTTTTAACATTTTTATAAGTCGTTTGTCCTTTGTTTTATTTTAGAGGTATAGGTTTAGGTATATACAAAAATAGTTAGAACTTGTGTAAATTCTGAATACTACTAGTAGGTACTAAATTGTTGGAAAACATTGGAAATGTAGTACATTTATAATTTGACAAATTTACTATTATCGATAATGTAGTTGGTTAGATTTTAGTGATTTTCCGAGACTTAAGTTTCAGTAATTTGACATTAGTGAATAATCTTCTGTTTAAAATACAGTCACATAAACTCGATTTATAGGATTCGAGAGAATTAGGCAACAATTTGAATTTAGTGCGATTAACTTAAGAACTATAAATAATCCTAGAAAAGTATTGTTTTTTAAGAATACATAACGACATATGTAGAACGCATACAAATAAATATATTTATATACATAAATAGGTATTATATATGTATGTAGGTATATATCCCTATGGTTACAAAACTTTATTACTAGATTGCAAACTTGTCCCCTTGCGTGCAAAAGTACAAATAGGTGGAATAGGGCTCACATTTCCTGTTCACCCCTGTGCTCAGCAGGGGCTTTTCAACCGGGTGGAGTTTCCCGCAATAAAGTGTTACATTTTATGTGCTAATAGAAAGTTATGAGTATAATAATTAGGGTATCTGTTTTCAGCAATCTCCTTAAGTGTCACAATTTTCAAAAGGCTAATCAATAAAACTCTTTCTTTATGGATTCGCTGTTCTTTCATCAACTTTTAGGGACAATAGCGTTGTTTATGTGAAGATGCGGGGAATTTTGCTGCAACTCTTCCCTCCTTGCGTTCGTCTATCAGCAAATCAAATCGCCGATCCGCGGTTCTTATACCTGAGAGATTTAATCAATCACCCCTTCCTGATGAAAACATCATTTATGCAATATTTTTCGAAGGGAGAATTTATTGCTTGCGATTTGCATTTGCACCTAAGACAGCAATGAATTTTCATTTTAACACGATTTTATTGGCCATATCGAATGAATCAATAGAAAAAAGCAGGAATGAATTTATAATCCTTTCGCCGAATAAATTCAGCCAGATACGGTCGAGAAATTTTAGTAATCTCTAACAAGATATTCCGCACTGTGTCGAAATTTTCCGATTTTATGGTTAACGGATCAAAATGTTCTCATCAATGTGGTTCCTCGCAAAGAAATTAGATATTCTTTCCACACCGAATATCTCTTTCAATAAGAATATCGAATTTCACTGCGGTCGGAAGGAAGTGAAAGGGCTGTACACACGATTCCAAACAGTTTTGAATGGTCTGTTGAATTTTGTGTTTAATTTGATTGATGTAAGACCAATTCTTTAAGACAGGAATATTTTTCTAGGTCCTTCTTCTGAAAATGAAGATAGCATACATTACCATTTGGGAAATCAAAAAACTTTTAATTTTCTTCCTTGAATTTCCAGGTCTCGATAGTCGTATAATTTTTGTTATTACTACTGGAGCCTTTGTGTTTGCATACAAAATCATAACATCTCATTTCATTTCAACGACTGATCTAAATATTACAATTTACATAGCAATTTTGATTAGCTTATCTTGTTCTATTTAAAAGTATATTAGATTTCTTTTCAGATTTATACTAGCAGGAAAATCCATGCTACTGCAAAAAAACCCACTTCTTAAATAATTTCGTTATGAACAATAATTCAAGTTAAATCTAAATCAGATATTTCTTTTCTTTATCATTGATGCCGCGAAGAAAAGTTTTGTTGTCAGAATGGCATTTAAATTACAATAAAAGGTAGCAATATAGAAAAATCGTAATTATTTAAAATCGTAAAAATTATTAGCTAGGCAAGTAGGGGCGGGGCGGCAGAAAGTAAGATTATTTGAAAACAATAAATCGAAAACCCCGACTTTATTTTACCAAATATCAGCTTTACTTACAGGGCGGGCGGGCGTTGCCGGGCATACTTTAATTTAAACTAGTGGTCGCCCTGTGGTCGAAATTCGACCTACCGAGGTTACTACGAAAAATACGACTGTACACAGCCTACTATGTGTTTGAAATTGGCACTTTCAATAATAAAATTACGACAGTTTGACCACAGACTACTATGCGTTCGACATAGACAGTATGAACGTAAATAATGAATTTATTTTATTTTATTTAATGTATTTATAACACATATTATATATAAATTTTAGCTTTGTGCACTTCTTCTCTATATAAACTTTAACCATGCAAAATCTCAAACTCCTCAGTCCGTGCAATTTGCTTAAAAAGGGGTCCAAAGATTTCCCTTCACGTATTAATATATAGATAAAGATATAATTCGAAATTGTCATATACGTATTAAGGCTCAAAATACTGATATGGTGTCCGCCATATTAAATATACTTCAAAGAGAGAGATGCAATAGTATTATAAAATAAATCTTGAAGCCAAAAACCATGATATGACTTTTTTGCTGTTTTAAATCTTAAACTTAACTTTTATTTATTTAAGGGGAAATAAAACTATGATAGGTCAAACAATTTTCAATCTTTGGGAAGTTTTTCCTTAGGCATATCTAATTAACAAAGAATCGGAGGATATTTTATTAAGCATACATATATATTCAACTCGTTTTATGATGATGATGTTATGATAAAGAAAAATCTGTTCATTGTCCCATTGATATTTTGCGGAGGGTTATCGAAAAAATTAAAAGTGAAAAATCAATATCATACATATACATACATATCTATGGTTTTACGTAGGAATTTATTTATTTTTTTTTGTTTCATTTCTAAAACCTCTTTTTTTTTCAAGTTGTTTTAAACAGTAGTAGTAACCAAAATTTTAAAATCGGCTATGTACAACCGTAGTCACTGCAATTACGAAAATCTAATGGGAAAAAATTTTCAAATCGGTTAATCTAATTTTTGCTGGGACAATAGAACGTGTGTAAAGTAAATTTTTCTTTATGTGAAATTCAAGGGACTGAGGCTTATTAAATTCGTGAAAATGTGTTTACACCGGCGCTGCCCAGATTCAGTCTTGTGTGATCCACCGGTGGTACACGCCGGCGTGAACGTGTTAAAGAAATGCAAAAAAGCTACACTAAAAATCATTATTTGAAATATTTATAGCTTATTTTTATATAATTTTCAAGTGAATAAATTATAATTAACTTGTAATAATAATTGTATGAAGCAAACGTTTAATAATTATTCACTGAGTTATTGGGTTATTAAAAGGTTATAACCCATCTGTATGGGTAGCGAAAATTTCAATTACATATGTGCATACATACCTATACAGGAAAATCGTAAATAATTTTTTCGTCGATTTTAAAGGTATATGTTTACGAATTTATAATTGTTAAAATCCGAATTTCTCCCCTTTTGTCAAGCAGTACAGTACAGTACCGGATTTAAAATATTTCGTGCCGGTATACGTTTCAAGTGAGAATTGCACCCGTATGCTGACGACGGACAGGAGGCCAAATCGGAAGCGGGTTTCAAAATGCTATGAGGGAATCCCGGCTGGATAAAAAACTTTTATTTATGGGCAGTTTCTGTCAATTCGCTGTTGAAGTGGAAGCACTCGTCGTCACAGCTTTGTCGATTGATTGCTCGCATTAAGCAGGAGAACTTCCCAACATTTATCGCCATTATCTTTATTTTTATAGTTAGGGGTTGAATGCACTCGCATTGTCCCAATTTCCTAATATCAAAAAAGCAACATAAAACAAGCGCAAGGGTGCCAATGCGAATGGTGGTGCATAGTCTGGTTTTATATTCGTTTTGTTGTCTGCGCAAAATATAAGTGGGACTATTTTAATTGATTTTATTGCGTTCAATGCAAGGATTGTTTGTTGGAAGTACCTATAAAAATTTAACGGAAATTTTCGTGTGGCATTACCTTATCGGTTTTATGTTGAAGGGGTTTACCGATTTAACTCATTTTTAGCGGATATTCCTCAGATTTCAATATTCTAAAAATGAAATCGAATATTATCGAAAGTAAATGCATCCGACTAGGCCGTTTTTCATTACAACGGTCGTCTCGACGAAAAACAAGCAAAACGCGCACCGGTGACTAATTCTTCAATTTTTATTTTCTTTAGGGATCTTAACCGGTTTTTCAGTGGGCATCTTCCAATCTCATTTCTTCATTTCCATAAGCACATGCCGCCGCTGTACGTCTGAAGAATTCTTTTTTTCCGTTTTGTACTATAGACGTGACGTCTCCGCAGTAATCTCGAAACCTTTCTTTTGTCCTGGCTGGGCGACTCGCTTCGTTATTACGCGTCGTCTTTGTATTTGGGCTATTATTTAACCAGTGGACCATGATAAATCTAAACAACCTGTTTACACTTGCTGTAATTGCTTTGGGCCATACTGTACAAATGCAGGTTGGATTTGAGAGTGGGTTAACGATTGAATCTTGTTAAGCCCAACTATCTGTTGGTTGTGGACAAACTTCTTCTCGTATTTGTTTGCAAAAGATCTCTAGTTCGATTTTATGCTTCGATTATCTTATTCAGACTTTCATAAATGTAAACTGATAGATGACCTTCATTGTATACAAATCGATTTTAAATAGCATCTTTTCTATATTTTACAAAAACGGAAGAAATTGAGTTTTTGTTTAAGCAATTGAAAATCAATTTGTTTACCTATATTATTTTAACTCGTAATCACAGCTACTTTACTAAAAGTAATCAAACGATGTATCTACGTACTTTTCCGTTCGCGGTTTGTAAGGAAACCTTTTAATTAATAGTTCCAATCTTGAACACAAATTCTCTATGGGCCATGAAAACAAAATTTTAAAAAAAGTAAATTAACATCGCAAGTATTAAATTATTACTAATTTATATTATACCCCAAAAATCCCTTACTTATAACCACCGGACTACCTTTTTGATTTGCATCGTTAATTTCAACAATGTGTTATTTTCGAAATATTGTACATATAAAATTTAGTCAATAAATTTAAAAAGGTTTACCATAATAATATAATGTGTATTACAATTCTTGGTAGGTTCATTATAAATCTCAGTAAGATGTTTTTTGTTTTGTTTTTCGAAATTACCGCAAATATTCAGCTAACTAAAATACGAAATCAATTTTTTATTAAATTTAATTATTGCTAAAATTCTTTCCACCACATATGTGACAAAATATTTTGAGAACGTACAATTTATAAACATTACAAACATTACATTACAATTTGGTTGACTACTTGCTTTTATAAACGGAAGTCAAAATTGCTGCTTAGTGCTTTTGTTTTTTCAAAGGAAAGACGGGTTGGTGCTTCCTTCAAGGATCTCGCAGGAGTTTTTTGCAATTCTTATTGATAAAAGAAACTTACAAAAATGTCGTTTGCTTGAGGAGGCGTTAAATACTTAAAAAAAACAACTGGGGTGTGGCAGGAACATCTGACTCGTAATTAGATACTTACCGAAACAGGTACAAAATCCTCCTGGGAATTAATTACTCAGGCTGGATGGAAGACACAAAAGTGCGGAATGAACGATTTTACCACAGATAACATGATTCTTAAAATAAATTTAATATAAACGTTTAGGAGAGTTTTAAATATGGTAAGGCACCTATAGTTTTTCTGGTAGAAAAGTAAATTTTTTTCACCCACCTCAAGAGAATATTCAACTAAATTCTTCCAGCATTGATAAAAGATTATTATTTGGTAAATAATATTATATTTTCACAAACGGAATTAAACGAGATTAACAAATTAATTTATTTTAATATGTATGTAAGGGATCATCTCTGGAACTACTCTGCCGATTGATTTGAAATTTTACAAAAAATCATCACTTTATATAACGTAAAATCTGCTATTTCATTTGTAGAAATGAATTTTATTTCGAACAATATAAAAATAAAAATTACTTTTTAATCATTATCGATCGATCGAAAAATAAAAATAATCGTCATCGAGCGTACGAAAAATGAAAATCACTTCGTAAACGTTATCGATAGCGATTGAAAAATAAAAATTCAAAATCATTACAGTCTCTGATTTAAATAAATATAATAGTTAGTTGTTAGTTAGTCTCAGCGAGAATTTTTGCCTATTTCTTAATTTTTCTCTTTAATTTGTGTAAGTATGTAATATTAATAGTTTCGTATTGTCAAATGATAATTTCAGATTAAACAAAATTAAGATGTTTGGTTGAGGTTCACAGGGGCAATTGCTTTTGCTGGCTGCTTACCATATGTTCAAATTTAAAAAAAAAAACGGTTTTGATTATGGATTATGATTTAAAATTTCCGATTTCAAAAATATGTTCCACAACGACATGACTCCATGTAGAGAGAAACGGTTCCCAAAAACTGTTGTCATCACTGGCACGACGCACGTCGTCTCGCCGGAGCTATTTCTGTCGCTGGCGGAAAAGAGACCCCATCAAGCCCAGACGCACGCTTTGTTTGCAAGCGGAGAAGGAAAACACAACACAAGCACAGGGCCGCAGCAGTGCGAGCGAGACAAAACAGTTAAAGATTTCGGCCGATTTCCCCCGTCGCAGCGAATGGACTTGCCCGACGAAAGGAAAGCAGGGCGACGCAGGCGACAACATCGCATTTTCCAAAAGGGAGTCGAGTTCTGTCAGTCAAGTCAGTGAGCATCGCTTCGAGAGGTGTTTGTTTAGTTTTGTTCGAGCCAGGTGAAGGACAATCGTGCGATTACTGAAATCCTTAATATTTTGAGAGTTCAACTGTGGCGAATAACCCGAAGGGAAGTGCACTAAATCAAACTTTATTGCAGTAATTTCATTCGATTGTTAACATAACCTCACACGGGCAGTGTCTTATCGATTGTTTTTCAACAAATTTTCTGAGTTGTGCGGGCACGTATTAAACAATAAACCACAATTCGCAGTCGCAAGCAAATAATTTGTGGTTCGGCAAGTGTATGAAATAATCTCTAGCCGAAACAGCGCCCAATTGCTGAAGCGACGAATTCGTTTTTTGACTGTCAAGGGCAATTTGCATTATGTGAGTTAAAGCTGCGTCAGCATTTTGTAGGAAAATTCGCCCCCGCCGTTTAGTGGCAGTGTTCTTCAATAATTGCGAGCTCAATTTCTGTGATAATTTACTGACAGAATCGAAATGAGTGCCAGAGTATTAAATCCAGTCGTCTTTACCGAGCTGTGTAAGCTCCGGTCCCCATCAGCGGTGCGCCGCAGCGCCCCATCCACCAGAAAGATTAATGGCATCAAAAAGGATCTATTTGGGCCCACCAACCCCAAAGAGACTAGAAAGTAAGTTTTTGTTTAAAATAACAATTGCAATTTGCATACCGTACATAGCATTAGTTATTTACTTATTTAGGAAAATTTAAATCATGAACAAGTACCTATAATGTTAGTATAACATAGTAAATACTTAATTATTAAGAATTTATATTTGGAATATTCTGCTGGACACGGTCATTAAATACTCTGCGAATTTTGGAAATCATCTACCATTCATTTAAATTTTATTAGTGTTGTCTTATGGGGTTAATGACTTATTCTTTAATAAAAACATGAATTAAAACTAAAGTAATACATAAGAAGAAAGAAGCCAAATATTGCTTAAAAATTGATTACGCGAAGTTAAGTTACTGATGGAAACTAAGTAGTACAAGGGCGTTCTTTGATAAAAGAGAACGTAAAATTTACTAATTCAATATTTCTTAATTTAAACCAATCATTTTAAAATTTCATTACGAATTTCCAACATGGTTTTCTAACACTTAATTAATTTAACATAGACTCCTCCTTACTGCTTTTGAAGCTATGATTTTATAAAAATTGAATAAAAAAGGGTTTAGCTAATAGTTACCCTGAAAATTTCAACGAATTGATTTTTATTGAAATCTATTAAATTTCAGTGAGGCATTTTTAACTATTGAATTTTAATTATTTATTCATTAAGCCAGTAGATAATCTGCCCCGTCTGTATAAAGTTGAAATATAAGGAAATAAAGTATAAGAATAAAAATTTTTTGTTGGCACTTTAACATGTAAGATTGATACATGTTCGGGACAATTCATTTCAATGAGTAAAAACAGTAATTTTTAAACGATTCAGTCTCAAGATGTTAGCGTCCATAAAACCTAAAAGTGAGTTCTTATAACCTCTATTATAATTTTGATTCAGTTTTCTTTAAGTTCCTAAAAATCAATAGTTACAAAGAAAATATTTCGAAATGGGATTTAAATAACTTTCAATCATATTAGCATTAATAATTGTATGGTATGTTAATACCGAAAAAAATTACTAGTGTCGCATAAGGTACACTAAGACTATAAGTGAGAAAAAGGATACTTCTGTTGCGCTAGTGCCATAGAAAGAAAGGTCTAATCATTTCAAGATTTTTCTGAATCTAGTGTGCAACTAAAGTTAGTCTAAGATTAAGTCTATACATTTTAAGACATTTTAATAAATCTTAGTTTAAGGCAATTTCTAAATTCTGCATGGTGTTCACTTTCAGGGTTTTTGATGATGAGATCGAGAAGCATCAGGAAGTCGCGTGCAAAAAGTGGGGCTTCGACTTCCGAAATGGCTATCCCGTGATTGGCCACAGCCAGTACATCTGGGAACGAGTGGCCTTCTCAGACTTCATCCCGGAGATGTACACGCTAAGTCGTGCGGCGCACTTGAGAGAAATCCCAGTAGCTGATCCGACACCCGACGATATCCTCATGGACGAGAGGGCTGCGCGGCAGAACGCAGACGCTCATATCGATCCCTTCCTTGAGGGATCCATTGAGGAGGAGCACGTCTTCAAGGTGCCAAGCGGAGACCGCGTATCGTCGCTGGATTCTATGAAGAAACGACAGCCGAAAATAACTGGTAAGTGGAAGTTCCTCATCTCTCCCTCGATCAGACAGTATAATGGTTCGTTTGTTGTGGGCTCGTTGCGGCGACGGTTACGATTGAATTTAACGCTCGAATTATTCCCGACCGAAATCTTGCAGTTGCAAGTGGATTTTCAGGTTTTTTTCTGTGCCCCTTGGACTATTGAGAACTTGGACAATGAGCTTATTTATACACAAATCACAATCTAGAAAGTGAAAGCTTTGTTCACTTAAACCGATTTCTAGTTCTGTTCGAACATCATCATAGCAAAGGCATAGATTAAGTTCAAGTCACGAATTAAATGAATTAGGTCAATTAGTGTTTTTGATTTAGGGTTATTTTCCATAGCGACATCAGACCAAAAACTAAAATTTTGTGTATCTTGAAAATTTTTATGATAATAGTGTGGGATTCCAAAAATTTAAGTTTGTACACCAAACCAACTACTACAAGTATTGCGATTAAATAGGAAAGAAATTATGGATGAATATGGAATACGATTAATCGTAAGTGGCTTGAAATGTTGTAACATAAAATTCATTTTTCGCAAGCGCTAAATGTGTTTTCAATGCGTTTAATTCAATTGGGGTAGGTGGATACTAGAATAATAATATTAGAACATAATGATACACATATATGTACATACCACCTAAATTTTGTTTAGGGGATTTAATTTACATCAAAAATTACAAAAATTACAAAAATTCCAGGCGGTACGGTTACTCAGCTTCAATCACAAAATGTGTTAACAAAACGTAAAAATTTCATTCTTGAGTAAGCAATAAAAAGTCATAAATAATCCGCTAATGAAATCTTTTACTTCTTAATACATATTCAAGTATATTCAAGTCAAAACCAAGCACTTCCGTTTGTCGGCAGGTGCTTTGCCTTTGGCCAAGTGTAATTTATACAAACAAACAAACAAACGAAAAAGGAAACTGATCCTAAACATTATTTGTTCTGCATCATTTTTCAAAACAGTTTTAAGTTGCCTAGGCGCGTGCCTCTTTGTTATCCTGACGCACCCCAGGCGACCTAATTGCCTTTTGCACGAGGACATTGAACTGTAAGATCCTTAAAAATGAAAGGAAACTCCTCAAGGGTCTGCATGCAATCTTGTTTTCTTCCTTTCATTTCTTTTTCCTACCTGGGAAATGCCTTGCAAAATAAAAGAAACAGGAGCGGTGGTGACACATTGTGAAAGGTAAATTGTTTTTCCCAAAAGAATAAAGTGGCGAATTTTGATTGATGCTGATAACAATTTAGACTGAAAATGTGATTAATTTATCATTTGCCTTATGAAATTTTTTAATGTCTATGATAACCTTTGGCGACGCAATTTGGTTTTTATGAGAATTGGTTACCTATAAATTGAAAACTCTGGTATTTTTTTTTATTATAAACTTCAAAAAAATCAATGTGCTGCAAAATTGCTGAATTAACTATACTTTTTTTTCCTTGGTACCTGAATAATATTGATGACTACATTTAAAAGTACCTAATAATTAGTTACTATCGTAAATTTCAAATTCAACTATAAAACTATAAAAATCTATCCACTTTACATCCACGTATATTAAGGAAGTACCATCAAAATAATTTAATTTATGATAAAAGTTGTTTTAAATATCTATGCGATATTGGGATCCTTATAAAAAATATGTTTTAAATTTCTATGATTCAAGGTGTTCTTACTCCTTAACATTGACTAAACAGGCTTAAGATTAATAAAATGGTATTCGGTAAATTTAGGATGAGATTTATTAGCGTTTTTCCTTAGAGCGCCATAAATAATTTTAAAGCCAGTTGAAAAATTCATACAGCTGCTGGTCAAAGATTTCGAAAGTCCTCCCTCCATGGTTTTTGGGTTTTGTTCAGAACGATCACATTAGCATATCATATGGTAGAAACAAGGTTTCGAGTTAAATAAATGAATGCACCCCAAAGTGTGCATATTTTACCATTTTATTATGCAACATTTCTGCCGTATTCCAAGCTGGAGGTCTACAATGCACACCCATATGGCACTTACCTATATTCCGTGACCATTTGTGGCTCGTGCTCTCCGCATTATCCAATATTTTCCGAAAATAATTTACATGCGATAGTGATCTCTGTCTGGCCCCTCCCTTGCGGCTTGTCGATCGCGTATAGCCTCTACCATCGTCAGATATGCGTAATATGCGGGCTTTTCACTTCAATGACGGTTGAATTAGTTAACTCCATAACGGACAGATCTCGAGCTCTCCAGGACTTGATCAACGAACGCACTCCAGATCTGCGGACAATTTTCAGATTAGGCAGGCATTTCATGTGCGTGATAAATTGGAATGTGCGGCGACAGATGTTCAAGAAGAGCCTCACAGCAACCAGACCAAAATGCATTAAATTAATGACGTTGTTAATGGGGCTTTTGGAATTTTTGCTACTCAATTTCGGTAAAAGCGAAAATGTATTTAATACATCTCACCAGTTGCATTACTTCCATCTGTTAGAAACTATTTTGCATCATTTTTGAGTTTTATTTTTGTTAATAAGAAAATTATCATATTCTATAGGACCTTTTCCTAATTTATTTTAAGCATATGATATTTATAAATAGGTGCAGTGCTGAATTTTTATTTTTTTTATTTCTAAGCATTTATGTTGATAGTTAAAATTAGTCAACAAATCACAATATAACATTTGATCATAATTTCTTTTCTTACGATATAAGCGAGAAATTCAAAACGTTGCAAAAATTAATTAAGGGGATTTTAAGCTTTCTCGGTCAAAAATTCTAATGATTTGTATAGGATCAATAAATTAATAAAAAAAAAACATTTTTCGAGTCCGCAATTTTATTTTAAATCTTTAAATACAACAACATATTTTCATGTAATTTTATATATTATTTTTATAGGTATTTTGTGCAGCCCTATGGAAATGAAAATGTTGAATGTTGATCTGATCTGGTCTCAATGCATGTTTTTTTTCGTAAAAAAATGTTAAAAATTAAGGAAAAAATTAATCTCTTTTATTTATTGTCTATGTTGGGGCTGTTATTGTGTAGAAGAACCTATTAAAATTTCAGACTCTTTTTGAAATAAATTTTTTCGAAAGCTATGCATCATTAATTCATAATTTGAGAAATACCTTTATGTCTCTAAATAAAATTATATTCTTCTTTTCATTATTTTTATAAAGGTATTGTAAGAACTAAGTAAGTAATTAAGTTTCATTTACCTGCAAAAAATACGTGGGCAATGAAGTTGATCAACATAATTGCTTTATTAGAAAACTCATTTTCTTGAGCAAAATTATTGTTCCAAAATTTCTTATACAGAAAATCCCATAAATTTACGGTCGAACAGTCACCCCGATCTGAATATTCATAATGTTCCCAGACTTATTTGTTTACTTTTATCCGTTAAAAAACTTATGAAGAAATTTTTAACGGTGGGAAAATCCTTCATAACTTACATGTGATAATTCGAGCATTAAATTGAACTTCCTTTTCAACTCCCTCGGTGGGCTCAATAAGCTAAAGCCCCGGCCACAAGCGTTTAACAATTAAAAGTATTTCCAATCGCTTTTCAATAAATTGCCCTCCTTCAAATCGGTTATGCTTTTGTGATTTCAACGGTTTTCCTCGGAGCAGTGCATTTCCCGTATCGTTGTCTTCATTTCTTTTGAATGACTCCCCCATTTTTGGTTTAATTTCTTTTTCAAAAATGTTTCCCCCTTTGTGAATTATGGGAACTACCTACGCTTTGTTCCGCTTAAAACGTGCTCACGACCGGTGAACGTCGGGGCAAGCTGTGATAGTTTTTGATCATGTGGTTGCCGAGAGGAGCAGCTCCGATTCACCACTGTTTTAAAATCGGGTCCTCGTTTAAGAAGGGCATTTACGAGGGAGTTTTTGGGCTTAACAACGAAATACAGCCGGAAATGTAAGCGGCTGTACTTTGTAATTAGAGAAAATGAAATGAATGCGATGCTTGTCTAGACCTCAATATGTCAATTAAGTATGGAGCTCTTTGAAAATGGACATCTGGTTCTGCTTCCCTAACAGAGCTCAGAATCAGTGCAAATTATAATATTTCTTACAGCGTTTAGGTGAAAAAAAAGGTAGTCAATGCTTTTTACTTTAAATGTTATATGCACTTTGATATCGTTAGTGCGGGCTGGACATTATAAGCTTAAACGAATCTTTAGAAATATGAAAGTGGGGTACCACTAGGTTCCACTTTGGAACCGATACTATTTATTGCACTTTTTAGCGCTACATTTTGAATTATTAGTATTTACATCTCATATTTCAAATATGTATATTTATTAATCTATTTTTTTCTCTTGATCTAGTTAAATAATTTAAAAAAAATTAAAATAAATAAATTAACCGTCTAAAAAAATTTAGTGCAATTAAAAAGACGAATTATTCGATATTTTTGTACGTATATTCCCCGTTTCTTGTTCTATAAACTATAACTAATTAATGACCGCTTTAACTTATAACTTTATTCTAGTCTAGCGTAAATAAAGTAAATGCTTATTCGCAAAGTATATTCTTTGATAAGTAAAATGTTATTCTCATAATTACAAGGTCTTACTTGCATAAAGTAATTTTATTTTGATTGGAAAATGTTAAGAATTAGCAGGCGAAATTTAAGTTCTTTTTCTTTAACAAGTTTGAATAATTAAAAGAGAATTAAAATGTAGGTGTAGTGTCGAAATTATTCTAGAATTTGAGAATAAAATCTGAAAAGATTATAGTCGAAATTATTACTATTATAGCTCCATTTCGCATCAGTGGTGTAGCTTAATCGCTCTTCAAAACAGACAAATAATTTAAGGTTAAATAGAAGCATGACTCATTAATTTTTTCGGATACGAAGCAAAACGACTCAATGCTCTCCTAATAAGAAATACCCATGTGCAGATATATTTATCTCATGTAGAAATATACTCAACTTATACAAAATCAGTGATGATTAAAACGAAATTATTTGCACCCAGAAATGCTGTGGTAGAAGCTTTGTAATTTTGATAATATTTGATAAATAAGAGCTTCCATGTTGTTGGGTAACCAGATGCTTGGGCTAATCCACAGCTGCTCTGCTTCACGAATTCGCAGCACCATATCTAATAAAAATTGTGGTTTCTTTCCATTGAATGAAAGTAAATAATGCTGCGCAATTTCACTTAAGCAAAAAATGTTTTATGACTTGGATGATGTAATTTAATTTTAATGATTGGTTAAACGTTTTTGCTAAATATATATCAAATATAGAAAATATCGATAGCGATCAGTTCATCCGGAATGCGAGAGTAGCAATTCTAAGAGATGTAATTAATAACTCTAAACACTGGGCAAAATTTCACTTTTACGTATATTAATTTGATATTGTTCAATATTATAATAACAAATTCTTTTCTGAATTACTAGTAGGAGTGACGAGGTATTTTCGATTGCTCTATCAATATATCTTATTTGTACGGTCAAATCTCTTCATCTTAGATTTTTTATGTACCATAGTTTAGCCAAATTAAGCATGTCATTTTGCCATAATTATTATTGTAGAATTTAGAATAATTTCAGTTATCTGAGCTTTAAAACCGTGCTTTACACAAACGGATAAATTTGTGTGTATTATCTAATAAGGTAATAGTCTGTTTGAAATTTAGTTTTGAATTTGTATGCTTGCTTAAAATATAAATGAATTTTATATTTTTCAATACATGATTAGATATTAATCTTGCAGGCTGTTGTTGATAAATTCAGTCTTAATCTAAACAAAATATAGATTATTCTATTTTCCAGATACATACATTAAATTGTTTTTAACTCGGATCAAATTAGGTTTTTTCGACGGATATACATATACATATTTATCACAGAAAGTAACTCAGGGCAATTGATATCATTACATAATAAATTTTTAATAAACAAACACGAACACAATTAACATCCCGTCTATAATGAAAAATTGTTAAGTGATATAAAAAGCAGTATGATTCATAAAAAAAGGGCACATTTGATTTGTGCCAATTTAGTCTGTAATATAAAAATTTAGAAAATCTTTACACCGCTTCTATTCTATTAATTTGTAGAGCATGGGATAAGATGAATTCCAATAAAAGATGTGATTAATTGACGATTTTACGAAAATTCTATGTAGGTACATACATATATGAAGTTTAAATTGTAAATATATTAGAGGTATTAGTAGAGGCAGTATTTTATATTGAATAAATTATCTCTGTATTATTTATCACTAGATTTCCCGAAAAGAAATCATTTTGGCTGGTTTTTAATTTCAATTATTAAAAAAATTATATTTATAATGATACAATTTCTTCTTCTTCTTCTCTCTTTTATAAAAAGCCCCAAGATCTCTGTATTATTTAATGAAGAAAACATTTAGCGAAAATAAATTAAAAAGTGAATCGAATGATACTATAGTAAGCGATTCATATTACCTATATTCCATATTCAGTGCAAAAAACGCATTGAATATTGCAAATGCAACTTGAACGCGTTTCTTGTCCTACTTTTGTTTTGAATCTGAAAAACTGTCTGACCCCTGCCATACCACAATAATTTCTTGATCTCTATCGTAAAAATGGTAATCCGCTGACGCATGCCTACTTTCGATTCATTCCCGGTTTCACGTAGGGTACGACTCTCCTGGCCTTTAGAAAGGGTGAGTTTGGCATGTGTTCAGCTTTTCAACGAAGGGCATTTGTTCGGGGTCGGGAGTAATTCTTAATTCTTTTTCTGGGGGAAACCCCTATGCAAATCTACGGCCTTTTTAAAATCATGCACTGGAAATGACTAATCTACAATTCATTATTCTTTTTTTTACTTTCAGAGTACATGAAGGAGCGTAAGCGCCTTGCGCCGACACCTAAAAAGATTTCACCTGCGAAAAAGATGCGAGCGTTATTTTCACCGAGCACCAGTGGGAGTATAGAAAGAAAATAGGTGCCATCCAATTCAATGTGTGGAACTTAAATTTATTTTTTATTTTAAAGTTTTTTAAATTTAACTAAGAATTTAGTTTATTTCGATTTATTTTACACGATTTAATTTAGTTTTATAATATCTTAGGATAGACAAACGAATTGCGATACTAGCTGTAAGCCTTTCTATTTATTCTACATAAAATTGGTTTTTCTCTAATATCAATGCCAAAAATCAAATTTAATTGATGAAAGTCGAAATTGTGAATTCTTTGACAAAAATCGAATTACTACTAAATGAAGTACATATTGGCAAAAAAGAATTCTGCAGCTGGAATTTATTATCCTGACTTTGGGGTTTATAAGTTCATTTAGAACAGCTATTTGGATTTTAAATTATTTTATTGAAAATGAAAATAATGATTTTAATATCTCACGCAATCCTACTCATTAATTTCTTTTAGACAAGTTCTTACCCCTTACTGATATTTGTTAAAATTTTATGGCGATGTAAATTACGTTAAAAATAATTGAAGAAGTTCCAGAAGTGGCGCAACATGCACGAGGTCTTTATGCAATCAGAGCAGGTCTAGATTCCGGAAAATTTAAACCAGAATTTGATGTATTATTTAGCCTCATGTCTTCCTTCCATGACTTTATACAGGCAAATTTATTTGGAAGCTGGAAAACTGAGAAGTGTTGGCCATTGCGTGTTGCCCACAATCTTGATCTTCATCAGTGCGGAACGTAGCCGAGAAACCCTACATATTGCATTTTCCACTTTCGTTTGAGCGAAACGCCCTGGATGGCAATAGGCGATGAATATTCATTCATACCTCTGGAAAATTAATTTTCAGAAGACTGTATGAATGCAAAATTTTGTAAATTTAATTGCTTTAGGAAAAATTTGGTTATTTTTCCTTAAAAGCACGTCTATTCTTTGCTCAAATCAAACTGGAATTTTCTTTGATATCAATGACATTGCAATCCAAGTACAAAGCATAAATCAAAACATTTTTATTTTTATTAAATGCTCGACTGTGTCAAATTAACTAGTAAAATGTGCAATTTCTGATTGAATGCAGTTAATTTGATAAAGTTGACCAATATTTTTATTTGCCTCTCTCCTGTGCATCTTTTCATTTCTATGGAAAATAGAGTTAAGATGCAGAGGACAAGACAACCATAAGATATGATTAATATAAGCTTTTATTTGCATAAATCTTAAGTATTATAAATTTAAATGTGTGCCCCTTTTATAAAAATTGAAATGTTTTCTTCGACGTCTTTTTAGAGTGAATTCAAATCAAAAATAGTTTTAGTTCCCACTAAGAAGGCGCAGGTGAAAATGTGACTTTGAGAGGGTCTGACCCGTAAAATCTGAGAAAAGAGAGTAAATTAAATTTATTACTGAATATTTAGGCTAAGCGGCTTTTTGTATAAATTGTACAGAAATATTTTTAAAATATATTCAACATTTAGATTTAAAACATGTTTTGTTTCCCTCTTATTTATTTTACAGGTAGAAAAATATAATTAGCCTTGTTAAATTATGCTTATGTGATAAGTTTAAATGTTTTTCGTTAATAGAGACAAACAAGTCTAATAAAAAAAAAGGCTCGACGGTTCAAATAAATTTACATTGGATGTTCTCGCCTATGTATGAAGATTTTTGTTAGAAAAAGAAAGATGATCCAGAGGATTTTTTAAGGGAATTGTAATTTTAGCAAAAAAGCATTTCAAGGTTATTTTGATTGAGCGGAAATATGGAAGTGCTTAAGTGCTCTGGATTCCGTATGGACGATTTATTTGTGGCGGAAAATTTCAATTTATTTGTTGTAAGCTGAAAGTTCATTTACTCAAAATAAATTGAATTGGTCAGATTTTTTGGTATTGGTGAGAATTATCATATCGAATTATCGTTTTGTAAGTAAAATTTCAAATATTTTTTATTAATTAATTAGTTAATTTAAGATTATTAAATAGTACACATGTTTAACTTGACAAAAACCACGAAGATCGATTTCGGGAATTGAGTTTCATCATTAGAGATTTTCGTTTTAGAAATCAAATTAAGATTAATCTCTAAAAGGAGTTAACTTATTGATTGCAATGTACCCCTATGCTGTGAAGTTGGTTTGAGTCCCAGATTAAATGAAAAGCTTTTTGTTAAAACTTGTGAAAGTTTTAAGTACAGGTTGAAGTGAAATTCTGAAGCTTTTTCCTTAAATTTCAGTTGCAAGTTGTGCAAATGAATGGAGGCAAAGTTGATTTATTATTATTATGAAATATTAAATTTTTTGTCGTGAGGTAATTTTGGATCATATAATTTTTAGGATAGGTGAAATATGAATGTTAAGGTGGTTTTACATTTAGTCTGGACATAGTTCCATACAATACATCTTTTTGAACACAATTATCCAAATATAATTGACACTTAGAATTTATATAGCTCAGGTCAAGACAACAGTTGGTAATACATATAATAAAATATTTATTTTTATAAAAGTAAGTAAAAGTAAAAAACTTCATGGTGCGCTGTCCTCAATTGGGTCGGCAAAAATTAAAATATGTCCACGGCACGGTTACTTCGAAACTAATGATAGTGAGTTCGCAGAGTATTTTTCAACTGTCGAATGGCTTTTTCAAATGGTAATAAAAGCGAAAATCACTATTTCAAGGTCAACATTTTTTGCTATTGCTAATAGTACCACGCATCGCGAAACTCAAAGATGAATTCAATGCCAAAACATCAATTTAACCTTGAAATGGTGATTTTCAAGGTCAAGGATGACACCAGGATTTTTTTCACGAATTTTTCCCGTATTCAGCGCATCAAATTACTTCGGAAAATACTCTCAAATCTTCGCGCCAAATTTTTAGCATCAGACTTTACCTTGCCGGTGGATGGGGACTCCAGTCACATAAGAGTTTCATTCGATTTATCTACGAGTATAACAAAAGTTTGATTGTAGCTTACATTTCTCTGCCGTTACAAGATTAAGGTATAGTTTTCAAAATTCATATCAAAAGAAGAAAACGAGCGAAAAAATTCCGATAAATAAATAGTTTTTTATTGCAATATCTTAAGAAACTAGAAACAGAACAGAAATTTACAAATTGATTTGGTCTAAGGTTGATTGGCTACTCCTTGCATTTAGCCTCTAACTGAGCTCGAATCTGTTTGATCGTGCTGCCGGATGTGGTGTGTCTTTGAAAGAATGCGTTGATCGAGCTCATGGACCTGTACTCGAGGTTGTCTGTGGTGTTCCAGTCAACACTTATGCTCTGGTGTCGACCGCCGGGGCCATTTCTTAATTTCGTCTCGTTGTACTTCTCAAGGAGATGAAGAAGGCAATCCTTCGTGGTGTTTGCTGCTTCTTCCAAGTTAAATGGCTGATGGCTGTCCGGAGATCCAACAGGAACATCTCGACTGAGCTGATTAATTTTGAATTTTGCCCGCCTATTTGTTACTGGCCATGGAACTCCAAAACTAACATCCGATGACCGCGATCCTTCTGTTAGAGTAGGCAATTGTTTGAATCCATTCGTAAGTTTTTGTGGTTTCTCCTCGAATTTTCCGTTTACTAATTTCGGCGTTTCTTCCAGCGATTGTAGACGCTTGGACAGAGAACTCGAACTTGTTGATGATTTTGAAATGGACACATTGGTGAACTTTTTCTCCTTTATCACAGAAGTGGATCTGGTTCGTTCAACAGCTGAAGAAACTCGTGATAGACTTTCAAATTTATTTAGATTTTTCTCTTTTATAGTACTGGTTGTAGTTTTGCCCTTCCTTGTTGTTTCCGAAGTGTTTCCGATCGTTGTCGTTTGTTGCTCTTTTTTAGTATCTCCATTTTCCCGATCTAGCTTAGTGTTGATTTCAGCTAGCATAAGAAGATGATCAGAAAGTTTTCGAATTTCTTCAGCAAGATTGATGCGTTCTCCACCTGGTCGTTTTCCAAGGATGTAGTTTGTGTCCGAATTTCTTCTATCGAAGGATTGTAAGTAATCCTGGAAATTCCTATTAATATGTGTTGCATCATATTTATCCTTGTCTTGTTCCGATTTATTTGTTTTATTTATTGTCATTTCTTCAAAGTCCAGTGCTTCAGGCAAACTGCAAATCGAATCACATGGTGAAGGTGTGCAGACTGAAGGAAAAAGAAAAACAGTTTGGTTATTATTTTCTGCATCAATTTATTTTGTAAGTAATGTAAAAATTATTATTATGATAATATTTTAAGGCTTCTGTATATACGTATACAAGGTGTCCCAAAAACCGACGATAACCTCATAACTGCTCAAAATCTTCGTTTTCAATATGTTTCTACTATCTTCAAAACTATCTACTTTAGGTCAATATTTTACATGTAGCAGTTACAAATATTTGTTTTGTAATTTTGACTGTTTCCAACTTTTACTGAAGGAGTACACTATCAATAATAGCTCTTTCAAAGTTTCATACTTTAAATTGACAGTCATTGAGCCTGAATTTGCCCAATTCGTGAAGATTTTAAAATAATGCACATTGTTCTTCTACTGTGAAAACCAAAATCTTTTTACTATTTGCTTGGGAAAGAAGTTAATTTTGAGATTTATTCTTAAAGTGTATTTCATTTTCAGCGGTTTTGGAAGCGGGTATTAGCTATTTAGCTTTAAAAACACATCAGGGTGTCAAAAACAAGCTTAAATTTAATGATGGAAAACAATAACAACTTTTAATTTAAAATGAGAGTTTTCGTTTTCATATCTTCCCTGGAACAAAACAGAAACCAGAACATAGAATTTACTTTCCAGAATTTTGCGGCGCAGCAAAATCGCTACGCATACCGTGTAATTGAATTTATTTTGCGGCGCGACGAAAGCGCGTATCCTAGCTTTTACAACGACTTTTTACTGTGTGGGAGTATTACTTTTCTGAAGTACCTAGCCATTTAAAATGTAATGGCTTAATTGTTGAGAATTATACCTCTAATTAATCTAATAGAAAAAAAATTCGCCAACTAACAGCAAAACTAATCAAATAAGGTGAATTTACGATGCCTAATAAAAATGGTTATATTGCCTTTATCACCGGTTCAGGAGCGCAAGCTCTTATTAATTAATGTGATTTATACACAATAAAAAAATAAGAAATTTATGAAATAATTGCGAAACTTACCCCTTGATGAGGCGAGGCTGTCGCGGCGTGTATCTCGGAGCGGGGCAATTAAATTAGCGCCAGTGTCAAAGACATAAGGACTGTTCGGGTGCTCTTCCCACCGCTCGATGAAGGTTTTCAAATTATCCTTTGTTGTCTCCAGCTCCATTGTCTATCGGAGATGATAAATTATCCAAAATCGTAAAATTTTAATTAAAAACCTTTCTTGGGCCTACCTCGATTTTCGGGGGTGGTGAAGGCGGTGTTGTGATATATTTAGGTGGTGGAACAGCAACAGGCTTCGGCTGAATTGGGGGCTTAATTTTCCTTTTTAGCCACTTGTGTTCTAGACATTCGGTTGCTGTCATACGAGTGCTAAATTTAAATTTTCCCCAAAAATCTTTTTAATCAAACTGACACCGCAGGTGGGATGGTTTTATTAATTACCTGCAGTCCTTTACTAAAAGTTTTGAAATAAATTCAAGGGCTTCCGGGGAGACATTGCTGAAGGCCTCATCATCAAAATCATATTTGGCTATAGTCACGTTCGCCATCGT
Source organism: Machimus rusticus (assembly GCA_951509405.1). Lineage (NCBI taxonomy): Eukaryota > Metazoa > Arthropoda > Insecta > Diptera > Asilidae > Machimus > Machimus rusticus. The sequence continues at coordinate 7,592,367 of OX608049.1, forward strand.
CTCGATGTCGGTTTCCCCCATAAAAGGTGACAGACCTGACAAACTTTGTTTTAGGAAATTAATTAACAGATGAGCTTCTCACGACCAGGTCTCATAGAAGGCTCATTTGAGCCTTCAGAGCCATACTTACAGGACGTAGCAGATGACTCCGACACTCCACATGTCTGTGCCAAACGAGATATTGTCGAAATTAACAACTTCCGGCGCCACAAATTCCGGCGTCCCAAAGAGGATCTGAAACGAGACGAGAGATTTTCATTTAAAATTCTCCTGGGCGACCTAATCTCGTGATTTTACAAGCCGGACAGAGTATTACACATATAATATTTTACCCTTCATTAATTCACACGTTTTTACCAGCTGAATGATAGAAATAGATGGACCTGGAAACTTTGAATAAATTTGGGACGACCCGGTGTGGATTAAAATTTGGATGGTCATCCGGCTGTGGATTATCGCGCGGCAAAAGTTTTTAGGGAATTGATTTAAATTTTAATGGATATTTTCCTGAATTAACAAAGGCGGACTGGATTTCCGCAAGAGTAAGTTCTAAAGGCCACAAAGTTAATTGCATTCGGCTTAAGCGAAGCGCTTGGTCGCATTTAAGAAATATTTTGCGTAAAATTATTAATTTAGCTGGGGTAAATCAAAGACAACAATCTAATTTCATTTTTGTTTGCTTTCCTTGTAATAATTTTATGTGACTGATGCTTTTTTAGCATTGCAGGAACTTTAGTTAAAGTTTTATAAATATTCTCACTCATACATTTCTTGTCAATTACAATTATTCCTTTTTATTTTATTGATTACCTAACCATCTTTGCATAGTTTAAATGATGCGCTTTTATGTAGATAACGACAGATAGACAGCAGACAGATTGAAAGATATTATTTTTTAATATGAATTGAAGATGTAGGTTTATTAGACCGACAAAATTGATATTTTTAAAATAATAAACTACAAAAGCTAAAGGAAGTTGTCATACTAAAATAAAATAAACTTCAACAGAATGTTGTCCGTGTTGTCCCCTTTTGGTTCTTTTCAAACTATTAAAAATTTTACGTTTTTTCTTATTATTTTTAACTGATTTTAATTTGAAGCAAAGAAAAACAAGCTCAGGAGCTTAATATAATGCTCGTTATTTCTTTCTAGCAAAAGTATCTAAGTAAAGCCACATTATGGCTTTTTATTTTTTCCAGTTGGAGGTGTTAAGTTACAATGATTCAAATTGCTGCTCTATTTCGAGTAGAATTTATGTTTTTTTCTTATAATCTTTATTACCTTACACCAAGTTTAAAAATTTTTTAAAAATGAAGTTTTATCGATTAATTTAAATAAGCTCATTTGTAAATATCTCGAAAACGGTTGAAGGAAAAAACTTTGTATTAATTTTAAAAAGGATTCTTGGATTTTCTATCAAATCACAGAAGAAATATCTGGTAACTAAAAAATTTGATATTTATGAAATTTGTGAACTTGAATTAGTAGAGGTTCTGTTCTGTTTTGGTTTTGCTCTTTGTAATGGTATAATTATTTATAAGGATATAAGAAACCAAAATTTTAAGTTTGCAGTTTAAAATTGAAACTTTATGGTAGTTATTAAGTAGCCTATTAATTCTTTTCGACTTTCTCTAATTTATTCTTATGGGCTTTGGAATACCGCAATCTTCGGTTTGAACGTTTATTTGATATATTGTTACAATTTTGCCCGCCGAGCGGCTGGCGGACAAAATCGCACAATTTTCCTCCGCTATAATTGAGGATATAGGCTCGTCCGCCGAGGCAGACAAGCCCGAAAAAAAAAGATCGGCGTTTCGATCTGGGGCACCGATCAGATCTCATCAGTGTGGCTGATGATCAGTGCCCCGAGCCACAGACGCCGGATTGTGCGGATCGAAAGCCGATCCTTATATCCACTTGATCGGAATTTCAAGTGTGAATTATAGCGAAGGAAAATTTTGTAACAATATGTACTATATTGTGTGTGAAGTGCATATACTTATAGTACATATATTATGATAAATGAAATTTAAAAAGAAAAATGAGCAGGCGGCAAAACCCCTTCTTGACGTGAATGTGATGAATGAAAACATTTTGTAGTATATATCTCATATTTCCCAGGGGTTATATTAAATGAACGGAAGATGGATTCATTAAAATCGATAGTATCAGCCGCAGGGATAGAGGAGGAAGCTCCTTAGTACGTGCTCGGAATGAGATGTTGAACAGGACAATTAATATAATTAAATTGCCGACCAAACGTACAAGAATCTTTGCGGAAATAATCGTGTCTCGCTTGCCAAAATTACCTGCAATTTTTTGTCAGGATCATATTTTCTCGCCAATCCAAAATCGATGATTTTGATGCGGTTACCCTCCTTTGTGAGGCAGAGGATATTTTCTGGCTTCATGTCTAAGTGAAGAATGTTGTTCCGGTGTATAAATTGCATGGCTTCGCACACCTGCCTCATAAATACTGTGCAGACCTTCTCCGTGAGGACAAAGTCATCATCGATGACTCGATCAAATAGCTCTCCGCCTTCGATTCTGTGAATAGTGTCGTCAAATAAATATGAAGGTTGATATAAATTTGCCCGGAGGGCCGTTGAAAGTGAGTACGTACAGTTCGAGGACCACACACATCATTTTCTGGTACTCGTAGGCTGCGTACAGCTGGATTATGAGATGGTGCTGCAATGAATTCATTATTTCCACCTCACGTTCAACATTTCTTCTGTCCTCACGTTTCGGGATTGGGACAAATTTCGCTGCCAAGTTTAGCCCTGAGGCTTTCTCCCGGCATTTGTATACGGTGCCAAATTTTCCTCTTCAATGAAAAAATTTACATTTTAGATAATTTGCAAATTTGATGATGTCATGTTTTGCCCCTCACCTGCCAACTTCGCTAATCAGCTCGTACAGCTCCTTGGCATCGACGCCCCTTTTTATTGTGACGTCTCGCGATGGGAAGCTTGGATCAAGCGCTGAAATGAAGCAAGAATTCGAATGATTAATTTATTTTATTAACAAAATTAGACGGCATCCTATTAACAAAGTTGCACCATGCGATTATGAACCTTTTCTCTTCTCACTGTCTGGACGTTGAACTTATCAACTAGAGGTGAAAGTGATTTAGTTTAGGGCAAATTTATTAAACGATTAAAGTTTGGCACGGAGTAACTCAAGACTGCTTCTTTTTCTTCGATAGTCTGCGTTTGAACTTTCTTAGACCTGTCCCTGTTTGAACACAAAGTTTTCAATCTCTAACAGTATGAAGTAAAAAAAATCGTATACATTTTGAATCTTAATAAAGATAAATGGGTTTATTTCGACATCAAAGAATTCATACAAATAAATTAAAATTGTAAATTGATATTTCTATGCCGAAAAATTGACTACATAACATATGTACATATGTAGCACATTCTGCTATACAATCTATGTAAGAAATATTAATATTTAATAACTACACATACGTATTTAAATAGTTGTTTATGTGGACTTAATTGTTTAATTAACGAAATTACAATACCGAATTTAAACAGATTTGTATCTCATATTTTAATATTAAACCCGCTTTAAATTAAATCCATATATGTATATTTAAGGGATCGTTTTTTCTACTTCTTTAAGGCATGAATTATGTACATGCTCTACATGAATCACATGGTCTACATGATTCAAGTTTCTGATTGATGTTTTTCCAATTTCTGGTTGATATTTTGGTTTATTAAATTTTATTTAATGAAAGTTGGGTCAGAAGTGTATATATGTAGGTCTTATGTGTACATAAATAAATTTGAAAATTACAAGCAAATACATACACCATTATACTTCTTGGGTAATCATGTAAAATGTTAATAATAGTACTGATTCACTAAATTCGAATAATAATATTATATATTATTTGTAGTAGAAGTTATGCCAATTGAAGACACCATAATTGTGTAAAGGTTTCGTTCCTTTCGTTATTCCCCGATTACTATATGCAATTCAACCGAGTGACTTACATATTATTTTAATAAGTGCTTCTAGACTTGAAACTTTATCCATGTTTGTATTTATAGAAAAATATAATTAAATATTATACATAATATGTACTTATCGAAAAATAGCTCCGAGATTCTTCATGGCAATAAGTTATAAGGGTCCATTTTTTCTACGCATCTTCCGCTCATTTGTCACTCAAAGTTAAGAATTTAGCAAATGTCTTGATATTGGTTTCCCCATTTTCGTTATTGTTGTTTTTTCAGGATTATCACTCTATATACTTCAATAAAAGAATCATGTCTTTTATTGCATAATTTTTATATGTCTTCATCGAAATTTAAATATTTTTTTCATTGAGATTAGCAAACCCTTTCCCAAAATTATAACTAAGCTGAAGTAAAAATTATTATCAAAAATGTTTACTGATGTTTGTCAGCTTGTGGAATAATACGTATTATAGGTTTACTAACATATCATTTTCCAAGTTATCTCTGATTTAATTTAGTTTTTGGTGCAATAAAAAGTTTGGATATAACAATACCTTTACTTATCAACGTTGACTTCAGAAAACTGAAAATTAATTAATTCTCTTAGAATTTGCATACAAGGTGAGGGGGAAACGAATATAACCATGAAATTTCTCTCTAGGCAACTACGGTGCAAAGTTTGATTTGATATTTTGCTCCAACGAGTCCTTTGAATTTTCTTGGTATCTATCTTACACAATTCTGTTCCGGATATCTAAGGAAATTGGACTGTTAGCTATTTGTGGGTGCCCCTGTGTGGGAGGATGCATTAACATCTCTCTGGCTTAGTGGCCTCGGATGTTACATGAATTCAAAATGTCTGGCTTGGCTTTAAATTAATTGTACTTTGTACAATCTAGGGATTTAATAACACTTAAGACAATTGAACTACGTATCTTCTGCTATATAAATGAGGATTAATCTATTGTTGGTGAAATGTGCTTTTTATTGCAGATTTTAAAGGAATTAATTTCTTTACTTTAATCTATATATGTGGTAGTATCAATCATAAGAAGTTTAACTTGGTTTCATGAAAAAAAGCGAGATAATCCCAGCAGACATCAATTCTTAAATAAAAGAACCCAGCCGGTGCTAATGAAGCAATTAGTAAAGGTCTGTCTAAGTACTTTAATTTTTCTAAATGTAAACACTGTTTAGGACGGTAAATATTAAACATTTACCGTCAAAAAAAGAGGCTAAAGGACAAGATGAACGTTTTTATAGGACCTGTTTGCTTCAAATCTCAACGGGGGCTTACAGAAAATTCGCCATTTTGCCCCTCTTGTACACAAACCTTCAGCTTTTTTTCCTCTTAACTTTCACTGAAGTTTATTAGGGCATGGGGCATTAAAAATGAATTCATATTCGTTTTTGAGGGTGAATAAAAGCTTCCATTACAAAATGAAAAAGGTCAGCTCAGATTTGCGACTTCCATCCACATGTCTGTTGGATACCTCATCCTAACCGGCCTTGTCCTAAAAGTAATGAAACATGTTTTCTACTTTTATGGATGTCACCGTGCGGAGCAAGTATCAGATAAAAGGGAAAAGTTTCCCTTTTGTTCGTTATCGGTACAAAATCAGAACTGTCAACAGTCTTATGTGAAAGTATTCTACGGTAACCAGTTACATAATATATATGTTATATAATGCCAATGTCACCATGTCACTGGGATTAAAAAATCTCAATATACGTACATAGGTTACATTACATCCTCTCAAAGAGGAGCTATTTTGAAAAGGATTTTAGAAGCCTTTGTAGTGTATTCTGTCATGGATTACAGAACATTTATGCAGTAGTCATGCAAAGCTGTAAGGGATTTCAAGAAATGCTCAAGGATTTTAAGATCCCCTCACTATTTACATAAATTTGACGCTTACCTGGGCTCTGTGACGATTTGTGAAAGTTATCTTTAGAACTATGCGGAATAAAAGAAAGCATGTTTAAATTCTATCCTCATATTAAAGAATTTCCAAACGTGATATCGAGATTATAGGCATGTCTTTTAGAAATTCTTATCCTATAACAATACCTCACAGTTGTTATTTGTTTTATTATTATCTATCTTTTTGCTGACATTCTTCTTTTAATATGTTTTCATATAAATTTCGCTCACATAACCTACAGCTCTTGAGTGGAAATGAGTTCGTTAATAATGTTAATTTAATTTCACATTTTAAGGTTACGGGTCATATTATATTATAATCTTTATTTTTAAATTTAATCAAAAACTACTAGTAAATCTTCGTTGTATGGTAGGGGAGAGTGGGGTAAACACGGACAGTGCGTAATTACGGATAGTAACGTTTTGGTGTTTATATCACGAAATTATTTCATAAATTCGTTCGATTGTAATTGATTTCTTGCAAAACATTAATTTCAGGTATTTTTATTACCAAAGCATTACTGATTTCTTGGCAAATTTACATTATATGATTTTCAGTCATTTCTTATAACCATCCGATGAATTATTGTGACCTGTTACTAGTATTATTTGAATCAACAAATACCAGGTCCCTATCGAGTTTTGTTAACAGTATTTCGCTGGACAAAATGGACCAGTTAACTTGGGAATGTGATCATTATAATATATTTTATGTTAAATCTTCTTGCTTATGTGCTCGAGGGGTCGGACAGTGCATTTTCCATTTGAATTAATATGAGGTAATTACGGACATAATTATAGATATTAGAGCTATTTTCAAAAACACTTTATTATTACTTTCATATTTTGGCTGCATTTGAAATAGTTAAGTAATAAATATACAGTTATTAAAGCTGCTTAGCTTTAACTAGCTAATACTATGTCTGTCCGTCATTACCCCTAATAATCTGTAATTACCTCACGCTTGCTAGTTTCGTTTTTTCAAAAATATGACACTATGACATGCTATTGCAAAAAAGTTTGTACTAACATGATAGTCAGGTAATCAATGTAAGTATGTAATTAATTAGAATTCGACTTTTTGCAATTGTATAAGCATGACTTTAAATTTTTCTTAAGTGTTCGTAATTACCTCACTCTCCCCTAAATGACAGTGAAAGATATGATGATTTTTTTTAATTTATTATAAAAATAGCTATCCTTGTACTATTTTTCCCGAAATATATCGGTCGAATAACCCGAGCTATATTTTTAAAGAATTTTGTCTGTTTATTTGTTTGTAGTACAAATCTACACTGTTGCTCGGATTGCGATCAAAATTTATCTCAATCTACATATCTTTGAGGTCGTTCGAGAGACAATGTATACCTGAAATATAAGTAGGTAAGTAGATAAAACGGTGGCTTCAAATTTTCAACATTAAACGATTTCCATTCAAATAGACATACATGGGTTTTAACGGCTACTAATTCAATTAGGAAATTACAAATATTCAACTAAAACCCTATGAAGCTGGATTTTTCAAATTTGTATAAATGTTCTTCTGATTCTCGAAAACGTCATGAAAACAGTTAAAATGATATATGTAGATTACGTTTATATATAAACAAAAATTTTTTAAATGTAATACATAATGTTTTTATCGCCATAATATATGTAGGTACTTACATATGCATATTGATTTATATTTCTCGTTTATATCTCATTTGTTTCAGTACCTATGTATCTGTAAAAATATATGTATGTTTGGATGTGGATTGCCACATATTCAAGCATATTCCGGTTTATGTTGAATATTTTTCATATAGTTTATAAAATACAGATCAACTATTTTTCGTTTTAAAGGTATTATTTTCTGTGCATGAGTTAAATCGCTGGAAGATTAAAGGGTTTTATCCGGGAAAGTGGACTGGAGCTGGCAAAACGTTAAATATTGGCGAGCAGTGTATCTTTTCTGAAATTTTTGGCGTGACAGCAAGGCAACTAACAACATCTGTAGAGCGCGTTGTCACCAAAGAGATTCTCGGCAGCATCGAGTGAGCCTGGGCAATAATTTATTGTGGGAAGAGGTGAAAGCCGGACACACTCACAGAGGCCATGCATCACTTGCGATAACACGGACTTAAGAGTTAACAATCTGAGTCCTGTCTGTCCAGTAAATCACTGCATGCGGACTGGTGCTGCTCCCCTCGGGCGGGACGGGAACGAATCCCTTTCACAGGAACTTTGGGGAGCAGGTGTGGCTGCCCTGACACATTGCTTATCCAGATCCTTCTCAGGCAAACAAATTTGCATAATACGTGGATTGTTTTCTCTGCATTTCAATTATTGCTTTTCTTTATCACAGTATTGCAACGTGTGTAAACGGGCATCCCTTACAAGTGACTTTCCTGGAAGATTCCCTTGATTTACTGGATTTTGGTATTCATAAAGTAACTAGAGGAGTAATTGGATGCCAGGACGTATGTACTTACTTTGGGGTGAGTCAGTTTGCCTACTTAAAAACTCAAACTGTGGTAGGATATCAAAATTCTGAATATAAATGAATATGCAATTTCGAAAAGGGCACATCTCGCATTTTTTCACAAATACGTTTTTTTCAAATCAATGGATTCTAAATACTTCCCTCTACCTATTATATTAGAAAAGGAAACATTTATAGTATTTTTTCTACTGTTGACGTCATGGCGTGTACAGAAATATTTAATTTCGAAAAGATCACAACTCTTAAGAGATGTGCCCTTTTCGAATTTAATGTAACATAAGAATATTAACTTACATAATACTACTGGCTTTTTTGTTATTGTGATTTAAAACAATAAGCATATTGGGTCATTAATGTGTCATTGCGCTGTCTGAAGCAAGGTAAAGACGTAATTTTACGCTTTCACAATGAGTTCTGATTTTGACAATGATATTCAAAAAAAAAAAAAAATTGGAAAAGACGAGTAAGAAATATCGAGGGTCATAAATGCAGCTAAATATAAAGTTTGCCTTTGATCCTAAAAAACCTGGTGAAGTAACCGCAAAAAATTATATAGATAGATCTCTGAGGAAATTTTCGCCGAGAATATCGAGCTTATAATGGCAAAGTACCTATTAATAAATTAAAAATTGCAGATATTGCAAAAGTGAAGCAATATACCAGTAGAATTTACAGAGTTTTATGACGAAATACTGCAATGGTCAACTACAAACGAAAGAGAGGCTCCAGAAGAAGATTATTGAAAAAAGTCTATTAATTTTATCTTTAATTTAAGTACTATGTTTCATTTTGAATACCTAAAATCAAATTTTTCCCAAATTTATATGGTTTTTTCTTTAAATTGTGTGAATTCAATATCATGAATTTCGAAAAGGGCACATCTCAGAAAATTAAAATATCTAAAATATAGTTTATAATAAGATTAACATAAAAAATTTTTATAATTTCCGATTGCTGATTGACCCCAAATTGTAACTTAGAAATAAATTTTATAAATTTTGCACTACTTTAGAAAATAATTAGTTTTTTTCATTTCCTGAACATTTTACATTTTCAGACATGTGCCCTTTTCGAAATTGCCTATTCAAATACTTTGTGCATTAAATATCTACATGTGTTTAAGTTAATGCCATTTTTACGATATTTTTACAATTAATGAGTAACTTGCAAAAACCTTAAATACCATCAATTTTGCTGGTCACAAAAGACTTTGAAGCTTTGTATTTTGGAAATCGAATGTTGTTATAAATGGCAAAATGTATTCGCTTTATTAACAACATCTCTTGAATTTTTACAACCCCAATCAAATTTGAATGGAATTGGACAATAAATAATATAGATATAAGCAACTGAACTTATAACTCAACTCAACTCAAAAATTAATACATAAATAAACAATTATTTCTACATAAACAAAATAATTATTATTGTTTTTTAAAGATATCATATTATAATATTATTATTTAATAACAACATTTTATAAATATTTTTGGTTCGAAAAGATATCGTCGACTGGCTTCCTAAATTAATTCAAAATTTTAAACGACCTAATTTCAAACAACTAAAAAAAAACTAAAATACATTAACTGATCAGCTTCCAACCTCAGCTGCATTTTTTCAATCTGTATTTTTGCTGGATTACCAATAGGGCCAACAGATTTTAAAATGAATGCGGTAAAATTAATCCAAGTCATGCATGTCGGTTATTTGGCTTTAACCACATCAGGGTTTCAAAAACGAGCTTAAATAAACAATAACAATTTTTGATTTAAAATTACAGTTCTCGTTTTCATATCTTTCCAAACAGGAACAAAAATATGGAATGGAATTGCCGCGCCGCAAAATTTTTATTTTGCGTAGAACTTTGCGGTGCAGCAAAATCGCTACGCAAGTATTGAATCAGGGCAGACTGGTTTGAACTCATTTTGCGGCGCAACGAAAACGCATGTCCATTGTATCCCAGCCTTTATTGTGGAAGGCAAATGGAAGAAAAAAGGTTTTTCTGATACCCAATTTCTTGAAAATAAGGATATAAATTATTTTCAAACAATCAGAAAAATTCCAAATTGTCCGTCTAGCTTACTAAGCAATTTAAAAAATTCCAGTATGTATTATAAATCGAAATGGACCTTTTTTTCAGAAGAACGAATTTCCGATTAGATGTTTAAATACCTCAATTTCATCAGGAGATCTGCCTCCGTCGCTTTGAATATAAAGTGGCCTCAAGGCAACTGTGTGGCAATTAGAGTTAAATTAATTGAAGTGCACTTATGCGTGCATTAAAGTAATCGGCGTGACTGATTCCTAATCGCTGAAAATTTATTACACCTCTGCGTGGCTCATTTCAGTTAACACACGAACTGTGTTAGCTTTTGCTAAATTCTTCCCCGTTTTATTCATTATTGGGGTGGATTGCTTCAAGAACGCAAATATATTTATTTTTGCTTTATCTCGAAGTGGGAGCGGCTACGTGTTTGAGCTGATAAATTTATAAATAGGTAAGGGCTCAGCAATGTTAAAAAAGTGGAGGAAAATCAATCAAATGGATGTTTTTAGATAAGTTGTAGTTTTCAGTATTTGTTTGCTGCCCAACACTATGCACATTAAATTTCACTAACACGCTGTCGGTCTAGATTTTTTGACACATCTGTCAAAGGTGTCTTAAGGTAATTATAGTTGAGCTTAATATTTGTTAAGATTTGACAGAATCTTAACCAACCTTTAGGAAATTCAACGAAGAATCTTAAGACGCCTTAAGATAATTATAGTTCATGCTAATAATGACATTTTCTATATGCAGTGTTTTTGGTCTAATGGATTTTCCGAGTAAGTAAAATATATTAATACAGGATTGTTGATTTACCTAGTACTGATGTAGTAGATGAAAATTTCTATCACGAAGATTATTTCTTTTGATATTTTCCATAACGTAATCAGAACAATAACAATTACAATTAATTTAAATCACATATTGCGGATAACTTCCAATTCTATATCACATTCACAGATTTTAGTGACATCTAATCTTAATCTTAATAGCAAATTTGAACCTTAATTGTGTAGTATCGAATAAAATAAAATATTTCTCAAGTTTCATGTCCGTAAATATTGTTCAGATAGATTGCACTTTTTGGTGTTCAACATACGTCTATCCTATGAAAAGATATTGCGTACTCGTATAATTGAAATAAAACATGAAATAAATCTTTATTGATTTCAGAAAATACTGCAACTTGCACTTTGGGCAAATGAAATAATTTCAGCACACCACAGCTGTGCCACGTGGATTTTGTGTTTATTTTAAACTAAAATTAGTAGCGTTTCAAATGTGTGACTCACCACTAGAAAGCTCGCTCATTCTTCTAATCGAAGCAAATCTTTCAAACATTATATATAATATGAATTTGTAATTGTTATAACTTTTAATAATATTTATTCACAAAACTTTATCACTAATTTAAATTTTTTAATTTGAAATCTCGTTTGTTTGTTGTATACATTCTTTCCGTTTTATGATAGTAAAGTGAAAGCGTTTCACTGATTTGTTACTTTTCGATAAGATAAGATAATTGCAGATAATTTATTATTAATAAAATGTATCTCGTTGGACTTTAATGCCACCACTCCGACATAAAATAAAATGAGTTGCGTCTGGACAAGCGCGACAGAACAACTAAAAGAGAAAATATTTCTCCTTAGAGTGATTTTTTCATAAAAAAAAAAACTCAACGCAATTTGTGAACAATACAACTTTGAAACATCTGCTAATTTGCGTATTCTTATATTCTCTCAGCGGAGGAACGTGTAGATGGCTTAAATTGTTTTCATAAAGTCGATTAAATTGGATTTCTGCTACAAACTATGATGACTAGATGACGGTTATAAGACATGCCTGCATGATCATTTTCTTGACTGTATTTTGGCGGCAAGTGTTTCCTTTCGATAAGCACTTCTTCAAGGTCAAGATCTTGCAGATATTCTATTACGAAGTGGAGGTTTGACGTTATATTAATAGAATTGCCACTATCGGGACAATCCCGTGCCAAAATGTCAATGCTGACGAGTCAACCAGCAAAATAAAGCACTTTTCAATTTCCTTGGCATTCGTGTACAATTAACATCAGCCGAGCAATTGATTTTTATTACTAAAATTATCGGCTCAGAGGCTAAACAGAGCGATATCAAATATTGGAAGAAAGTGATTCCATGGTCTAATCAAATTCATGCTCAATGAGCTTATGACGATGATTCAGCATATAAGACACATCCAAAAATAAAGTATAACACGTGCTGTTGGAATGCAATCGCTGTTTAGGATTTTTGTGTTCTATTTCAGGTTTAATAGCATGCATTCATGTGTGCTATAAACCTTGAGAAATTGAATAGAATGCATCAAAGGTGCACTGCTTGCAAGAAAATGAAGTTTGTTTTATCAATGAACTTGAATTTGCCGAATATAATGACTAAGTATTTGTATGTTACAAGATATATAACCTTAATTTTTAAAAGAAACTTATTACACATTCAAGAAATTACACAAGCTCATAAATAACTATAATAATATTGAAATATTTTAAATAAATATTTTGGGAATTAGTAATCAAACATTTCTAATATTCGATTTTTTAGAAAAAATAATAGGGTAATTCGTCTTTTGTTTGAATTTAAAAAGAAAAATATGTAAAATTAAGTTGGATTTTAAATTTCACTATAGATCTCTTACCATAATTTTATTCAACATCTTCACTTAGGTATATGGCGTGTTTCTTAATTAAAAAAGTCATAGGTTTGAATGAAGCTTACTACGAATAAATTTAAACAAACACAATCGCTAATGCATTGGATTTTGGTCATAACTATACTTTTAAAAGTAACAACCATAGTTTATTTTTAATAATATTATGTTCAATGAGCCAGAAACAAAGAAAGCTTTAAATATGAAATTCGTCAATTTCATATGATTTTTCTATTTAAACGATGGCAAGTAAGCAAATTTCACTTAAATCTCGTCTACTAAAAATCACTTGGTAAAAAAGTCATATTTCGGCATTCACTTAAATCCATACCAATTTTGTATTTTCGGTATTTAATTATGGGAACAAAACGACCTACAAAATATACATGAATGCGTAATGTTGTGTCGTGCAAATTAAAATGACTACTTTACGTGACAAAGAGCATTTATGATGCCTTTAATTTTTCCATTTTCCTGAAGGTATCGCCACACAACTCATCATTTATCAAGCTTCTGCTATACCATTCCACAGTTTATGTGGTTATTAAAATATTTCCCCAAGGATTTTCTGAAAAGCTTTCAGATTAACATACTTTGAGCCTACTACGATGGCGTTTAAGCCCACTTAATCCTTTTAAATTATATGGAAAATTAATTACTTTTCACGACATCAATCTATATTTTTGACGGAAATTTCAGTTTTATTATTCAGAGCAAGGCCAAATTACATATTATCCTTAATTCGTATAAAAAGACAGAAAGTCACGAGGTCAAAAAAGAAAATCGAGCATTGTGATCCAAGGTCTATTATTGCTCTACATTTAAAATATATTTCAGAAGTAAAAAAGGTAAGTACAAAATTGACATTTTACTTTACAATTTAAAAGAATGTAATAATTCTGGGCGAGACTTTAAATAATCTTCACCAAATCGAAATATAAGAAATTATTTTACCAAATTCGAAGTATAGTAGATAGAGCTTTTTCTTCTATTATATATAATGTAGTTAATTACTCCAAAGTAAATACATAAATAAATTAAGGTAATGTACAAAATGTATTTTAATATTTCGAAATGTATAAAGGCATTTTTAATTTATTTCATAGATTCGATGATATAATACACTAACTACATTTAACTAAGTTTTATAGGGGAGACTTAAGCTGAATTTTCAAAAATTAAACTTTCAATTTTCGCCGTTGTAAGTGAAATTTTTTATTATTAATTTGAAAATTGCTACTTCATATTTTCCCCTGCAAAACTGAATTTTTTGTTTTAAAAAATTACCGATTTCGTTTGTGTAAAGGACATTCCATACAACTTAAATTTGTCCAACTATTCTCTTTAAGAAATCTGGCCTGAGCCTCTAGCGATTCAAAGTGCTTATCTAAGGAAAATCTTCGTGTAAAATTAAAGAGTTAAAAAGGACTCTAGCAAAAGCAAATTTCGACACTTAAATTACTTTATCAGAACGCCGGGCTCCCAGACGGGACGGCACAGCAGCTTTGCCTTGTTACCAGCAAGGGTCTGTTTATTAAGGTTGGGTCAGCAATGTTTCAATAATTCGCAATTGTTAAGGTCTCCCTCTTGCCAGTTCAATCTATTTCAATTACATGATTTTCCCGGCAGCATTGAGTTTTTCATGAATAAATTATCCACTGGCCTATTTAGCAATAATACCACCGATGCGATGGTAATATTTTCAGGATGCAAAAAGGCCTCCTAACCGAAAGGGCTGAAAATTGCCAAACTTTGGATCACCGATTCAAGAGGCGTCCCAACATTTATCAGTGAATTGTGTTGACAACGATTTCGATTACTTTAATTATACCAGTCCTGGAAGTGCTAATGCTCCAAAGGACTAAATCACTCTTGTTTCTTGCTAATGGGAAAACTTGCCGCAAATCAATTTACCGAAAATTTACATATTACAAAGAGTTGGTAGAAAGTTATCCTTTTGATAGAGGAGGCAAATTTAAAATCTTTCTTAATCGGAGTAAGTTTCTTAAATGCTAATTATCACGTAACTGCAGAGATATCATCAAAATCAGAAAGTATCATTACCGAACAAATGACTTTCAGGTTTTTAAATCTTAAAATTATATGATCAGAAAATGACACACTCACGGTTTTTTAACTTTGAACATGTAGACTGGAACCTCAATCAATTTTATAGACGTAGGTACGTATGTATTTCAAAATAATATAACATAAACATTTTTTGACTTAACGATGGTGACAAGCACGCATTTATTTGTCTTATAAAATGAAAAATCGAGGTAAAAATATTTCTTATTTTCAGCATTCGTATAGATGTTATTACCGAAATTTAGAAATATTTCAATTAAGGGTTTTCCATAATTAATTAATGAAGAATTAAATGAATATTCCTACAAAATTTCATAAAAATCCTTCATAATTATAAAACACATAAGTTATGGGGTGCCGATAACTGCAAGTTCACCATTTTCCTCTAGGTAGTCTAGAGTCTAGATCAAAGCAAATACATTTCTGTAATTTCAAATGCCCGCAATTTTTATATAAAAAACATGAAAAATGAACCCATGAAAATTGAAGGAAATAAAACCTTCACCCGGAAAAAAGGCCTTGTGACTACAGTGTTGGCGCCAAGAATTCCGCTTCCATTTCGCATTTATTTTCGGAATGAGTGTGAAATGTGACTACCTGCGTGTGATGCGTCACCAAGATGATTGGAGTTTTA
Organism: Machimus rusticus; assembly: GCA_951509405.1. Taxonomy (NCBI): domain Eukaryota; kingdom Metazoa; phylum Arthropoda; class Insecta; order Diptera; family Asilidae; genus Machimus; species Machimus rusticus. The sequence continues at coordinate 7,608,211 of OX608049.1, forward strand.
ACGTGGCATTCTATGGTGTTCAAATATTACGTATGTCGTCCATAAAAATAAATTTTTCATGTCGACGATGGGATTCACATCCAAGCCAATACTGGGCGACCAGGAAACTAAATATTTGGGAATTTGGCCAACTATGCCACTTGTGTCTGATAATTTCCACCATGTAGAAGTAAGTCGCAAAGAGGCCAAAAGTAGGTACTGATGACTATTTTAAAGAAAAATTTATAATTGAGGCATTTTCAGCCATTTAATACGAAAGGCGAAGAAACGCTCAGTAAACTATTATGTTTGCTATTTTTAGAATTTTGTATTGTAGCAAGTTGTTAAAAGAGAATTCCTATGGAAAGACTGAGCGTTTGTCATCGATTCAGCAGAGAACTACATATTATTTAAAACTATAGAAGATCGTTTTCAAAAAATAATAACACAATTGTAACACAGTCATACGTCTAGCAAAAACAGTAGTCATTTGAGTTATGTAGCTATGTTTATCGTATGTCCAGATCATAGGAAATTTTAATGTTGAACTACAACTTAACAGTTCCCTAGAATAAGCATTTTACGTCAAAAACTTAATCCAAAATTGTATCTGGTTCAGCGCCAATTTTTCAATTGTGAGGTAAATTTATTCATTGAATAAAATTTTCCCTCGGTTTTGAGTTTAAATAGCCATCAAATGCATAAAATTATTCTCTCCTTAATGCGACAGATAAAACTATAATATTATTTATTTGTGAGTTCATTTTCGTGGAATAGAGAGGAAAATCGCAACGAATTTTATTTTTTATCTAAACAATAAAGTTATCAGTCTATTGAATTTGGTAACTTGTACATTTTCCAATCTTCCTTCGGGATCAACTTAGAACTATTATTTTTTTGCGTTAAAATTATACTGCTTCCACGAGCCTGACAACATTTTCCGTTAAGATTTTAGGTACTCGACATTTGTGTCGTATATTTGGAAAAAACTACTTACGTAAAAACTGAAATTAATGCGAAAATAAACTATGTTATTTTAGTAAAATTGTTTGCCCTTCCGTGAACTCGACAAGCTCCGACTGCATTTGTTTTTGGGTGTGTTCCCAGCTCGATCTCAGAAATTGCCCCGATCGCAAAAATTGCTCGATCGAATCGATCCTCAACCCTGTCCCCACGCCAGATTCTGAACAAAGCTGACCGAAAAAAACATAAATCTATTAGATATTATTTCTTTTGCCAAACTAATTATTAGAAAATTACGACGAATCTTATTTTGTATGAAGTTTAATTTCTGTGGAGGGTCCCGAGACTCACGGGTTTTTTTTGCTAATATTTCGATTTGATTCGTTTTAAAGAATTTCTGATTTTGTTGAACTCGAAACGAAATCCTTTGAAGAGTGCAGTCAGGATGTGTAGCAACAAATGTGAATTAATTTAATCATCCTCGGCGCGATATTTGAATGGTGGGGCTAATCTAAATAAAAGCTACTTGGTCCCGGTTCAATCCAATTATGCAAAACGTGAACTGCTCCACGGCAATGACTGTTCACGAATAAGCGGCATGCCATGGACTTTTATTTTAAGTGTTTATCTCGAATATGAAGGAAAAAAATGCTGAAAGCTCTCATAGTCTCTTAGCGTCAGAAAATGAAATTCTGCATTCAAAGCGGCCTGGACGAGCCCTACATTTTCCCCTTCCCCCTTACCCCCCTGGTGGGTCTTTCTCACCCAGCCATCATCCAGTTAACGCCCGAAAAGCCCCTCTTCAAAATCCAGGACAACGTCCAATTACGGGCCTGCATCGCAAATTCATAGCGCTTTAATCTCCGCCATATTCATAAAAATGAAATTTGAATTAGGAGAATATTCGCAAACAAGGACCCAGTCGGGAACCCTGCGGCGGAGAATGCGTGTGACACGTGCTTCTAAATCATTTCCGTTTCCGCCGTCGGGCGATTTCTGTTCTGCTCTGCCAGGGGTCGTTGAGGCCCAAAAATCGCTGATCTGTTGGGTTTTTGGTGGGTTTTGGTGGGTTTTCGGTGGGTTCGGGTATAAACGAGAGGAGGATCTTAGGGCCATAAGCTCCCCATTTGGACCGATGCAGTCTATGGTTGATTCGGAGCGGGTACCCATATCCGTTGCATATGTTATGTAAACGGGGCGGCGGCGAGGGTTAAAACTGCCACGTTAAAATTAAAATATTCATGAAATTTCTAGTTAAGAAGACCTTCAATTTCCGTAAAAAGTCTCTTGTGATAAAAGTAGTCTATTAGCTGTTTGTGACCGGGGTGTAGTAACGCTCAAACAGGAGGGATTTTTTTTTATTAAATTATTCATAAGAAAAATTATGTGGATTGAAGTAAATTGTCGCCATTTGGGGGCGAAAGCACTGCGTTCGCATGAATTGAAGCGAAAAATTCAGTCAGCCCGAACAACCGACCTGCCATAAACCTCCGTGAATAATATTATCTTTCAATTAGCCTTAATGGGGCCCTGCCTCAGCAGCTCACGTCCGCTATATTTGTGCTCCTGGCAAAAATATGGGACGGGGACTTACATTATTTTGGCACTGTGATAATACTGGGTGAACTCGCATAGATTAACATAAAACGTGAACGTGAACGTGAAAATGGGCGATGAGAACATTTCTAATCCCCTGTTAATTTGTAAGCCAATGACTGGGTGTCGTTACGAAAACGAGCCACAACTTAATTATAGAACTGCACTTGGTTGCGTGCAACTTTCCCGAAAATCAAGATTAAGTTCTACGTTAAACTACCTGAGTACATAGTTTGGAAGTTTTTGAATTACATTACAAATTCTGCATGGCTAACAGCTTATAGCCACATTAACCAATGTTATTTTGAGAATAACTGTTTGTGGTGTAATTGAATATATGTATTTATTTATTTCGCCTAATACATACAAGTTACAATGACAAAATAACTTAAAATTAAACTAATAAAAACGAATAACCTTCATGACGAAAATGTAGGGGATACATTTCTATCCGTTTCCTTAGGTTATTGGCACTTTTAAGTAAATAACTGCCGAATTTATTTTTAAAAATCCCTCAAGCGATGACGAATAGTTATATAAAATTTACGAAAAAAATCAAAGTAAAAAGATAACAATTACTTTATTAGATTAAAAAGTACACAAAATAGCAGCGGAGAAATCCAGAACTAAAGAAGTCGGTAAATTGAATTTTGCTATAATCTTTTTAAAAAAAATGCTATATTAGAGGCAATCACGTTTTGATGTATATCTTATCGCATAAAATTTTAAAATTAATTATACAACGATGCAATAGCAAATGCAATGTAAATGTAAGGCCTATTTGGACCATAGTAATATTATCAAAAACAGCTGCTTATAAAAAAAATTATAACGATTATGCTGCTTACTCCGAGCCGCTCTCTTAAATCAACCGTCAAATTTAATGTTGCAGAAAAGAAACCTTATGTAATAGAATTTTTCAAATTATTTTTTTGTGGTTCAATTTCAGAAAATATGATCCGTTTTAGACCTAAGTAATTAATAATAAAATAGGAAAACAACATTTCATTTTATTTTAGTAGTCTAAATGTTAAAATACTGGGGAGTTTCGTTTTATAGTGTAGGCTAGCTATTCTGTTTGATTTAACTCGGTTTATTACATTACAAATTTACTTTTTGTATCCCCCTAATTAATGCCAAACCATTCGTTTTTAATGAATGTCTTTTTGAATATTACTTAAACATTTCGGTGGTAGAGGCAAAAGAGGCCCAAACCCCAAAATTCGGTCTGATAGGTGTTTTTGCGACATAACTATTTTCATAAAGTCCAAAGATCTTATAGTGCTGCAAATTGAAAATATTTAGGGTCAAGTGAACAGAAGAATAAATAAGAAAACAATGTGCTTATTAAACTCTAACTCTATGTACATACATAATTCAAATTTCTCAAAGGTTGAACGTACTTTTAATGTACTTTATGTGTGCCGGACAGACAGAAAGTTTAGCCTCTGCATGTGATTTGTAATTTTCTAAACTTTAATTAAACTGTTTTGTTCTGGAACCAATGCAATTTTCTTACTTAACTCATTTAGGGGAGCTATTATGTTTCTTGTTAAAAATTCAAAACATGTTTACCTTTTTAGTGTATACATATAAGTGCAGTGCAATACTGCATGTAGTCAATGGTGAGTACCTTCTACTTGAAGAACACTTTAGCTAAGAAATCTTTAACCTAAGTTTGTTTCCAGATGGTCTACTAAGTATTTGGTTGGAAAACCCCAAGGATTTGGCTGGTTCTGGTCTATAAATTTAAGTACTGGTGCTGATTTAATTAACCGAAGTATTAGAAAGGAAATGACCTCCAGGAGGAGGAATGGTCTTACATACGTATATTTAACAAAAGTCGAACTTCTCGACATCGAAAGTTGTCAAGCAGCTCCAAGTTCCTCAGACATACTTGAGAATATCCCGACAGAGGGCGAATGTACGTAGTTTTCTGTGCCTTCAGGTTTTTACGTTTCTCCATTCCATTTGCAGGTTTCGAGAACTCAATTTGAAAAGTTTAATCTACTGGAAAATTCCCTGTACGTGTGCACTTGAACCAACATTGGCTTTGCACTTCAATAAAAAAAAAAAACCATCATCCCGGATACTGCTGGGCTGTCATCTCTCAGGCAAATCCCATTTCAGAAGATGTGCCATTCACCGACAATGATTTAATTTGCCCGATTTCTTTCCACGTACAGACGAGAAATCCAGCAATTGGTAGAATTAACCACTAAAAAAATGCTCGATAATTTCAGCTGTCTCAGCAAAACGACAAGGATACTCCTCAACTCCTTGAGGAATGGAGTTAAGTTTGAATACTTGCGGCTTTTTATTAAATTTCATACATTTTCTCCTTTTCCACATTTTTTTTTTTGCTGCCTGCATTACTCATTTCCTTGGCAAAATACGGCTGTGTCGACAGAGTTGTAATTGCTTGTCAGATTCCCAAAAATTTTGCATTGAGTATATTTCATGCCAACTTATCAAATTGATCTTACAGGCGGACAGAGCTAAATTTTTGAAATTTTTGGCAGATATTCCCAGACAGATATTAATCCTTTCGTTTGATATTTCCCTTCCAAACAGGTGCTTCATTACAAAAGTGAATCTTTGCGTTTCAAATAATAAACCCAACAAGTCTTGCTTGCATGTGTGACTGCAAACTAGTTAAGTTGTTGAAATATTTTTATTTTAATGTTCGACTCGTCGATTCTCATGTTCAAGTTCAAGATGTTGCAGTTTTTTTTCCTTCGTTAACGTCAATCTACATGTGTCAATTAAGATGAATAGTGTTTAAAGAGCCTTGAAGTTCTTATACAACTTTTTATTTCTTCAGCCGTTTTTATACAATGCGACTATGAACAAAAGAATTCCAGAAATTAATATGAATTTTTTGCATTCTTGTCTCTTAGTAACTAGTGAATCGATTTTATTTATTAATCATTTTACTCTTGCTAATATGTGACACAGGTCATTGAACATTTGTGAACACATATTTAAGAAATTTTAAAATTTAAGCTTTCTTACTAGCTTTGAAGTCGAATATTCTATAATCTATTTCGATTTCGATAAAATTTTTAATATAGAGGTTTTCGGGGTCGTATAACCGATATAGCTAGGTCTAATCTTTGGGAAAACTCGTTTTTTGCATTTCCACGAGCAAAGCTTTAATCTTGTCTTGCCCTTGTAAGAAATTGAGAAAATTTGCGCAGTTAGTGTCCACCTCAGAAGGTCGTTGTACTTTTTTGTTTTATCAATACTTTTTTCACTAATTTAAATGTGAAATAGAAAGAAATAAGCAAATACGTTAAAACTTAAAAATTCTAAATTATTATTAAACGAACAATGTAACAATCGCTAATCCACTGTTTCAACTTTCACTTTCAGAATAATTTAAATGATAACAAAACAAGACATATTTTATATTTTCTACTATAGTTAAATGTTTTATGTAAACAATAAAAGTTAGCTTCATTTAATAAATTACAGCTGGTAAATTTAAAAAAAAAAACACGTGAAGCTAGACAACAATTAAGAAAACATTCAAACGGACAGGTGTTAAAAAGTATTTACTCTCTAATTAATTACGCCAAAAGATTCTTATACATATGCGTATCTTTATTATGAAGATTTTTATACATATGTGTATCTTTATTATAAATTATATGACAGTTTCAAAAATTATAAGACTCTGCAGGTATCTACATATAACTGGAAATTTTTTTCCAGGTTTTAACACATTATTGATACACCTATTTTATTGTCAAATTTCCCATTTTATCATCTTTCCAAAAAGGATACATTTTAGTATATTTTGGCACGCGCTGTATGAAACACTCTGTACATAATTTTACATAATTTAATAACTGCAAAAATCTAGTTAAATAATGAAGCGGAATATAAATTGACATTTGAAGAGAAAATCAAGTAGATAACGAACGCAGGGTACTTCAAAATCATACCCACGAGTTAAAATAAAAGTATACTCAATGCCAAATGGTAAATAAGTCTTTAAATTTTTACTGAATGTGAAAATTAATTGTTTGTAATTTCATAGTGAAACGATCCAACCGATGGAGGTTTAACATAATTAACTTAATAAAGTTAATGAAATATGATTATGTTCGTTCATTAATAAAAACCAAAACAACGGCTGTTAAATTTTAACACAAATAATATGGACGTATAAATAATACTCACTTCCTTCCGGATCTGTGTCATCGATATATATCATTTTATGCTGGAATTAATCCTGCGCTTAAATAAATATTTACATTAAAAATATTCTGCAACTACACACAACACAATTTTACACAGTTTGCATTCCTTTAAGCACTTTAACCGCACAGGTTTTTTTCCGGAGCCGTTTTATTTATTTTCTGAAAAATAAATTTCACAAATGATATTCACTTAACAACATCACTTTGCGGAAGAAAAAGTAATTTTGTAATAAAATATTTTCGCAGGAACTGTTCCGATGTTTGTCTGTCTTTTATTTGGCCGACATAAGTTCGCTTTGTCTACATTATTTGTGCTGACAGTGCCTACCTAATCGGTGAAATGCTGCTATCTAATCAAAGTGATGACAGTGAGGTGATAGGCTCGATAGTACTCACCGCTGTATTATTGATTTGAAATTTACATAATTAACCAAACGAAAACCGCCGACCCATTCAGACCTCTCGTTTTAAGCCACCGCCACATTGGGCTGGATGAAGGTTATCAACGAGGGTCATGTATCAAAGCGGCCTGTCAATAATAGGGTCATGCTCAACTGCCACACTGAAACGTGGCAATTATTAGGGAATTAGTAATTTCGCAAGTTTGCTTAATATAGAGCCTTGTAAGTGCTGTCAATTAATTGCTCTGACAAATTATATCCTTACTCATGTAAATCGCATTAGAAGTCTACATGGCACCGACATATTTCACTATTTGGTTGAACTCACAAATCTTTAAAGTCATTTGGAGTACCTACATAAGCTGAATGCAGTATAAGAATAATTCTAAAGCTACATAGATCTGACAAAATATAGTTGAGCTAGTTTTAATTTGTTTTCTTATTTAATATATTGTGGATGCAACACCAATAGTACTTTTTTAATAACTTTTGCATTAGTCCCGTTCGGAAAAACTTTTCACATCAATTTTTGCATAAAACTATTAGCAATTTAAGTGTCCCAAAAATGGGTCACAAATTGGATTGATGCACAAAAGCAAAATAGCCGGAAATGTAAAAAATGTAGTAATTACAATTTTTTAAAGAGCGATTTCGGTTTAGAAGTTCCAAAAAATTTAAATGCATACTTTTAGTAATGACATTGCTAAAATGAAAATATTGTCGCTTGAACAAAACAGAATAAAATCAACTCAGAATGCTAGTTTTTGTTAATTTTACGGCTCTTTAAATATCAAAAAATATGTCGAGAATTAGAATTCATACTTCAAAAAGGTGCTATTTGGTTTTCTTTCAATATTTTTTGTATAATTTAAATATGTAGCTCAAGTGATAAACATCAATTATCTCTTATATCATAAATCTATTAAATAGAAATTTTAGAGTAGTTTTCAATTAATGTATATTATATGTATAGAAGATTTTTTTTATTTGTACGAAATATTAATTTCAGGAAAAAGTTACGTTTTAAAAAATTACACATTTTTGTATTTTCTCTCGTTAGTTATAGCAAAAGTTGTGATTTATTTCCAAATAGTTAAATAACCATTAATTTTACTTGTAATTATTTAGGCTCTTAATTGTTGCATTACATTATTAATTTTACATTTACCTGAGGTATAGATATGGAAAATGAAATTTGATTAAATATTGTGTTTTAATTTCTCGTGTTGCATTTTGAAGCCTTCCACAGTTTTTGTTTGATAAAGTAGCAGGAAGTACACTTCACGCCGGAAACCATGGAAAAGTTGAGAGACAAGTACCTAGATAAAGTTTTAACTTTCTAATCGGTAATTATATTGTAGTAATAGATAAAAAATGTAAAAATCTCAATAGGTTCTACATAATGGAAACATTTTCTATAAGTTTAATTCATATTTAACATTTTTATTTTGCACTTTTAATTGCTTTAATTGTAAGTATAAGTACAATATTTAATGTACCAATTGAAAAAACTTTTTGCCAGATATGTCTACTATCCTCTCTTAATTATGTATTTTACTAAAATTATACGATTTTCAAATTTGAATTAGCTGATTTTTCAAATAAATATCTTCGATTTTCGGGGACGAAAATAAATGCTCATAGCATATATTGGTCTGAAAGGGTTCAGAATCTTTACTAATTTGCGTTGTTACGTTGTAATAATTGATTTTTTTTACATAGCTCCTACTAAATATGGCTGCTATTTGAAAAGGAGTCACCTGTAATTTTGCTTTAATTTATCTTACATACTATACATTCCTTTATTGCTAAGTAAAATCTCTTTAATTTCTGTGGGTTTTTATTTAGTGCGAAAAAATATTTCGCTGCGATAAAATGACACGGTTTTCTTATTCTGCAAAGTAAGAATGTGTAAACTGTTTGTGCTCTTGAATAAAATTTCTGTGGAGTAGAGGAAGACTATTTTGATCTGGTCGTAGAAATGTAGAAGATATAAAGACTGCTTGCATATCACGTACACATAGCAAATGTAATGAGGTCGTAATTACTAAGAATGCATCTTCCAAAATCCCAGGTGAATCCAACCATGAAAGAACGAAGGCGAAGCTGACTCAATTCAAATTGCAACAAAAAGGAAAATGCTGCCAGCCATTTTTCTACCATATGCACTCACAAATTGAAAGCGGGAATATTTTTTCCTTTCTGCACAGCTTAAAAATAAGGTGTAAGCCCCCAAACCTTTTTGGTGGATTACAAATTTCTGGGAAATCATGTGGAAAGGTTCTTACCGGCAACTTTTGGTGAAAATGTTAGTAAGACTAATAATAATAAACGTGGAAGCGGCATCAGATGCGACGAGTAATAATAACCTGAAATGACCGGCTTGGCCGGCCTGGCTATTTATTTCTAGGCATTTTTTTAAATGAAACCACCCTCTGGTCGTTGCAGGCTTCCAAGGTACATTTTTCCATTAATCCTGGGCCGACCTAAATTTAGCAAATGTTTACTACAAGATTGACCTGGAGCACTTGAGTAAACACGAGTGCGGTATGCTAAGTGCCTGGTCTTCATGGCATAGTCGCTTTTCCCAGAAAGCCATTTCTGATTCCTTAGTGCCGAGTGTATGTATGTTATGTTCAATGTGTGGATTCGCAGTTCATTCTCATTCATGAGCAGCCACCGCAGCATAATCCTCGTAATCACGGGGATGATCGGTTTGAATACGGTCGGCGAAAAAGTGCTGAAACGCGTAATGTGTCCCAGGAATGCACAGAGAATCTGCATAGGGCGGGTTCCGAAGGCATCGGGGCTATTGGACAGAAAAAACGCCCAGGAGATACTTTTTTGGGGCTAAGTGGAGCACCGACCATTGGGAAGGGAATTTCAGCCAGAATCTTCTCAGTTCTGGGACCATCAGATAGAAGGCAGCCGCGCCAGACGACGGAAAACCAAGGACCGGACTTGGTATGGGTTGGCTTAAATTCCATTTCGTACTAAAATAGATTTTAAGAGACTTGCCCTGCGAGAATAAACTTATGTATTTTGTTTTGAAAGGCTCTCACACAATTTTATTCATACAGGTTATGATTTATGCTCCAAAGACCATCTTTCACTTTGAATAATTGTTTAAATTTTTATGCAAAAATTTAAACAATTTACAAAAGTTTCCTTTTCGTTGTCCAACTATTGATTTTCTAAATAAGACCAGGGAACATTGACCTTCCCATTCCAAAAATATTTGAATACAATTTTAGGGTTGATTGACCGACCTCGATGATCACTTGTTTATATATAATTATTTTAATCTACAAACTTGTAAATATTACAAACATTTTTAAATACAGAAAAACTAATACTTAATATTTTAATTTTTCTTTTATTCGTTGAAATAAAATGATAGTTTTTTATATCAAAGCGTGAAATAACGAGCTACACTCGCCATACGACTATATTTAAGTATCATCATGATTTGTTCTATGTTTGTCCAAATAGATAATATGTGTTAATATGTACATACATATATACATATACTGATAATATGTATCATAAAAATGTTTCAATAATATGTGCTGGAATTAAATTTTGTACACATTTTAAGAATTTGAAACATTATTAAAATAAACAATTTTTTCATAATAAAGAAACGCAAGAATTTTGCGAATATTATCTTTTGGAAGATTACTATAACTTCAATTTTTTTCAAAATTGTTAGATTCACACACACCACTAACTAACAATAAGATGTTTTTATAACCTTTGTTTGAGATCAATAATGAGGCAGCTAAACTTTACTTAGACTAATTGACGTTCTGTTTCGCTATCCCACTAAAAACAAGAAGCATGTCCATGTTATTAATTACAACCCAATATTTAATTAAAGGTTTAAATATTTCTAAAATTTTGTTGATGAATCTTTTGAGATAATTGGGAAAATCAATATTTGTCTTTAATTTTACGGTTTTATTCCTGGTATTCTGCACTTTCATTCTCTATGAAGGATTCAAATTCTGGGAAATCAGATAACAATCAGCAATACTGGACAATTTTATAATAAATTATCATAGAATTTGGGACAGATGTTTTCATGATTAAATGAAATTGTGTCAATCATTTAGAAATGTAAAGAGAATTTTGCATGAAGACATGTATGGTAAGTATAAGCTTTCATACATATATTGTATATATGTTAGAGTACATAAGTAAGTCTGCATTCACGCACATGTGGAATATTGTAGTTTTGTTAGAAAAAATGAATAAAAAGTAATTTTTTACATTTAATTAATTATGCAGTTTTTATTTTTGTTCAATATATTTTGCATTAAAACTTAATTATTCTCAAAGAATTTTTGGTGAATTTACAATACAATTGGAAATTTTGACCTATTTATATGAATTGTTATACGATTGTAATGACAAAATTAAGATGAAAGCTAATAAGTTTGATTATTTATCATTCCTGATAGAGTTATTGGTTATGTTTGGATGTATTTAGTTTTGCGAAAATTCGCTTTATCCAATTTAAATAAATAATGTAGAAGGCAAGTGAACTTTAGTCGGGCTCGCGATTTCAAGAGGAACCAACCTCAAACTGAAAATCACTGAACAAGAACTTTGCAGGGTATGCACTGAGGGCAATTGATATTTTTAACTTTCGATAGAACTCGAACACGTTCTAAGGGTTTCTACGGAAAACTTAAAATTCGAGCGGATCGAAAAACACGTGGAAACCGTCTTTATAGGTGGGCTTAATTATTGACGAGGGACGGTTTCCAAGAGACTGTTCGACGTCTCCTTTACGGAACAACTGAATTGGGCGAAACAAAAATAAATCGAAAATTCGTTGCTTAGCGGCTAAGACGCCGCCGTCGAGACGTCAGCGTTCAATTGTACGAAGAGCGCCGCCTTGAAGCAGAGACATTCCTGAAACACTGTTAGCTCATTTCGTTGATATTGGGGGTATTTTAGGAAGCGCGCCACTGCTGGCCGCGCCGTACATTGTGAATTCAGTTTGTAAGGGCGGTTAAGTCGACTTCGAGTCGCCGCCGGTCAAAAATTCAAGATTTTTGTAAAGAGTACTCATCATCGGCAAAAATTGTCGAAAAAATAAAAAGCAAGGGGAAATTTTACGGCTTCTTTAGTTTACGCTCAGGTTGAACTTGAAAGACGCAAAGTAGGAAGACATCGCATGGTCGCATATTTCTTTGATGACTGTGATAATGGACTCATTTCGACTCTGTATTAATTATACATCTACTATTTGGGGATTTCGTCTTGTGAAAAGTATGAAAATATGTCTGAATAGCAATAGTTTTCTAAAATCTGTTTAATAATTGAACGAGTTACATGCCTAGCCTACTTCAAGATACTGACAATTTAATTTTAGACATAATGCAATCTGAAATAAGGCGGTTATTATTACTTGCACTGAAAAATGGCTGAAAATAGCCTATTATAGAGAAAGTTAAGATAACTGAATATAAACTAAAAACATTCGAACATTTTTCATTTTAGACTTAGAATTTTCTCCATATACAAAGTACTTAGTCAATTTTAGGAATATGTACTCCAACATATGTACATATATTTCAGTTCGTTTTCCGTCTGATTTTAGTCTATATTTTCCCAAGTGCCATTTAACATAAAATAAAATTGGTATATTTTTCAGCGTTTTTCAAAGTTAGTTTTAATATTTTTATAGTTAAAGCGTAAACCCTGAAAGAACGAAAATTGTGATTAAAAATGAGTTTGAAGTTCAAATATGCTGTGAAGTCATTAATAAATAATTAAAATAAAATTGATTTCGATGAAATTTGTAATTTTGTCTTTCCGCTATTATACAGCTACCAAAATCTTTCTTTCAAAAGTGGTAAAAATTCTTATAAAGTTTTGGTGTTTTCAAAACACGAATATTTCATTTTATTGGCAAATAACCGTTCATATAAAATACAGAAACACCAAGGAATAATTTCCTTAAATTAGTTGGGCTTACATACATATATATGTGCAAGTATTTTTATGGTGGTAAGTTTAGCTAGGCAGATAAAAAACGTATTTTAGGTGAAAATTTCCGTAAAACTACTTCTATTTCAGAGCAGAAAGTAATTATCAACAATCAATTTTTTTTTCCAAATTCTTATTCAGAAATAAATGTAATGAGAGCTTGTTGTTATTTTTCAATTTTATTTTAAAATAACAAAAATTTTATAGAACCAATAGTAAATTTAGTTCGTTTCTTCTTTAAGTGTTCCTTCATTTGAGCATAAACTTAGATTTTGCAAAGTTATTTGTTGGGTTAAGCTTTAATAAGAATTATTTTTAATTTTGTGATTTCAGATGTAATTTCGAGAGTCCGAAGATGTTCACCTCGGAACCGCTTCCTAAGAAGAGGAGGTTCATCAGGACAAAGTCTATGAGTTTTGAATATTCCTTTTTTTAAATGAAAATATTGTTATTCAATTTTAATTTCCGTATATACATATTGTAACTACGGTTAAAAATTAAAAATTAATACAAAACAGATAAAATCGCTTAAGTTTTTTAAAAGTTATATAGTATTACAGAATTTAAAAATGTAGGAATGTCAGTTAAAATATCTTATGCGGTAAGGAAACTATTAAAGTATTTGGAGCAGAAACAGCAAGAGCAATTTTTATTTTTCCGGGAATTGCATAAAATTTCACTTGGAATTTAAAATCCGGTGGAAATGGTAGTAAGGGGCAGTGAGTGTCACATAAAGTATTCAATCCATCGCGAGGTAAGACTACACTTATATGAATTCCATTGTCAAGTTCCGTGCCATAAATAAATCCTAAAAATCCCGAAGGAACTCCTTCAGAATGGCGTGGATGAATGTTATGAGAGAGGAAAAAATTGAATGTGGATCGTAAATATGTAGGAAGTATCCACAGCCCTTTTAGCGTGGAAAATTTCTATCGGCACCATCGATAGATCCGGCGTATGGCCGCTATCCTTTCCGAAATCTTATAAAATGCCCTGGAAGCACTGAATTGTGATGCAGCCGTAAATCAGGGCTATGCCAATAGAGATAACGATCTATATCTGGGCCTTTCTTCGCAGGCCATTTTGCGGATATCGACCACGCATTTCAATTTAATATCTTGTTCTAAATAAGATTCATGGCCAATTGGGCTCAACTCGGATTTGTTGCGAGTTAATGGAGGGAGCTGAATTTTTGGCAATTTCATTCTGGAGAAGGGTGAGCATCTTGCCGTGTGAACGAGCCTTACCCTTTATTGCTGATGTGCTAAAGAATGATCTTTCTTATTTACAGTTTGATTCAGGTCTTGAATCGAACACCCAGAGAAACATGGCAGCGTAAAATCATATCGAATCAACGTTAATTTAAACATTCGAATTTTTACATTGCAACATTTCTCTATTCAGATTTATGAATTTACAATTTGCTACGCATTTTTTAAATACCAGATGTAAAATCATGGAGCGTTATAGACATATTTACATTGAGATGAAACCAATTTCTAAATCATTCTAGTATATAAATTCGTTAAATTTTCATTCAATATAATTCATGCGTAAAGTTTTTACTAGCAATTTATAAGCAATATATATTGTTAGCTGATTCCTAGGTGGAATATCAATATACCAAACGCATGGTGATGGGGACTGGGGTATGGGGAGTAGAGGAGATTGGTGGTTGTTGATTGGTGAAAGGAGGTTAATAAAATGTCTTGAGGTAATCTTGCCATGTTAACTTATAGACTTATCCTAAAATCATTCAGACCTACCTTTATTTTTAAATTTCCTTTTACTATTTTATAGTATTTTAGTATTAGATTGGGAGGTCCTTGTATAATTAACATTTTTGCTTTTTTATATTTTGCGTAGATTTTCATTTGATTATACATCTTATAAAGTGCTATGACGATCACAGTTAAATTACGAAATATCTCATTGACTCCATTTTGCAAAATAATAAATTCATATACGTATTTTGCCAAATTCACAATGATTTCTCTTAGTGAACGCTTTATGAATGGTGGTATTTACCGGGAAACCTTACTTTGTTGTCTGGACTGCTCTTGGCTGAGAAAAGCAAACAACGTTTTCAAAACGTAAGCAACACAAAACACTTTGAGTGTGCTAATCCTGGAATCAAAACAAGCAGTTTCTAATTAGCTACTAATTGAGCCGGTGATAACTTTATGAATGAAGTTTCTTTCAAACCAATTGCCCCAGAATGCAAACAAAACTCCTCCACTTAAAACAATCCCGCGTTTCCTTAAATTTAGAGTGTCTAGAGAGGCTGGTGCTACACTCTGTTTTATATTTATAAGACATCTAACAATTTTGGATTTATTGCACTTTTTAAGAAAATATCCTAATACTTTTAAAACTAAAATTTGAGAAGCTGAGTGGGGTAAATTTTGCATGAATCATTTATAATATGTACCATTATTTTTGCAACAATTTTTAAATATTAAGTATTTTGTATTGTTTCATATATTTATACCAGTCAATTAGAAGAACTGAATTTAATTTGGAATCGTGATTTTGTTATACATAGTAATAACCTATTCAAAATGCTGCATGATGTTTCATTAGATGATATAAAAACGTTTAAAATTTTAGCGTTAAAAGTCGAAGGTTTGAATATTGGTGAAATTTCGAAATCGCCATGTTATTCAAAAGTTTTGTAAACATTTTACGTCCTGAGAGAAAATTTACACCAAAATGCAAACACATGCTAGCACTTCCGTAAGGAAAAGTGTGAAAAAAACAATTTCAATAATTATTTGAAGTGATATAGTACAATATTTACAAAAAATTATATGACTGCGAATTTTGTTTTGTTAAAAATTGTGTATGGATTATTGATATGAGCTAGAAATATATTAAATTAAATTAAATTAAATTCATCACGTTAATTTGCTTCCAAACAGAATTAATTTAAAATTACTAAGTGGGTTATAAATATGAAGCGGAGTGTAGTGTGAGAAAATATGTCTATGAATTTTATGATTATGATGACTAAATCGGCGCCGTCCAAGGCGCCTTAGCCTCTAGAGACGTTCTCATTTTACGGTTTCTCGAGATCTAGATTGGTCGGGAATGTGTGCTGAGGCAAGTAGAGTTGTACAATTTCAGTTGAGGCGTGCAAAAATATTTGCATTTATGGCACTCAGGATGGAATCCAGGAGGAATTTAAATTCGATTAGAAGTGTCTGATTTTCTGTTTTATCGCATTATCCACTTTCCGGGGGCCGAGAGAATCGGGATCGGGAAGCACGGCCCAAGTTTATAGGTGAATGAATTTTGAACAGCAGCCCGAAGTCTAGCTGCTAGCAGACGCCTCGTAACCCATTTACGCCTTCAGCAGAACTCTTTGGGGAGAGCTCTTAATTCGCATCCGAATCTCCGGCACACATACCCGGGACCCGTAATACACTCAAGAGGTAATGGTTTGAATTGGCAAGAGCTCAAAAAAATTGTTTTTGGAAAATGACCCGAAACTCAGCCCTAAACAGGGCCGCACTAAAGGTGGCGGAAGTGAATTATGGCGTTCCCAATAAACCGAATAAATGATCTGAAAGCGAATAAATGTATGAAAAACATTTCTGCCGATTTACACTTTGCAATGGCTATTATGCTGCCGAGGGTACTTCGCGCCCGTGTAAATATCACTTACTGTTCGCCGCTGTAGTTTGCAGATATTGCCGTGATTTACGAACTGCGGTTCATTTGAGTGCAGCTATTAGATATAAGGTCGAAGGAGTATTTTGCATTTAATAATCATAAATAACATTGAATATTTTGTGTAATATAATATTTACCAATAGTGTAAATTTAATATAAAATAAAGAGAGTTTGTAGTCATAGTTATTAGTAACATACATATACCTATAATTGAACATACATTTATTTATAAATAACAAACTGATTCAATAGTTTCTAATGTTGCTGAAATTATAGCATGAATCTTAACTTATCTATTCCGATGCAAAATAGTTCGCCCACCCGCTTCTTGAATGAGTTCTTGTAAAACAGCAAAACCACATTATCTTTTTTGAGATAATTCAGAGCAAAATTTTATACTCAGTTTTAGGCTTATTATATATTTATCTTTTTAATAGTTGTCTTACTGGAAAATATAGATATTCACTTTCAGAAAACTTCACCGGAGATCGAAGATGAAAGCTCTTTCTGCAGGTGCAAGAATATTACAAAATTTATTTATATTGATGATTTTACCTTAGCCGTATGATATAATTAAAACGATTAAAAAAAAATAAATAAAATTTATAGGGTTAGGAGTAGTAGTATTTTTTAAAAGATCGATTTATATATGTATTAGTATTTCTTTTGCTAAATCAATTATTAAAAAATTACAACGAATCTTATTTTGTATGAAGTTTCACTTCTGTCGAGAGTTCCGAGAGCCGCACTTTTCTTAAAATATATATAATGTTTTGAAAATATGCTAAGAAATTTCCCAGTTCCAATGAATACTTATAATTTTAAAGATAACAGATAAGAATCATGGAAAATTTTTATCAAAACTATTATACATTTTCAAAACCGGTGACCATTATGTATTTTTTAAAAATCTATTCGACGGATCTATAAGGAAATTAAGTGCGTTGTTCTTTAAAAATTTATTTAATTAAACTCTCTTTGAAAAAAGTTATTATGTAGGTATGTTTTTGACGAAGTGAACAACTTTTTATATCTTGATATTACAGATTAAGGAATCAAAAAACTACAAGGTAGCTTACTTTATTTCCGATAATTTACTTTAACCAGAGCTCTAAAACATTCTTAAAATAGGTCGAAGAAAATGATTGCTTAACTTGCCGGTCACATGGCGGAAAGTGCAACAAATTTCAGCTTTACAACTTGTTGGAGACTGTTGAAAGAAAAGGGGTCACGAGAGGCGCTTACCCTACGCCTACGTACAAAAACTACAAACGTAACTTTGCGCTTTTTCCATAGAAAAATCGCATTAAATTTGTCACATACAGGAAAGATTTGTGGTAGTTCAGAAAGTACACCAGAAATTTTGAGCAGGTAATCCTCTTGATACTAATTAAATTAGAGCCCCCATCGGAGGGTATAAAAGACTGCGGAACGTGAAAAGCGTTTCAAAATCATTTCAAAGTTTTATGTCGTGGCGGTGTTGAGTGAATTCATAGCGCAAAAATTCGGAGCTCTAGAAGTAAAAAATTGCAGCCTTCGGGCTCATTTTCGCGCATTCTTGATCGAGTCCTTGCATTTAGTTTTCGCCACGTTTAAATGTCCCAGAACCAAGGATTTTCGATTCATCTATAGTTCCATTCGGTTAGTTAAAGTAGCCATTGTGCCGAAGTTTTCAAGTGCAAGAATTGGTCCCAATTGTATGGATGAAAACACCCTTCGCAAAGGATTTCCATAAATTGGTCTTGCTGCAGAGGACTCTGAGTTTGGAATCAGAAAGGGACTGAGAAAGCAAGTGTTTGTGCTGAAAATCGTGTTAAGTTTTGAACTCATGAATAATTTTGCATGCAAAAATATTACTTCAATTGAGTGAAAAGTTTCAAGAGGTCTATGAAAGCATTCGACTTTTTCGCTTTACATACATATATGTATTGTATACATTTCTAAAAAACATGGATTTATGAAGACGCAATCTTTCGGATAAAACATAATCTTCCATTAATATTATGATTTCCAAAATATTTAGCAGGCAAATCTCGCAGCCCTGCCTTATTCAAAAATCAAAAATGTTCTATCATATTATGTCGAGGAAATAAAATAATACAAGGAAAAAGATTAAACAGATTCATGTTCAATACAGACTAAAATGCATGATTTTGGAAAACGATATGAATATTTTTTTCTTAACACTATTATTCCTGTCCAAAATCTTTAAGCATATACCTATCAATTTAATTTTAACACAAATTTTGTTCAAAAAAAAAAAAAAATAGAGCTTTTAAAAATCCCAAGTAGATATCTTCAAAATCCCAAATAGATATTTTCAAAATTTTAATAATTCTCTCTAATGTTTCTAATTACGGAAAATAATAATTTATCATGCAAAAATTATTTCTGTTCAAGAAAATAGCAGAAGCAGAAGAAATCTTCCACAAATAATTAAAACATTCTGTTAAGTAATCTAAATTGTTTATTCATTAAATGATTACACAAATTTATTACGAAAATAATATAAAATGCTTTATCCAGCTTCTCGTTTTTTCTTTATTATCTCAATTAAATTCTGTAAACAGAAAGCAGATGAATAAAACTGCTATGAAGTATTGATAATATTAATAATTGTTTACTAATTTGTTCTTCCAAATCAAACTTGAATTAACCGTTTTTTGCATCATCTGCGGAGAAATATTTCGTCCTGTCATAGTACACTTATATTCTTATATTTTAAAGAAATTTAAATTACCAATTAATATGGATAATGTTGACACCAAATTCCATTTTTCTATAAATTTCTATCATTCCTAAAATTCTGTTGAAACCATAAATCCTCCAGAATTATCGATTTTTTCAAATGTATCCACTTTTTCATACATAAATACACATTGAAAATAACAAAGCCAAAGACGAAATGAAATTTAATAATATACGTCACTGAACATTGATAGGAAACTAATTCAATTTAACAACATCTGGCATTCGGGGAATTGTTTCGATCAAACATGTTTCAATTTGAGTTAAACAAAAATTTGCTCAGTTTTTTTACTTTAAAATGTTTTAAACAGAATCGTGTTTAATACAGAATTATTCGTGCAAACATATTTCTTTTAAACAATGTTGTCTTAAATTCAAATGTGAAAAATTGTCATTAAGGATTTTCTACAAGAATCGGATGGTACCGGTATCGTTTTCTTTCATGGTATATGTGAACAAAATATTGCCGACTAAATTTGTAGAGGCTCGAATTTTTATGAAACGTCCCTTGTCCCACCTTGTTTTGTTACTTATTAATTAGTTTCGAATGCAAATTGAAAGAGAAGCGTATATTCAATTAAAATATCCTATCACGTCTATAATTATTACCTAAATTGTTTTCTCTAATGTTACTTATTTTAAGAGATAACTCAAAAATAGTCCATCAAAGTTCACCGTGTCCATATTAATTTTTAATTGCTATCACTGAGAAAAAAGAACTATTTAGAATAAACAAAAAAGCGGGTCAAATCAAACATTCGTACATTTGGAAATGCTCCAATAGTAAACACGTTTGCTTTCAAACTCTTTGAATGTTCAATCCAAACGTCTTGACCGTCAACAAATTTTGCATTTATAACAAAGGTGTTTACGTTTGGGTTAAACATTTCGCAAGTTCAAATAATCGAAAGCAAAAAAACTTTCAAATTAAATGTAGCGCGTTCAAATCAAACGCATTCAATTTTTGAAAATGAATTCGAATATCTTTTGAATCAAATGTTCAGCGCGTTCAAATTAAAAGCCCTAAATCTTCAAAACGAATGCAAAAATTTTTGAACCAAATGTAACGTGTTCAAATCAAATACGGCCAATTTTTTTGAATGAATGTGAAAATCTTTGTCACAAATGTTTAGCGCGTTCAAATCAAATACTCTAAATTTTCAAAATGAATGCAAGAATGGTGAAGTGAATGGAAAAAACGATTTTTATTTGATATTATATATTACATACATATACAATACATATTACACAATTTTCACTTAAAACTATCTTAAATATTTTAAGGTAATGATGAATACAAACCTTTTAGAATTAGGAAAAACCACGCCTTGCCTCCACCAAAAAATGAAATGTAACAGGCAGGCAATGCACACTTGGTTAAAACCCTTTTTTTCAGAAAATTATGAAAACAAAATTCCCGCACCTTCACATTAATACGCAGAACATTTGGTTTAAATGTGTTTTTATTTTGGCTATAAGAAGTTAAACGTGTAAGCATTCAGTTCAAACGCGCTGGTTTTTTATAAATGTGTTTTTCGTTTGAATTACTAACTCTAAAAAAATTAAACGTACAAGTATTTGTATCAAACGAGCTGACTTTTAATTTGAATGTGTTTTTCGTTTGTTTGAAAAAATTAAATGTTAAAGTATTTGAATCAAACGTAATGAGGTTTGTTTTAAATTTTGGAGTATTTAAAAAGACAGTACCAAAATCAAAAATTCAAAGGTTTGATTCAAATTTTTTTTTTCAAAATTGCGAATTTTTATAAAATCGTTTTAATTGAGCACTTTCCGTCCGATTGACTTGAATGAAAAGTTTTTGAATCAAACAGTATTTTCTGTAAACGTGCAGTCAAACGCTCATGACTTTTGAAATAACAACTATTTTTTCTTTTAGTGTAATGACCAGGATAATCGACTACAATTTAGTAAGTAATTTTTTCCGCGAGATTGAAATTCTGAAGAGTGAAGTACATATAAGCGAAAGCAAATCTTGTTACCATATTTTTGTAATGAATAATATTATAACAATATATGTATGTACATAAAAACTTACTACGCAAGATTAAAATGATAACATTCTATACGGTTTCTACGTGATAAGGTCTCAATTTTATGTTTGACCTAAGGACCCCAAGGAAAACTTTAAATAGGTTTTGTAATTGCTTCATACTCCAGATGGGAATTCAATTAGGTAACTTAACTTTCACTGACAAAGTGACATTCGAGAAAAGTGAAAACAGCAAAAACCATTTAGCGAGGCACATCTAAACTTAGGTCATGCTTGTAAGTAATCCAATTAGTTTGCATAGTGTTCTGAAAGGTTCTCTTAAGAATGCGATACTCTGGTAAACAGATTAACGTTGAGCTGACTCTAACAAGAGTGCTTTCTGCAAGCACACTCTCTGCTTAGATGTTTGGTCCAAATTGTGTAAACAATTCATTGATTTTAATTAAAGTAACACTAAAATTTTCTGAAGTTTTCAGAATTCCAAAATGAATGAAAAACCACCTCCCACTGTAAAATGTACTCTTAACTCAAGTGTTAAACATAATAAACAAATTTGGTCTGTGCAAGATTTTACTTTTCTTATGCATCAAATTGAAATGTGAAAATTCGTGAGAAGTTCTATCTATGTCAATCATTTCAGAAGTTTTTCTTTCCAGTTCACGGTCAACTTTTATTCTAAAAAGTTATGAGGATATTAATTATCCTTCTTTAATAAAATAAATTAAAAGAAGTGAATAAAAGTGTTGTGAAGTGACCTAGTAAACATTATCATTATGTTCTTATTTAAAACAGTTTCCCTTTAGCTTTTTCTCAATTGAAATACTTTTTAATTAGCATGTAAATTGAATACAAAATAATCGTTTGTACAAACCGAAATTTCTTTTAAACAAAAACAAAATTTCAGCTTGAGAAAAGTATAAATGAATTCTCATTCTATTCAGTCGAGTGATCTCATTTGAAATAACTAAAAAAAGTGTAATTTAATTGTTTTAAAATTTTACAATTATGTATTATATACCTATTTTTTAAAAAAATCTAGCACTTTGTGCGTATAAAATTGCAAAATAAAATTAATTATTTACGTGTTCGTGACTATACCTATTTAAAATATATTTGATTACTTTAAGTTATTTATATTTAATGTATTTGGTTCGTCTGGCGATTTGTAGTATGCTGATAATGCTTTATAAAACTTAATTTAATTAATTAATTTACTGTGTTATAAACATTAAGCGGACATAATTTTTTTTTTGTGGAAGCTTGTATAACTTGTTAAATACAAAGTTTTTTTAAAAACTCCCAAATTTAACGTAATGAACTTTCGGTAACCAGAACTAAAATGCACCAATTGCGGAATTCAAAACTATTCAAATTTTTATTGGTTTTAGTTCCGATTATTATGTTTATTAATACTCCCCGTCATTGATCAAAATTTAGAAATCAAAATTACAGAGCCAATATGTAAGATTTATGCGATTCCAATGAAAGAGTTTTTAAAACCAAAATTGTTATAGTAAGGTTTCGAAAATCCCTCTGAACTTTATCAAGACTCGATTGTCCTAATAATATCCGAAAAAAATTATTTAAAGAAGAGAAAATTTATTTGCGAGGATAATATAGTAAAAATAATAACGAATTTTTAAAATTGTTTCCCATCGGAATTTTAGTTGTTCCACGGCGGAGTACGTGCTGAATCAATCTCAAACATTACTGTTAAAATGTTTAAGATTTTTAAGATCTACATATTCTATATGAATTCGATGTGTTCTAAAAGCGCGTCAAATGTTCAAATGACCGAATGTACGAGTTTTCTAAAAAAACGGTTGAAGAAAAGAGTGTTTATATGTAGTTTGAAAATTCAAAAAATGTGTGTTTAATTGATCCATTGATTACCTGCAATTCCGAGCCATACACAGGTCTCTTAACTTCCTCATAGAGTTTTTATTTTACCAAAATTTCAAAAAGGATGTATATTTTTACCTATTGCGCGTTCTCAGGCTAAAGTATCGGAACTACCGCGAATTTTGTTTTAACAATTTAGGACGATATGTAGAACATATACTTAACTAACATTTTATTACAAGGTTGTAAATGAGTGTCCCTCTTAAAAAGGCATGATTTTCTCTCCAGCTCAAAACTCAAAAGGAGCATCGCAGCGCCCTTATTGAAGGATTTCTGTAGTCTTTTGGAAACAAAAGGCTTAGAATCGCTTTTATTTAAATCTCTCAGTAGATTAAATACTCTTTTAGGGTTGGGGATCGGATGTTTTAAAAATAAGCATGTTTTCTGCTGCCATCCTACGACCTCTGTTGCACCTAGTAATTGTTGACAAACTCGACCCTTTCTTAAGCCTTCCGTTCTTATTTTCAGATATTTTCTGGAGCGGTGAAAAGCCTTCCAACTGCTTTAACTTTTCCATCCATTGAAAAGGCGAAGGGGAGGAAATCAAACACTTCAGAGCAGACTGAAATCACCTTTTGTTCAGCGAAGGTGAAGAGGAAGTTGTCATCTCTTCAATAGGAAGCAACAATGGCTAACGAGAAAAAGGATTCTTCGAGGGTAAGTAGCAAACAACAAAAATTTCAACAAAAGCCGTCCTCATTACGAATCCCAATTCTATATGCACATATGCTCGTTATGGTGACACACGGGCGATATTTTGCTTTTCTTGGTGCTCCAAGTGGTTTCCTTACTGTTTCGCGTCCAAATTGGATATACAGGGAAATATTTCAAGGGATCCTACCGCTCCACACCCGAAGTTGTTTATTTTGAAAATGAGGACTAATCGCTTCCCCCATAATCTCTTCCTCCCACGCAGGTTGGCGTTCAGATTGACGCCCCGTCGCCCACCCCCGATAAAGGACATTATGACGACGGCCCCATGGGGATGATGGCTCCTTTGAACCTGCCCCAGCCACTCACCTTGGAGGAAAAGAAATTTTTGCTTGCCGTGGAACGAGGCGACATGGCGAACGTTAGAAGGTAAATTTAAAAACAAAATTTTTTTCCCAAATTTCCACCTAAGAGATAGACGCTTATGAAATTTACCTAATCCAGGTGGGCACAAGTGTCGAGAAAAAGGATGAATTTCCCAATTTTCTCATAACAGTTTAAAGGCTCCTGTTTTAAATACGATTATATCCCAGAACGATTTTTTGGGGAATATTCCTTCAAGGAAAAGGCTTTAGAAAACCTTTAGTTTAAAATGGGGCAGAAGAATTCCCATCACGCTCTCTTGGTCACTTCGAAGTCACAGAAGTGCCTAAGACGGGTTTTGTAATTCTTTACGTGAACGAACGACACCAACAGTGCCTTTTACCATTTGCCAGCTTGCTTTGAGCTCAGCCAGTTTATTTTACTTGCTAGTGAGTACTCACCCTAATAACATTAAATGACTTTTGCGCTGATAAGCCCCTGGGCTTAATAAAAGTACCTACACATGTGAGGGCATATGTGGAAGGCTCAGACATTCTGTAGAAGTTAAGCCCATATTAGAAAAGTTTAATAAGGTTTGATCAGGGATTACTTTGCTTGGTGACTCGTTAAACTGGTGTTATTTTTGGACGTCGTTCCTATTACGTTTTACTTTTACATATTCAATTTATAAAATAGGCACAGAAATATGTAGGTGCATCGATTTTTCAAAGTAAGTATTCTGGGGTACTGCTAAAGAATACCTTACAAATTGAGGTACTGGCATTTCAAATAAAATTTCATTTTTAAACAATCGCAAACGTTTTCGGTATATACATAATTATTACAATTTATTTTTTATTATATATCTCATTTATTACATTTTGCATCCGGACAGAAAATGATCATAAATTAAAACTGGGTCTAGTGTTTACGCCCTTTTTTAACCTGCTTTATTTTTAAGCCCGTTCGAATCGAATCGAAAATTAATTTTTGGACAAATATTCCCTAATAAAGTTTCTAAAACTTTTATAAGTTAATTTAAGTAACCTTTGGCTTTAGTTAATTTTTTCTTTCAAAGTACTTAGTACTTAGAATAATCCGAGAGAAATCCAATCGAATTATTTTGATTTTATAAGCGGAAAACTTAATGAAAGACAAAGATCACTGAAATAAAGTTATGAACATTTTAGTAAGTTTTTTAAGGAATTTTTGTCCAAAAAGCTCAAGCTTTCAATTCGATTAATAGGGCATATGTAATATACATAATACAGTAATAATATTGTTCGAAGGCCTGTGTCTTCCTGATGGAATAATTTATCAAATAAAGAGAATAACATATAAATCCTATGTAAAACCAAATATTATTATTATCAATTAATTAAAATTTAATCAACGAATATATAGTAAACAATGAATTTTAAAAAGTGTGTATAGAGTGGTTAAAATATTAGTTCTTCACAATCTGTGATTAAGGAGAAAGTGCAAAGTTAACCTAGATATTAATAAAATAATCAAATTATAGTATATGTACAGTGAGGAGCAAAAGTGGAAGAATGATCCACACTTTTGCTTTTGAATATCTATTACAAAGTAATGGAAAGGCTGTATATTCAGAATATGTTGCTTTTAATTTTTACTTCATCTAAATACCAAGAAAAATCACAATTATGTCGAAGAATTCCATTCTTCCACTTTTGCACCACACTCAGCGTACGTGAGCATTTCGTAGTTAACATTATTTTAACAAGCGTTTTGCAAGCCAATCGAGTGAGATAAGTTGTTTTCTAAAGAATGTTAAAAGAAATTGTGAAAATTTGCATTTTAATAAGAGTGCTAATTCAAATTTTAAGTCATGAAGCTAATTGCAGTGCACACTAGGAAAACTTAAACCTTAAACTTTCTCGTGAAGGCAAATTTTCAGAAATGATTGCTGAGAAATGTAAATTAATTCATAAAACAATTCAAAAAATTCGAAAATGTGCCAGTGAAGACTTTCCAAAAGACGGGAAATGGCTCTATGTAGGATTAAAAAAAACTCCTCAGAAATCTGCTTAACAGATCAGTAATGAAGTTTAAGTTTTATGCTATTATAAACAGCTTTTATGACATCCATATATTACTACCTCTCCTCTCGGTGCATGGTTCTTAACACCCATCCTCTTACGTGAAATTAATAAATTGACTCTGTCATGGCCAATATACCGCCTGACTGTATCTTTACGTTATGCAGTTGCGGTCGATTCATAAATCCTATAAAAGTGATTTTAAATTGTGGGAATTCGTCCTATGTAAATATAAAATTTTAATTAATAAAGTTTTCTTAAATATTTTTATAAAATGTCGACATACGCGATCCGGATAAATACATTCTGTCTTTCTACTTGATCTGGGACCAGCAAAACGTTCCTCTACGTTTTGTTTAAGAAGCATAACATCACCTTTCTCAATGCTACTAAATGCCCAAATGTCGCTGTAATCCAACGATTTCAAATTCCACACTCAATTATTATTCCTAATATTAATACCTTATAAATTTTCTTAAGTTATATTTTCACCAAAACGTTTTCTGTTCTGTTAGAAACGCTTGAGCTGACGATTAGTACTATAAGCATTCAAGAAACGGACTTTTATATAAATCTAGTAACGATATTATCCTGTTTTATTGTAATTGTCGCAGTTGTTTATTTATATTGAAAGCAAAAAAAGACATTGTCTTGGAAATGTGTTTAAAAAGCTGAAAGCTGACGCTAATATGTATCTTGAAATTCCATCATACGTTTATTTTTTCATTGGCAAATATTTTTCTGGTACCTATAAGGTTATTATGCACTTCTTATTTTAACACAAATCAAAAAATGCAAATTGTATAGCACTAGAGTCATACGAAAGAAAATTCATGCTTATTATTTAATTTATTTAATTTTATGATAATAATTGCAAAAATCTAAAGGCAATGATATCCTCCAAAATGAATACTCTTAAACAGAAACGAAAATTGAAGCATTATATACATATGTATATGTATATGTATTTATTCCTCTATAGTTTTCTGGTATCCAAAATTCGAAAATGGTGACGAAAAACCCATGCTTTACAGACGACATATACTCTGACGGAAACGTAATTATTGGACATGAAAGTAAACGTCAATTTTGATGTATAACGTTGAAGTCGAAAAAATGGTAGGAATTCATACGATTAAGAAAGCTTGCGTCAACATTTTTGTATAGCTTATTTTTTGCTGAAGTTCGACGTTACGAAACAGGTTGCGCAAACTACGAGTATGTCTCACGTAAACGTTATTTAGTACGTCAATTTTAGTTTTATTGGGTTAGAAAAGCTGTTGCATTGACACAGCTTAAATTTGAAGTTTATTTGAATCACTAACTTAAAAAAGGGTCAAGTAGTCTAATCACTTTTACTTGCAAATAATTTATATTCATTGGAACTAGGGTTTTAAAATAACTCTAATGACCGAAACAAAATATTAAAACTATTGCGTTTAAAAATAAGTCTTAGTCCTTAGTAAATTTTATCACAGGAAGTGGTGCTCAAAAGACAAAAGTTAGGTGCGTTTTAAATTTGTTTTAATGCTAGTTTTGAAGAATTGTAGCTAAAAATATAAATTTTGTTTTTTTTTTTTTGATTTTCGGTAGAATCGCAAAAGCAACCTGGCATTGGTTATTTATTTATTGAACTTAATATTATTACTATAAATTTATTTATTATTCATTATATTATTATTATTTATGCTATTAGTAACTGTCACAAGTTCATAGTAAGTCAGTCATTGGCTCTGTTGTCAATTCTGCCGAATCGTGCATGGGTACGATCTTGGGCCGAAGAAAGTAATTATTTATTAAATTTTTAGGATTTCTACAGGAGCTCTATGACAATGTGAAACATGCTATGGATGTAATTATTGAATATTTTTAAAATTACATTAATTAGACTTTGCACCAAACTGAAAATATTCAACTATTCGGAATATCTAATACCTGTTGAGATCGGCATGGGCTTTAATGGGTTAAATAGAAATAACTAAATATAAGGTATGAAGCTCATGAACGTGATTGGCCAAAATTAAATCGTCAGCAAACTTACTCTTATACAATTATACATATGTTATGTAATTTTTACTGTCCCGAAGTCTCAACATTCCTCATTTCAAAATTTTAAAACAATTACAAATGCTTTATTCGTCGAGCGTACGAATATCATTTTGCAAATTACTGTACGATAATTGTTTATAATAATTAAAAATAATCAATAAGGTTATATCCTAATAGTTTTGAATCGATATAGAAAGTAATATGTGTCTACAGCACTATATGCAGTGTAGACCAACCGGTGGAGGCGCTTGTTGATTTTCAAAAGCAAATGCTTTAAATTGAAAAATGTTATCAGTTTTTAGAAAATCTCGCCTTTTCAAACAGCTGCATTAAACCTATTTGCTTCTAAAATTAACCATAATTAATTAAGATAGAGTAAAAGAAAATTTATGTACTTGTAACGTGTTCATATTTATTTTATTATAATGATATAATAAAAATTAATATTATAAAACATTATGTATGTAGATTTATTTAATTTTTACGCTTTTTAAAACAGCTTTTATGACGTCCATATATTTCTAACTCTCCTAATGGTATACGATTTTTAAAATGCATTACTTTACGTGTAATTAATAGGTTGACGCTGTCACGGCCAATTCCACCTGATCGTATTTTTATGTTATGTAGTTGCGGTCGATTCTCAAAGTATATAAAGGTGATTACAAATTCTCGGGATTCGTACTGTAAATATATTATATTAATTAATTCTTTTTTTCTCAAATATTTTTAAGAAATTTCAACATACAGGATCCGGAAAGATAAATTCTGTCTCACTGTTCGTTAATTCCCCACGTTCCGAAACGTCTTGTTTAAGAAGCAAAGTATCATTTTTGTCATAGTTACCAAATGCCCAAATGTCGCTATAAGCCATGCCCTTTCCCTCTGCACAGAGTGTGCACAGAGCTATCACAACGAGCAACAGAACTTTCATCTAAAATTAAAGTGGCAAAAAACGATTTCAAATTCCACACTCAATTATTATTCCTCATATTAATACCTTATAAATTTTCTTAAGTTATATTTTCACCAAAAAGTTTTCTGTTAGAAACGCTTGAGCTGTTGATTAGAACTAAACACTCAAGAAACGAGCTTTTATATAAATCTAGTACCGACATTATCCTATTTTTCATTGTGATTGTCGCAGTTGTTTATTTATTTTGAAAGCAAACCAAAGGCATTGTCTTGGAAATGTTCTTAAAAAATTAATAGCTATGACGCTAATATGCATCATACACTTATTTCGTAGCAAAAGATCAGATAGCATTTTCAAAACCATAAATTCCTTCTAGATCTTTAAAGATTATATTTTTGGTTAAATCAAAATATATTTTTAACGTTGTTTTACAGTTTATGTAAATTATCTGTTATCTAACAACATATTTTTAATGCAAAATTTCTTCTTTAGAGAAATTGTGATCGAAAATAACGTCATTGTACAGACCACATATCCTCTGACGGAAACGTATTTGTAGTCTACGTATTATTCGTATCTTAATACGTAATGAACGTACGTTGCTTTTTCTTTTACAATACTCTTACGCTTGCGTAATTGATAGCCTGCGCAAATCGATAACTTCCTCAAAATAGTGCTTAAATGTAATAACCATATCAAAAATTCACATTCTTTTTCTATAATATATTTTATAAATATCCCATCAATTATTGTGCCGTATTTCATAGTCGGTATAGTGGGACTTGTCGTTGAAGTTTCCTTTTAAAAATTCACACACATACGTTGAGAAAATTTACATCGCGCATTATGCCATCGCACAAACGTTTACAGTGTTTTCTAAGAACAACGTTTACGCATAAAAATGTTTTAAATTCGATTTTTTTTTCAATATTAGTTGATTGACATCAACCATGACCTAACATACGGACGTCTTACGTAAACTCTTTGCAAGTTTGCGTAAACATTTACGTAGTTAATATGTAGGTTCGACGTTACGAAGCGGGCTGCGCAAACTATGAGTATATCTCACGTAAACGATTTTTAGAACGTCAATTTTAGCTGGTATTATATTAGAAAACTAAACAAATTGTCAAGCATAGTTTAATAATTCTTCAAAATTTTGAATTTTACGTCATTTCTGGGGTAACTAAACGGAAAATTTTGCGTGAAAGTTATAAAGTTATATATTTTCGAAAATCGCAATTAAATTTGCTACCATTTGAATAATAGATTTAGCTCAAGACAAATCAGATAAAAACTTGAAGTCTGTGAAAGTGACGTCTTGTCAATTAGTTATCTGTATTTTAGGATAGATTATTCCAGTTTTGGGACGTGTGCCAAATCATAATTTTAAAGATTTTGTATGTCAAGTGACAGTTCGACGTGCTAGTTCATTATCGAACTTTTGCATATTGAGAAAAGCACGACTTTATTCCAATGATAGCTGAATTAATTTCATTCGAATATAAAAATTAAGAAAATATTCTGTCAGGGAAAAGCAATTGCTATGAATTGGCACAGATTTAAATATTTAATAATGTGTTGGGAAAAAATTCGAAATAATTAATTGACATAGGATATCTTAGAGAAAATTGCGTTACTTATTAATTTTCTCTACTGGCGTTTTATTAACTGATACTTAGTTGATATTTCCACAATTTTCACGATGCCTTTTGCATAATTTGTATAGTTTGAATTTGTCTTTCAAAATTTGAAATTCGTTTTACCTCTATAGGGATGTCATTCATTTCATTGTATTTTTTAACACAATACACTTTATTTGTATCTTTTATTATATTAATTCTCCTGAAGAGAAGATCGATAGTTTATCATCAACAAGTATCATCCATCGCTTAGGGGTAAGATATTAAAAATATGATTAAGAAAATTTGTAGTTGCCGTGCCCTCTTGATCCGCAGTGATTTTTGGTGCTTCACGACATTAACTAAGTGTTTCCATATTTTGTTTTTAACATTCGATGACAATGTACAAGATATTAATTTCTGAAAAATTTCTAAAAATACATTTAGTATTTTAAATAAAAATAATAAGATATGTAAATACTTCCAAAAAAATTTCGGACAACAAAGTATAACTATATTTTGCAAATCTCGCATGAACACTATTTACAAGTTGAGATTTATGTATTTGGAAAAGTATTTTAGATGATATGTTAATATATGCTGGAAAATTAAATATTCACCTATAACCTACAACTGGAGCGCTTTATGCCGAAAATGCTTGGCTACACTAACACCATATAAAATTTGAGCCTAAACTAAAATTTCCATCTCGGACGCTCTTTTTATCAGTGATGCTTTCCTTTTTAGCATAAATACGAGTATATGCTCCGATTTTTGGCTTATCAACCTAAAACCATATTCCTCTTTTTTGCGCGCCGAGACACAAATCTTGGTAATATATTCCTATAATTCAGGTTAAATAAACTGAGGACGTGCAGAACTGCTTTAAAGTGTATCTTACACAGCATGTTTTTTTTTTTGTTTTGAGTTAGGAAGAAAAGCCAAAGCCATTGGACATTTCCATTTTTAAGAGTGAAAGTCGACCTACGTTTTATTGCAGTTGAAAAATTGCCATAGAAAGTGGTAGACATTTATCAGCTGAAAATAGGAAAAGCTACGTGGGGTTTTGCTTTTCAAGAGCTGAAAATGTGTAGCAATGTCATAGGGGTTCCTAAAGTTTGGTAGAAGAACGTGGCAGTCATAAAAGCCGACATTTTTTATGATTAAAATCCGGTCGGTTTTCTTATCCAGCTCGAAAGCCTTGAAAAACAAGAAAAATGAATTATTATGCAGGCATATTCTGACGCAGCAAAACACCCCTGTGACAGCAGATTGCGGAAATCGAGCTCATCCCCTGGTTTTAGCATGTCACGTGATTTAGTATAAAGGCACGAACTAAATCGTATTCAATATTTTTCAGAATACTTCAAAAGGCCCATCGGAAGCAGCACATAAACGTGAACTGCATGGATCCGCTGGGTCGTGGGGCACTGACACTTGCCATCGACAGCGAAAATCTCGAGATGGTGGAGCTGCTCATAATCATGGGGGTGGATACGAAGGACGCCCTTCTGCAGTCCATCAACGCTGAGTTTGTGGAAGCTGTTGAATTATTACTGGAGCATGAAGAATTGATTCACGCCGAGGGGGAGCAATACGTGAGTTTTCGAAAAAAAAATAAAAACTTTATCCCTCCAATATGCCAGCCGTTGCCGTAGAACAATCTCACACACAGCCAAAATCTTAAATTTGCAGAGTTGGCAAAAGGTTGACATCAACACGGCGGTATTTGCCCCCGATATAACTCCACTGATCCTTGCTGCTCACAAAAATAACTATGAAATTTTGAAGATTTTGTTGGATCGAGGAGCTGCTGTACCAACCCCGCATGATATTCGGTGATTTATGCTTCGAATATTAATTTTTAATTCAGCTCTTATACGCTGCAGGTGTTTTACAGGTGTGGCTGTGAGGACTGCATTCGAATCAGTTCCGATGACGCCCTCAGACTTTCGTTGTCTCGAGTCAACATGTATAAGGCCCTGGCGAGTCCTTCGCTCATCTCGTTGACATCGACTGACCCTTTGTTGACAGCATTCGAACTTTCATGGGAATTGCGAAATTTAGCTTTTACTGAACAGGTTTGAACACAAAATCTCTTACACATGTTAATTACCCATTTATAATAGCAGCATTTTTTCATTGTCCTATCTGGTTCAAGTTAGCAAATTTTACATTTAATTGAGTTTTAAAAGCCCTCACGTATATCAAGAAATTAAAATTTGTGAAAACTGCATCAAATTGCCATGATATTTATTATTTACCCATTCAAACTTTAAACCTTGACCTAGATAAACTTTTGAATTGCTAAAATTTTGCAAAGACAGTTGATAAGTTCATACGGTTTATATATTTCAAGAGGGATCAATATCTTAAAATTTTTCGCTTGTGTTTATTTTATTACATTTTGTTTTAATTTATTTTATTATTGATTAAGTAAAAGCGCTCATAAGTCATTTTCCGGATTAAATTGAAAATAATGATAGCTTAATTTTTGAAATTGCTTCGGTTAGCTTAGGCTCTATGATCTATCTGTATTCTGTATTCTGTATCAAATATCTTTGATTTTTTAATTATTTAAAACGTCCATTCTTGTGAGATTACCCTTTATTTACTTCCATGAAATGTTGGCTAAACTTTTAAAATAAGTAAAATTTCGCTAATATTAAAAAATCTAGTAACTTCTAAAACATTACGTTAATTAGATAACATCATCATTCTAGACAAATATAATTAGAATTAAAATAAGAAA
The DNA here is from genome assembly GCA_951509405.1 of Machimus rusticus. Lineage (NCBI taxonomy): Eukaryota > Metazoa > Arthropoda > Insecta > Diptera > Asilidae > Machimus > Machimus rusticus. The sequence goes on from OX608049.1 coordinate 7,642,110, forward strand.
TATATTTGAAATTGAATTGAACAAAAATTATCAAAATAGTGCATGGTGGGTCAGATAGTGATAAATAAAATAGTATAGATTCGTATTGTTATTTATAGACAAAAATATGACCGTCTATAGTTACTAGTATGTACTTGTTTTAAAGAAGTTTCACCCGCAATAACAATTTTGCGGAGTTGATGAAAAAACATGAATTTTATTCTTCTTTATGGATTTATTTACGTTCCTTCAAGTGTAACATGACCATTATAATTTAGTTAGTGGAAAGCCGAAAAGCTTAGAATGAAAGTGTTGTTTATGTACATATTTTAGTTACAATTCTCTGTTTGAAAAATACGAAATAAAAACCTTTTTAAGCTATGCGAGATAAGAAATTTTAGCCCCAACATGTTGTCTACTAATTTGGTTATTAGAGTGTATAAACATGAAGTTATAACATTGAAAATTAATATAATAAAATCGAATAGTTAGTGAATGTTATAATGTAAGTATTAGGAATATATTCCATGAGCACAAAATTGGGAATAAGCCAGAATTTGTTTTCTCCTTATTTGTTTAAAAAATGAAGATAGTGTCATAACAATTTGCCGGGTCCTGGTGACACACCCAGCGTCAGTCGTGAGGGCATCATAAAATAATAAATAAAAATTTTTTCCACAGGAGTGCAAGGCGGAGTACATGGAGCTGAGGCGACAGTGCCAAAGGTTTGCAGTGGACCTCCTCGACCAGACGAGAAACTCGGAAGAGCTGGCCATTATATTAAATTACGATCCCGGGTCCCCGCCCTACGAGCACGGTGACCGCATGCATTTGGCTCGTCTAGAGTTGGCTATTAAATATAAGCAGAAAAAGGTAATTCCAGTGAAACGTAGCTAGAGCCAAAATGGGGAATTTCTAGAGCGGGTCCTTCTTCGCAGTTTGTGGCTCACCCGAACATTCAACAGCTCTTGGCATCAATTTGGTACGAGGGAGTTCCGGGGTTCCGTAGAAAAACATCAATGGAAAAGTTGCTAACCATCATGCGTGTGGCAGTCCTATTTCCTTTCTACTGCCTCATCTACATGGTGGCGCCCAACTGCAATACCGGGAAACTAATGCGGAAGCCGTTTATGAAGTTCCTGATCCATGCCTCGTCCTATCTTTTCTTCCTCTGTAAGGATAAGACGAGTTTCTCGAGCGGAAGACGCCACGAGATGAGCTCTGACTTATTTTTTTTTTCTTTGCAGTCATCCTCATTTTGGTGTCACAGCGTGCCGAGGACAATGTAATTCGGATGTTTGGCACGGAGGACATGAACCGTCTTCTCACTGAAAGAATGCAGAGGCAGCGAGGCAATGGACCCACCTTCCTGGAAATGATCGTTGTGCTTTTTGTCCTCGGTTTCATTTGGGAAGAGGTGCAGGAAATTTACACTATAGGCATGAGGAACTACTTGAGGAATATGTGGAACTTCATTGATTTTACGAGGAACGTGCTCTACATCTTTGTGGGATGCCTGAGGTAAGACACCGTCACCATCCGTTTCTGATGGATCTGTCTTCTCGGAGAGGAAATTTGATGAGTTCCGATTCGAAAAGCATCTCATAAACCACTTTTGAGTCATTTGCTACACGTTTGCTTCACCAAGTTAATTTCGTAGATTTAATTAATTAATGGTTTACTTGCAGAATTTCGTTCATGTTGACAATCTCAATATCAAATTAGTGTAAAGTACCTACGGATAGATGCCCCACCTTTTAATTTTGTAGTATTTAGTGGTGTGGTTAGGAATTGAAAGATCAATTTTACGCAACCTGTACATATACCTACATATGTAGCTCAGTTAATAACAAATATTAATAACTTAAATTTTTTTATAAACTAGAATTAAGCCAAGCCTAAAAAAAATTTTTTTAAGTTCTTGAATACATAAACGAATAGATGCTTCAATGCTCTAGCTCCTGGGATAGATGCCCTTATGATAAGCAGCACAATTTTGGTTTCATATTTTAATATCTCATTAAAATAAATTAGTATCTTATTAAAATAAGTTACAAGAAGAGGTTTCTTTTTTTTAGATTTCTTTGGCGGCAAAAAAATAATACGAGAAAATAATATGAGATTTTAAATTGGTTTTGTCTTTTGAAAATTAAAATTGGTGGTTCTTGATTTTGAATACAATAAATTCACAAAACATTGGTATGAAAGCAACCTCATACTTAAGTGTTAAATTTCAAAAATTCGAAGTGGCGTCTTGTTAAGCTAAACAGCTAACAGGACAATGTTTTTCATGTTGCAAGCATTAACGAAGAATTATACCGCCGTAGTTATATTTGTCATTGTCGTTAAAAAAGTAATTTGTGCACTAGGTATTTGTAGAAATCTAGAAGTTGAAGCAAACTCCATCTTACTCATCTTGCTGAATTTGTCCCTTCCTTCTCTACTTTTATGATAAGTTTATCAAGGTTAAACTAATTTCCAAGATCGATTAAATATTAATGACTGAAAAACAATGGGTTATATTTCGTCTATCGGTTGTATAAAGTATTTCCTATATAAACTTTTACATCCTCCGTTAACCCTTTAGAGGTTGAATTTTAAAAAATTTTTATTGAGGTGTATAACTCATAAAACGCAACTACAAAGTCTTACCTTGTCCTGCTTATTTTCTGAAAATAATTAATTAAGGGTTACTTCTTTATTAAAATGGTATGAAAATTACTAGAGAATCAATCTTTAAATTTATTTTTGCTCATAGAACTTTGGCCTAAATTTGTAAATAGAAAAGAACGATAACATTTTCCTTTTGTATATTTTACGATTTTCGCGAAAACCATCTCCTCCAGTAATAAGTTATTTGCGTGCACAATTTCGCTTAGAAGTCTGTTCCTCCCTAATCATGAATACATAAAGCACTCTCATTTGGACTTTTAGTGGTGACATTCTTTTCATAATCGGATTTTCGAACTCCTAAGTACGTTTCATCGGATTACAGTCTAGACAGCAATGGAGTTTACTTGCCCTTCGTGAGTTCATTGTATTTTACGATGATTGAATGATGTGAATGTTTCTCTTTCATTTGGGCACCCCTAGACAAAAAACACAACGCACATTATATATTTATGTACACAATGCACAAGTTATTGTATAATAGTAGGTACCTACATAAATTAAACGAATCGATTATGGAATAATGAACGTTAATCTTGTCCATATGAATTGTATGTTAATTACTAGAAATGTCAATCAAGAAGACATGTTGCTACATAATTAATTGCTTTGTATTCTCATTATGAATACATTTGACATACGCGTACTGTCTGAAATAAAATTGTTGTGCTACATATATTTTTAGAAAATTATACACCTTAGTTATTTTCCTTTTAATATCACAACTATAATGAAAAGTGTAGTGGTTCTATTTACACCGTTTGTTTTTGTTTTTAAGGGGTTAAAATAATAATTTTAAACAAATCACGTTTTTTGTTATTTTTATTTTCATATATCATAGTGCCTAGAAAAAAATTAAAAATAAAATAACCAAAAATAAAAGTTAGATGTCTTTCTAAAAAATTATAAAATAAGTCCCAGACAAAACTTCAAATACATTTTGCTTGAAAATGGATATTTTAATTTGTTGTTAAAAATTAATAGTAATTTGCAAAAGAGTAAAATTACTCAATCTAAATGAAAATTGTTTAATATTAAAGCACAGAAAGAGTGAAATAAACTTCGTTATAAAATAATCTTTCGGCCTCCCTATATGTATACATATACAGGTAATTATCAGTATCAAATTTAAATGCGATTATCCATTCAATTTTGTAAAAATTGTTGAATATTGCACAAATATGGCACTAGAAAATTGAAAATTTACAACTTTTTGTTTTATTACCTTCTTATTTTTTTAGGCGAAATATGTATGTAACATATTTTTACTGAAAAAATTGTTAGTTTACTAGGTATACATCGGTGGGTGGTCAAGCAATTGGAACGCATGGAAAAATTTCGATTTTAAACTTTTCTACAATAAGAACTATTGTAGTTAGAAAGTTACTTTTTTGTTTATATGTATTGATATAATAGTGGGTACATAGTATTTTAACAAGGCCCCCCTGCCTTTAATATTTAGTGCACCCCCCTTTGCCTTAATGACAAGGTCAATTTTACATGGCATGTTACTGGTGGAATTGGTGAAGCCTGTTCTTATTTCTGAGGCTTCTTGCCACATTCTAAATATATTTTCTTTAATTATAGGCAACTTGGGATTGGGACGGAGGTAAACAAGAGATTTTAGGGTTTGCCCCAATTGGATTGAGATCCGGGGAATCGCTTGGCCAAGGTAGAAGGGGGATATTTTTTTGCAGAACTGAATGTTTTGACCGATTTAGCCGTGTGGCAAGAAGCCCCATCTTGCATAAAGAAAAAGGAGTCAGTGCTCATTCTGCATTGAACCGCATAAGGAAAAACTTTGCAGAGCGTTCCAATTGTTTGACCACCGACTGTATATCGTAAAAAAAACTGTTGAATATTATTCAAATTTTTTAGAGTGTACTTATATAGGTTATACTTTGTAGGTCTCGGTATCCCATTGTAATAGTGTTCAAATTTAAACAACCTTTCGTGCTTAGCTCTATCTTGAGTCAAGATGAATTAAATTACGATTCCTATGTTTGCAGAGTGCAGCACAATGTGCAATATGCAAATATTGGACTGAATCTGCAATATCCCGGCACTTTCGCTTTTGATTTCTTTCCAGAGTGTTTGCGTACATCCAACAAGTGACCGAGATAAGACGAGATCCGAGGACTGCTTACATTCCGCGGGAGCAGTGGGACGACTTCGATCCGCAGCTGATAGCGGAAGGATTGTTCGCGGCCGCCAACATTTTCTCCGCCCTGAAGCTGGTCCATCTGTTCTCGATCAATCCGCATCTTGGGCCGCTGCAGATCTCCTTGGGTCGCATGGTCATCGACATCGTGAAATTTTTCTTCATTTACTCGCTGGTTTTGTTCGCGTTCGCGTGCGGCTTGAATCAGCTTCTCTGGTACTTCGCGGACCTCGAAAAGGACAAGTGCTACGTTTTGCCCGGCAGGGAGGCCGACTGGGCCGGAAATGCGGACGCTTGCATGAAATGGCGTAGATTTGGAAAGTGAGTTTATTTCTTAAATCAGGAATTAGTCCTAACTATAATGGCCTTAAGGTTCACTAAGATCGTTCGTCTAATTTCCTTAAGCGATTATATCTGTTTGAAAAATTTTTTGACGTGACAACGTCTTATAATTCGATGGAGCCGGCTGCACGCACGAAAAAACATGACTCATGCGGCGTTACCTCGCTCTGAGGCGTTCCATTTAAGGCTTGAAGTGCAAGCGAGAGCGCGGAACGAGCGACAAAGAGGCACAATCGGCCTCCGCGTTCTTATGAGGAAATCTTATTAGAAATTAAAAAGACAATATGAAATCTTATTAGAAATTAAAAATTCAATATGAAAATTCATTATAAATTCTAAGGAGTGGGAACTAGAAGAATTTCCTCTTACATCAACGAAACAATTAGCCTATCCAATAAATTAGAAATTTAATAAGGAACCTATTTGAAATTAAAAAGACTAGGATGTTGTTGTTAATTAAACGAAAATTGTAAGATCTCCTCTTAAGAAATGCATGTTTAAACTTTTTCAGTTAATGCGCAAAATGTGCTGTAAAGTGAGGTGGAGCGAAGTCGTAATGAGTGGCTTATTTAAATTTCTCAATATTTTATTGTTCGGATTTCATTAAAAAGTGCTTAGTGTGACTTGTTAAGTGCGAAATGGCGGAAAATACTGAAAATAACCCCATAACCATTGTTTTTTAATAAACTTACACAACAAATAATACGTTGTCACGTAAACATCGATCGTAAACCGACTTTACAGACAACCAACTTTTTTTATTGGCTTAAATTATGCTAAAAAAAACATCTCAAAATTGATTCACACTGGTCAATAAATTAAATTTTTATTCTTGGTGCCTTAAATGGCACATTATTTCTATAGGATTTTGACCGTAGATTACGAATTCGTAAATTAAAATGCTCGCTCAGCTCTTCTTTGCGTGACAAATTATAGAGTCAAAATATTCAAAAGATTATATTTCGGGCATTTTTAAAATCATTAAAAAATAAGGGTTCATCGTAAAATTTTTAAACATGGCTTAAATGAAAGGCTGAGTCCTAATCTACACACTTGCCAAATAAGTTTTTCAAGAGTGTGCATTTCGAGTGTTCTTTCTTCGTTATCCATTGCATCAAATAATCAGTTTATGGAAAAAAGTAAAATTCACTGATTATTTCGAAATTCTTCAAAGCGTTTTGTATTTTTCTAAAATAGCTTAAGCTTCTGGATAAATCTGTTATTTTGTGGCCAAAATGTCGCATTTTGCAGCATTTAATCTTATTTTTCTCAAAAACGGTATTTGATTGGGCTTTTTCATTTACGAATTGGTAATCAACGGAAAAAATTTTATAGAAATGCTTTGCCAACTTTCAATAACATCAATGTATGAATATACATAACTCAGAAATTTTCTCAGAATTAATTTCTTAGAGCTAATCTGATGCAATTTAATGAAATTAAAATTTCAAACGCGTTTTCCTCGAAGCCTTGTTTTGAAAATCGGCAAGCAGTAGAACGGAAATATGTAGTTTTCATCCGATTGATTTAACATTTTTATTGTAACTTCTTCATTCAATTTTTCTAGTTAAGTACATAGAATTATAACGATTGATTAAAGGATTAATTTTTAAAAATCAAAGTCGTTTTTTTCGTCAAAAACGCGACTTATTTTTTAAACACACGCTATTTTGCGAAAAAATATCCGAAAACCTTAAGACATGACGAATGATTCGAAAAGTGTACAAAATATAGGATAAGGTCATTATAGTTGTTACTATGACCTATACAATCGAATAAAATCTTAAGCTGCCTTAAAGTGTCGGAAAGCCATTATTATTATTATTATTATTATTATTATTATTATTATTATTATTAGTTAAGGCTATTGAACAAAGAAATACTTGATTTTTAATCCTTTCAGCTTGTTTGAATCTTCTCAATCACTGTTCTGGGCCAGCTTTGGAATGGTCGGGCTTGAGAATTTCGAACTGGAAGGCATCAAGTCGTACACCAGATTCTGGGGCCTACTAATGTTTGGTTCGTACAGCGTAATCAATGTGATAGTATTACTGAATCTGCTCATCGCCATGATGTCCAATTCCTACGCTATGATTGATGTCAGTTCAGTTTTATTTTAATTTTTTAATTAACTTAGATGACTTTTTAATATTTTTAGGAAGCCTCTGATACTGAATGGAAATTTGCTAGAACTAAGTTGTGGATGAGCTACTTTGAAGATACTGCGACATTACCTCCACCATTTAACGTTTTGCCTTCGGTTAAGTGGTTAATTCGCCTTTTCAGAAAATCAAGCGCAGAAATAGCTCGAAAGCGATCACTAGTAAGTAGCCATATTTATTATTTCTTTGCATTTGGAGAAAAACTTATTATTTTAATAAAATGAAATAATGTCTATATTTTAAAGATTTTGTTATGCGTTTAGACTGATTTTGCATGATAACTCCGGTGTTTCTTCATCAATTTTCGTGATTGTGCTTTATTTAATAAATTTAATTTAAAAATGAAATCCAAAATTTTGAACTGAAAGATATATTTCTCAGATTTTCTTGAATAAGGCAAAATTGTTGATAACTACCACTCATAAAATATACTCTTGACCTATGACAGAGTAAATGTGGTCTAAAATTTCAAGAAATTTACACTTTAGCACTTGAAAATCCATAATATTGTAATGTTCAATATTCTGAAAATGATTTACTAACAGATAATACAACGAAACTACTCCTTGAACTGTCAGCATAGACAATTAAAAGTTTTAGGACTTTGCTTTGCTTTCTATTTCAAATGATAAAGCTCAATAAATTAACTTTGATAAATTAATCAAAATTTGTTTTTAAAAAAGTTAGGAAAAAGATGTTTGTATATTCCAAACGAATTAATTTTATTTCTTCAAATTTTGAACTTTTAATGAGTTCTGTTTATTATTTCAGTCATCTCTTTGAAGATAGACATTCAAATTTTTTATGCAATATAGATTTATTTACGTGATAGTATTTGAATATTGTATTTTATTTGATTTTAAAATAGTTCCATTTTTCCGTAAATTTTACATTAAAATTTATACCTTTGAAAAGTTAAGATGTGTTTTGTCCAATATCTTATATTATGCTTCAGCAACTACTGCCTCTCTAAAATATAATTTTGCATTTTCTCTGTATGTCCTTGAATATAGTGCATTTGGAGCGAGCAAGTAGCGTTTAAATTACTACTTTCTCTTAACCAAAAAAAAGTTAAATATTGCTTTAAGAAAATGTGCAGTAATATAAGATAACTTCAACATTCTGTTTATGCTACATATGCGAGTGTAATTATTTAATTTCATAATATTCTAGTACCGAAAAGTTCATATATTTTATAAAAGTTCCAAAAGAAAACTCTAAATAAAGGTCTATTTAACTGGTAAAATTCAGATTTTAATTATTATAGACGCTACTATCGGTCTTTTCCGACATTTTAACCGACAATTTTGATTTTAACATTGTAAAATGAGTCTACGAACATCTGTTAAAAACTTGTACATATTATGAAAAGCTTATTGTAATATGGTTTTAAACATAATTCACAAAATGAATTTCAGAAAAGAATGAAGCATAGTGAGAACGTTTACCAGAACATAATGCGAGCGCTTGTTTGGCGTTATGTAGCTGCACAGAATCGGAAACTGGATGAAGCTCCAGTCACTGAAGACGACATCAACGAGGTGAAGACAGAAATCTCGGCCATGAGGTATGAATTGATGGAAATATTTGGACGTAATGGAATGGACGTGTCAAGTGCTTCAAGAAAGGAGAAACGTAAGCACTTGCTTTCTATTTATTTTTCTATAGATATTGAATTTTCGCCCATCTTGCAGCCGTACGTGCAAAGCGTACGAAAATTTGGGAGCGAAGATTAATGCGAGACTTCCATGTTGCACCTGTCCCACCTGATTCAGAAAAGCCAGAAAATGAAAATGAAAATGAGAATGATTCGCAGCATCCTCCGCCCCCGTCAAATGAGGATCCAAAAGACAGATTCAGGAGAATTGCTCGACAGGTCGCTAATGATTCCGTATCTCACAAATGGACCGAGGTAATTCGGGGGGTCACGAAAAATTCACAGATTGGCAGGTGCCACAGCAGGGTGAGTTATACAAATCAGCAGAATTTATTAAAGGCCATAGAAGAGGCACAGAGGTATATTCAGCTTGACTAAACCAATTTGATTTTTATTAAATTAAAATTCTCGCAGGCTGGTGCTGAACAGTCCCCAACCGCGATCAGGAAGTAATTCTCCTGTTCAATTTATTGACGACACAGCTTCGTCGTTAATTGATTTGCTAAGTCAAATAAAAGCTGAAGTCGGAGGACAGACTCAGTTAAATGACAAGATAGGCTCATTGAATACTACGATAAATACGCTGCGAAAAGTTAAACAGCAACCGATTCAAGGGTCGCAAAAGGTTCAAATCCAACCGAAACAATTGCAAGTTGCTGCACAAAAGCAATCAAAACCTATGCAGCATTCCAAGCCGATTCAGCCGTCATCTCCAACGACATCTAGAAAAGTAATGAAGTCACCGGACTTAAGTAAATCTCCAATTCCAGACAATCATAGACCAATATCCCCACCACCGATGTTTTCGAATAAAAATTCCCCTCATCCAGTTTTTGAAAACATGGATAAAAGGTCTGGTAAATGTTCCCCGGTAAAAGAAAATATCCAGAAAATAACGCATAATTTGCCTGAGATAAGAGTAACTAAAATCGATAATCAGCAAGTTCTAAATCCGACTAATTTGATAATGCTAAAAGCTCCTCCTGGAAAGGCGAGGAAAGTGGCGCCCCCAGTGCCACCGGCCCACGATATGTCTAAAATTACGATCAAACGGCCAAGATCACCGGTGCCAAATCAACTAAGAAAATGCGATTCTGTTCCAGAAACCTTTGACCCCCCCATAACTTTTCTTAGTTTGAACGACAGCACTGAAAAGTTGGTTCCGAGGGCGTACTCTCCAGATTCGGACACCAGCACTCTTCCGCCCAACAGTCCACGGCTCACCGAACGCATCCCAGACGTCCAGATGGTGAAACGTAAAGCTGGGTGGTTGTAAAAATTACTTGCCAAACTTATTATAGGTTAAGTAGCGTTTGATTTTTGGAGAAAACATACATGTATTGTATACGTATATGATATTTTGTCGTTGATTTCCGTTGAAGCGAACAGTCCGGTCAGAGGGTGTCACCGCATCTTGGACCCTGACATTGTACGCAACTCCAACTCCTACATAGTTCAATTACCTAGGAGGGTAACACATTTGTAATTATATTGTATTTTGTGTGCCTTAAATTATTCAAAATGAATAAAATCTTCGATTTTTGCCAAATGATTTTATTTTTATTAAATAAGTGTCCTTTTAATTCACATATGTACATACATGTGTATCTACACTGATTATGTTTTTTTTAAACCTACTTTCTATATTGTCTATTGTACATATGCATATGTATGTGTATGAATTAAATACCAATTGCTAATACATAGTTAGAAATCTCACGGGATTTCCACGAAAACTGCTATTTGGGGGCTTTTGGAGATCCCGATTGCGAATCCACTGTTGAAAAAAGATTTAGGATGAAGGATCTAATATGTATAGCTATCAAAAAGCTCTGAAGTTCAATGAATATCGTTGAAAATTTATAGGTACCAACGGTATTTTGAGGTAACTAATTTTGAATCTACTATAAGAATTTAGATATCCAAAATGGCTGATCCAATTTGGCGACCACAATTTTTATGATTTAGTGAATTGAAGTGAAATTAAGTAATAAGAGTATTTTATATTCAAAATGGCGAACCCAATTTGGCGACTATGATTTTAGAAATTTAAGGAATTTTACTCAAAATTGGTCTAATTTTAAATTTACTATACGAACTACTGCTACGAATTTTTTGGATTGAACTTAGGTCATGTAGTATGTTTATTTCTCGGGAACTATTCATAAATTTATTATCCATATTGTAAAATTTAGAATCGTACATTCATGAAATGAATGAAGGATTTTCATATCTGATGTGGCAAAGAAAAGTTCCTCGATTTAAAGTAATTTCATGAGAAAATATATTGGAATGTGGTTGTTGATTATTTTAATATTGAGCAGCCATTTATACATGTGTGGCAAAATCATTGGGTAGACGATGATTTTTTCTCCAGAGATTTTAGTACCTCATACCTTTAAACTGGGTAAAGTTAAACCTGAGTGTTTGAGAAGTCTTTATCTAAATATTACATCGAGTTTAATCGGGTTACTCAGCTAGTATGAATATAAGTTCGAAAAATTAGAACTAAATAAGAGTAAACATCAATCGTGTGATAATTTAATAATAATAAATTTAACTATATATATTCGTAATTTGCTAAATTTCATATAAGACAATTTCAACATAACGAGGTGAAGAGAAATTGCTAATCGTCTCTTTCATGTTTAAAAGTTGCTAGAATAAATTTTCAGACAGACGCTACAATTTTATCACGGATAATCTACAGTAAAAACCACAACGATTTAAAACCGAATTTTAAAGTTACGAGAAATTATGTTTTTGTATGTACGATATTAATATGATGTTGTATGATTAATGGATTGCAAGGACCCTCAACTCGTTTTAATTTTTAAACCCACAAAAGTTACAAACAAATAAGTCAAAACTCCTTTCTCATGTTCACTTATGTATTGTGTTTGAGCAAATGCAATTTGGTGAATTGTCATCTGTGTTTTGTGCACCTTTAATTAAAACAGCATTCAAAAACGTGCAAATTGAGGAAAACAAACTTAATTTTCACATATGGCAGAGTTTTCAGAATGAAATTTAATGGAACCGCATCGTAAAGTTAAGTGAATTTCACTAATTAGAAAATTTGTTGTGGTCAACACATTTAAACAAATAAATTCAGAAGTTTTCAGACATAAGAGGGCAATTTTAATAGATGAATTTGAGAGAAATATAATGGAAATATTTTTCATATGGGCTAATTTTCAAATATCTATTAGGTATTATAATGGGAAACATTTTTTTTTTGCTTCGTCGTACTAGTTTAGGAATTTTTTAATTTGAAATATTTGATAACAAAAATAGTAAACAAATCGAATAGAGTTCCAGGAAGTTCCCAAAAAAAGTCAGAGGTATATTCAGATAGTGCTGTACGAAATTATTAAGATTGATTTATGACTAATAAAAAATAGTTCCTTTATTGAATTCTCCTCATAAAACAATCTTCATAAACTTGTTGTCAATTACTACTTTCAGGTAGAATCTGGTAAAAATCTATAAGCCAGTAAATTGAATAAAGCAAGACGTATTTCAATATAACACAATAAATTCACAAATAATCTTAAAAGGCAAAAGAAAAATTGATATCGACTTTTTGTAGTACGAAATGTCCCAATTTATCAGAACATAATACCATGGTCAAAGGAACTTAAATTTAGGCTTAAACGAATAAAAGATAAGTCCTAACAGATGATTCAAAAATATGGTTATATCTATTGTTGTGGTATTTTGCGGAAAAATCACCTGCGTACCCGTAAATTCTTTATTGATATATCCCAGAAGATTTGGGTTTCCTGAAAAGAAAGTCGTCTTTTAAGTGTTATTTTCCTTTTCAGAAAAAAAAAAATATATGTGTTCGCAGTCACACACAAAAGCATCCTTTCGAAGAAGGGCCTTTTCAAATTGATTTGAACCCTCGAAAAAGTTTGTCCTTCAGTTGGAAGCCATTAAAATTGGAGGTATAAATGACATCCTCTTGTGTCTGATTGGTGAGGGTGCTTTCCCCATTAAATCCTTGGGCCACGTGCTCTATGCATATCACGAACCTTTTGATATTTTCGTCGAGTAAACAAATCAATAAGGACGCACAGTTTCACATCGTGTTTATTTAGGAATTCATCCCTCGTTTCACAATTTGTCAAGTTAACAAGATCAAGTGCCCTTTCTAGTAAGGAAAAAAACTTCTAAGCCGATTGCCATGCCCAACCCAGATATCGAAGGGCTCTTTAAATTATGCATTTGCTTAGCTCCACTGTTTTTTTTTTGCCCGGCTGCAAACTAGAAGAAGTTCTTTTAGAGGAATTTCTCAAGCTTGTCCATTATCCCTGCACTAATGTGTTTACTTAGAGGAAAAAACCACGAGCTTCTGGGTGCTCAGCCATAATAGCAAAAGGAAGTTAGCCAATCATTTTTTTCTTTGCCTTCCAGAAGAAAAAAGGTGTGTCGTTTAATAAAATATTCATTCACCAGGGAATATAGTCAATTTTTCTCTACCGGGATGACTAGAGAAATAAATCTAGAATAATTTAAAATTGGCAAACAAAGCATTTTACTTGTTCATAACGACTGAGCATTGACCAACCTCATTGAAACTCAATTAAAATTGTGGGATCTTTTGATGTATAATAATAATACTTGCAATAAATGTAAATAGACGGGGCTGAAAGTTCAGATTTCAACAAAATATTAAATTACCCTATTAAAATGAAATTTAGGCTCTATATATTTGATCTGATTTTATTAAGCGCAGAAAAAAAACAATTGAATATAACAGAAAGAAGATTATGACATTTTTTGTTTTTTAATTTCATAATTAATATTAATCAATTAATTAACTTTTAGTGATTTGAGGTCAATAAATTTTTAAATGCGGACCTTTGAAGAGCAAACTAACTGGAACGGAATTACCGTATATGTATTGTGTTTGACAGCTAGCCAAAATTGTAGGTTGACTGTCAAGTGAGTAAACAAAAAATTTTTTTAACGTGAAAAAGTGTAATTAACTTAAAAACTACGAGTTTTTGCTTCAAGTGAGGTACATAGTATTTAAGATAAGTTGTATCAGTATTATAATTGACTTTTATTTAGAAAAATCAGTGAAGAAAAGAGCGTAAATGAAGTGTGCCAGTGCCGAGTTGCCGAAATAGAATGCGTTGCCGTCCGCCCTTCATATCGTTCCACACGTAAGATTAGAGTTTATTTAATTACGAAGTTTCATTCATTGAAATATCCCTATATTTGTGTTAGAAAACAAGATTTTTCTTCTAAGTAAAATATTTGTTATAGTTTTTTGGCTGCCATTTTGTTTGTTGTAGGAAGGATCAGTGCCGTAGTTCAACCTACACAGGAATTTTTGGGGTCAGACTGGAAAATTTCAAGTCTGAAAAAATTTTATACTACCGCTATGGCTTTTTGTTTCAGTATTAGTTTGCACTGACACATCTTAAGAAATTGCCTCAAAAATTTTTCGTGTGTTCTGTTCCTTTCCCCGAAGTAGTGGGTGGAGCTTTCAACCCTATAGTTAATTTTATAATTTACCTGATACAACCTTGCGCTAAAAATTAGAACGCCTGTATCTCGGCAATTACACTTTCACGCGATATTAAATGCTTGCTTTCATGTATATAGTACAGTAAAGTTATAAATATTAAAAGAAGAAGAGAAAGCATTTTTGATCTCATTTAATTTAATTACTATTGAAGCTGTTCACATATGCTCTTTTGTGGACATTTAAAAGTAATTAAATGAAAAGTTGGCTATCTTTCGACTTAAATCGTAAGAAAGCCAGTTAAAGTCACATTTGTTTGAATATACGTTTCATCATTAGACGGTTCAGTCTTCTTAAAACTTTTCCTCCATCATGGGTGAGAATTTAAGCTGTAAAAATATTTGAGATCAGCAGAACGAAAGTGTCTTAATGAAATTTTCCTCAAGGACCCGCAAAGCCGTAACATAAAAATTTGATTAAGTTCAAGTGGTGCTCTTTAGCGCCGCCTTAGCTGCTCATCTCAGCCCCGAAAGCGCTGAGCAATTCCTTAAAATTTGTTCGCTACACAATTTAATTAGAGGGGGGAAAGAAAATCGCGGCATACTCCTGGATATTCGGTTTAACGAGCAGTTACAATATTGGCATGTCGGCGTTGGCAAATCCTTTCCCATATTAAGACCGGCAGAATGGATTTAATCAACCAATTACCACCTGAGTGAAAGGGTTCCAACTCCGCCGACTCCCGATATTACTTCGTCTTAAAACCAATTGTGTGCATTCGCCCGGTCTCAAGGTCCCCCTGGGAACATCCAGCAAAATTTTACGTTCTCCCAATGTAATCCGCGAGGAAAAAGTGCTACTTTGTAACAAGATTTCTGACAAAGTAGCAAATATTGCCACCAAAGACAAGAAGGGGTGCGCGCCCTGAGAGGTTTGAATATTCCATCTGCATACCAAAGAGGTTTGTGTGACGTCAAACAAAATGCATTTTGCTGACAAGAAAGGGAGCAAATCCAAAGAAATTTGATATTTTTGCAAAAGGTTTCTATGTCAATTTACCAGAAATTACGATATATGTATGTATGTACAGAGTTAGCACTTCTCATGGAAACTCTATTCCGCTTATTCTGTAACGTGAATTTGAACTTTCAACATTTAAATTCTTTGAACACTTTTCAAAGGATCGGATTGGCGAATAACATTTGGAATAGCGTTTATTTAGTCCATGGAAATTAATTAGAAAATGGACGCAAATGGGGAAATCTTAAGAAGCTGCAAATTATCTATGGGAATCCATTGATTTTAGGATCAGTTTCGGCAATTTGCTGATCAACTATGCCAACTAATTACATATATCAGTTATAGACTTTAAATTGATTGTTGATGTTGCACCTACACACATATGAATATGTATAAAAATATATGTTCACAAAAAAGATGTTTTTAAAATATGAGGCCGATGAAATATAGTATAATCGATGTTAAAAATCAGAAAGTGGGCTATACATTTGCAATGATTTTTGACATAATAAATCCTATTCCGAACTCGAAACTACAATTTTCAAACGCCTACATTCCTATTTTAAATATACTCGTTTGTAGCAAAAATAAATTCACAAATATTAGAATTGTTCGTCTCGCTATAAAATACATAATATACAACATATGTATGTGCAATATATTACATATATTGGAAAACTTTAAAATGGAATTTGAAAGATACATAAGTAGTCTGATTTCTGGTTTAAAATTTTACCCGTTTTTGTTAATGTTTGTGATTCAATTCAGTTAGTCCATAAATATTAAATGGTAATATGTAATATTATAAACATTTTTGGCTTCGGACTTCTAGACTACAAAATAATGGAAAAAGATGATTTTTAAATTTTAATTTTATTTTTGAAGTTGTTGCCTCATTTGGTTAAATGCAAACTGAATCTCTGAAGTGTCTATCTTCGTTTAAGGGGTTAGGCCACTCTAGAAGTCGCCCTTTTTTGGATTTTTTTTCCAGAAATACTACAAAATAAATCGAGATTCCAATAGAGGGTGTTTATTATATATATTAGTGACTGTACATACAAATTTTTTGAAGCGATTAATTTCAAAATGGCGGCTTTGCAACGTTTTTCCGATGACGTTTCCGTTTTGTAAGGGTTCACGGCCGGACAAACAGCGCCTGTAATTTTTGAATTATAGTAAGCAAATATTGTTTTTTTGATTGTGTACTATAACAGCTAGAGAAGTACGTAGGATATTTTCAATATATTAATTTTTGGCCAAATAACGCACTTCCAAAGTGAAAAATGAAAAATTTGCCTAAAAAATCATCACATAATTGTTAATAACGAATGAACTATGCAATATAAAAAACAAATATATTCAAAATTCCAAGAAAATCGGTTTAAAATTGTCTGAGCTATGTTTCCGACCAACTTACAAAATGCAGTTTTGAGATAAACGGGCTTAAAGTTTCAAGTTATAGGGCGGTTATATAGGCGGCTTTGTGCTATACTTTAAAAAAGAAGTACTTAGAGATATTTCCGGGCCATAATCTTTTGGGATATCATAGTTGAGGTCCTAAGAGACCATTTAAAACAATAAAAAAAAATCGATTTTTTTTAAATCCTACAGTGACCTAACTCCTTAAGACCAAAATTTTAAATATACGGTTGATTTTCGGCCTTCTGTGGCCTAAAAACTATAGCCAGGTTAAATTTTCTGATTATTTATGTCTATATGAATATCTTTAATTATGTAATATACACTCTATATACATATTGTAGAAAGCTTAATTAGTTTCTCTTGTTTACAGAGATGCTTGCTATCCTCTAGGCTTGAAGGAATAAGGATACTAAATATGATCAAAGCTTTCCTAAATGCCGAGTAGTCCTTCCAAGAATTAGGATTTTGCAATTCGAAAAGGACGAAGTAATTTTTCTCAAGAAAGCATGCTTCCATCTCAGAGTACTGTTAATTTTTTACATCTAAGCAAATATAAAGTGGTTGAGGGCTCTAGAAGAGGGCATGTTTGCATGGCTGCTCCAAAGTATGTCACCTAATAACAACTTACCTGCCAGGGTAAAGAGGGCTTGGGAAATTTCATGCTCCCCAATGTCATCCCGCTTCTGAATTTAACCCACAATTTTCCTGAAATTTCCATTCGAATGTGTGCTTTGCTTTGGCTGTTATGCGTAAGCACGAAATTAGCCCTCATTCGCATGCTCGACTTCCGGCCCCGGCACCTCATTCAAATTTGTATGTAGCTCGTGCTTGAATATCTTCTTATCTGTGCTCTCCCCGAATCTACTCAATTTCTTCCTTTCTTTTGTGAATTTACGATTTTCTTTTTATTTCCTTGGTTTGCACAGCTACTTCCAAACATTTTCTTAGGAAATGGAAACGTGCGTGGGAGGTATTAAGAAACATGGATCCGGACAGACGTCGCAGGGCCATGGATTCGAAGGAAGTTTGCTCAACGGTCCTCCGCCTCTCTATTAAACAATTGAAACTAATCCAGCTCCATGGTGTTGACTATCGCTTAAAGAGCTTTCCACAAATCTTATTATGAAAATTTTGACGTGAGGCCCATTTAAAGCATGTTTTCACTTCAATGTTTCATTTATATCTAGGAAGATATGCAACAGCTCCTCACTTTATTTGAAACCAATTTTTCAGTTCATATTTATTCAGTATTTCCTATAATATAAATTGTAACATCAACACGTTTTTTTTCTACAAAAAAAAAAATAGACAAGTTCACTCTTGATTTCACGAATCCATGAGGTCACGAGTGCTACTACACATATAATTTTTTTTTACAATTTACATATTCGCTACATATGTATAAAGTCCCAGTGGGAGCTGTAAATTGCATGTAATTTATGCGAGATGAAGTATATCTTCGTCGTATTTACATTTTTTTGCCTTCATACATATTTATGGATTTCATGCAATAAAAATTTCAATATTGTGTCATTTTTTTATCCGCAATGGAGTTTTTCATTTCGAAGTAGCATTTTACGACTTAAGGACTGCACCTACAGGAGCATTACTTCTTGTTAGTCATTTTATCAGGTTAATTTATGTTTAATTTAATTTTAAGAACTTAACTTAGGTATACAAAAAAAAAAATATGTTGATAATTAATATAAATAAATAATATACTAGCTGCCCTTATATTACATATAATATTTTACGATAATTTAACGATTTAACAACGTTAAAATCTATAATATAGAGCAATTCCGGCCAATATACATTTATTTTAAAAATACATGAGCAACAAATACGCTTTGATAAATGTGATATTTTTATTACACAAAATTGTTCCATGGTATAGTCATATTATCTTAAGGAATATCGATTTGGTTTTCTTTAATTTTATTTCTCAATCGAAGCAAAAAAACTACTTCTCAGAAAATGGCTTCTGCCATTTTTTATGTAAGTTCTATAGCTAATTACTTATGTGGAAAATATACACATACAGAGTCACGTGGGGTAACTATACGAATTTTTTTAAAAAAGCCCGCCAAAATAGAACTGCTTTGTTGTTTAAATCAAAATAGTCTTTATTATCCTTACTATTATATAAACATTAACCAAACCTAAAACAAACTTCTATATGAATAATTTTCTTACAGCGACATTGGTACAATGTCCACTTTACGCGTACAATTACCCCACGTGACTCTATGTACAAAATTCTATGAAAATCAATTGTTCTTAAAATATCGCAGCTAGCACCAAGCGATTATAAAAATCAAAATGTACATAATTCGTCGAAAAAGTTTTAGGTGTAGAACACATCTTTAAATCAACATAATTTACCTAATTTTGGGCCGATTTGTAATCAATTTGATAATTTTCTTTCCTCAAAAATTCAAAAATTCGTTCTTTTTAGCACAGATAAATAATACAGATGCCCAGTCGAATAGGCAAGAAATTTTCAAAGTTGCCGAATTGCCTTTTTCTTGGGCACATGCATATAGCTACATTTTATCTCTCAGGAAGCAAATAAGGAAGAATAGGAGAGAAATAACTAATGAAACCTTTTGCAACCTCAGGCATCAATTGGTCGAGAGCCGCAACATCAGCAATATGAATCGAAGCTGAAGCCTCTGCACTTGCCCACTTGGTCGAGCGCCAGGACACGAGAGCAGCGCGGTGTTCGTGGGCGCCGGCTTGAATGAAAGTGAGGCGTAAGGGAATTTCAATGTTGCAGTGGTTCCATCCTATTCTGCGTCAATATACACTGATGCAGAAAAAGGGAAAGAGAATGCGCAAGGGGATTAATCACGCATACTAGAAAAATTAGCGAAGCGACGAGGGAAAAATATACAATGGTTCGCTGGTATTGATCAATCCGCAGAACACGACTTTTTCCCTTCTTGGACTGCGACTTGCGAGATTTTATTTTGGAGCATTTCCTATATTTATAATTGACTTGAAATTTGCTTATTTTACAAGGACCACATCTGGTTTTAAAAACCCACAAAAACAGGCTGAAAAATATAAAGAAAAATAAAACAGTAGCACCGAAATGTAGGTACCGACGAAGGATTGAACCGGGGCACCTTGCGTGATAAGCATGTATACTACCCCCGACACTACCCTTCTTCTTCTTGGGACGTACTAAAAAAGTTGTATATAAATTATGAGCTCCTTCCTAGATTCTCTAACTGCTCTAATGCTCCTATATTTGTATATTTCCTTTTCTTTCGCTCCTTCAGGCCAATTGTTGCATAGTTGCTAGAACACGAGCGAGCATTTTTGAGGAAATGGACTGCTTTGTAAATATTATTTCTCAACATTTATTTGCTGCGCAACATTACTTGGCTAGAGAGCCGAAAACTTGGCTAGCGAAAATGTTGCATTGGTCCGATTTCTTAACATGGTGGCTGGGCATCTGTATTATTTATCTGTGTTTTTAGTCAACTGACTACCAAATGTTAGCAAAGAGCAACTCCTTTGACTTCATCGAAATACATCAATTGACCTTTGTGCTAGCTTCTAAATAGCAATGTTACGGCAACCAATCACTTCCAAATATGCCATTGTATATAAGTACAAAATTCCATAACTTTCACACAAGTCCATAGCTTTGATTTGGACAGTGGATATTGTGAATGTCATGCATATTCAGCGTCCTATCTCTCAGAAAAATTCAATTTTGCAGAGTGTCCACATTTTTTTCCAGCGAAATGCGTTTTTCAAATCGAGTTGTAAGCAATGGAGGGACGCAAATATTGACGAAGTAACTTTAGCCCAAGCGTGTGATTTAGGTGCCCCCAGAGTGCAAAGTGATAGAATATTTCCCTCTCCGCCCTTAGATTATTGCAAGCGACGATTGATTTATAGCTTTAGGTGGAGTTTGGACGAATCAACCTAACTACACTAAAATGTCTTTCCCACGTGGCTCACTTTTCCGTAATTGGCGAAATACTTGATTTACGGCAACATCATGGATATTACTAACCTCTAGAAATTGGGGGTTGGGAGCAGTTCTCAATCGGAGTTGGAATTAGTTTGACGTGTCGATAAAAGCAATCCACGATTACAACAATGGCTATTCATTCCCGTCATGTATGCACTTTGGATAGTTTGGCGGGCGTAGACTGTTGTTCAAATATTTGGACATTTGATTGGATGTCGCCACATGGATCCTTGCTGCTGATATATTTACATACATGTCCTCTGTCTGGTGGACAAAAGTTGACCCGAAAATTGCAAATGAAGGCGCCTCCACATGCAAATTGAAATCGGTAAAGCCTGCTCGTGACAGTAACAAACGGTCCCAGACAGGTCACATGGGCGCGCCCTAAAGAACAAACTAGTTGAGTTAGCCCCTGTATGGTCACTAATAAATGAGGACGTGGAAGTTAATCGATAATATTGTATCACCTCAGCTTGCGCATAAATAGATATTACTGCAATCGGTTCCGCATCAGGAAACATACTACATATTATCAAAAGGTTATAATAGCAATTATGTAGGCTAAGCATCCTATTTATAAAATATTCTCATATGCAAATGCAGTCCAGGTCAGCCTATCAATGAAAGTTTACTTAACTCCTCTCACTGAACTCTTTTTGATTAATTATAATAAAACACTTTTTCGTTCAAGGAGAGCTTCAAGCACGAATCAAAGTCTAGGAAATGATGCTCGACCATGAGCTAGCTCCATCTATGTGTGTCACTTGCACTTTTTTGTGTGTTCAGCGACATTCAATTCCGCTGCATTTGCTTCCGCAGAGGCCTCTTGTTATCTGGGTCAACCATAAATAAAGAGGCTATAGAAATTATGCGATTATTGATTTGCGAATAAGATACATCAGAATAGGTCATATTAAATGAGATTAGCATTAGCGCCGACACATTAAAAACGTACCTACTTAGATACAAAAAAAAAGATATTACTAAGGAACCTTTTTTCATTTTAAAATTATCTGTTCAAATACAGGAAATAAAACTTTAGGTTTATACAGTCATTCCAGAAAACATCATCAAATGGTTGAGACGTACAATTTTTCATTCCGATGAAATTTGGTGGAAATGCGTAGCAGACTAAAAATATATAGAGGTTTTTAGCCTGATGATTTTTGCGAATTATAACCGATTAATTTTGTGTCTGTGGGTCAATAATGAGACCTTACGGGAGTTTCATGCTAGTAAATCGGCTTCTACTAAACGTCTTTTGATAGTAGTTTCTCTCTCGGATAAATTCAGATAGTTTTTAAAAATTATAGATGGTATTGACGATACATTTTTCATTAGCTGAACGATTCTTATTCCGGTTTTTTACACGTAACACGTTTACTACCGTGATTGTTAGGTTTACTTTTTATTTTAGAGCATTTTTACTAATTTTAGCAGAACATCCAATTGAATTTTTACTGCATTAATTAGTTTTCTTTTAATAGTTTGCTGAACTTCAGAAAAATGCTTGGATTGACCCATATCGCTGAAATAATTTGAATGTACGAAGCTATAGACATTTGTAAAATATTGAAAAAGTGTTTCTACTTACTAGTATACAAAAAACCTAAAGTATTTTTAATTCAAACAAACCCTTTTTAATGAATTTTGATAGAGCACTGCTATTATTTTGACGCGATAAACTTTATTATCTTAACATAAATTATTTAAACATGATATTGTTCTTACCTTGTTTCCGCTTTTGCTTTTTTAGTTTCACTACATTATACTTTGTAACCAAATAGGAAAAAATTCTCTCAAAATTTAATTGAAAGTATAATTTTTCCACGAAAAAACTTAAAGAACTTAAAGGAAATGAATAAAAGGAAAAGCCTTAAAAACAATATTAATTTTATAAATCTCGCGAATACAAAAAAATCTAATAAACATAATATTTAAATAAACTTTTCAATATAATTTCAGAATGAAATAGATAGATTTATTCAATAATAATTTATATTGGGCGAAGAAATATTTCGGAAAACGTGTCTTATAAAAGTGAAAATTTAAGGAAAGTTAGGTACTTTAAATGAGACTAGGTACATCTAGAGCTTCAAACCTGATATTCTACATTAACCAAAATTGTGAAGCAGGTAAAACATTGAAGCCAATCGATTGGAAATTAATTGTCGTTAAATATCGTTAAGGGGCTATACCAGTGTGATACTTTGAAAAAAATGATTTTGTTTTCTTTGGCTTATTCGAGAGTTTTACTTTCCAGAATATCCTGTAAACATTTCAAGGCCGTATCTATAATACTTTCCGAATGGCAGTCTTCGAAAGAGCAACTGCTCGCAGGTAATTTAGTGGGATAGTGAAGTCTTTAAACGTGTTTTCCTCGAAATGAAATTTTCCCAATTTGCTGCCATTCTAACTCGAAGTCTAACTATCCGATTGACTTGATATTTTAACTGAGTACTCTTGACTACATTTGCTATACCCTGAACTAGGATATTTTTGATTGGATGAAAATTGACAATTTGACATTGAAAAAACCGACTATTTTATAGGCAAAAAACAACTTTTTATTCAAAACTACGCCATTTCGTTAGATTTCGATATTTAAAAAAAATCCTAGTTCAGGGTATAAGAAATACCTTTTAACGCCTTTTTTGTATTTTTTGTATTTAAGTTACTCAATCGACCGGAATCGTGGCAGCAGTTTTTGTTTTTGGCGCTTCCGAAAACAGCGCATAAGTCGCTTATATCGCAATATTTTTCCACGAAAAAATTATGTAATATTGGTCTAATATAACTAAATAACATTATCAAGTTTCCAAAACATTTAGTTAAGTAGTTTTCTTTAAAAAAATCACCTACATTTTAAGCCCTCACACTGGTATAGCCCCTTACATTTGAAAGCGTAATGACAACTTTTAGATACGTATCTGAAAATTTTGAAGGTATGATATACAGTACAGTGCCAAAAAATAATAACCACCAACATTTATACTTCCATACTTTATTTTGAAAAAAAAACTTTGTTATATTCGTACGCGTTTAAGAAGAAAATGAAATTAAGGGAAAATTCAGATATTTTGCAAATTAATATTTCTAGTACCTATTTAGTATACTCGCCATTATTTTTAATAACACTTGCTAATCTCCGCGACTTTCTTCGATGCAACTATTTATGGTTTCGGCGTTAAGTGAAATGGTACACCATGTAATATTTCTTGGAAACATGAAAATTTGTGTATTGATATTTATATTGGATAGAACTGGAATAAATGAATGGAGGCATACTTTTGCATATTGCATATTGGTTCGTAACGAAACGATTAATTATTCTTCAAACAATGATAACAAAGGAGAAAAGATTGTAACTCTGCAAGGAAATGTTAATCTGTTTGATTGTTTGCGAGAACAATGTAATCAGAGTTCAAATTTTGAAATTTATTAGAGTGTTTATAATTTTCTGGCACTATACTGTAGGTGTTTTGTGGAAAAATGAATTGAAAACACAGTGTAATGAAAAATTTGTTTTATTTGATTTAGTCTTAAAAAACTCACATTATGCCCATAAAGATATGTCTCTCTTCTCTTACAGTGCTAGCGAGTATAAGTGTGGATGCGCCAACAAATGACGAGTTACTGCAGCTATGCTTACATTCCATTCAGGTATATGACATACTATTGCTGATCTAACTATCTACACATATATATTATATACACGAAAGAGCACACCGCAACTGGTGGCTCGGCGCGCGCCGAACAAATCGCGCAAATCTCTAAGAAGCGCTGACGCGTCGGCGTCGCAGGTGCGAAACGAAAGGCGACCTCCCCGCACCATCAATCCTTGGCCAGTTTCAATCTGACAGCGATGCGCTTGCACTTCCACATGAGCTGCGTCTCCAGGATGCTGAACGACATCGCGACGAGGACGAGCCCCAGGAGGAGGTAGGCGCAGCACGCGAACAGCTGGACGTCGGGCCCCCTGAAGGTCTGGCGCGGCAGGAAGTCCCCGTACCCGATCGTCGAGAGGGTCACGAAGCAGAAGTAGGCCCCGTCGATGAAGCTCCAGTCCTCCCAAATCGAAAAAATCACCGTCCCCAGAAAAATGTAGCTGATCAAAATTAGGAGGACAATACTGATTGGCACTTGGGGGGCGGAGCCCTCCCGACGGGTGCCGCTTTCCCCCTCCTCGAAAGTGGATTCCGGCTCAATTTCCATTCCATTACCTCTGCTCGATGATATCAGTGGAATGCGGGAAGGCGTTCCATGCGGGCATCTGGAAATAACGAAAAAAAAACATCTCTTGAACGAACCATAAACAATTTTCGGTTGAACTGAGCCTGTCAGCAGCCGGGTCCTAATTCTGGACGACCCTGAACGTATTAGCTCCGGAAGATAAATCGTTCGCCCGGCCACCCGAACACTCGTCGACCTCTCGCCACGCTTCACCTTTCTGGCACTCAACTGGAAAACTACAGGCCACCTCTGGTCACGTTCGGGCGTGGATTTTAAAGTCAACAAGGAAACAAGACGACAAAAGGGTTGTGGTC
This sequence comes from Machimus rusticus, assembly GCA_951509405.1. Taxonomy (NCBI): domain Eukaryota; kingdom Metazoa; phylum Arthropoda; class Insecta; order Diptera; family Asilidae; genus Machimus; species Machimus rusticus. Next base: position 7,667,540 of record OX608049.1, read on the forward strand.
CCTGCACTTTAATTCATCCGGAAGCGGCCCTTCAGCCAGGACGAGGCGCTGTTCGAAAATCGGATATTCGATTTCTTCGTGCCCTAAGGAGGGGTGTCGGGTTAGCAGACGACTTCAAAATCAAAACAAACGAGCGCCGGTAGAAAATTGATGGCATGTTAATGTTTGTTGCTGAGTAAAGTTAAAAAAGCAATTCTACACCTCCTTGGGTAGCAATTTAAACGAGCAAAAATGAGATTAAATTAAGTCTTTATTTACACTGAAAAAAATAATCGCAAAAAATAACGTGTAATATTCAAAAGAAGCAAAATAATCAGGGAAATTTTGTCGTATAGCACTGTAATTTAGAAATTTCAGGAGATATTCAATATTAAAAGTGGTCAGGAAAAAAATTTAATTAGCAAAAAATTATGAATTATTATTGAAATAATCGACAATTAAAAATTACGAGGCAAACTGTAAAAGTTGTAATACGTATAGAAATAAAAAATAACACAGGAAAATACATTTTTATTTTTTTGATGCGGAAGAAGAAATGATAGGTCATATATCCAGAGCCTTTTTTCTGTGGATTATGAATCCCTATAAAGAAGTTCTAAATTGGCTCCGGTTTTTGAAAAAAATAGAGTCAAAAAGTACAAAGCATTTATATTTGAAAATTAATTAAACAATAAAGCGATAATACGATAAAGATGCTCAATTGAAAGTCTGAATCGTAATAAAAAAATATGAAATACCAGTAATATCTATAAACCTTTTTGAACAATTTGTTATAATTTTGATTAACCTTTTACTGTATGAAATAATCGGATTGTAGAAAAATATAATTTTCAAGGAATTTTTCGAAAAATGTTAATTTGTTTTGATTTTTTGTAATAGTTTAAGATTCAAGCTTTTATTTGAGTTATAGATATTTTTTAATGACTTTTCATAAATGATAAAAAAAATATGGCCTTTTGTTCTTTTCAACTCTATTTTTATGGAAAACTTAAGCCAATTGAATATTTTTATTTCCAAATTCGAAATATACGAAAAAATCCTATAGAAATGATATTCCGTTTCTTCGGTTATGATGTAATGAATTGTAAATTGTTCCTGGATGCCCTGTATTTTTGAAAGATTACGGATTGTTCAAATCAATAGGGCAGTTCACAAAGTATACATTACAAGTTCAAGAATTTTTTTATTGATTCATTCTGTGAATTTTAACTTGTTAGATCTGCATATTATAAATGAAATTAAAGGGAATTATTGTTTGATCATAAATCAATTTTCACTGCATTTTGCTTACTTCTCGGAATATTAAACTAATCCCCACTAAACCGTCACTTTTGACCCATATGCTAATATTTGTTCAACAAGCCTCAAAATAAACAAATTAAGAGAAAACTTCACCATTTCTTCAATCTAGTAATAATATTCATGTCGCTTTCGATAAAAAGCCCGAAGAAGATATTTATTTTTAATTCATTTATTTCACAAATTGTTACGAATTATTAATTTAACTAACTCTAGAGACAAGAGAACAAAATATTCGTTTTGCACATATGTACATGTTTAAGTACATTTATGTATTAAAAAGTATTTTTTCCATTAAAACAATTTCACATGTGTTATACCTATACAATTTTCTCTCGGTAAAGATTAACTTTAATACAATTTATTAAAAGGGAACGTTCATCCAAGAAAATATGAACGAAAAGAACTTAATTGCAATCAATTTATTGGAAACCCGAAAATTAATAAAGTATTAAAAGAAGGAAAAAAGGAAAACAATAAAAGAACCAATATACGTTTTGTTATCTTTCCCACATCACTAACAGATTTAATTTGCCCAAATAATTGCACAAAAATTACCTTCAACAAAACCAAACGCTTAATACTTACATAATACCGCGAAAATCCATTTTAATGATATATGCGAAACAGCTTAACTTTTGGCAAAAATTCCTTTCCGCACATACAAACCCAATTCATGGGAAATTAAACTTTATCTGATATTATAATAATATTGCGAAATAAATGCCACAAATTGTCAGAATCAGTCAACTCTTGCGGTAATAAATAAAATGATTTGTATTTTTTCTTTTTGTAATTAATCTTTAATTTTGTTGCGCAATTGATTTTTTTTAATGTATTTCGTCATAATATAATTGTTATAATTAAATGATTATTTGCGCAATTTTTATATGTATAACATTGTTAAACTGAAACTTCGGTTAGTAAATAAATTAATTTTCGAGGCAAAATGCGTTAATCACTTTGGCTGTGGAAGAGTCAATGGTTTTAAGATGCTAACGTGACAGGTATGTATATACGTCTTTTCATTTTGCGTTTTTTCGCGAAAATACCATTTTCAAAATTGTGGACAAAATATTTCGAGATCTAATCAACTATGATAAAATTTACACCATATATAGGGTAGGATTGGATGTCAAGTTAATTTTTTATTAATTTTTTTAAGTAGTACATCCAAAAAATTTAAGAAGTTTTTCTAGACTGTCCATCCGACTGATATTTTGGTTTGTACCCTGAAAAAAGGGTCGAAAACTGGCTAGATAAAGATGCTCGATCAATTTGTTTTTAATAAAAATTTTAATTCCCTCTTTTTGTGGACTTCTCAGCAATTTATCAATTTTTGGAAGCATAGTAACTAAAGTATCTACAGTAAAAAATCACAATAATTCGACAATAATTTTGTGATTTGCAGATTGCAGGACTTTGAAGCATTACTGATTCACTTTGGTCTACATAAAATATCTACTATTTAGCAAAGAAACTTCAACTTTAAAAATGCAAAGTAATGTACATATGATAATACAATGTATTTTTCTAACTGACTACTTCGAATAGTTTTTTTAAAAAATATGCAATATAGATCAACGGATCTTTCGGATTTGTATCTTTGAATTGAATTGAGATACGGAAAGCCATAAACGTCTCCTCCGGACGAGAGCAATCAGTATCTGGAGCAGAAAGTGCCTGAAAGGTCTATGAAATCAAATGTTGATGTATGTTCGGGGGCACTGTTCTCACATCGATGGCCTCATGTCACGAGCAGGCATAAGACCTTTCGAATTGATCTATTCCTGCAAGGAAATCAATCGGTCTTGGATTGAAAATTGATCGACCCAATTTTTCAGCTATCGAGGGCCAATGCAAAAAAAAAAAAAAAAACTCGCCCATATAAGAGTGCATCTAAAACGCTCGAAGGATTTCGAATGGATGCCAATAAATCAAATTCGGGGTAAAAAAAATCCGGAAAAAATTCGTCCTTAGAACAGGGAATGAAGTGCTTACCCTGTTCGATTTTGCTCGTTCTCCTCCTCGTCTTCCATGATGTCTACATTTCCGGTGCTGGTCTTCGACTGTTCGTTGGAGCCTGACACGTCATGTCTCGAGGAGATATCACTTTCCGCCAGAAGCATATTGATTTCCTGGGGCAATGGCTTCGGAAGATATTTACCTCGTCTTATCCCTAAAAAAGAGCAAAACAGACAGGTAAAGTTTCAATTCAATATGAGGAAAAAGTATCTGTTTGTGGCATCTGTAGAAACTTTTTAATTACACCCTAAAATCGATAGTTAAACCCAACCGCCGGCCGCCGGATGTTGGTAAACCCCAAAAATTCCAAAATTCAAATTCACAATACGCGAAGGAACGAACGTCCTTATTTTTGTAACAACTCGTTTATATCTGAAATTCAGCTCTGCCTGGTTTTTGAAGCAGCTGTTCGAGGATAATTAGATTCATGTTATGCAACCACGAGCGGCGATAATGAATTAGATTATGCGGGTTTTGGCATTATGCTATGCACACCATGTTGGTGCATTCTTGGTAATCCAACAACATGAAAATAAACCTCATCCTTCTTTTGCAGTATGTCTAGTAGGTACATATATTATTTATATATATTTAACACTTGAAAAACCTTAAGATGGTTTTTGGGCGGATTGAGAACTATTCATCACACATCAAGGGATGAGTAGCTTGAGACCGTCTCCAGGTGCTCAAACTCGAGGAACGAAATACTTCTTTTGGAGTTCCTTCAGTGCAAGACCGAGCGAATTAAATTTAAACCCAAGAACATTTCCGTGATGCCGTGAAAACAGCAGCTCAAGAAGCCACCACCACTGAAGACTGGCCTAGTTCCCTTCCAACTGCACTTCACCAAGTTGAACTACTTTACTCTTTTGAGGAAGATACTTTTTACTTCTTAAATAAGAGCTGTGCAAGCAAGCACCAAGTGCAATTTATATCTTCAATAAAACATTAATATCTCGAGAACATTTCAAATTGTTCAATGGAAGTTTGGTCCTTCAATTATAAAGGTAAAGATATATATTTATTAGCTGATAACTTATTGCACCAGACTTGGCTTCAAGTAAAACGTTCAGAGAAATAGAGCGTTAGACATGGAAAATTCAATGGACAATAAGTTACAAGATTTTTGCTAATTACTGGTCAACAGGATTTTTGCTACGCGTAAACTATTACGTGATTTATGTTTACCTAACTACCCCAATTTAAAAACCGCAAACACTTTTGTTCGTTCACCCATAACCTAAATATCTAGAAAGCCGTAAATATAATTTTTTTATTCTATAATATTACTATAAAATATTAATATTTGATAATTTTTTTCAGAAAATTTATTACAATAAAACCTGATGTGTTATACAAACTGTACCATTATTATTTTTGTTTTATTATTATATTGTTTCTTTCTTATAATAGATTTAAAGCGTGAATCCGGTTAACAAAAAATAGTTTAAATTTTGTTGATCAGTGCACAACGTATGTCTTTTTAAATAAATTTGCTCTTATTTCAAATATGTACCTATGTAATCTCAAATTTGTCTTCAAAGCATAGTAAATTTGAACATTTAGTGCGGTATTAGGTGTTATAGGTTAGTTAGGGTTCTGCAATCTGTAAAATTTCACAATACTTGCAGATTGCAGTCTTCTTAATTGCTCGCTATCACATTTCAGGATGGAAAAAGCATGTGTAGTTGCTTCAATAAATTTGAAAAATTCAAAATCAAAGACTATAATGATAATGTGAATTTAAATAGAATTTTATATAAAAGTAATTTGAAATTGAGCTAAATTGCATCTGGTATTTTTTTTAATCTATTAAAACTGAAATATAAAATGACAATGTATGAAATAATGAAAATTGTGTAATTGTAATGGGTTCACTGTAAAATAAAGGACACTTTCTGCCTGTCTATCTGTATGTCACAATCTCATTTATATAGCCAGTAAGATAAATTTTTTTTGTACCGGCCGCGGCGTATAAAGGATGATGGCTAAGAAACAGAAATTTTGAAGTTTTTGAAAAATTAATTGTTTTGGATCCTCCTCTCATAGAATGAAAAATAAACTCAACTGTCTTGATTTAAGCTCTGTTGTTATCGTTATCTTTATCAAAATCAAACCATTATGAAGAATTTGCAAGTAAGATTTTAAAAAAAAATTTATTAATAAATTTCAAATTTATTTTTAAAAATCGGAAAAAAACTAGTGTATCTAAACATTTAAAGCACTACAACGTCTTTAACACATCAGCACATCACAAATTATTCAAAACCTTCTCTTTCGAAATGAAATCGATTTTAATCGGGACACTAGGAAATCTAAAGTTGGAGACTCCTTTCCTGGCCCTTCTTAAAAAGAAAAATTTGTAGCAGTTAATTGAGATAAAATCGGAACTTAAAATGTAGAGGATATTGCCAGAGGGGAATTCGGTTTAGTTAATTAAAATAATCTGACTCTGAAATCTTTATTCGACTTTTAAGGAGGAAATAACGAGAAAAGGGAGAGAGCCGTTAAATTTTATTTCACCACGTCGCATTATCGCGCGGTATTTCGATTTCCGGACGCCTGCGATACGGTGAAATGGAATTTAATGAATTGTAATATTTCCTGCTCTTGTATTGCTCATTATCCCATTTCAGTGATTAAAAACGAGTGTGAATTGGGCACTTAATATATAATTTAAGCTTCTTGTTACCCAGTGGGATTGATGGACATACATATATGTACCTACATCAAAATATTTTACAAGAGCATATATTAACGAGTTAATGTTTATAACGAATATATTTATCATGAAAAAATGCAAACTGTTGTGTTATTACGATTGTTTTTATTTTCGTATCTGAGTATTTTATTATTAATCAGTTAACTGTTTATGACGAGTATATTCGTCATGAACAAAATGCAAAATTTTGTGTTATTATGAGTACATACATATATACTCACATACATTTAACTCAAAATTTTGCACTTTTTCATGACGAATATATTCGTCATAAACAGTTAACTGGTTAATAACAAAATACTCAGATACGAAAATAAAAACTCAATTTAAACGAGCTTTCAGATATACAAAATAAATTTTGAAAACTGCCTGCCTGCCATGAAAATTGTTCATGTAATTTCAGATTTAGTATAAAGTTATAATCATTTAAAAAATTCAATCTTAAATCGCCTAAATTCATTTGACTTGATTTTAATCCAACTCCTTAAATTATTACAGCCTTACTTATAAAAATTGCTTAATTATATGTTAAACAGTTGTTTAGTTAACCAATGCTTAAAATCTTAAGCAATGATTAACTTTTCTTCACTCATAAACATTACTTAAGCAGTAGTTAGTTAAACAGAACCAAAAGTCAAAAAACCATATTCCGATATTGCAATACTACTTTTCGGAGTACTAAAATTATTTAAGAATGAGGGAAATTAATAAAAATTTAAAGCGAAATTGTCAAATTGGCATTTATACGGAGGCCTGTTTAATTTGACAACTAATTAAATGCATTGATTAGCAGTTCGTTAACGTTAAACAGTGTTTATAAGTAAGAATTTTTCTTAAACAGCTGTTTAACAATTAGTTAAATTTAATAATTGTTTATAAGTAAGGCTGTTAGAGTTTTGAAAACTTATTAGGTACTATTCAAAATAACTAAAAGGTTACTATTGATTATAAATCTCCTCTTAAATTATTTAAATTCAAAGAGATGGAGTTGGACAGTTAAAAACAAAACAAACACATGTTTTTTAAGAGTCTCAAATTGAAATTAGGTCTTGTAAATTTTAAAACTTAAGGTTATAGTTTCAGTCAATCAAAATAGTTTTGTAATTGAATCCGAGCTTATAGTTCTGAAACAAATAAATTTTAACTTTACAATCTTTATGGTTTGAATGAGTGAACAAAAAACACATTCGTCACATTGAAGCAGAAGAAACTGTGATGTTAACTCCAGTTCTACCTACCTATAAAATTTTCTTTATCATTTTTAAAATAATTGGAAATCAAGAATCAAATATAAAATATATCTTACTTCTAATTCACCGACGCAATTTTAAGAAGGGGTAGTTTTCGAATTAATTAGGTATATATTATCAGACTAGAAGTATTTTGTTTTGGTCACATTCGATTTGCCTAAACACGGCATGTGGAATCGACCCATACTAGATTTACTAAGTTAAGGTCTACGTTACGAAAATCTAAGAAACTAATTTTACCCCAAATTTACTTAAAGGGTATGAACAAAATATTATAAGAATCATAACTGATTTAATATTAAAAGAAACTAATTAAAAAATAAGTAAAAAATAAAACCTATTAAAAATAAAAAACAAAATAATACTAATACATTTTATTTATAAATTCTAATTATTTCCCACAACTTGTTTTTCGCTCGAGTTGCCCGTCCTCCATCCCAGTGGTTGCAATTAAACAAAATTTCAGCTAAAACACAAGAAATCTTAGTGATCTTTAATTATTTATTTTAATGAAACAGTTGTTATGAAAAATCAGGCGAATTTCTAAAAGATTACGACATTGTTTTTATTTTTAAATTCTGGATATATTGGTTGTAAAAATACAAAACTTCTCTGGAGAGTTATTTTGTTTCAAGCACTTAGGAGAAGAAAGCAAATACCTTTCCATAATTCTCTGTCTTTGCTTATTTAGAATCCATTGGGATTTCCGCGAAGGACCAAGTTTATTAAATTTTTTCCCCCAGATTCTTGTAGCTTAAATAAGACATCAACTGATAAGCATTCATAGCTCTTGAAATTAAATCAATAAACGTTGAAAATTTTTGCCTCTAAAAAGAACACTTTAAACGAATTTTAAATGAAATCCATGGTGCGATTGCCTATTTGAAAACGAGCGTTAATTAAAGTGTTCAAAAGCACAAGAGCAAACCGGAGGAGGGCAAACAGTCTGCTGAAAGGGCGAATTGGTGCCGGGAAGAAGGGCGTAAATGAATATGAAGCCCGCCCCGCTCACAAGTCGTCGAGACCTTTAAATAAGCCTCAACAATGGCAGATAGCAAACAATTTCCGCAGCCTTTTGTAGCATCTTCATTTTTCGATTGCCAGAACGGAGCCGCATTTTGGGAGGAAGTGTACCTCAGCCCGATTAATGTTTGCTTGCTACTCCATCAGCTAGATAAAGTCAATTTTGGCTAAAACAAAGAAAGCTAAAGTAATGTGCTCATGCAGCCGGAGGCTCGGCGTCCACTGGCGGAGGCTTTTGTCCATTATCAGAGCGTAAATACTTCGGCTAAAATCGGATCCCATTTTGATGGGAAATTGGTTGGGAACAACATAACCCCAAAAATTGTCGAACTTGTGATCGAACAGAGGCTCTAGATTCTAGACTCTAGAGTTTAGGCTAGACTTACCGTGAACGGTTGCTGTGTGAATGCCGGCGTCAAAATTTTTGCTATGAGGTAATTGGTGGTGCAATTGTATTCCCTGGTACTTGATGGTCGGCTGGGATAAATGGATTGCCGAACTGCACGAGAAGTGGTTTCCCGGGGCCGCAACAGGATAATAGACGGCGGTGCTCCCGCTGGCGTCGACGCCGCCGTCGGCGCTGCCCCGACAATTGATGCTGTTCCGGCAGTAGTTGTTCGCCGTCGCGATGCCGAAATGCTTCGGCGAGAGCTGCTGATTGGAATTTGGGGCCATCGGAGGTGAGTCCGACTTTATGGGGAACTGCTTCACCATGGGGTGCGCCCTCAGCTGCATGCACGGCGAACTGTGGTTGAACTTTTGCGGCGAAGTGTGAATTAAATTGCACGAATCTGAAAATAGTTTTATGCCCTGTAAATGCCACTGGCTGTCACAATCATTATTTTAGGGATGCATTTACACTCCTAACAAAACGACAGGGATAATAATTACATAATACAAGTTAGTGATTGATTTGATTCCATAGAAACCTTTTTCTGCGATAATCAATCCGTAACTCTTAAGGGGACTTTTACTTTCTAAATTTTCAAAAAATCGATTTTTTTTTTACGTAAAAAAATTCCTTAGTACCATAGAAATACTGTCCTAAAATTTTATTAAAAAATTTGAAATAGAAAGGAAGTTATAGCTATATTTATAACGGTATCTACGTGGTAATAATACGTGATAATAATACTTTAAACGCGTTTTTCTCGAAATCACATTTTTCAAATTTGGGAGACATTTTTGTCAAAATCTACTAAACCAATCTCAGTAAACCAATTTTTTTTTTTGATACCTTATATATACGACTACTAAATAAACCTCTAAAAAGTTTAAAAAACCACCCCACCTTTTTAGTACAGGCGTAAATTCACCCCAAAAACAGGCGTTTTTTTCGAAATTTTAATAAAATCGCGTATAATAGCCATAAAAATATAAAAAAATTAACTTTTTAAAGGTTTATTAATTTAAAGTCTCACGAATTGAATCCCGTTGGAATTTTAAACAAATTCGTTACAGGAAGGCAGAAAAGTGTCTCCCAAATTAAAATGCACCTTTTGGAAGACGCCCTCTGCATTGGTGAAAAACAACTAAAAATGCCAAAAAAATTTATTTTTGTATACCTCAAAACCTTTTCAGTATATAAGTTTTTTTTTTGTTAAATATTTTAAAATTCTTTTTTTTCCAATTTAGAAAGTAAAAGTCCCCTTAAATATTTAATTTATAAGTATTTCGAACGAGCTCATCAAGAAATTGGCATACGAAGGGTACAGCGAAAGAATAACGTAAGTCACATTTTATTCGTAATCGAGATATTGATACCATTGAAAAGATAGAATAAATTACTTAAATTATAAGCAATAACAACTCTTAAAAATCCAATACAAAATTATAAAAATTTACACTTAAAAATAGTGTGAAATACTAAGAACACGCTAAGTCAAAATAATGAAAAACCAATGTAAGTCCGTCGGGAGGGCAGAAACTTTCACAAAATCAAAAAGACCCATATTTTATATTCTCCGTCTATGATAACATTTGCTACTTGCTATTATTTCTAGCAAAAATAATGACCCTTCTTGAAATGTGTTTTTTAATGGCTGAACTGCTGAACTCACATCGAACTATTGCTAGAATTTTACTTCATACTATATCCAGACTTGCGATTTAGAGGCTTTAAATAACAACTGCCGGGATGTGACCCAGAAATTTTTCGAAGGATTGCCCCTTTCTTCAAATATTCGAAATGAGGATTAAACTTTTTTCCACACGCGTGAGGGAAAAGTGCCACTAAAACGCACGCCTTTCCGGTTGTAAAGTCGCTTATTATCCACTAGTGCTTTATTGTGCAACTCGGGCGGTGCGTAGACGATTGCTTACGCTGGCAGCTAAACAAACTCGCTTCGCTCGTGAGTTTATTGCTGCCAGCGTGCGCAATCGGCTACGCACCGCCCTTGTTGCACAATATAAAGCACGAGTGGATAATAAGCCACTGTCCAACCGGAAAGGCGTGCGTTTTAGTGGCACATTTCCCTCACTAGTAGGGAAAAATAAAATGTGCAATTCGGGCGGGGCGTAGCCGATTGCTTACGCTGGCAGCTAAACACACTCGCTTCGCTCGTGCGTGTACTGCTGCCAGCGTGCGCAAACGGCTACTTTACGCCCTTGTTGCACAATATACTATTTCCGCATTGTACAGGACTTGAACTGTTTTTCTCCTGGTTTTTTGGACTTAGGTACGTACATTCATATTTCTTTGTACGAAGTGGATTTTTCTTAAAATATTTTAATAATGCATTATTTTGTTATTTTATTAAAGATATTTATTTGAATGTTTTTGTTCGTTTAAAATCTGTTAAAAGTTCACATGGATTGTTCTTTACGATTGCATTAAAGTCTTTAAGTTTTTAATGTTGATTATCTCAGTTTCCAGTAAATGTGACTTTTACCTTGTTCTTTCCCTATACCCTTCATATGCTTCTAAGAAACCGTGACATTAAAAGCCTCCTGAAATTTTATGCTCTTTCAAAAAAACTTAGTATGACAAAACCTACTCATAAAAGAGAAACATTTCGGAAAAAAAAAATCTCTAGAAATTGTTCGCAGGTAAAAATACAAAGTTTTGGTTATGAGATGTAATTCGTAGAAGTAAGGTCAGTAATTTAAGGTTCTATAAATAATTGTTAATTACCATCTCGTTCGCTTCTGGTTGTGTACTCGTAGGTGTGCAATTTAGCCTCATTACTCACAGCGTCATACTTGCAGACATTACAGTCCATCTGAAAAAAAACGATAAAATCTAATTAAATTCAATTAATTGTTTGACATTTTCCAAACCTCGACATTTTTTAGAATTGTTCTAAACTATATTTTTCCTAAAGTCAATTACGTTAAAGGAGGTTAGACATTTAGTTAAAATTTATTTACTCTGTAAAATATTAATATAAACAATTTTACGATTTTATAATCATTCCGCTCACTATATGTAGTTTTTCCAAAAGTTGGTTAGCGAAATCAATTAAATGCTGAAAAATATTTTAACAGTTTGAAAACACCTTGTCTCCATAAACCAGGATAGTTTTCTGTGGGCCGCATTAAACCTGCTTGAATTTGTGCTATTTGTTTTTGACGGCTTCTAGAAACGTTTGCTAACCGACTTTCATATACATATATGTATTTACATTATATGGTACATTGACATTATTAAGACTTTTAATAAGCTAATATATTCACTTAAAATATATAAACTCCAAAGCTTAAGCTTCCGAAAATTATTTCTTCAGTGGATAAATTCAAATTTGCTTTTCGTGCAAGACTGACGACAATATTTGCAACATAAGTTCTCCGCAAGGTGTCTACCTGAATAACTGTGGGGTAAATTAATTAATTAATTTATTTATTTAATAAGGTGACATATTTCCTAAAAAAGCGGTCTGAGAAGTTTCCTCGTAGATTGGCGTAACTATACATATAGGGTGGCAAGACTGGCATGATGCCAGCGGACCCGAAGACCCCGACGTATATTATTACACAACTGCACAAATTAAACAGAACATATTTTGAATGAATTATAAGAGATAAGTATAAATTTTTCGAAATTACAAGCTTCAACGCAGAAGAATATCCATTTTTGGTTTTATATTTTTATTCAGCAAATATAAAAGGCCCAATGCCATTTCTTGAAAAAATTATGCCGCAATATAAAATTATGCTCTGTTTATTTACATATGTGTATTATATCTTGAGTTTATACAAACATTTCGAGGGAGCATATTTAATGATGCAACAATAACTGAAGAATAAAGGTGTTATATTTTGACATCTATACATAAGACCCTTTTTGTGAACATGGAAAAATTATTCGCTAAAGCTACAAACAAATCTTACATATGTAAATATCTTTATAATTCGATCCGTATTAAATGAAACACACATTTTAATGTTTATTACAGCATTTACCTCTGATGTGTTTTGTCGTTCTATAAAATATTATGGTTATATTGAATAAGAAGATTAAAACAATAAGTATTATAGTAAAAAAATATTTATTACATATGTAATTAAAAGAATCAATATATGTACATAGGCATGTATTTATTTACATTTATATTTATATAATTCAATTTTATGTTTTATTTATTTTCAAAACAATGGATTTTATTATATTTTTATTTTTGGTATTCACCATCATTACATATTTATGTCGTTGGAGTTCTCTTCTTTAATTTTCAAATTTCTCAATCTTGAAATATAATCGGTGTAAGAGTCATAAATTATTTTTTGATCTAAACTTATCCATGCTGCACATATAGCTTCCTTTAGGTTTTCAATGGTGTAGAATTTGTTTCCACGTGTATACACGACTTTAGAAACATGATTCCAGATAATTTCAGCCGCATGTAAATCCGGTGAATTCTGTATTTCAGATATTTCATCTTTTTGCATCCAAAACACACAATTCAAATCTCCGTTAAAATTGTTATTAACATTTAACTTAGGCGGAGACTTGTATAAAGCTGCAATTCTTGACAGCACTGTCCGTTTGATGTGTTCTTCATTGATGTCCTTTGTGATGAATGATAATAAGATGGTGTCTCTTGAAGAAATACAACCCCAAGCAGTGACTGCTTTCATTTTTAGTCTTCCACGGCTAATAATTTTTGCATGGAAAGTTCTTTTCGATATAAAAATTAGCTTTTTGTAATGCGATGAGAATAATTCGAGATTTTCTTTTATGAATTGAGGACATTTATGTTGGTCGTTTAATTCTCGATCACACGAATTTGATGATCCTGATTTAGAATCACAGTCCATTTTAAATGTATTATTCAAGTTACGAATTAATAAAGACTTCACAAATTAATATTTTAATATATCTTTAAGAAATTATCATTGGCTAAATCTTAGTTGAAGAAATTCACTTCGTGTCCTGTTTACAACTGACGGAAGAAAACCAGACACAGTCGTTTTTAAAGGCCCTATCCCCTCTATATTCCTTAAAAATAAATCTTAAAATCATATGAAGTCATACCGATTTCTACCTGCTTTTTATTTATTAGATTTGTGACAAAGTTCTATGAAAAATGAATTGCTTAAGGATTTAAATACCTATGTAAATTCTAATGGCATAAAAGACCTTCTCGATTTTACCTCTTCTAAGAGTTCTTTAATTTATTTTTCATGATTTAGTAATTATTTTACAGAGGTAAGAAGAATATATTTTCCGAAGTAATAATAATTAATAATAATAATAACTAGTTAGGTAGGTATTGACTTCTTAGGAGATATTACCTGAGGGACCTTTTTTTTACCCCTCAGGTAGAATTTGAGATAAAAGAGACTCTTATAGAATGGGCATATTAACTATCCATCGTTTTTTTAAGAGTCAAAAGTTTAGAAATATTTTTGTTTTTGGCTTTTTGAATCAAAATCCTGGTGAATCTGATTTTTGCGCTAATCCTGTTCCGACATAAAGTTTTTAAAAAAGTTGATGATGGGTATATATTAATTGGTGTAAAGTAAATTTTGATAAGATAATACCTTTTCACATCCCAAACTTAGGTCTTTGTAGTACATATCTATACATAAAAAACGGATATCTTAATCCCAAACTCAAGGAATAGTTTCAGATTTGCTTTCTCATATGCAATAAGCAATAAAAAAAGGCAAAAACTAGATATTATTCAAAATCTTCACGGTAATTCATCACATCACTGAAAAGAGTTCACCATGAGTTTTATAAATTTGATTGATTGATTGAAAAATGGAACAGCTTCCTCTCTCCAACGGATTTTAAAATAAAAGTTTTAAAGGCCACGAGAAACTCACTCTGTATAATCTGATTTATAACTTATTCAAAATAATACAAGAAACGAAAAGTGACTGTGAATGAAATGCTAACATGAAAATAACAAATGCAAGTTTATATTAAATTTCGGGAGCTGCTGGGAAAATTCCTTAATAAATGTAATACCATAGTTTGCACCACATCCGTTCGGTTCGAATGGTTTATTTTCAGCCTCACTGAATTCCCTTTTCAGAGAGCATTCGACACGGAAAACTTTTATGACCATATTATTTACAGTCTCCGCTGCACCAAAGGTTCGAAGAACTTCCAAATTAAAGAATCATATAGTGAAACAGCGACTATAAATGCATTTCGTCGTTTTAATTTAGTTGCTTCCAAACTTAGTGTACTCTGCTTGAACGTCCAGAAAACCTTTTGTCACTTTTTGCGAAGACGTTACATAGTGCTGGACAAGGCTAAGTGAAATGGATGTGCAAGGAGCTACTTTTTAGATTGTAAAAACTTGGTCCAAACTTTTTCCTCCGGGTGTTAACTATTGTAACTCAAGCTTAACTTCTCTCAGCTGTTCCGATAAAAACTTCTACAAAGCGCTGCACTCCACTATGTAACAAGATAGGCTTGAAAAAGTTGAATGAACTGAGTTGGACGAATTAATTAGTGTAATTTGCGCAAATCTAACTCCAACAATTTGCCCAATAATTATGGATTATGATTTTTTAGAATCTATGATAGTTCATTCTCAGCAATTTTAGCATGAAGCTAAAATTTACAAAAATTAGATTGCAAAGTTATACCAGCGACACAGCAACCGAAATTTAGAATTTCGAATATTCTTAATTTCAGAAATGTATCATATCACTTTTGGATTACTTAAATAATTCACGCGAATATTCTATTAAAAATAGAGATTTAGGCATAGAGTTGACATTAATTTCAAAGCAATACAATAATATTGTGAAATTGCATACGCTCGAAATTCTATTATAAATTTCAGCTGGTGTGTCGCTGGTATTATATTAAACAACAGAAAACAATCTGAAAATTCTTTAAGATATCTTTTTGTTTAATGCTCAATGAATGAATTAATTGATTTGAAGAAACAGATATTTAAATTAGTTTTAATTAATAAATTTTCTAATATAACTTCTAACTCAGCATACAATTCAATTTTCTTTAAAATCATGGTGTTAAAAAAAATGATAAAAAGAACATGTTTCTATGTTAAATGAGACTCCATGTGTGCTAGATCTGTAATTTCTATAAAAATTTCTCCTTGCGGGAGTATCTTTTTTATGTCAAAATTAAGATTATATAAAAGCCTTTAAAAAAAGTTTGACTACAAGTATGTATTTTTAAAAAAATTATCTTTTGAGATAAATACTGTTCGAAACTTGAATTAATTTGATCATTAGCTTGACCTAATAATTGTTAGAATTTTACTAAGGCCACAATCTTACAGGTCACGTTGCGAGGCGACACGACGCTGTTCAAGCGGCTGTGCATTTTCAAGTGAACTCAAACAGATTGTACTAGAATTCTATTATGTGGGCGCAATTTTTGATAACAAAATATGCTTAAGCATATAATTTATCAGATAGTGTAAAGCAGCCTTTACTCCACTTTTAAATTGATTGGTTTAAATGGTCAAAAATTGAAGAATGTTGAGCTCTTCACTAACCTTGGATGATTTAATGACAGTCCTGCAGATAAAACTCATAAATGATAGTAAATTGTGAAAAAAGCTGCAATTTAACCGAAATCAGACCTGAAATAAAATTGCAATACAATTGTTGTAGGTCATCAACAGACCCCGCGAAATAACTTCCGTGTGCAGAGTTGACTTATTACAATTCGCTACCAAAATTAATTGAGATAAGGAACATTACGCGCGTTAATCGTGCACCTCGGAAAATGCGAGCCGACGATAAAACCATTTACAAAAATACGGCATATTTAAACGTGCTGAGCCGAATCGAAAAACATTTTCCACCACTTGGACAGTGACGCTTAACATCGGCTTGTGCGACCCGGACCCGAACTTTTGATACACACCCCTGCAGTCGTAGTAATAATCAGCCACCAATTAATTACACGCCCCCCTGGCCTCAAAAGGCGGATTAATTAAAAGAGGCACTTCGTAAGATGCAAAAATGGCTAAAGGATTTTCAGCTATTAAAGAGCAATTTGTTTCCACGTGAATAGTTGGTGAGCACCCAGTGGGACGCAACAGCTCAATCCGACACGATCTCAATTAGCCCCAGTGGTGAATTATTGATCACCTAATTACATGGCACGCCACAAGCACGAGCAGGAGCCGTGCTTTTGTGTGATTGCGTTGTCCTGCAGCTCGTAGAAGTCCCGAGTCCTGGACGTCGTCGGGACAGCCTCCTTAGCTTCCAGTCGGGACGGACACGAAAGCTAAATCGGAGTTCATTAATCATGGATGGCGAACGGGGGTGGGTTTTAGGTTTAGGGTTTAGGGTTTAGGGTTTCGGGGGTTGGGACAGATCGTCCTAGTAAATGATGTCCGTAGCCAGCGGGAGGGGCATGCAACCTGCAGGATTCCGGGCGAAGCCGTTGATAACAATGTTAATGTGCAAATTAATACAAAATTCGGGATGATTTTGTAATTGCAGGGATTACAGCAGCTAACCACACCCACCGCCAGAGGGCGGACATTTATAGAATCCTTCCCACAGGTAAATTTGCTCGTTCGCTCAGAAACGAATTTCTGTAATAAGTTTGAGGCATGAACATCGCGGCGCTTAATTTATCCCGCGCACATTCCGCAATTTAAGAAAACAAAGTCATTCTGCTGTTGGAGCAATAAAATGTGTCCCGGGAATAGCCACCCTGTGAGTGGGTGATATGAGTTATTACGTGCCTCGTGGGCTCCGCTGTTAGGCACCCAATGGGCCACAGCAACCGACCGCACACCCTGTAATGGATGTTGCTTGCTTCGACTTAATATCAGCAGGGTTTTATTACTTTTAATTAATTCTTAACAAGCAACCCCTACCCCTCCAGTAATGAGAAAGGTACAAGTATTTGAGGTTTTTTGTCTGCTTTTGCTTACGCACCAAGGTCCTGTTCTGTTGGATACCCGAGTAAAAATATATAAGCGCATATAACACGCTTGTTTACCCGAGCAAAAATATCTAATTCTTTATAGCACACCCTGAACGCGCACGATGCACTCCTATACATTTTCCATTTTACAAGCCCGTAAGAGGCCCGAAATGAGCCTGCAACATGCCCGCATTTTTTAAATTAGGGGCTTAACAATAGAAAGTGTTTTGGTGACCATTGATCTTCAAACATATGACCATTACCTACTTTTTTGAATAATTTAACTAATAACTAGCTGTAATTAGTGAAAACTTATGTTTCATCAAACTGGCAATTAAAAACCAGAGATAGTGTAGTATATTTATAATTTGTTTATTTTAGCCGCAGCACAAATAAGTTCCTGTGGCAACTTTTGCCATTTTACATAAGAATTTAAATCATTATAATCATCTTATAAAAACTTTAAATTTATAAATAAATTATTGATTTCAAAAATTTTTTATTTCACAAAAATAAATTTTCATTTTGCGCTGCAAACTTAATCAAAAAATTTATCTGGTTAAAAGTTAGATGTTTGGATGGGTAAATATCATGGAAATTTGGTGCATAGCCTGACGGTTTTTAAAATTCAACTCAATTTAATCTGAACTAGATAGGGAAATGAGAAGAACACAGATAATATTAAGACATGAAAAAAGAAAAAAAGTAAATAAGAATTTCACAGAAAACAATGGTTGAATTTATAAGCATGAAAGTCTATTTTTTCCAAATATTTTAACATTTGTTATTGTAGCCGATAATAACAAAATAATTTAAAAATTAAGCTTAATTACGTAAGCAAGTACAAAAGATACGTCCTACCCGTTACGAATCCCTATCACAACCGTCACAATATTTTAAACTTTTAAAAAGATATTTAAATTGATTTTTCACTCGTCATTTTTTTAATATTTAAATAGAGAAGAATAATTCGTGTCCCACCTGCCACTCATGAAAATTTATAAAAACGCATTTTTTAATTTATTCAATTTAAATGTTTTCCTAACAAGTTTAACTATTCATATCGAAAAAAAAAACATACTGATCTTAATTGGCCAATTGTCCTAAAGCTTGGTACATGTAGACTACTTTATAAAAAGGTGCTAAAACTAATATTTTAGTTGCTTAGGAAAAAAGATATTGCTATTTAAGTCAGACAAAGAGAACTGAACTGAACTAGGTTATAATTCTGGAACTTGTTTTAAGCCTACCTCAAGCTTGGCCTGTGGGCTCAAATGTGGATTACTTTGGTTCAAACTTAACTTAAACCTGTGACAAACGGACAGCAGTAGGATGATGAAATTAGAAGAAAATAAATGGAGAGAGCTTATATGTAAGTGCAAGGCAAATAAAATTGTAGTCGTGGTATTTCATAAATTATAAATATTCGAATTTTTTTCTAATGGAAGGTTTTCCTACGCTTCCTACTTTCATTTCACACCTACAGAAAGATTCTACGAAGGTCGACATTTAGAGAGATTTTTAATGAAATTAGTGGCACCTACCTCATGTGATTGTCCCCCGCAGGAGTTTTTCTTAGATTTTTCCTTAATTCTCCCCGCACAGCAGAACCGCGTGTAGGTGCACTGCAGAGCCTCCGCCAGCAGGCCCCCAAGACTCGATAAGCACATAAGCATTAGAGGAACTCCAATTAAGGCATACAAAATAGTCACTACTTTCCCTCCGGATGTTCTGGGAGAAAGGTTGCCGTGCCCTGAAAAAAAAATAGAAAATTTAAAAATTTCTTTTTCACCCAAACTAGTGGAATGCCACAGCTCCAGTAATAAATCCACGTGCCGAACTTATTTTTCAAGGGTGGGAGATTTATGGGATTATCCTTTATAAGTCTTTATAATGGCCTCCCTCGAGAGCCACAAATTGGAAGCTCCGTGCATCCGATTTTACCCTATATGAATCATGCCAGCGACAAATCCACCATTGGGACTATTTTGCAATATTTCCCCCCATTTCACATGTCTTTTGGCATTCTTACCAGTGATTTGCTACAATCGCATCTATAGGGGATCACGTTTGTTAGATAGATGCTATTGTTTGGATTTTGAAATCCATTGGTAAAAATTTTTCAATACAACTTTATGTTTAATAAACATCTGTAAAGCTTCAGTAATTTTTGCAATAAAATTTAAATCAACAACTTCTCTAAACTCAAATGTTCGCACACATGTTGAGGGGAATCTTATACAATATAATACCTAAAATAATTGGGGGTTTCGTGATGTGTGACACGTCATTAAATATAGCTAAAAAAAGGTATTTATTGTATGAAGTCTTTCAAACCCTATCTCATTATTATTATAGTCGAAAATAAGTCAATTTTGAAAATTTATGAAAATTTTGGAAAAATCTGGAATTAAAATTATATAAAATACGGCACTGACTATAAGAAGGAATTTTTGAAAAATCCGTTATAAATTCCTTTTATAAAATGTAACTTTATGAAAACTAATAACTTAACGAACTGACTCTTTTAAGAACTTTCAATTTCACCACCATGCCGAAGTCAAGTTCATTATTAAATATATTGTTTTTTCTAAACTATTTAACTAGACTAGAATTTTTAGGGGGTGAAATTAAGGCCCCTACGAGGCTTGCCACACTACCTCGTATGGACCCTGTGACGCGCATAAAGAGCATATAACGCCTTGCCTCATTCGTGCATCAAATGAATGCACAAAACTCGGTACTTAGGGGTTTTTGGGGTCGCTGAGGCATATGGTGCAATCGTCCATTTCATTGTAAGTTATACATGCGTTAGGTTTGCCTCATAAAACCCTTAGGGAAAACTTCTAAGCCACACCTTACTTCAGTTGTTGATTTTGTTTTGGGGTCCTCATGAGGAATCTACGGGGAAATCCCTCTATCGGCATTACCCTCATTTGCCCTTTGAAGCCCACACGCTATATGAGGCATGCCCCTTATAAATTCTAGCCGGGTATTTCTTTTCATAAATAATGTTACGGATTTTGTTATTAAATAATCATTATAGCACAAATACTATACACTGAAAACGTCAGTCTGGTCTAGTAGATCATGTAAATTTTACGAGGACATTTTGGAGAAAATATGTTTTTTTTAAATATAAATATATAATAATATAATAATATATATAGTAATATTCAAAAAATAACATATTATAGTAAAATCTTTATCTTACCTATTGTTGTAATTACAGTTATAGAATAAAGTAGAGCTTCACTAAAGGACCATCTTGTGGACCGGCCTAACTCTAGGCCCGTCATGCCGCTCCGAGTTGCAGCCAAAATGGATCCTTCGAACCTCCTCAACTGTTCGTGCACCAGCATCGTCCAGTTCTTCTCGTACAAAACGTTTAACTTTTCTGAAATATAAAATGTCATATCTATTAATATTCCATAAATATCTAAGATTGTTTAGAATTTTAATTTATTTTGTTTACTTAAGTTGGACAAACTCGAAAAGTTGTTAGCTCTTTCGCGGTTAATTGCTTTCGACTCGACAGGAGTAAACGCGAGATAATCCGAGGTCCAGGCATTAAAGCTGAATGACTAATAAAGTCTGGAATTGATTGTTCCACAAAAGTGAGCTAAAGAAGGAGTTTTAGACCTTGAGGACACGAACTTCATTAGCATTTGGCCGCAAAAGCCCGAGAAACTTTTTATAGCATCTCTAGGTTGCCTTTATGAATTCGGGGCGTTAATTAAAAATTTATTCGCCTCGTGCTCGAGGGCCAGGGTGAGCAGCATTAAAAAATTGACTCGAGGTAAAGTTATGCTCAACCAAAAAGTTCGGTTTTCCTTTTATTGCCTCTTGACCTTGTTATCCATCTCGGGAGGGACTGACTGCCACTGATGAGCCGCAAAAGTCGGGGGCGAAATTTATGGTCGTGAAAATGATATCACTCAGATCGGTAAAGCCACTTCTGTAATTAAAAGCCATCAAAAGGTTTTCAAAAAGGAGACCTCCTGCCGTAAAGGGATTTAAGTTCCCTGCATACTCTTTCTTTATGTCGAAAAAAAGAGACCTTTCGTTGATCTTGCCAAAATTATGTTAAACGCCTGGATCACTATTTGAATTTATCTTCTTAATTTTTGGTAGTGATGAGCAGAAGCGGTCTTGGTATCGGTCTTGCAGAAAGTCCAAGAACGAGACCAAGTCCAAGTCCAAGACTCGCGATGCAAGACCGAAACAATTTTTTAGAAAACATTTTCGTTCGTCGAAATTAAACATGGTAGCTGTGTTCTTTTCGTCTATCAAGAACAACAGGAGATTTCGCATTGATTTGAATTTTATCATATGAATTTCCCTTTGAATATACAGTAAAGGAACGGCTATACCCTGTACGTGTAGTCTGTGTGAATGAAGCATCTCCAGCGGGGAAAATTTCAGGGGAAGTGAGCCTTGAGTAAGAAGAAGATACTTTGGCAACTTAAAAAAATTGTGATTTGAATGTATCGCAACCTAATCTAACCATTTTTATATTCTTTTATTTAACTTACACTACGTGTCGTCAAATCTTGCAATGCAAAATTTTTATATTTAGACTTTATCAAACGCAATGAAATTTGGTGAACATGTATAACTTCGGTGACAATACAAGTTAGTGGTGTAAAAGAATTTTTAAAAAATTTTTTTTTTTTTATAAATACTTGTTTTGAATTAAAAGTGCAAAGACAGAAGGTGAAATGTGTGAAAAAATATTCTATAGGATATTAATTTTTATTTGTTATGTGTTTAGTGAAAGATAGTGATGTGTGTGATAAAGAATTGCAGCGAGAAGAAGCATCGTCTAAATTAAGGAATTTCTTTTCACCGGTTAGCCGCAATTTGAAATCTTTTTGCCGATGTGATTGATAGATACCTGTGGTTTTTATTGTTGTTGATGCATTAAACATGTTATTTCATTTTAAGCTAAATTTTAAAGTTTTAAATATATTTTGGTGTATGTCAGTCCACGACAGTCAAGCGCAATTTCGACGCGCCTTGACACAGCGAAGTCGCTAAATATTTTTAAATGGTGATATAAATGGGCACTCAAATATTTATTCAATCAAGTACGTGAAAAACGCCTTATCATTTTCACTCAATTTTTGCAACTGCACTGATCAATTTTCTATGTAGTACTAAGCTTAGGCTGGTATTCGTCAAATGCTTCAATTTCAGCGATTTATGTCCTTTCCTTTACTGTATATTTAAAGGAATTTCCTACAACGAAGATTTAAAATTCTAATAATAGCATCAAGTTGCGATTTGTTTCCACTTTGAAGTAAAAAATTACTCTGTAAAATGTTCAGTTCAAATTTTGAAGTTTTGCATTATTAAAATCAAGGTAATTTGATGTAATATTGATGCAATTTGATGTAATATTGATGTAAATTTTTATTCAGAGAAACTGCAAATAAGTTTCCGTTCAATATAAAATCACCTTTTGTTCTGGATAGACGAAAAGAACACAGCTGGTGTAAGGTTCAATTACAATTTAATTTAATTTAATTATTGGTAAAACTTCTAACAAGCCTCATATTTGTATTTTATGAGAATTTTTACGAGGGGTACTTCTTACATAAAATTTACTTTTCGTTTTCGGACACTTGGATTTCAGCAAGCATAATATGTAGGTTCTGAAAACATTATTTTGACTTCAAATCCAAGTCAAAAAATATTGTTTAATGTAGTAGCTGGAATTCGTTTAGTTTTTAGAAGATCTACCAAATACGAGTGTATATATGTTACTCAAAAAATTAAGCATCAGAATAAAAGATGCAAGAGTCTTGCAAACGATACCTAAACTTGAAAGACGAAATCCAAAGCCAAAACCGAGACTAAGTCTATTTATGCAAGAACCAACCCTAATAACAAGATTATCGTTAGCCCTGGTCTTGGTCTTACTTTGCTCATCACTAATTTTTGGTGATATGCGCCCGAGTTGCCTCTTTTACCAGTCGCCATAAAAACAGAAACCCTGTGGGGAGTTTTAATAACAATTTATAAAATCTTTGGCCTTTAATCTTTGTTCTTCTGCGAACGACATGTAGAAGATTGTGTTCACTCACAGATGAATCCTTGTATTGCTGTCGACTGTTTTACAAAAAGTCAAACGGCGGCAGTTGACCTTCAGAAGCAGAAACTATCTCTTGATTTTGTGCTTTTTCATCTGAAAGCAAGCTCCTAATTCGTTTGTAATTCCACATCGCCTCACATATGCAAATGACAGCACCGTGTATAGTGAGTGACCTTTTCGTCTCGATTCACCGCAAATAAAGTTGAAAAAATATAGCTTCAGACAAGTAATAATATTGAATTAAAATCTTAATTAGGTAATTACTTTTAAAATAATTAAAGGATTAATTAAGGTCTCGCCCGCTGCATTGATGACTGCTTTGGAAGGTTTTAACCCCGGCGCCACAACTGAAAACCGCCAGGAGACATGTTCAACTGCAATTCGCCCAGAAATAATGAGATTTTGCTTGATTTACAATCAGAGGTCCTCGCTTTGAACTCCTTTGCATAGATATGAATTCTGGGTATGCTCCACCTTCCTTCCTGTATTATTCATGGACTTTCCTTTGCTAGCGTAATTAAGGGTAGGGTGCATGAACTCATTTATGCTAATGAGATGAAATCGATACCGCAGAGGAAACTTGCAACTTATCGTAATCGACAAAATATCTCTCGGGCCATTAAGTTTATCGCTCGCCCCCTTTACTCTTGGAATTGTCAATTAATCTCGGAAAATTTTCGTGCATCTCGAGCTTCTTGAGTTTATTGTCTTCATTTAGCTCCTGTAATGGAATTAAAAAAAAAATAATAACTGCAGCAGTGATTCGGTTATGGCGCAATAAATTTGAAATTTAATGATTATGTTGACGTTGATTTAAGGACACTTCTATTATTTGATTTAATGGAATTACAAGAAAAGTATATGTAGTGCTGCCATTATGGATATTATGGGGGAAAAAATAATATAGTATGGTAGATATTTTTTATTATAAGTCGAAAATGAAAGCATATTTTAGACCATAATACCACACTTGAAAATAAAAATATATTATTTAAATTCTGCTATTTGCAATAAAGGCAAGCAAGTATTATTTTTATTTAAGCCTATACATATATTCCAAATTTTGAGTCAATGTTACTACATAGCAGTTGTTTGAATAAATAGCTGTGAGAGACTGTAAGACGGAGAGACGAATGAATTCGTTCCAAAGGGGTTCCTTTTTATCAATTTAGCACGGAACCCTAAAAACCATTCCGGCTATGGACCAAAACAAGAAATACGAAAGTTTGATTTTTAAAATGTGGATATAACAAAAAAAAAAATTGGATGAAGAATCACAAAAAATTCGAGCTGATATAATGTCGATGAAAAATACCTCAATTTACAAGAAAAAATCGTGACCAAAAATGTAGTTTCACGAAATTTTAAATTTAAATATCTCAAGAAGTGGGTTTCAAGAAACCGACAAATATATTTTGCATACCACTCAAATTAACTCATTAAATTAACTCAAATTAACCTTTCCACAAATCTATAATTTACAATATCGTTCCTAATAAGATTTGTTGTAATTCCCCTTAAGCCAGGACAGAAATATATTTTTTAACAAATGTATTTCGAAATATTAAATATCTACAGTACAAGTAGTCCAAATTTGTAATTTAAATATTTAAATTTTTGGACAAGGGATTTTAAGAAATACAATAATGGCGAATGTTCAATATAAAAAACACGATATTTTATGGAAAGATGACTGGTTTTTTTAATAATAAAAAAGTGTACTCGCAGATATTACAAGTGTTTCATTCAAGGACTATTTATTCTTATACATATGTATGTTAGCAGAAAATGTCTCTAAGACTTGAAAAATATTTGTACATACCTAGTTTGCTTTTTGCCAACGATTCCATTTTGAAAATGCAATTCTTAAAATTTTTTATATATGAGACTAATGAAATTATTATTTTTCACTACGAATTCATAAGTGTTTTTCTACATGAAGGAGGGCTTATTAAGCACTATATAACTTAACAAGTAGATATGTATGTCCGTATGATGAATACAATTTAACTTTCAAAAGTTCCAATTAAGTAATTTAAGCAACTCTATCTTTTTGCTGAAAGTTGCATAATGAGCACTAAATAGTTTAAAAATTTGGGTTTTCATTTTTATATTGAAAGTAAAACAAATTATAATTGTTGATGTAATCAAATATCGAAAAAGTTCGAACACAAAGGTTAAACAATTCACAAAACTAATGAAGCGATACATGATAATCAACACTTAAAATTATTGGCTAAATTTGCTCGGGCATATTTCAAATTGCGTAAAAGTGTCTATATTTATAATTAAAATGAAAATGAGGAATGCCTGAAAATGACGTAGCTTTTGCTGCGTTTAATAAATATTTAATGATCTATGTGGTTAACCATTTTAATGTATTTTCGGTCCGAGTTGGCAACATTCCGCGGTCACTCGTTATCGGTGCTATTAGCCGCGAAAACATTTTATGGCATCCCTCAGTTTTGCAGCAGTTGCAGATAAAATCAATGAAACTGCGGAAAGGTTGGCTGGTGATTTTGGTTTTTGTGTTTTCGCTGACATCGAAGTGGTCATGTTTATTGTATAATAGTTTTCACGTGAATGTGACACGTAGCACGTGCCTTTATTGTACCCACCTGGTGGATGTTCGTTTAAGTTTTCCCTGAATTGGGACATCATAAGGAAATAAGATCTATTTAATTACGGTGTTTCGAAGAATTTCATATCCCTCAGGAGCCGATATGTTACTCCGGGGTAATTGAATGGAATTAACTCCTCGGAGGACAATCAATCTTGGCTCCTGCTGTCGACGTTTACGGCAATTCAATTCCCGCTCGCAGGAACCCAAAAAACCACACCCGGCGCAGAGGGTTTGCTTTGATACAAAGCATACTTTCCGGAGGGTTCAAACCCGGCCGGGATACAATTTTTCACTATATACCCTTCAGTGATAACTCCGGAAAGCACGGACGGTGGGCTATGCAAATTTTATTATCTTCCTCCAATTCAATTAAGTTTAGAACGAAACGATTTCACCTTGCCGGGGAAAAGCCCAAAAAAACAGAGAGCCCCGGAGGCTGTTTCTTTTATGATTTGTGACGCTAATTCTGCTCGGATGGGTTTCAACTGCGTCGCGGCGCGGCCTCACCGTCGCGTCGTGAGGCTCAACGTGTTTGCGAACATAACTCACCCGAGGAGGAATTCTCGAAATCTGCGGCAAGAATACAAAACAGGAAGCAATCGTCTGCTCGAGGTGCCTCCGTCTTAATTTCCCATTGAACGAACCGAACCACATTAGACCGGGGCACAGCCGCTGTAAATCTTAAAGATGCAGACAGATGCTAAACAGACTCTGTTAAGCTCCTTCGGCAGGGCTCCACCGAATGTTCGTTGTAATTTTCTTAATGGGAACGTACACCGGCTTAAAACGTGAAACTTTCACGCGTCGCTGGGCCTCGGCTAAATTGACGCCCGGCTTTCACCGCCGGTTTCCCTCAGGTAGTTTCCGGCTGTAAGTACTTTGTTTTATACACCCGATGGATGTTTTTCGCGGAATGGTTTCGGATCCATGTGCGGTTTAATGCTGAGTTTTCCGGTTATGTGGTTCTTCTCATCCCTTGATACTACTTTAAAAATTACAAATTGAGAGTGGAAGAGACTTTAATGGATTTATTCCACTTATTTGCGTTAGAAAACATAACCAGAATAACCACGAAAAAATAAAATGGATTATTTTGAGTCCTTCACTGTAAAAAATTTTCCTAATTTTACCCAGAAATTTTACAATATGAATATATGTAGTAAATTTTGTGGATATTAAGCAAAAGTACATAAAATCCAGAAAATGATTATCAATTTTACAATGCGTAGGAATTTTGCCCACGAATTGTGATTTTACATAAATTTTAATACATATGAGAGCAAAACTACATTGTAAAAGCGATGTTACAAAAAGGCGGTAAATTCTACTACATTAAAGGCCGGAACAGAATGTGTAGCGTGTAGTACGTAGCTGTAGCTGTGGCTTTAGCCGTAACATGTAGCGGTTAGCAGCCTACATGTAGTACCACAAGTGGTGAAAAGTAAAAACCTAAGATATCCATATAAGCCGTCACAATGTGTAGCATGTAGCTGTAGCTGGTAGTTGTAGCTGAGCTACAAAGAGAGAGAGCGAGAGAAAGTGGCATCTTTTTTCTGCAGGTACAAGCCACACTCACACAAGCCTCCTTATTACAACACTGAAAATGAAGTGAGACATCCGAGCGATGATTCCTTCTTTTGCAAAATATATTGTACTATATACAGTAAGCAATTTTTAAATACAACTAATTATTAAAGTAATAAAAAAAACTCTACATTAATCCCTTCCCGAAAGGGTATTTCAGGTAACAATTTCTCAAGGAAGGGATATTTGCAAGAATATTAGATTTTTTAAAAATTATTTCTTGGTATTTCAGGTACACTTTGCAAACTATTTCCCTAGAAAAAGGATGCAAAGGAAATTTTGGAAACTAGATTAATGAGTTTTTTTAAAGAAGTAAATCATTTGGGCACATCGTATTCTGCAAATTATGCCGACAGATCACATTCAAAATTATACATCTTTAAATATGATAGTAATAAATTTAAAGAAAATTGCATCGCGATGCCCTAAAAATTTTATAAGCAACTAATAATGAAATTTAAACGAGAAATCATAAAAACAAATAGACGCCTATTCGTACATGAACGATAATTCCCCTTTTTTCCCGACTGATTAGGTACATGCCGTGTGGCTTGTAGCTGCAGCGGAAAGTAGAAATGATCCTACTTTGAGCTACAGGTACAACTACCAGCTACAGCTACAGCTACACACTGTGATGGCTTATATGGAAACCTGTGGTTTTAACTTTTCGCAGCATGTGGTACTACATTATCACACGCTACAGCTACACATTATGTTCCGATTTTTCAGCTACAGCTTCAGCTACACATTGTGACGGCTTATATGGAAACCTGTGGTTTTTACTTTTGTACTACATGTACCACATGCTACAGCTACACATTCTGTTCCGGCCTTAATACATTAATCAAGCCGTAGTACAAGCAATGATGTAAGTTTGCCGGTAAACGCGTTATGTACGTTGTACTTTTATTTTCTTTATAATGTTAATGTATCTAATTTGTCCCCAAAAAAATTAAAACTAGTAGTTCTTGTGATTTTCATTCATTCTCTCCTTCGTAAATTATAAAAAAATACATCTTGATGTTGTGAAAATGCTATTGTATAGTGTAAAATTTGCTAATGTGTTTTGTAAATTTACTCGCATCAAAAGCAAATTAACACTGCATGATATCACGCATTTGCATCTAAAGGCAAATTTTGTGCCAACGTTTATCGTAGCAAAATTCCCAAAATATTTTTTGCGGTGTTTGGTATAAATTAAGTACAATTCAGAAATTAAAAAAATTCGTAATATTGTAGGAATTCTTTTATCAAAATTCAGATTTGTTTTTGTTATGAATCATCAAAATAACCATTGTAATTTAAACATACATATGGTGTAGTTCTGACAAAAAAATATATATATACATATACACAAATTTATACATACATTAGGTCTTGTGTATGTCCTGACTTCTGAACTAAGGTACGTAACTATAAAATGAGACCTAAGCCCTTACAACCCCAATCTTTTCAATTTCCCATTAAACGAATTCGGAAATTCCACAAAGATACATTATTACTTCAACCCCTTAAATGTTTAAATGTTTACTCAGATAGCTTAGTTTCGGCGTAAACATAAGATGAATATAAAAAAATATTATATTTCTTTCAATTCTATCTTTAAATTCTAACAGCGAGTAGTTAATTTAATTGTTTTCGATGTTATGATGTTATATTTTGTTTTGATACATTGAAAAAAAAGACGAACTTAGTTAGTAGCTACGTTTTGGCTGCTCTTATTTTCATAAATTGACACAAATAACTAATTAATGAGTAATAAATTAATGTATTTACCATTTTTTTCCGTACCTACATAACATATACATATTCACAAAAAATAAAGTGATTTATTCTCTTTCACTTAATTTATAGTAAAGTTTTAGCCGTGGGTTTCCCTAACCATATTTTTAATAGTACATATGCTAAAATAAGTGGAAGTACTTAAAATGAACCAAAAATACTTATGTTGTTTCTAAAAATAGCTAAATACATAGAAATTTTAATAAACTTAGCCATTAGATGGGCTTGTTCTGGGTCTGCTAAATATTTTATAATTTCATCACAAGTAATTTATGTAATATGTAACAATTTTTAGCCTAACTGACTTTTTTTTTTAACCTGATTAAATTTCATGTATAGTTGTAATTTTTTATCGAACAGTGAACAGTCTGGATTATAAATATTATGAAATTTAATGCTTTCACCTTGAAATCTCATGGAGTTTTTTCAGCTTCTCAAATATTTCCGTATACACAAAATGAATTTGACATGTTAATTAATTCAAAAATAGCATTTCCATAATTCATAAAATACACCCTAACATTGTCGATTTAAGGGCGATATTTTATACATAAACTTATGTTAGCATGCCGCTAACGTGACTCTAACTTTAAAATTATTCATTGCACGTAAGGAATGTCTCGCCGTTCTTTATTAAGTTTCAAGTTAATATTTAACACGAGTAAAACTAATGAGGGTAATAAGGGCAAAATAAGAATCTGATTAAATGCGTTGACATTTAAATTGTTATTTACGGCCTTTTCCAATATTTACGTTAACCCAACTTTAACCTAAATGAGGAAGTGACTAATGAGACTACTTTAAATTTGCATAGCGAGATAAAAGGCTGAGACTGCAGAATGCTTTCGGATTTCAAACCCAAGCTCATTACCTAAGGTAGAAATATTGTTCCTATTTCCACTTTAATCTTTTAAATCGTCTTGAATCTCGGTGCAGGCATTAATGGGTAATGCAACTCCAGCCGTACTTACTCGAATTATCCAAAGTAATTGAAGCAGAAATGTTTCTAATGTGCTAAGAGATTTACACTAATGCGAATTTAAAGAGCGGACTTTTAAATATTTAATATATCCAAAAATCTATACAAATTGATTTAAAAGTAAAATGTTTCTTAATTTATTGTTACTCTGCTGTATGAGATTTATATACATATACATTATAAGTTTGAGATCATTAGTTCATTCATTATTTTACAATGAAATCCCATGACGCCATTTTCCTTTTCTCCATGACGCCATTTTGTTAATTTTGAATTTCTTTTTTAAATTCAAGCTAGTGTTTCTTCCATATTTTCAATTAATTAATGGATTCTTGCAAAAATTCTCGGGTGGAAGGTATAGTCGAATATTTTTCCAACTTCCAACTTTTATCATTTTAACAAAGAAATAAAATTATCTTTTGTCCTCACTTATTCCGTACACACATAAATCAGGATATGAAAGTCCTTTTCCAAAAGGCTATGAAAGGTAAACAATTTGAGATTACAGAGAATGAGCTGAACTTAAAAATTAAACAAACAACTAAGAATTTTTCAGTTTTGTTGCTATTTGAGGTATTGCTGGGAGAAGTAAAATAACAAAAGAGCTTCAGGCAAAGGATTAAACAGAGCTCCGTACTGCAGGCAACATTTTCAGTCTTAAAAACAATGGAGCGCGCGAATTTTTTAATATGCTGAGTAGAAGAGACAGATTTTAAGTTTCAACTGAATATTGTATGATGTCTCAAAAGCAAACGTGTAAACCAAGTAGATTTTTTACTTCCCTAAGCGTAATGTTCAACACCAAGTTTCTTAGGAAATTATACCAAACACGCAAAGAACTGTGGAGCAGAACTCTCCCACAAGAGAAAGTCAAATTTATTTTGGTAATGCAAGTGCTATGCTTCTAGATTGTCCATTAACAAATCTCTGGAACTTAATATTTTTCTGATACCAACAATTCATCCTTTGATGAAAGAAATATATATGATTTAAAAAGCCCGGGAAAATAATACAGCATTTATTTATATACTTGCTTTTTAAAAACAACCACAGGTCGTTCCATAACATTTGTATCCTAAAGATACAAGAAATATTCCTTAAAGTCCACAGCAATATTTTCTACCTATCCAAAATTGTATCATTTGTCTGTTTACAAATTACAAGATAATTTGGCAAACCCTCAAAATTATGCCACTACCATCATCGGGATGTCTTTATAATCTTGATTAATTAGGGTCTACGTCTATGGCGGTTTGGATGAAGCATATTGCAGAAAGAAATAGTAATTCGCAGTTATTTATATATTAAATTAAAGTACATAAATCGGTATTTTGAATAGCAGAGTGTAATTTTTTAAACAAGTGAACAAATGGTTGGAAAGCTTTTATACGGACAGAATTCCTCACTTTAAACTTTATTTATTTGAATTAAATTTTTTTATCTATAGAGTTAAACAGATCTTTTTAAGTAAAAAATGTTTGTAGACTTTTAGACTGACTGAATTTGACAAGCTAGAATTAATTTTAATCCTGTTTTATTAATCTTTCATGAATAAGCATCACATATGACAAGAAATTATTTCATTAACTTTGCAACATACTTAGTAGAAGAATAAAAATTATTTGTTTTTTTTGTCCCTATTTTTCTTTAGTAAAGCCAACTATCCTGAAGTATTCCAACGAAATATTTTCTTTTTACTTACTATACTTACTAAAATAACTATTTTTGCAACTATTTCAGTTTTTACTGACAAAAAAAAAATATATAGAAATCACTGAATTTTTTTTCAGTGGAAATATTTCGTGAAACTATCCATATATAGCACTATCATGTTATAAGCATTCAGAACCTCAAAATTTAGGTCAAGTCCGCCGTAATAGTGTTAAGCATAAATTTAGAGATGGTATAAAAAATGAATTTCAGTGACATACGAGAATTTTTGAATGTCGTAATGTCGTATATTATATGACCGCAACAGAAGACAATTTTCCGGTATTCTTGTAAATAGGCCAAGTGAGACGAGGCAGACTCTTCGTTTCAAGGATATTTTCTCCATGTCCTGGAAAGGCGTAATTTTTAATGAAACAGAAAAGCGCTCGCAATTTTCTCCCGAGTGAATTACGCATATTCATGCCGCATTCACCTCACCGGAGACGGGGTTTAGAACCGAGCAAATCTCGGTAAAAGGTTCATTGTGATCCTAATAAAATGCGTGTCAGCGTTGGGCGAAAAGCGGAAGCGTGTAAAGGGTAGACTTCCCAAACATAATGAAAAAATCGTTTGGAGCGAGGAGCTAAACTTAAAAGCACTTGTGCATTAAGCGCCAGAATGGTGCTCGTGTGGCGCTTTTCCGTGCCACCGAAGTGTGTCTGGACATCATTAAGCCGCTGGTTGGTGATAGCACTACCGAAATGTCGCGTGATATTTCCCCGGGATTATGATATTAAAATGAATTCATGCTTTACAGCACGCTTCAATGCAAGCGCAAGAGGCATGCAGTCGTTAGAATGCAAGTCAGCGAGCCGGAGTGAAGTTAGTGGCGTTTGTGTACGCCAACTCTGAGCTTCATATTGCCTTCGTTATGTATTTCATATAAGAAAAGTAACGCCCTTCGCCTGCAATGGATGCGCTGTGGGAGGGAATAATTTCACGCCGCTGTTTAAATTTATACAAAAGCGTGCACAGAAAGTGTCTTGGGATGAAGGCTTCCAATTTATTTAATGTGCACACTTAGGCAGAGCGGGAATTAAAACAATTTTTCGCGCCCTTGCACTATTTGAAAAGGTATAGCGAAAAATGTAGTCAACTATTTTTAATAAATGTCCATCCATACGTATAAACGGAAACACGCAAACAATTCTTGACAAGTAATTGGAATTAGTTTACAATTTGTACAAAATAATCACAAATTGACTATCAAATACTTCACTGAAAGAAAAAGATTGATAAAAAAGACCAACCATATACTTGGTTAAAAAAACGCCAACCAATAAAGGGTTAATTTTAACCACGAGAAATAGTTAATCTCCTGACGACGAGAAAAATTTTATTTTCTTTTAATATTCTGACTAACCGTGGCTAGATTCGAATCTGGAATATCAGAATTGGCGATTCGCACGTAGCTCACCGAGCTACCCATGCCAATGCGTTTTGAACGATTCAATCTTAATAAAGCGATGTGTGGCGTGGGCTGCTTAAGAACAAAATTTGGGATTGACTATTTTTAATTCTTAATATTGACCAACGAAATTGTTAAAAACTTACAGATTTGTATGGCGTGGTATTTAAAAAAATTGTTTCGGTTAAATTGACCAACTTTATTTTTCTCAGTGTAGCTAAACAATCATAATAAATAATTCGTGAGCTTCACTGTTTTTGTCTTATTATTTCGAATAAATGTCGTTGAAGTCAACTTCAACTATAATATTTTGAAATATAATTTACCACTTCACCACCAATTTATAGTTGATTTTTAACTTCTTTGGCATTTGATACTTCCTATAGTAGGATTACAAATTCATTCTATCAAATCGTAACATGCAACTTCAACAAATGGACGCAATGCGTTTTCGTTGCACCGCAATATGAAATCAAACCACCCTGCCCTGATACAATGCATGCGTAGAGATTTTGCGGCGCGACAATTTCATTCCGTGTTCTGGTTTCTTTTTGGTTCTAGAGAAGATATGAAAACGAGAACTTTCATTTTAAATTAAAAGTCGTTATTGTTTTCTATCATTGAATTTAAGTTTGTTTTTGAAATCCTGATGAGCTCTTCAAGTCAAACAGCCGACATGTATGACTTTGATTAATTTTACCGCATTCATTTTAAAATTCGTTGGCAGTCCAGCAAAAATGTAGCGTCGCGTGCGGAAAATGCGTTTTTTCTCATCATTCCCCGACGTGGCGCAACTAAAGTGCGTCCATTGTATTCCAGCCTGAATTCAGTAACTCACCAGTTATGGTCCAAAGCTCCTTGAGACAGTCCTCCCTGCTTTTCGCGATTGCAGCACTATTCCTAATTTCCCGCGGCGCCTCCAACAGCGGAAATATGAACGCTCCCATTATTGAGTAGAAAACGACTAAAACTACGAGCCCGGGCGTAGAAAAAACTATTTTAAGCGCTGCACTACAACAGTTTTGTCCCGCGGAAGTGATTTTCACCGGTTTTTCACTGTCAATTTCAACATCCTCCCCCGGGGCCTGTTCAACGTCCGACATCTTACCTTATAGTATCGTCCACTCATTTATCTTTTCAATTTCTTACTTTCTATCGACAACACGAAGCCCGAGTTCATGACCCGATTTCACTGGACCGACCTCGTCCTGCGAGCGCTCACTTTCTGCCTGTTTCAGCTCCACTCGAAGCTTCATCAAACGCGGCCGATCCACAGAAGTCCTCCAACGTAATTATTGACGCCGGCATCCTCTTGTTAATTTTGTTTTCATCGAATATCTGAAATTGCAAAAGGATTGACTGCGTTAGAAACAAGTAACGAACTTATCCAAGGCTAGGTGCTGAGAGTAATTTTTGTAATTAGATTCGGGCTTTGTGAACGTGTGGTGCACGCTCGACTCGAACACTATCAATGCAAATGAATTTGAGGTTAGGGCTAATCTCAAAGCTGATGAAGTGTTAGCCACCAAAAGCTTTTGTTACTGTAATTGGGTCTTCTCAATCACAAAAGGTTTGCAGCCTTTTGCCACCGACTCGCTTAGGCCCGCAAATGCAAATTTATGCCTTTAGGATTCAGTTGTGCAGGACAAATATGCAGAAAGTACTAGTACTAACAAAGTACTAGTACTAACAAAGTTTAAAGTATGTATATTTATTTATATATTGCCACATTCGTCAAATTAACAGATTGTTAGTTATTGCATTTTTTGGTTTAGTTTATTGTATATAAAAGAAATATAAGTTATCAAAAGATACGTAAAATTATCTCTAGTTAACCGATTTACTTAGCATTTATTAACACTCTGTTGCAACGATTCTCTTACATAAATAAAAATGTACGTTTTAAATACATTTGAATGATGATTTAAACTCGTCGTCCATAACTTAGACAGAGAATCAGCCATCAAATATACTCATTGGTTTAGTACAATAATTCAAGAATTTTCAGTTAAAAAAAATCGAACAAAAAAAGTTTCATTAGTGAGGTTTTAACAAAAATTAAAATTTATCTAAAATAAATGGCAACTATTTCTAAATTCACCAAATTACCTAGCAAGCTAAAACAATAGCCACTTTCGTGAAGTACCTATTTCAATATTAAAGATGATTCTTTTATGGACTGGCAATAACAAAATTACTAATTTTTAAAAAATATGTTTGGTGTACCTATTTCTTGCACACTTCAAAAATATTCAAAAATTCCATATATGTACATTTAGAATTGAATTTATATTAAATGTAATGTGATTGCGATTAGATTAGATTACACAATTTTTAAAAAATTTTCTTTTTAAGTAAGTACTTCATATATGTCATTTGATTCGATAAATTAAACATGTTATTACAAAAATCTTTTAAATTGTTTACACCCATTTCTTTTAACGAACTGGACGTAGAATATAATTTTGGCTGAAAAGATATTTTAATTGAATCCATTGAATATATCAATAAAGTAATTGCATGGTTATTATTGGGCTATATATTTATTATAAGTAGGATTGTATTTATGTCACACAAATTTCATAAAATAATTCCAAATTTGTTACTTGTAATTATATGCCATTAAAAATAATTCAGTATTTAATAATAAATATTTCTTCAATTAAAATACAAAATACATAAAACATAAAATAATACGAATATTTTGTACTAGGTCTTTAAATTGATAATGAAGGCCCAGCTCAAAAATTACCCACTGACCACGTGATCTATCTTCCTTAGGATAACATCGCTTGAAATTTTGAGATCCGTGGAGCCTGTTAGCAATAATAAAATATTTATTTCGTCATTATCAACTTTAATATTTGTTAATCATATATAAATAAACAAGTTCTAACTCATTGAAAACATTTAACTCAAAACCCGATCAGAGTCCTACGGACCTTTTATATTTTCTTAAAAAAATTATTTCTTTAATCCATCTTAAACCAAACATATAAAATATCGAGCTTCTAAACTGATTGCAAAGTTAAATGATGTGTGAAACGGAAGGAAGCAACAACGTCTCCATGTTTCTTCAAGTCTTTTCGAACTTCATTGCGGTAAGATTTCCTCTCAAGGTGGATAAAGCGCCTTAAGATCGAAAAGATAATAAATCAAGCGAGTTTGTTTATCTGAAGAGTTCGGAGGATTGCCACAAAACCCGTCCAAGTAAAATTAATTTACAATAAATCTTAGCTTCTTATAAAAAATGGACAGAAACATTTTTACA
The DNA here is from genome assembly GCA_951509405.1 of Machimus rusticus. Taxonomy (NCBI): domain Eukaryota; kingdom Metazoa; phylum Arthropoda; class Insecta; order Diptera; family Asilidae; genus Machimus; species Machimus rusticus. The sequence continues at coordinate 7,704,632 of OX608049.1, forward strand.
ACGAGAAAGGGAGATGGATTACCTATCCAGGGGAGTAGATAATTCTGGATGTTTTTAAAGAATTGATTTTTACGGAGCGCTGGAGCACTGTAAGCACTTCATTAGCCGAAAAGCAGCAGTAACTGAACTGGAGCTCTCAAGGTTTCGGAGGCCTGGGGGTTCCCAGCGAATGAATTATAAAATTTATAAATGGTACCAAAGTGTGATGCAGTCGGTGATGAGTTTGTTCGTATCAGCACCACGTCTCAAATCTTCCCTGGGAAAATTAAGGGAAATTAAGGTGTGCACCGATGGACAAAAACCCTTAATTACAATGGTAAAGCGCTTATGAATGCGCTTGAAGAGCTCCTCGTTGCGCGACGGCGGAAGGTAAACTTCCTGACCTGTGCAGGTAGTGGGAGAAGCTAAAAACAACAGCGGATCCGAGGAGACGTAGCTTTAATTAAAACGCCAAACAACTAGAGGATTAATTAGTCCGGCGAAGTAATTTGAGTCTATCGCAAAGTTTAATTGCGTCTCTAAGCGGCCTAGCAGTTGCAGCCATTTCTCTCTCATACTGTGCGAGGAACAAGTTTCAAGTTTTGAACTTCAAAGGTTTCTAGAATTCACTGCAAGGTGCACCACACCTTTAAAAACCTTTGCGCTATTCGCTGGAAATTTGAGTCAGTCCTCGGGACGGAGATAAGGTGAACTAAGATTAGTTTAAAATATCAAATTCACAAAGTAGTCCGGATCCAATTAGAGGTTAAGCTTCTTTCGAGTCAGGAAAGGTTTGTAACAAAAGTTGAGGTTAAATTTCTTTAATCATACCCCACTTAAATATTTTCGTTGTCGTCTATTCTAATTGTAAGTTGGATAACTAACGATCTTCGGTACGATTGTTACACGGTTAAAAACCTTGGAGTAAATTTTAATACTACCTTAATATTACAGCCGAAATGCAATATAATATTTATGGTATTCAATGATAAAACTAATATCGTTGGGCATTGACTTTCATTAAGTCGGATTAAGTATACATTTTCTGGTATTTATTTTTAATACAATATATTACTTTTAAAAAAAAACGGTAAAACCGATTGCCAGTCCTTATAGCCCGATTGAAATTCGGAGGGTGAAGTATAAGCGAAGGAAAATCTTCTAACAAATACGCTACTCATAAACTGTAAAACCGTAAATGTGTTGATGGGTCATGATAGCTCAGGTCTAGAGCATTGGTCCGCAACTTCGGAGAACTCGGGTTCGAATGTAGCCACGGTGAAATTGGAATATCACAGGAAAATCAACTTTCTAAAAAGGAATCGGACCGAAATGAAGTACCTAACTCGGTGGGTTTAGAGCCCCCGCCAAATCGAAGTTGGCAGGATTAAATAAATTTTGCATTTCGGGGTATACCTACTCTACTCCTGATCAATTAAAACTTAATATCAACTTTCTTACAATTTAATTTTTTTATATACTTAGTTCTAATGTCAGTATTATTAAATCCCTCGTTTTAATATTTACAATTTATTAGATTTTAATATTTTTCTGGTGCAGTCATACATACAATACAAAAAATATTAGATTTCACTCCAAAATTTTTAACCGTATACGTGTCACAAAGACAACCGACTAATTGAAAAATATGACCAAAATATTTGGCTTAAATGGCATACCTGGAGTTAAAAGTCAAACCTGACGTCTGAAAAGCTAAAAATTAAAGTTCTTAATCTGTAGAAAAAAATGACAAAAGCAGAACAAATCGAATCTATGAAACCTTGATATCTTCACTGTAATGAAAAATATGCCATATGAAAAAATACATAGCAACGAATACATTGTCGAAGTTTCACGGTGGCTGTTTTTGATATTCCTGCTAAATATCCTAAAATTAGAATTCTCTGAGGATCAACTAAACTGGAATTCAGAAGAATTCGATGTGAATTAATTGACATTTAAACGTTTTAAAAGTATAGTGACAAAAATTCTATTAGCCCATTTCATATTTATTTCAGATTAATAAAAAAAAATGCAGTATATTTTATTTATGTCAAACATCTTACAAAAATAATTAATAAGGATAAATATTAAACATCTAAGAAAAGTTCTTATAAAATAAAGAAAATTCGGCAAAATAGGCAAAATAGATTTTTAAAGTAGAAATTCAACTAACTTTTTGGCCTGCTATAGCCTATAAAAAATTCTAAGAATTTTTTAACGTTTTTGTACCCTAATATGTATTTGCTACTTCGTATGCGACTGCGACTTTCTATGTGTAGGTCCAAATCATAACTCCAAATTATTGACTAATTTTTAATTCTTCTGGTTTCCTCAAATGCATGCCATTCATATGGTTCCGTACAAAGCTCGCGACTTTATGATGTTAAGAAAAAGAGTTTTATTTTGTCGGTTTTTGTGCTTTAAAATCTTAAACTTAAAGAGATATTACAAAATCGTGCGCTTCCTATTAAATTCTGTTCTAATCCTTTGAAAATAAAGCTATAAAATGTTCGGTTATTACCGCGAATAGAGTTAAATAAAACTACCATAGACATTTTCTAATGGAACTCAAAAAAATCTTAAAAATAAACAAACTGTATACAATTTTAGTATGTCAAAAACAATTTTCGAGCTACAACAATAAATTGCTGTCTCGGCTGAGGTAAATCATTTTGCAACTTTTAAACTCATTTCCGTCGGAGAAAGTTTGTATGGGGTATCTTTAAAGTTGTTACGATTTCATAACCATGGGACGCCTTTCCCGGCCCCTAGCACATAATACATTAAAACTTTGTCCTTTCGGACGTCATCATGAAATAAAATTCAATGGAACCCTTTTAAGGCGGTAGGAGAACTTAAAGAGAAAGAATTAATGCGAAATGTTAAAAGGCTTAACGAAAGGATATGCCGGGATGTAGCTACACACATATAGCCGTCTATTCATCGGTTAAGATATAATGAGAAATGCGATTTAAAAATAAGGCGTACTTTTAAAGTTCTTCACAAAGAATGTTGGCAAAAAGTGCCAACTGCTTGTTTTTCTGAATTGAGGAAGAGATTGATGTCTTTCCCTTTAGCGTGGGCGTTTATAAAGATTATTAGATCTTTGGAATAGTACACTTAATCTTAAGTATGTAACTTTGCCCAACATTCAGTCCGGCGTTCGTTCTGATATTCGTCTCTTCTTATAGCACACTTGTTTCAGACTTGATTCTTCTAACGCTCACAATAAAAAGAGCCAAAAAGGACAAATATTAGAAAAGTTATGCTCAAGTACGTACCCGACTTTTGCCTAAATTGAGCGGGTGTAAGTATTATCTTAATTTCCAAGTTGTTCCGAAATTTGTTGTAAGGACCAAAATAAGACACTTGAACAAATGTCTCTTCCTGCTATTTGGGAATAACAAAAGGCGTTCGAGTGAAAGCTTACAGGGATTTAACCTCGGTTACATTCCAAATATACATATGTATTACATATATAAGTATATATAGGTATCTATATGCGAAGGGCATTTTCATATTATAAATACAATTATATAAGCAACTCCTCAGAAACTACTACATATATGTACTTCAAATACTGAAGGAAAACTTCGCCTGATTTTGTTTAAAATCTCTGGAAACAATGTAATTGACACTTTTAATACCTACCTATAAGTTAAAATTTTCTTAATTGGCAAATACTATACTTATTGAAAAATTTGTAGATAAATGGAAACCTTACGCTTTGTTGGGTCCGAAAAGTCCACATTTTGAAAAATATCGTATTGGATATGTCAATAATAATGTTTTCTGAAAATTTTAGAAAAAATGCTAAATACCTACTTTCCAAATTGTAGACTATATAGCTGATTGAACGCGATTTAAACGCGTTTTTTTTCAAATTAGCCAATTAATCAATCATTCTGAAATTTTAGTATATTACTCTACGTCTACACATTAATATTCCCAGTATAGGCCACATTAATTAATGTTGATGAATTTTTTCCTCAATTTTTAAATTTTTGTTTTTTTGACGATGCACATTTGAATAACAAACAATAACTTAAATTTAATTTTCTTTTATTTCCAAACAATAGCATAACAACGCATGAAGGCCAGCTAGTTTCACATAAAGATTCGGAAAATGCATGTGTCATGGAATGAAATTTTAAAAATTTCAATGCCACATATAAATTACTTTCAGATCTATCAATCAAAAAATGTTTAAACTATATATGTCCTAAAATCTAAACATTTCTGATATCAACACATAGTCTGGTTTATATGGTTGTACATTTTTGAATTTGAAAAATTTGTTTAAAATGTTATTCTTGATTTTGATATTGCGGGTTTTGTTACTAATTTGGTTGTAATGTAATGTAATTGCATCTTACCTAACGTGTTAGCTACAAAACGAAATTTGAAAGTTAATTTTTGTTTATGTTTTTTTTTTTTTTTGAAAATAAAACGTTTTTGTACGTCGGATGCTTCATTTGTTTATTTTCTATTATTTCAAAGGACTTAAATTGGCTCAAACCTTGCTTAAGTATATAGGTTTTGTGCCCAAACCATCTGCAAGCCAAAGTAACCCTCCTAAAAGGACAACTTTGGCTCAAATTTAAAAATAATAAAAAATATATTTTTACAAACTTTTTGCTATAAAAAACATTATTATACTGATTAGCTATTTATCCTCATCTATCAAATGAAAACATTATAACACCTAGTAGGCTAACACAATCTATACATCAGAGCGATTTCTTAAGATATAAGAAAAAATGTAGCTGCAGGTTACTACGGTATTTGTAAGAGATAGGGATAGTCAACTCTGCGGTAACATTTAATGGCTATTAAATGAAAACTAAATATTAACACGGTAATTAGCCTAAGATACTTTAGGGGCGAATTCTACCCTTGATTGGGTTTTCGATATAATGCCAAAATCCTTTGAAGCCCAGAGAGGAAAGCAACGTTTTCCAACAGTGGCCCATTACCGGGAAAATGAGTAATTTCAGAACAAAATCACCGTAAGTGAATTAGAGGTCGGAAATTTTCACTGGTTTCTATTAAACTTTCACCCAAGGCAGTAGTTCCCATAGTCGGCGAATTTCGTTTCGTTTGTACTTAAAGTTGGAAAGGAGAAAGTTAGGTAGCATGCAAATTGGCCCTGGGAGTGTAACTAGTAGTCTCAGGCGTTCCGCAGGCATTCTCCCACCAAAATGTGGCGATTTAATTTTGTTTTAGAACTTAAAGACAACGTTTTATAGTCCCCGAATGACGACGGATGCTATTAGGGTGACAGTGGCACGTTCACGATTTGGAAATATTTCATTAAGCCCACAACGCGAACAAGTCTAAGTTTCTGTGAGAATGGGACACTTGCGGTTTTCGAAAGGCTCTGAAAATTGTACACTGAGGTGTTGTTCTCAACAAACTTGTGACAAGACAGGCTTCCTAAAATTGCTTGTTTCGGCACCAGTAATGGTTCCTTTAATTATTTCCTACTGTTATTGCTATAAAACACCAAAATATTAATTTATTCATAAACACATCTCCAGTGGCTCTTCACAGTAAGTCATAAATGTACAACTTTCTGTAGGGTGTTAAATATTCAAATTCAAGATAATTTTACATGCTTGCAAAAAAAATTCGCCGGGGAAAAACCGAGGTCAACTTAAACATCCCCAGATTTAGACAAAATAGAAAGGTAATTTAAAACATTTGAGCAACCAATTGTTGTTTTAATCATCCAAATATGAAAATAATATGCATTGCCCATAAATGTAAATATGTACATAGATATTTTTTTATTATTTGTATAGTTTATGTAGATTAGGAAATTTTTCATTACTGTTGAGTATTCTATGACCGGGCTTACCTACTAATGAATAATATAGGGCTCTTAGATTTAGTGGGTCTTTAAATCTTTTTAAATCATTTCAAAAAATACCGAAATCGCCGATTCACTATAAATTGAGAATGTTAATTTAAGTTCAAATATGATGCAAAGATGTTTTCAATCGAATAACAGTCAAAATTTTTGGGATAAATGGTAACATTGCTGTGGGTTGTATAATGTATATAAATTAGTTTAAGCCTTCTTCCTTTAACAGAAATAAGGTTAAAATAAAAAATAAAATATATTGCTATTTTTGTCCTTGAAGTATTTAAAATTTACGTTTCAAATGTGAAAAGTTTAACCAAACGTAACCCCTCATGGGTTTAAATAAAAGACAGGTAGGTTCTTTCATTTTAAAACTTAAGGTTACAAAATTTCAATTTTTTTAATCATATTTGGCCGAAACTCAGACAAACCCAAGTCGAACTTTAATCCTTAAATGGAATAGAAGACGACTTGACAGCGCTTAGATATTGCATCGGAATTTAAGTTATATTACTATTAGGGCCCAATTCAGGCTAGAACTTCGATTTAGACAGTTGCTGACTAGATTGTTGAAAGATATCCAACACTCAGAGAAAAATCACTTAAAATCAATAGTATTTTAATAGTTATCCCCATTAATGTTGGTCAATAGGATTTATAACATTAATAAATAATAGTCCGCATAATTATAACAATATGATGGTCATCACATTAGAACTTTACATTCCTCATGTTAAAACAAGGTGATGTATAGTTAATTCTTAATGTGATCCTCCTTTTCATCTTAAATGACATGTTTGTTTTACTTTAAAGTGTTGCCAAGTTAAAGTTATGTGATATCGCATTATTTAGGTTCTTCCTTATGTCTAATATGGTACAACATATAAAATATTTTGTATATATGCGTTTATTTTTAATAATATATCATATTAAAATAAAAGGTTGCCTCATTTATAAGTAATAGTTTTCGACCTATTGAAGATATATAGGAAAACGTATTAAATCAATCTTTCTCTAATTGATTATATAGGAATTCCTATTAATTTTCGCCACATTAAAACAATGGTGAAAAAATTATTGAATAACGAAGGCAAATTTTTCTGGGTGAATTTATTCAAAACGATAAAGAAATTTGGTAATTTTAGTGCTTTCCGTTGAGACTAAATTTTAGGCATTTGTCATTATGGATAGTGAAAAAGGAAGCAGTAAAACCTTATGTATATAGATTTCTTTGCATTTAAATATATGTATATTTTTTCTTTCCCATTTAAAAGTAAAGTAAATACTATAAACCGCATAAAAAGCAGGTAAACTTTGAAACTTCAAAAGAATCGCGTCGTTAATCTTCATTAAAAAGAAAAAATAGCCCATAAACTACGCATGTATGGTCCTGTCCGAAAAAAGTTCATAAGAATCCTAAAAAGGAAAATGAACTGAATTCGGGGAGTAAGGTTATTTGCGTTCGAAAGCTGAAGCCGAGATTATTCGTTTAAAACGATTACCCTCTGTACAGTTGCAAACTGTCCACAGCATAAATCTTAATAAACCGCCCTTTATCCACAAATGCAGGGTAACTTAGCAGAGAAGATTAAAAGCCAGGCGGCTGCTGTATAATTTTGTTTGTGCTCCCCAGCGGGTTCGAATTTGCTTCTAATCCAAATTTTATTCATCTTCGGAACTCTCCAGCTGGAATTTTTTTTTTTTTAAGGAAAACTCACTTTGTATTCACGTTGATTCCCCTGGGGTAAATACTTAGAGAATTCATATTTTGGCGGGTCGGGAGGGATTTTCGATTAATCCTTGGAAGACCTTGCAGCGGCCCTGCCCATGTCGTTAGCCTTTTAGCTTATTACCGAGGAGCCTGAAATTTGGTCTCTTTGAGAATGCGTTCCTGGTTTATGTGCGCCCTTTAAATATGTTGTAAATTCTTGTCCTCGTAAATGAAGATATACCCCGAATACCAAGGTCCCTTATAGCACACATCACTTCATCGTTTAATTAATGCTACGAGTACTTTCAGCCATCCACCTAATTGGTGCTTGTCAGTCTATACCAAAACGAATCCTATATTTGCCTTTTTACAGCGAAACCTTGTTAACTAGGGGGTTATTCCTAGGATTTAATTCGCATACGAGTGGGTAAGTGCCGCTTAAGGGTCAGATAAGGCTGGGCCTGGCACGTGTCAGGAATTTCCAATTTACATTGGCACTAATTTGGGTTCACCTGGCTTCAACCCGACTGCGATACATATCACATTCGCAAATGTCACCTGAAGGGAATGTCTTAATTATGTTTAAAGCTTTATCGTCCACCGCAAAGACATTCGTCTTGGCATTTAAATCGTGAAAACTATGTGCATGAGTATATTTTCCGCTAAGTTATTCAACAGAAATTCCTTTTTGGGAGAAAGGGATGGTAATTTTGAGTCAGAGATATAGGGTAACAAGTAAAAACACCACATCCCACCTCTGTCGCATAGGCCCTAATTTGTTCTAATTAATCCTCCCTTAATGACTGAAACCCTGGGGAACCGCAAAAGGGAGCATAAAAAGCTTCCTGAATAGTCAATCATTTGAGGTTTAGTCATAAACAAGATTAGAATGCGACATTGAGAAACCGCAGAGTTGCGGTGTAAGGTTATTTCTGATCTATACTGTCACAGGTATATGTGGGTCAAACGCAAAAATAACGTTCGGGCAGTGTAAAAGAAAAAACAATTTTTTTGGTTCTTTTTTGTTTTATTTTTTATTTTTTGATGAATTACAAATAAAGCACCTATCAAGAGTAACCCTATCCATAACTTTGTTTAATTCTAAAATTTATTTTAAACTGATGATTGAAGCACAAATAATTTGGGAAAAAAGAATTTTCCACGGAAATTTAGAGGTTATTTTTGAATGATTGGAGGAAAAATGAATTCATTATTGTAATTAAAAATAGGTAGTACAAAGTTATATTGCTTTTAATTGAACTAATTAAAGTAATCTTGTAAAAAGAACATTTTTCGTCTCTTCTGTGGACTATTTGGTCCACAGAAGAGACAGAAAAAATTGAAAATCTCCGTTTTTTCAGTCAATTTGGTTGAACGATTTCTATTTCTTTTTTTCTAGTAACCAACACGTCCATTTACAAATTAATAAGAAACATAAAAAAAAATCTGTGCTGATTTTAACTTATTATATTTACATCGACTGTTTTGCGTTTGACCCATGTATCAGTTTAGAATCCGTTTAGCATTTATGTAGATACTTTTGTATAAAGTAATAAGTATTTCTTTAATATATTATAAAAAAAGATCTATATTATTATTAGATTTTATTTACCTACTAAGTACATTAAATTTTTCCTGGTTCAGAGCTTTACAAGATTTTTAAGACATTCGTAATCTAAAAAATTTACATTAATCTAATCAATGCAACAACATTTAACTTTTGATTATTATTATAAACACATGTAAAGCTGATGATTGGGACAGAATTAAGCCTTAGGGCCATAAAAGTATCCTGTTCTCTTTCAATTTTGAGGACAAAAATAAAAACTTTCACTTCACTTAAAGCGAATAAAAAATAATACCAAATTTGGTTTAACAAATTAGCATATTAAAATTTGAAAATTAATATTATATCTTTTGAGGTCGCCAAGGCATTGGGTTTCTTAAGTCTAGAATAATATTTAGCCTTATTCATTCCCCATTGGTAACTAATCATATTTTTGAAAATTTTAAAGTTCTTAAATTATCTTAAATTATGAAAATTTTCATGTATTCCCTAAACATCCTGGGGTTCAAAACGGAGCAAGCAATCAATCCATTAAAGGTACATTAATGGTCTTTAAGAACTCTTTTTTAGCATTCGATGAATGTACACATGACAGTATTATCGTACCGAAAAAACCCTTCCACCTGAAGTAAATTAGTAGCAGTAGTAGTTCTAAGTTTTAAATAGATATAATAGATAAGTAAGATAGTTCTTCATTACATGGGTTTTTCAACAAATTTTTTTTCTAACCGAAAGTTTTTTAAGAGTAGCTTCGTTTCTTAGTCTTTCATATAAATAAAATGAAATGAATACATTAAAATTTTAAAAATCAATGAATTCTGGCGGTTACGTTTAGAAATCCAATGAATTTAGATATATCTAGGAGAGAAATAATATAATTCTAATTAAAACAAAGATAATAAAATTCTACCGTTTATATAAAAAATGCTAGTATTTTTAAGAAGAATTATAATGAATATATGTCAATAAATTTCCAGTATTTTTATTTTTACGTGATTACTCACTGCACTGGATTTCTTAGGAAATCAACTCTAGTTGCATTCTGGTAGAAAAAAGGTTTTGCTTGAACATAATTCCAAAATATATGACGTAATACTTTTAACACTATAATATATTAGTACTTTTGTAATTATGAAAATTATTGGAATTATCAATTTCTAGGACATTTTTTCAAAGGACTGAATTAAAATTGAAATCTTAAACATAGTTGATATACTATATGTAATAAGAAATCATATACCTACTTTATAACCAGCATATATGTGCTCGTATGTAAATAAATATAATAATAATAGCTTCAATTCTGCCGGGGCATCACTTTTCATTTTTACAATTCCCAAAGACCCATCGTTTCAATGCCATAAGTGGAGTAAACGTTTGCGGAGATTATCAGCTCAGTGGGTCGTATCACGTTAAACACCTTCCCATTATTACAGGGTGTCAACGCGATTCTTCAACTCGCATCCTACTTACATATATAATAAAATCGATTCGAGTAGATATTCAGTTGCCTCTGCTCCAAAAATCCAATTTCACGCCGAAGGAGATCTGGTTCCACCCGCGAGGATAAGTGGAAACTTTATGCCTCCGGGCCTCTAACACAAAGAGGTTCTAGAGGCAATCGAGTTTGCATGGCACCCTGTGTACAGGGTGGGCCTCCATTGTAACTACAAGGATTACAAGAGGTTCACACACTTGCCGCAGTTATCTTGAATAAACCGATAATGGCGCTTTTAATGTGTCGTTTAGCTCATACCGGCATCGATTGTTTTTTCCGTTCCTTTGTGAAACTGCCGGGGCTGATCGAACGTCTTGGGGAGATAAAGCAGGCGGGATGGGGAGCAGTTCCTTAAGAAGTTCCTTATTACCCTTCAGGGCTACTTTTTATGTAACCACAATTTGCTTTTGTTGATAACAGCAACGACTAAGTGGATAATTTTCCGATAAATTTTCGTTATGCAATAAATATACTTCTCATGTAAACTTTGAAGATTCTCTTTTACATGATTCCATAATCGATTGAAGTAGACCAGTAAAAATATACTGATGTTTTCCAAAACATAAAACATCCCATTTAAAAATTAATAATAATAACAGTAATAATTAATTGTTATTACTCTTATTGTATTAGTATAACGGCACATTGGCTTAGTTTTTGAAACCCAATTTTAACTCGAAAATTATAAGTCTATTTCTGCTAACTATAAAGCTGATGTAAACAGTTGTCCTCAAGTAACTTGTAGATTTATAAATTTTCGAGATAAAATTGTTTTCCAAAATTTTTTGCGCAATACATTATGTTCTACTTCTGCAAAAAATCGCTTAATTTTATTCTGACATGGGCAAGTGTCCTCACCTAACTTGTAGAGAATTAAATTCTGCACAAAATTGATTATAACCATTTTTCCAGTAACTGCGATATTTTTTGATTTATTTGCGAAATCAAAATAATGAAATTTGACAGTTTTATTTCATAAATAATTCAAAAATGGTCAATCGGATGTCAAAATGTATCGGAGCATTTCTATAAACAATTTTTTTCTCTACGATGTTGCGCAACCAGTTTTACGATATCTGTTACCATGCAAAATCCCAAAGTACTATCTTGTGATCAGTTTTGAGAGTCATTGTATTTATATTTATTTCTAAATGTTCTTTTTCTGGGTGCATTCGCAAATAAATTTGATCTAAAGGCAAATATATTTAACTCATGCGCAAAACCTCATCACAAATACATATATTTAAACCATTCACATATAGATTTAACCGAAACGAAAATATTAAAACACATTCATAAATAATTTAAATTTAGCCTCAAACGCAATTAAATTTAATCTTTTCACAAATTTAAATATTTAAACTTTTAAAATGCAAATAGGGAGCCAAATAAAATACAGTTTTTGCAATTTGCGAAATATTTTTCTCTGAGGTTATTTTGAACAAGTATTTCGGAAATTATAATTTACTATAGTCTATTTTGACACACAGTGTAAACAGTGTGAATTTCAAAATTTTGTTGTCCGTTAATTCTTAATTAATTTAATTTAAGCAATAAAACATTTGCATGGAAAATCGTATGCTGAAGATAAAACATAAAATTGTTACTGATAAGTTGAAGAAATTAAGCCTTGTAGTTTTGTACATAAACCTAAAAGTAATGAATATCTTTAAGTTGCCTTTAATAATATTAAAACGTCCAATGCATTGTTTTATTAACATCGTAACAATAAATCAAATATAGGAAACAAAAGGTAATTTACGTAACGTATACCTTTTGGGTTTTCACAGCGTTGATATAAATTCCAATGAAGCTGTTAAAATCGAGCCAAAAATATATTTTTGTTATTATTTGACTGTGGTAGGTATTTTCCCATTCGTGATGATGAGATTCATTCCATTTTAAAGTGCTCACTTAAAACCCGAGTAGCTTTTATAGTCGATCGATTCAATTAGTGCCTCGTAAACGCACAACATTATTTACCATTGAAATCGAAAAATGGGTAAAGCAGAGCAAATTGGATCATTCACCGCAAAAATTAAATTTGCAATAAAATTTATCAATAGGTTCATTTATTTGAAAGTGTGAAGACTCACACTTTAGGTAATTGCCTTTAGGTAGAAGTTATTAAATTGAAGGCAGTAATTTTGCCGCGACATGGTTTTACTCGTTGTATTTCAACCTTAATAGCCGTTTCATGATTGTATCACGGCACGTATCTTTGAAAGAAATGTTTCCAAGACTGCGGGTTTGTAATTTGGAAAGAACAACTAATTTTCATTACAACACGCCAAGCGTTTACTTGTTGCACGAAACATCCTTCAGGTGTAACGCCTACCGACAAGGAGGAAATGTACCACGTAGGAAAGGCCTTCCTAAGAACCTTGTGATTAGGTCTTCCGTCCTTCTTGATTAGTAGGTACTGCAGACCTACAAATTAATATGAAAAGACCCACTTAATTAAGCATACTATATCTGATTACTATGTATACACTGAAAGAAAAATATAGTTGATTTTACTATGCTTTCAGCCAATTATTGTTTAATAAATATATACACAATAATACTAAAAAATTATTAATATTAGGTACTATACTGTTACTATTTAAAATTCTCAAATCTGAGAATAATAAGTTGGAATGCTAAAATTTACTATATTTTAAGTAAAAAATGAAAATAACTCTTTAGAATATTATACATATGTAGGTACTCGTAAAGTTCACTATTTACCATCAAATATTTTCTGGGATTTTTTTAAAGAGAAATAATATTTTTTCTGGGACATCTATACATCATACTATATAAAATAATTTACACACAGCACAAAGAATTAGCTCTGTTACCATCGAGAACTTCCATATTTGAAAATAAATATTGGTAAAATAAATTCAAATCATACGATTTCAATCATTCAAATACAATAGTCAGTTGATTTTACTATTTCAATAGCCCATTTAGCTAACTTAATTTTACATTTTAAAATGAATTTTAAAATAGTTTTAGAAATTGTAAGCTTATAAAAATAGTAAGTTTTAATAATTACTATTTAAATTCAACTAAAATGTAAAATGATTTTACTAAATACATATGTGTAAATGTTTTACGAAGTTGCAATTAGGTAATTTATGAAAGGTTTTCTCTCAGTATAATATATGTAGTATATGTATGTCATTATTGATAAAATAGCTCTGGTAAAAATGGACTTCAACAACATTGATTTCCAAATTTTGTTTATTGAGTTTTTCTTCTCAACCGAATTTTATTCAATAATTATTCGAAGGCAAGTCGATAATCACTAGGAACAAAAAGGAAGCGATTTATTGCCGACAGATCACCGATTTGTGGGTACATTTACGAAATTGTTCGCCATCGCTGATAGTAATTACAGGTCCCTTAAGTAAGTTAATAGTCCTGTCATGGGGATATCTAATAAACACCAAGTCGTTTCGACCCCAGGCACATTTTCCCATTTCACATGAACGTTAAGAAGATTCGTCCGAGTGAAATATCATCAACAACATCGACCTCATAAGAAGATGCGTAAGACGGAAGCGATGTAATCATTTTGTCCCCGAATCCATTTAATCGATGGCTTACACTAAAATCACGGCAAAGGGCAATATCTGGGTTTTTCGTTTGGCTCAAAGGGGAAGGGCCATCAACTGAATCAATAAGAAGAGCATTTCAATGTAAATGGACAAAGCCTATGCGTACGTGTCTGCCTTTTGCTCGAGTCAACCGGGCCGGGCCGGAAGGATAAAAGAAGTGCGTGCTTGTTTACACACGCATGTTCGGGGTACGAGGAACCTTACAGGGGCAATAACGTCCGGCAAATAAAGTTCTTTCCAGGATCCTTGCTCTTGAGGTCTATTTTCGCATAAAATATTTCATGCTGGCAGAGCGGATTTTTACTTGTGATTTATGTGGTCGACCCTTGGAAGCCATAACTGCTTGAAAAGGGTTAACAGCTTGGCCAAGGGTCCACATTATCGCATGCTCACGCTGATTTATTATTTATTCGATTTCGTGGAAAAGAAATTCGTCTGGTCATTGACGATATAACAGTTCATATATGTAAATATATTGTAGGTACACCTTTTTTGAATAAAACTATTCTGTAACATTTATAATTCAGAATAAGGTGCATTAAAATAATTAATATAGAAAAATGTTGTTTTCCTAATAATATTATATATTCTTTACAATTTTAACTAAAAAAACTAATCTGCAAAAGTCTTTTCTAAATGAAAGATATAAAAATCATAAAATACTTCAGTAATCATTGACAGAAGTTATTTTGAAGACGCTCACTAATTAGGGTCCTCATATAGTATTAAGAAATATTGTAGCGTAATAAAATTTCAGAAATTAATTTATTATTCATTCAAAATTTGTATGCGATAACTCTTTACATGCGAGTGAGATAATTGTGTGTAAGTCGAGTTAAGAGCACGGCATAAATTAATTTTGAGGTCCTCTTAGGGATTTTGATGAAATATTACAGGAATTTTATTTTATAAGTGACGAATATGCATATACATACATATATGTATATATATATCGCTTGTATTGCTCCGAAATATTGAATTTTAAAATTTCGAAAAGTAATTGCCAAACTCACCGCAATTTTCTGCGTATTCCCAGAAAATAATTTGGAACTGGGCCTCAAATTTTTTAAATATGTAACTATGTATGTGCGTCCCTATTAGGTAACAGAAGAGACAATAGAAGAGACTATAGCAATGTGGATAAAACCCTTTGCATACAATAACGATTTTCAATTAATTAAATTTTTGTTATCTCATGCTCATCTATTCATTATATTCTAAAATTTAATAATAAATTACAAATGTTTCCTTTTAGGCTTTTATAGTTAGAAAATTATTTTAAACTGGAGCTCTGCAGGATAAACAAAACAACAGGTACATATATTAATATATCAAGTCAATTTAGTCATAGCATATAACATTTGATAATATGTGAGTTAATCTAGCACCAATTAATAAATCTTATTCTTTTTTTCTTGAAACTGAAGAAGTTAAAAGTTATGTTTTTAAAAACCTTGAGTTTATTTTATGAGTAATTTCATACCTAAGGATTAGGGGCAATGAAAGAGAAGTTACATAGTTTGTCGAAAATTAAGAAAAACATGTGTTGCGATGGACAATGGAGATATTGTTGTATTGATTGTTTTCGGAAAACTATTCTCTCGACTTGCACCCCTCCAACCCTTCGGTGTAAAATAAACTCAGTGTTGTGTAACGATTTACACCTTGCTGTTATCCATCAATCAGTGTCAGGAAAACTACTCCGTTTAAGTACTTTCACCCCTAAACCCGCATTCTGCGAAACAACTTCACTTTGAAAGCGATTGTCCCGCACAAATTGTTCCGCATTTGGAAACTTTTCCTCATTTAGAAAATTTCCAACAAATTGCTCTAGATAATAACAATGTTACGCAAAAAATTACAGTGTTATAAAATTGTTTATGTAAAAAATTGCTTTTGAACAACTCTCGAAATTCCTGGGATCGACCTGGCATCACAAGCCGAGCTCTCGGAACTGCCAACTGCCAAGTGCAATCGGAACTTGTCGAGTTCGCGGAAGTGCCAACCGACAAATTTTTTGTTACATCGGTTTTAATGCTGTAACCTTTATTGATCTAAAACAAAAATTTAACAAATAATCCAAAGTTCCGACGGTGTATATTGGTCAGGAATAAAAAAATCCATTATGTAATATAATTAATATGGTTGGCATAGTTTTATATACATATATACTACAACAATATAATATAATATAAATACAAGTTTTTGACAGATTTAAATATTTATTTCTGAATATGGAAATGTATGTATTAGATGTACCAAATATTCAATTTTACCAATGCTCGCGAAAAGGTTAAATGCTTTCTCAAATGTAACTAAAATAAAACTACTCCTATTAAAATGAAACCTCATTAACAAAATTTCACATACTTATGTATGTAAAGTAATACAACATCTAAAATTCTCGGTAACTTGTTTTGGCAACATGAAACTGTTTCTATTCATAAACAGCTGCCTTGAGATGCTTTCTCAGCATAAACATATGCTCTTGGCAACTAGGTTAATTGTTAGCTTAGGAAGAGAACTCCATCTTGGAGTTATTTGCATCTATTAAGTGTAAATAGGGAGTTATTATCGTCAGACTTCTTTTCGCAAATTTATTTACGTATTTATATATTTTTTTTAAGCTGTACGGGAAGAGCTGTTGCTAAATGTGCTAGACAGACAGGTGAAGTGTAGGTGAAATGTCATACACTTTGATTACAGCATCTCCTGGACCAGGGTGCTTTCATCTGGATAGAGGGCACAGTTTTCTCTACTTTCGTTCCAGAGCTGGTTCATTAAGTATTCGTAGCTCAAAAGGCGGAAAATAGTACTAGAAACCAGCCGGTGTACGGAGGTACCCGGAGTTGGAGCCAGATCCTGGACGGATTAAGGGTTAAAAATGCGTGGGACACGACCTGGAGATGTAGGGCACATTAAATTTACATTTGCAGAGATATGAGAAATGTGCCTACACCGGTACCGTGGAGGTTAGCTTCTGCAAAACTTGCAGAACTGGGACTACGTCTTCGGGGCCTAAGTGACAGAAAATGAAATGGCATTCGCTGGGGACTAGAAGACGAAGGGATCCAACCATAACTGCGAACATTTTATGTGCTTCGCGTAACTTTCCGCCTCGGTGATGCGGATTTCACGGTCGAGACACTCTGTCCGGGGGCTCCCAAGTATCTTAGTGGGGCTCTAAAAGATAAATCATGGTGCTGCGGTGCTCCGTCAGATATACCTGAGCTGAGGGCATTTCACCTGCCGATCCCTTAAAGTTTTACTTGTGTTAAGACGACGACCCCGCACTCATCCACTGAACCGAATTGATGCCGGAATTTCCACAATTTTTTCGGGAATTTTATGATTGCCGCCCTTCGATCTGTCGCTACTTTTATCCGAAGGGGCAAGCAAAAGGGCCACATTTGAGCGGACGTGGTTTTCATCGCGCGTGCAGGGCAAAAGCCGATATTATTTCCGGCTTTCGGTTGAGCAGCCATTGTTAGGCGAACATTTTAAACCAAACGCAATTTGTCCCAGGAAATTTGATTTATTTCCACCACCCTCCCGACAAAAATTGTTTGCCAAAAAGGATGTTAAAATTTTCGTGTATAATCACTTGTCCTTGTCGAACGACGATACAACAACGGGTGAAAGCCACTGTATATAACTTGTAAATCTGACAATCGATAATAAGTGGATTTAATGGCTTCATCAACTGGGTCGGCTTCCGGACGTAAATTTAATCTCGAGGATGAGACCTCTATAAATTTACTCAAAGGCAATCAAGGGAGCCTTCAGTTTCCTAGCAAACGTGAAAATATGGACAATACTCACATAAATGTTGGGCTTCACCCCATCACCGAGGCCCTCGAAACGAAGCCTCTGAATAAATTAGGCGAGTTTGGAATTTCGACTATGACCGAATCTGCAAGCAAAAAATTCAGTTTATTAATTTATTTAATAATAACAAGAGATACATTATTTATTGTTTATGAAATGACTGTTCTATTTTATTAAAATGCATAGAAAAGGTTTATTTTAGCTGTGAAGGGTTTTCAAGAGTTTTATACATACTTTTATGAGTGTTTAATATTAAGCGAAAAATCGATGTCCTGAGATAGTTTTTATTAGCATTTAATTTTATTTCAAACTTTTAGAAAAATAAAATATTTTTAAGAGACAAACTAATTATTATAAAAAATTTGACTGCCGACAAGAAGCTAGTAGAAAGGTAACAAATAAACTTGTTTTGAATATACCACACGTATCATCGATATGGAAATATTTTATATTGCACACGTGAACTCAAAACAGAGTCCCTTGGCGTGCCCCATATATGGAATAATAGACCAAAGATCAACATTATTAACATATTATTTGACTCAAATACAATGTTATGCTAATAAATAGAAAGCACATAGTATAGAAGAATATGTTTGAAGACACCTTATTCAAATTATATACGCATTAAAAACCGAAAATGACTAAAAATACTAAACTTATATTTTTAAAAGAGTCCCCTGACTTATATTTATTTTAACAAATTAAGACAATACGTTTCTTTTACAGATGAAGACTAAAAAAATTGTCGTATTTTGAGTAATCCTAATATGCACATATACACAGGGTATTCTAAAAATTGCTGAAAACTTGAAAAATCTAAGGTATTGCGAGCACCCGATTTGAGATTAGGAATTAGCCTTAAGTACTCCAGCGTCCAGCTTAATATACATATTTAATAAAAAATCATAAAATAACTTCTTAAAATTAATTTTATAAATCATAAAAGCTCACTTGAAACTTTGTTCTGTATCAGTAGGTAGGTACTTGATTAATTTCAAATGAAAAAATCTTTTATATTATAGGTATTTTAAAATTTACTTAACTCTCAAGATGTCATAAGAAAACCTCATCATTTATCAGTCAAATATTTGTTTTATGGATGAAGGAACAAAAATTTTTTTTTGTTATAGAATATTTTTACCATTTAAACTGCATAAAAGATCGAATTTCTACAATTAAAATTTAAGTTTCTTGCGTGTCATACAACAAAAGTGGGACACCTATGAAATTGTCTTTAACACATCCCAACTCAATTTATCGTAATAGATAAACGAATCCGATCTAAAATTAACTTTTATTTGCGAATATATTTCTGAGCACATGCAGACTTTTTGATAGTTTTTAATATTATATGTTAAACATATAAATATAAATTAATTATTTTTGTAATTATCCTTTATTAATAAAAGCAAGGAATTAGTAGGTACTTCATTATAAAGTATACTTTAGATATACATATGTATGATGTTAAATAGAAAAGTATCGTACCATACAAAATAAACTATACGCAACAATTCTCTTAAATGAACCAAGGCTCTTTTTAATATCGGATGTTTGCTAAAAGAACGCTATCACAATAATCGGGGAGTCTTTGTCCTAAATATTTGCCATTAAGTTAATGAGCTCCAGAAGCGCACGTCTGCACACACATTGTTTTCCTGCCAAACATAATCGCGCAAATATTGATTTCACAGCAATAGGAAGAAGATAAATCTCCCCTATGAGAAGGCAATAAAAAAGTTCCTTAAGCACATTCCATGTTGTCTTCTACATAATGTAACTCGTATGTAAGACGCCGCCGTCGAAATAAGACGCTCGCCGCCAGATCACAAGTTATTGCCGTATGTGTGTCGCATGAAATCAAAAGGGCGATTTCTAGAGCAATCACTCCTCGAAAATTGTTTCCTTGCTCAATATCAATTTCACATTTTCTCGATGTTGAGGAAGTATTGAAAGGGACGTTTATTAAATCATAAAACTGAAGATGAAAAATGTACGCTCTCGAAAAAGTGTCGAAGGCGAAATCCTCCCCGGTAGTAGTGAAAAAGCCAAAGTAACCTGTTGGCTACTTCGTCTTTTTCTGAACACACTCTCACCGGACGGAAAAAAACAAAAGATAAATATTTCTTGGCGCTTAGGGAATTTCATTCAATATTATGTCATTTTTTGCCCCCTCGTTTTAACCAAGTATAAACACTCATCTGACAGCTGGTGGATGTTAATCTTATACCTCTCAGCAAATGTTACAAGAAAACTGAATTACAAGTGATATATCCGCCAGCCGGAGAGGTAAAAAGTTGGCAACGTGGCAAAAACAAATTTCCAAGATATATAACTTTTGTCTTTTAACATTCTAACTTCTTAAGGACGCAAAGAGCTCTGTTACAATCAGGATGATATGTACCCGGGGTTATGCTAACAGCAGGAGATTTGTTTTGACTTGGAATTGTCAGATAATATTTGGGATGGAAAAATTATGAATTGTCTCATAAAAGTTGTGTTTTAGAAAAGAAGAGGCATTAGTTCAATTGTTCGGTTCATTCTGTATTACAGTTTATTGAATGATTCAGCGGTTT
Organism: Machimus rusticus; assembly: GCA_951509405.1. Lineage (NCBI taxonomy): Eukaryota > Metazoa > Arthropoda > Insecta > Diptera > Asilidae > Machimus > Machimus rusticus. Next base: position 7,725,271 of record OX608049.1, read on the forward strand.
CCGAAATAAATTGGGCTTTTTTTCTTTAGAATTAAAAAGAAAAGATGAAGATTTCCTCATAAATCATCATTCTCTCACTATCAATCAATATTCATTTAAATTAATGCCGAAAAAAAACGGCTAACACGAGGTACATGTTGTTATACCAATCAGTCAAACTTGGATAAATATCTTCGAGAAAAGTGTTGGTTATATCATATGATATAAAAGTATTGAAATCTGGATGTTAGAATATAGTGAAGGAAAAACTGTCAGGATAATGAATCGAATAAAAGTAACCAATAAAAATCCCTCAAAATGTATAAGATTCCGAAAAATACGAATAAATGACAAATAATAAAAATATACATATGTATGTATTTGTTACATATGTCTTTTGAATATTGTTCAACTTGAATTGAGATTATATAGCCCTTGATGCTTTAAAAATATATATCAAATATAAAAATCCCCAAAATAAGGACAATAACAACAAAATATAGGAATTAGGAGTTTAGAAGTTCCAAAGCATTATCAAAAGTATGGCATAAAATAAAGTGAATAACTTGCAATTTTCGTTATTTTAGAAACATCTTTATTTTTACATAAGAAATTTCCAGACATATAAGGGAAGTATAATATGTACATTACTATGATGAATTCAAAAAATTTAAATTTAAAATTCCAAAATAAGTTCCCATACGTCCGCACTGCATTTAAGGATAAAATCATTCGCCGAAAAGAAAAAAATGTAATTTAATTCAGTTAAAAAAGAAAATAAAAACAATCCGGATATTGAATTTTGCCATATTGAGTGCTTAGTAAAAACGTCGAGGGATTCCGTCGAGTTTCGAGAGAAGTCTACCCTTTTTGCTGTTATTGTAGTAATGAATAAATTTTACATAAATGGGTGGGCAGCATTTTATTGACTTGGAATATAAAACGAAATATCGCTTAGTCGCCCACTTCAACCTTTGAAAAAGTTGAAATTTGTCTGAAAATAAATTTGGAATGAACTTTTTTTTATTAATGAAGCGCACATTGTTTAATACATTTTGTTAAATTAGTGGGTATTGTTATTATTTTATGTATATATAAAATGTTTTCCGTACAGTCAAAATCAGTGATTCTTTCGTTCGTTTTATGTATAGAGGTTAATTGCAAGGATGCATTATTTCACCGTACCTACTTTTTTTACTTAAAAAATATCCTTTGAAACTTCTTCTATCTTTAGAGATATTTATATTTAGGTACTGCTTGTTAAATTCAGTGAATTTTGGCTGTTATGATTAGAAATCCAATGAATTTAGATATAAATCTAGTTATAGAACATAAATAAGAGAATTCTGGTGATTTTAATTGGAATTCCGGTGAATTCTAGTTAAAACAAACATAATAGAATTGTTTACATCTGCAATTCTAATATATTTTGGTAGATTCTAGTTAAAATATGGTAATAGATTTCTAAACATCTTTATTTTCACTAGATTACATACTGGAAATGCTGAGAAACCAACTGTCGTTGTATTCTAGTTGAAAAACGTTTTGTGTGTAGGAATACTCCCTTAAGAATAAATTAAAGTTTTGCTTTCTACATGAAACAATAAAATCCCTGCGAAGACTGCTACAGAATTTAAAGCAAACTAGTTTTACTTAATTAATATTATTTATACGGAAAGAGCCAGGGTATGTTTATTTCGAAGAGATATTTGCTTTCCTAATTAAACACAATAGGAAGTTTTGATAGACAGAAGAGAGCCCATCCATTTCAAATTAATTAAATGAATAAGCTCCAGCAGATAAACTCAATATGTCGTCTGATTCGCATGTACTGGCAAATTAACGAAACCAACGAACCCTGATGAATAAACCCTGATTTTGTTCCCCTAATGGGATTTAACGCAAATCGAGCCAAATAAATTTGAATATAAATACCTCAGCCGATCGGGAGTGGGATTAAGTGGAGAAAAGTCTCCTTAACAAAGGGTGCGTTACGAAAACAGCTTTCTGGCGCGTCTCCTCGACATCAACATTATCCTACAAAAATGCAGATGTCATGTGCTTATCACATGGCACCGTCGCCGTTTTGAAATGCGATAAATCACGAAGTCAAGAGACAGCACGTCCCTCGTAATAGACACCTCAAAGAAGATTCATGCCGCTCGAACGAAATGGGGTTCTGAACACCCCCGCACCTGTACAGAGGATTCCGGCAATTCTCATTTATCATGTTTTCTGTCGCAATAAATTTGCCCAGCACAAATCTGTCCACCCGCCTCGGCACGTTTCGGAACGCTTACCAACGGAATCTTTTCAAAGCCGTCCATTACAGCAAATACCCAAGGAGCAATTATTCAGAATTTACGAAAAACATGTTGCAAAGTCGGTGCCGGAAGCTTAAATTATTGCACAAACATAATTGATTCCATTAGCCGTAAGACCAAAGAAATCACATTTCCTAGGTGTCGGGGGTCGCAACTCTAATTATTAAGTACAGACCCTCCCTAACCCCTGTGTGCCACCTCTTTAAATATGTCTTTTAGGTTAACCCGCTGGAAAAGCGCTAAGCGCGAGCGGATTAGCAGTGATTAATTCCGGGGATTGCCAGCTGGCACCTTCCCATCTATTTAGCACTTTCCGGCTGATGGACGCCATGATGAAGAAAAGCGAGGACAGGTAAAAGAACGAGCCCCAGGTAATGGTGGCCAGTTAAGGTGTCATAACTGCACCTCCGCGGATATTTTATGAGACTTGGTTCACTGCCATGTCGGAAACAAATGTTTGCGCTTGTAATGAATTTCCCGCGGCTATTTTGTTTGACCTAATTGCAAACATCGCCGCATGAAAGCCCTGTGGAAAATCATTTTCAGTCCTGCTCGAAGTTTCAAGGTACATAAAAAAACGAATTTTCTTCGTTCGTATTCCAAGGACGAAATTCTGGATGTTTGCTCCTAGCATCTAAGAATGATTTTTTCTTTTACATCATATACAATAAAAACTTCATTCTTTTCCCGATCCCAATAGTCTGGAAATGGTACTTCAATTTGGCATGGAGGATTTTTTTCAGCTTAAAACACTTCTAAAGTTATTTATGGTGTAGAATTTCATATCTTCATGACAGGCCATCCCAACGTAAAGATTCAGACTTTTTAAAATTTATTTAAGATCTTCCATATAGACTAAATGATCTAGCAAGCCGATTTGGATAATTATTTTACGGATAGAAACCCCTCGTTGGTTATTTGCTACAAATGTATAATAGTTAACACTTTCGCATTAATTTACACTACTTTTTTATGTCATAAACCTAGTTTTTCCAAGTGTTTAAGAGTTACCTCAAAAACTACGGAGCCTATTTAAATAGTTCTTTAATTTGTATATTTTTTATTTTTATTTGTGCCCGAAAATTGGGTAACAAATTATTGTTATGTCAGTTTTCCACAATGTAAAATTAAAGTTCATAATTTTCTGGTATTGTGTATACTCAATTTAAAAAGTTGCTTCATTAAGGAAGTTTGAAAAGAATCACAACACATAACAAATACAACATTTACCTAGTTTCCAAAGATTTTCCGATTTCAAATTATAATGGTATCTAAGTATATTACATATTTTTTGAATATCTTTATCTGAATTTAGCCGCAATTATCCATACGGACTATAACAACATACATAATGAGTGCACAAAAGTACCTAAACCAATTATCATAGAACTATCCGCTAATCACTTAAAGTGTAAATTTCCTGACAAGTAATTTTTCAATTTAGTATCAAATTTCTATGACTTTGTCCTTATCTCTTATTTTTAAGACCTATTTAATGAAACCCAATTGCTCATTAAAAACAAAAAACATTAATCATTAATCAAAATTAATCATGTTCTATTTCGTGACGTGTTCAGCGCCGATTTCGAGCTATGTATGGAAAAAATGTTAACCTATTTTACATTTTTTAATAGTTCAAACTATAATTTGATCAAAAATGTCTTAACTTGCACTAAACCTAAGATTTGTCAAAAGTTAGTTAATACTAAATTACTATCTGTCATCATGTATAGTATTGAAAAAACCATGACCTCGTTTTTGCAAAAATAGATCGAAATATTCAGGTAAATGACCCAAACTTTATACAGCTTGTTTTGGATTAACTGGGTTATTTGGGTTTAATGTTAAGGACCTCCATACCATCAGAAAAGTCTTTAAGTTTCATACCGTAAAAAATTATTTGTATAGTGCCAACTTTTAAAGATTCTCTGTCTTCTCGAAAGACATTTTGTATTCTCCTCAAGAATAACTTCAATTCCAAATTAAGTTTACGTCCAGGCAACCATTACCCTTACCAAAGTTAAGCCTCACAGTCGAACTTTGTTCGTTTTCTTGTGTTTTACTTTTTGTGCAAGTTAAAAGTGAATTTTGCCGATTATTCAGCTGCAGGAATCAGAACATTTTAATTGCGACTACCCGAAAGAGGGATCGCGTCCGCAACTACCTCCACCAACAAACTCTTTTGAATATTACCAACCCTCTGAATTTATTTCATATTTCTTCCAAACGGAACAACCCAGTTTCTTTGTGACTGCCTGGAGATTGAGCTAAGTCAAAGCGATGCTCTGAAGAAGTGGGCCAGTTTTGTTTCACTTTATACTAGCGCTTTTCGAGCTGTTTTACGATGAAACACAATTTTAAGGCCTATGACTTCATTTTTTTCCGGAATCTTTTCAGCTTGAATTTCGTTTAAACGATGACCCGCTTAGCAAAAATTTATATTTCTTGCCCTCCGTTTATATAAAAAAGCCGCCATTCACTCAAACTGAAAATAAAAACTAATTTATATTTAATTCAAGTTTTCATTGCCACCATAACCTCTGAAATCACAAATGGTTGAATAATAAATTGGTGAAATTTTAACCGAAACCACCTTCATCCCCTTCTCGTTAGCAATTTGGTAAAATGCACCTCTAAAAGTTATAAAATCGAAACAAAATCGTTATAAATTGTGTAATTGAAAAGTTTACTCGGTAGAAACCCACGAACAGCAAATATTAGCTGGGATGAATATTTTAAATTAAGCTATCTCTACTTCTGGCTCTGCTTTAATTCCAGTGTAAAAAGAAAAAAATATAAATGAATTTGAATAGCGACCATTGCACAATGGAATAAATATTGCCGCTTGACAAATTCTCACTTCATATTATTTGTTTTCCACAGTTGGTAGAAATTTAGCAAGTAAATAAATTAAGTCGTTAAAATTTAAATTAGTTGCATTTTTTAGTCTATAAGACCTAAAGCTAAAACTTAAATCTTTAGAGATACTAAAAGATAAATTTCGAAAGCTTGCTGGTATGTAAATACATTATAAACTGCAATATCACTTCGTTTTGGTTGGTTAATTATTGAAAATGTCCATCACCTTAAAAACTGTTCGTTAAATAATGTTTTAAACTCAATTAAAAATTCTTAAAATAAAACATATTTTAGATCTGTGCCTAGATTGAGAACTCTCAAAACAATACCATATAAAATAAAAACAATATTTCTTAAAATAAAACAAATAGACTAATATTCTATCATTACTTTCAACTGTTATACTATTATGAAATTTTGTAAAACTACAACATTTTGATTAAATTATTTTCCAATATATGTATATATAAAATATAGGCAATTAATTAATTAATCAATATAGACAAAATAGCTTATGTAACGACGTTTGTATAGCACTTTGCACTTACAAATTTTTCTATACATACATACATATATGTGCAAGTTTCTCCTGATTTCTATATAGTATGGCCTTGAGATAAGTAAACAAACACCATAAAATAAATAATTATTATTATTCCAAAATAACTGATTTATATGGAAATGAATTTCATTCAGTCCAGTTTAAAAAATGCAGTTTCAAGAAAAAATTTCAAGTTCAATTACTACGCTTTTTGTTGAAGATTCAAATAATTCTACAAGAATAGCTTTGCAACGACTTCGAATATCGAAAAATCTTTGTTTTAAATATTTCAGGATTGTTATAAATGCAACGTATTAAAATAAATTTTGTTTACCAATCACGGGAGATGGCCTCCTTAAATCTTCAATATCAATCACTTTTTTGTTCTGCAAAAGATATATGTATTTCTCATATGTACTGTACGTAGATATTTAGAAATGAGCACCTATATAAAAATCTAAAATGCGTGCTGACAACATCGCAAACTGTCAGCTTAATTGCAAGTTGTACAGACTCTTGTAAGATTATTTGAGACACAATAACTTAAATGTACATAAATTCGTCCCAACAAAGTTCACATCCAGTCAGCACTTCCAGATTTAGCTTCATGTGTCTGCTTCAACGTTACAATTGAGTTAATTTTCTCACACGAAATATCTGGGCGAGGGCAAAAACAGAAATGTTTACGTCTTAGAAAGTTCCAATCCCTTTTAGAACGAGGCCAAAATGTAGCTTTTGTCTGAAATTGATTGATTAGGGTTGTGGAGACGAAAAGTGTAATGTCATTGTAGTCGTCTCACATGAATTTCAGCAATACACGCTTGCCAGGGTGTTTCAATTGTGCAGAACAATGCTCCCGAGAGCGCTGCAAACAAGGACAAGAAGATCTTTAATATCCCTGAGGAGAAAAATATATTGAAGCAGTCTCGCTAATATTTCTAGACAGCTGACAAGCCCAGATGTGCGGCTTAATTACATTTATGCTCGCAGCCATAAATCATATCGACCTTCAGCCAGATTACTACGACTAATCACGACTGCAAGTTTAAATGCACGTTACGAGCAGACCGCTTTAAACACATTTAAGCACGTTCGGCAAATTGCACAACATGAACTCAATTTAGGAGATTTCTGTATTTTCACATTGCACTCAAATTTGCGGGTTTTTCATTTTGCGAACTCGTTTTTCAATCATTAAGCTTTTTAGAGAAAAAAATTTGTTGTTCACAAGCTTGATTAATATTCCCAAACTGTTCACATTCATATGCAAAAAAAAAACATCGTTCTCTGTTTTACTTGAATTCGCGCTTTTTGCAACAGGAACTGAGCATATTTTGTATAATCGATCCATTAAATGCATTTTGATATGTGAAGCAACATTAAACGGAATCGTATTGATTTTTATTTTTAGGCAAATTGACTAATAGGCCTATAATTTTTAACCGAAAATTCACATTAATAGTTAGTCTAGTTTAAAGAATTGTGGTAAATTAACGAAAAATATTAGTTTAATGGGTCCAAAAGTAGGGCTTTTTACCTTTTACAAATTGCTTTATTATTTAATTAATTCTTCAGAAATATGGGGAGAATATTTTTAGTGTATCTACTTCTCGAGAAGTAGAACCACATGAAAAAGTTTTTCATATAACTACATATTTGTCACTTTTGACCTGAAATGAAAACTTGCCTATAATTAGGCAATTTTTATCATTAATATTTTTTTTTATGAAACTATACCGACCAAACTTACATAAAAAAACATTTGTTTAAATAAAATACATATATACATGTATTGAGTTGGCAACAAAGTAATTGCGGTTTTTTAGTGTGGAATAAAACCCAAAACAAGTCCAAGACATATTATGTGATTTTCAATTATTGTGTGCGATACATTTGACCTTTTTGCAATCTCTGACACAGTTATATTATTATGGCTTTCATTTGGTCATCATAAACTTCGAAAATTCGACGGAACGTTGATCATTTTTAAGTGAAAAATCTCGAGAACGAAATTTTTTAAACCAGTTCTGGCACGTGCATTCTGTTAAACAATCAACACCATAAACTTTAAATACATATCTCTTTGTGAGCCCCAGCCGGTTTCTTGCCTTTATGAAAATTAAAAAGCAAAATGTGTCGAAAATACTTATTTTGTACTCCATGTTAAAAAAATTTTGGAGTGAAATCTAATATTTTTTGTATTGTATATATGACTACAACAGAAAAATATTAAAAACTAATAAATTGTAATTATTAAAACGAGGGATTTAATAATGCTGACATTAGAACTAAGTACATAAAAAAATTAAATTTTAAGAAAGTTGATATTAAGTTTTAATTGATCAGGAGTATACCCCGAAATGCAAAAATTATTTAAATTCGGTGCTGGGTTCGAAACCTGCGACCCTCGGTTTGGCGGGGGCTCTAAACTCACCGAGTTACTTCATTTCGTTCCGATGCCTTTTTAGATAGTTGATTTTCCTGTGATATTCCAACTTCACCGTGGCTACATTCGAACCCGGGTCCTCCGAAGTTGCGGACCGATGCCCTAGGCCTGAGCTATCAAGACCCTTCAACGCATCTACTTTTTTACAGTTTATGAGTAGCGTATTTGTTAGAAGATTTTCCTTCGCTTATACTTCGCACTTCGAATTTCAATCGGTCGGATATAAGGACTGGCAATCGATTTTCCCGTTTTTTTTTTAAAGTAATATATTGTATTAAAAATAAATACCAGAAAATATATACTTAATCCGACTTAATGAAAGTCAATGCCCATCGATATCAGTTTTATAATTGATTACCATAAATATTATACTGTAATACACAATTTTTTACATTTACTTTCAATATTTAACACTAATTAAAATTAAATACAGATTGTATTGCATTTCGGCTGCAATATTAAGGTAGTATTAAAATTTACTCCAAGATTTTTAACCGTGCAATCTATTGGTGCAAGCCGCAATGACTTAGTTGCCAACCCAATACATATAATATATACAAATGAGTAGTTAATAATGCAGAACTGATTTTTTGAAGTATACGACGCCAGATTTGTAATCAGTAGCCTTAAAAACACCTCATGATGATTTTTACAAGAATTTTAATCAAATTCCCATTTAACACAACGTCGAATCCAACAGAAAAGGATTATCCACTTCAAAATACTCCTTCTTATTAGAAATCACTACAAAAATAAAATTTTACGAATAAATTGAACACTTTAAATAAATTAAAGTTTCCCTTCCCGCCTGGGATTTTAGTTCAATAATCGAATTGCACTTTTCCTTTTTCGAATGAATTTTGATATACATTTAATAAGTATATATGTTTTAAGCAGCATTTAAAATTTTATTGAATAACTCAAATTAAATTTCACATAAGTCTAATAATGTCTAACCCTGCGTAAAAATTTGCTTGAGATCTCAATTCTTAGCACCATCTTTATGTAGCTTGAAATTCGTAGAAATGAAAAATGTATAAAATTGTTAAGTGTTTCTGATAGAGCGGTTATGGTAACAAGAATTTAAGTCCATCTAAGGATTATTGTTTTCATTTCACGAAACTTTGGCTTCAGAACTTGTTCTCTTTTTATTAAAATGTAACAATGCCAAGACATGAAATCACGTCTATTACTTATATTTTTGTTTATTGCCTAATGATTTAAACTCTCTTACTCAGCGTATGTAGATCAATTTATTATTACCAATTTTATGTTAATTCCTACATATTTTTATATTGTTTTAAATTTTAAGACTCCTTTTACTCTTTTACTTTTAGATTGCAGCAAATTTACTAATTGAATATCTTCAAGGTATTGAAGATGCAGCAAGAAACCTTACAGACTTGAAATTATTTTAGAAGACCTTTTCGGTATTGGAGGTGCACTTCTTGAAGGTTTCAGGGGTACAGAAGAAGATTTTCCAGGTCTTTTAGATCTTGGTGGTACTGGAGGAGCAGTAGAAGATCTTGGGGGCCTTGGAGGACTTGTTGAAGATCTGCCAGGCCTTGAAGATCTTGACGGTACTGGAGGTAAAGTTGAAGATCTTGGAGGTCTTGTGGGAACTGTCGAAAATTGTACAGGCCTTGAGGATCTTGATGGTACTGGAGGTAAAGTTGAAGATCTTGAAGGTCTCGGGGGAACTGTCGATCTTGAGGACCTTGGTGGTACTGGAGGTAAAGTTGAAGATCGAGAGGGCCTCGTCGGTATTGTTGAAAACCTTGATGGTATTGGAGGTGCTTTTCGTTTAGGTACTAATGGAAAAGTAGCTGATCTTGATGATATCGGTGATTGTGTTATAGGTCTCGGCGGTAATGGCGGTAAAGTTGAAGATCTTGGAACCTTTAAGGCTCCTCGAGTATCATGATTTAGGTATTTTGAAATAGTACAATTACTCCATTCCACATGTATAAGAAGTAGTATAACTACTTGGTAAAATAAAAACTGCTTCATATTTTCAATACAACCGATCAATTCTTTACTGAATACTAAATTTCATAGTTTGTCAAACGACGTTTATATATCTTCAGATATATTACGTCAGCAACAACACATCTGCCGATACAGATAGGAAATGCTAACAAATTTGAAACAGTTAAGCAAAGGTTACATAATATATTCCATATGGTTGAAGAAAGAACCGCAATCTTATCATTCACCTACTAATTATCAATGCCAACGATTTCCTATTTAGCTGTTCTTTACTTCGGGTTGAGTGTAGAATCAAAGAGCTATCGTTAGTTAATGTAATGGAAAATGCATATTTACATTTCGATAACTATCCTAATGTAAATATTCTAAACTGATTTTAGATTGACTGAATTGACAAATTCAAAAATGTACATTAATAATAATTTCTCACTTTCCAAAAAAGGTCTACAATTGTTATTTAATTTGTAAATGCATATGGATTACGGACAATTGTTGACGCTTCAAAAGTAATTGTACTCAGGAATTCAAATGTATATGTTTGCTTTTAGTAAATAATTAAAATGTAAAAGGAAAATTTTAAATTTGCTATATATACATACCTACTTCTCTTAAAAAGCTGTAGAACACATATAAATTTTTTTTTTTCAACGGTAAGTACCTATGTGTTGTTAAAAACAATGTCTTGTATAACCTTATCTCCAATCTATTTCGCAAAATGATTATTAAGACAATAAACTATTCATATTAAAAACATTTTAGTTTTTTTATTATTGTATTATTAATTGTTATCTTTTATTTAAATACATACGTGTTTTGTGAGATTATGACAGAACAGAGATTCAAGCTTTGCATAATGAAAGTGATATTAAAATAAAATAATTTTTATTATATTTAATTTATTTTTATTGTCGATTGTTACTAACTTATTAATTATACTTATATTAATTTCTATAATACAAACAATACAATACAGTTTGCTAACAGGTCATAATAGACTTGTAATAAGTTATTTCCTTTCGACAGTTTTAGGAAACTTTAATACACTGTATAGTAGAATAGATGTCCTACTAAATGATAAAACATCTAGAAGTACGTTTTCAACATTTAAATAGTTTCTGAAAACTGAAATGAAATTATTAAAGAAGAAGAAGAAGTTAATGTGCAGATCAAAATTCAGTTACTTAAGGTGAAGGCCCAAGACTATCAATAATTTTCTTTATATTAGTGACATTTTTTCCAAATCATAATTGTTTTCATCTTTGCTGAATTATGCCAGTCCGTATCTTCTAGTTCTCAAGTTTTAGAGAATGATTTAAAACTATTATAACTTGGCCCTAAAGAGTCTAACTTTCGTAAATTAAGCGATTGAGTAATAAAAATAATACGCGAAAGTAAATGAGCGTAAAATTTATCTGTAGGCGTAGGTAGTACAAATTTTTACTTCATTTTGGTAAAAGATAGAAAACCGGAAAAGACACGAAATAAAAACATTTTTTGTGTGGAATATTCGAAATTTTGCAAGTTTATTTATTTATGTATTTTATGGGCACATATTTATGTCATCTGTTCAAATTTTAGAAGTAATATAGATATATTAAATAATTTTGAAAATTTAAGTTATGTATTTGCTTTCTTGCAAAAACTATGTTTTAATGTTTCAAATTGTTTCTAGCATGTGCATTTGCAGACACAACTTTACCATGGTTGTTTTTACCGTTGTTTTTACTGTTATTTTTACCGTTGTTTTTGCCTTTATGGGATGGTTTTGAAGATAAATCGGTTGCATCATTTTTTTTATCATAAATTTCATCATTATTTTGTGCATTATCAGTTACCTGCTGATAATCGTCTTCTGGATAAATATAGTCAGCGTTTGGGGTTGTATCTTTATAATCGTATGAATAGTCGCCATTATCGTTAGTTCCTTGAACATCATCTTTATCGTCAGTATCTTGTATTTTCGTAGTATTACTGTCGTAGTCTTCATCGTTTACATCGGCCTCCGTTGAGTTATCCTCCACATTTTTCTTTTGTTTTGGTTCTTCAACATAATCGTCATAATCTTTTTCAGTTGTATTATCAGTAACTTCGGTATTATAATCGTCGTAATCCTCCGTTTGATTTTGTTGTTGACTTGTCTTCTTCTTTGCGTTGTTGGATTCAGAGTTGGCTGAATTGTCTCCTTCTTCTTCTTCATTTCCTTCTTGATCTCTTTTTCCATTTGGCTTTTTAGGTAAGGTTGTTACATTTTTATTATCGTAATCATAGTCTTCGTCTTCGTATTCGTCTTCTTCTGGTTTTTTTCCTACCTTTGGTTTTTGTTTTGGAGATTCCGTTGGTTCATCAACATAGTCATCATAATCGTCTTCATCATCTTTCTTTTGATTATTTTTCCCATTCGACTTTTTAGGTAAATCATCAGTTACTGTTTTTGTATCGTAATCATAGTCTTCGTCTTCGTATTCGTCTTCTTCTGGTTTTTTTCCTACCTTTGGTTTTTGTTTTGGAGATTTCGTTGGTTCATCAACATAGTCATCATAATCGTCTTCATCATCTTTCTTTTGATTATTTTTCCCATTCGATTTTTCAGTTACTTCTTCACTATCGTAATCATAGTCATCACTACTATTTGTATCATAGTCATAGTCTTCGTCTCCATTTTTGTGTTTATTTCCTGCATTTGGTAGTTTTGTCGGGACAGTTGACTTTTTAAGCAAACTTGTTCCAGCGTCTATAATTTTACCGAAATTACTTTGACCTCCAGATCCCTGATTAGTTCCACTACCATAATCGCCGTAGTCTGTATTCGGCCGCTTAGTTGAGAAAAGAGCATCTACTACTTTACCAAATTTAGAATTTGAGCTTCCTTGTTTCGTCTTACCCACATTATTGTAATCGTAATCGTTATCAGTATTAGATCCAGAATTTCCTCTTTTGCGGTTTAAATTATCGTAATCGTCGTTGAGTTTAGATCCAGAGCTTCCTCTTTTGCGGTTCAAATTATCGTAATCCTCTTCATCACTATCTTCATAATCGAGATTGGAACCTGGCCTTTGGTTTGATTGCTGATTAGATCCAGGTTTTCCTCTATTATTATCCAAAGTATCGTAATCGTCATTGACATCAGATCCTGGTCCTGTTTTCTTTCTTGAAGAACCGTCTTCATCATTATCTTCATAATCAAGATTAGATACTGGCCTTTGGTTAGGTTTCTTATTATGATCATCATGGTTCGTTTCTGGCCGCCTTTGGTTTGAAAGATCGTTGTCTTCATTGCCATGATTGGTTGGTGGATTTTTCGGACGAGAATTGTCTCTATAATCGTTTTCTTCACTTGATGTATTGTCAGAATATTCATTTTCAGTTGACTTAGTTGTTTTAGAAGGCCTTGTTGAAGGTACATTTTGGTGATTTGATTCTGATTCTATTAAATCCTGATTACTATCTCGAGGCCGATTTTTTGAATCTTGATTCGGCTTTCGATTATCACTACTTCCTGGTTTAGTTGGTCTAGTTTTTGTAGAATTGCGATCGTTTCCTCCATTTGGCCTTGTTATTGTAGAATTTCGATTACCTGGTTTAGTTGGTCTAGTTTTTGTAGAATTGCGATGGTTTCCTCCATTTGGTCTTGTTATTGTAGAATTTCGATTACCTGGTTTAGTTGGTCTAGTTTTTGTAGAATTGCGATGGTTTCCTCCATTTGGTCTTGTTATTGTAGAATTTCGATTACCCGGTTTAGTTGGTCTTGTTATTGTAGAATTGCGATTGTTTCCTCCATTTGGCCTTGTTATTGTAGAATTTCGATTACCTGGTTTAGTTGGTCTAGTTTTTGTAGAATTGCGATGGTTTCCTCCATTTGGTCTTGTTATGGTAGAATTTCGATTACCAATTTTTCCTGGTTTAGTTGGTCTATTTGATGAAGAATTATGGTTGCCTTGAGCATTATTTGGGGTATTCGTTGGACGACGCTTTTTTTGTTGAGGCGGTTGAGTAGGTACAGATAATGCTGAGTTTGGTCGCCTATTTTGCTGCCCACCAACTGTGTGCTGTTGATTCGGTCTATTTTTCTGATTTTGCCTATTTTGCTGATCCACTCTGTTTTGCTGATTTTGCCTATTTTGCTGATCCACTCTGTTTTGCTGCTTTTGCCTATTTTGCTGATTGACTCTATTTTGCTGAATTTGCCTATTTGACTGATTTTGTTTCTTTTGCTGGTTAATATTACTTTTTTGATTTTGTCCTTTTTTAGACTTTTGTTGTGGAGCACCAGAACTGTACACCAAACATATTGCCAGGAAAAGCACTAATGAAAATATTAAACTAATTCTCATTTTGACACTAAACTCTATTCACTCAGCTCATCACAACTGTCCCTAATCAATTAAAATATCTCTTTATATTGAAAACAAAGATATTATTTCGTCGTTCATTTTGCGGAAGTTCAGCTGTGTACATTTAAAACATACTTCGTAAGCTTAGAAACAATTGGTTATGACGGACGATTTGACACATGTACCCTTGTAGCCAAACAAGCACGTTTCTTAAATTTGCGTCAATCTTTAATATTTCGTCAATTTGAAGTATACCCAGTAACGAAAACCATAAATAGATGCAAATTTAATAAAAATTTCATGTTTAGAACAGACTTAACTTTTTAAAGTTTTGATCAATTTAATTTAACTAAAAAGGAAAACTTTATTTAAGCATCTTTAAAAGAATGTACAAGCTGGGTTGCAGTTTGGCATTGATGCGCTTTTCAAAAATGTGAAAGACTTGTTGTCGTTAATAAAAGTCAATTGAATGTAAAATTTTCCTATTTTATATAATCCAGTCCGGATGTCAACGCAGCTTTAGTTGTTGAATGATTTTTATGTATCTTTCAATGTAAGATTATTGCTTAGTAATAAATTTTATTATCCTAATATATACATATTTAAAATAAAGATCCTGATAAATTATCACCAAAATTGATGAATAAATGATGAGAAAAAAATTGTATAAATAAAATATTATATTTATACATATTACAGCCGCTTTATATTTTAATTGAAAAGTTTCCAAAAATTTACAATTTCACCTACAAAATTTATTTCCAAGTTTAAAAGTATAAAATTATGGCAGAATATATTGTATCCATTTTTACTTGCCAGACTGTATTCTTGCACTGGATCTATGTCTTCGTAAACACAGGTGCAAACGCAGAAAAGAGAGAGGTTCTAGAAACATTTATTATTCAGCACCCCAAAACTATTCCATCTTCTTCCATTTTGTTCAATTTTGTTTTACATTGTAATTAAAATTGTCCTCTTTATATAATCCATTTCATCAATTATTCAATGATGATATATGTATATAATCAAGAAAAAAGACAACGTTTTTTGGTTTCAAAGTAACAATCAAAGTAAGGATACCGAGTAAATATAAATATATATGTACATGATATATACATATATGTATATCATATATATACAATGCACACATCACACAATATAAATATATATGACACTTCCGAAACTCCCAAAATTTAATTAATTTCCGTTCCATTTCAGCTTTTTTCCGGAATTGTTTTGTTCCAAGCCTATTTTTCATACATTCACTATCAAATTAAATAAAAATTAATTTAAAAAGAAATAATAAAAATAAAATGTTAACCGCATTGACTATTGTACATGCAGTATAATAATCTAAAATTAAAATATGTATTATTTTTATTTACTATGTTGGTAAAAAAAATTGGTAGTTAACTTATAAAATAGCATCACCGTTCACTGTATAAAATAAGGCATAAGTACCTATGTACATATATTATTACAATAAGAGAGAGAAGTTAAATAACAAGGGAAGCAAATAATTTTAAAAATATCCCATATAGACAAGAACTGATTCCAAACTGATTCCGAATTGATTCCGAGACATTAAAGAATGAGATTTTTTTATGGAGTAGTGATTATTTTATATGGACTATGTCTGCTTTTTAATAGAGGGTTGAAAATGGAATTCTTCTGTTTGAAGGCTTTAATCATTTAAAAATCAATTTCAAAAGTGATTCTTCAAAATAAGTTATAACTGATTGTGGGGGAATCATTTCATAACCAATTTTTGTAAAAAGAGTAATATGTATGTTTGAATTTACGTTTATGTGGCTGTCTCACTTTATCGTAAGATACACTTAGGTTAATTCCAGCCCATTGCGATACTTACTTTTTAAAATAGAAATTGACCTCACAAGCACTCATGGGTTCGTCATGTTTTGCCTGAGATTGAATCATTTTTTAATTGATTTTAATCTGATTCGCACCATGAGCTTTTATTGACTATAGACTCGATCAATAATATTTATTTTTCCGATGTTAAGAATCAATTTAAAGACTGTTTGCCATCAATTTGATGAACCCTTCCTCCAAAATGATTGATTCTGCTGTAGTCACTTAAATCAATGTTTCTTCACGAATCCGAAATAAAAATTTGAATTTGGTAACTTTAATTTTTGGCTTTTATATTTCTGATTTTTTGTTTATTTTTATTTTTAAACTAATAAATATATCATCTACATTATAAGACTGTAGGAAGATACATTCTAAACATTCTGGTAAAATTTTATGTCGATTAAATGAAAAGCTCTCGTCGAATCATGTCATCCAATTGCAAAAACACTGTTGCGAGAAAAAAGCTTCAAATATTCCTGCGCTCTTATTTCAGCAATTTAAATTCCAGAAAGGAAAAAAGAATAATTTTCTCCTTAATAATTTTCATTAGCATTTAAGAAATACGCTGATCTCTAATTTGTGGAAACTTCTAAAAAAGACATCGTTTTTCTTACTAAAAGGACAAGAGTGGTTGTTTTAAACCACTAAAACGATTACAAGATTTTTAGACTTATACAAAGAATCTGAGGAACATTATATACGAGTATACTATATTAGTTCAGCCAACGAGGCCTCAGGCCATCCATCCATCCATCCATTTCAAATTGGCAAGTTGTTAGACTTGAAAATTTTTAATTTGGATGAAATTTTGAAATATCATTAAATGAAATTCCAACCAAAAGATTTTTTTCAAGATTTATTAATAAAAATAAGTTTTGTCGTTTTTTTCAGTTTTATGCTTAAGTTTCTCGACAGTTGCAGATAAAAGTTTCGTTCTGAATTTATATTAAAAATAAGGTATAGGTACTCCTAACCTGATTTTATAAATTTCGTCTTTTCTAAGTTAATAGAATAAGACAGTAGTTAAATAGAAAATAGATGAAATATACTAAATAAAAAATTAAAAAAACAATAAAAATACAATTTTGTTTTCCTCCTTAAAAACATCCTCTTGAAATGTTCATAATACTTTCTAGATTTTACAAAATGTTCAAGCAAATAAAGTAATAAAATGTGTCCAACATTGTAGGATTTATGCATTTTTATGCCATCTATTAAAATTGATACAGAGAAATAAAAATACTAGGTTTTAATGCTTCGATATTT
Organism: Machimus rusticus; assembly: GCA_951509405.1. Lineage (NCBI taxonomy): Eukaryota > Metazoa > Arthropoda > Insecta > Diptera > Asilidae > Machimus > Machimus rusticus. Next base: position 7,742,881 of record OX608049.1, read on the forward strand.
TTTAAGCATGTGGATTTTCACTGACTTTAGATGATTCAACTTTGGCATGATTTTCTTAAGCTTTATGGGATGGGCTTGGAGGTAAAGTGGTTGCGTCATCATTTTCGTCATTAACATTATGTGTTTTCTGGAGTATGTTCAGTGTTTGTGGTTGTATCTTGACTATCGTTTAAATTATCGCCATTATCGCTAGGTCCTTGAACGACATCGTTAACTTCGTTTCCATCAGTTTTTTGTTTATCCGTCGGATGTACGGTACCTGCATTACTTTGGTTATTAGAGATTTGTTTTTCAATTGCATTTTCGTTGTCTTCATCAGGATAATTTTCTGTTCCGTTTTGTATTTTTGGATTTGTCTCTGTTACTTCCTCATACTCTTCAGTATGGAGCTCTTCTCCCGTTACATTGGCCACCTCCGTTATATTGACCACCTCCGTTATATTGGCCAACTCCGTTATATTGGCAACCTCCGTTATATTGACCACTTCCGTTATATTGGCCACCTCTGTTAAATTGGCCACCTCCGTTATATTGGCCACCTCTGTTACATTGGCCACCTCCGTTATATTGACCACCTCCGTTACATTGGCCACCTCCGTTATATTGACCACCTCCGTTATAGTGACCACCTCCGTTATATTGGCCACCTCCGTTACATTGGCCACCTCCGTTATATTGACCACCTCCGTTATATTGGCCACCTCCGTTACATTGACTACCTCCGTTATATTGGCCACCTCTGTTACATTGGCCACCTCCGTTATATTGTCCACCGTTGTCTCATTAAATCCATCATCAGATTTCTCTGACTCTCCTTCCGACTTTTTCTTTTCTTTTGGGGATATTGTTGAATCTTCTACATGCTCTGCATCGTCTTTTTCAGTTGTAGTATCAAGATATACGGTTATTTTATCGTCGTAGTTCTCCGTTTGATTTTGTTGTTGACTTGTCTTCTCCGTTGCGTTGTTCGATTCAGAGTTGACTGGATTGTCTCGTTTTTCTTCTTCTTCATTTTCGTGATCTTTTTTTTCATTTGACTTTTTAGGTAAATCAGTTGTTACTTTTTTATCATCGTTTTCATCTTCATTTTCGTGCTTTTTTCCTTCATTTGGTCGATCTGTTAAGTCATTATACTCTTTCCACAATTTTTTCCCCACGTTTACAATTTTTTTGAAATTACTTTCACCTCCAGATTTCCCATTAGTTTCACTACTACTACTACCACTATGATATTCGTCGTCATCCTCCGTCGTAGTCGGTCGCTCAGTTGAAAAAAGAACATCTACTGCTTTGTCAAATTTGGATTTTATACCTCCACGTTTTTTCTTTCCCAAATTATCGTAATCATCATTAAGACTAGATCCAGGTCTTCCTCTTTTGGTATCTAAATTATCGTAATCGTGGTCGAGATTAGATCCAGATTTTCTTCTTTTATTACCCAAAGTATCGTAATTGTCGTTTCTGTTATCCGAATTATCGTTATCGGCATCTAAATTAGATCCTGGCCTTTTTCTTTCATTTTCCTCATGTTTCGATGTTTCTGCGCGCCTTTGGTTTGAAAGACCGCCATGATTGGTTGGTGGTTTTTCCGAGCGAATATCTTTGTTTGAAGTTTTAGTTGGTTTAGTTGATTTAGAAGGCGTTTTTGAAGCGAAATTTTGGTGATTTGACTCTGATTCTATTAAACCGCCATTGATATCTAGAATTCGATCTTTTGAATTTTGATTCGACTTTGTTGAGGTATAATTTTTATTTGTATCTTTCTTCTGTTTCGAATTTGGTGTATGGTTATTTGATGTAAACTTGCGAGTTGAAACTTTAGTTGGCTTAGTAGATTTCGAAGGCTTTTTTGAAGCGAAATTTTGGTGATTTGACTCTGATTCTATGAAACCGCCATTGATATCTAGAATTCGATCTTTTGAATTTTGATTCGGCTTTGTTGAGGTATAATTTTTATTTGTATCTTTCTTCTGTTTCGAATTTGGTGTATGGTTATATGATGTAGACTTGCTAGTTGAAACTTTAGTTGGCTTAGTTGATTTAGAAGGCTTTTTTGAAGCGAAATTTTGGTGATTTGACTCTGATTCTATGAAACCCCGATTAATATCTCGAATCTGTTCCTTCGAATTTTGATTCGGGTTTGTTGGTGTAAAATTTTTATTTTTATCTTTCTTCTGTTTCGAATTTTGTGTATTATTATTTGATGTAGAATTGCTATGACTGCCTCTGTTAGGTTTGATTATTGTGGAATTTCGATTACCTCCTCTTCCAGGTTTAGTCGGTCTATTTAATGCAGGGTTGTGATTTACCTGTATAGTCGTTGGAGTATTTGGGTTAATCCATCCAATTTTTCTTGTCGGATTAGTTGGTGCAGATGCTGCAGGATTTTGTCGCCTTGTTCGCTGCCCATTTTGTCCATTTCTAATTACTATTTGCTGGTGATTCTGTCCATATTTTGACTTTTTTTGTGGAGCACCAGAACTGCACACCAAACATATTATAAAGAAAAGCACTACTGAAAATATTAACCTAATTTTCATTTTGATGCTAAAACGAATTCACTTTGCTTTTCATAACTAATTCCACAGTCGATTAAAGCACTACTTTATATTGAAGACGAAGATACCATTTCACTATTTAAACATTTTGCGAAAGTTCAGCTGTGTACATTAAAAACACACTTAGTTGTCTTGGAAACAAAATCTTATGACTAATTTCACATACCGTTGGAAGAAAACAAGCACGTTTCTTGATATGTATTTCATGAAGCAATATGATCACGAGTTTAGAAATTAACCTTTTGCCAATTAGTATCCTCACAAACAAAATTGATAAGTAGATACAAGTCTTATAAAAACCATTCCACACTGAAAAAACCGATTAGAAACACTGACTAATACTTTCATTGATTTTTAGCCTACTAATTAAATTAGTTGGTAAAATAATCGAAAGTTGGAAAACCAAATAAAATAGTAGGGAAATCAACTAAAATATTTGCGAAACCAACTAATTTTGGAAATATTTTTCCTACAGTTTTAGTTCTATCATCTAATTTAAATTAGTAAGCTAAAAAAGTAATTAGTTTTTCTAATCTTTTCTTTCAGTGCACAAATTATTTGCGAACACAAATAATCAAGAAATATTATGTCTTAGACAAAAGTTCCTTAGATTAAAAGTCACAGTCAGAATAAAGAGTTAGGAATGGAATTAAACTTTACGTATAATTGAATTATTTTTTAAATAATTTTAAAACTATATACCGAATATTATGTTTAGATTAAAATCTCGAAATACGCAATTAATAAAGAGGATTTTCATTTTCCGTCTGTGTACTAAAATGATTGGGATGAAAGATCTGACCTAGGCAAACAAAAACTTGTATAGCATGGCAACCGTTTCGAAGTTGCAGGGTGATTCGTAAGTTCCAATTTTTCATGCGAATTTTCTTAACATAAAACAAAATACAATAAAACTTTCTAATTAAGACACTCTATAATCGACACAACCTCGTAATAGGAACATTACAATTTCCCACCGTTGCAAATTTGGATTTTTGATATTAAGAATAAAATACCTATGATAAAGGGCTTCCTAAATGGGCCACCTCTTAATTGGGACATTAAATTGCTATATTAATATTTATTTGTTATTTTCACACTGCTATCTATGACTTCGTGTGACTACTACCTGCTACTTCCTAGTTAGTAACGTATGTCAATAGTAATAAACTATTCTGACAACCCTTCCACAAACAAAATGCAAAATTGCTGTTTAATTCAGTTTGAGTCTATTTACATTTAGTTTTTAGACGGTATACACTTAATTATATAAAATTAATTGCAATAACTGCAAAATTAGCATTAATTATATATTGATTGCAAACTAAATTTTGGGGAACTCATGATCCTCTGGATCTTTTAGTTGTCTAAAAAGTTATAAAAAGCTATGTGGCATTCGCCAGCCTTTTCCTAAAAGTCAACTGCGGCACAAGTTCAATTTGTGGTTGAAATCCATCCGCAAAAACATCGCAAAATGCTGCACTAACACGGGGGTTAAGTCTCGACCATTTTTCTTCATTTTTATATATTTCCCTCATAATTTATTATTGCCGTCCCATACGTATCCCAGCACTTGGTGAAATTTTATTGACCAATTTTGTCAGCGCAACCAGCGTGAGGAAAGGCTGAGAACCCGATCGACCTGTTTGCTGTTTGCTGAAAGGAAGCCGTAAACCAACTCAAGGATAAAGTCAAATATTTTTTTGTATAGTAGACTCCGCTCCTGGTACGGAAGCTATCTAAGTACGGCACAATTCGAGTTCTTAAATAATTCAACCGACAGAGCCGGCACAAGTTTTCCTCGCAATAAGGGAGTTGGATGATGTCAAGTCCTGGGGCATTAATGCACATTAAAATTTCATACCGACGATCACCATAAAATGAAATCCTAATAAAACTGCCATCAAACCATTGTTGGACCGGGATCTTTGGGCGGTAGTGCCACATGAGCCAAACGGCAGGACATGCCGGAATCGTTCCAACTTAAGGATAAATCTCCTCGAAATGAACATCCTGCCCGGCCCGATTACACGAATTGTCCTCAAAGTTGAGTTTATTACGAGCGAGAATCACGTGAAATCTATGGAGCCGGGAAGGAGTATATTGCAGATGAATTATATGAGTCAAGGATGAGGGAAAATGGAGCATCATTAGATAACCGTGTCGAATCCATTAAGCCAAATCTAATCAAGATTAGTGGGCCTGATTTACCGCGGACCCATTAAATCAAAAACGCTCGTACTCACTCAATCGACCTCTGGTGCCGGTAGGCGGTACTTCTGTCGCTATTAATCTTTCAAATATATTTTATGATGGCCCAAGATAATCCATCTGATGTCAAAACAAATTTTTTAAATCCCAACGGCATCACACTTTCACTTGAGGTTAAAAATGATTCTCATTTGGGTCACATCCGGTCACCTGGTGACACCTTCTTCACACCAAACCACCTAACTTCCTTTTTAGAGTTGATCACAAAACCGCATATATAAAACTTTTTTTAGATAAATTATAAAGAAACCACTAAAAATACGCTCGAATGCGTGCAAAGTTAATTTAATTACGTCAATAGGGAAAAAATAAATTAAAGCATATCTTTCGTCGTTTTATCGAGGAAACATGTCTATGATTTTGAGGACAATCCGATTCCGAGCACCGTCTGATGCAACCGTGTCGGGTCACAGCAAAGAACTGCTGTGAAAATGTGAAAGTCCCAAGCTTATCATTCTCAGAATGAAAATAAGTTAAGGGCCTGGTGGAGGTACACTGCGAAGTTTTAACCATTCCGACAAACTAAAATATAATTTCAGCCTATTCCAGCTCCATGGGGTGCTCCACATCCTTGGGGCTCCATCCCCTTCGAAATGGGCGCCTGCGTCCTCTAAAAATACCCACAAAATAGGGGCTGGAAAAATTTACCCCAAACTCCTCAGTGTTGTTCAATTCAATGCCCAACAGTTTGTAAACAAAACGCCTTTAATTTCGTAACTTTTTGCGAAAGGTGAATTGGGGGCGTTTGGGGCTCCGCTCGGAACGGCTAATGGATTGCCTAGGCGAAGAAAGGCAGATTGTCCTTTTGCCCTGGCAAAACGGTTTTGGGAGCTCCTCAAAGGTCGCCACCGGCTGGGGCTGGCTAAACCTTGCCTCGGCCTGAAATTATCTTAATAAAAAGTTAACTTTTGAGAAGTTATTGAAGTTGTTCGAAAATTTTTATTGAAACGTCGAAGTTCCGACCCTCTATTGGGGTCTCTAATTAATTTTCTATTGGAGTTCGAACGGAATTAGGAAGTTAAGAAAGATAGAAAATAATCAATAAACAAATTCTTTAAGTCGTTCAGTATTTTTTCATCACAAATTAAGCTTGTTTGCTAATTAATTTATCGTACAAAATACGATGAGGTTGATGTAAACGAGCGCGCATAATATTGCTTAAATGCTTCTTTTTAATTAAACGTACATATTTCAATTATATTGTTAATTAGGTTATACCTAAATATTTACAAGTTACATTTTACAATTTTTTTAACAATTTAGTAGCCAGAGATATATGTATCTAATACAATTTCTTTTCTAACGACCATTCAAGATTGAAAAAACCCTGAAAATGTGGTACATATTCAACAGTCACTGTTATAATTCCCGTCCAGCACAGTTTTTTTTCATAAAGTCAAAATTCCAAAAAATATAAAGACGGGCGCGAATTTAAATAAAAAACGCCAAATTTTTTTGGTGTAAAAATACGCAAAAACAAAAAGATAAAAATTTAAAAAGTACATATTAGACCAAGATTTTATTTTGACCTCTGGATAATATGTACATATGTATATATATTAACAAATAAAATCCAACAAAATCTTAGTCGTCTTTATTTAAAATGATGATATTCTGAACATGTTTTGAATCACAAGTATTTAAAAACAAATGTTAAAAAAAATAGTCCATATGCTCTTATGGGGAATATACATTCATACATATGTATACCTAAGGTAACACAGTCATATACATAAAAACATCAAGCTGTAATTATTATTATTTAAATGTACTACATAAAACAAAAAAAATAGGCAGCATAGTTTTTATTAAGATATAGTGCTTATTATAAATTAAATTAAACTATTACAAATGAATTTAATTACGTTTTGAAACTCGAGAAATTCAAGTTTTGAAATGTTTACTTCAAAGTTGTGTAATATGTTGTTTAACTTTTTGACCCTCTTGCCTATTGGCGTATTTTGGACCTGTTGCAGGCTTCAAAAATGGAAAATGTTAGAGTATACATCGGTTTCGTTGTGGGCGTGATATAGGCCTGTTATCCCCCTTGAAGCTTTGTAATTCGTAAAAATCGCGTAATCTATAAATTCAAAAATATCCATGACCTTTCTTTCGAAGCCTATATCTCTGAAACGATTAATTTTTGGGACTTGTGCCCATGAGGACTTTTTATTGGGAGAACATGTACTATAACATACTAAAAATTCAGGCAATTCGACCGGAGGCCAATTTCCATAAGGATTCTGCGGAGTACTTTTGTGAAGAAAATTTAGTTGTACCTAATTATTACAGATGAGCTTATTCCAGTTGGCCCAAATGCCTCATTACAGCAGAAATACGCTGGATAGAATATTGTTTCACACATTGCGCTTAGTAATTATTAAAGCAAACATCCTGACGAGCTAGAAATTTCATTTGCCTTTCTCGAGGTCAACAGCCAATTAAAAAGGCCCCTATTGTTTCTGGGATTTTGTATTGCGATCTAGCTGTGGAGAGTTCCTTTGTGAGCCGGCACTGCCTGCAATGAGCCAGTTTACGCTTACACCATCCTGCTCGACAGTACCTTCGTAATTGACCTTCTTTCTTCCCGCATATTTTATTTAGTTCTGAGCTTCGTAAGGATTATGCACAGCTAGAAAATTTCCTTTTATTTTCCATCTCCGGAGTGTTGTTTGCTGTAATATATGAAAAGAGACTACCTGAAAGGAAATCAGGAAAAAGAACACTGGCGCTTTCCTCAACAACACAATCATTGTCTCAACCAATTTTTCATTTGAATGATAATTATCAAAAAGGAAAATTAACTCTTATAATAGGAAGTATGTCATTACTAATTAAGCTTTACCACAATACAGATCTATTTTAAGTACCTTTTATTATAACTCTTATAACTAGGATTATCCCAAATCTATTATTTGCTTACAATGATTCTTCTTTTAAGGCTTAAAAACTTTGCGCTATAAGGGTTGTACAAAAGAATAGAATTTATCAAATACCATTCTGCTTTAGATAGGTACATATTGAATTTCAAAGATTTAAAAACATTAACATTAAAAAGATACAAACGGTACAATATCCCTAAAAATTAAATTTGAAGTCATGTTTGAATATGATTAACAATAAACAAAAATTATTGAAAAAAATTTGGTCAAAAAACTAATATTGTAATTTTTTAAATTGCAGTAAAAAATAGAGTATCGAATTAAAAAAGTACATATAGGTTTAATTACAAAAAAAATGTGAAATCAGCGACTTCAAATATTGATATTTCATGGACATTAAAATCACGAAATATTATGTTTTCAAAACAAGGCAGTGACACATAAAAAGCAGAAAGCAGCGGCAGAAGCAGAGAAAATTTAGAGAACGTTAATTTATATGAAGTCTGTCACATTAAACGCAACGCAGAAGGCAGCGGCAGAGGCAGCGCTTCTTTTTCGTGCTAATCTCTAAAACTTCTGCTTCTGCTTCAGTGCAGGCAACTTGATTGACGTACATTTTTAAAGAAAGTTGGCCATTCTTAACATCAAAAGTTATTTTGATTTCAAACAAAAGTAAAATGAATATGATATCGTATTGAATTAACAACATTTTTATTGACAATTTAAAATTACCGAACATACATATGTATGTATAACAATCTTCTACGCTACAGAACGTTCTTAAATTGTCAAATTGCTTTTCTCTGCTTTCTGATTTCTGCTTTTAATGTGTCATATCAAGAAAGCAGAGCAGAATTCTGCCGCTGCTTCTGCCTCTACCGCTGTTTTCTGCTTTTAATGTGTCAGGCCTTCACCATAAAGACCACCATCTAAACCAAATTTATTAATATTTAGAGCTTTTAAAAATCCTAGTGATTTTTACGATGAATAAATTTTTTTAACCGCACCAAGTTACTATACCACATTTTTTTACCCAATTTTTGAATGCCTCTTAATTACAGTGCAATTAGTAATCGAGAATTGTTTGTGAATATTCACTAATTTCTATTAAACTAGTGATAATAAGTTTTGTGCAGTTCACTTGAACTCAGAGTTATAAGAAGCAATTTAAACTTTTGCGTCGAGTTTGCAGAAGTGTTTCAGAACTTCGAAGTAATTAGACGTCTGAATAAAATTTCAAACTCCTGGGTGGAGAAAATTGTTTCCGTACTGCCTTCACCCGCAAATCTCTTCCATTTGATTTTATTTCGTTATTACTTTTAAAATTTCGACAATATTTTACTTCATTTCGCTGGCTGTTTCACGATTAAAAATTGTTGCCACAATTAGCATAAGTTCTCATTGGTAGCCATTCCCAGCCAGATTTCAAATTGAGATCTTGCACCTGTTTGAAAGTTAATTCGCTTAAAGTTTTTCCTTAATCAAGATTTATACTTGCTGCCTTAAGTATGTAATCATTTCGACTGCCAGAAACATTTTCATTTCCGAATCTCCTCTGCTGTGTGTCTGCAGTGTGAACGAAATTTTCACCCAATGAACGTGAAATTCGGCATGAAATCTCGACGGGCCGGGGTGCCTGCCTACCCTCAGGCTTAGGTTAAAGCCCTATTTTATTGCTTGAGGGAACTTTTTATGGGAAATGGACATCAATGTCTGGGTTTATAGTCAGAATGTCATTTATTGGGTAGTTTCTCAGAATTACAGTAGAACTGAGAAGCCCTTTAAGCTGGCGAATTCATTTCAAATGTTTTTTTTCTACGTACGAACTGTTCGAGCTGTTTGACTGGAGGCTTGTTTAACCCAAATCCATTAATCTGATTGTTCCAATAAGGTCTCAATAGTTTCCGAAAGGAGCCAGCACCAACCATGGAAAAGAGTGCCTTTTTCCTTTTACTTTTTTCTAATCTAATTTAATAGTGATCTAAATGTAAAGCGTGTCAGAATCTCCAACTCAATTATTACCTTTTTACAATTTCCTTCAATTTAAGTTAACATAGAACATACCATTCCTAGAGAGAAGAAAAGAAATAAGAAACGATTATGGAGTCCCTTGATAAATTTATTATGGCAAATCTATCTGAATGTGTATCTAACGTTTTCAAATTTATCATCTTTTCAACTGTTTTTGGTCACATTGAATAGGTCTCAAAAATAAAATATAAGGACATACTCAAGATAAACTTTTTCAGCATAAATCTAAATCTGTATTTATATAGATCTGTATATATCATAATTAATTGAGAAATTACTTCTTGGAAGCAGACACTTTGACTGGCGTGCTGGTACTTCTACAAATATTGAAATACTTTTGAATCTTAGTTTTGATGGAAATCGTTACTAGCAAATGCCCGCGTTTTCGTTTTTTTTACACCTTGGGTTACATTATTGGAGTTTTAGTAAGGACCTCTAATTTTTTTGAAAATATAATATAGCCTATGTCGCCCGGGGATAGTGTAGCTTCCCAACAGTGAAAGAATTTTTGAAATCGGTTCAGTAGTTTCGGAGCCTATTCAATGCAAACAAACAAACAAACAATCAAATCTTTTCTCTTTATAATATTGGTATACATATAGATAACCCGTTGGACAATTACGACTAACTTCAGGTAGAAGCACTCGAAAACTGTACCTAATTTTAAATTTTAAGAAAAAATTACTCATATCGGCTTAGAAGATTTCGGGATTACTCTAAATAGTTTAAAAAACACGATTTCTGGAACAAACCATTAATATAAATTAATGCTGAAGTATTAGTTAGTGTAAACTCAAAGGTATTTAATATTAACGAATAATTTAGATATTTTGTATTGATAGTATTACAAATTAAACGATAACGACCTTTAAAAAAGAAAATATGCTGTGATTGAAGAATTAAAATCAAATAGTTTAAAGATACTTATGTCTTATACCTACCTCTTACTTTCAACAGTATAAGCTATTATATTATTTAAATTCGGGACAAATTAACAAAATATATGCTACAGGTTTTTAAAAATATACATATATGTTTAAGCACTAAATTTACCTATTCTAAAGATTTAAATGCGGTTGTTTCTTTGAATTGAATTAATAAACTAAGATGCCTACCAAGGACCATAATATCCTTAAAATATCGTTCTGATTATTAAAAAAATATGTCAACCTGTTGTTACAGTTTCTATTTCATAATAATTAATAATGTCCCTCATCATTAATCATTTTATTCTCAAGAAGCAGGGAGGGAAGTGGTCTTTGCGATAAGATGTGAAGACTGGCGTAAAAAAAAATTTAGAAGAATTGTTGTTGGTTGAACGCAATTTTTTAAAAACCACTTTAACTTGAACAAATTTCGTCAAATTCTAAAGTTTTCTAGTGCATTCAACTAACGTTGATAGGAAACTTTCATCTGGGTGGCGACGGATAAAGTGCTTAACGATTACATCTACAAGTGCAATGTAAGGTGATTTTCTTGCATCGCACCTAATTGAATAACTTTTCGAAATATCTTGGTAATTCACTTTCTGAAGCGGTTAACTTTTACAGATTGGCTCTAAATTCGTCGAGCTGCCACTTGATCCCCTTGCAGTATATTACAAGTAGAAAATGCAACACAACCGATAAAATTTATCCTTATCTTACAAGGTATAAGGTAAGATATTTTCTGGCCTGAGAGAAACTTCTCTGCTCATCTACCCGAATCAGCCGGCGAAAGTTACCAACTTGGAGTCAAGAAATACCACTTGCTGGCAGTTATAAAGTAGAACTGGAATCGTGCAAGAATAATGGACCTTTAGTATTCTGCTTAACTTTAAACGTAAATCACTTTGAAGAAAAAGCCACCGAATTAAATTTAGGGAAGATTTAGTTATGTACATGAAACAAGACGTGGTAAATGGCGTTATCCTTTAAAACTCCACCGACACATATAGAAGCAATGAATAAATTTGTTTCCTTGTAAAGGAAGAATTTTACAAATTGAATAACGACGGGAGCCATTTCAACCCTAAAAGGGCTCCACTCAGCTCAGCGGGAAACATTCCCGAAAAAGAAAAAGATTTAAGTGAATTATTGCCGGTATAGATTTCTAACAATAGCTGCAAATGCGTTCATTTTATCAAACATATGAGAAAAGATACTTATACTGATCCTTACTAGGTTTTGTTTTTTCTTTATTCTTAAAACGTCCGATTTAAGTATCGACTAGTGTAGGAAATAGTATTAAAACACAAAATAATACCCTAGATTTGTTATTCTACTTTACTATTCATCATACTAGTCTTACATTTGTAACCACTGCCACAAAAAATTAGGTTTTTTACTACCCCGATGCAGAATAGTTCGCCCACTCGCTTTTCGAATGAGTACTCTTAAAAAAAGAAAATCATATTGTCATTTTTGAGATAATGAGGAATACAACTTTATACTTAGTTTTAAGCTTATTGTACTTAATTGTTAATGGCTAAAAAAAAATTACAATAACTCATAATTAACACTATTTATATTTTAATTTATTAAATTGTATATTCTAGCAAAAGCTTATGATATTACTCAAATGATAGAATAAATCTTAGTTATTAAAAAGGTGATAAATATGAATTGTATGTATTCAATATTCCTATATTATGCCTTAATTTAAAGAACTTATTTTTTCAAAAACAAGCCAAATTCGGTTTTCTGTATTTCCTAACTCTATTTTTTCTACTAAATTTTTTCTTTCTAAATTTTTAATTTAATAATACCTATTCATTTTTAAACGAATCCTTGGACAGGTGTCCGAACATAAAAATATGCAATTCTGAAAATTCCATCACAATTAAAATAACTAAATGAATTTTAAAAACATCGAAATTGGGGGGCTTTTTAAAATGTACATATATTCAAATAATTTAAAATAGTTTATTCAAATAATTGTATCACTAATAATATAAATTTTTCATGGAATTTTCTTATACATTTAATGAAATCGTTAATACTTTTGCATTAAAAACAACAACTTTTGTCAGAAAATACACTCAAGGCATGAATAATTAAAAAATGCTAAAAGTCTTTTTTCAAACCAGCATACCCAAAAAGGAACCATTAATTATGCTGAGCATAGCTGTGCTGTGATTAAGTTCGCATTGAAATATAATAATAAAGAAACGTCTCAGCATTTCTATTTGTATGGGATTTGAGACACATATCCCTCGAAACCTATTTTCATCATATACGATTTAGAACCTGATATGATACGTTCTGATATTGTTCTCACCAGTCCCATTAACCTAAGCTCCTTTTGCCACTAGGTTTCCATTGACAGGTGACAGCTGGGAGGCATTGTCAGGAACTTTTGTTATATTCCGCCTCAAGGCAATTTGAGAGTATCAAAAGAATTACCTGATCGTCTCCAATGCTGTGGAGCTCGGGGCTCCCACATTCATTTACCGTATCATTGAGCTCCTAATCGAACAAATGAAAGCCGACACTTCGATTGGACTTTGGGCGAAATGGTCTGTGTGTTCTGGTGCACCATGTTGTTGGAAAAATTGGGAATAAACCGAAAATAGGGCTTAATTTAGGTCTTTCGTCTTCATTCCCAGTTGTTATGAAAACGTATTTTCTTTCATTTTTTTCAAAACCTATGCCAAATGAATGGCGGATGCCGCATTGTCCAAAGACCCTGCATGCCCAACCATTATGCAACCAGAAAGCATCCGTAATCCACCAAATCCATTTCGATACCCGACGACTATGAAAAATGCCTCTTTTGCATTCGAATCGGGCGCATTGTCGGCATTATTGAATTAAAGCTCTCACGCTTCGGTGCGCAATTAATCTATTTATCTTTGCTATAGGAACATTGTATCCCACGCTTGGCTTCTGACAGGTAATTATTGCTTTTTCTGCTCACCCTATTTGATTTTCTGGTTTTAATAATTCCCATCTCGCTTAGTATTCACAGACAGTACCTAAATGGAATTTCGATTACAACTCAGATGGACAAGCGCATTCGTCCACGTGAATGAGCCTACCAAGAAATTTGTCCATTTCGTCTCTAAGGAATTTTATAGAACTAGGAATACTTATAGTACAGGTACCTAGTTAAGATGAAGCTTCTTCAAGATTTAAGACTTAAGAATTTAAGGATTATTTTGCATCTATATTCATATATCATAGAATTCATAGTGCGTCTTGGCACATACTTTCACATTCCATTTATTTTCAGATTTAAATTAATAAGATTTAATGTTTACTACACATTTAAAGATGGCGAAAATTAATAAAAAATTAAAATTATTAATAAAATAAGGCGTATAAATTTATATATGTACATACATATAATTAAATTGAAAATAATACGTGTATTTTAATAATATAATATCGCAGTAGTCCTATCCTATTCCTATTTGGGTTGAATTTATTTATTATTATTTTTTATTTTTTCTATTGTCACACTGAGAGAAATTAAATTTGACATTTTTAAACAAAATAAATACTGACCCAACAATTCAGCTGAAATTATAAAAAACAACCAAAATTAAGCTGAAAAATATTAAACCCATTTAAAGAACACGAACTTCAATTTTCGACTTACTTTCCGGTCTCATTATCATAAGTAAAAACGAAGAATTTCCAAATAGAAACTTTGTTTTTTAGTATGTACGGATACTCTCTTTCAGAATTTAGGTTCAAAATTGATTTTTTTTAATCAAAAGTAGGAAAATTTTGAAATAAGTTGGTATGTTTTCTTTAGTTATTTTTTCCCCATTGAAATCGAGGAAAAATCTCCTACTTTCACCAACCATCAGTGCACAAAATTATTACTTAATCATAATTGTTTTTACTTTTCAAACTGGCAGTTAAAAAATATTTACTACTTAGTATCGATAGTCTCGACAGCAGTCATATTTTCGATAGTTTCGACGTGACATAACTAAGTTTGTTTGTAAAAGATCTTTCCTGGTTTCTAAAAAACTGTGCTAGTTTAGATATATCGTTTTATTTTCCCTCTAATACATATATTTACCTATTACCTATAACATAAACCTCTATAAAATATAATTATTTCGGTTTTTCCACTTTGCAAACTTTAGAGATACGGGGTATTATGGTATGCTACATACGTACATATGTTTTTATTTTCAACATAAGTCGAAATCTATGCGGCATAATCTTTTAAGCCCTTCATAATATATGATACCCACTTTAAAATGCCGACCCTTATTTCGTCCTCCTTTGCAATGTGGGAAAGCATTATTTAAAACTATTCCAAATTTCAATCTGATATAACATTAATAGCTCCTAAAATAATTAACAAATGTGAAAGACAGACAGACAGACAGATGGACGAAGTCTTTTTACCATTTTGGTATACGAAACCCTAAAAAGCAATCGTTTCTTGAATAGGTAAAGTTGAATTTTGAATTAAGTAAAAACATCAACTCCACAATTGTACTTATATGTACTTATGAATATATGTAGTTTACTTAATTTTCATAAAAATTTAGGCTCATTTTTGATAAAAAGTAAGTGTATTCATTGAAAATGCAAAAGGTGGTGAAACAATTGGTCCCAATTCGATAGAATGAGGAACAAATAAAATAATAAAGGTCCCCAACTAAGTAACTCAGTTAGCCCTAGCTAGATTATTGAACCACCTTAAACATGTCAGGGTATATTAAGTCAAATCGGTTGGAGCACCCACCCGGGGACACATGGGGTATAAGGCTCAACTGAAATCCTGCCATAAAATTCACATGTCAATAAGCCTTGACAGAGATTGTTATGCTAATGGTCAAATAATCGAGCCTATGTCGTATCCCTTCAGGGCTGATTTTAAGCTGGCCGGCACTTTTAAGGCTATTTACTTTTGTGGAGGGAAATCCCTTAATGCTATCACCATTTGTAGCTCAATGTAACTTTTCCATTAAACTTTCTGCTTTCATGGCGGTATCGGATAATCTGTGACTGTTGGATTTTACGAGCAAATCAAGTTGGATATGGAACGAGATCCGGTCAGGGCCAAGGTGAACAACTACCAAAATAGAAATTCCCACAAGGGAGAGGGTTGTAAATTTGATCTCGAGTTTGCATTCTCTACAAAGCTACCATAAAACTGCATTCATGAAACTCTACCATGCACCAAATTCAATGCATTTTGGTTACCTTCTTGTAGATGCAAGAAACCTCTTTTAACTTGGTAGAGTCACCATTAGGAATAAATCACAAAATCCAGCGAGTCTACTTTCGTACGATGTAAGTTAATATTCCTTTTCAGTAAAACGTGCTGATGAGTCTTATCTGAAATTGAAATCTTTTCCAAACTGGTCAACGTTTTTTTTTTCGTCTCAAAATTTCATAGTTTCCTTTCCCAGGCGAATTGGAAAAGAGTATTATGACGTCAGGAAAACTTCATCAAAACATTGTTGGACCGGCAAGGAAACAGGCGATCTTATCGTAATCGTAGTGCTCTGCATGCTGCTCCACACCTCGGAAAAAGGAGCAATGTCGCCACCAAAACTTGATGAAGTCTCTAAAATTCAGCGGAACTCTGCTTCCGCCACCAAGAAATTGTTCCCCGGAATTTGTAAGGGACGTGATTGGAAATCACAAATAAAAATTTTACGAAAATTTAATTCATCCGGTTCGGGCATCACAGGCGATATTACGACCGATGATAAGGCGCCGGGTAATCTTAGATTTTTGCCTGGACCCAGTGGGTGGTGGCTCCATGAAAAGAGAGGAATCCAAAAATCGATTAGCTCAAACATAAAATGATGATGCCCTATTTAGTTAACGCTCCCATGGGTTCCCGTCTGTAAAACCTTCAATAGTAAAACTCCGTCTAGTAATAGGCCTGTCAGGAAATTGAATTAAACCGAAAATTTGCAATTTTGGCAACGATTCAGTGCGCTTGGCACGGATTAAAATTGTAGGAAATGCTGTAATTATTTATCAAGCGAAAGTAATGCAAATCAAATTTACATGCTTCCAATTAACAGATATCGATATAATTGCATTTTCATTTTCGACGAGCATTTAAACGACTAAAGTTAAAACTCAAAATAATTAGTATTAGAAATGTTTGGCATAAGTAACAGTTTTTGCAGCTGCTATGTGAATAATGAAATTACCATTTTTTGTTTATTTTTCTACTAAAAAATTAATATTTTATACAAAATAACTTTGGGGAGTTTTTAACTTATTAACTTTTATAACTCTCGTCGCTAACCGTCTTATTTATACTGGTTATTCGATATGTTTTATCGATCAATTTTTTTTGTTGTTGTTGTCAATGATTGTTCGATTTTTCTATTTGTTTATCAGGTAAGCATTATCATTTATTCTTTTGTTATCGCAAACTTGCCAGTTTAAATGAGAAACTCATTTAAAATTATGAAAAATGGTATACTAAAAACCAATTAAAAAACATCAGGCAATAATTTTTTTGTTATAAAAATTGTAAACCAATTGTAACCAAAAAATAAAAAAAATCTGAAATGATAGTTAAGTGATTACAAAGAAAATGTTGATCGGCTATTGACTATTATTGTACAATTTTTTATTTTATTGGTGTTGCCTCTCATGCCAGAAATCTATATTCACATGATGACGATAAGAGTGATCCAAGTGATACAAGGTCACCACTATCACTAAACTGACTGATTATGGTTTTCCCCAAAATCATTATCAATAAACTGACTAGTGATCACTTAACTTCTCTTAGTACCTACATATATAAATATTATATTATATTATGATATTAACACCACGCGTTTTAAGAAGACCTTAACATGTTTCCAATAGATTTGTCTTCAAACATCTTTACTTAATTTTTGTTAGACCAATTCTTGAATACGTAAATCAAGTTTGTTTGCTTTATGATCAAGTTCATATTGACTGTGTTTAATCTGTGCAAAAGAAATTTTCCAGGGCCTTAATCATGAATTCGATTCGAACACGACACAGAATCGAGGCACATTTCGTCGAATATTGAATTCATGAATAACATGGAGTTCGAATCGAATCGAATTTTTAACGAATCGAATTCGTGAATAAGGCCACAGGTTCGGCCTCAAGGAGTGATTCAACTCTTCTAACTCCTTATAATGATCTTCTGAGGCTCCTCAATTGTATTTGGTCACCAATATTAATTGGTAAGATTAAGATAAACTCAACACCTCTTAAAACTGGCAATTATTTTATTTCGAGATTTTCATTTTTCCACCCCGATATTGTAGTGTAAATAAAGAGGTAAGGAATAAAACTCAGTGGCGAAGTAAAATAACAGCAAATGCCATTTATTTTTACAAAAGGAAATACTAATAAATTACAATCTAGAGTAATGTAACAAGTTATAATACATATAAAAAATGTTCAATGCTTTGTGCAAATAAATCTTGTTTTATTTCTTCGAGATATTCGATAGGTTGATCTTTTTAAACAAAATCGTCGAATTACAGTGCCCTGAAAAGCAACAAAATGCAAAGTACACGTAATATAAAGACCCTAAAAATACGGAACTCTAATGAATTCCCTAATTTTTTTTTCGTACAAAAATATATTGTAGAGTTATAGCTGCTAAAAGGCAACATACGGTTTTGCGGTTTCCTGTAGAACTTTTATCTATGAGTTTACGAGTGCGTAGTTAACTTTCGATTCTTTAATATTATTGGCTGGCACTTTAAGGTTGGCCTGAGTTAGTTGAAGCGTTTTAGAGTTCTTGCTTATCCCATGTACATTACAAAAGCACTCTGCAGTTTTGAAAATTCAACAATGGCTTTGAAAGCATTTACTTATTAAAAACAACGACACTGTAGGCGATGTTATTTTATACGTAATGTTCTTACGCTAGCTTATTCGGAGATAGTTAGTAGTGCAAGTGAGGCTCTCTGAAATAGACTAGTCCATAAACGGTTTTAAGTGTGCAGATATAAATTTTTTTTCAGAATACATCTAACTTATTTGCCTAAAGTAATTGATGTGACGGCGATGCCTCACAATTCCGTTGCCTCTGACTGGCATATTTTCTTTACTTGGAAATGTGAAGTTTTCCTAAAAGGTTAGCCGCTTGTGCTCCAGCTGTATCTTGGGCTTGAGTTGCTGAATCATGAATTGTCTATAAAAATATAATAATTTATTTTATTTTATTTGAAATATTCTAGCATCATACTAACTTTTTCTAAATGTTCACGTTTTTCATCTACATATTTATTGGCTTCAGTCATCTTATGATCAATGGCATCACTTGTAGTTTTCATTGCTCCGTCAACAGCCTTTTCTGCTTGTTTCATTTGTGAATCCACTGCTTGCTCTGCAGCCTTAACGCTCTTGTTCAAAGCCTCGTTTGCTGCCTTTTTGGTTTGATCTACTGCTGCAGTTGCCGCCTGCAAGATATTATGATGGATGTTTTTAATTCTGGTATTTATTTGAAAATGCTTGGTTCGTCTCAGTACTTTATTATATTTTATGTCTTGCTAAAATTTTACTAATTCTAAAAAATCACTCTTCATAAACACGAAAGGATTAAACCATCAAAGATTCCTTATAACTATCTGAGTAGATTGCCAATGGTTCACACTAAAAGATCGAATTTATGTAAGTTTAAAATTTGCACCGCCCAGCTGGTTTGAAGTTGTTAAAAAGATGTAATAATTTAAAAAAATATAATGAAATTATATCAAAAAATCATATAATAAAATTTTATATACAAATGCTTTTCTAAAAATGTCGTAAGGTGTAAAATTGACACACACTATAGATTGAAACAAAATTTCAATACCTACATCATTCTAGGAAGGTAAACAAAAAACGTAAACATCGTAAAGCAACATTGTTATATCTTCTATATATTCTGCTTAGTTAGAAACAGATTTACTTCATATACAATCATAAGATTCCTATAATATTTAATTAACATACCTAACTCAAAATACCTAAGTATATGGGCGAATTTTAATCTACTTAATTGTTGGCATAAAATCCAATTTTTCATAGGGCTATAACTATCATGAAAAGGGAGTATAAAGCTGGCTGAAATTTATAAAAATACTTCGGTATCAAATGAAGTTAAAATAAGTCTTATAAGAAGTATCTCTTTGGTACCGACATTAGTCTACCTTAAGAATTACACCACCATGCCACTCGAAAAAAGAGGCATAAAAATAACCATTTTTTTAACTCGGCCATTAAAAATATGAATTTTTCTTTATTTCCCGTATACATATAGTAGACTTATAAACAATTTCCAATATTGAAAAAAAAATAACAATCAAAATGGCGGAGATATGACTGGCTCAGTGGAACCCTCTTTTTCAAGTGGTGTACACGATATCTCAAAATCTACTGAACCGATTTGCCTGAAATTTGCACCACTTATTTTTTATAATATTACCTAAAGCGAGACGTAGGGAAAAAATTAAAAATTTGGAGAAATAATAGCTGTTTGAAGAAAAAAACTCTAATTTTCATCAAACTTTTGAGTTTAAAAAATTCATAACTTTTGAATACAGAACACAATCGCAAAAATCCTACGTCACCCGTTAGGTAATATTATTAGAAATGAGTGACGCACATTTCAGCCAAATCGGTTTAGTAGATTTTGAGATATCGTGTACACCAATTTGAAAAAAAGGGTCCCACTGAGAGACTCATATCTCCGCCATTTTTATTGTTATTTTGTTTTCAATATTGGAAATTGTTTATAAGTCTATTATATGTACACGTGAAATAAAGAAAAATTCTTATTTTTAATGGCCGAGACAAAAAAAAAGTTTATTTTTATACCTCTTTTTTCAAGCGGCATGGTGGTGTAACCCCTTAACTTAATAGAAATCTAGTTTCGGCTCTTCATTTAATTTAATTAAAATCTTTAATTTCAATTAAAAACTCATCCTACCTTGGAAGTAGTATCTGCAATGTTGGCGGCGACTTGCTTGCTGTGATCCACAGTCGAACTGACTTGGTTTACAGTGTTGTCTACAGTTCTCCTCGTGTTGTCTGCAATGGTTGCAGCGCCCTTCACAGTATCATCCACAGCCCTTCCAACCTTGTTGGCCTCATCTGCAGCCAAGCCTGCGGCTTCCTTGGCTAATAAATGATATTACTTATTACGATTGTCAAATTATCAGTTAAAAAAGTTCGAACTCTACCTGTGCTTGCTGCCAAATTTTCAGCTTCATTCCTTGTTTGATTTATTGATTGGCCAACTTTCTTAGCTTGATCCTCTGCCAACTTTTGAGCGTTTGCTGCCTTCTCCTGAGCCAATTTTTCAGCGTCATCCTTCTTCCTACTGAACAAGTTAGCCGTTTTATCGCCGAAGCTTTTAAGTGATGCTAAGATAAATATAAGTAACAAGTCGATTAATTCAAAGATTCTTTTCTTTGTATTTTCCTTCAAAAAGCAAACAGTGAATTTTTTTTTTATATAAACTAAAATTTGATTTAAGTCAACGGAAATTTGTACAAACGTGCAAATGCAGTAAACAAGTGCAAATATTGAACAATTTCCAACGAATGTGGAATAAATGAAATTGAATGGCCGAATAAATGGTGTTTAACAAATCGAAAATTTCAAATGGTATGGTATTATTAGAACTCACTTTAAATCCAATTCAGCTGCGATAGGCTCTGAATTACTAATTGCTGCACAGAAATTGTGATATTTCTATATCCCTGCCCCAATTTTCAACAGAATCTCTAATTCTAAGTATAACTCAAACTCTTCATGGTCAAGGCCATGAATAAAATTTAAGATGTTTATTTTTTTATTCTAAGTTCCCTTGTTCTTGTTTAGTATTTACAATACAAACAGAAAAATGATTAATGAAAACAAATTTCTTTTTCTTGAAATTATGCTTCCGCTAAGAAATGATTTTTTACTTCTATTCATATAAACACATTTATCTATTTTAAATGCCTACATAACATACATATGTGTAATATCATATTAGAATGTGAGGCTCCAAAACACCACTTTACCTCCCAGAATACTTTTACAGAATTTCTATATTTTAGTAATTCTATAAACCTAGTATTAAATAGTATCACGTCAAATTAATTTACATATTATTGAATCAAACCCAAGATATAATAATTAATATGGCCAGTAAACACTATTTATAACCTAAAAATGTTGTCAAACTGTTAGCCTTTATGTTTTCGATTTGAATTAAATATTGTTAAATGATGGAAATAAATTGTAAAAACCATATTGCAGTGCTAATAACTCACCCTACAAATAAATGAAATAGTAAAAAAAAATGTAATGTTGAATTAAGATAACACAGCTAATTGTTTCAATTCAAGGTATTTTTTTATTAACAATACTGAATTTTTAAAGCTACAAAAATACTCGATTAAATGAACAAATATTTACTAATAAATTTTTGAGAGTTAATAGTTAATTTAATATTATGCCACATTAACTTAACCAGAAGACAAATATTTTACAACTGCTATGGGGTAGTAGAGTTTCCTGGTTAATCTTACTAGATATCATGATAAGTCAAAATCGATAAAAAATAACCAAAGTAGTAGGCTTGCAAAGCACAATGCCCGAAAATCAGTGAATGGAAAGTTAAGAAAAGCAATAATTGTTTTGTCTAATATATTTAACCATGTCTTCGAATATTCTTTTACAATTTAAAGATATATTTTGTAAAGTCTTATGTAAATTCTGAATTAAATATAGGAAGTACTCATACATGGTATAAGTACATACGAGTATTATATATGTACGTATATAAGCAAAGATTTCTTAATCTTTGATTTCTCTGAAAAGTGCCGGTTTCTTTTACAGGGCTTAACATTTCGATCAAACAGTGATATTTAACACATTGCTTCCGATGGTGTGGCGAAAGTCTTTTATTCAATTTAAGAGGCAAATGTTTTAAGCCAAATTTATTATACATATTAAGCATATCATTTTTTAATACACTGATTTTATGTGTAATATCTTTAGAAATCACAAGGTTAGAGATCAAGAAACCTATTAAAAAGAAAGTCATTGCAAAGGACTTAGAAAATTAATTGTATTCCTAAAAACGAAAATAGAATGCAAATAATGCTGTCAAAGTGAATGTCTCCGGTGGCGGTGAATCTTTTCCACATTTACCACCAGATATATTACTGCATGGCAACATCTCTTTGTCGGTAATATTTCTGCTTTCTCTAATGAGACGAATCACGAAGATATATTTTTGAAGGACTAAAATAAATTCATAGAGCTTCAACAAAAAAATTCAATATCACATACATATACGTGAATTTAAATGACTTAGTATCTAAAATGGATATAACAATTATTTGGCTGCCTTGAGTAACCTTCACATTTCTGTTACCGTCTTATATGATGTATTTTTGTTTAAGAAAAGTTTTATCAACGTCTTATTAAAAGAAGTCTTCTTATTTTTGCGAATAAATATAGAACGACCGCCTAGAAGCTTAATGGCTGCACCGGAGATATCACAGCCGAATGCATGCAGACTTGAACACTTGGATGAATCCGTGCGTGGGTATGCCTTGAAAGCCGGTTCTGTGAAATCAAGATAAAAATCTCGTTTGGCGAGTAAAACTAAACCGCAACAACTTGAGAGCAAGCATCCATTCTTCGGTCAGAAAATGTAACAATTGGAAGAAATACGATTCGCTACAATGTCAGCTGCTTACATTTTAATAGTCGTATATATATATTCCAAAATGTACAAAAAACCAAGAAAACTTTCTCAAAAAAAATTATTTCCTTTGCAGTTCACAAAATGTTAAATAGATTACATAAATCGCTTAGTCACCTCAAGTATTATCTTGAGGAAGCAACTTATTTGGAAGCCCATTCACCTCGGAGGAATTTTAAAACAGCAGTGGCTTCAAAAGAAAGCATTCACCACGTATCTTGGCAACTTTTATAGTCATTGTCTGGCTCCTGGCTTATTAGCAGTAATCTAGCGAGAAAATTTTAAGACTAGCAGTCTAACAGACTATAAGAGGTCAAATTAGTGATAACCTGGGTTTGTTAGGTTTCTTGGTAGGCCTGTTTTGCAAAGATCATCAATTTAAGAAGTCGTTATATCAATATATAAAATATATCACTAAATTTAAAACGGAAATAGATAGTAGCAAAATTACTGCGCAAAAGCAATTCGTGTTACAAATAAAAAGCCCAAAGCTCTGCCCCTGACCTTGGTTAAGTGACATCATTTTTCACTTGGCTTGGGTGACTTTTACTTGAGCTTCCCTCAGAATCTTAGCGATACAGTATTTTTATTTTTTTTTTTTGCGCATATGTCATGTGTACATTAGTTTTGTTTACATAAAACGAAATAAAAAATTTCCTGCCGTTGGTGGTATAAACATTTCTCACAATGGCTAAGATATTTTTTTTGTTTGCATACTTTTCTTATCTATAAAATTTATTTCGGTGAACGACGATTTTAGTATGAATCTACTTTATTTTATTTCATTTTAATCGTTATTCAAACTAAAATGTCAAATTTTTTATATTATATATTGTATTCAGAAAATCTGCATGCAACACCAGAATGTGTACTTAATTACCAAAATATATTCATGACTATACTCTCGTATCATTAATCATGGGCGTAGTCGAAGATTTATAAAGGAGTAGGAAAGAAGTTATTAACACATTTCTAGTCGAAATTTTCAAGAAAGCTTTCGTGAGCAAATTACATATAAAAATTAAAATGCATTTGATATGATTAGAGATAGATTATATTCGCATTTGTGGTACATGCTTTGTATTGAATAACAATATTTAATTATAAGTACTACAGCTACTAAACCAAATCAAGGAAATTTGAATATTTGGACTATATATACATAGTATATGTATATAATAGTATTTTTAGTAGTGGGAAACAAGTGATTTTTCCGGTTTTTTACTTTGCGTTTATTTGATTGTAAAATTCATGAAAACAAAAAACCGGCCAATTGCGAGTCAAAGATGATATATAAACACTATATAGGTACAATAAGAGACTTATTAGACTATCAGAAATTATTTTTACAGACAAACAGCCAGAGAAAACGACACCGAAGTCAAAACCTTAACTCATTTTAAACGTTTAGGTACGAAACATAAAGAAGTTGAATTTGATATCATTATAAAAAATTTATCACTTTCTTCTACTTTTTTTTTAATTTGGTAGATAGAAAATATTCGTGCTTCAACTAGTACCTACAACATATACATATGTAGATTACATACAACATACATATGCTGTCGACTAAAAATTCCAAACCGAAAAAAAAAAGTTTTATGCAGATGTTCTAAAATCAATACAGCATTTACCAAATTCAGAAAACACTACTGCTACTGACGTCTGATACAATTGTTTCATAACATTTTTCATTATTCAAGAGTATTTAAAGTGTATTGAAATAATTCAAATTATGTACATTTGTTACATGTATTAGAAATGGATGTGTCAAGGGAAACTACTATAAGGATATATATCAAACATTTTTTATTTAGACAAATAAAATCTAATTGCTTTATTTTGCTTCAAAAACTTAATCCAACTTATCTGCTTCAAGGTTTGAAGTTTGGATGGGTAAAAACATATCATAAAAAACTGATGCACTCTTCACAAATTTTAAAATCTTGATATACGTGAGAGCTTTTCAAATTCAATTGAATGCAAAATTTCTATCTGACCTGAACCAGATAGGAAAATGAAAAACACGAAGCTAATGTGTCATCGATTAGTCAAACTAAAAAAAAAAAAACTACTTCTGCGTTATTAAGTAATAGATTAATTTATTTAGAAATTCTTTTCATATGTCTTTATTGATCCAAGTTGCTTTATCAAAATGCTCTTTTTCACAAATAAACATACGCACACATTGTAACATTGCACGTGTCTAAAACTTCAACTGTAGTTGTTGTTATGTCTCATGAGCGTATATTACCTCACATACTTGTCGACGTATATGTGTCTGAACATATGATACAAACATTTTTAGGTTAAATCGCACATACATATAAAAAAGTTTACAAATATTCTTTTAATACCAAATAAAAATTGGCTTTTAAATGTCTTTTTCTACAGCAAAAACATGTCAATGTCCGAAAACAAAAGAATCTAATGTATAATATGTATAATAATGTATAAGACTTCTAGAACTAAAATGAAAAATGTATTTACACAAATTCAAAATCACAAACGTCAAAATCTTAATTAATTATAAGGTAGATATATTTTAACTGTCAAAAACTGTACGTAAAATAGGTATTTAATTTTTGTATAGGTACTTGTAAAAAAATCCTGAAGTTTTGATTTCTAACCGAAATCAATAAACATTATATAATTTGCAAATTTTCTTGGTCATGTGTAATTTTCGAAAGAAGAAAGAAGATATTTAATTTATTCAGTTCTATTTTTCCATTTAAAATAATATATTTTGCTGATGATAACGAAAAATCCTTGCAAGTCCAAATACCTAGATTAAGCCAAAATAATTTTATTTTTTATTTTTCAACCAGAACACTCTTATCTTGCTCGTCAAGTTTATTTAAGTTTATAAAATTTACCATCGGGTTTACGATTTTTTAATTAATTATTTTTTTATTCTTATCTAAACTTGGCATTCTGGTAAATCGGAAAAGTACGAAAATTTTTTTAACAAATGCAGAGATTTGCAAAGAAACAAATTTATTTTTAATTACACAATATTGTTCAAGTTTTTTTATTGATTTGATTGATATATGTATATATGTATCACATCATATATTCAAATTTCAATGTAAATAATCTAAAAAACTCCCTTTAATACTTCTATTTGAAAAAATGTGCCGGTAAATGATTCAAGTGCATTTTAAGTATGTATTTGCATGTCAATTAGCTTCAGTCCGCATGATTAACCAATTAAATGATTACATTCCAATTATTTTTCGAAATTACTGCGCATACCACCCGCCTAGTCGCATATGAACTACGCCGCAGTTTATCTTTTTACGTTCGCTCCAAAAGCTGTTTAGCAAACAGAAGTATCAATTTTAAAGACAGTCAGAAGGTGGAAAACTTAGATAGAAAAAACTCTACCAAAGGCCTAGTGCGCCTAGACATTAATAATAATGAGATGCGTCATATTTCAACTCGCTTCATTAAAAACGGACGATGATACAATACCGACGGAATCTGTTTACGAATTTTCGTTGTTGCCGTAAAATTCCTTGACTGAGCGTCCGAAGCTTTAAATATTTATAAACAAATCTTTTGTCTTATATGTATCAAACGAATTCGATATAATAAAACGTATTATAATTTGCTACGGTTATATATTTGCTTTAAAAATCCGTCGAATAATAAAACAATCGCTTCGATGAAACTTTTTATATAAGTCCATCTGATTAAGCCAACCTGGACATCGTTGACTCATTGGTGCAGCAATTTTACTTGCGTACATTGATAGATCGATATCCGCGGATACTAGCAATATCAACCAGAGGACGGTGCATATTAAGTCACTCCTCCAAAAATAGCAAAATTAAAAATCACTTTCAGTCGCATATGAAGGATGAGAAGAAAAATATTGAACCAATTATCTACAACAATTAGGCTACGTTCTAAACTAAAATCTACTCTAAAAAGTGATACTAAAATATTCGGTAGGTGTATAGTGCGATACTCACATTTCGAGGCGTCTGCATGTTATCCAAAAATAAAATCAAATTTAATCATGAGTTCATTAATAAAACCATTGAAAAATGCAGTGGAAAATTTGATTAAATAAAAAAAAAGTAACTAATAAAAAATCTTCTGTTTACAGCCGCCCGGCTTAAAAACATCCGCTGAAATCATTGAAGAGCTTTCCGAATTTCTTAAGCTTTTCAATGCTTTCAAGCAACGCAACATATGTTTCAATTTTTCACGAAATTCAACTGGATTCCTAACGATTCTATTTTTAACTTTTCGGAGCTACGACAAAATTCAAAAATTACAAGTCGCATTAAACAACAGAATTTTCGCTAGGCCAGATATTCAAGAATTGACCTTCAACGAATAAAACAACAATAAAAACCGCATGAACAAAATTACCTAAAATATTCTAGGATAGAATATCAGCTTTTATCCTTTTTATAGACTCAAATATTGATTAATTTTCTTCCAAAATCTAACAACATCTTAAGATTGGTATTTTTGATTTAAAACGCGTCGCAAAACATTATTTTGTGGTCTTCAGTAAAGTTGTTTAATTACCTGTAAATCCGCTGAACATTTTGAAATTTGTTTCCAGCTGATGAGTAAGCCACAGGTGAATTCAATTAATCCAAAATGAAAATCCGAACAGAAGTTATCACTGGTTAAATCGTATAACTGCCTTCACGGTTTAATTACTTCACGACGGAAACAATTCAACGAAAAATTTCTCTTGTTATTTACTTTGAACGATATAAAGGTAAAAACTGAATATTCGGATGGATTTTATGTGTACGGCTCCAAAGATTCGCTACTTCTGGCTCCCCAACGCGGAGTAAAGTTAACCCAGTGGCCCCCACAGCGAAGATAGCATAAGTGTTCAGCAAGAAAAATTCACCTATACAATGTTAGAAAGAACAGGGGCGGCGACAGAATTTTATAAATTTAACTCGGAACGCAAGAAAAACAAATGAGCTGCTCACAAAAGTTCCAAGGAGGTGAATGTCTTATTTTGGAACCACTTGATTCTTTACGGGCTATTAACCCGTAGAAACAAATCGAAAGTACTCAATTAATCGACCGCATGCACGTTCAATTGAGTCTTGTTGGCTTGATTTTTATTTTTCTTATTTTATATTAGAGTTTCAACACTGCCGGGTATTACATACTGGTACAGCTTTCTCCGTACGTGAATTGTATCTTGATACTTGTATAAAACATTTTAAAATGTAATTTCATTTTATGCTTAACGAATACTAATAAGCTACGAACTGTAAGTTACAACATAATTTAGAAGATCTACCCTTATAATTTCAATATTTTAAAAGTTTAAAAAAATGTTAAGTGCGAGTATAACTTATGCATATAGTGCATAAAAGGTTCCGACCCTATTTTATATTTAGGAAGCTATAGGTGTTTATACGTGAGATATAAGTATAATAAATAAGGTAATAAATAATATCACTATATGTCAAATGACATTTGTTTTGTATTATAATATTAATCAATATAACTATTTTCTATAAAATTGGATCGGTCAACACGAAATTAACAATTAAAGTGTTCTTAAATGTATGTATCATTTTAGAGTCAAGTATAACAAGATTCCATAAATCAATAAAAAAACAATATACTGAATTCAAATATAAGTTAGTGATATTAACATACGCACGAATATGTAAAATTATATTAAGCTAATGTAAACTCTCAAGTTCTATCACTTGAACCAAATTTCAACAAAGTCTGTTTGTGAAGGTATTTCTCAGTTGGATCGTACTGTCGAAAGTATTTTCTAAATCTATGACCATGCTAGATTATTTGATTGCATTGTCAGTTCGTTTTTTTTTTCTGAATAAACTATAATGTAAAACTTCTCAGCACCTAAATAGAAGTGTGTTCATGATTTGAATGTTACGATTTTATTTTGCAGATATGGTCATTGTCCCGCAAATGATCATTTGTAGTGTAAAAATAGTACTGAAGTAATTAATGTCTCAAAATTTAGATTTGCAGCATGAAAATTTATCAAATTTAAAGAAGTAAACAACAGAAATTTAACTTTATTTCATTTTAATATATGTACCTGTATGATCAAAAGAAGAGATAACTAAACATTCTTAGTTTTGAATTTATTATATGAAATAAAACTGCATATAATAACATGGCTAAAAATAGTTTTATTAAATGAAGTAACTTTTATAAAAGAAAAACGTGCTATCTCAACTAGTTGTTTTTTTTATAATATGAAATCATAAGTTTCTTCTCAGAAGTTATGAAATGAAAATTATGTACGGACCGCCACTGAGTTTATTTCAAAGCTTATGAAGCTACCAACATACATAACAGCTTGATTGGAAAAGACTCATCTCACGTATCTATAGAAATACATGGCTACTAGATATCGAGTTTTATATTATGTTCTTAAAAGCTGACCTCACTACAGTTCGAATAGCTTGGAAAAAACATGTCCTTAGACAGGGAGTCGCATATTGACCGACTTAATGCATTCCATCCCTAATGAAATGTGCGCGGTATAGTCTAGTAAAGGAACCACTTCATACTTTTTTATTCATATCGATCGCCTCTAAAGCCAACCTCTGAAACCCAATTACGAAGCTAGTCTCGTAGTCTCCAGCTAATGACCTCGTTTATGATTCAAATGCCCTAGGTGCTATTAATTAAATTACAATATTATACTACTTTTAAAAATTGCCTCATATCAATTAAATTGGAGCTGATTAAGTTAGTTACTTTGGTAATTAATAAATAAGACATACTATAATTACTTTGTTGACTTTACCATTAATATTTTTGAAGAATATTGACCTTAACCTTATTTGAAATCATTTACAATTATTATGTTTTTTTACATAATTACATATCACTGCACTGTCGAAGGGAATCCGTCTCGGGCAGTAAATAGTGACGTCATTTTTGAGATAACCTTGAATATTTACTGAGCTGGTGAGTAATATGAGCCGGCTTCAGGTGTATTCACTTTTAGCAGGTATCAGACAGGTATTTTTTTTATACAGAGCAACATATAACAATGGTTGTGCTTGTGTTGAGATTGATGCAGTGGCCATGCCGCTCTTTTACTTTTCTGTGTAAGAAGTAACCTCTGTTAAGCACTTTCAGCCGACATACCATCAGTTGAGAAATATACAAATGCGTAATATCACATTATTAATATGCAACTAATTGATTGCGGAATCTCTCAAATTATAGAAAATTTGTAATCGTACATAGTGCGTAACATACACTCGTTGGCTCGTGTACCGATGATGTTATATTAAGCTCAAATGTTTTTTTTTTCGCTAGCAACATACAGAAGAATTCAATGCTATTCTGAGAATTCCATTAGATTGAAAGTAATAAAAAGATTTCCGAAACTATTGATTCCCACATTAATATGAGAGAGCTTTTCAAGAAGTTCTTCTTTTTCAAGAAATCAATGTAAAATTTATTTTCGTTTAATCCATGAGCTGGAGAACATTTCTCGGGAAGTATTTAATAAAAGCTAAAAGTTGATACTGCAGTATTACTAACTTAACTGAGAATGATGACGGTTCGTGGTTAAATTAAATGCTGATATATAAATGTGCATTTCATACCTTAATAAACGTAAAATTTGGCACATGTCTCTACCAGTTTTTTCAATAAAAATGCACAATATTTCGGATTGATAAAATATTTGTTGAAAAGCGCCGAATTTGTAAAATGTCTAAAGACTAAATACCTAATTAAAATAAATCTATAAATGCCACACAATGCATAAAACTGTACCTACATAATAGAAAAATAATTGCAAATGTAAAATTATACTATTTTCCAATTTAAAGATGTTTTATTCTCGATTTACTTAAAAGTACATTGTTTAAATGACTATAATTATATTGGTAGTACAAAATGACAAGTTTGAAATAAATGTTGTTAAGAATTAAGTATACCCTATAAACTTAATACACACATAATAACTTTTAATTTGTGTAGTCGATCTCTTCGACTTACTAAGAAGAAGAAGAAAGATATGATTAATTATGTAAAATGTTAATGTATTCCTTAAATATAAATGGCTTAAAATTTACTGAACACTTCTTATTTAAAGGGTTTTTTTAGACTTATAAGCCCCAAAGGAATTTTTTGCAATCGACATTTTAATCCTCGAACTCGTCATTTTTGACTTGATAACGATTGTAAAATATGTGTTAATAAATCGAAATCAGCAAGTATTATGTTTACATCTTGCCACTGTATAAACATATAAAGACTAATAAATCAAGTATTTCCGACAGCCAGGAAAGCTGCTTTCTAAAAATCACAATTATGTGTGAGAAGAAGGGAAAGAAGCAAGTACACCCAATTAACTATCACTTTTTGTTTTTTTTATAAATTAAATATATTTTGGTACAAAAAGATTGTATAAATACGGAAAAAAAAAACTGCTCCAAAATCTTTTACTGATTCCAAGAAAAATTCCTCAGTACGGAATACTAAAAAGATTCATATCACAAAGATATCATCGGTGCAAATTTCATTTATTATTTAAAGCACCTTACTTGTTTAAAGCAATATATTAAATACGTTTTGATTTTTATTCTGTTTTCCCTTTTGTCTTTTGTTCTAGGATTTCCTAGTTTTTATTATTCATGTATCAACCGATTCAATTTCAAATCAATATCTTTATGAAGGTTTGCTCACTAAATTAATTTGTCATACCCAACCTTCTTCATTACAAATCCTAGAAATCGCTATATTGACAAAACAGTGAAACACGAACCCCAAATGCATTTAAAAACGCATAAATGGGCAAGGCAATTTGGTATTAATATCTCAAAATATAAAGTTGAGGAGGGCCTATTACACTGGATTTTATATTGCCGTGATGATTTCTTTCGGAGTTTCTACTGCTCAAAGCAGTTACCCCTCTGATGAATTACACGTAAAAGTCACACACTATCTAAAATTTTCGTAGCCTCAACAAGACATTAATTTGATGTTTCGAACACCTGGTCTTTATATTATCCCCTATAAACATGAGGTTTCTAGGTTTCACCTGTGACCAAACAAAGTGCCAAACACAAGGAGTTGATTGAAATATTGAAGTAAGCGCACCGCAGTTTCTTGAGTGCAGTGAAAGCGAAGTAACCTATTATTTGAAAGTTCCTTTTGACGCGAAATCAGAAATCGCACCGTTCAAAATTTAAGGAATATAATGATTTTATATTTATTATGGATCTGAGTTTACGGGGATCGCAGGCGAGTACAATTTAGTTTACTAATTCATATTCAAATTAATTCAAGTTATAAAATCCTCAGATAAATTTAGCTGTTCGTCACAAGCCCAAAGCGCCAATTATTAAATATCCTCTTCAACGGCCCAGATCCGCAAATATAAATAGATTGGGCAGCAATTCTCCACTATATCGACGACCATTTTCTGTGGATTTAAAACTAGGATTTCGAAATTTTATTGGCTTACCAGAGAATATCTACGAGGAAGAAGACTGGAAAGAAAATAATGTAAGTGAATTTTTTATATGGCTTGCTAAAATTTACCACTTATAATATTTTATTTTAGCAAGAGCCTTTGAGCACATCATCTTCCAATTTGTTAAAATTTTTGCTAAATGAACCAATTAAGCGTTCCTGGGTTTGCCCAGATTGTGATAATATTTCTTTAAGCAGTATAGGAGGTAAAATAAGTAAAATTGCAAGAGCGTAAACTTATACATATATTTGGTTCAATTGAAGATTTAAAAAATGAAGAAGATACGAGATCGGTTTTCCTGCGCAAAGAAACTGGGAAAAAAACCCATTGTTTGAAAGAATATACCAGGTAATTCAAAGACTAAATACGTATTTCACCACCTACTGCTTTTATTATTATGAAACGGGAAAAGTGTTATTAAAATCAAAAATTAGAGTCAAAAATATAGTAAAGAATAATAGGGCTGGGTAAACCACAAATCAACCTTTTCGCGAATTGCTTATTATTTTTTAATATACATACTGCGGAAGCTATTTTTAATAATTTTTTCATGTGAATACTACTCCTATTGTATTCTACATACATATAAATAAAGGCAAAAACTTTATACATACGTAATAAATAGACTGAATTTTCTGTAAAAACAATCAAACAGTCAAAAAGATTTAAAAAATATAGTTATATCTATATATAATAATATGAACTGATATCAAAACATGGTGAACCTATTCTTCAATCGATTCGAAATGAAAATGAGCTAACCCTACTCACAATATTCGTAAATATCTATTTAAAGATTTTAGCTGGTCATTTATTTTCGGACACCATATCGGATCCATTATATTTTAACTTTAAATTCTATTGGCAAATTCAAAATCAGTAAAAAGTTTTTTATACCATTTTTAAGAATTATACAACCACGAAAATTTCCATTTATATCTATATATTTTCATGAAATTGTTTCGTTGGTGAGTACATTTGATAGCTGTATTTAAAATGTAAATAATGTTCAACAGGAAATGCTCAAGGGCTAATTTTTTTTCTTTTTAAAAATTCTGGATATACATATAATAGAAAGAAATACCATTGCGAATATTGATTACTTTAAAATTTTAATTTTTTTTTTTCAATTTCAGTGTGGTAAATAATAAGTCAAAAAATCAATCATTAAATCTCGATTGTTCATCACAAAATACCGAAAATTCAAAAATGTCTACCAAAAATAATTCGGAAGTAATTGTTAGCGGTTCAACTCTTTCAAGCGACGATCATAACTTTTGGCGAAATTCTAAGTCAGACTTACCAGGAAAAGTATCTTTTGGAAGAAATAATGTGAACGATGATGCAGACATTTTAAGTGACTGTGAAAATGAGAATGGGTTCTTAGTTCCTGTGAATTCGTTAACGAGCAATAAAAAAAGTGTTCACTTTGAAGAGCATAATGAAACAAAGAAAGAAGATTATGATTTCAGTAAATGTACTATAAATAATTGTTCTTGTAAGCCTCCGCGTTCATCCCCAGAACCGGAAAGTTACCCTTTACATAATGAGAAACCGAAATGTCTGTGTGAATTTTCATGTAACTCTTCAGATTTTACAAATATTTCAATCCCTGTTAAGTCCATAGATCAAAATCAAGGATTAAAGAATGGTTTTAAGCAACCTGAAGCGAAAAAAGATGAAATCAACTTAATAAGGCAATATGGAGATTGCGTAAACAATGGAAATGTTCAGCCCACTAATGAAAATATAGAAAAAAATAGGAGGACATTTCAAATAGAAATACAGGGAAAGTTGAATGACATCGATAAACTTAACAACACGAGTTGTTTCAACAATGAGTTGAGCGATGGAGATAAAATAAATGGAAGGGATTTAAAAACTAACTATAAACTTGATTCCTTCAAGCAAAATGATTTTTCGGATATAAAAAATTATTCAAATCTACATAACGCTACTACCGATATGGATAGTATTGAGAATACTTCTAGAGAAAATACCTTATCAACTTCGGAAAGTCCAAACCCAACAGTCAGAAGTTATTTAGAAACTGTCCGAAACTCATCAGGTAAAAAGCAAAATAACACTTCTCATTCTAAAAGAAGTAGAAAGGTACTAAAAACTTTCCGTTCCAAATCAGCTTCAGCATTGAGTGAAGAATCAAAAAGACAAAAAGTTAATGTGAAGAATGCAAGAACATTTTCCTGTCTCAGAGAAGACTCCAATTTAGATGAATTCCATTTAGATAAAGTTGATAGTTGGATGTCTCTTCACAAACCCTCGCCAAGTCACGGTAATAATTTTCACACCCCTAAATATGTTAAGAGATATTCACCAGAGGATTACGAAGAAAATGACATAACAGCTAGTCCTCAACATTCAAAATCAGAATCCCAAGATAGTTCAACTTATGAAGAAATCGTTTCGGTTATACGAGAGATTGAAGAAGATAAAAGACAAGGTACTTTATCTTATTCTAAATTAACATATTAAAAACTGTTGAATTAAATTTACAGAAAAATCTTCAGAATCTGAAGAAGATATGGATTTAAAGTTACAAACAATATTGGAGTCCGAACCATTGAACACTGCCACTGCAAACTCTTCAACACATCAACATAAATTAAAGTCAGTTAAGAGGAGATTTAAGTAGTTCTGTATTCATAAATTTCATTCTAGTGATATTTTGTCGTATTTAGACGATGTAGAGAATAGTTGCGAAAAGACCTTAATGGAAACGAGAAGATCCCTACCTGAGTCGAATAAATCTGAAATTGATTTCGACGCAGAAGACGTTGCAGAAGACGTGCCAAAGTAAGTATGACATAATATTACTTATTAAAAATGTCAATCGTATATAACTAAATATGTATTATGAAAAAGATATAGAACTATTTTAAGATATTTCGAAGTAATTTTTATTTTTCGATCGATCGATTTTTCGGAAGGAAAATAATTAAATGAGTTTTATTTCGATTAATCAAAAAATAAAAATTAATTCTTAATTACAGAAATAAAATCATTAATTTCAGTCCCCGACATAAAATCTTCTATTGCATCGCCAACACTTTTTCAGAAAACTACATTTTCTTCGACTTTAATTAATAACTTTTTCAAGAAAGATTAACTAAAGTAATAGTATTTTAACCCCAAAAAGGTAAAATATTTGGAGAAAAAACTGTTGACAAGCTACTTATTTTTTATTTTTGAATAGCCGTTTTATAGTTTGCTGTGTAACGAACAGTTTCAGCTATATATTTACTTTTTCAATTTATAAACAATTATGGGTTATACATACTTATACAGCATCTTAGGGTCGCTAATAAAAAGTGCACAATTTTTAATAAAAAGTTTGAATAGATTCGATTTGATTTTTCATATCGAATCCGGTTTCAGGTTTTGCAGGATATGTTGTGTTCACGGAAAAAAATTTGGATAGTAAAAATCCCCAACAAATTTACGAACGTTTTCGCCATAAAATCCACAACGTATATTGAAAAAGGAACAGATCTCCTTAAAAGTTACAGGAAATAATGTCAACATTTTACGCTGATCCTTAAATTTTAGTTAATATCCCTGTTTTTTTCACAAATATTACCAGAATAATGCACTGTCCCAAAATCCATCGGAAAATACGGGATATTGCCAGAAACGACGCGATATTCCCGAAAAATTTTTTTCCGTGTTGGATTGAAATTTTTAAAAACCATCACATATGTATATGTACATCTGTACATATAAAAGTTTTAAAATTTGTAAAAAGCACGAATTGGGTAACTTTTCATAAAATTGAATTCTGTGAAAATTTATTTATTC
The DNA here is from genome assembly GCA_951509405.1 of Machimus rusticus. Taxonomy (NCBI): domain Eukaryota; kingdom Metazoa; phylum Arthropoda; class Insecta; order Diptera; family Asilidae; genus Machimus; species Machimus rusticus. The sequence continues at coordinate 7,779,573 of OX608049.1, forward strand.
GATTTTATTTTTAAAATTAAAATCAAATACATAGTATAGCATTATGTATGTATCAAATTTTTCTTTTTTAAATCATAACAGCGACAGCTTTCCTACACTGTTTTAGGTATTTGTCCATATCAAAAACATATAGTTTGGGCATCTTTTAGAGTGGACATTTTTAAGCGTTTTAATTATAAGTTCAGAACTATTGTATTGTATACTTTATGGTTCTATTTCTATACTTGTACTGTACCAACACGGAAAACAAAGTTGGGATAATAAAAATCTTCCCAACCAATTTACGAACGTTTGCCATAAAATCCACAACATATATTGAAAAAGCAGCAGATCTCCTTAACAGTATAGGAAATAATGTCAACATTTTACGCTGGCCCTTAAATTTTAGTTAAAACCCCTGTATTTTTTCACAACTGCTACCGAAATAATGCACTATCCCAAAATCCGTTGGAAAATATAGGGCTATTTCTGAAAAAACATTTTCCGTGAATTTTGAAATTAATACCCCTTATTACATATGTAGTATGGAACCTAAAAATGAAAAATTTTGTTTTGTTTTAAGAAATCAAATTTCATTTCAGATTGCCTGAATTGCTGCTGCTTCCCAACCACCAGCTCGCGAAAAGGGTGATTTCATTAAGCCTCCGGGCAAATGAGCTGACGAACGCGATTCAGCTATCGAAGGAGACTGTCGCCCGTATTCGGTTGGAAAAGCAAAAGGCACTCCGCGTCGAGAAACAGAGTGCCACGAATCGAATACGGGAGCAGAAGAAGCACTACGAAGGGATCGTGGCCCGGCACCAAGGATTCATAGAGCAGGTGTGAAGATGCAAATCCGATTTAGCTGACATTCTTCAGAAATTTCAATTATTTTTAACTATGCAGCTGCTGAAGGACAAAGCGCTGCTCTGCGAGAAAGTTGCTGCCGTGACAAAGCGCTTAGACAGCCAAAATCAGGCTTGGGAGCATAAATTAGAAACTGAATTGGCCCGTGCTAAGGAAACAGCTCTAGCTGGCGAGAAAATCCGAAAGGAGCGTTGGGTGAGGGACAACACGAAGAAAATTAAGGTTCGTAGATCTCGCGATTTTCTTCATGAGCTTATTTTCCAAAAGAAACTATTAAAGATCTTTCGAATCGGATCGAAAAGAGCTTACAAAAGTCTCTTTAGGATAAAAATTCCTTAACAAAAGCCCTTATGCATAAAAACTAAGCAAAATCTCAATCTCAATTTTTATATAGAAAATCTGAGTTTTATCAAATGCAAATTGAGATTGAGCTCCAGTTTTTTAAACAAAAAAATTAAGATTGAGCATTTGCCCAATTGATCCAAAGTCTCTAAAATTCTCAGAAATTCATTTCAGTAACCTTTGACTTCAACTAAATTTTTCTTTCAAAGTGGTTTAAATAATCCGATAGAAAAATGTATTTATATTTTGACGTTATATGCGGAAAAATTAATTAAAATCAAAAGTAAGTAAAATGAATTTCTTAAAATTTTAGCTACTTTGTTAAAGAATTTTTATTCAAAAAGGACTTTTGTAAGGTCTTTTCTATCCGATTCGAACGGATTCAGCAATCGGATCAAATGATAGAAAATTATATTACATTAAAGACTTTTCTGAACATTGGCATACATATATTTTTCGAATTACAAGTAAACAAGTTCAGTAGAGATAGTGCAGCAAAGGAATACTAGATCATTTTAAGTTAACTAAATTTATTCTAGGTTTAACTTCTTCAAAGACGAAATTTTGAAAGGTCGAAAAAATGGTTTCATGTCTTATTTTATTACTTGTACATTCAACTGCTCAGTAAGCAAGAAAACTTTGGAAAAACAATTTGTATAAAAAAGGAAACTGAGTTCACTTACTTAACAATAATATGCTATTACTAAAAAAATTAAAAACCTCATTTTAAAAAATACATTTGTAATTAAAGCAATCATTAAGACTAATCAAATTTTGGAAGATATCCTGGTTAGTTTTGAGTGAAGTTTTGTTTCTAGTTTGTTTTTTTTTTTTTTACTTTATGTAGGGCTAAGGAATATTCTCAAAAGAACATTAGGCATTTTTGAATTTCACGAATATGACCTCTATTTACAATAACTGCGCGGAACTAATTGGTAACCTAAGTTTTGTAAAATCATCGAAATGAAAATATTTAATAAAATTTCATCTTTTGGTACTACTTTTACGTTACAAAACTGCATTAATATTTCTGGTTTTATTTATCCTACTCCTACTTTATAATTTGTTAGCATAAAGTATTATATGTATAATATGTATAAATTTTTGCAGGAACTGACTGTGAAAGGGCTTGAAGCTGAAATAAATAAGATGAATAGTAATCACCAGCAAGAAATACTAGAGCTTAAACGCCAGCACCAACAAGAACTTCTAGACGCTCTTGAAGAGGCTCGATTGAAGCATGAAGAAGTGGAAAATTCTTTGAGAGATTCCCTTTGCAAGGACCGCGAGGCCGCAATCGAAAAAGAAAGGATCGCAATGCGGGAAAGGTTTTGAGATTGCTATAAATTTTCCATTTTATAACAAAAATTTTTACTTAAAGGTTCGAAAGACAAATGCAATTGGAACAAAATGAATTAGATGAGCAAAAAGCTAAACTTTTAGAGGAGGTTGCTTCGGAACGTGAACGTCTGGAAACTCAATTACGGCAAAAAGAAAATGAATTCCAAGCCAAAGTAGAAGAATTACTTCGGGAAAAGGAAAATGTTTTATTCCGTTCTCAAGCGGAATACAGGGAGAAGTTGGAGCAGCAGGAACAAAAGTACCAGGTGAGATATTAAATTGACTAGCTGATTAAATTCTATCAATGTAGATTTTTTTTTTAGAGCAGGATAGATTCCATCGAGAAGCAGTTCGAATCAGATTATCTCGTTTGGAAGAAAGAATTCGAGAACGCCTGTCGACTCCGCGAGGCTGAAAAAGAAAATACACTTCGCCAACACTACCGCGCGGAGAGGGATCATCAAATCGATGTAATAGTGAGTAAAATGGATGCAGAATCCCTAAAAAATCAGGAGGAGTTCGAGAACAAGTTAAGGTAACCTATATTCCCAAAATGTTTTCCTAAGATTAAATCAAATCTTCTTTTAAGCCGAATGAAAGAAAAATATGATAAAGACATTCGGGATGTTGAAGCTCTCGAGAAATCACTGCGAGAAAAATATACGGAGGCAAGAAATAAATTAGCAGAATCAGATGCTGAAATTCAGAATCTTCGGGTAGAAATTAAAAAATTACAACTTGAGCTGAGTCACAGCAAAAAAGTAACATTATACTTATCACCTGTAATCCAATATAAATTTCATATTTTACTTTTAGGCGTACGAAGAAATTCTGGCGGAAAAAGAACAAATTAAAAGCAATTACCATGAAGAAATTCAAAACGAAATTGCTACCATCACGGCTGGAAGAGATGCCGAGATTCAAAAAATTTACACAAGGTATCATGCCTAATAAGGTTTATAGGAGTATTATTTTAAATTTTACTTCATATGATTTTTATAGAGTACAACAAGCAATAGAAAAGAAGGATGCTACTTTAGATGTGTTTAAAAAAGAAAATGCCAGCTTAAGAGAACGATGCCTCAAGCTTGAGGTTGTTATAAGACAACAAAGAAAGGATTACTGCATTAAATAATACAAATACCGGGCATCATATTTATAAATAGCTTTATTTGGTTTATTTAAATATTTTAATGCCTTACAGAGGCAAAAGTCATAAATCTAAAACTCTTTTCCTTAAAATTGTACAAACCTGTTGCATTAAAGTATTCAAAAGTAGTCCTCTTACAACAAAGAACTTTCATTATCTAAACGAATTTATACAAATAGACTTAACGGCGACGACAATTTCCGTGGCTCAGGGCTTACTGGCTAAACTCATTTGCTAGCTAACTGATCTAACTGGCTAGATAACTAATCTAACATTACGGTTTCCCTGTAACGATTTGTCAAATTATTTTAATATGCAAGGGCTTTACTCCTAAAAAAGAATCGAAGCAAAAACGATGAAGGCGTGATGCAAATGCTACTTAGGAAAACAAAAAGTCATTAAATTGAAGGCTTCGGTTTTTGGGGTACAAACATAAAATTGATCGTGTTTTAGCAATTTGGCATACAAACTTTAAACCATCTCAAATATTTCTTGCCTTTGATTTTTGATTGAACATACTTTTCGTATTGGTTTCAAAACTACTATTAAAAACTAAACTAATTTTAAAAATGTTTGCGAATTTTTCAAATACATTTTTTGTATTATGCAGTTCTAATGCAATATTGTATTAAATAAATTTATAAAAAAAGACATCAAGAAAGTCGTAAACAACTTATAAGGAATATTTATTTACATGATTCTACAAGGTGTAAGTTCAATCATTATGTTTATATACATAATTTTATTTAATTAAATAATAAACATACTGTAAGTCGGTCTTTGTACATAGCAAATGGCATCGGCCGATTGATACCCAGTAACAGCCATTAAAATATAAACAAAATCCACCCAATAAATTTAGAATGGTTGGTCCCATAGCGTTGAATTACTCATTTCTTACGACGGGCACCACGACCTCCCCATTAGACACAATATCGAATTTCAACTTCGTCAATTCCTCAATCACCCTGTCTTTTGCTTCTGTGTAGTTTTCGGCTGGCTTAATAATTTTCACAGTTTCGGGATACTTGTTAGGCTCGGATGATAAATCCTTAGAAAATGACACAAACGTTTTTTGTTCAAAATTGACGCCATTTTGAACTGGCGATGCAGAAGATGGCGACACCGTTTGTTTTATAGGTGTGGAGATGTTTGTATTAACACATAAGCCAGTAGGAGAAGTTGGTTTGTAGTTTTGTAGAGTTACTGGTTTTTCTGGTAGAGCTGGTTTAAAGCACCCATTTTGTTTTGAAGGTTCTCCATTTTGAAGATTGTTGCTCACCACAAATGTGGTATTCAATCTTCCATTTTGAATTTGTACAAAATTTTGTTCCTTGCCAGGGCGAAGTCTTAAAGTCGATGTATTATTATTTACTTCCTCCCTCGTTTCGATGGAATCGTGATTATTTTCTTTTGCGATTTTCTCACTAATTTTTCTGTGTTTTTGCAAAAATTCAATACATTCCTCATTTTCTTCTTTCTTAAAACCTCCATTACTTGGAGTCTTCTTCAACATTGCTCTCCTGTTTATAGTTCCAAATTGTTCAGATTTAGAATCATTTGAAGCAATAAAATTTGTTTTCTTTGTTGTTCTCGAAATGGTGAAATTTGGTTTTCCATGGCTAATTAAGAGACCAGTTGGAGGCGGTGATTTTTCTCCTGAAATTATTCCAGGTCGAAAGGTTATCTTTGTTTTACTCTCCGACATTTTCCAACCTAAAAGTAAAAGAAAAATTCGGTGTATTTTTACATATGTATAATATAACAGTATAAACGGTCCTTTATGCAACGTAGGTATACAAAATTTCATATTTAAGGTTTTATTTTAATGATACCTATTAGAAAAATATAATTTTTGTAATTCAGAAAAATCGTTTTTAAAAGATGTGTTTTGAAGGAGGTTCAAAAATTCAAATTTCTAACTCAATGTAATAAAAATACAAGGTTAACAATTCGAAAGTCATTAATTTCTTATCCTAAAAATGCAATCCTTTTTATTTTCTTTAAATACAAACAAAAAATTAGCAAATCTAAGTACGCAGCCATAGGCAATAATTTATACGTAATCATTAGCAACAATTTTTTATTTTTTTGGAGTTGAGTTATTATTATAAGAAAATTAATGCAACAAGTTCCACGAAAATCCATTCACTACCGTCTTCTTCTAAGGTAAAAATCTTATTGCACAGAATTAAACAAATTCCAGATTTTTTGTGAAGAAGTGTTATGTGTTTTCTATTTTAAATTGGAAATAACGTAATTTATATTTTTTGTTAATAAAATTGCTAATAAAATGTAAACGGGTTACAAAAAAAACCATCTGTAAGTAAACAGAGGTCTGGTTTAAGTAAATAGTTCACATTAGTTAGGCATTACTATGCCATACCTATACAGAGTGACCGGAAATTACTGGCATTCCTCTCGATAGAAGAAACTATGACTAATTTGGAGTGATTTAACATATATATATTACTTGGGGGTCGGAAATGCACCATTTTCAAGAAAATCTACTTCGTATTTATTTTTACAAAAATCTGAATATTCTCACTTTTTGGCCTGAAGTTTTCCGTGATCTTAGCTCTTAGATCTGATAGCTTACTAATTGGCCAACCTTCCTAAAGCTAAAAATCACAAAATTTCCTGTTAGATTTTATGTTGTGTTACAATAAATAAAAAATATAAAATAAAAATTCTTCACAGAAGTGTCATAATCAAAAAAAAATTTATGGAACTTGTCGTAGAAAGCATTGTAATTACATATCCTCAACTATCCAAAAAGATATAATTTTCGACAAAAACATTGTTAGTTTTTTATTTTAATTTGAAAATGTAGGAGTGGAGCAATGTGCAATAAGTAGATTATCTCGAAAATGGTGCAGTTGCGACCCTCAAGTGATATAGGTTAAATCACTCCAAATTAGTCATAGTTTCTTCTCCCGAGAGGAATGCCAGCAATTTCCGGTCATCCTGTATATTCTGCTTGCAAATTCGAATTAATATTCCCTAGTTAAATTAATAGCCTTACATTTTTGAGTCAATATCTCAACTTTGAGTTTAAATCTTATTACATTATCTCGCTACCTTTCAAGCTAATCGCGGGCATACAAATAGAGTCTGCCAGTATAATCAATGTATGTAATTTAAAGTGGAGTAAACTTGATAATGATTGTCTATCAGAAATTTAAAAGTAGGTAAGTTTCTTTGAATCATGCCTCTAAATTTTGAGTTTTCATAAGAGGCGACTTTTAAAAATTTAACCTCGTGGTTATGCACAAACAAACTATGCTACTTTGAGCCTGACATTCGATTTGATAAATTAAATTTAATAGTATGTATATCTATCTATTTATATTATATCAATCTGTATAAATACTACAAATAATATAAATTAACATGAACCGATTATTGTCTTGTTACTATGCAGGGTAAACAACACACCTTATTTAACCTCACGCACTATTCGGAAATCGCTTCGTTGCAACTGATTAGCACGCGGACTACGAAATTGATCGCAGCAAACAGCCATAGGTGTTTACGAGCTGCCTTAATTTACCTGACGACTTTCCATTTTAGCATTGGTCTTTTGGCACGCAACTCTTTGAGTTCTGTAATGGGACGAAATTCGCCAAAGTATTTTCAAGATGGGAAAGAAACTCATAAATCCATATCGAAAATATTTAAAACGATTTTCTAATGTCTTCGATAAATGTCTGTTCTGCTTTAAAATTCGTAGGCGTTCACCTCAAGGTTAGAAAAATGATCGCGCAATAATTTATACACTGGCTGCCAAAAAATAAATGTCAATGCAATAAACTTCAGAGTAGGTACCTATGAGTGCAAAATTTTAAATGTTACTTTTGATGTTGTCCAATTTGAATTTAAACTACAATCATCATTGCCCATTATTATGCTTTTCGTTTTGTATCTATGTAAATAAAAATTTCTTTAGTTTTGTTTATATATGCGTATACATATATACTTATTTAAAACCACGAACAAGGACGTTTATGTTTGAGTTGAAATAAACATAACTAATCCATCCAATTAATTCGTCCACTAACACTAAAAATTAATGCATCCAAAATTTCATCTTTTAAAATCAACTGAATTTCAATAAAAAAATCTATCAGCCAGCTCGTTTGCAAAATCTTCCAGGAGTTCTTCTCTCCAATAAAATAATAAAAATAAAAACCACATTAGTCCATCTTTAAGGGATATACATATGTATATTCGAAATTTTTTTCGATTTTTAAACCTTCAAAAGTTGTGATGAGCATAAATTCGCCTAAAAAAATGTTTAAACAATTATATTTTATTTAATAAGCTTCATATGAACACTAACCTACTTAAGCTACCTTTTATTTCCGCTATAATAAATGAATAAAAACACCAAACTAGTTATTTGATGCATCTGGTAGAACGACCTTTATTTCGATCATAATTAACATTCACAACAGCATCTTTAATTTAATGAGATGTTTTAAATAAAACCATTTCACGACCTTACTAACCTGTTAGCATCAACTGTACATTCACTTTCTCTTTTGTGAATAAATAAAAATTTAATTGAACTATTAAAATAACTAAACTAGATTCACAAGTTTTCCAAGAATACTTTATACTTTTATATTAATTTGTTTTTAAGAACGAAAAGACACTTTACGACACCAATAAGAATTCAACGTAAAATCAAGTGCGTGTTTATATTCAAATCATAAACAAGTATCCATGTGCAATGAGCTTATATTTATGCTTTGAACAGATTTTTTTATGTCGTGAAAAATTAGCACTATCTATGGAATTACGGCTAGACTGTAATACTTATAGGAATAATTCATAATGCTTATTTGTATTCTTAAAATCAATTTTTCTGAGACAAATAAGATTACAAACGACAGGAATATTAAAAGAAACTTGATTATATCCAGATGCTAAATGGATGCTAAATACATATATTAACTTTTAAAACATCGGACAGACCAGCATTTCAAGGATAAATTTTTTTTCTGTTAAAATTCGTAAAAGCAAATTGATCCTAAAGTTTAAAAGCCTAAAGGACTTATTATTATATGTGTATTAAAAAGAAGCTGGAAAATATCTCAGAAAATATATTATATTATAAATAAAAGAAAGATATTTTGTAAAATTTTAAAATTACTCGAATCTAGGATCAGCCAAGATTAATGCATTTCAATGTTTTCTATCTACAACTTTTATATAAAATTCTGTTTTTGTATAATTCATATAGTTCATATAGTGTTCCAAAACCAAACCCGGGAAATAAATTATAGTTAATATATTTTCGGAAAAAATTCTAGTAGACTTGAATGCCGATTTAAAGTTCAAAAACGTTCATTTAAATTAAAGAGTCTTTCCTATTTGTCACAGTCAAAAAATACAATTCTGTGATTTCTCAATCGTCTTGAAGTACATAATCTTGAAACACTTTCTGAAAGTATATCGTGGGATAAGTAGGTACTATAATTACATAACTTAACGTAATTCTTGAAACAAAGTTTTAAATGCGGCTTGTATCTGAATGTGTAAAAAATGAAACGAACTTTGTATAATATAATTTAAAAACTAGATAGATATTTGTGTTTTAGTTATAGTACTTAACCCACTTGTGAATAAGATATTATTTGTTTAACAATATTTTAAAAAATTTTCATCACATTTTTAAAATTGTGTTAATAAATTATTTATCTTAAATGTACGAATTAATTCGTGTCGGTTATAAAATTCGTTGTCATAATTTAATTAAAAATGTTTTCCTAGATTTGAAACCGCCTCCGCAGGTCAAGAAACTAATGTTTAATCACAAAGTGGATCAACCAACCCGTGGGCGATATCTTCAATCAAAAGAACCTCATGGAAAACATAAAAGCCACAAACCAACGAAGAAACGGAAAAGATGTAAACTGAAGCTGTTTACATATTGTGCAAGAATTGAGCACTAAAACAATTTACAAATGTACCACCAGCGAATGGAAGACGAAGCCTCGAAAATGATGCAGAAAAACACCTTCACACTCGAGGCTGTTGCAATCGATATCAATTACCAATATTATATTTTCTTTTTACCTCCGAAACACAATATTTACACTGAACACCTCAAACAGAAGCAACTACCCATTACGGATATTGGTTTTTCGATTTCTAGCACAATAAACTACATTACATAGCGCTCACCTTTGGATTTCAACAAACTCCTAAGCTTTAAATCTTGAATATAGATTTTTGCGATAAGATAAAATTCTGAGGATTCCGAAATGGAATGTTTTGTAAGTGCACTACTAGTTTATTTTTTATATCGCGATGTTTGCGCAAAAATGAACGTAATAAAGCCGCTGCTGCGGATCAAAAACAATTCAGCCCAGTAGTCAAAGTGATACTACTTGACTACGACTGTGACTCAGGCTCAATTAGTCAACTTGCTGAACAGGCGAGGTGTTATTATCTCATCAGGCGCGGAGCAAACCCACCAGTCGAGCGTAGGCTCGCTAAAACTAAACCTAAAGCTAGTGGCGGTGGTCGTTCGAGCCTCCACGGGGCCCAATACTCCTCCCGCATATACTGTAACATCAGCTTTAAATAAAAAGAAGCAATCGATTTCATTTGGGTATAGGTACGTCAGCCCATTCGGTTTCACGTGCAACCGAAACCCCCAAGAGAAGGTTTGCGCAAGAGTCGTATGTGAGCATGATGTCACGGCAACTTTACAAAACTAAAGATCTGATCAAAATATTAAAAACCCTTTCTTCTCGCTAGTGTGATGCTATTCTCATGTTGTAAGCGAAATGCTTACTCAGGCTTCTTGGGAGCGGGAAGAAAATGAAGCAATTACTTTCATACAATCTTAATGTAAAATGGTCCTCGAGCATTGATCTGGTCTCAAATGATCTAACAACCGGAATCACCTCGTGGTCTTTGATACCAGATTTGACGCAAACCTAATGAGTCACGAAATTCCAAAGATCATAATCACGATACTCTGAGACTTGAAAAGCTAACAACATACTTTGAATAACCAGTTCTAAAATAAAAAAATAATCTTGGGGATGAAGACTGGGGTTTCTCAGGTATAAAACTTGAATAATGAGGCGGACACTGAGAAAAAAGCAATGACTCCTCTTATCTTAATAACTTCGGTGCAGCTACATATTAATGCAGCTAAAGCAAGTTAATTTGAGTTACGCTTAGACTTATACAACTCGATAATAACAGCTTTCCGCTCAGAAAGTACTTAGAAATTACTTAAATGCAACAGCTGGAGGCCATTCAGATGCAAGTGGCAAGGTTGGAGCATAATTTTAATTTAAAAATTAACTGTTTCTTCAATCTTTCGCGGGCTGCTTCTTAATGATAAAATTATCTTTTGTAAGACGGTATGAATCCTAAGTTATGACCACGGAAATATTCCAAAATTAATCTCAGAGTTGCATTCTCAGAACTATGCATAATCCGTTGTGGACCTCTTTCGAATCAATTTACCATTTCTTTCAGATATTTTAAAGCTCCCAACCACAAAACCGTCAGACAATAAAAGTACGACCGAGTCTGAAATAAGTGTTTTATTTTCATGCAGTTGCTCAAAATAAGATATGAATAAGATTTTTCTTCAGTAATGAATCATTTTAAATTGCTTTTGATCACTTGATTTCTATTTTATTCTGTCTGTTCGAAGTTCAACACTTGTACAAAAACAGAACTTATTATTTAAACTATATTAATTAGTAATCGGCACTTTAGAGATAAAATTATTAATAATTTAATTCGCTTTATTTATATTTTCCAAGGACTATGTATATTTATAAAATAAAATAAGAAATAAAATCAATAGCTATTTTCTCTATGTATATGAAAAATCAATCCCAAAAAATACCCATTTTCAGCTAGTCAAAATAAAAACAATAAATTGTAATCTAAAAAACATTAATTTTAAAACAAAACTTTTATTCAAAAAAACTAATAAGAATCAGACGCGTGGTTACAATCCAACTATTTTACGATTGGCTCTTTTAGGAGGTTTGACCGAATAATTAAAGGGCTCGACAAGCTGTTGAATTTAGCACACATTATTAGAAATTAAATTGTAGGTCAAAGGGTTAATAATTGAAAATTTTTTGATATACATATATACATATGTATGCATATTAAAATTTTAAACATTCTTAAATTTTTAAAAGATTTTGATTGTACCTATTTTAAAACTCGAATTAATAAAAAAAAATTAAATTTAACTTGCTTTTCCTCTATCATGCAATCAAGACAATTCTAAATTCGGTTATCTAAAAATTTAGACAAGAAATCGTTTGGCTTTGGGTCCACACTTTCATTCCAATGTCGCATAACATGTGATTTTTGTGCCCACATATGAAATACTTCTTTGAGATCCATTTGACCCTAGTTTAAAAAGAATTTTTGTTGCATTGATGTAAGTAATAACATATATATTTCAACAATTTACCTTGATGACAAGTATATCTATGACTCGAATATCAGTTACGTTTTTGTTTTTCAAAAACTTTTCCCTTAGTTTTTCTCGACATTGTTCAATACTTTTGGGGATGTCATATTCCATCACTAAAATAAATGTAAATTGTAATGAAATCTCATCGTAAACTAAGCACCTGAAAAACGCATAAGAACTGCTACTTTGTGTCTACTTTAACTTTAAATTATTGATATTGTTACAAATAATATAGTTTTTCCGAAGACTGTTGAGTTCGGAGCCTTGTTAATTACTTTTCCATAAAGCAACATTTTAAAAATGTTTATAAAAATTTCAATACAAAATTCCTGAAATTATACGCAGGTATCATGAAGCTATGTATTTAACTTCTGATTAGCATAATTAAGAAAATTCGATTCAAAATATCATTGCAAAAAGATGGCACCGACATTTTAATTACCAAGCTCAATAACACCCAAAAAGTATAGAGCTTGCATTGCACGGTGGTTTGAACTTTTTATATTCTTAAATTTGAGCATAGAATGTACATTCCATATATGTAGCTATACCTATGTATCTAAATAAGGACAAGAGACTAAAAAGAAGTTAATGGTCTTTTAGAAAAGAAAGAAATAATTAATTCAAATTTATTACTATATTTATGAACAGGCGTATTTATAAACTCATGTTTGCTAACCCTTTTCAACCAAAATTATTTTTATAATTTATTGGTTAGCTAAAAACTTCGAAAGGAAATCTGTTGGCTTGGGCTCCTCAGATTCTTTCCACCATCGCATAATATGTCCCTTTTGTTTCCAAATATTGACTGTTTCCTTCAGCTCCATTTGCCCCTGGTGAGTAAGAAAATTAATTATAAGAAGAAGTAAGAAAATTAATTATAACAAAGAAATAATTATAATTTACCTTAATTACCAGCATATCTACAACTCGAATATCGGTTACGTTTTTGTGCTTAAGAAATTCTTCTCTCAATTTCTCGCGGCATTGTTCGACACTCATGGGGATGTCATAGTCCATCACTGAAAAGAAAATTTTATTTTTTTAATACAATCCAAGCAAATAGTTTTAAATAAATATCAAATCGTTATCGGTTGATTTAAAAAAAATGCAAGAAAACTACTCTATCTAAAAATATTGCTCATGAAAATAAACTTTTAAATTTATCGGTAGTGACACAAATTACCTGTTTTGTTTCAATTGATCCTCTTGAATATTTTTTCTTAAAAATTTCCTACGCTGCAAAGCACACACAAGAACGCAACCATGCACACATACACACACTCAAATTTTCCGCATAAAATATCCAAATCAATGAAACTCGAAGTAATTAATAAATAGAAAAGATGCAATGCAAAACAAAAAATTTCAACCAGGCTACAAAATTTACTCCCGCTCTGGTGAGAACACGAAGGCTTTTCATGAAACTTTGCTTAGGACCTACGAAATAATAAATCTTAATAGACCTTTTAATTAACTGATGTTATTCATATAAGTGCACCTAAATATTTAAGTTTTTTTTTTGATATATTTGTTTCGAGCTGCCACGCCATCCCACTATTTTTTAACAAATTTTTCAAAACATTTAGAAAGGGTTTGCTTATTTTGTAAAAATAGCGATGAATAAGGTATAAATGATTATTATAATTGTTTCATTTTGAGGTACGGAATCCTAAAAAGAAATCCAAAATGTAATTCTAATAAGATCATCATCACTACATTATGAAACTGGTTCCCCACCGCCTGTCTGCGCAATTATTATAAATACTGGACGGATTTTGTTCCGGTTTTAGAGAAAAATAAGGCAAAATTTTATTCTTTGAGTGAATTTATTAATTTCAAAGTGTATTGAGCAGGCACAAAACGAAAGATAAAAAATCTTAACTATAGAATTTTAATTTGATAATAGAAGGCGGCAGTTTGTCGAAAGATTTATCTGAAGCCTGTAAATGTAATTTGTTTGGAATGGAAACCCATAAACATTGGCAAAAATCATTTCTTTTGGGAAACCTTTCTTCAGTTCCAAGGTTTTGACCAAATCTAGAGAATTTTCTTTGAAATTAACAGAATTATTTCTTTATTGTTATTAATACCAAAATTCTACCCCATTCTAAAGTATCAAAATATCGGTTTTTGCAAAAGGAAACGCAGAAATTTGCGTAAATCGATGACATAACATTTCAAATCAAAACATAACCTCGGCCCGGACTCACCGATGTAAGGAATTTGGCGATACCAAGCCTTGTATAAATTAAGGACTCGTTTCCTGGCCTCCTCCCTGTCCACGGAAAGGATGGGTCTAACTTGCCGCACAGCTTTCCTCACTGCCTCACGTCCTGCCATTTCTTTTTTGCCGAACAACTCCTAGGAATAAATGCGAAATTTTGATTAAAAACAATTGTCAACACGAAATTGACATATCATTGACATTAGTGTTCGAATTCGAAATTACCTCTGCCAGTGTTAACGTGGTACAAGGCGTTAATTTAATGTATCAGAGTATTTTTGGGAAATAAATAATTAAATTGTTGTTTTCATTAAATAATTAAATCTTAATATTGATATATCATCACTTTAATTAGTTCCAGTAAGCTTATTACTTTAATATTAAATATTTACGACAGCTTTTACCGAACCCACCCTTTCGATGGAAACTGGAGCACAAATTGTTGCCACCTTCACAGCAACACTCAGCTGTGGTCATTTTCGGTTCGACTTCGATTCAGTTCGTTTTTGTGAAGTCGCTTGGAATTTTTTTTGAATGATCTTATGTCAACGCGATGACGACTGGGTTGTGGATTGTTTTTTAAACTAGCAAAAATCGAAAAATCTACGATAAAGGGCCGCCCTGATCGTGGTTATCGCGTAAAAAACGTAATGATCGCCGCTTATAACACCGGAGCGAGTGGTGCAGCATTTTACACGGGGCGAAAGTGCTGAGGTTGTGTGTAAAAAGTGCAGAGAAAAATGTGAAAATTCTAGCAACGGAGACAAATTGAATTGTTTTCCGTGAATTGCATGCGACTTTGTTATAATTGTTGAGTGAAATAGAAAGAAAACAGACCCTACAGAGGTAAGTGCGTAAAACTATGAAAGATGAATGGCAGATTTTTTCGCATAATCTCAAGGTGTTTTGCCTGCTTCCGATGACACATTTAATCGGTGGGCTCCGCTGTGTTTTTGTAGAGTTATTGGCGTAATAAATTGCGGGGTAATAGCACAGGAAAATTCTTCTTTTAGCCCAGTTTGGATTCCGATAAGAGCCCCTACGCACTTGCTTCCTGAGCAGCAAATAAATCTTTGCCTACGCTCCGCTGCAAGGGAGGCCCTTGCCTTGGTACGGAAGTGGGGCTCCCTCGAAAAATAAAAGAACTGAAAAAACAAGGCGAACTGGACGTGACATGTGAATAACTCTTGGACGCATTGATTCATGTTCAGAGGAGCCCCAAGACAATGCGGAGCATGACAGCTGTTACCACTGGGGGCACGGGACTTCTCACCACGACGACCCTGCCCCCCGCATTGCACACTGGTGGTGCATCAGAAGATTGGCTGGCCTTAGTCTGGCTGAGATAATTCCTTTAATGAATCACTCCAGGAATTGTAAATAAACGATGAATCAGAGTTTCCTTGTGGGGGTCAAACTGTAGTAAAGCGCCCCACAAACCGCTTTTATGTCACTTGTCATTGTGTGACTCCGCGGAGCTTTGTGGCTCGGTTGTGCGGTTGCGGTCGCTATTCTTTTTATTTTGTTTTTCTCCTATTTGCATTGCCATTTTTGATGACCATACCAGGTGTATTCCAGGCTGTAACTAGATATTGCCCCGCTGGGCCGCTGTATGCGTCGATAGTCAGTTCAAGTGGCTACTTTTTGACTCTGCTTTGAAGGCACAAGCGGAGCATATGTGCCTCTTTAAAGAAATTTCGATGCATGCTTTAATAGCTCACCCCTACTGGTAGAGAATGTGTCTGAATTTTTTTCTGATATAACCCAGTAGGAAATGTATATCTTACGGAATCAATGCCGTACTATATACCTGGAATGTAAAACACCTTCCTTTCTGCAAGGCAAAATCGATTACTTTAACATTGCGATGTCATAGGAAGTAAGGTATAAAGACTACTATTCTGATTACTGGGAATTGAGTATATAATGCATTAAAAAAAAGTGGATTCGGACTGCGAGAGAACTCGCGCGTTCGCGGTCTGCCATCTCTGCCTTTTTAAAGTTGATCCGACTGCGACTAGATTTGAACCTTGGACCACCGAATTGACGAGCGCGTAGCTCTACCACCGATCTACCCTTGTCAATGCGTATGGTGTGCTATTTTAACAATTTTTTCGGTCAAATTAACCAACTTTATTTTGCTCTCAGCAAAATGGAAAAAAGAAATGAATACCTCGCATTTTGCATTCCTATTCCTTATTTTGTCATCTATTTCCATTTCGAACTTTTCATAGAAGAAATCTTTGCTCATGCAATCATCAGTTCTCAGATTTCCTACTGGGAACCGGCATGTGCCAAGCATACTCCCAAGAAGTTTATAAGAACAAACATGCAGTCAAAAAAGGATGTGTCTGAAAGTTGATACATTAGCCCTCGAATCGGAGAACACAAAGCCTGATGGCCAGTACCAGTAACAAGCACTCTTAAGACAATATTACATTTTGAGAACTAATTTAGGGTTTTTGAAATCAGTATTCTTACAGGCGTGTATTTTGAACTATACTAATTAGTCGTTTCACGTACACTGCAAGCTACGAAAAATATCAAAGAAGTCGAGGTAGTAGGTATCACAAACTTTAGTAAAATCATAAAATCATTATTCTCAAACTTAGTATCATTGGCTTTTAATTTCGTTTTATATCCTTGATATTCGACAATACAGAGTTTGTTTTAATTCAACTACTTTTATCCCCTTTGCTTCTTATCTGGCGTCCGTTATTTGTATACTGTCCATAAATGATGTTAAAATGATAAATTATTAATCACTCAGAAGTACTAATTTATTCCGAAAATATGAAGATCTTCAAACATATAAGCGCATCTATTTTTATATCTCCTCAAGATGGCTTACCAAGCTTTTCCAGCTAATGCCTGAAAATCTTTCTGGACCAACATCTCTAACAAGCCAATCAATCATCTTATTCCTGAAACGTCTTCCCACTGCTCCTCGGACTTATTTTCTCTCTAGAGAACTCATTCCATCTGCCAGGTCCTTACGTGATCTGCTCGACACCAATGATAGCGGACTTAATTTTTGCTCCCATATCGGTACAGCGGAGATTCCTTGTCTACGCGTTATGAGGCCTTCCCTGGATTAATAAACGTAATCATCCTTATGAGAATCTTTTGACTAACTTCCAGAACCTAACAATGCATCACGATGTCGCTGACCTAAAAGGATCCATCGACTATCTGAATTTAGTCCTTGTTTTGGTTGCATTTGTTAATTTTAAGTTTTTAAATCAATTTTGCTTTATATTATTTTTGTAGTTTGTATTAAACGAAATAAATAAACTAATTAATAAAAATAATAAATTTTGTGTGTTGGGAACAGTCACCCAATCCTGCACCTTTCAGAAGAAAACAATTTAATAATTTAATCTTTAAATTGCATTAAAAATTACATAAATAAAATAAATGATTTTATTTACAATTAGCCTTTGTTTGAACGTGATTTACTATAGCACTTGTTAATCTGTGTAGATTTCTTATCTTAATTTTTTCTGGAAGTTTACTAGATTTCAATTTGCGCTGAATAAGTCCTTGGTTGTTGTTTTTTCCATTCCTAATAATTCAGAATTTCATATAAACGCATTATTAATTATAAAATTAATTCTTTAAATTAAAATTATTTGTGATAATATAAACCTCCTTTGTTGCCATATCCGATGAGAAACCATAAAAATATTTTATGGCCTTGGTCATTAATCTCTGCACACGTTCAAGATTATGGTGTGGCGTTTGAGACCAAATGTTTATTATACTATATATGTTCTTTGTGCCCCTGAAACATGAGCGACGTTCAGCGACTTTTCAAAGCCCCTTGTTAATTCCACATGTGGTGCAATGATAAGTAATATGAATTTCTATGAATTACTTATCATTGTACCACATGTAGTTTACACAAATTTTAGGTGAACGTTCTCAATATCATTTATGTATAGTCAACAGATAAAGATCCGAACATTAATCCTTGTGGACTTCCACACTTTTATGTTTTATCAGTTTTACCGTCCTTTTGTAAAGACAATCCTGAATGTTCACCCTGCTTATTACTGGTTATTTTTTATCATAAACGAGCAGTGGGTTCCTTTTATTAATGTTATCCTTACATGACAGTGTGGATTTACCAATATCCACTGAGGTGAAATCTAAAAAGGTTATATTTACCTAAAAATTATTTGGAGTTACCAACTAAGATGTGTTCTTAGTAATCGAGAAAAAAGCTTGTTACTGGTATCTTACCCTACTTAACTTTTGGTTTTGAACGAAATAGTGTTCGCGAGAAATTTTTGCTTAAAACATATGAATCTGAAACTATTTGTTATCCGCATATCTGGCTTAAACCCAAAAACCATATATATACCAATTCTTGCTCGATTTAAATAAAATTTGGTATCAAAAGTTCAAATTTTTAATCAACCAACATAAAACAGAATTGATGTTATTTATTATAAATGCTGGATATTAAACATTAATTTTTTACCCGATATATTAGATTCAGTGTCGTAATTTTTCCAATAGCGATAGCAGATTCTTAGGTACTTAAGAGATATTTCAAGTATACACATTCTCATGTTAATCCTGCAACCCGTTGAAATGTAAAATGTTTGTTTGCCTTATTAGAAATTATGTATTTAGAATGATCACATTCAACCAGATTTACCAAACACAATTATTTATGTAGAGAATTTTCATATGACGAAAAGATATGAGAATATTTTTTTATATGTATATAAATAAATATTTAAATTCGTTAGTTACATATTTTTGCTTTATTGATATAAGTATTTGTTTACCCGTGAATTAACAAAACGAAACCAACCTAAAGTAGCACGGTCTCGGCTTTCAGAAGGGTCTCTCACGCAGTGTTTTATCATACCTTTTATGAAATCCCCTGTCTATTGATATGCGCAGAAAACTTAATATCGCACACAAACCTTAGAATTGTATTGTCTTATCTGCTAGAGCCAATTGTTTGGCATTCAATTTATGATAAATGGTTTAGTTCATATTTGTTATCTCTATAGTAATCTCGAAATATAGATATTTCTTATCTTCGTTGAAGAGAATTAGGTAAAAGACTAATACTCGTTATTTTTTCATTTCACGGTACGATATGAATTAGTTTTTTCTGCTAATAAGGCTTAAATATGAATGGCAGGTGGGCGTTTTATACACGTCAATGAAATTTAACTAAATAATGATTGCATGCCTTTTAAATGCAGCTTGCATTTGGTTTCGTTATCAGAATTTCCTGCATAAGTAAATCCAGCGTGAATTCTTATGAAAACTTTTGTTAGTACAGGAAATTTGTTGAAGCACTTCTCCAAATATGCAAATAAAGACCGGTGATAATTCGGTTTCGTAGAAAAAGAAATCATATATTAGTTCGGGGTTCAATTTTTCAACTAAAGCTCTTAATTTTTGAAAGTATTTCCACAAGAAGTGTCAATGAAGTGATTCTCGATTACTAAAATCATCATATAACAGACTTCCACGCTTTGAGCCGGATATATTTCAGGTATATTTACATTTTGTGGCTTTTGGTAAAAAAGCTTCAATCAGTCCAAGAGAGTTATCACGAAACCGTAGGCGAGGCCCTAAATAAACCGAAATTTCTTCACTGGGAAAAGGGCGGACCATGAATCAGCGCAAAAAAATAACATCCTCGTAGGTTGGGTCAAAACCTAAATTACGAGAAAAACGACACCAATCTGGGTGTACTTTTACTTCGCCCTGAATTTTTTGATATCATGAAATCAGCACTAAATTACCCACCGAACCTTTCAGTCACGATGTCCAGGTGATAAGTTTCGGATTCGATCGAACATTTAAAAATTGTGTAAGCTTGAACATGATGAACTGGTTTTCGAAGCACTTCCTATTTTTGTGCGACAAGTTTTGAGTTTGCATCAAATTAGTCATCCGATAGCTGCATACGAAACTGATTTTAATTCAAAGAAGGCGTCTAGAGAATGTTAATAAACCTTTTTTTCAAGAAATCGGAAAAAATCAGTGACTCATCAATAGCTTTACCTGCCCGTCATTCAGACCACACGTAGATCGGAAATTTTAAAAGTGCGTAAATTATTTCTAAGCAGATGAATAAGTTTTGCTGCTTTAATATAAGATCATTTTATAAGTTTCTATTGATGGTTTCAAATGGAACATTCATTGCAACAAAATTCAAAGTAGGGTCTGAATTAAAATGAAGTCATATTGCACTCTTTCTCCTTACAATGCTAATGCAGCAATTTGTTATTCAAGCGCACCAATTTATTGATTGATATTAGATCTTTAGTGCAAAATTTGAATACCTAAAACATAATTGATCGTATATCAGTAGCGAATAAATTTAATGAATATGTAAGTATGTAAATTATACATTTTTCTTTTGAAAATTAATGATTTGACTTATAGCTTGATAAGCTATTCATTACTCACTTTTCATATAAAATGTATTTCCCAATGATGAATAATAGATTCATATCTCGGAAGATTGCCTTTAAAACTTCGTACATATAACTTACACATAAGAAAAAATAATATTAATGTTACATTTATATGATATGTATTGAAGATGGTTAATGATAATGAAAATTGGAAAAGTCACATACATGGAAAATAATAGATAAAGTTATCGTTAATTGGATTTATTTAATTCTAGCTAGGAAATGTGTGGTATATTTTCATATGACGGGAATATGCATCATTTGTAATTTTTATTCTTTTTCTGTAAATAATTCCATTAAATCATGATGATATTTGCCTTTCATTCCTTTATTTCAACGATTTTTGCGGATATAATATCTAAAATGTGGAACCAATGTTAACTGATTGTTTTAAGACAATATCTAACAAAACTTTTAAAGAATATGCGAAAACCTTCATCGTGCCTTAAAACAAAATGAGGAGGGTTTAAATTCCAGACTAAAAAAATTGCGCAAATAAAAAATTAAATATAAATTTGTGTTCCGATATATTATTTATTTTATAATTTCAGATGGCTATTCCATCACCACCCGGTCCACCTCCACCTCCTGGTCCTCCACCACCGCCTCCAATGGGTGGTTTGAAACTTGGAGGAGGAGGTTCTGGAGATGCAAGATCAGCACTGTTGCAGTCTATACAAAAAGGCACAAAATTAAAAAAGACGGTTACTGTAGATAAAAGCGGTCCGGCATTATCTGGAAAAGTATGTGGACAAGCAAATACGTCTCCTAAAAGGATAAACAACATATCACCTTCGCCGGGGATAGCGAATGGTGGTCCGAAATTGGCTGGCCTCTTTGAAGGCATGTCTTCAATGCCAAAACTGAAGCCGGTCAATGGCAGAGGTAAGGAAGCAATCATTCAATAAACAAATTTTAGAGTTGATTAAGCTAATCTTTCCAAGAAGGAGCTGATAAATTTATCTTGAAAAACGTACAGACGTTTGTGCGCAAATAAGTTTTGCTTAATGTAACTTTTGCACGATAAGAATTCTACCTCCAGATGTGTTACTTGTTTTGTTATTATTTTAATCAGTTAGGTAGCAAAGCTAATTGGGTAAAAAACTGCGATTGGATGCAAAAGCATTATTTTAATTAAATAATAAAATTATTAAACCATAAGTAGGAAAATTGTTAAAGACTATAAATATTATTTAACCAATCAGTCTTTCATAAGTCTGAAATAAAATGCGAAAAAGTTTTCCCTAACATAATGAAGCACATACATAATTGAATCCCTATGAAACCACTGTAGCCAAGCCATCAACCAAAAGGGATATTTTAAAAATTATTAAAAAGTAAACTGAACTTTGCTCTTGTTTTGAACTGACTCAAAATGACTTAAAATTAATGGTTTATTGACTTTTTGAAAACTATGTATGTTTTAAAAGGAAATATTCTAAATTTATTTATTTTTTGCTTTTTTGACTTGACTGTATGTACTTTTTCTGCCACAGTAATGCATATTATAAATAGGAAAAGCGACACTTTTTTTATCAATCAATATTAAATGGATTGTTAGGAAAAATGCAGTCTAAATCTAATAAATTTCTGCAATATTTGTTGAAGTTTCCTCAAATATTCTTTCGTTATTTATGAATTGACGCAAAATGTTCTTTTTTATACAGCTCAAATTCTTGGTATTTCTAAAAATAATTCACATAAACAAAGCAAAAAAAGTGAAATGGAATTTATTTTTTTTAGATCTCAAAGATTATTGTTTAAATGTGCAAACATTTTTAGGTACAGTGTCTTCCTCACGAGGAATTGTTGTTGCACAACAATTGCAAGAAAAGAGCAATAATAGTGTCACCAGTCCCCAAAGCAATGGTCCACCGCTAGATTTTAATGCAGAGCTAACAAAACATCTAACACTGAAGAGACAGAAGCAAATAAATGCGACCGAAGCGAATTTACGGACTAACAGGGGACCTCCGCCTCAGCCTCCCGTGCAGAAAAACATTTCATCTGTAAGCAGTGCTGCGGTCGCATCCGCAAGCAATTTAATCGTTTTCAATTAATTGTTTCCCTTGCTGTTTTAGAGTGCTTCCGATTCTGTTTTGGAAAAAAGCAATACATCATCGAAACCGTATGCAAAAGCGTCTTCACCCACTCTTTCGGAGGGTAGCAGCAGCAGCAATTTATCGAAGAAAAACACTAATCTTAGGTAAGTGAAGTGATGTTCCGCGAGTTCAGTTTGCATTAATTTATTTTAAGTGTCGTGTGCTAACTTGATCTGTGCCAAATTTAAACGTTTGTTCCCTTTTAGTTTATCTATAGGTAATTCTAGTGTAAATAGCGATAGTTCAACAATGCAAACGCCCTTAGCGCAGAGCATAATTCCAAATAAGTCGTCACTATTTGGTTCAAACAGTAGCAGTAACTCATCTAGTATTGCAAATCCCCCTCCTCTCACAAAACCTGTTGTTAATCATGGCAAGCCAAACTGTGCCCCCAAGCCTCCTGGGATCCAACAGCTAATTGCAAATGGAAAACCCACAGTAGCCCGGCATCACAGTATGAAGTCCCCAAGGTAGATACATTTTTTACTATATTATATATATTTTATTCAATTGTTGTTATATGTTATTATTTTTATTTTAAAGATCCCCTCCTGTTGTTTCAACAAGCGGACCAACTTTTCCTGCTTCACATTTTGGAACGTTGCGTGGTCCACCGCAGTTATTTCAATCGCAGGAATCTATAAGTACAAGACAGGCTCCAAATCCACCAATTGGTAATGCCTTTTGTATATTTTCGAGACTACTTAACTGAAAAAAAAACTCTTGAATAGGACGACCTACAGTGGCTCCGCCGAAACCGCCTTCAGTTAAACCGCCGCCGCCACCAACACCAGCGCGCAGCGTGTCAAATACGAATCTCAGCAATCTTCCGCTGAGTACACCGCCTACAAGTACGGGGTTTGGTTCAACAAGCAATGTAGCATTATTAAAGGAGCAATTTAAAAGTCAGAGCCATGGCGGCTCGACAAGCAACATACCCACCCTAGGAAATGTAAATAATACTTTAACTACCCCGAGTATACCGACTGCTACGGTGGCGAAAATTGGCTCCCCTATTCACAGTCACAGGGATAAATCACTAACAAAAGCGAGTGAAACAGCGCCGCCTTTACCTCCACATCGGACATGTCCGGCACCACCTCCTCCGCAGAGGCAACCAACCAGTGTAAGTACATATATTATAAAAATTTTGAAAACTCGTTCCTGAAGATGTTACAGAAAATTATGTCTGAAAACTGCGTGGTGTGGTGTGGCGTGGATCTTAAAGCCCATTTTTTTTCGGAGTAATTTAAACAATCGTTTATATATCTGCAAACATTTTACAGAAAACTTTCTGGATTTCCTGGCATATTTCCGCAATTTATTGCAGCCACGTTTACATAAGCTAGAACATGAAAAGAACTATATGAAACAGGGACCGAAAATGATTATTTCTGAAATTAAAAAAGAAAATTGGAAAAAAGAACAAAAATAATCAATTGAATCTGGGTTTCACTTTATTTTCTATTTTAATCTTGTAGAATTTGTTTTTCGGATTCAACAAGAAGGCGATATCTAGGATTTTTAAGAATGACTTTTTCTGTTTATTTTTTTGTTTTCGTTTCTTTTAATCATAGCATAAAGCAAATCATTTCTTGCGAAGCGCTAAGGCCTCACATTAATAAGAAAACGACACCAAATTGAGATATTATTCACAAGAGTTTGGAGTTTATATTTTTTCGTGATTCCTGTTGACAGCACATGAAAAAATATGGCCTCAAAACACCGGATGCGTATCGCAAACGAAAAAGCGAACAAATACATTACAATGCGTGGAAACGTCCCTAAATCGTCGAAGAGTAAAAACAAGCAATACCCGATCGGACCATGGCTTCTTGCGTTCTTCCTGTTTGTTATATGCGGATCAGCAATTTTTCAAATAATACAGTCAATTTGAATTGTGTCATTTAATAATATTTCGTACACAAAAAAGGCTACTGCGCAAAAAAAGGAATATATCAAAATCTTTCTGGACAAAATTAGAAACAAAATGATATGCGTTCTGACATTTTGATCATTTCACTTTTATTTTACATATCTTATATTTCTTTTTTGGCTTTGCAAACTGCAGAGCTGGACTAATGGAAAATTATTATTATGTAAATAAAAAATAAAGAAATAAAAAAAAAATTTAATAATTAAAGAAAGCTTAAAAAATAGTTTACAAGATTCAATTTTTATAGCATACACTCTTCACACTTCCAACTTTCCTCTCTATTTCGAGTCCTAAATAAACATTGTCAATTTTTGATCAAATTAATTTATCAGAGCAGTTTTAGTTCACAAACCTCACGTTTACTTAACATACCTTGCAAACATCTGTGGTAAATTTTACTAGTGTCATTACAAAAATAATGCTATCATTTCATTTCCTTTGATTGTTGAAAAATTGACTTTCCTCACTGTGTACTTATATTCTTAAAGCGAAAGAATTGTAAATTGTCAACAATATGTTTTAATAAATGGTGGTCTAGTGATGCAGACAAGCACGCATTCTTGCGTGCAAACTACTTTCACTTAGGATAAACTATCAAGTTTTGTCTTTTTTGTCGCTAATCCAGTTTATATATATTTTTTTCATTTTAGACGTGTGCTCCTCCAGTGCCTCCGTTACGGCATTCATCGATTCGAACAAATATGGCACCCTCAGCAACGGCAACGAGTGTGGTAGCACAGGGTGTCACAGTCAGCAGGCTGATTGTCGACTTAGAGACGAAGTTCGCCAATAGATTCCACAATGTTACGGAATTCCCAGCCCCGCCACCATTCTTAAATATTCCCAAAACGTATCCTAGTCGAAATAATATAAAAACAGCTAACGGTATGTGAATAATCCATAATATTAGATTTGTTGTTTTGCAGTTATTTAAAGCAACAGTTATGAATATTTGATTTTGTACCATTTTTGTATTATTAATCTTGTTAACGTTTAACAGCATGCTTATGAATAAAACAGCATATCATCCAAAAATACCCGAAATGCACTCTGCATGGAGTTAATTTCTTAGCTCTCATCTTACCATCCTGTTGCCTTCTGTTTTGTATTCTTGATTTGTTTTGTCCTGGTCTCGCAAAAACCTTGTTACTTTCCTTTTAATACACCACAGAAAATTCTGATTCATGACCATATTATAGGATATTTTTCTTCATGGCTTTATGGTTTGGTCATCTTGTTGTATTAAATTGTGGACTTTGGTAAATAGTTTCTTTAAAGATGTTCTTAATATACCAGAGTCGCTTATCAGTGTTTCAAATCTCATTTTCTGTTTTTCCATTTATTTATATAGGAGTATATAGATGCGTAAAATATAATTGTATCAATTTTATTAAGCCAATTAAAAAACAAAAACACCGTAGACTAATATTTTTTAAAATCATTATGATAGAATTATCAAAGTGTCAAGGGGTTTAAAATCTTATCAGCACCATATCATCGTCGGTTGGCTTATGCAGCGACTCAGATAGATGTGGCAGGATTAAAACAACACGTACATGAGCATATAGTTTTGCCACCATGACATGATACGACCAAATTATCATAAGGGTAGTTTCTATGCAGTATTAGTGGTAAACACTGGTCGTAAAGGATACGTCGCAATTTCGAACTATGTACATTTATCCTCTGGAATTAAGAAATCAATTAATCTGAGCCAAATAGAAAACAGCACACTTTACTGTTTTCTTTAGATTGCTGGTAAGGAGTACGTACATATTTATTTTTAAAATATTAACTTCATAATTTTGTAAGCATTATAAAAATGTGACGTAGGGTAGACGGACACGGCGAAATTATAAAGGTTCATAGCTTGGCGTCAGAACCCTGAAAATAAAGAGACAGAACTATTTTCCCGCAGAAAAGCATGGAGGTTGAAACGAACAAAAAGCCTGCATTAAACAGCCGTAATACGATTGAAATATGATTTATAAAGAGGTTCTTAGACCAGATTAACGTAGTCAAATATAAGTCGCACAACAGAAGACGCCATATGTAGAAGTCAATTAACTCTTTACACAACCTTATAGAACCTAAAGTTGTATTAATAAATTGTATGCTCAAGTGTAAAGCCAAATTTTTTATCTTGTCAGCTCTAATGTGAAATCGTGAAAACCATATAGATCTTGTACCGTTTTCAAGACAATTTCATATATGATTAACAAAAGGGGGCCAAGATTGTTAGGGCTATGTATGAGGGAATCCAGAAAAATCAAGAATGAACATTTTGTAAATTAGGATGCGATAATTGAACATACATTTTCAAAGAATAATTAAAAGAATTATTTCTATACTGCTCTAAATAAAATAATATTATATATATTCAATGTTTTGTACTTATGCAAAATTTTATGAAAATTCACACTTAAGTTATCATACATTGGCATTAAGTTTAATCCAACTACGTAGTTTTGCGACATCAGCGTATGCTCCAGGTTTTGTTGTTTCTCCACATCGATATCCAAAAGATACAACACCTACTAAGGTATCATTAATAAATAATGGTCCACCAGAATCCCCTGAGCAAGCATCTTTTTTGCCATCGACTGAGCCGGCGCAAAGCACATTCCAGGCGAGGAAATATACCCGTGCGAGACATTGGGCCCTCGGCACCAATTGGACTTGAGTAAATTTCAAAAATTGTGAAGATTTTCCTTCCTCTTTTTCAATGCCCCAACCACTTACAGTCGCGATTGCTTTACTATTTTCGTATTCATCATAGGAACGTGGCAATTTCGCCGGTTGAATCCTTTTGCTGTAGGTGAGTGGCTCAGTTAAAAATAATAGCGCAATATCATTGTTTGTAAGGAATGGATGATAGACGAAATTTTCGTGAACAAGATAACTTTCAACAGATATTATTACACCTCCTCCTCGAACAATGTTTGTAGCTCCAGCAAGCACCGAAAGATTTATTGTATTCTCCATTAAACAATGACCAGCTGTTACAACAACAGTTGGTGAAATTATGGTCCCGCCACAAAATACATAGGTATTATTTAGTACTGCAACTTGGAATGGGATTTGGCCCACTTTGGCTAATTGTCCACCAACAATTCGGAATTTCCGATCAGACTCTCCATTAATTGCAAGAGCTATGCTCACCACGAATAATACGACCATTCGAAACATTTTGAACTACCGAGCGCTGCTGAAAACACTCGTTTTTATTGCATGCCTTTTATACACAATTTCAAGTGTTTTTTATTCACTTAATCTTACAGAGAATAACATTAACTAAAACAATGAAACAATTGACTACAAATGCAAGTGGCGACAATCCTTGCTTCGGGGAGAGCTCCAGCTGTTCAAGCAAATAATGCGATTATGTGACGTCGTTTGAAACAAACAAACAAAATTTTGTGAGAAAATTTCAGGGACATAAAGGTATAGTAGATTATATGCTGCGCATTTGAATAAATAATAAAAAAAAGATCTTAAGAAACTCTTCTTCCGGTCAGGTAAGCTGAAGATCATACATATTTTGTTCATTTAGCGGTCACCCTACATTACATAATAATTGTTTACAGACGTCGATTAATTGAATTGCAAAACATAATTTTATCATCTATATATTAATACGTGAAGGGAAAACTTTGTACCCCTTTTTAAGCATATTGGGCGGACGGAGGAGTGTGAGATTTGGCATAGTTAAAGTTTATATAGAGAAGAAGTGCAGAAAGCTAAAATTTATGAATAAGATGTGGTACAAATACATTAAATTAAATAAAATAAATTCATTATTTACGTTCATACTATCAATTTTAAACGCATAGTAGTCTGTGGTCAAACTGTCGTAATTTTATTATTGATAGTGCCAAAACACATAGTAGGCTGTGTACATTCGTATTTTTCGTAGTAACCCCAGTAGGTCGAATTTCGGCCACAGGGCGACCACTAGTGCTAATAAATTCCCAATAATTACTTTTATGTTATACGATTGGATCAAAAACAAATACATGAAATCGCTGGAGGCGCGGCAAAGTAGCAATTCGCAAAACCAATATTAATGACTACTTTTCTTTTGGAGTTTTTGAAGTTACTCTACGAACTTACGATTGGATTTTTAAAATTAGAAATGACAAATCTAACATAGCGGCCAAACATTTTAAACATATTTTAATTTGTTTGAAAAGTAGTGTTAACAGGGGTTTTCAAGGCGGACTCAAATGGGGGGGTAAGAATTAAAAAATGTTGATATATACAAATTTCATGAAGAATTTATGAGCGCCAAAAGATGACTGTGTTAGATAGACTTCTCGGTTCGAAAGATGTGTTACCAGTGCAACAATTTCAAAAGAGATCGTAATCAGTAACCACGAAAACCTTAACTTACAAGATTCTATATTGCCCATAAATAATAAAAAATCAACGGAATGCATATGGGCCTTTGGGCCCGCTGTGGTAAAAAGGGTTAAAAAATATTTAGAAATTGTACAAAGTTTGCATTTATAAAAAGGAAAGGGATATAGTTTTGAACACTTTTGCCTTTTCAGTGTCATAAATTTTGATATACATATGTATATGTTAAAAGAGGAAACTTAATTGTATAGTCTTTTCTTTTCTACTCGTTTCTATAATATCCAAATAATAGTGGATAAGAAATGTGAGACTGTATTCTTTTACTTCACTTCGCCAAGTAGAATTTCATATGAAAGCTTTTGTTTTGATTATCAACTGATAATTGTCAGTATCACAGATTGACTAAATGAAAATTGATGGGCTTTACCAATTTTACAACGAATTTTACATATTTTTTAAACTAAAACTATATTTCTGTGTAAGTTTCAAGATTAAAGACTTTTTCTTTCATTTTTAATACATACAAGCTATTGCTGTTCTAATGGAGAATCATAAAAGTATTTTTGTGAATTGACCGAAGTGTGTAAATTATTCCTTTGATCTTAATATTTAATATTAAACGATAAAATTTGTATGCGTATGTAATTTTACATTAAAATAATAAGAAATCGCAAATGCATATTTTGCTACCTTGTCAATCTTGTGTCTGCTTTTATTATATTCTTTTTTTAAAACTCTTCTAGTCTTACTTATTCTAGTCTAAAAGGAAAATAAAATAAGTGTTCTACTGTATTTAGGCATAAAAGTTATTTTGGAAAGACTCGTAACTTTGAGCATATTCCTTCTTTAAAAAAAAAATTACGAGTCTGGCTGCCGTTTTCGATTACACGATGTAAAATATTTAGTCATCTGATGGCCCTTGATGAAATGATTTTACAATGGTATGCTACTCGTACTTGGAGTTATTGCCTTTTAAATTATATAAGAAATTTTCTCCGGAATTTTATTTTGTAGAACACAGACCTCAATTTATTGTCCTTGTTTTCCATTATATTTGTATTTTGAATTATAATGTAGTACAATATTCTTTAGGGTAATATATTTTCAAGTTATATAAGATACAACATTTTAAATCTGGAATGCGCAAGTTTTTGAATGCAAATAATTTTTAGTACGACTTCAAGCTAATTGTAAGGTATACAATTTCCACTTTCAGATTTTCAAGTAGTATTCTTTTAATTTTTCTGTAAAAGATTAGCAAAACAAATGTGATGGTTCCTAAACCACATAGTCACTGGCATGCCTTGTTTATCTTTTTATATTTCAGATTAAGAACCTAGAGCATCTTGCAGTATTGTTTTCACTGTCCAAATCATCTTCAGCTTTCCAAAAAAAAAAAGGAATTATTGCTTGGCTTTTTCTAGGGCGAATTGCTTTCAATTATGTACCATTTAAAACTGCTTTTTCAGTAATCGTTTTAAAATCAATGAAAAATTTATTTTTGTAGCAGTTGAAACGCGCAAGCAAAGAGCACCAGAGCCTCCAGCGAATCGGCAAGATGCAGTTGTCATACAACTAAATGACCAGAAAATGTTTACTAGAGACTCATCTTATTGCTAGATACCAAACAATTAAGAATTTATCGCTAGAATTACGACACGTACTTAAAAAATTCAGACAAATTTTTCTGTCGCCAGCCTTTACCTATCAAAAAACCAAAAACAGTGTAAGTATAATCTTGACTTGTTTATATTCCAGCGTTTCTCAGGTTTTATTTTTCTGTTATATCAAGTAAACGTGTATATTTGAGATAATATTCTATAAGTAATTTTCATCTAGATGTAACCCAGTGACAATAGCCAGATTTTTTCTGTTGTTGACAAATTCATAGAGTAATGCGAGTGTTTTACGTAGTTAAGGACTATATTGCGAGTTGTTTCGTTGAACTTAAATTGTATAATACACGAAATTGACATGTTTTCTTATTTATCATTACATAGTTTTAAATATACAATATAAGGTAAATAAAAAGAAGTATTAAAGGGTTCAGAATAAGAAATGTTTCGAAAAAAACTTATAATTTATTGATTTTATCCATTCTAAAATGAGCTTAAAAATATCTGAGAGCTTCGCTCAGATTAATCCAACCTAATCAAGCTTTTTTTCAAGATCCGCTGTAGTACTTTTCATTATGAAAAATTCGTACTAAATTCTATTCAGAATAGATAAGATATTGTTTTCGTAGCTGATACGACGGATCTTGAAATGGAAATTGTTCAACATCGTCCAAAATATGATTCTGAAAGGTATACTAAAAATATTTTTTTGATTGTTATTTACACACGCCGGCATAATTAGGGGAACACCCAGAAAAAAGGAATTTTTTTTCGATTGTATGTTGAGTATTTTTAGAAATTGTTAATATTTTAACATTGCTA
Source organism: Machimus rusticus (assembly GCA_951509405.1). Taxonomy (NCBI): domain Eukaryota; kingdom Metazoa; phylum Arthropoda; class Insecta; order Diptera; family Asilidae; genus Machimus; species Machimus rusticus. Next base: position 7,811,242 of record OX608049.1, read on the forward strand.
CCCTCTTGAGACATTAATCGATGAGAAAGTTTGTCACGAAATCTAAACAATATTTATACCCTCATAAGTGTTTATTGCCATTTTACCCTCATAAGTGTTTTTGATAACGATACCATTTTAAATGGTCTGTGGAGATTTTGGTTCATTTCACTGTTTATATTTGGTGAATAGACGTTGTGTTATATCGAAAATGAGTGATTAACCTGCTACTGAAATTGCCAGAGCGATGACTTTGATCATCCTTAAAACTCGAATTTGCGCTTGTTCTTATTTATTTTATTTCTTACATTTAACATTGATGTTTAATTAATCTGTGTACTATAAGTTAATGTATTATTAATAATTAATTCAAAAAAGTTTTAAATAAAAGCACATTTTAGCATATTTTTTTTGAGTGTTCCTCTAATTCTGCCGGCGTGTGTATTTTATTTTTGTGTTAGTTTGTATTTTAGCTTTTGTAATTTTTAGGAATATCGTCCATTTAGGATCCAAGCGATCATTGTATGGAATATGTAATTCAAAATTATTAAGTTCAAATAAAGGTCTTTTCATAATAAAGATATCGTCTTCAACAAATATAAGATTTTCAAAATCAAGTCAATCGTTATTATTCCTTAATAGGTTTAGGTTTTGCCCATTCTTAGAGGCTTATTCGAATATCGGTTTTCATTCGATTCGAAGTCGATGGCTAATTTTTAACACGTATGAAAAGTGGACGATTTCCTTGAGTATTATCGTTTTATTTTTTCCGCTTTAAACCTTAAATTGAAAACTTGCTTTTATTATTAGCAATTGTTATAAATATAACAAGATGTCAATTGTTTGTTCATTGAGTCCTATTAAGAGTCCTTGAATAATTTCTATTATCTACATTTTCTTGGTTTATTATCATTTAAAATTTCTTTTTTTGGAAAATGTTTACGGTAGCTTGAACATTTTTTTATACTGAAATCAAGTCCTTTTACTTGAACGAAAATTCACCCCTCAGCTCAGAACTTAAAAAAATTTCTAACAACTGCTCTAGCGATAATTTTACGTCTAGAAGAAGATGTTGTGTTCCCGATTTTGACGAGACATTTTTGCCATTTAATTCTAAAAATCGTAAAATATCATTCTCAAAATATTCAAGCGTATAAGTATACAATTCTTCCATAATATTTTTTTTCAGGCTACAAATCTTTTATTGGTGGCCGGTTTGTTATCCGATTAACAAGTCTGCCAATAAAAAGCTCATGTAATTTTCCACGAATTATACCTTTTTTTCCCACACCATAAACTTTTTTGTGCTTACATTTTTAGAGTCTTATAGCTTACGTTTCTGTAATGACAACACCTCCAAGAACAATAAAATCGAACTATTTTCCAAATTAAAACATATAAAAAATGTTGAAAATGGTGCATCTTATACCTAGGGACTACATAAGCCATCTTTCAAATTTCCCAGAACCATTCATTAACAAGATAAAAGTTTGTATGTATGTCTTTTTGGAATAAGTTAACTTTCATAATTTTACTAACAAATTTTAAAACTCTTATGTACATCTCAACTCGTTCCTACTTTAAAGTTTAACCGCCATGATTATATTTTTACTATCATTCAAATACCATGCAGTTCATTATTAACTAAAATTACTCAATATCCTTTGTTATTTACCTACTCCGGTTAATATTCAGAATATTCAAACATATTGTGTTGGATTGCATCGAGTCTTGAAAATTCAACTGTGTTTTTCTCCAATTTTCCGAAAATTACTGAATGAATGTTATTAAAATTTTGTAAAACAAATATATTCAAAATTTGACTCAATCAACATAACGTGTTTTGCTTGCTTCGATGGTTTATAATTAATTGTTTCGGTAGATTTTCATTTTGATAACGTATATCTTCTCGTTAAAAGCACGGTGAATGGTGGAAAAAATTGCATGTGATTAATTTTGATATTAAAACTATGATTAATCTAACTAAATTAAATTAAAGTAACCTTCATAATGTTAATTTACCATTAACTATGGTTTTGTTATTTTTTTTCATTATTTTATCTCACACTCCAAGGAAGTGTTGAATTAGCACTCCTTTAAAGAATCAAAGCCATTTTTAGTTTTATTGTTAAAAAAATAATTTGGATGGGCATAAGATTAAAACACGTTTATGTAACACAGCAAATAAAATCCCGGACACAACATTTTTTTAGTCGAATAAAAAATTGCTTTTCATTTTTAAAATTGAAAATTGAATACATACCTGTAAAAAACTGTATCAAAATTAATTCTAAAAAATACACTGTGATTGGTTTGCCTAAAACATTTCAAGAAATTTGAAAATATGAAAGAAACGTTGAGAATTTCAAAATGAGCAGAAAAGCGTTTATACAAAGAGTTAATTATTTTGTAGACGTGCATTTATATTTGTACATAAACTATATAATATATAATTAGGAAAATTTGCGACTATACACGTACGTCTTAACTCATACGAATATCTTATAGCACGATTACTAAATAGGAATCGGCAGTAATTTCTGGTCCGAATTGTTCAACAGCAAAATTAAATATTGAGGCAATCCTCGCTTGTTTGATTTGATGTGCAAGGTTTGTCAGTCTGCTGGTTTTTGATGGTGAATTAAACAGGTTAGATCGCAAATGCATGGCTCGTACTTGAAAGTTTTGACGATTTTTGACATAATATGGATTGATTAGCTAGAGAGTAAATTATATGCGAGAAGAACTTGTGATAACTTTCCTTCTTTCAGGCTAGATCTTGTTGGAATTTAAGGCACCGATAATTCTGTTCATTAATTGTACTATTACCACAACCTATTGTTAATTTTATGGTGAATACATTTTTTTAAAAGCAAATATTTTGTTTCATTTATACCCGTTTTTATTTGAATTTAAAGATTTATGTGTGCATATACATACATAAACTTGTTAAAATAAGAAGGGATTTTGAAAAACAAAATAGTTACTATTTTCATAGTTTAAAACCAGAATTTATGAATTGGTTTAACTTTTGTACATTAAGAAAATAATATATTGGAATATTTTAGAGCTTTATAATTGATGAGGTTAAAAACAATATTTAAAATCTAAAATTAATTTGAAAAAGTAACAATTTCGACATAAAAACTTATATGTTTACATATTTTTAAGTAAAAAAGGCATTGAAATCACATAAAATTTAAAAGGGATAAAATGGGTAAGTACAAAGATTTACACTAAATATTCGATTCAATATTGCTTCTATTGTACACTTTGAGCACAAGTGAAGTTTCGTAAAATACCTAAATCTAGTTGGTTAGTTGCAATCGTTATTACATAGTGAGGAAAAAAAGTAGTAAAATTCTTTATAATCTCAGTTGCTTTGGATTATTTGTTTATTTGTGAAATTTTAGTTTTCAGTTTAGAACAAGTTTTCAGCGTTCAATTTTAAAATGTCCCAACTTAAAGGATTATCTGCACGCTCTAAACCGGCCACAAAACCACTAACAACAACAAAGTCAGCCACTTCCGTCGCCTCGGCACGCCACGTGAAACCGACCAAACAACAAAAACAAGACAATGAGTATTTTCAAATGAATGCTTTTCTTGTATCAAGTCTTTTACCTTATATTCCAGCTGATGGTAATTAACTTCTAATTATACTTTTAATTGCATGATTGAAAAAAAATAATTATTTTTCGCAAGAACGGGTATCCGTACAAAAATGGATGCAAAAGCTCTACAACATGAATTCATCAGATGAGGAGAGAAAGACTAGAAATGATTATATTTGGTTTCTTCTCGTACAATTGGAAAGTGGTGTCGTGACTCTGCCTTTTGTTAAAGATCCTCCAAAGGCTACAGCACTGGGTCCAGTTACAAAATGTGTGGTATGACCGATTTATTTTATACCTATATTATTTTTATTTTATTTTGGTGATACTTTTCATTCTAATAATTTCATAAAGAATTAGCTACATAAAACGGTGAAACGTATATTAAGGATTTTAATGCGAAAGAGTTTCGAAATTCGTTAGTATTTCTTTGCAAGAAACCCAGATTTTTAAGAGCATTTGGTGTAATATAACCCATATGGCCAGAGTTCAATTTCATTTACCGAGTCGTTGATAGTTGTCATTGATCGATTTTTATTTTATTTCTTACTTGGGTTTATAACTAGTCGAGTTTTAGTTGAATGTTCATGAATAACATTTTCAGTTTAATTTTGCGACTCAACAAATAGTTTTTAAAATTCACTTTAAAATAAAAGTATTTATGTATGCTACTAGTTTTTACATAAAGTGGAGTTAATCCCTTTAATACAAAATAAAGAATGTCCGTATTTGCTTATAAGAAAAAGTATATATATTTCTAGCCGAAAAAATTATACGATAAAATTTTGGAAGCTGCTAACAATAAATCTGCTTTCATTGATGAACCAAAACCGAAAAGGGATGAAACTGCCGCCGACGCCACAGCTGCACCCCCCATAGCTGAAAATGTTCAATTCTGTCGGCCATCCGAATTCCATGGCATGCAGCCAAAACCTAAGATGGGTTTCATTGCATATGGGAGTTGTTTCAGCGATCAAGTAAATTATTATCACAGCAATAAATCATAGCATGTTTTGTAGTTCGCTTTAGATTTAACAATAATAAAAATGATCGTTGCTTAAGTTAATTACACTTGTTTTAAATTAAAATTTATATCTGTGCGGTTCATTTAATTACCAATTTCTGTTAATTGTGAATTTTTCATAACCACCCTTTGAACATAAGGAATTGAAGAAGGCCGTTTATTCGCTCGAAACGGGCCCTTGAAGGGAATTTAAATTCGGATGTTATCAAAGCAATAGATGTAGAATGCAACAACAATATGTAAATAATTTTTTATTTATAAAGTATGACAAATATCTTCAAGAAATTCATAACGATTAACACTACAAACGCCATGTTTTCTCGTTTTTATATTCTCATAAGTATTGTCCCGCATCTTGTACCTTTCGTGATGACAATTTTCTATTTTATTCTATTATTGCAAATAAGTTGAAACTTCAAACAAATAAATTCCATGCCGTAGGAAATCATTGATCTCTATAGCACAGCGGAAAACCAATGCTAATTTTATTTAAATACTCACAGAAGTAATTTTATCCAATTTTGAGTATTACAAATTTGCACCAACATATGAAGTTTCAGGCAATTGTGCCTAATTTTGATATCATAAGATGTTAAAATTATAAAGCCCCAAAAATTTTCATATACATTATGTACGTTAGCTTATTTATTTATGTATAAACTAATGATATATTTTTCAATGGATGCATTTTACACGATTCCTTTATACGTAAGTTTCGAAAATTTTTCTATCATATAATTGATTTTACGACATATGATAATATTTTTTCTTTAACTTCAAATTCGTATAAGTCTTAAAATGACTATATACCCAGTAACATCTGTTTTTGGTGCATGGATTAATATTTGTTCAACCTGAAATTTGTTTTGAATTTGCGCACCTAAAAATGGTTTGACTCACGCACAGACGCTTATTTTATCGATTATCGGCTGTGTGAAAAAAGAAAGGAAAAATTTTGCTTAGCAATAGTAATTTATTTAATGGGTTGGATTTAATACACACATAGGAAAACACTATCTATTTTTAAACACATTTTGACTACTTAGGAGAGGTTTCGTTTTTATGAGTAATGTCAATTTAATTAACAAAAATAGCAAAAACCAAATATGTATCTGGAAAGTAATTTATTATGACAAATTATTAAATTATTACGGTGGGGGTTCTCGCACAGTTTTATAGGCAATCTCCAACGAGTTTGTTATAACTTGCATATCACTCTCAATGCTGCGAGCCCAGTTTTCCACATCACCCAGCTCCTGTAATATTTCAAAACCAAATGTAAGCTATTTGATTAAGCTAATTAGCAGCTGTCGAACTCAAATGAGTTCTTATGTTTGAAAGTTAAATGTATAAATCTATTTAAAAAAAAAAAAAACATCGCATGAGAAGATTTAAATCCGAGAACCTATTAATCATATGAACTAGATTTTTTTGATACTACGTAAATAGCTTTCTTATTAGATTAGTATTATTAAAAATAAAAATAATTTAGTTTTTACGTTATGTTTAATACCTGTGTCCCCCCAACTGCATATAGTTTTTGACTACCTACGCGATTTTCTTGCAGAGATAAAAAATCATGCGATACACCAACAAATCAATTTAGGAAAAAGTGAAAAAAATCATCGCTCGGATTTCAATGAAAATTTGCAGGTACTTCCCGTTTACCCTAAAACGGAAGGTTCTGAAAGAACCTTGCTGCGGTCGGCTATATTTTCCGAAATATTCCACTTTTAATTTTGAGAAAATGTTAAAATGAAGTAGCTATTTCCATTCTGATTTTTTTCTAGCATAGCTTATATAGTACATAATTGCAATTTCTTTAGTTCTAGGTATTTGTTACTTTAGTTTAATTTCAGAATAGCCAAAGTTTATAACATATTTTTATAAAACCAGTAACAATCGCAACAGACGAAATTTGTTTAGAATCGAGATTTTAACTCAAATACCTTTAATGCGCTGCTGAATCCCTCGATTAATTGAAGCCACTGTTGCGTTTGTTTAGCAAAATTAGTGGCTCCTACGTGAAGTTGCTTAGCCTCTGCGTCCAGACGTTTTTGATTAATGTATGCCTGCGCCACGCTACGAGAGAAAGACCATAAATATGGAAATATTAAGCATATTTTTAAGAAAATTACCCAACGTTTAGGTGGTCAACTAAAGCTTGCGTCAATTCATTAGCGGATTCCACAGCCTCCTTGCGCTTAACGTCTGAAAGAAAGCAATAGTTAAAAATACAAAACGAATGTAGAATTCAAGCGTGGTGCACCTTGCTCCTCTTTTCTTTTCGCTTGTTGAATTTGATGCTCCTTTACCATAGATGACAACATCTTCAGGCTGTAGTTCTTCTCCGCGGATTGTGACAAACAGCTGATTTTTAGTAAACAGTCAAGTGTCAAAGTTCTAACGACCCTTTATTCAACTTGAAGTCGGCAACAATTGATTCAGGATAAGTTCGGAAAATACAAATTTAATTCACATAAGGCACCGCACTTCAAATAATCAAAATCTAGTTTTCCTTTTTAAATTTCAAAAGCAACCAGCAACTCAGCGCCGTGTACATTTCCGATAATTTTCAGCGCATGATGCGTTTTAAAACTCTGGACGTCTGCATGTATGCAATTATGAAACATGCTATCGTCAATTTAACTCTTTTTCAATCCAAATAAAACGGATAAAATAGGGCCCACAATTAGAATGATAATCGACTTCTAATAGGCCTCTTTTAATTTGACAAAACATTTTCTAAGAGGTGTATGTAATTACAGAATCAAACAACAAATTATCATTAAAATATCTTAATTTTTATTTTGTAAAAATTTCAAATCAATCACAAATATTTTTCAAATTAAAGAATTGCTAATGTAAAATTATAACTATCTGAATAGCTACAAAATGCTACCACTGGACGCATTCAAATGAAATGCCCTATTGTTGTTTTCAAAGGCGTTTGCGAGAAATAGATAAATTATGGCAGTGAGCTGATATCAGCTATCTGTTGTACTATAAAAATATTCATATGTAATTAGTAAGGACCAAATTAGCAATATTAAAATTCGATATAGTCGGCTTTTATGGCCGACATTAGACCTAATGCAGACTAATTTAATGGACAATACTTCAAAACAAAACTTACTTATATTTTAGAAAGTATTCAAACATTTCGAAGGCTCAAATGCAGCATTCGGATATACATAGATGAAAAAGGAAGAAATATGATATATCAGTCCAAAATTGAATGCGTCCTTCCATCTTAAAACCTCTCTACAAAAAAACTATGTACAACAAAAAAAAAAAAAAAAAATTCATCTTGCAAAAATAAGTATTTATCTGTGAAACCAAACGCATTGTTCTAAATTGGATAGGACGAAGAACACTGGTAAGCATTAACGATAACGACCTAAAAATATAAACTAGGTTAAATTTGTGTATTTTTAAATAGGTAGAATTATTACGATCACGAGGAGTGTACGATCTACTTCGACTACGGTCATATCTTCTTCTACGGTCGCGATAATATGGAGATGGAGAATGCCTTTCTCTGGTTCTGTGCTTTTCTTTGTAATATTCCCTGAAAATTATGGGTTGGTTAAAACAAAAAAGGAATAAATATATCCAAAATAACATACTCGTCTCTGTATCGATCGTGGTATTCTCTTTCTCTATACAACCTGCGAAAAACTTCGTGAGAGTTCGAATTAGTTATTCAATGCATGATACTACCTCGTTGGTTTACCCATGTAAACTCCAGGAGTTGGTGTATGGGCCCTTTGGGTTATTGAATAATCAACTCTTATGCGTCTGTCGTCTATCTCCATTCCAGAGCACTGCTCTTTCGCAACTTTTGCGTCTTCAGAACTCTCAAAATATACAAAACAGAAACCTCGCGATCTAGCAGTCTGGAAAGGAAAGAAAATACTATTTCTCATGATTATATTCTTTTAATTATTAGTTAATGTTTCAGAAAGCCTTTCTAGAATCCTTTTCCTTTACAGGATTCTGTCTAATTATCCGATTTCATCTAGCCACCTTGGAAACGACAAAATTAATGAAACATTTTTTCGGGAACAACAAGGGGGCATATTAAGAATTAATGAAATAAATCATACCTTTGCGTCTATTACCACTTGAACTCTCTCTATAGGTCCATATTTCGAGAAAATTTGATTTATTTTCTGCTCAGTTGTATAAATACTCAGTCCAAACACTCCTAAGCACCGGCTTTGTTGAGGGTGTTCCTTATGAAGAAAAAATCAAGTTTAGTGTTTTGAATATAAGTTTTATTTACCCTTGTTCCTACATGTCTTCGTCTCTGAGAAAGAGGACTGCGCGAGTATGATTTTCTTCTGTCGAAACTTCTGCGCTCGAACGGTGAGTAGGACCTTATGATTGTAAAACAATTGCTTAGTGCTTTGTAAGAACAAATAGTTATCGAATTGCGTGAAATGGAAATCTTCTGCACTGTTCAATTGTAAAGCTCTACTGCTCTTGTTTAACATATTATTATTATTTTTTTTAATTTTTAATTTTTAATAATTGAAAATTGTGTTCAAAGTCTTCGGTTTGTCTTGAAGAAAAGATCTTCAACTTATTCAATACATTCTTAAAGCATTCTTAAAGTCTTGAAACTTCTGCGTGTAAGTAGAAACGTGAACATTTACAAATGCCATCTTTATAAGCCAGAAGATTACGACTATAAGTCGACTTAACTTACCTTGATCGAGACCTACTTTCCGAATATTTTCCTTTGTACCTCCTCGGAGTTCTAGACCTTGTCCGGGAGCGGGACTTGCAGTTTTTCTCTTTTGAATATCGATTCCGAGAACGTTTGCGTCTATCAGGTGTAATACTTCGCCTAAAAGAGAACAATTTATCTCTAAAAAACATTAAGATTTAATTTTAATTTTTTTTTTATTAAGATTGATCTGAATATAGGACTATTTCACAATCGCCCTAGCCTGAAATAAGTCGATAAAAGCAATTGTATTTGGTTAATATTGCAGGAAGAATTTATAATGTAGCTCTTTGCAAAGAGGAGATCTTCTAAAACAATTTCTTACAATTTCCATTATGATCTAAATTTGTCTTTGAACATCAACATCTTTTCCATGTTTTGAGTTTATTCATTTTTGCATCAATTCAAAAACTATAAAGTCTGTTGACTTCGAAAAGAATTAGTCATATAGTTTAATTATTATTTAATCCAAATCAATTAAATTATTTATGAAAATGTTAGGAACTTTATTAAGGAATTTGTATCCACAAAAGGTTCTTTTATTGCAAGAGGGAGAGTGAGATATATATTAAATTGTTTACTACTCTAACATTAATTTCTCAATTTTTTATAGCAGAATAATATAAAAAATGATCTGACGTTGTCCGTGTTTTTGTGCCCACGTTTGGCAAACTAAAGTAGCAGGCTGTACTAAATTTGTAGGTACAACAAACTATGATTAAAGTAGCAGAGCTGACTACTTTATTTTGGCGCTAGCACAACTAGCGAGCACATAAACAATAATAATAAAAAACATAATTGCAAAATGCTATTTGTTACCGTACTCGCAACTATAAAAACTCTGCTGAATATGCACTCTATCAAACTTTAAACAAGAGCAGCTGGACCTTTTTACCAATATAAAACAAAAAGTTATTGAAACTGTCATTAAAAAAATGAATTTAAAAATTTGGGAACAGAAAAAGCAAGTCCAGACAACTTTGAGACAAAGCAACATTTAAGCTTGAATTGCTGCTCTTTATGCTGCGTTTATTCAAAGTTGAAAATTACATTTAGGGAAGAGTCAACCCAGGGCAATTCTCATGGTACAATGGATAACATTATTAGTGGGGCAGAAGATTTTATTACATCCCTAAAATCTAAAGCCCCAGGGACGACCTTGGGGTGAAAATGTGTACGTGATTCCGTAATATGAAACACTATTCATGGATTTCTGGTTTTGGGATTAATTTATTATTTTAATAATACATAAGCTTACACACTCCTTTTGCTTTGAAATTATAATTCGTTGGGTTAAAGATTATGCCCAAAAACAGCAGTGCAATGAGTTAGTTGAACTTTAAATTTTTCTTTAGCAAAGCAGAAGCACTCGTAATTACGGGGTTTTGCTGCAGTAATAAAGCGTACAAAACGAAATTCTTCTCAGCCATAAAAACGATACTTACCTTCTCCTGTCGGGGGTGCGACTGCGGCCCTTCATATGCAAGTGAGACGAACTTCTGGGACTTCCGCTCCTTGACCGAGAAGTCTGAAAAAAATCGAGGTTATGTTAAAGACTTTGCGTCTAAGTTTGAAGGCTTGAAACCAAAAATCAGTTATAATTTATCAATAAAACAATCGCCTAGACTAAACGGTGAGCAACTACAGCGATTATTTGATCAATATGTTTAAGAACCGGCAGGATGTTTTGCCGAAGTAAACAAATTTTGTTATCGACACCTACCTCTCGTTTATTCATTTTTTCAGGCATTAACTAATTGTTTATAGTTGCCTGATTTTAGGTGGATATATTTCTGAATTGCACTCTGATTGATAACACGTGAAAACTTAAAATAAACTCCGCTAAAGTTAAAATTTGTTCATCACCTGGAGAAAACAAAACACTGCTCGAAGTAAGAAATGCCAACTGTGGCGGATAAAAAATACAACTACAATAGTAGGACCATTCGAAATTCTGAGTTTTTGCATCAATTTTATGTTTGTTGTAAAATAAATGTTTTTTTTATAAGTTTTAGGTAAATTTGTAGTTTTATTATGATTTAGATTGATTATATGGAAGTTTAAATAATTTATAAAAAGAAATAAAGTTGAATGTCATAAGCAGAATTTTTGAACGTGGCCGAAATTTAATTTACGTTGGTTGGCAGGCCTGGCAGAATGACTAGCGCTTGTTCACTTGCACATAATCATCGCATTCGTGACATACGTTTGAAAAGAAAACACGAGAAAATTCGCACGGGGATAAAAGTGATTTAAAAACAATGGCAGGTGCGATATTGTTTGAAAGGGCTCAAGCAATTTCTTCGGTCAATCGGCAGGAGGGAATTTCGCTGCTCAATAAGATTGTGCGGGAGCAGGAGGTCGCTGAAAATGACGAGGAACTAATCCGGATCAAGGAGCAGGGCATTCTGCAGCTCGGGGAGCTGTACAAACAGGAGGGAAAGGCCAAGGAACTCGCCGACTTGATAAAGGTTACTCGCCCCTTTTTGAGCCTAATCAGTAAGGCGAAGGCCGCAAAATTGGTTCGTTCTCTGGTGGATTTGTTCCTGGATTTGGAGGCGGGCACCGGTATCGAGGTGCAGCTATGCAAGGAATGCATCGAGTGGGCGAAGCAGGAGAAGAGAACATTCCTGCGCCAGTCCCTGGAGGCGCGGCTGGTCGCACTTTACTTCGACACGGGCATGTACACAGAAGCCCTACAGTTGGGCTCCCAGCTCCTGAAGGAGCTCAAAAAATTGGATGACAAAAACCTGCTCGTCGAAGTCCAATTGCTTGAAAGTAAGACTTATCACGCGCTGAGCAATCTACCAAAAGCGAGGGCTGCTCTAACATCTGCCCGCACCACGGCAAACGCCATTTATTGCCCCCCAAAAATGCAGGGAGCTCTTGATCTACAGTCTGGAATTTTGCATGCGGCTGACGAAAGAGATTTTAAGACGGCTTTCTCATATTTCTATGAGGCTTTCGAAGGTTTCGACAGCGTCGAGAGCAGCAAGGCTCTAACCGCATTAAAATACATGCTCCTTTGCAAAATTATGCTTGGGCAATCGGATGATGTCAATCAAATTGTTAGCGGAAAATTGGTTAGTATCCCCTGCTGCAGTTTAAGCTTGAATTATTTAATTTCTGCTATAAATTCCAGGCTATTACATACTCCGGAAAAGACATAGATGCAATGAAAGCGGTTGCAGAAGCGTCACACAAGCGTTCACTTGCGGATTTTCAGCAGGCCCTGAAAGATTACAAAAAGGAACTTGAGGAGGATCCTATCGTTAAAGCTCATTTAGGAACCTTGTATGACACAATGCTGGAACAGAATTTGTGCAGAATAATAGAGCCCTACTCCAGAGTTCAGGTAAATTATCAAAAATTTACTATTGTAGGATTGTAAGTAAGGGCTGTAGTGTAGATTGCTTCTTACCTGTTACTAAGAAACTTGCAAAGTTAAAGGCATAATTTTGAACCAAGTAAGCATTTTGAAATAACATTTGAGCAAGCATATATTGAAAAACAGAGATTTATTCTTTCGTAAATTGTTCTCGGCTTTAAGCGCCCGGTTTAAGGAGCGAGTGTTTATCCGTCTGATAGCTATTTTAAATCAAAGCCAAATTGATTATTGGGGCAGTTTTATTCGACGAATAAATTTATCTGACGATTAAAAAATTGGCCCTTAGTAGATAATTTGTGTTAAAGTAGAAATATCTTGGAGAAGAGACTATCAGGAATGGATGGCTTATTTTCCTTAAAAATAATCCTACTTCTGGTAAAAGTCTATTATTCTAAAAAAAATAAACAAGAATTTGAAAAGAATTTGAATTTAATTTTTAAAGTGGAGTTATTATGTTAAAAAAGCAAATTACAAGTACAGACTCAAAATCCTCGTACAATATAAACAAATTGATATTCTTTATTCTAAAAGTGTACATATTTTATACTTTTATTATTTTTATAACCGAAACTGACTGTGAACCCGACCAAAAAAATTAATTCTACTAATTTGCGTCGCTTCAAGTTAACATTTTCATTTCACACTAATAAGATTGTGTTTACTTCTTTTAAAGGAGGAACCAGCCTTGTGAAAAGGTCGAATATATAATTTGCTATATTTTTCGGTTTATTAAGGCCACAATTCCAAGGCTGGAAAAATTTACGTTTCATGACAAAGGTTGAAATACTAGAAAAACAAGTGCTAAAGTAAAAATAAAATGCTTTCTATGTAGTTTAAACAACTCAGGTCGGTATGACTCATGCTCATTTCGTATAAAGTTTAATTTTATAGCGTCGATCTCCTGGCTAGTGGCCAGACATCACGCACTAATTAGTGTAAACTTTCGCAAATTTAGAAATTGGTGAACAAAGCTTTTGTTTCCTTAGATTTTATGGCTGTAAATTTTATCAGGATACTAGTTATATCGACGTTTTTTATGAAAAATGAATGTGTCTTAAGCTCTAAGTTGTACAAATACAAGTCGATTCAAAAATGTGATGTTTGCGCTAACGAGTCATCCGAATGAACAATTTAGTGACCGTTTTCGATAAGAGAACAAGTTTTTACTAAGTCTGTATTCAAAATTATATATTCATTATATTTTGTAATAGTTTAGCTTTTTAAATCTTCACTTTGATACCATTGTGTATTTATTTTTCGAAATCTTGATGTTTACAGCATTTTAGTTCTTATTGACCATGAAATAAAGTAGGTAAACGTGACTCTTGTTAGTGTAATTGAATTCATCTCCTTTTTTATAAATAGGATTCTAAGTCTAATTTTTGACTAGCCAATTCTAAATAAATTTGGCAATATGATTTAAAGATATGTTTTACAAAAAAATTTAAACAAGAACAATTAAAATTGTTTTATAATTACAGGTAGCCCATGTTGCTGAGTCAATAAAGCTTCCAATGCCACAAGTTGAAAAGAAATTATCACAAATGATCCTCGACAAGAAATTTAGTGGAATTCTGGATCAAGGAGAAGGTGTGCTGATCGTGTTTGAAGAAACGCCCGTCGACAAGACCTACGAACGAGTGCTAGAAACAATTCAAAGTATGGGAAAAGTGGTCGACACTCTGTATCAGAAGGCCAAAAAGCTCTCGTAGTTTAGTTTTCCAATTGTAAATGATTTTTTTTATAATTAACTAACGTTGATATACCGGTTAAGAAATAGTTCATAAAATTTGAGTACACTGAAATTAGTTATTTATTTTAAAACAATTTCGCGTTTGGTTTTTGCCATAAATTCAATTTGGATCAATTAATACATTTGGAACGTAATAATCAAGGACTTTGGGCTTTCAATAGCTATCAATCATTAATTGGTTTGTAAATCGATCATCAACCGTACACTTCTGAACTTAGTTTACACCCTTCCAAATGACTCGTATATTTTCGAACTGGAATGTTATTTTGTAACAATAAATAAACAAATTACCAGAAATAATGCATTTTCTTTTCTTTATTTCTCTCTGAAGAAGCCAGTTTTAATTGTTTAATACAGTGTCGGATTAAGGTCTAGAGTCTAGACCCTAGGTAATCGAAATCGAAATTACTTTTTCAAACTATCCATCAGTCATATTTCCAGATCTATTCAATAAATTTTGATGAAATTTGCATCATACATTCTTTACAATATTATCTAGGATGTAACATAGGATGAGACACCTCAACTTAAGATGAAAGGTTTGAACTAATAATAATAATAATAATCTATTTCTAATAACAAAGTTGAAAGGTTAATTAAAATCTTTAAACGTACAATTAATATCTACTTAAAATATATAAAAATGCAGAGATCAAAAGAGTCATAAAATAAATATATAAATAATAATAATAATAAATATATAATAAAAATAACATTATAATATTTTAATTTGATTTAATTCAACCTACTTTACGATTTATTTTATTTTAACCAGGAATAAAGTTTCATTTAAATTATTTAATACAACTTGTTGTTAGTCAAGATTTACTTAATTTCTTTTATTATTAAACGGTTAAGATAAGAGTCAAAAAATGAAAAGTAAAAGACAAATTAAGTTACTACTAAAGGCCACAACATGTCCTTCTGTAAAACATTAAAGCTTCCAACTCAATGCCATAGAAGGATGCGGACTTTTAAAGTGTATTTTCACACTCATAAAGCCATTCATTGAATGATACATCAAAACCTAAATATAGGGTACTTCCCGCTGACCTAGAATCTTGAAATTTACTGCGAAGGAAGTCTTATAGTACAAGTAGAGAAAAAAATTGAAAATCATTAATTTTTAATTCTACGTGAAATTTTATTTTTATATACATAGGAAAAAAATCTGGAGTCCACCAAAGAAGAGTAAGTAAACAGCCTTTCATTTCATCATACCAGAAATGAGACGTCGTTAAATATATTACATATGTTAGACTATCTTTTCTAATTTTGAAAATTAACAATTCAAACATTTGATGATCGCTTTGCAGTCCACTTAAAAAAACCAGTAAAAAGATACTTAGGCTGTGTAGGAAATGATGCAGCTAACTCCATTTAATTACAAATAATATAAGCGGGACAAAAAAGGTATAGTATATTTTGGTGTCTGGTTTATCCCCACTTCTTTTAACATTCAAGCTATATATTTATAGACAGTATATTTGATGATTTGTTTTTAATATAGGCATCGAACAAAGTATATTCAACATTACTCGAACAGAATTTTAGATTCTATTCTAGAACTTTTCTTTCTCTTTTCAGTTATTTGTGTTATCTTTTTTTTAAAATAATTTACTTTTTTTTTAGTATTTAGTTTATTTAGTTAATTAAAAAATAGTGTAGCGTAAATGTTATAAACAATTATAGTTTTGTACACCGAAATAAAGGTATCCACAAAAATTCAGCTATTTGAAAACCTATGTGAATAATAGCTTTAAATTAAGCCATGTTGCTAGCTTTAATCAGTAATTTTTAACGATTTTGCATGAATGGTGAAAACATGGTCTTCTGTACTAACTTTTTAGGGGTCTGTAGCAAAATAAGGAATCCTTACATTTTTGCCATGTCCATGTATGTCACAGTATTTTATTCAGAGATTATTAGGACTATAACGCTGAAATTTGGTACACATATAGATAATAGTACTCGCTTGAAAGATATCTACATATATATTAAGATTTTGAGAGAAAAAAATTTAGGGTTACCTTGCTCTACATAAAGAGTGGGGATGAAAAAAAATTGTTTATTTACCCCATCGAGTTGGGTATCGTTGGAAAGGCAATTTTAAACTATTATGAAGTGTCTTAAATCGTTTTTGAAAATTATGCCCTGTTTTTGAAATATTCGACTCCGAATTGGCGATTTTCGATTAAGTTTATGTTGATCAAGATATCACCCTAAAGAAATATTTTACGCGATATGGTCAACCAAGCTATGCTTATTTGGACTCAAACAACAATTGTATGATATATTCGGTTTGTGGAAAAAGTTAAATTCACGGATTACTTCGAATGGATTTGATTCTTGTATAATAGCTTAAGTATATTCAAGCTTTTATTTAAGTTAGTGTTACTAGTACCAGTACCTAGAACAATTCGATATTTTTTAATGATATTTCACAAATGGTAATAGTACAGCCTTTTACATTTTTTACTCCGCTTTTTAATAAAAACAAAAGAAAATTGAGTAGGTACTTTTATTTTTCGAATTCGTCGATAGTCGTCGGAATCTGCGGTAAAAATTTTACAGAAATTATCTCTATTTGTTCGGGCGCAAGTTTGGTGTTGACTTGTAAAGTTAATAATTTTCCCTTTTGGTAACTTCGGAATAAATTATTAAAATAGAATTTATGAAATTTGGGATTGTTCCAAACTCGAAAATTTCCTGTCTACACACCTATTCAATATTCACCCTTTGGCAGATTTCATCGTTATTAATTTATTTGGTTTTGTGTTTTTGTATTACGTGGGCTTTACATCGAATAGGCATCGACAGCATTTCCTTGAATTCGACATGCTCAGGTAAAATAATTCAAGGATTGAAAAAGTATAAACCGAGGTCAGCTAATAGCCGGCCACACACGGGACGGTTTTTGGCGTACAAGCACGCGTACAAACAAAAGATTGATCGTGTGTGGGCAACTTGGCGTACAAACTTAAAACCGTCCCAAAACCGTCCCAAATATTTCTCGCCTTTGATTTTTCCGTGGTTTTATTTTTTTATCATCTGTTAAGATGAATTGCTCCGACATTAGATTGTGGAGTCGCGATATCGTTCTTTAAATTTGTTATATCGCTTCAGGAATGAAAACCATCACCGTTTGTGGGCAAAATGGCGTACAAACAAAGTTTGTCATAAAGATTGTCACAAGTTTGTACGCCAAAAACCATCCCGTGTGTGGCCGGCTAATAACTGCCTCAGCGTGATTCGAAGGTCTTTGACATACACCTGAGCAGCTCAAGTTTACTGAGTCACTAGGTCAAAAAATCGAGTAGCAAAGTGGTGACAAGTTCTGGTCTAGGGCAATTTGTAATACCACGGAGGCAAAGAGCCGATGGAAGGAGCAGGGGGTCGAAGGGTTTTCCATAAGGTTAGAGTGGGCCGCTCTAGTCCAGCCTAGCGGCGTCGACGGAGCGCCCTCCCAAAACGCCGGACTGCTAATGTCGGGCTTTCGAAGTTTCTGCTGACGGAACGGATTTAATGAAATTTTGCGCATGGCACGTTTTCGCATATTGGGGGAATTCTCTGGTTTTTTAGGGTTGGAAGCCGCTTGGTGTTGTAGTTACAAAATGCCAGAGCTTTGGTGAAGCTTTCGTGTGAAATTTTCATTTCATTATGAATCGATTGTGAGGTGGCGCTGTCAGTCTTTTATAGAAAAGGCGTCTATCGATTTCACTGCTATAAAAATTTTGGTTAAAGAGATATACATATAAATACCGACGCAGGTTTAACTGGAAATAAAGTTGTGAACAATTATTATCCGCGATATTTTCTGTTTTTTGGTGCTATTTTAATCGTGGAAAAAAAAAAATAAAGTTTGGAGATTGTGTCTTGTGCGTGTTCCGTAACGTCCGAAGGTGTTCAGCCATCGAATTTTCTCTGGCACTAGTGGTTGTGTGTAGTTTCGCACAGGAAAAAGTCGATGGTTATAAAAATATATTATTTATTTAATTCCCGTGAAACTGTGATAAGGACATACTTCCTAAACAAAAATTTTAATTTTGGGGTCAAAAACAGTAAGTATGGATGGAAGTGTTACGTATTCATTTTGGCCAGGGTTAAGGAGCAAAATACTTTTCTGATAAAGCTTTTTATTCGTCTGACTACATATAATACATATACTATGAATGATAATTTCTTCGAGGTCGCGTTCATTGTACCAAAATTACACTGAGCATTACGACGTATTTATGTTTTCCCACCCCATCATCACTGGTTATTAATTTCCCAGAAGGAACACGATGAAAAGTGCCTTTAAATGGTCGGGGAAGTTTTGTATTCACACTAAAAATCCGGAAACAAAACTTCCTTTAAAGTGGTTGCTTCCATTCATAGCCTTCGTCCGCTCGGTCGGACTTATAAACAAGCAGCCTGCATCTCGGAGGATGATATTGATTTAGTTGTTATAATCTGAGCTGTTTTGCTCCTGACATTAAGTCATAAATCCGGAAAACTATTATGAAACTATGTAGTTTTCCCTCATTTCTGAAGAGCGACAATAAAAAAAAAAAATGCTTTTCGTAGAGTGATAGTTTAGAAGTTATCGGAAAAACCGAAAATAGCTAAATATTCATTTCACTGGAAAAGTTTTCATTGATTTAGCAACTCGGCATATGAGATTCAATGTCTCGATGGCCTTTGAAACCTTGTGAGATAAAATTGTGAGTAGCAAGTTGATTTTCATGGACCTTTAGGTAAGATGTCTCATGATTGCAAATGCGGTAATAAAACCGGAAGGTTCTGTTTTGTTGTATTTTCTGTAGGAGCTTTTTAGACTGACTTTATCTTTTCATCTTCAAAGTGACTATAAATTACGCTCTCTCATGTATATTTAATAAACTCTTTATTCAGCTCTTTCATATTTAATTAATTTTATTATTTCGTTAGGTGTATACATTTACTTTAATATTTAAAAGTAATATGACTACAGTTTTTAAGACGTTTTTCTACTTAAGCGGTGTTAATGCAAACTCGTATTTTTTTATTGTCATTTCACTTTTTAGGGTTTAAAATTTTGTATACTTTATATTAAGTTTATAATTAGTACTAGAGTTTAAAACACCTTATGCGAAAATTAGATAATCACAGTTAAAATTTTGAACATGAGTTGTACTTTTTACGACCTATACAAGGTTTTGTTCCTAATCTTCTTAAAAGAGAGACATTTTGGCCTCGGACTTGATTGAATAAATTTGAAGAAATCCTCAAGTTAGGGCAAAAATAGCAGTGAGGATAAAGAAATATGCAGGTGACTTTGTACCAAAAGTGGTCATTCCCTTTGTGTTAGATCACATCGTTTCAATGGTATCTTTTATCCTATTTCCACTTAACTTTTTAAGGCTGGTATTAATTTACTATTCCTTCTTATGAATCTGTGGATTATATTTTCCTTAAATTTTTCAATAGTAGTTTTTAATTGTTTAGCTTATATTATATAATTTTTCTTTATAATATAGAAATTATGGTGAAATAGGAAATCCTTTCGAACTTGACTGAAAATCGTTATGGTTCTCAGCCTTAAGGAAGTAATTGAAAGGTGATATAAATTGTTGTGAGCAACTCTAAAATGTATGGCAAAAAAATAAAAATATTAAAATTAAAAACTGTCGGAGGCATACTGTTCAAAGACATTTCTGTTTAATAGCTTTTATTAATTTTTTTGGCATGAATTTAAAAGTGCTTACAAAAATTCCTATCACTCGAGATGAAGAATTTGACTCACACTTCACAATTTTAGTTGCGTGATCGGGGTCTCGGTCGTGTTGAAAAATGAAATATGCATTATAGAACCCCATAGTTATGAATTAAATTTGGCACCTTACAATGCCAGGGTTGAAGACACTTTAACAAGTAACTGAAAAGTAATGTTTACTCTCATAATGAAAACTGTGTTGTTGGTCTAGGATACCAAATTTTCTGTCCTACTTTCAGAAATACATATGTATGTGTGGGGTATTTTAAAATTTACTTGTTTATAATCCATTATGTTTTAAAGTTTTTTGGTATATTATTAAAGTCTTTAGTATGGGGTATCGGTAAGCTATTGGTTTCGATTCTTGAATGCGACAATAAAATTAAAAATAGGTCAATATATTTTCCATCCTATTATTTTATACCAAGGAGATTTGCCGTCACTGCCACTGGTCAGATGTAATGGATTATATCAGTGAAAATTACTCATGTCTGTCTTATGTGAGCGAAGTCATTGCTATAGAAGTTTAGAACATGTTATGTGCGACTAACAATAACTATTAGGGCAGCCAAGGACGTCTGGAGGGACGTCTTATTCATGTCAGGAAATCAGTTTAAGATGTTGACTTCAGATATCACTCACTATTTTTATATAAAAGGCGCAGTAGAAGAAAAATGTTCGAATCATTTTTCTTACTCTTTATAAACTGCGTCAATTTCTTAAAGCGCGGGAAAAGAAATACAAATTGTATTTTAAACCAGCATTGTTCTTTCGTAATTTTACTATCGACTTTTGGAATCTAAGAGGAGGATTAAAATATTGCAATTCAAACTCGATTTTTTCAATATAAAATGATCAATGAGCGGAATCTATTTTTTTATTTAACGGTCACTTATAAAATCTTCGTTACCACGAGATGGCAGTGTTTGGTGGATTATTTTTTTAATATTTGAATGAGAAACTCTTCTTTATTTATGTAGATTCAAATTCTCAGAGAAAATAATAGGTGCGAAACTTTAAGTTTGAACATTTCGCACGAATTATTGTTAGTCCCTTGAAAAGTTACATTGACCTTGCAATTTGGGTAGGACAAGATTTTTTTTTTCATGTGTAAGTATAAAAGTCCGTATTTTGGGGTTGAAAGTCCCCCACTTAATCGATATCATGAGGTTTCTTGAACCGTTTTTCAAAATTATGCCAAATTTTATAAATATGCGATTTCAATTTCGATTAAGTTTGTGGGACCAAGATATCACCCTGAATGCAATTTCGGAAAAATCTGAAAATAGTACGGGGTATAATTATGGAAATTTATAACGCATTGTAAATGAAAGCTGAAACAGTAGAAACAATAATAATGTAAAGAAGTTTATAAAAATTAAATTGTAATTTTCTTGAACCAAATTTTTTTTATACACATCAATTCAGAATCAGAAATCCATACAAGTTTAAAAGTTTTTGTATTAAAAAAGAAAAGGAAAAAATGTAAGGTACTCGGTTATACATATTTCAAATTTGAGTCATTGCGTACTTTATGGAAATAGTGAAAGGTTCAATGTTTTATTTGAACTTTTTTATCATTTCTAACCACGATTGCAAAATTTTAAAAATAAATTCAAAAGTGCCTAATCACTTGTTCTGTGACACAAACGAATATAAAAAATGTTAATCAGTGTAATTTAGCCTTAAAACGAGAAAAATGGATTTATTAATAACATCTTAATATCCTTAGATAAATTTCAAAGTGTCTGAGCATTGTTTTAATTATGCTTTCAAGCAGTTGAACGCTCATTGTTTTTTCTACCTTTTGTTTGTAACATAAGTACCTACTATTTATGTATTTTTGTCCGTATCTTAAAGATAAGTTGCCCTTTTGTCGTCAGTTGGTATCTTGTTAAATGATTTCATTATATTGTACTTGTTTATTTATGGCTGATTATTTTTATCTTCCAGAAAAAATGTGCCATTAAGAAATAATCCTCCGTGAAAACTTCTACTTTTACGGATTTAATTTCGTAACGAAAAGGATCTAAAAATGGAGCAAATTGGGGGTGATTATGGTGGTGGATATACCGAATATGGGGAGACTCAAGGGGGAGCAGTACCACCGCCGTACACCGCCCGACCTCGGGTTGACCCAGAAGCAGAAGGAGAAGTCGATCCAAATTTGTAAATTATAATATTGTTGTTTTAAGGGGACTTAGCACCTTCAAATTTTCAAAAAATTGTTTTTTTCAAAGGTTAATTTTAAATTGCATAAAAAGACATATCTTAATGAAACTATACTTAATTGTTTTCAAACTACACGAAAACATTTTTTAAATATTTTTTGTGGCCCACTGTCGTCTGCTACAAATTTATTAAAAAAACATCAAAAAACCACGGCGTGCATGATAACTGCCCTCAGAAAAGTAAAAAAAAAAAAACAAAAAACGGGGTTTTAATCAGCATCAAAGCGGCCTTGGAATGAACTAAAAGAAAAAAATTTGGTTGGAAAATAACAAAATGGCGGCGGTTTTTCGAAAATCGATTTGTTTTTTCCCCGAAAATCGGTTATAACTCAAAAAATTTAATGCCGATTTTTTTATCCGTAGTTCATTCTGAGCAGTAAAATGTGTAGATTAACGTGTTAACATTTCAGAACGATTGGATAAATACTTTTTTCTTAATCATGCACGCCAACTTTAAACACATTGTTTCGAGAAAATTGCGTTTTAAGTTAAAATTCAATATTTTTTTGTAAATAAACCTTACCGAAATGTAATCTGCGATGCCTGGACCATACAATATACCTAACTTTTTATGTTTTTAAAGGTTCATTCTAACAAATTCTATCAAAAAACAAAGATGGATTTTTTGAAAATTTGAAGGTGCTAAATTCCCTTAAAGTGTTTGAAACGTCTAAATTTTATTTTATTTAGATATCCCCAGCCTAAGGAAGCCACGCATAAGATACGTGGAAGGTCGGATATCATCGAAATGCTCTGCGGATCTGTGGACCAAGAGCTATTAATTGTGAAGAGCTTCTACTTTTTCTTCTATTCAGCTTTTGGCTCATTATTTCCTCTTATGGGAGTTTACTTCAAGCAAATGGGCATGAATCCATTACAATGCGGAATTTTGATTGGCATGAGACCTTTTGTGGAATTTTTGTCGGCCCCCTTTTGGGGCTCTTATGCTGATAGGTAAAAGGTTTCCTCCTAAAAAGCAATTGAGATCTTAAAGGTGGGGCAAAAGTAATGTAATAATGTGAATTAGCTGCCATTTTGTTAGAAATGAAAACAATTTAGCTCTATTTAAACGGAAAGTTTTATTTGAAGGTAAAGTTGATGACATTAAGGGGTTAGGCCAAACTAGAAGTCGAAAATATATTGGATTTTTTTCCAGAAAAATGAAAAATTTACCTAAAAAAATCATCACATAATTGTTAATAACAAATGAACTATGCAATATAAAAAAAAATCCTACGTACTTCTCTAGACAATGCATTTTTCGAGATATATTCAATATTTCAAGTAAATCGGTTGAAAATTGCCTGAGTTATGTTTCCGGCCAACTTACAAAATGCATTTTTGAGATAAACGGGCTTAAAGTTTCAAGTTATAGGCGGCCTTGTGCTATATACTTTAAAAAACAAGTACTTAGAGATATTTCCGGGCCATAATATTTTGGGACATCATTCTTGAGGTCTTAAGGGACAAGTTAAAAAAAAAAAACGATTTTTCGAAAATTCTAGAGTGGCCTAATCCCTTAAGTTGAAAAAATGATATCGATCAAATAACCACCTCCGTCCCTGAGTTGATCAACATTTGTGCTCATTTTATGGCATTTTGAATTGCTACTCGCAAAACATCTGGCACCAAATTGGTGATTTCTTCTTCAATATTGGCTTTCAAGACTTGCAAGGTTTGTGGATTGTTGTGGTAAACGCAAGATTTCAAAAAGCTCCAATGGAAGAATTTTGGCGCCGACAGATATGGCAATATGGCCAATTTGAACGAAATTTACGTTTTGTTAAAACAACAGGCCGAAAATTGTTCAAATAAGCAGTAAAAATAATTCCGCATTCTTCAGATGTGTCTCCATTCCTTGTTGTCAACTATGTATGTTATTATCTATCCGTCTACAAGATAAATATTAAAATCCAGTGACATTTGACGCCATTTGCAAAAATTATGGCACATTCACATTATGGCATCACTTTCGGCCCACCTTTTATTATGGAATAATACCTCCTTTTGTTATTTTTTTTTATATTACAGATGTCGACAGGGTAAGAAATTGCTTCTGGCGTCTTTAGCTTCGTGGATCATTTTTACACTGCCACTGGGGTTCATCCAGCCAGAAGCAACAAGATGCATAGTGAAACAAAATGCCACGGACTATGTGCTAACTATGCCACAGGTGGCTCCACGTGTCCAAAAAAGGGACGTTAGTCATATGATTGACTTAGAAAGGCAAAATCAAGAATTAGACTATAATTTCACTCAGCTGAATAGATATCGGCGAAATATTCCAATAATTGAAGCTGGTGTATCTCCAATTAATGTTAAATATGCCTCTAATTACGATGAACAGCAGCATAAAGATTTTGTTAGCCCACTCTTCTCGTCAATAGTATACAGGACGCCGGTATTTTTCATAATTGTTTAATACCGAAAAATTTTGTATTATCTATTGTCTTTTTAGGATATTCAAAAGGCTTTCTTCTTGCTGCTGTTGCTTGTAATTATTGGAGAATTTTTCAGTGCTCCAGCTATAACTTTAGCCGATTCGGCTGTGATAACACTTTTGGGAGAAGATGCAGATAAATATGGTCACCAAAGAATGTTTGGATCTTTGGGATGGGGATTGGCTATGTTTTGTGTTGGTATTGAATTAGATCATTCTACGTCTTTTCCCAACCATCCTTGTGGTCCAGAGAGACAGGAAAAAAATTATAGTGTTTGTTTTGCAACATTTTCTGTATTAATGGCTGCTGCTGTTATAACAGCAACCCAGATAACATTTAAATATGATTTTGAAGAAACTGAAGAGCAAACTGGTGAAAAAACAGAAAATAAGCCAAGTATGGAAGATGAAATGCAAAATCAATTGGCAGCACAACTTCAATTGCCCTCGTTGGCAGTGGGGCCAGGTACTGGTGGCGGAGGGGTTGCAACTGGTCAAACTGATCAACCAGCTTTGGGAGCCCAAACGAAAATGTTTGCGCAAACAACGCGACAAATGCCGGAATGGTTTACAGTCCTGAAACATTTTAAAGATATTAAATGCGCTGCATTCCTTTTCGTCGCATGGTTCATGGGATTTGGAATTGGTCTCATCTTTACTTTCCTTTTTTGGCATCTTCAAGACTACGACGGTTCACCAACATTGTTCGGTGTTGCATCTGTAATTAATCACATCTCCGAAATTTTTGCATATTTCTTCAGTTTTCGCATAATCACCCAAATTGGACATGTGAAGGTGCTTTGTCTCGGACTAATTGGAAATGTATTACGATTCCTTTATATTTCGTGGTTAACAAATCCTTGGTGGGTTCTACCATTTGAATTTATGCAAGGAATAACCCACGCTGCCGTTTGGGCCGCTTGCTGCTCTTACATTGCTCATAATACGCCCCAGCAGCTCCGTTCTTCGGCGCAGGGAGTTCTTCAGGGCATCCACCACGGTTTGGGTCGTGGCTGTGGAGCTGTTATTGGAGGGGTTTTTGTAACATATTTCGGAACCACGGCGACATTCCGCGGTTATGGCATTGTTTGCTTGGTGGTTCTAGCTGGATTCGTTTTTATTAATTTCTATCGAAAGGAACAAGGATTTGTTTCCGAAATCCCAACGACTGAAGATCCACATCAGGTGAGCAAAGGGTTACATAGCTAACTATCTGTGTGTGTAGTTATTTGTATTGTATGTATGTTCTCGTCCCATTTTCTACACATTAGGAATTGATACACATACACTAACACGTTTATTCATTCGATTCCATTATTTTCTATTGAATTGAAGTCTGAGCTACATATTTGCAGGCCAATCTAATACCATACCATAGTCCTTATAATACGTGATTGGAAATCATTCATTGATACCAGTTTTGAAAAATAAATCTTAAACTTACCCCTCTAGCTTTATGATAAGGAGCGTTATCCTGTTAAAAAAAATGTTCGTTTTCGGAAAATATATATCCTGGATACATATAGGTCTTCTATAACTCAAACCACTCATCTTGTTGCTTACAAACATCAATCTTTCTAATCCACGGCTTCTAAAGCAGCCTACTTTCGGTGTTTCGGAGTTTGATTGCCGAGGATAGTTTTGGGAAAAAAGAAAATATCGGTCAATGAAATATTCTGCACAAGGGAAATTGTTTTTTCTTAAAATAAAAAGTAGAAAGAAAACTTCTTTTCAGATTATTTATCTTAGTTTTTATACAAATTATATTAACGATACTTTTAATATTATAATATTTCGAACACATAAAAGGTTTAATGGTTTGTATGTGAGTCTGGATTTTTTGAGACAGTTTTTTCCCGATTTATAATATATTAGTTGGATTCAACTTTCTCTTGTTTATAAAAAACTACAAAATTTAATTTTTATAATTTATTTATAACAATTTCAGGTAGCTGAAGAGACTTCGCATCTTGCGCCACATGGCGTACCAAGCAATCCAATACCGCGGGCCCTATCAAGTAGTCGATTAAATGACTTAAATAATCAAAACGGACAAGGAAACAGCTATGGAACGTACCAAACAACTGGAGGAAATCTTGATATACCCGGTGGTGCACCCAGAAATCCATTTGCCCAGTAAATATCCGTCTAAAAAATAAATTAACAAATATTTTGGCTTTAGGCTTCCTAAAGACAATTTATGGTAGTCCAAGAAAATGAAGATTTAAAAGCCCACAACTCTCATGCCCTATAGTTTATAGCTTGAAGCAACAAGATAGAAAAATATTATAGTAATTGTATATTAGATTATTACTTCTGACGGATTTTACACTACCAGGCTAAAACTTGAGATTGGGTTCTTAAGTCTTCAAAAGCCCATAGAGCAAAGGTTTTATAGTTAATTTATTTTTAATTCTGAAATACAACAAGCTTTAAGTGTTGTTGATGGTTAAACCTTGCTCATCGAATGCTGAGAGTGGCTACTTCACCCGACTGAAAAATAAGAAATTTTTATTTAAGGGGATTACGATTATACTGGATGCGTGTAAGTAAATGGTTCTACATGGAATTAGCAATATTAATTACGTGACCCCAATGTATAAGTAAACCTAAGAAATAAATATCTAAGTGCATGATAAACGAAAGACAAATGTTTAAGTTTGCATATGGGAGCAAAAAGATAGTATAAAGAAGACTCTCTGAAAGAAAGTCAAGTCTGTTCTTAATACTAAAACTGATTAAAGTGTTTCCAACACAACTTTTTTTCTGGCGGATGATATAAAGGCAATTAAATTAAGCAATAACATACATTTGCGAATTTGAATAATTTCTTAGAAATATGCAGCGATTTCTCTCAGGTACTATATCTTTCGATTATTATTAAAAAGAGACTGGCGAACTACCATAGTGCGTTGGTGTACTCAAATAAACAAATATGTACTCCAAATAAGTTCCAAAAATGTAAGGAATCAAGATTTCAGAAATATTTTGTCTGATCAAGTACATTATATTATACTGCATATTATTCAAAGAACTCTAACAGTTTCAAGCAGCTATTCATTAATTTAATTTAAAATCCAAAACGAACTAAAAATTATCTTTATAGCAAAGAGAATCTTCTTCAACTTTGCTTTAAATCAATGTTTCAATGTTATTGCAATACTTCTCACTTTTATAATTGCAAAATAATTTTGGTATATGGTCCGTCCTTGTCTATTCTGTTAAAAGAAAAAAAAGGAATATATTCTAAAATAAAATAACAATTAATTATAAATGCTGATTGCTTCTATTAATGTTTTTATTATTTAATTATGAGTTTTGTGATCATTTATCCTTATTGCAAAAGAACTACATAATTTTTTACACTAGTCTATTATCGTTAAAAATGTCAAGTGGTTTTCTATTTCTGTGTTTTAAAAGGTCGGAATGTAATGGAAACAGATATGAGTTCTAGCTTTATTTTTTTCAACTTTCCTAACTTATGTGAGCGATGTATTCTTACCTAAAAGTTAATACATTTTCTTTATAGATCAATTTATTTTTATTTATTTTGCCGTTTTCATGTACGATACTAGCCGAACGCTAGTAGCCGTCATAACTAAATTTACCATAAAATAAAGTCGTAGCAACATTCTGTTTGATTTAATGGAGACACTTTCAGTAAAAGAGTCAGAAAACTGAATTTCAGAAACTTGATTTTTTTTTGTCACTATTGCTTACTTTCTACAAAACGGTATTGAAAGTGTTTTGTTAATATTAATTGGATTGTTTCTTCTACTTAACTTTAAAAACTACTTTTCAAAATCTAGTTCCTTCCGACCAAAGAAGTCTAATTTGCATAAAAAACACAATCTTTATAAACGGGAGACCGACATGACTGATCCGATAAAGTTTTTGCAACAGCGGGGACTGCCTCGCTTCGTTAAATCGTGAAGATTAAACAATCACATGTTCTTTAAATTGTAAGACAATCTGGGTTATAAAATATTTCAATTTTATTTTAAAATTAGACCACCGCCTTATAAAAGAAAAAATGTGAAACGAAATCACAGCACAGTGTACACTGTACAGTATAGTGTGGGTATGTTTTCAGTATTTTATGACAAAAACTATATAAAACCAATGCTCTTACAAATATATGAGTTATACGAAAATCCGCACAAATTAGGATGAGACATGACTTTTGGAAAAGAAGTATTATATTACAAAATGAAAATTAATTTTCAACTGTTTTTAGTAAAATCACATTTCGCAAAACTGATGTTTCGCAAATATTGGAAAAAAAACTAGTGCATATAATATATTGAATATTATTGAAGTGCCATAATGTAATTGAATTAAGCAAAACGTGTAAATTCAACGCATGAGCCAACTAACACTTATTTGTGATAAACAGTTGATAAATACAGTAACAAAAAAGTAATCCAATATGCTTACTATCGATTTCATATCATTTTAAAGTAAAAGTAATGAAATGAGAAAATATTTAATACATATATTTATAGAGAGACGGATTAAATATACTATATATACAATATTAATATTATTGTTCCAAGTAATAGATATTTTTTTTAAGGTTTAAGAAATTACCTACGAGCATTATTAGCATGCTTATTTGCTTATAACATCTGCGATGAGAGTTTGTAGTACGAATATCCCTCCCTCTTGGACTATTTTAAGGGATCGATGTCATTCTTATTATTTAATTTTATTACAAGTGCAATGTAACATTGGTCTGAAATGAAAGAAAAACTGGGTATTTTATGAAGACTAAAGAATGTGTTAATTTGTGGGTATTCATTCAAAAAGCAGAGCTATTCGTACATAGCAGCAATACCGAAAAATAATAAAAAATACTTTTATGGATATTAAGTAGATTAATTATATTTATATACCTAACACCGAGAGTAATAAGAAACATTGCAGATTACATAAATTTAAGTAAAATAGAAAGAAAAAATAAAGAAAAAAAATTATTAGTTGTATTAAAATAAAATACTTGAAATTGAAGGACAGACTTGATTTCACCTCACAATGAACTAAGGATTTAGTTTAAGGACATGTTGTATTACATTGTAATTACGTAATTATAATTAAAGATAATATACAAAATATTAAGAAAAACCAAGCCATTAATATTGATATACTTAAATTGTTGTTTATATGTATTGTACAGCACCCTATTATATACTTAAATGAAACAAATGCACTCTATAATATGTTATCCTGGCTCTTTTATTATTTTATCCAAAATAAACCCAAAAATTCAATAACTCTGATATTTACATATGTAGGAGGCCATCAGTACAAAAGAAATCCCACTGAATCAAAAAAAAAAAAAATACTCTGTATTAAAAGACCAATAACTATATCCTGATTAAATCGTCAATGGGATATTCATAATCGCAATATTTGTTGAACTTTTCTTTAGGTCCCACGATTTCATTAATCTGCGATGAATTAAAATAAAATAAATAATAACAATAAAAACAAACAATTAAAATTAATGACTTTTGGATTTATATTCCTTCACTTGTGGCAAGAAACCTTCCTACGCGTTAAATTTCAAGATTGTAGGTCAATGGGAAGTAAGTACTCTCTAGTCTAGGACCTACATACTTTTAATGTGAAAATACAATTTGAAAGGTCGTATTGTTTTTTTTTTCATTAAACTAGAAATTTACATTTGTTACAACAATATGAGGCTGACTTTAGTACTCGAATTAATTTAAACTTGTTACTTCAAATCATTTCTGAGAAAAAGGGCCTCCTATAAAAATGCATTTAAATTTCGAGTTCGATACGTTCAAGTTACGCAAGTGTTCTGAAGTTTAATTTGAAAATATTTGGAATTATGTATTATAAATTGTACAGTAGATTTGTTGATACTATTAACACCGATTAGAGTAAATAAAAATAATAAATTGTTGCCCTTCTAGACCAGGTTGAGTTGTTCGTGTGAGCTTTTGAGGAAGAAGGTTTGCTTTCTATTTATTTTCTATGCGTAACACGGTGCATAAATATAAAACATTTATTCTTCAGAAAAATTTAATATATTTTACTTTTTTTTAAATTTATTTACGTATTATCAAAATAACACGCTTTTATTGCGGAAACCGACACCGGTCGACGGAAACAACCTTTCTAATGTTGGTTAGTGCCTGTAAATTGAATTCAGATGCCCCGACACGAAGCATATTCATATCTACGACCTTAAAAAAGGCTTTCCTCTAATTATAATAATAATAATTATATTACAGGTATATTGCCAAAAATATAGGTACATCCTAAAGAAAATTTCAGAAAATTCAGCAGAAACATTTGCTAAAACCTTGCAGCTTTAAAGCCGGGCCAGAATGTGCAGTGTGTAGTACGTAGCTGTAGTTGCAGCTGTAGCTGTAGCGCAAGGGTTGTCTTGGTCTTCAGAATCGTCTATCGTGTAGTTTATTTCGATTGCGATATTCAAGGGAAAAGTTATAAATTAATACTTTTCCGAAAAGATATTTTAGGTAACCAATTTCACCAGGAAAGGGATATCTCGAAGAATATGAAATGTTTATTTGAATCATTTCTTTGTGTTTCAGGTAAACTTTGCAAACAACTTCCCAATCTACAATAGAAAGAGACGCAAAGGTAATATTTTGTAAACTACATTTACGAGTTTTTTTTAAAGAGATAAATAATTTGGAGACATCATATTCCGCAGATTAGACCAACAGATCACATTCCAAATTATAAATTGTTAAACTTTATAATTTAAATTTTAAAGAAAATTACATTGTGATGCTCTAAAAATTGTATAAGTAACTAATAATGCAGTTTATACGAGAAATCAAAAAGACAAATAGTCCTTTATTCGTACATGAACGATAATTAAATTCCTCTTTTTACCCGACTGATACCGTGTGGCTTGTAGTTGTAGCGGAAAGTAGAAAATAATTCCTACTTTCAGCTACAGCTACAACTACCAGCTACATGCTACAGCTACACCTTCTGGTCCGGCATTTAATATAAACAGGCAGCCCCAATTAGCATTTTAACAATTTTCATCGAAATTCATGTGCAGCATTTTAAAGCTTCGCTGTATGAGCAACAGAAAATCTGCTCGGATTTTCATTTCTAGAATCGGATCCATCAACAAAATTAAAGTTGAGTTTCCAGCTCCTAAGATTCATTTTCACTGAATCATTTTCTTATTTTTATTTCAATATAAAGGAATAAAGTGAAATGAAATGCAATTCGTTGATTTTGCTCACTCAGGTAGAGGAGGTCGAGCGAATCCAGCGGTGTAAATGTTCTTTTGCAGATCGGCAACGAAGCAAAACCGATTCCCATGGGCAAGACGCCGGCAGGGGCTGGAATTTATTATCTGAGGCTGCGTTTTTCGAATGAAAAGAATAAATGCAGTAAGGGTTGCCAAAAATTTTTTAAGAAAGTACCTATTATCTGTGCTATAACATTTTTAGAAAACACAATTACCAGAAAAAGTACTCATTTTGTAAAACGAAGTAAAAATAAGAGACGAGACGATTTGAAATTGGTATGTATAATTGTATCTGTACCTTAGCGACAAAATCATCTTGCAATTAGCCTGCTAGTCTGTACAATAATATAGGCTAGATGTAGATTAGATTTTAGTGATTTATTTAACATTTTTGCATAACCTTATTCATTCTTGTATTTGCCTTAAATAAAATATTTTGTTCTTTTAAATACTATTTTTCCGTTGGGGAGAGCAGGGATAGAAGTTCTGATCTCAAGTAAATGAAAAATTATACTAGGTATTAATAAAAAGCAAAATATAATATGTAATTTGGATAATTAAAATTGATATATGTAGGTAACAAATTTTAAAACGGACTAAAATGTATAAAATAATTTCTTGTAGTCCCATACAGATTGTCCTGAAAATTTTTGGTGAATTTTTAATAGCTATTAAAATACTTGTAAGTTTTGTAACGGAAAACGTGGGCCGTATTTAATATTTGATTTGATATTTTTAAAATTTCACAGTCCGCCATCTTAAATTCGTAAATTCTGACAGTTGATTTGAAATAAGCGACCCCGAAAACCCCCAAGTTCCACTTTTGGTGCAAATCGCATTATCTTTAAAATTTGACAGTCCGCTATCTTGGATTCGTAAATTCTGACAGTAGATTTGAATTCACTGACCCCGCAAACCCTCAAAATCCAATTTTAGTGCAAATTGCATTAACTTTAAAATTTGACAGTCCGCCATGAATGAATTCGTAAATTTTGATAGTTGGTTTGAAATAAGCGTGTTCGAAAACCCCCAAGTACCAAATTTGGTGCGAATCGCATTAACTTTAAAATAAATAGGATATAAACGTTCCTTTTTTACAACAGCTTGGATGTCTTCTTGACAGATCAGTGCTCTTTCAAGTAGCATTTTCTTAAGTTGAAGAGCAATGATTCTTCTAAATAAGTCAAATTCGTCTTCGTCTTCTTGAAACATATACATATGTAGTATTAATTTTTCCGGAAATCTCGTGGGTACTGTACTGATTACCAGAACTTATATTTGCGTGGTTGAAATTCGAAGTTTGAAGTATAAACGAAGGGAAATTTTGTTCCGGAGAATTGAAATTTATGAAAAGTTGCCCATATCAAACAATTTTTATTTCGTGAAAATAAAATCAAATTGCCTGGATTTATTATAACCACTTTTGCGTCAAAAAATTAATCCAAAAATTTATCTGGTTCAAGATTTGAAATTTCGTTATATCATAACAATTTGATTTTAAAATCTTTATATACGTAAGGGCTATTTAACCTGATAGGAAAATGATAAAAATGCAACTTAAGAACCAAATGATGATGCAGTCACATGCACATTCGGTAACGCTGCTTGAGCTTGTACTAAGCTGGTGGTTAAAAAAAAGTAATGCTCGTAAAATACAAGTTAAAAGTTAGGTTGAGCCGATTATATTTTTGAATTTTTATAGCAGCTTTTTTGCCATTGCCAAAAATGAAATACGCAAAAAGGGATTTTTTTAAAATATACATATAGCTGTTGTATGAATCCATATTTTGCAATATAAATAAAATATCTGTGAAACGAACCTAAATCAAATAAATTGTATTGCCCTGAAGTCAAAAATACCAATTGCCTTTGCCTTCTTTAAAGTGTTTGAAGTCACACCTTCCGCATTAAATTTCAACCGGAAAAGTCAAACAAGCAAAGTGAAAGGTAAAATTCCAGGAGTCCTTTTATTTCTGCGCTGTACCGGATAACCTACATAATTCTAGCTGACTAAGGTGGGTACCGAAGTTTTTGCTGGAGGTCTCTGCTACCCTTTAACTTATTATCTTATATCGTGCAGAAAGCGCCACAGAGTTTTGCTACCTGTTCAATTATTTTCGTTTGGCAGGAGTGATTTATCTGAGATTGGATATGCTGGCATCGCTATCGCCATTGGCACAAAATCTCAACTTGTTTTCGGGTGTTTATAATTCCCACAGCAATAAATTAAATCCCACAGGAAAATTGTGGAGAAAATAGCAAAACACCAGGAATCAGGATCATCATTCTTCGACTCTGGGGAGACGACTATACGTGAACCGAGTGCTCCCCATTTTCGTGTAGGGGTGAAATTTCGTAAAATACTCGTTGAGCAGCAGGCACCAAAGCGGATACAAAGGAACAAATTACGTCGTTTGTTCCGGAATTTGTTCGTTTTGATGAAGCATGCACGTATTTGCGGGTGGCAATTAATTTCTAAATTTCGAGCGCAATTAGCAGGTGTAGGAGCAAATCCCATCCTCTGCTCATTCGTTGAATTTCATATCCATCCCCGGCACTCTCAATCCACCCCCGCGCTGCCTCAGTTCAGTGGGGCTTCGTTAAACAATGGCTCCACATATGGAAACTTTAAGCGCTTTCCTAATTCCCTAGTTAATTATAACCGAGGTCTTTCCAGTAGATGCAAACTCCTTCGCGAAAATGCTTGGCTGGAATAGTGCTGAATTAGACTCGACAGCATGTTGAATTTTAAAATATGATTAAATTAAGCCAGTAATTTGTACCCTACATAGTAGTTGAGGTTAACGTTCTCTACGTTGTGGTAGAGGAGCTATGGTAGTCGCTCTTTTTTCATAATACATCAATAAAATCTTGTTATATATTCCAAGGTAGGTACATGAGTGTTTGGATCTTATTTACTATAATGCCTCTGATTGTTTCAATGGACATAAAACCAAAACCAGAATTATTGAAGAAAATAACAAAAGGGAAAACGCGTTTTCATTAAGCCCGGTATACTGTTGAAAAGAAATTTCTTGGCCCATCCTATACCTACAAAACACATATAAAAAAACGCTCAAGAAAAGCTCAAAGAATTTTTTGTCGTCCCGGTTGTCAAAGTGGTTTTCTGTTCGTAAGGTATCAGCCAATGAAAACTTAGGGCGTGTGCCAATTCAGCTTTTCAAATTCTTTTCCTTTTTCGAACATTTCTCGGAATTGTACCTGTGCCAATTAGCGAAGTTTGCTTTTCATTTACTTTTCATTGAAATCTGAATCTTATATCTGTAAGCATTGAAGAGGACATGGAGTTCATGTATTTTATTTTCATAATTTTAAAATATTTAAAGGATATTTAAAAATTCAAACACAGTAGTCATCTTTACTTGCCGTTTAGTTTCCATTTCAAAAATTATACATGTCGAATGAAAAGTAAATTTCCAAGGCGGCTTTTCCTTAGACAAAAACCTTCGAAAATCAATTAGGAAGCTGAAAAGCAACCTCCCATACAAATTTGCTTTTGAAAAGCTGAATTGGCATATTGCGCTTAGTTCTAGTTTCACATTCAGATGCAAACTAAAGAAAATACTATATACAAGTCTCGCCTGCGTGAAAATATATGAATATAAAATCATTGTAAAATTGAGCCAAACAGCTTATAGTTATTTAGTACAAGCATTAAGAGCCTTCAGATTGTAGAAGAAAAACTGAATCTGAATTTGAATTTGCTTCGACGTTACATACTTTTACGAAATGGAAGGTGGAGAATACTTGAATCTCGATATTCTCGTAAATTTAACAAACACCAAATGACAAGTTGTGAAAATTCGTTGACTACTGTGAAGCTCTTATTTTACTTGAGCTGTTTCCTTGAGAGCAACATAGGCTTCTAGATACAGACGAGGGTAGTCTGAAAGTTTTGAGCCTCAACATGAAGTTGGTGGACGCTCAGTTCTTGTAGTACCAAAATAGTTTTGACGAGTGACGCCATCTTCATGTTGACTACCTTCGTTTATGAAATATGTATGTAGGTATACCTACTTTGTAATTTTTTATTACAATTCAAAAGTCGTAGCGTACCGAACCACTATAAAGGTTATCAAAATTCAATATTACCTTTAAACCTACTTTGGATAAATGGGCTGACTCTGATTGCTCTGATGCTTTGAAAGTCATGCTTAATTAATATTATTCAAATAATTAGTTATTTTCAATGTACTCCCATTGTATTGTATTGACGAGTATTTGTAACCACTCGAAGAATATTTCCTAAAAATGTCGGCTTTGTAAAAGTATATTACAAAATACTACCCTTCTTAGAGTCAATTTTTAAATCACCAGATAAATTTTATTCTTCGAATAAAATTCTCCCAATAATCAAATTGACTTTTATTTTGGCTCTTTTAACCGGCAGATATAGGCATAGGACTATTATTCGCCACTTAATTTTGACAAATAGAGTGTAAAATAATTTTTCTTCACGGCCAAGTTTATTTCTTATCCGAAGAATAAATTTATCTAACGATTGAAAAATTGGCCCTTAGCAAATTTAGGTCATATGTATATAACAGGTATTTGTAACCGAGACAATTCTGACAATTTTTTGAACGCCAGACTTGTACGAGTATACATTCATTTTTATAATTATTTTGAATTTAAAAAAAATTATAGGGTACTATTGCAACCGCGCCAATCCTGTCAGACTATGATTTTCTTATTTTACTAGTATTGAATCAAGTACTCATAAAATTATAGCCTTGCATGTGTACCTCACACATTTAGTCTAAGTGGCTATACCAGCTCTTAGGCTTAAATTCAGATCTTTGCTTTTCCTTAAAAGATTTGCTGTAATTAGATCGTTTTGTTCGTCAACTCCACATTTATTATAAACTATCAGTAAATTCTTGATTTTAATTCACTTGGTCCATTGTATTAAAAGTTATGAGTCTGACAAAAACAAAAGCGTTGCAAACTGCAACTTCTCTTCTCTACTTAAAAATTTAGCTATCTTATCTATCCATGTACAAAATGTGTCTTTTATATTATTTTCCCTTTTAAAATTATAATGAATCAGAAAGTGATATTTGTGTTTTTGTAAATTGGCACCGTACAATCTGGGATGCCATGGACTAATGCAATAGCCAATTTAGTTGGCAGCCTCCGTTCAGAAAATCCCTGTTTATATCTTAATTTACTTTTTGGCCAAAATTAGTAGGAAAGTAGGAATAAATGGAGTCATCTCTTAAAAGCAGCAGCAATTGTGTTCACCGCAGATATGCCGAGCATCCATAAATTCCGAATAAATGGCCTACGGTTGACCTCACTTTTTCGCACTTTATGCTGGGACCGGGTCCGCTTATGTTTGTATTTTTTTTTATTTCTTTTATTTTCGGAAACAGTTGCACTTAATGGACCATCAAAGTGCTAAATGTACCAGGGACAATGCATTTCCGCAAATTCTGCGCGGGCTTTTATCGAAAGCAATTTATGGCGATCGGATGTGTGAAATATAAAAGCGTCAGGACAAAATCATCTTCCAAACGAGCGGACGAGCTCTGCACGGTTGCAGTGGCCGGCGAGGCGTGATGGTGCAATTTATTGCACCTTTAAGATTTACGGAAAATGTAATTTATTGCAATTGTTTCGTGAAATAAGAAAAATCTGAAACAATTACATAAATGCGAATTCTTTGAAATCTTACATCATCTTTACAGATTCTATGATTTCGATCTTTGTTGTATAGAATTGGAGTAACAAATAGCGTCTAGCTGAACGAATCCATGATAAAAAATACTTTTAATATTCCGAGGAAACATTTGAAAATAAAATCAAAATGAAATTTGCAAAATCTTTTCTAGTGAATAAAGTTTTTTCCACCCAGAAGTATGTTTGCCGAGGAAATAAGTATCCAGTATCAGGACTGCAAAAAAAAAAAAAAAAAATAGGGAGCGTTTGGTATGACATTCGCGGAACAAGAAGTCGCCAGGACGAAAAATATGAAATAAATCAGCCGCCATAAGCTCCAAGAAAACTTTGAATTATTTTTGTTGTTCTTCTTCTCGTTGGTTGGGTCACGTTCGGAGAGCACCACGAAGATAGCGAACAGCAGTTATACGGCCATGTCTTGCCAGTTGACTCAAAGTTTTCTTCGGAAACTCTTTTCTCGTCCCAATATGAGGTAGCCGGATGGGCTTTGTCGTAAACTTTGCGCGGCTTGTAGTTAATTGAAAAAGAGATTGGTTGGCTTGTTTTCCAAGATTTTGGTGAGTTCCTCTATAAAGTCTGCCCGGTCGATGTACCGCAGTTAGTTAATTAACGGTCGAGGCGGACAAACTTTTCACCTGTAGGTGGGATTTAAACTACCTGTTGATTGGAATTAAGATTCTAAACGGTCATTTAACGGAGCTGTTAGCATCTCGTTTAAACTCGAGGAAGTGCACTGTAAATGTTGCGAGCTCGTTGTATGATAACCTGTTAATTGACCTATCACCTCCCTTCTTCGATTATAAATGGCTTAATTTCAATCACCTCGTTTATTATAAGTGGTTCCCTGTCAATTATCATAAATTGCTCTGACGAAATGCCTTTAATAACCAGCTGAAATTAAAATTTTAATTGCAGGATACAGAGATTCAACTACCTACCTTTTACCGACTTTAACATTTTATGGAGTATGTATATTACAATATGATGGTTAAAAATGATATTCTTTCAAAACGACATTATCCGTATGTTTGTCTGTACTTATATTACATATTTATATTTTCTATACTTCTAAGAATTTTAAAAATGAAAAGACAATTTTAGTAGATTAATTTCATTAGAAAGTTATAGCTTCAATGTGATCGGTATAGGTACATCGGATTGGGACGCTTATTTACCTGAAACTTTAATCAGGTTTTTTTTACTTTCGGTACGATAAAAATGTTCAATATTTGTTTGTTTGTTGGTCAATCACTCCCCTTCATTTTTTGAGTGAAGACACTACATATTCCGGCCTAACATATAGGCTATTTTTTATTCGCGGATTTCAAAATGGCGAATCCAAGATGGCGGCCAAAAATTTTAAATATCAAGAGATTGCCGTGAAAATTTGTATTTGGCGGTTTTCGGAGCTTCTGATGGCGAATCTTCGCTCGAAATTTGGAAATTCAAGATGGCGAATCCAATATGGCGACTAATAATATTCGAACTTCAACGAATTTAATTGAAAATTGGTCTATAGGAATCTTGAGGCCGCTAATTTCTAATCTACTAACAAAATTTAGAAATTCAAAATGGCGGGCCCACTATGTCTGTTACTCAATCTCGCCTTAACACTTGATCCAATCATTGTAAATTTCAGGGAATTCCGACAAAAATTGGTATCTGGGGATTTTTGAAGGTCCTGATTGCGAATATACATACTTTCGAAATTTAAAAATTCAAGATGGCGAATTAAATATGGCAACCCAAAATTTCCAAATTCAAGGAGTTTAAGTGAAAATTAATATCAAGGGTACTTTGAGGCTACTAAATTCGAATCTATTATCAGAATATCGAAATTCAAAATGGCGGACCCAATATGGCCCAATAATTTATTAAATATTCACAAGTATAACAAAATATATAGGCAAACTATAATTTTTATAAGGAATAGACAATCAACGTAAGATTTGCAGCTTTAATGGTTTCAATAAGGCAACGATGAAATAGCGAACAAAAATTAATACCCTTATTCATTTATTTAACACTTAACAATGGGAATATATTTATAAGTACCTATACAATAGATTATGAGCCCTTCTCATATGGACAGTGGTACAAAATGCGTTTTGGATGGATCACATCCAAAGATTTTAGTACTATTAAACTTTATTATCTGAATATTGAGTATTTTTTAAGTATTTAACTAAGTACTGTTTATGATACACCGTGTGAAACCGGGTTACTCAGCTAGTTATTAAATAAAACTAATTTCAGCAACGTTTTTATAATTATTCATCTGGTCTAGTATAAAAAAAACTTGAAAAATTCAAGTATTCATCGCGCGTGAAATAAAATTTCAAGAGCTACCTATTTTACGGGTTTTCGAAATTCCCCTAGGGCAATTTATGAGCTTCAAAATCCGGGCGACATTCGGATGCGAGTAAATCAGCAACTTCTTAATAATACTCGATTTCCGATGGAATTCTTTGAGCGCATCAGGATCATTCTTCTGCGATGTCTCGCATTACCTCTCTATTGACATCTAATTTACAACATTCCATTGGTGCGGCAATCCCTCGGGAACGGGGGCGCCCAAGCCTGCTCCGGCGGCGCCGAAACCAATGACTGAGGCGAAGTATTCAAATCGAAAGCCATCACCCGAGATAAATCATTTGAAATGAGTTTTTCTTGTTCCGTGTCAGGGACGAGGAGTCGTGATAAACTAAAGTTATTTCTTATGTGCTCCCCAAAGGGGCTCCCTTTATTTCATGCAGTTTATCGAAAAGGGTTCCCAGGACCTTGATTAATCGTCGTTCGCCTCATGATACCCACCCCCAACCCAGCGAACCACTTAATCCAGATAGCTCCTTCACACGTCCCAAGGTGTTCGCCTCTGATTTTCTTGCTGGGAAACTAATGATATATTTGTCAGGGCTATAATTACTGGCCCATTGTTCTGGGGTCCTTTATGGAAGCTGGTCCTGATCACGCCCATTGCTCCAGTTCCTTCGGCTACTAAATGGAGGACTAATGAGGAAAGTTGCAAGAATATTTATGAGCTTTTATTCAGAAATCCGCCAGTTGCTGAATGCTCGCAAACTGAATGCTGGCCGCGCACAATGGGGCCGATCAAAATGAGGATGACAAGGAACTGCTCTATGCTAGAACTACTTTAAGTTTCAAAATACGCTCAAAGTTTTCAAGAGTCAACTTTGAATTGAAACTGGAAATATCTTAACAAAGAAGGAAACATGCGAGCACCGCGCCACCCAGTGGCACATGTATGC
Source organism: Machimus rusticus (assembly GCA_951509405.1). NCBI lineage: Eukaryota > Metazoa > Arthropoda > Insecta > Diptera > Asilidae > Machimus > Machimus rusticus. Next base: position 7,852,379 of record OX608049.1, read on the forward strand.
ACATACATTATGAACTAACTCTCTTCCCTTCGCCAATCTTATTTCACTTCCAAACTTCTAGAAATATTAAGGTCGTTATTGTTGCTACCCTAGCTTCATTTTAAGGTTATAAATCAGTTTTAAATATATGTTCAAAGTCGTTATGAACACATTGTTTTTGAAAGAACTTTTAAGTACTTTTGTATAGGTAGTAAAAACCGTATGTTTAGCATGTATGTAGATTAGGGTGACCTAGAAAAATATACTATTGTTTTTTATTCATTTTATCCGTTAAAAAGTCAATATATAGTGTCGATTTTACGTATAACATGTACCAATCAATTCCTTGCGGTGTCCAAATCAACCCATCCAAATTTGTTATAACATTTTTCAAGAGGTGTGTTTAGTTGTCCTTATAGATCATCGGAAAGATTTCGAGTGTGGATTCATTCAAAAGAGGATAAAAGTACCTTTCGGAAAATGCTTCACTTGTTAGGTTCAAATTCAAAATTTGTCAATATTTCGTTTTTTGGAGTAGGAAAAAACCCCAATTTTTCAATGAAAGTTTCGATAAATAATTTAAATTATTAAAAATTATTTTGTAGAAATTATCGAACTACTTGACTTGAGTAGGCTATAAGCAAAGTTAGCGAACTAGGTCTAAAGGCTATCGCAGAAACAAAAGAAAAATTGTAAATTCAATCAATTAGATTGTAAAATCTTAACTTTTTAGTCTTATACTAATTTCCCTACAACCTCAGATGCAAGGTGGAAATGATGAAGTTTTTAAAATATCAACAGATTCTATAGCAGGTAAATTACATTAAAGTTCATTGCAATTTGAATTTAAATATTATTATTAAGTATTTCAAATTAGCCATATTATTACGTGTATAACTTTTTAAATTTTGTCTGCTAGATCGATTGAATTCAAAATTGATTTAACCAATTATTACTTTAAGAACACTTTATAAAGAATCTTGATTATTCATTCACCATTTGTAATCAACCGGTATTCATTTTAAATTTGATATGTTATAGCATCCGGAGGAAAACATTGATTGTAAAATCGAAAATTGGGGAATTCTTAGCTCTGCGTAGCTGGCCTTAAATTTAAATATTTGTTTACATTTTCCTGTTTGATGATACCTTAATGGCGAAATTCGATATCCGCCCATTTTTGGGGCAACAGCGATTCTTGGCAAGGCCTAGGGGAGACCGAGGGGAGTTGAAACAATTTTAACATTTTGCTTCATAGACAAAATTCTATACACATAAATCTTACGAAATTAGTGCCAATCGATAGTTCAATTCTTACACTTTCAAATGACCGAAACAAAGAAATTGTAAGTGTAAATTTTGTGGCGAATAATGGACTTGAACATGACAAGTCATTTTGTTTCAACTCCCCTCATACCGAGGTAAGTTGAAACAGAGGTCGAGGTGAGTTGAAACAGTTGATTTTTCGGTAGTATTAAGGGTTGTAAAGTAGAAACGACTATATACTTCAAAAATATAATATTGAAATAAAGTATTTAACGATAAAACATAACATTAATTAAAGTAACAGACAAGAAAATTCAGAAAATATAAAGTGGTGTAATTTTTTAAAAAAAGTTGCACATTTGAACGATTAAAGTTTGTAGCTTGAGCGATGCGCGTTGGTTGCGGTAGTCTTCAGAGAAAGAACAGGATGACGTTTCATGAAGGATCAGAGCCACACTTCACCTGCCATTCCCTGATCAACCCAAGAAGGCGGACATTTTTTATATGCTCCAAAGCCAACCTATAGGTAAAACTTCTGGCTTGTTTAGTGCTTAGGCCGAAGTTAGTAGCAGCGCAGGTTAAGAGCTGTATGTAGTCACAGAGTATCTTCTCCTCTGACGATGAAAACACGTCTGCTCTGGGTACCAAACAGACGGAGGGAATCGCGTGTTTGATTAGCTTCATAAGCCTTTTTTTAATGAACTTATGCACATATAGACTATAGAGTAACGAATGGTCGAGGTTATAGCTCGAAGCCGCATCGCGAAGACTTTTTTGACGCAATGTTACTTCTTCCGCAGCGAGCTCGTATATATCATAACTTGCCATACCTCTATCAGTATTTCTTTTATAATCAGTAGACATACTGTAACAAAATAAGTAAAAAAAAAAACAAATAAACCTCACCGTATTAGTAAATTAGCCGTACAAAGCCTAACCGAGGTGAGTTGAAACAGTCTGTGTCAAATCCCCTCAGTAAGAAAAATCTTGCCAATTTTTTTCAATCAAAAACCAAGAAGCAAAATCCAAAGAAATGAGCTATATCACCGCTATGAATTCAATCTTTAGTTAATGAGCTTTCGAAACATATATAGCCCAAGTCAAAATAAAAATACATTATCAAAATATAGATAATTTAAAAAAGTGTTCAAAACTTACTTTTCACGATATTTGGGACGTGGCAGACAGGACACCCTAACCACGCGTCTTGAGGCATGGATGCATATTGAGGATCCCGCATGCGGTAAAATGCAATTAAATTGTGAAATTGCCAACTCGCTAACGCTTATAAGTTCCGAAAAATTAGTACTGTTTCAAATCACCTCTGTTTCAAAACCCCTCGGTCTCCCCTACAAATAAAGAACTTTATTTGTAATGGAAACTATACCTATGGGGGATATTTTAAGGAAAAGAAATTTAATAATATTTATTTTCTAAATTTATTTAAATTTGTATCACATAACTTCATAGTAAATTTGTAAAAGCAAAATTTATGTAAATGTAGCACTTTATTCGACACATATCGATTTGAGTTTTGGCAATCGTTCTTTTTTATAGCACTTTAAAATCCATAAAGTGGGAAATGTAAATCAGCCAAAGAGTGATGAGATTCCAATACTTACTTTAATATTACGAAAAGTAGGAAAAACATTGGTAAATAAGACTTGTCTTATAGTACCTTGCCCGCTTAAGTACCTCACGTATCTACAATTTGTTCGTTTAAATACATTTTCATGACCGCACATATTTATTACTTACTTAATTTTTATTAGTTTGAAATTTGATTAAAAAAAAAACACTGATCGTAGAAAAAAAGAAAGGGAATGTATACATATTAAGATAGGATTTATAGATAATGTTTAATCCGAAGTTCGCGACAAATAGGCTTAGAATCAGGATCAGATTAAAAACCTATGCCAAGGGAAAATATAATAAATTTATTTAATTTAGTGGAGGAATTTAGTTCTTCTAGAGCTGTCAAGAGTTTGTTCTAATTGAAAGTTATTTTATATGTATCTTACGCAATTATGAAATATTTTCTAAGAACCAATAAATTATTGGAAGAATAGGAAAAACTAAGTAAATAAAAATTTAGACATAATCTTTTGAACTGAATGTATTAACATACATATATGTACACATGTATGTCTATACATATGCAATCTTGTGTATTTTAAAATCAAAATCGCAAAAAATTTCACCAGGTCTAAGCTATTTTCTAATCACTTAAGCGTAAAATTCTACTTTCACGCTCAACTGATGCACTATTGTTGGTCACCCAGTGGAACGTTTCATGCATTCTTCCTTAATTTCTGGCATGAATAGCTCACCCAGCTTTTGCGGAGCACTCTCGGAGACATGAACAATTACTCCTATTTGCAAGTCCTGGCACCACAATTCCCTGGCAGTTTAAACAACAATTTCTGAACAACTCCTGAGCCCAGTAAAAAACCATTGCTCCCCAGGCGTGCTTCTTTCAATGGCGATTAATAAATAAGCCCCGGCTTTACTCTGTATAAAGTCCCAAGACTTAGGAAGCCGAGGAACCCCTCGTTTTTCAGAATATCCTGAGAATTTACGGCGTTATGAAAAAAAGAAATATATATAAATGCTGCACAACCAGAGACACAAATGAGCGGCAACTTAAGAACCACATACGCGACACCACTTTGACGTGGATATGGTTCTTTTTAAACACGGAGCCCCAAGCCGACGATTAAGATATCAAAACTGTCTGTCACAAGAGGTTAAGCGATGCAAATGCCTTTGTCACGGAGATTACGCATTAATTCCGGGCGGAGGCACGTTCTTATGGATGACAAACATGTTACATGCGGGGACTCCTCCGATGTAACGCCAGCCAATTAGTTCAAGGTGATATGAGAACGGTTCGAAGCATAATGGGCTTAGCTCGTCCTCTGGAACGAACACGTCCTGATGCATTCTCAGCAACAGGCCAAAATCTGTGCGATATTAAAATTACGTTACATATCTGCACACTGTTATGACTAATCTTAATTGGATCTCCAATAAATCTCTAGCCTTCTAGCTCTATTGAGCAAAGAAGGGTGAACCTTATAAATTAGCCTAATTATTGCCATGACAATCACCTCCCACTGTTTAGCAATCAAACTAGGCTCTAATTGACTCCCCCAGATTTACCAGAATAGAACCCAATGTGTATCATTTCCAAAGGCTGATCTGATATCAGACGCAAAGTAAATGGCTCTGCATAATTGATCGATCCATATCTGTGAATAGGCAACGCAGACTCTTAAATGCTTTAAAAGGACTCAAATTCAACAAGAGTTTTAGAGCAAATAAAATAAACAATGAACAAATTTTAATTAAAGATCTGAATGTTTTTAATGCGCTTAAAAATTTTGATGAACGAATTGAGTTACTTTTAATGAGTCACTATTATATCTAGCTTAACTTTACATTGGAAAAATATTTAAGTTTTGTTTCAATATCTCCATTTTTCGAAAATCTATTAAAAGTTCGCTCGAATTGTTCCTCTAATGACTGAATTATAAGTCTTTCAATTTTTAGATAAATGTGATTTGCCTTGTTCTTTCCCTGTACCGATAAAATCGTAAGTTCGTTTGTCGGACTTCAAGGAATTTAATTCAGAATCTTATCAAAATTTGAAAATTCGTCTATATTAGTTTGTTTGTTGCTCAGTCACGTCTTAACGCTTGGTCTTATCATTTTCGTTTTTTATGTGAAGGTAGGTACTTCATATCCCGACTTAACATATATATACATTTTATTCACGGGATTCAAAATGGCGGGGCGGACCCAAGGTGGCGACCAGTATTTTTAAATTTCAAGGGATTGCTATGAAAACTGGTATTTTTAATTTCAATGAATTTTGTTTGCTGCTCAATTACGTTTTTTTATCGGAAAGTACCTACTTCATCTTTCACGGTTAAAAATTTTGGAGTAAATTTTAATACTACCTTAATATTACAGCCAAAATGCAATGCAATCTGTATTTAATTTTAATTAGTGTTAAATATTGAAAGTAAATGTAATAAATTTTGTACTACAGTATAATATTTATCGTATTCAATTATAAAACTAATATCGATGGGCATTGACTTTCATTAAGTCGGATGAAGTATAAATTGTCTAGTATTTATTTTAATACAATATATTACTTTTTAAAAAACGGTAAAATCGATTACCAGTCCTTATATCCGCCCGATTGTAATTCGAAGTGTGACGTATAAGCGAAGGAAAATCTTCTAACAAATACGCTACTCATAAACTGTAAAACCGTAGATGTGTTCATGGGTCATGATAGCTCAGGCCTAGAGCATCGGTCCGCAACTTCGGAGGACCCGGGTTCGAATGTAGCCACGGTGAAGTTGGAATATCACAGGAAAATCAACTTTCTAAAAAAGCATCGGAACGAAATGAAGTAACTCGGTGGGTTTCGAGCCCCGCTTATCCGCAAGTCGCAGGTTTCGAACCCAGCACCGGATTAAATAATTTTTGCATTTCGGGGTATACTCCTGATCAATTAAAACTTAATATCAACTTTCTTAAAATTTAATTTTTTTATGTACTTAGTTCTAATATTAGTTTTTAATATTTTTCTGGTGTCGTCATATATGTATACAATACGAAAAATATTAGATTTTACTCCAAAATTTTAAACCGTGTATTTTTATGGACATAAAATTAAGAGTTTCAAAATGGCGCCCAGCAATTGTAAATTACAATGGATTGCCATTGGAGTTTTTGGAGATGCTGATCATGGATCTGGTTTCAAAATTTAGAAATCAAATGATTTCTTTAATTTGGCCCTTCTGATATGAACTATGGTAGCAAAATGCGTTTTGGAAGGACAACATCCAAAGATTTTACATGGTAACATTCCTTAAATTTATAACCTGAATATTCCGCATTTTAGAAGTACATATTAAATTAAGTAGTATTTATGATACACCATAGTTGAAACCGGGTTACTTAGCTAGTCTTTAATAAAATATAAAATAAGGTATTCACAATAAATAAAATTTAAAATATTTCAACAAAGAAAAGTCAATGCATGTCCAAAAAAGCAGAAGAATAACATTCAAGTCTTAGATATACAATCCTTCGAAAAAGTTCTGGGTTTACGCAGGCCAAAATATCGATGAAACTCTTTTAGTATTTATTTTTTTAAATTTGTGATAAATTTTTTCTTTTTCTCGATAGAACTAATATATGTATAATCTAGAAAAAATCTGAGTAATATCGTAAAGGTCCGGAACCTAAATTACCTTGCGTTACCCATACGCGCCAAAAAGGTTTTGTAACAATTTCAGAATGAAAGCCTTTCAAGTGAAGAGCGTATAAAAAATAAATTACACTATAGCTAGATATAATAAATTACATCCTGAAATTTTTTGCTCCATTGAAAGCGTATAAATAATCCGAAAACCACAATAGGTCGGAGACAAAAAAATTGCAACAAGTAGATTATTTTGCATATATTCGTTTAGCAACCTGCCGACCATTTGTTCACGGATTTTTAATATTTATAGTCAGTCTAGTTGGCTACACGTATAAATGCCACCGATTTCATGCTGAGACTTTTTAGCATGCACACCAGCGATTTTGGTCTTCCCTTCCACCTGTGATTTTATTAACAAAATATGATAGATATTTGAGTTTTGCTTTTTAATGGTCACGTCCAACAACCCCGGAGAAGGGCTGCACGTGAACATGCGCAGGGAAAAGCAGCCGCGACACATTGTACGAGGATTTTCCAGGTACGCGCGATATTAAATTTGCTTAAAGGATGGCAAATAATAAATTCAGCCCGATGCGAATCCTTGATTTACATACATTGCCAACATTAGCTGCTTTTTTATCTCACAATTTTCACATGACATACAGTGATCACATGATGGTACTTTAGGATTTTTCAAGTTCTTCATTAAGGGTAACAGATATCGTAAAACTGGTTGCGTAATATTGCAGAGGGCAAAATTGGCTACAGAAATGTTCCTATACATTTTGAATCCGATTGACTATTTTTGAGTTTTTTATGAAATAAAACCGTCAAATTTCACTACTTTTATCTTCGCAAATAACTTAAAAAATATCGAAGTGACGGGAAAATGGTAATAATCAATTTTGTGCAAAATTTAATTCTCTATAAGATAGGCGAGGACATTATTCCATGTCAGAATTTTGCCCTCTACAATATTACGCAACCAGTTTTACGATATCTGTTACTTTTAATGAACAACTTGTAAAATCCTAAAGTACCATCATGTGATCAATTTGTTGAGTCACTGTATATTCGCAATATTAAATTTGTTATAGTAATCCATCAATGGAGTATAAAGTTGAATTGCTTTTAATTATTTGAACATTTAACTCGTAAACTTCAATTTCTGGTAGTTAACAGCAAAACTGAATAACCTCTGATTGATGGTAAAACTTGGCAATTGGTACAGCAAATTTTACGTGATTTTAAGGATAAATTGATGTTGTATAAAAATTGATGATTTTATGTATATGCTTCAAGGTTGAGATTGTTTTTTTACAATTCCTTCTTCCGGTTTTACATACATACATTCATTTTTCGTTCGCATGTAACTAGCAATTGCACCGATTTCAATTTCATCTCATACAAAATTATGTAAATTGCAGTGCAATTAAACTCTTTCAAGGATTTTTATTTTTGATGAAAACAAAACAAAAGGCAAAAGCAATTAGTTATTTTCATTTTAGTTCACGATATTTTTTACTGACACAAAAAAATTATAAAAATGCTTAAAATTAAGATCCCTAGGCGATGTTTTCGGGGTTTTGCCAGACTTCTGAAATTGTTAAATAAATACATTTTGTTGTATGGCATATGCCCTTTTCTTCGGATTCAGATGAACTTTCAAGAATTAATTAAATGCGCATTCTGAAATAATTCGTGCGCTATTAATAATGAAAGATACGTCTGGGTAAACAAAACTGGAGCTGCCTGCAGACTGCCCACAAGCATTTAATTACGTGCCATGTTGAGTACTTACATTTTTTATTTTTTATTTGGACTTTTGATGCTGTTTCAATAAGTAATGCGGTTTAATTTAGAAAGTACTATTAAAATTTAATAATAAAGCAATTCCATTCCTCTTTATATTGATGTTAAGTTCTACTATCGAAATAAATATAAATGAATAGTTCAAACTTAACAATATAATTATAATGTAAACATTTAATAATTCAACACACTCCTTTACCCAGTTAGATAAATATTATACATTTTTGTGCGTTCTATTGTGTTGGTGATATAATTTTTTTTTAGATAAAATCAATAGTTTGAAAGAACTATTTTGTAAAAAAACTTTAGTTCGCTGTAATTCCGAGACTATTGATTTTAAGAAATAATTGTTAACAAACAGATAACAAATTTTATCTTAGCATCCAAGGTTTTCGAAATAATAGTTAAAATCTGTTATCCAATATGGCGGCGAGCGATAATAGCCTACAAAGTCAACTTTTAGGTTTTAGACTCAGGGAAGCACTTCTCTACATACTAATTCCCCATACTAAGAATTTGACAAGAATTTTTTCGAGAATATTTACTAATTTGATTGGACTATAACTAGAGATTTTAATCGCCAAAATGCACATGCAATTTCCAATGCAATTTTTAACTTATTTATTATGTTACAATTGCATATGCTTATTTGTTTCGTACCGAATAGAATAGTCCTCTCTTTATAGAATTTCACGGGTGGTCTAGAACCTTTTAATCAATAACATAGAAGAACCCATTCGGCATTCCCCTTGTGAAGGTTTTGAAGGGAAAATCGCGCAACCAAGCCTTCATAACAAATTTCAGTTTTTTAAAGCTTTGGGAAGTACCCTAAAATTTTTATGGTCACCAGTGAGTGAATGAGTAAGTGACGCAATCAATGAAAGTGTATTAATAAAATCAAAAGTATAAGGTCTATAAATTTGGTATATATCATTAGTCTGGCGACTAAAACCTATTCTGAAAATTTGAGCTCTCAAGTATTATTCAGACCGGAGTTATAAGGGTTTCCTGAGTAGTTTCGAGAAATGATATCTACGCCATTAGACTTGAAGTAATTTGACAACACAGGTATAAAATATTTGAGAATATAAAGTACCCAGGTATGTTTAGTTCTATTTTATATTATAATAGTATGTATATAAAATAGTAGTAGTTAAGAAGAATAACAAAAAGATATGCTGGTTTTATTTGTGGACAGAATGAATAATTTGTCATTAAAAATATATTTTCTGGGTTTTGTTCGATGATATGGGTGCTAACCTGTTTTTAGCAATAAATTTTCGATATCTCACAATGATATCGAAATTACATTCTAAATTAGGCACGTTAATTATAAATTCAATTTTCTTCTCGTTCTCTGATGGCCAGGAAATGATAGTGCTATACATGGGTAGGGCTGCTAGGACACGTTCTCCTTGAATATATTTTATTTTAATCAGTTCTATAAGTTGTCAATGGTTTTCATTGTAGTGTCCACATGCAAATTTATAGGGTGAACCAGTGGTTCTAGCCAAGTCTGCCTCTGCTATCAGTGCGATGACGACTCACACATAGGAGTAGAACAGATACATAGATCATCAGATCGACCTTTTCCAGCACTCTCGGTTAATGTGGGTATCATCCCCGCAAAGCACCTCACATAATAATAAGCCCATGAATATTAAAATGTGTCAGCTCCATTAAATCCCAGACATGGGAAGATTTTTATCCCAAAATCATCCGCAGTTATCCCGAGTTAAGTACGGTGGTGGAGCTGGTGCCTTGCAGGAGCCCTCGCATGCTGCTCACATGGGTGCCCATCTCAGGTGCTAATGGGATGATTTTTGACAAAATTATTTATTAGCCCCGGAGGCGAAATGACTAAAGTTACAAAAAGGGGTGGAATGCTTTATTACCTTTTGTCATTTTATATGGCTTTCAGGCAATTTCATGAATTATAACAATTTTCAGTAACGATATTCGGTTTTATTACTCCGAGCGGAATCTTGCACATGAACATAGCTCATATAATATTTATTGGGCGTTTTGCATTATTACAGTCTCATGCTCCTACAGGTGAATGTAATTAAACACCTACAGCTTTTAATTAATGCTAAAGATGTGTTTTGGAAATTTCTGATATTGTATGTAAATCAAACTTCGTCTAAATCTAGAAGCAAAACTTCGTTCGTTATTAGAATTTTAAGTTAATAATGGCCAATATTAAGTTCAACTCGTTACGGGCTTCTTTGACATTTTTGATGAACTTGTTTTGACTTACCAGCATTAATACTTACTATTAGTATCAACTTGAGAAATACTGGGGTTTTTATTTTTTTAAGCAGAAACAAGAGAATTTTTGTAAGACTGTACAAAAGTAAGAACTGATATTTTAAATAATTCAAAAATTAATTGCATCTTATACATATATAGACCTATTTCTTGTTTTATTTTAAAAGATTTATAAATTGGAGTAAATACGTTCGAACACATATTTTTAAGACTTTTACTTGTAGAAAATGCAAAGGAAATATATTGGAAACTTTTAAAATCATAATATAGTTCTTAAGTATAAGACAATTGATATTAAACAACTTGTGGCGGAATTCTACGAGAGTAAAAGCCCACAAATGGAAAAATTAAATTGATGATGAATATTAATATTTTGGAATTGCTTGAGCTACATACATGAATTAATATGTAGGTAATATTAATATTATAAATGCGAAATGTTATGAATTTAAATAGAAGACTACCAGTGTAGCAGAGATTTGGCTCTTCCTTCTACTTGAAGTTTAGAATTTTTCTAAAGAACATGTTTAGATAGTCAAATTTTAATCGCATCTGAAGCAGCATTGTATACTTATATAGCGAATAAAATAATAAACAGACAAACAAAATTAAAAATAAAATTGCTAAAATTATGCCCAATAAAATCAGCGTATGTTTGTATTATCACCGAAAGAAAATTTCCAATGTTTCCGCTGTAGTATTGATATTTTTCAGGTATATTTTTCAGCCGATAAGGAAAATATAACTTATTAACATTGCGCAATATCAATCTTTAGAAAAAATGCCGTATTAACATTGAAATTTTTTTTTTACCACCCAGTTACCCCTATTCCGATACCCTTTTAGAAACTTGATTTTCCTATATATTCTCCGACTAACTGTGGCTAGATTTGAACTTGGGACCCCCGAGTTCGCGGCATTCTGCTCTAGCCCTGAGCTATCGATGACTCATCAACACATCTACGGTTTTACAGTTTATGAGTAGCGTATTTGTAAGAAGATTTTCCTTCGCTTATACTTCACACTTCGAATTTCGATCGGCGGATATAAAGACTGGCGATCGATTTACACTTTTTAATATTAATTTGGCTTTGAAAATTTCAAAATCGAATTAATATTTTGAAATGACATTTCCGCTGTAACTAAATATCCGAATTTCCATGTTAATATGACATAAAAATGTCAATTTGACATTTTTCTCTTTAAAATATCATTTTTATTATCAAATTAACAGCAATTGTTGTACAAATTATAATTTTTTTTTTTTTTAATATGAAAATAATGTTAAATTAACATTGCGTTTTTTTCTCGGTGTACTTATACCTATGCCTAAAACCTTGTCGAAGAATCAATCTTTCCAACAGTGAAAACTATATTCGAATCCATTCAGTGGTTTTTGAGGAAAATAGTAACAACCCGACAACTCTTATTTATAAATGGTAGTGATATGGCATCCAATAAAGTTGTGTAAGTTCAATTTTTTTTAAAAATCATTAACGTGAATCGTGTATTTTTTTCACAATTAGGCTTATATTACTTTAAAAAATAACGAATAATATGTATATACAGAAAGGAGGTACGACACAGCTAAATTTTTGCCTCAAGCAAAAAAACAAAATTTGTTCTTCTTAAATTTCTTATCGATGTCACATAAGGTACAAAGACATATTTCCCCAAAATGTTTTTTAAATGTAGATATTATCTGTTCCGTAGGATGGTCAAAAATAAAACTTGATGAAAAAGGTTCGAATGAATATCTCGATTTCTTCGAATGGGATTCTGCATGGATAAACTTTTCCCTTTTTGTGAAATTAAAACGCAAATACCTAAGGCACTGGCTAGGAAAATTGAGAGTGGAGTGTTTATGTCCATCTAGTCGGATACACGGGCCATGGCACGGGGATTGAAAAGAAATGTGCTCGATGGCCGAGGAGTGAAAAGCACCCTTTCGAATTTTGCTGGTATAGTATCTGTCCAAAGTGATACATTTTCCGACTGAATGAACCCGGATGTCGGGTGAAAGCCAGCGGCACCCTGTTTGAAATATAATCCACTTTGCCTTCTCCTACATCGTCAAATTTAATAAAATAAAAATCACAGTAAATTTAAATGCACCTTGATAGTACGTAAGAAAATTCTATTGAAAATCGATCGGTGATTAAATAACTCTTGAATATTTTCTCTTTGGCTTATTTTGACATTCCGATAGAATAAACAGAATTAGCATAACTTTTGCTATGCCCGATGCGAAATTATTTGCGGAATTTAGCCAAATCGAAGCCAATTGATCTCAATAAAGAATTGTTGAATTGTGGCCTGAGGCTATTTGTCAAGAGGCTTTTGAACTCAAATACGAACACAGCTGGCGACAGCTCAGTTCTCCGATTAAATTGCTATTGTTGTTAATGACCGAATGCCAAATTCTTTGACCAAAAGATATTGGATTGCGTACTGAAGTCTGCTCCTGTTAAATTCATCTGAACTTGAACTTTGACCATTAACTTTATGCAGAAAAGATAGAATTATTCAATTTGATGAAATGTGCTCAATTGATGACTCAGGAATGCTATGGTATTTATTGCTAACCGATGAAAAATGAATGTTTGCTGCTATTCGCAGAAATGCCAGGAACTCAGACAGTTCAATTATGTCCTGGTGCCAAACATCTTTAAACTAAATTTCAATTAATCACCTAGGATTATTTTACAATTGAAATTTTTTTGCTTTGCATGAAATTAAGGCCATTTTTGTATTGTCAAAAATTAGTGAGAATTAGTTTCACTTAAAGCTATTGCATTCAATTAACAAAATGGAAATAGGTAGGAATTTTTGTAAATTTTTTCCGCGTTGTCGCGATTTAAATTAGAATAAATAAAGTGGTCGCTGTCCAGTAATTAGGTCAGAATCACAATGACAACAACAGCGACAAGTATTGGCAGTGCAGTGCTGGATCATTGGTATAGTGAATTATTTAAAATAGGATGATCGTACGCTTCATATTTTCAGATTAAAATACAGGGTGACCGGAAATTGCTCACATTTCTCTCGGGGGAATAAACTATGACTAATTTGGAGTGATTTAACCTATATCACTTAGGGGTCGGAAATGCACCATTTTCGAGAAAATCTACTTCGTATTTCTTTTTACAAAAATTCGAATATTCTGACTTTTTGGCCTGAATTTTTCCGTGATCTCATAGCTTACTAATTGGCCAACCTTCCTAAAGCTAAAAATCACAAAATTTCCTGTTCGATTTTATGTTGTGTTACAATAAATAAAAAATATAAAATAAAAATTCTTCACAGAAGTGTCATTATCATAAAAAAATTTATGGAACTTGTTGTAGAAAGCGTTGTAAATTTGTAATTACATCTCAGTATCCTCAGCTATCCAAAAAGATATAAGCTGTGTTCTTTTCGTCTATCCAGAACAACAGGATATTTTACATTGATTTGAATTTCATCTATAAATTTCCTAAAGCAAAAATTTAAAATTCTAAAAAATGCATCAAGTTGCACTGACTTGTTTCCACTTTGAAGTAAAAAATTACTATGGGTATTCACGCTTTGTTGTATATCCCATTGCATCGTTGCACTAAGTGCAAAATTTTAAATTTTCGTAGTTGTTTCGATGGAAACCGATTTTTTTGCACCTTATACAACGAAATGCAAGGATGCAAGACCTCTTTGCAACAAAGCGTGAATACCCATATTCTGTAAAATGTTCAGTTCAAATTTTGAAGTTTTGCATTATTAAAATCATGGCAATTTGATGCAATACTGATGTAAATTCCAAATCCTTATTCAGAGAAACTGTCAGTAAGTGTCCGCTCAATATAAAATTGCCTTTTGTTCTGGATAGACGAAAAAAACGCGGCTATAATTTTCGACGAAAACATTGTTGGTTTTTTATTTTAATTTGAAAATGTAGGAGTGGAGCAGTGTATAATAAGTAGATTTTCTCGAAAATGGTGCAGATGCGACCCTCAAGTGATATAGGTTACATCACTCCAAATTAGTCATAGTTTCTTCTCCCGAGAGGAATGCCAGCAATTTCCGTCACCCTGTATATGAATGAATAATGTACATATTTTTATTTTAATTGAGTTATTCATTCTATGCAAAAAAAAAATTCCTTAATATTGACAAGAATTTCAAGTTCTTAATAGGGTAATCCCTTTAAAGAGGCTTGATTTAATCTGCTTATACATGTTATTATTATTATTTTTTTTTTTCGAAAGCAACATTTTCAACGCACACGTAAAATTGTTGTTTAAGTGCAAAAGTAGAGGCCTAATATGTAGAAAACGCTCGTTATCATATTAAATCTTATTAACATACTTCTGAGAATTTTAAATCCCTTATTCCCAAAACTTTCAACAACGCGGCTGCATTCTATCATTATTTATGGTTCGCAGGGATTTCATGTGGAACATGAGAGCGTATAACACGTACGACTAACATAAAATAACAATATTAAAATGCCATTAAATATGAAATAAACTAATTTGTTCGTTCCCTAACAGAATCCGCCCCTTGGCCAACTTTCTAATAAACTTAAGGCGGAAAGTAATCTGTTTTTAATTATCAAACGCGGAAAGGTATTTTACGCCTGCCTATTTTAAATGGGGCTAAGACCCTCGATTTCTACAGTATTTGCTCCTGTTTTTCATGCATACTGAGCTCGTGCCGTTCAGAGTTTTCACGTATAGTAATCCATTTTATCTAGCTCTTCTAAAAATTTGGAACACCTTTCGGGTGGGGCAGATGAGAATTTAATTCAATGGAAGTTTCAAACTTTTCCTTGAATTGATTAATAAACGCTTTGAGGAGCGAGCAGAAGGAAGTTATGAATAGGTGGAGTTGAGTACCCCATGGAGCCTTAATTCGACAAGATTCGCAAGGATGTTGCGGAGGGCACTCTAATTGGTAATGAACCCGGCAAAAGGGAAACTCATGAATGAAAAATTGCGTTAAATTCTTCATCTAATTAACATAAATGGGGCAGTGGTACCCCTTTTTTGGTGTAGTTTCATGAATCAGCCACAAATCATTTCTTAAGCTATGGGGTTTGGGGCCTAGGGGGAGAATAAGGAAAACTGAACGCAAAAGCCCTGGAACATCTTAAAATTGGAGTAATTATGCGGAGGAGTTTTTGCTGAAGAAATAATTTAAATGATGAAATATTAAAGCCATCGACAATGTGATTATTAATGAAGATAAGTTTTACGTAATATTGTTCCGCGAAAAACGCAAAAGACCGGGCAACACTTGGCTCTTTCCGAATGACTTGTTATCCTCTGTGTAAACCCAGCACCCGGTGGTAAGGTCCTTTCGAAATTGATTCCTCTTTTGAGAGCATAATTTTTTTCTTTTTCCACCAAAATGGATAAGGGTATAGGAGCTTCCCAAAATATACAACAACTTTGGCAAGGGTCGATTCTATAGGGTGAAAGTTCGGAAAAGGCTACAGGGCGAAGGACAGTCGGAGCACGACATCACAGCCATGTGTTGCCTCATCAATAAAATCATCGAGGTCATTAAGTGTATTAACTGCTTCCATCAGGAGCATATGGCGCTCGGTTGGCGAACAGTTCGACAGCATAAGCAGCGATCTTCCTGGTGATAAACGCAGACGGGAGAGACTTATGGGATTCTGGCAGATAATTATTGAGGCAGCATCCCTCGTTTTTCTTGGTCCCGGAAGACTTTTGAAGTCCTTCCATTCGGAGGGATGCTGTACGAAAGGCATTGAGGTCTTGTCTTCGTCCTGGCGTTCTCGCCTTTCACAAAGTTTCGTTCACACTCGAGCGAGCACACACGACGCATATGAATCACACGTCCTTTGATACCTTTATATATTAATGGCACCAGATAGTGACAGCCTCTGACTTGGAGAAATGAGCTATGGACCACAAGCCGAATTTGGCCTACTGCAGGTACCCTGAGGGTTCCCCATCTGATTAACCTCCTGACCCGGGGTCAATGAGGTAAATGTATCGTAAATAATTCGGATGGACCTTACGTAATGCAAATTATTCCTCGAGACTATCTCAGCTTTTGGCCACACGTCTCTCGAGAGTTCTGGCCACTTGGTGTCGACCAAACTCAATCGTACTTGACATCCAATTTACATGAGGAATCGTGTGTGGATCCTTGTTGCGGAAATGTGTTAAATGTTCCGTTATATGGGATGTAAATGCTGTGATGATTCCAAAGTGGTATTTATGGCCTCAGGCTGCCTGCCCTCGTTTATTTCCACAAGTTTCGTGCGGAAAGCGATGGGACGGTGGGCAGGACGAAGGTTTTATTGAACTCAGCTCTCAGCGATAGTCATATCAAATGGATTAGAGGAATTTCGTGATAACATTAATTTAGGACCTTTCGCTTAAACCAATCATCAAGATATCATTGAATTTAAAAGGTTTAAGGTTTTCAATGGTAAGGACAATATTTTTCTTATAAAGCTCTTCTTCAAGAGTTATATAAGAATTAAAATAGGCTTTAACTAAGATATAACTAACTTTAAAAAGCCAAAGTGGCGTATGAAATGAGCCTGATAATCTATATATTAATACGTGAAGAGAAAACTTTGTACCCTTTTTAAATATATTAGACGGACGGAGGAGTGTGAAATTTGGCATAGTTCAAGTTTATATAAAGTGCAGAAAGCTAAAATTTATATTTAATATGTGTTACAAATACATTAAATTAAATTAAATAAATTCATTATTTACGTTCATACTGTCAATTTTAAACAAATAGTAGTCTATGGTCAAACTGTCGTAATTTTATTTTTGACAGTGCCAATTTCAAACACATAGTAGTCTGTGTTCAGTCGTATTTATCGTAGTAACCCCATTAGGTCGAATTTCGACCACAGGGCGACCACTAGTAGCTAGTTAATAGCTTTCGTAAAGAGTTCTTCAAATCACTAAGAAGAAATTTTAAAAAGCAGATATACATAAGTAATATAAGTGTGTTACGCGAGCTCAATTTCCAATAATAACTTTTAAGAAATGTTTTAGAAACTTTTTAAATTATTATAAGAAGAAATATTTGTAGAGTTTTTCAATAAGAGGATTAGGGGAGACCGGGGCAAAACGGGATACTTAAGATAAAATTCGGCATACAAAGAAAACTACACTCTTTATTAGAACATCTTTTACATAGAAAGTAACACTCATATGTTCCTCTTTTATAATTAGATCCTACTTCCAACTAAATCAAATACTTTTTCGGGAAATAGGAACTAAAGATAACATGTCAAATTCATTCATGGGGCAAAACGGGAATCGCTACGGGGAAAAATGAGTAGAGTAAGATATGGACTACGCGGGTAATATGAACTATACGGTTATTTGCCATTGCAAGCTTGAGATTTCCCAACCCTCAAAACATATTTCAAAGCGATTGTGCATGTTTGTGTGCGACTGATTTATATTAAATAGTAGTTATTAATTTAAGTTAGTAATTTTATGATTGGTATTATATAATCATTAAATATTACATAGTTATAATTTATTAGCAAAAGTTAGTGTATTTATATATAATACTTTTAATAAAATATCAGTTATTTGACCAACACGTGTTGAAGATGTCATCCCATTATGCCCCAACCGTTTTGCCCCGGCTGACATAGTTTTGAAAAAAACCAAGGATTTTTAACCTAAAGCATTAAACTCCCAAAAATCTAGCGTGAGTCCAAGGCTTTATGTTGCTACAACGAGCTTAAGACATAAATAATACAATTACTTGGGTACTTAGCTCTGTGCACATCGATATTAAACAGAAAAATATCATAAAAATTAAGGCAAAATCAATTTTTAACTGCTGCGAAGCCAAAACAGGTAGCAACACGCTTTTTCTACATGGACTCATGTGAGGTGACTGAAGTTCGTGTGAATGGCACGGCTTTCAGCTAAATAGTATTTACCAATTACGCACAAAAACGTACTTCTCGTTTTGCCCCGAGCTTCGTTTTGCCCCGGTCTTCCCTACATGAGAAACTTCAAATAAAATTGTATGTGTTTGTTCTTCATCTTTTATATATATGTATTCTTGTTATATAAGTAGTTCTATATTCTTGTTAAATCCTGCAAGAAGATTTTATGAAAGTTAATGCAATAATTTGTCTCAAACACCACAGATAGACAAAAGTATTTGATACTATAATGCAAAAATTGTTAGAAATAAAAAAACTAAAACCAATTATTTTCTAAAATAGCGTAATATTTATAAAATTTATCTTTGAGTTATATTTTGGGATCAATTAGCAATTGTTGTTAAACTTTATTATATATACATTTTTAGATATAGGTATTATATTTATGAGATGCCTTTTTCGAAATTTACGGTATTGGGTACACAAAATTTAAAGAAAAAAGTCATATAAAATTTGCGAAACTTTTATTTAAGGTATGTAAAATTAAACATATCTAATACTTAAATCAAACATACTATACATTTATTGTATATGTAAATTTGAAAATTTAAAAACTCTTATGTTATATTTATTATATTATATTCATATGAAATACTATACTTATTGCAGAGTAGCTGATGAAAAGAGCTTTTGGAAAATGTATCGAAAATGAAGGATGCCAAAATTCATTTTAGAGGTCACAGATTTTAAAAATAACATTTATTTATGTAGACAATTATTAACAAAAGTCATAGTTTTTCATAATAGAGATATTTTTTAAACAAGAGCTACATAATTATAAAATTTTAATTGTATTCAATGACTCCAAAATAGTATAAAACTATAGCAGTTATTTAAGAGGCACACAATAAGTCAGATTTTGTAGATCAGTGTAAGGTATTTATTTATATATTGCATCGATTGGATCCAATCTGCGGATTATCCATGATATCTTGTTGCACGATAGTCGAGCTTTAAGCAGTTGGTTTCCAATTTTTGTTAATTTAATTCCCATTTAAACTTAAAACTGTTAAGAAACACCTTGGTGGCGTGTTTCACGAACTTTATCCAAGCCAGTTGAAGAAGCTCACGGTGTAAATTGATAGTGTTTTCAAGATAGCATAGGATAAAGTTTCAAAAGAGTCCGGTCCTGTGATATTATTGCTTTTAAATAGGTGCTGCTTTGAGAGGGCAAATGCTTTTAGATTTATTTTAATTACATTCTCCACCCTTCAATTGGCGGAGTGTTTAGACAGAGTACATCAAAGGATATATAATTTTATGCTTAGATACTTAAGTTTGATGCAATTCAGGGTTAAGATTTCCAGTATGTGCAATATTTAAGTACCGATTAAATATTCATAGCAGACTTTCAAACTTTAACGTCAACGGTGATGAATGCCACCAGCGTGGATATCTTCAACGAAGCAAATGTAAGCACTTGAAGAAAGTAAAATCCTTTAAAATATCTTTTTTATCCGGAAAAGTACTCCTTAAGTAGTACAAAATGTAGCTCTCATTTTAAATTTTGATTTGGTACAGAGTCGGTGGATGAACCGCGTCGGGAATTTCCATAATAGCCTCTTCCACACGAGGAGGATGTTTGATCGATATAATCGCGTCTGTGGACACCACACACGGGGCCGCACCCACTCCTTTGAATTGAGGCGAAAAAAAAAAATATATATCTCATTTTGCTGGCTTCGTTCCTAAATTAAGTGATCCAGTTGAAGGCACTCAGCGAGTCATGTAATGGGGAAAGTTATTCACTGAATGTGCATCATATTCAGAAATTACGGCACCCCCATAAGGGACGCGGTTATTTCGGGAATTCTGTTGGTTGTCAGCAAGACCATAAATTTTCAAACTCAATCTGATACCTGGCACGAGTGCCTATTTCGTATTTTGTACTAACATTGAATCATTCAAAACGAATTACTCATTTTGCGTGGACAATCAAGAGGGATTTCTAGTATGCCATTGGCAATGTTCCAATAAAATATCTGCAATCTCTCCAATTAGCCACTATGGTTCCTATGCTAGATCTGCAAGCGGACAATATCGTCTCAGACGACTGTGAGTGATTCAAAGTCACCTAAACAAATCTTCCTCGTTAGAATTGATATTCATGAGAAATGCACTTCCATTAGAAGGCACTCCCCAATGAAAGAAGTCGCTTACCAGCAGCCATACTCAGTGAGGTGGTGGTGCAAGGTGGACCCATAGAACATGAATTTAACTGAGAGAATGACTGAAGAGGGACTATTTTTAGCAGAACGCTATTTATACCTTGGGTAATGGCCCCACTTTTTCGGTCCTCATTGGATTCATGTTGATACTATACTAACGATGGCACTGCTTTATTTGTCGGAAAAGAAAATATTTAGAAAATATTTGGTGCGGTTTTTGTGAATACAAATTAGGACTCTAAATATACCTACACTAAAACTTGATTGCATCAGGTCATTACGTCATATTCCTTTCCTGCTGTATAGCTAGTTCCATTTTAAATTGAAAATATTTAGTTGTATCATGCTTAATATCATTCCATACAATAACATATAAAATAATGGGGCGTTATCCGTGGTCTTCTCAATGAATGATAAATTAAAAATATCACGTTTGAAACGAGGTATAGTTCTTGTTTTAACCTTATTATGATAAACTTTAATATAAAGTGTTATATAATATTTTGTTAACTTGAAACACTTGATAAAATTCTTAATTTTTTGCAAAGTATATAAGATGATACTATCTCAAATTAGAAATGTAATGCTTTTGAAAATAAAATACAATTTTGTCGATTTTTTAAATTTCTTAAAAGGTATCTCGAAAGCTGTTTAAGATAAAAATCTGATTCTGGACTTATACATATTCTGAAAGCCTGATAATTCAAGAATTACGTAGATTATAATAAAATTTCAGTTGTCCCAGGATTACTTATGCATTCGGTTTAAAGAGAAAAATTCTTTCCAAAACCAATACACATATGTTTTTATATAAAATAAAAATTCTATATGAGAAAGTAAATTAGTTCTTTTACTGCAAAATGTTTAAAAATAATATTGAATAAAAAATTTCCTGTTAACAAATCTACAAAAAACACCTTATCAACAACGAAAGTATAAAAACCTTTCATGTAACATTTGGGCCACTATAAATTTTGGTCTCGGTAGACAAAATTATTGATTTCAATTGGAGTTTGAATTAATTAACTTCACTTGGCATACAATCATAAATACATCTAAAAATTATTGCGACAAATCCGATTAAATTTGAATGAAGTTTTGGGGCAAAGTTCTGTGCAGCGATCGTGTAGTTGTACCAATATACCTAGCTAGACCTACATCTCTAGCTCTACATTCTAGAAAATCTGTATGCCGGTGGGTATTCTACAGGGTGGTGATAAAATGTACCATATCAACGTAGGCGTCCATATAGTTCGCTGCTGAATCGATCTGAACAAGGCAAAGTGTTTAGAAATTTAATTAACTCCGGATCCGAGCAATAGTCAGATATTAATTAAGTCTTCACCCAGTTCTGCAGATTTTATGCTGCTGTTGGAACGTAACCCACCACATAGAGACCTACCGAAACATTTTCGATGGAGCTGAAAGCTTCGGCGTAATTTGAAAATAACGCGCTACAGGGCGCTCATTAAGATGTTCATTTCGAGCTGTAAAATGGTTTCATATTTGATTTATTGTATTTCTGGTTCGTTGCCTCCTTCATTTTCCCGACCACTTGTTGGTTTAAATATCTAATTTTTGCATAAATGGTTAAAACGACGAGAACACAAATATAAATGGCTGAACTTCTTATTATATCATATTTAATGTTTTTGTACACATTTCGTTGAAACTGCTAAACTAAGATTTATCATTTATTAAATTTATAGTATATTACTTAATTAGATTAGAGTTTGGGTACAACTGAAGGTGTTCCCACATTAAAATGTTTGGGTTTCACACCTATATACTTTTTCAAAGCTTTGAATTTGTTTGCGAAAATCTGAAAGTAAAGACTATACAGAAAAACTTTAATACCAATTATATACTTTAGTTGGTACTGAATATGTAAAATCTAAAGTTTGTAGATGGCATTGAGTATTTTTAAATTTTATAATTATCTGATTAAATATTAGTTTTTAATTAGACCAACTACAAACTGAAGGAAATATCTCTTCATTCTTATTGAATTTAATTTTAAAAGCCCTCACGTATTTATTTAAATATCCAAACTTCAAACCTTGAACCAAATACATTTATTGATTAAGTTTTTCATGCAAAGTGTTATAATAAATAAAATAAATAAAAGTTTATATTCGTACAATAAAACATGTTTTCATAAATTTCAATTCAGTGCATAATTTCCTGCTAAACCTAGAACCAAAACCTCTTTGAAAAAAAAAGACCGGTCAAGTGCGAGTCGGACTCGCGCACCAAGGGTTCCGTACAAACCTGTAGGTATATAAGTAAAAGTTCACCCATAACGACAATCGAGTCATAGTTATGGTATTTTTATTGCAAATATATATATACCAAATTGCTGTTTCTTTTGATTGCGTTGACATAGAAGTTTGATTTTGTTACAGCTTAAAGGTATTATAGACCTGAGTATTTGATATGAATTTCAATTTTAATACCTCTACGCGTTCATGAGGAAAGGGGTAGTAAGTTTAAAATTATTAAAAATATTTTTATTATATGATGTAACTAAAAATTTACGGTTTTCGAAATTTTTCCTTTATCTGTGCTATAAGACGTTGCTTCGTACTAAATTTCAAGATTCTGAGTTCACGGGAAGTACCCTGTAGGTTTTGGTTCCCTTGCGAGTGTCGAAAATTTGCGGAAATTTGCGGCATAAACGGCTATATCTTTTGATTGCGTTGGCTTAGAAGTTTGATTTTTTCACAGCTCCAAGGGACAGTAGACCTGAGTATTTGATATAAATTCCAGCTTGATACCTCCACGCGTTCCTGAGAAAAAGGGTCTTGATAGACAGACAGACGGACGGACCGGACAACAACATAGTGATCCTATAAGGGTTCCGTTTTTTCCTTTCGAGGTAACGGAACCCTAAAAATGACACAAAAGACCGGTCTTTAAATTATTAAAATATATTCTGCGTTACTGAAAATTGTGTTTATTTTTGAGAGTAAGTAGACCAATTATTATGCATTGTACCTATAATGATTTAATTTTGGATATTATCAACATACATGTATGTGTGTATTTAAATAAATGTTCACATATGGGAAAAGAAGTTTTAAATTTATTGAAAGATCATATTACATTATGTCGATTGTTTACACTTTTAAGTTATGGGCATAAGAATCAGAAATTTCGTTCGCTTGAGTTATCAGTTAGAAATTCTACATAAAAGATTAATTGTAACATTATAGGTAGGAGTTTTAAATTAAACGATTTAATTCAGTACCTAATTATAATTATTTAGATTTGTGCTGATCAAAATTTCTTAAGCTTCGAGTAAAGTAATAAAGGTTCCGTCTGTGGAAGAAAGCTTTAAGTTGAGAACAAATTACATAAATTATTTGACAATTTGTTGGGTAAATATGTCATTCATATGAGAAGTGTATTTAAGAGATTTTTTTTTTTGCTGAGATTTCCCTTGAGGTTGCGTGACGCTGACAATGTCAGGAAGTGGTTTGTATGAGTCAATTAATAATTTCGAGAGGCCGTCAGAGAGTAACTCGTTGCATAATTAAACAAGGAAAATTTTCATTTATGTTGGGCAGGTTAAGGGGGAGGGTATTATGAGACTTATGGGACCGGACTAACCCCTATATAATATAGTGAATTTGAAATTGCTATTAATGGGTCCATATAAATCAAATTAGTTAACCCCCAAGTGCATCATCCATGCAAGTGAGGGGATAATACAATATCTTGGCAGTGCTATTTGGGGTTCTGGTTCTGGTCCAGTTTCCCAGTTTTGTTGTCGTTTTCCCAAAAAAACTTTTCTATCTTGTTGTGCAAGCAACTCATTTCTTTAATGTACGCCCGACCCCGCCACTTTTAGTTATGTTTTAGCCGAATTATGCTAGCGGCGCATGAATTACATTATCGCAGGTAAAAGCTTTAATGGTGAAGGAACATGTTGTTTTGGTTTTTCGGCTTCCCGGAAAATGGGATATGCGCATGTTCCTCGTATTTCTGGAGCTTTTCTATACAGTCTCTACAGGAGTTTTATGCTCCATGTGCTCCCCAAAATTTCCCCAGGGATAGAACATAGAATTCGTCCAAAGTTAGAACCTGGGCCCGAATTTTGCATCCACCGGGAGCTCGGCGTTTGTGGACCGAAACGTTCCCCGTAGGTGTTTTGTTCTGCGTGGAGACTTAAATTTAAGACGCCCCTCGATTTGAGTCATGTCTCGTGCCATACATGCGGCCAGGGGGAATCTATCTTTTTTGATGTTATCGGTCGCGAGGCGAAATTTCAGAGCAGTTTAGTTCCATGAGTCAGTTCGATCGGGCGGGTGTTCAACGGATATTCGAAAATTCTTTTAGTTAGTGCTCGCGGCACTTTCGGCCCTGGGAAGGATTTGTGAAAGGAAACGTGATTCCGGTAGAAGGATAACGATGTCAAAAAGTGACTATTTTTGTGTTAGAATGGGTCTAAAAGGGCATAGTTTTATCAAAATTTGTGCATTGCTACTCATTTTTTGGTGCAGTGGAATTCGTGCAGTACCCTATTCGATAATTCGACCAATAAGCAATCATGTAAATTTAAATTCGAGTTATCAAAGCTACCAGCAGAGTACGAGTGGTTGTACTTCAGATCGTCTCGTATTTTATAAAGTCGTTTTGCACACCTACTGGACAAGGGAGCTGTTCCCTAAACACTATCCAGACTGGCGGCCCCCGGCGCAGTGGACTAAGACAATCGGTGAGCCTTTGAATCACATATGACAAAAGTCCTTAAAGACGATAGTTCGGTATTTTAAAAAAATCGTAAGATATTTCGAGTCTCTTCACTGAAAAAAAAAAAAAAATGTGGAGTAAATATAATATTTTCATGGGCATTCTTAACTCTTTTGGGTAATGGTGTATGATAAATCAACTACGGAAAATGAAAAGGGAAGTATGATTAAATCTAATCTAGGACAATCGAGAATCCAAACTAGTAAATAGTGTGATTAATACAGCCAAGTAAACGTCATATAATTTTTAAGATTTTCGTTGAATCAACCAAACCAGCAAAAATTATGGCACCTTAGCACAACTTTGTATAGTGCTTATTTAAAATTTTGACAATAATATCAATAACGATAGTAAAGGAACGGCTACAAATGACATTTTGTGAAATTATATTAAAACTACTGAAATTGTGACAGCGATTCTGCACTAATGAATTTTTGTTTATAAAGAGAAATATTCAACATTTATTGCAAGATTTTACGATGCTTATAAACTAAAATTTTAAACGTGTTTTTAAACATTAAGGCCGTGTGCCAGTTTGTCTTAACTTGTACTATTCCATGTGACATTACTCGCCTTTTCTTATGACAGTACTTGCAACTATCCCACTTGCTGTTAACTGGCTAAAATCACAATATATTACGACAAATTTTGAATCTTGAGTAAAGTGACCAAGAAATATCCACGAAGATCAGAAAAATAAAGTTTTACTTATTACTATGGAATTAAAACTGTTAAAACTATATATTTGTATATTGTGAAGAATTTTTATGGGATTATAAAAGTGCTTAGACTTAGACAGAGTCGAACATCAAGAAATTTTAATTTTCAATTCGCTTTGATATATTTCAAAGGATAGTCCAAGTGTAGTGTATTATTTCATGTATTTTGCGGGGTTACCTGATGCGAAAATGAAAGTCAAATTTAAGTTAGGCCTGAATTAAATATATTTTGCTACAAAATTTGTATGAAGCAACATCAAGGTTAGGAATATATCCTAATTAGATTACTTTAACATAGAGAAAGTGTTATACTAAATTTCCGGGAGTGACACAGGCCTTTTGAAGATTTAAATAAACATTTTTGGATTTGAATGTTGTTACGATTTAATTCAAGCAGTGACATTTTTTTGAGTGTTGTTATCATCTTTTATTACTCATTCAAGGGAACAATTTCTGGCATTATTGGTTTGTGGTGTTTCTGCTGCTGAGGTCATAACAACATTACCAAGTCCGAGGGAAAAAATTCGAAATGTGTTCCACTCGGGCAGAGATGCTTTGCTGGCCAAATCCAAATACTTCTGTGACGCCAAAAACGATTCGTACGTGTCTGTTAGTCCTTTCCGGGGCAAATATGAGATTGTTGTGTTCTCACCCCCGTCTTTTACCCCCGGCCATGGACCATCAAAATTGATTACCTTGGAACCTCGAAAGTTGGGCTTTTCGCCATTTATGAGCGTGATTGTTTGTCGGCCGTGTCTTGGTAGCCTCTTTCTTGTTCTCAACATCCTGGAAAATCAGGTCCTATTTCTGAGGAATGTCGGGGGGAAAAGATATCATCAATTTTCTCTTGGGGATGAAAGTCTACAGATAAAATCCAAGGTGGAAGGACTCCCTGGTTTTGTCGTGTACTAAAATAATCAAATTATTTTTATCAAACACAAACATTGCGGCAGTCGATTTATTATAGGGCAAACGTCGCGGAAAAGGACAATATAAATTTACGGAAATTGTTGAACACGAAAATGGAAGAAAGTAAATGAGATTTTTGTTCCTACAAGACTTTTTCGTTATCCTCCAAAGAATTAACCCATTACTTAATCCAATAAAAACAACACCAATATATAATTTATTCATCCAAATACGATGCATGCATTAAAACCGTCATAAGTTTAGTAAATTAAAAATTTTATTACATTAACCAGGCGTTTTACATGATTTTATGTTAAACCTGTGCAAGAAATTCAAACCGCAGAGGCAAAAGGTTATTCATTTCCCTCAGCCCATAAAATCGAAATGGCCTAAAGGGTGCCTATTTATTGGCGCACAAAACCATAAATATTATTGATGTATTTTCCCCAAGTCCGGAAAATGTTAAGCCTTATCCAATTTATTATCCCAGAAAGGCCCCTTTTGATTCTCTGGAGACTTGACACAAGCTAGTCCAACAATTTCTCTTGTTTTGAATTTTCGTACTTAAAATGTAATTTTCAAAAAACAAAAAACAAAAACGACAGCCAACGACCTGAAAAACTCCCAAGAGAAATAACATCCACGAATTCTAAAATCGATTTCTTTTACTTTTTGACCTTTCAAACACTAAAACCTCTGGTAAGTTGAACTGTCTTCGTTTCGGGTTTCTTGTAAGAAATTTACATAATATTGTTTAGATATTATTAATTTGAATGTTCGCTATACCTTTGTTACTTGAAAACCAAAAGATGTTTAACTCAGGATTAACGAAAATGTTCAACTCGAGATAAACTCAAATCTAAAATTTCAACAAGAAAATCAAGAAATTCCGACAAAGGGTTTATGTAATAATACCCGACCTATGTTACTTACAACGTATTACAATATTAAGGGATCGTCTAAATATCTTTTTTTATGTCCTTTATTGATTTATTGTTATTATGAATTTCTTTGGATAATTTTCGCAGTCCCAAAAATATTTCATTTTGGAACTTTAATAATAACTTTAGTTTGAACCTATATCCTCCTTCAGCTAATTGTAAGTCCAAGCCCTATACCTCCAAACGGTCCAGAATATTTAAAATAACTATCTAAAACTTTAAATTAAAACGCTTTTCAGGCATTTTTATTTTTAGATATTAAATGGCTTGCTTAAAACGAAAACCGATTTTTGGTATTTTAACGAAAACTGTAATAATGCAAAACACATATACAATAATTATATAAATAACACTTTTATATTTGTGAATTTTGTACCTATCCTTTACCAATTTGTATCAATTTTTTACGATTTAATAGATTTTCCTCAAAGCGACACAATTTTTATTTTAGTGATTTCAACGGATTTGTTCGTGCTTTCACATAAAAAATAGAACTTTTTTATATACGTAAAAATCATTTTAATGGTATATCGATAAGTAGGTAAAGTGAATTTCATCTCTATGATAATAAAAATATTTCCTTTTTTATGATTGCATACAAAAAACTTTAGGGAACTTGAATATAAAGTATTTTACTTTTAGGTGCTCATAAAAACTAAACCTTTAACTACTTAATAGTTAAAAAAGAGAATTAATATCGTTTTATAAACGAATGAATAGTTAACGACTCAATGAAGTATTGCGTCGGAATCTTCACCTCTTTATGAGATTTAATTATTAACTTTAGTTAGAAACTTCATTTTATTCAACATATTAATTTTATCGATCAGTGAATTTTTTATAGTTTTGCAGGAATCGAAGAAAAGAAGAAATTTTTCACTGATTTGCATTTTATAAGCCGTTTCCTATATAACAATTTTAAAATTTGCAAGAAGCATATCAAATTGCCATGATTTTTATTCATCCAAACTTCAAATGACGATCCGAATATTTTTGGATTAACTAAAAAACAACCTTGACCCTCAAACCGTTTAATTTTGACCAAACTTTCAATATGCTTATTAGATGCATACTTTTTTATTTTATTTTTAATAAGTTAATAATCCGTATAGGGTAATATTATAATTTGAAATAATTTACATGACGGAATTTTGAGTTAGGGTGGTTTTTCTATCTATGATTTTTTTTTTTTCGAGATCACGTTTTTACCTTTTTTCGACAGTATGTTTTTACTTCAAAAAATATCTTCAGAAAATGATTTCAGTGACATCAGATTTAAATTATAGAGAATTAAGAGTCATCGTAATTTTATATAGTCCTGTGTATTTTTTGTAATTTTACACGGGGTAATTCTTGACTAAATGATCCAACATATACCTATAGATTCTATAAAGGATATTTCAAATAAGAACGTTTTTTGTTAACATGTAAAGTTGTTACAAAATTATATTAAAAACTGGTGGGCATGTTGAACGAATTTATTTTAGACGTTTTTTATTTGACTGCTCATTCAAATGCACGATATATTTGTAACGTTGATTAAGACAATTTTTCAGAAATTTGTATACTTTATATGTATGTATGTAAAATGGATACAACGTCATATACGTACACTGCCGTGCAGAAGTATTCGAACATTTCGAATTTTGCTTATAAATGTCTTATAGTGCTAGATCGGAAATTGCGAAATAACCTGCCAACAAGTCGAAAAAATATTATAGAAAGACTACAACACTACTGGGCATTAAAACAATTTTAAAATTGGTTGACAGAATGCCAAAATTACGCGCCGCTGTATAATTAAGGCAAAATGAGGCACATTAATGAAAGCAAAATATGAGCTACTATATAAATTATATTACCTTGTCTTTATTGATATATTTTGTTTATATATTAAATAATATAAATTCCTGAGTAAATTTTTTTTAAAGTCCATTTTGTGTTTAAATTTCAACAATAACACAAATTTCAAAGTAAGTTTTTTGGATTAAATTTATTAAATACAGTGTAAAGAAAAAACAAAGGACTTTAGATGGTATGTACCTACATATTAGATTAGATGGATTTTAATAATAATAGTTATTACATTAAAACTATAAATATGTCTATGTTCTCTCATAGTATTATAAATAGACGAATCTCCGGACAATGTTATTTAACCTCTGCATACATATGTACGCTGCAAAAGCCAAATGTTGGAAGTTATTCTTTTATACAAATGAGTTACGGCTTACTGTTTGTACACACGAATTTTCCATTTGCCTGAAATTTATTCCTTTTACGTAAAATCATCGATACAAAATAAACAACTCTAGTTGGAGAAGGTCGGTACCACGCGCGTCCAATGGGGTAAAATTGCCCTTACCCCAAAAGATTGATGGTTATATCTTAAATGTAACATCCCAACATTACAGGAATAAAGTTTGATGCAAATTTATGGTAATCCCTCTTGAGGTTATGGGCCTGAAATTCAATGATAATAATCTCATTAGTTATATCAGTCTCAGACGGCTGTGATTTCCCAAAAGAAGAAATTAAAACAGAATCGGTTTGGCATTTGAACCTTGTTAACAAAATCCGATAAAGGTCTTAAGGATGTGTGTCGAGGGTTGATGCCCATTCCTCGCACGTGAAGGTATAAGGGCAAATATCAGGCTCTAATTTATGGAGGCATCTCTGTTGTTCAAACAAAGCTCGTGAATAAATTAAGGGATTTTGCTCTTCAATTATGAATAAGCAAATTAAACGGACTGTTATGATGTCTCAGGTTTTCTTAATTAAATTCATTTGTTTATTTGCATAAGGCGGATATATGCAAATTAACAAGGCGAGACTATATCTGCACTTGCGAGGAAAAATTTACTGAATTATTAAATATTTTTGCTATGCATTTATTTAACCTATATTTCACAAAGGATTGGTTTGTAAGCATACGATTTAATTTAATTTTAATTTACATATTTATGTACGTCAAAATAATGCATAAGAATGAAATGAAAGTGCAAAACCCTTTGTCAATATGAACACAATTTCAAATTACTATTTCCCACATTAAAAAAATAAATATAGTAAATATAAAATTTAATGCTGAAATAGATAAAATGACAATAATATAAGAGGTTTAGCAATAACAAGACAATACAAATTTTAAATTGATAAGTAGAACCTCGCTTTCATTTTCGAGAATTGTAATTTCAAGAATTTTACGACCACGGATATTTGAAAATTAGGTAGATATGAAAATTTAAAAATTTAGTTTTTTTTTTTTATTTAATAAATCATTTTTCATTTAATTAGATTTCCCCAGCAAGTCAAACCTAGAATCCAATTAAAAAGAAACTTTTTTTAAAATCATTTAAATTTATTCCAATTAATTTTACATTTTTTTCAGATAAATTAAACTGGAACTCATTACAGAAAAGCTTCATTTATTGGAAAAACCTGAATTCATTTTCAAGGAAACTTCCTGGCAATTAAATTAAGCATCTAATTTGCTTCTTAGAACTAAATTCTTTCTGCCTTAATAATGAGTTTTACCACTGGTATGGTAATACTAATATAAGCAGATTAAGTAACAACAATTACTGCTTTATTGGGAAGGAAAGTTTAATTGTGTTGAAATAAATTGTTTCCGTAATGAGATGATATTTTAATTCTACATATTTGAACAATTCCAGTTCTTACAATTTGTAATAACCTGCGTAAAAATCTCCTCCGCGTATTTCTTAATTTCAAAATGATTTGTCCCAAAATGAAGCTAAATCGTTTTCGTTAAATTGGAACAAGAGACTTTTTGATACGGACTGAACACGGATAGTGTTAATCGCGTTAAAATATTTTCATATAGGTACTTTTAAATTCAGGACTTCTATATTAAAACGATTTTCAATTAAGAATTAGTTTCATTTAAAATACTATTTCTATAAAAAATTATTTCAATCTCAAATGAAAATGATCTAAAATAAAAATACTTACTTATTTGGAGATAGTAGATAAATACTTATATTATTCTATTAAGATAATTTTATTTAGAACGAGATGATGATGATGATGATTTTTAGCTCAAGAATCGTTCCATAATTCCATTTTAAAAGTCAAAAACTTTTAAATGAAACACTCATACTTCGTTTAGTTTGATCTTTGATAGCGTATAGTTTTCCAAATTTTTTGTTTGTTCGTTTTTAGTTTTCGTTTATTTTATTGCTTATAAGATCATCAGATCACAAGAGTATGTCAAAATTGAGATTGTACATATTAACGAATGAATTTTTATATTTATTTATGCTTAAAATGTAAATTAAATGTAATCCAAATTATACTATTTTATATTAGTCCAAAAATGTGGACTGTTTATTCAGAAAGCTGACGAAGAAATTCGGATAAAAATTAAAGACCGTCCCAAAGGCTTGGAAAAGAAAGATTTATTCAAGTGGATAGTAGCTAAATTGTTCACGTTCACAAATTCTTCGGCTATTTCTAATTATTTAATTGCATCTTACGCTAGGAAATGAGTTCTGCAGCCTTTTACTTGAAAACTCAATTAAGTGTCTGCTAAACTTAGGAAGCCCACCAGTTAACAAAATAAATTTTATTAAGCTCAGTATAAAACGATTGTTAGCTGAGGGAGATAAACCAGGTGTGTTTCGAATTGTCACGTATACCGCATAATTTATCGCCACCAGAAGCTAATTGAAAAAAGCACTCTTTTAATCCAATCGACGACCTTAACGAGATAATGGAAGTGTTCTGGCCGAGTGAGCGTAATGCGGAGCCGGAGCGTCTTAAGCCGCCACTGACAGCGGGAGTAATTGCAGACACAGACCCCCAATTAATAGAAATTGATGATCCGAAACGAAGCCGGCTCCGACGCTTAAGCCCTCCGCACAAACATGATGCAACCCAATTGCCTGGAACTGGCGTCATATTGCCAAAGTTCATTGACCTTCCTACATGTGGTCGCTTGTACATGAGAAATGAGGCTAGAATCCGGAAATCCGGACTTGTTCCCGTATGGTTTATGGCTGTCACATGGATTTCGGTTATTCGAAACCAGTTGTCGCAGACGCTCTTATTGCTCAAGGCTGCTGAATGAAACAGGCCCAAGGACCAAACCGTGGAACCACCCTGTTCCTACGTCTCGGAGCTTTTGGTCCAGGAAGCAGCCTCCTTCACTTTTTCTTCTGAGGTAGCTTACAACTAGACTTCGTCGCAGAGCTTTATGCTCTCTAAAGATTTTCATATTGTGATAAACTGAAAAGAAAAACCACGACTTTGCTACAACCGAAGACGTAGATCTAAGTCCATTATTTATTCACGCCTTTGGTAGAAGTTCTTAAATGTAAAATTGACATTTTAAAAGATATATTTCAATAATTTTGTGTTAGTAGTGTATTATAAGAAAATATAAGAACAGATTCTTTTAAGAGTTTAACACTCTGCTGCCATACACCATACCCGAGTACCAGATGATCCAAAATTTTTTAAATTTTAATTTAACCCTTGGTGAACACACCTTTTTTCCATTCATAAAGAACACTCTGGGTCAATCTGACCCTACACACACTTTGATCGCCCACGATTTTAAATTGACGAGTGTAATTATTTAGCTTGAAAAAATTTCAAGATGTATATCTAATGTTGTTTAATCAGTTGATATTATACAAATAAAACGTGCTGTTGGACTAACTTATATATGTATTTAAAACAATTCACATTTAAAAAATAGACGTAATTTACGAGAAAATTTTTTGTTTGTTTTATTTCTTAATATTCTTGCTGAAATTTTAAGAGGAATATTTTTGATGTGTAGTAGGTAGTAGTAAAATTTGCTAGCTAGGGAGTTGTATTTTCTGTATCATCGGCTTATATGATGTCACTTTAAATTAAAAATGTTTATCCAGAAT
Source organism: Machimus rusticus (assembly GCA_951509405.1). Taxonomy (NCBI): domain Eukaryota; kingdom Metazoa; phylum Arthropoda; class Insecta; order Diptera; family Asilidae; genus Machimus; species Machimus rusticus. The sequence continues at coordinate 7,886,274 of OX608049.1, forward strand.
AAACTGACGCTTAGGACACAACAGAGTTAGAATGACCATGCAACAACTTCGAATAATTCCTAACGCGTTCTGCGTGTTGCGTTACAAAGTTACTAGTTACAAAGAAAGCAATGCATTGTTAGTACCCCAAAATGTTTTCAAGATATTTACGATCAAACTCTAGCTAAGGGTCATATTGACCTCGTGTGTTCTCCAAGGGTTAACCTAGAATTTTAGAAAATAAAAAAACACATGCTCCATACAAGTTGTATTTCATTTTATCATAATTTTTAAACATTATTTTACTGATTAGTTAATTCTTTTTTAACAAATAAACCTGATTTAATGAAAAAATAGGTAAGTACCAAACTATTTTTTTAATAAAAGCGTAATACTTTAACGAGTATCAAGATCAAATTTTAGATCTTGAAATTAAAAATCAAAATATTTATATACATTTTTTTTTTAGCAAGTATTACATAAATAATGATTGGCGTCTTTGAAATTAAAATAACCCCAGTATTGTGGCAGTTAAGGGTTTATTGAAATTTGTCATGTAAGAGTAATTTTAAATGTTTCCAATACATTTGTGTTTATGATATGATATTGAAGTTTACGGATACTGGCAAATATTGTAGATGGCATTGATTGCGACTTTTCTACTTCCAGACACAATCATGAAACATTTCGTCTACCTATATTTTTTTGGTTTTTATGCTGCTGCATTTAAGGGTTGAAAGATAAACGGTTGTAACTAGTTTTATAATAAATCGTAATCGTAGGTATTACAAGACATACTCTGCGACTTTTTATTGTGGGAGTTATAAGATTTCAATGTGGGTATAATTTTGGAGTTTTCGTTGTACCTACCATTTAACCGTCTGTACCGCCGGGAAACACGAAAATCTACAGTACAGTGCAAAAAATTATAACCACCAACATTTATACTTCCATACTTCATTTTGAAAAAAACTTTATTATATTCGTATGCGTTTAAGATAAACATTAAATTAAGGGTAAATTCACATATTTTGCAAATTAATATTTCTATTATTTAGTAATATTAACCATATTTTTAATAACACTTGTTAATCTCCGCGATTTTCTTCGATGCAACTATTTATGCTTTCGGCGTTAAGTGAAATGGTATACCATGTAACGCTTCTTGGAAACATGAAAATTTATTTATTGATATTTTTGATAGAACTGGAATAAATGAATGGGGGCATACTTTTGCATATTGCATATTGGCTCGTAACGTAACGATTACTTATTCTTCAAACAATGATAACAAAGGAGGAAAGATTGCAACTCTGCAAGGAAATGTTAATCTGTTTGATTATTTGCGAGAAAAATGTAATCAGAGTTCAAATTTTGAAATTGGTTAGAGTGGTTATAATTTTCTGGCACTATACTATACATATATACATCAAAACAAGTAAGGAAGCAGATAACCGCGAACCTGAAAATCTTCCAAAACGCAGGCAATTTTGAGAGATCTTGGATGGATGTTTTATAATCCTCTGTGGTATACTTTTTAAGTTAAAATAAAACGTGTAAAATACCAGAAAGTTCCGCAACAAAATTAAAATCTGAAACACATTGCAGGGATGAAATGTGAAGAGAACGTGAAATAAATAATAAATAGCGGCGGAGAGAATTGCCACAGCCCTGGAACTTTTCTGCAACCCGAGGACATAAAGTTTTTGTCATAAAACGGAGACGGTGTTTAAATCCAAAAAAAGGAAGAAACGCTCAAAAAAACAAAACCAAGGAGACTTCCCACTGAAAGGGTTGCTTCTCCTCCAGTAATTTAAAATGAAGACATCTAAAAGTACTTTATTTACAGCTCAACTGAAAAGAAGCAGCGCCGAGCTCCTTGCAAAAATATGCGAGTCGAAAAATTCTTGGCAACGAGTTGCGAGGATGCCTCGCGGGGGTGGTTAAGGAAAATACGCATTTTATTTCCTCGTTTTGTCTCCTTTTTCAGCATTCCTGCATGAAGTCATCGAAAAAGCTTTATATTTTCTTTCCCTCTTTTTTTTTATTAGAATTTCTTTTTATATTAGAATTTTAATTGCTAAAAACCTCGGCGAACCCTCAGTAGGTACGTTTTTACCATTTTGAGGATAGCAAAGAAACGTTTTCTAAAAACGCAATTGTACGTTCAGTCCCATTAAATGGTATCGTCATAAAAGTTTCTACTCCGGAAATTAACTTGGAAATAGTCATCCAATTTTAAAGAAAAAAATTGTAGAAATGGTTTCCGAAATTTGGAAAGGCGAAAGTAATAAAGAATGAAGAGAAATAACAGTTGAAATACTTATTATGCTTTTAGTAAACAAGTTACATGATATTAGCCATCTTATACAGACCGAAAAAATCCTGCACTAGACGTCCATAACGATTAAAATTTAGAGTTTAGAGTCAAAATTCTAAAATTAGATAACGTAATTCGTAATTATTTATTAAAAAAACGGTTTAAAGTTAAGCCAGATGCGACAGTGGCGGTATCTTACGGTAATCCCGTAAATTAAATAAATATAGGTACTCGATTAAATTACAAGGTTGTTTTATAAATTGTGAAACGTCGCATTTCCAGGAATATTCCTCTCATTTGGAATAAAATAAAATTGTTTAAGCTTATTCAGAAATGTCACTCAGAACTGTCATCGTCGTTTTTCATGCAAAAATGTAATATAAAAAAATATTATATTCGGAATCCTTTCATCAAATCTTTGTCGTTTAAACTCAAAGAACACAAAACCGCTTCATTCAATCAAAACTTATGGTACTAAACTGCTTACTGCGTTTTCATAACATTGTCTTCATTAAAATTTGTATGATGATACATAGGGATATTATTTTTATTTATCCCAGGCAGGCAGGTTTAATTGCGTTCTTTGAAAGAACTCGCATCAGCTATTGTTAGGGTACTGTTTACAATATTTCACGTATTAAAGGCACCTCCTAATTAATATTTATTAAAGTAACAATTAATTAATGAAGAGGAGTTTGCAGTAATCGAAAAATATAATGGGGAAAAGTTCTCAGAGCAATCAGCACATTTAAACAAAAACAAAATCGTATACATAGTTGCTGTCATTTTATGTTGATAAATTGGGAAAATCTCTTAGTTTTTGAGTCTCAAACATTAAAGAATAAATTTTAAATAGGCCTTTTCATAATGTAACAAACATCTTTTTGTAATTTAGGATTTTTTAATATTTCCCTGTAGGACGTTCACGCAAAACCCTTTTTTTTTAATTAAATCATACTGTATGTATGCACGAATTAAATTACAAATAATATGCAAAATGAAAGTAGCCTTTTCGTTAATTTAATTATTGTTTTTATAGCGCCTGTTTTTCTCTCCGTGGACCAAATAAATTAATGAAAAAAACTTTATGATAAATTACCTATGCTTTCCAATATAAGATAACACGATTATTTTTAATTTGAGATTGATACTAATATCAATCAGATATTATGTAATTATCGGAATCCAGGCCACTGATTTGATTGTTTTATGAAACATTCGGGAAATTGCCTACGGATTTGAGCTTATGCATGCTATACATATTTAGTATAGAATTTTAGTTTCAATTTCAGTTACCTGACAAGAAATTAATGTAATATTTGAAAAATTAAAAAATGGAATAACATGGTACAAAATACGTAAAAGAGTTCAAGTGAAGTTCAAGTGTTAAATTTTTGTTCTGTGAAGAAAAAGTGAAAGCTGTCTAGAAATACTGGGAACTCTGGGGTTCCTTACACAACAATCTATTTACGGAAAATTGTAAGATTTCTTACACGCGGTCGGTGACAAGCTCAAATGCTTGAGGCGTGTAAATTTCATAAATCTTGTTCTTTTGCTAGCTGTCGGGAGGCTTTTTAATAAAAGCAGGGTGGCTATTAAAACTTATCAACTTAAAGCGGACGCGCCATGATTTCTTTTTTTTTTGGGCCTTTGCCAACAGCCAACTGCGGCAATTTTCGCAGAAAATATCACGTTATAAGTGGCATTATTTTCATGAAGTGATAATTTACTCTTGAGATGGTGAGGTTAATGTTCCCTAATCTCTTGATTAAGCGCCCTCTTAAAAATGCTTAACAGGCAAAATGACGGTCTCATTTTCCTTAAATGACTTAAGAAATACTTTTATCTTTCTACGAAATCTAAAATTTATAAACTCTGATGGTGTGCAAATTTTTCATACTTTTAATTCATGATTGTTTTAATTATGTACAATTATTTCTTGCTTCAAAATACAATGAGTAAAGTTCATCGCTCTTTCATTAACACACACAACGTATTACATTTAACATAATTTTACAAATATATCAATTGAATAATACATATACATCATCTCTAATTCATCGGAAATTAATTATGACAACGATTAATATGGGTATTCTATTAACTTCAATAATTAAAATATCTAAATAAATACTTTCATGTAGTTATTTATTGTTTATTTAACTTTGTAATTAAGATACTCAATCACTTATAGTTACTAAACTAAGGATAACTAATGCTGTTTATATTATAAAATCTATCTCTATTGTTTTTATTAGTGATTGGTTTATCTAACTACTTTTAATAACAAAGTTTCAGAATTCGTCAAAATATCTAGTACTAGCTGATCCCCACCCGAAGTTGCCCGGGCACAACTATCCCTAAAATAAAAGTAAATTTTAATAAAAATATGATGTTGTTCATTTCAAATTTATCAAATTTCACACAGAAGGTTAAGCACAACATGTCCATAGAATTTCTTCTTAATCCTGCGATTTAGATAATTTTTGCATGACGCACCATAAACATATTACTGCTCAACATTTCCTTCTAGTGGCGAGCTTTTGAATACAATAGCCTATGTTACTCAGGGTGAATGTAGTTTTCTAATGGTGAAAGAATTTTTGAAATCGGCACAGTAGTTTTTGAGTTTATTCATCACAAACATACACACACAAAAATACAAAAATACAAATCTTTCCTCTTTATAATATTAGTATAGATATGTCTTGGCTTCATATATCGATTGCCTTTTCTTATGTTTTTTTTCAAATTTTGAGAAAATAACTTGAAACATATCAGAGGGTGCTTCAACCCTCAAAACCCTTGTGGTTACGCGCCTGCTCCCTCCTCTAACTGCTTTTATCGACGGATAAATGGCCATTTAGGTTACACTTTACAGGGATGATAAAACGCCAAATTTATAAAGGGGCACTGTGATTTTCTTGTTTCTTCTTACAGAATAAGGGGGACGGATTAAAATCAACCATTTACCCTGTGAATTTTTTAAGGGGTTATACTTCCTATAGGCGCACTGAAAAGTGAACATTTTTTGGGGATTTTTCCAATTTTTTCTCAATTATTAAACAATGGATTTAAATAAAATTTTGAGACTTTTTATTATACATTTATAAAGGTACACAAAAATATTTTTTATTTAAAGGACCCCGCACAAAATGTATGGAAAATTGCGTACAGTCAAATCGACTGAAAATTTAGTATGTTGTACTTCATAATATCCTGATCAAAAGTTCCCATGGGCGCAACTTCAAAAAATGGCCAGTTTTAGAGATACAGGGTGTATCATTTTAATAGACGCACTCACATATCTCGAAAACTACGCACCCTAGGAAAAAATGTTTCAAGCAAAAGTTATAGAGTACCAAAGGGGTCAACTAGTGGCGACCTTGCCTCTATCCTTGAGGTCAAGGATCAAGGTCATTTCAAGGTCAAATCAATTGTTACATAGGGATCCCTACTTCTGACCCCGGAAATGGAAAAAGAGCAACATTTTAAATTCAGATATGCATTTGATCTCGATTTTAAATTTAAACGTCATGGTCAAAACCACGATGCATTCAAATTGAATGAAGAATACGGCAGCTCATCTCATTTTTAGTTGGAAGTCACTTTATAGGAAGCATAGGATCTCTTAAAAATATAAACTTGTTCCTATTAACAACACCCGCATCCTTATTTTAAGGCACCCATAGGATTTCTTAAAAAAAATATGTTTCTACTCGAGAAACCTGCGATGTTCCTGGTCTTATGAATTTTGCTCTTATATCTTCCGTTCTTTACGATTTTTGGGTCATTTGATTTTTCGTCGTTTCGATCTTTCTAGATTTTAGTCATTTCGGTTCTCCACTTTGTCTACGATCTTTTTAATTTTGGGCATTTTGCATTGTGTTGATACAAAATGGCATCGTGGCACTTTAACAAATGTTTTTCCGAAGAGGCAATCGACGTGCTACAATAGCAGTCTCCGTACACCACCAAGCGCAAAAAAAAAAAATAAAATAAAAAAAGTTTTCCTTAATCTACATTAATTTTTCTTTGGATTTGCCTCTACAAGATTATAACATTTTGTAGAAAATTCATAAATTGGTCAATATGAAAATCATAGTTTGGAGAAAAATGCGTTTCAAGTTTTATGTTTAAAGTTTAAAAGTTGCAGAATCGTCTCGGAAATAAGCTAAAATTTTTATTTTCATAGCTTGTCTCCCAAAATAGTTTTTGAATATCATTTTCAAATACTTAGTTTATGCATCATTTAAGCCAATAAAATAAAATACCTTTCGATAGAAGCTAGAACGAAGAGGTAGCTTTCGATGTGGTAAAAATGATTTTTACTTATAGGTCGTGAATTCCTCACCTCCTTGACCAATTCGACCGTATCTCCCCACCCCCTTGATCGATTCTTTCCATTTACGAACTTAGCCGAGATATTGGCAGAATAAACATATAGGTGAAGATAGGTCAAAATCGGTTAAAAACTACGGCCTCTCGGTAACTCGGAAGTATAACTTCTTAAAGTAACCGATCTGGTCTGATAAAAACTCAGCTCCTCTTCAAATAGTATAATCCCATAATTGCCCACGAATCGCTTATCCTTTCCCTTAAAATGTCGTAATACTCTTGAGTACTAATCATTCGAAATCGTTTGCTATTCCAATAAGAAAACGGCGAGTTGATATAAATCACTTTAAGAAAAAAAAAATTTTATTTCTTCCATTCTCTTAAATTGGCACTTTCTGAAACCATTACGTGTACACGATAGCAGCAATTTGCCATCCTGGCAACAAATAGAACTGCGAACAGCGACCGCGTGCTACGCTAGAAATAAAAAAAGAAATGGATCTACCGAAAAATTTCTGATAAATTTCATCGCGACCACCATTGCCGCCGCGCGTCGTGTCGCGTCGCGGCTTCTAGTATGAGGATTTTCGGGAAAACGAAAAATAAATTCGTCGAAGGCAAATCGCATTCGGGCTAAAATTTAAATGAGCTCAGGCAGGCACCCTTCTGTAATTTGGCAAAGTGTAAAGCTTACGAAAACAGGGAAGAAATTCGAAATGGAAGGCGCCAGCTGAATAATTGGCGGAATCACGGCTGGGAAGAGAAGACATTGCCTGCAGCCAATATCTTTTGATAATGTTATTGGAACCATAAAATTTCAATTAAATATTCGGTGAGTTATTGGCGGGGCGTCACTCCCCTCAGTTTCGCTACAGTCTATATTTGCCAATATTTTGGGGCTAATCCTCGAAAGAGATGTCACTGAACCACGAGGGAATGGGTATAAAATTTTCGAGATTTAGTAAGTAAGGGTAAGGGTTCTGAGTGGACCCTAGCCGGGTATTGTTGCCGGACGATTCATTTATCCTGGAATATAGCAAAAACTCCAGTGCAATGGGGGCCGGAAAGAGCCGGGAGTCGTCTCCAAGTTGCGAAAATAGCAAAATCCGGTATCCATAAATTATTCAATTCACAGCCCCGCAAAATCTAATTACAAATTAATTTTGTTAGCCTTCGGTATCCTGCTGGAAGACATGGCGTAAATAACGAAGCCCGGATGGCGGTAACAATTTTATTTGAAAAGAGGCCCTCTGCGCTCCCTTCTGGGGCTAAAAGGTTTGGGGCTGCGGATCCAGCCAGATGGGCGTAGGTTTATCAGGGCCGGAGCCGGGGTATCTATCTGTCTGCAAGTGCCTGAAGGGCACACTTTCAGCAGGGAATTCTGCAAACGTACATATACCGTGGCATAGTTGCGAAACACCTCGAGGTAATGGAAATTTGATTGGCATCCTCCGGCCTCAGTGGCCCTCACATTCTCGAAAATATTTAGAAATTCCACTCTAATATACAAAATTGGAGGCTGACTGGAAAAGCCCTACGTGATTCGGCAACCAGATGAGGTACGGGTGCTCTTAATAGTAGTAGGCGTGGATAAGGCAAGTCTTCGATCATATTTGATAGCAGCAGCATACATTTAAAAAAAAAAAGGGTTTTCCGCGCCTAAGATTACGATGGAAGGCCCAAAACCTTTTCGGATATTTTGATAGAGTATGGTTTATGCTTATGGACCATTAAGTTCGGCAGATTTTTCATGCAGTTAGGATCATAGTTCATACCATTACGAGCACCAACCCTTTTTTTTTCCAAGACGATACCTCCTGGGAGTCCGTCTGGCAATATTAAACGTAAATTTCGCCGAAATGGAGTAATAAGGAGAAATGGAAAGGAAAAAAGTTGCCAAAAATTATGGTAACTAGGGTTGCAAAATCCGCTTCGGACGAATAAACTTCGAATAAATATGCCGTCCGGCCACCGCCCAAGAGAAAATGTAATGAATAAAATTTTTGTCCGAAGGGTTTTCACCAGGGTTAAATATTATCGGATCATTTATATTTTGAAAAGTAGGGCGAAATGAGTTTTCCGTAGATGTTCACATCTAGGGCCAGAAATGAACATACTAAAATTGAATGGGCCTAGATTTAATTAAAACAGGAATGCTGAAGTTAATCAATTCCTTTATACCACAAAAATTTTAAAACTAGATGTAATTTACAATATTCTTACCTTAAAGGGTATTTAATATAAAGAACGATTTGATTAACATAAAAACTTTAATTGAAAAAGAAACTGAAAGTTAGTAGGTATATAATGTAATATATATATAATATAATACATATATATCTAATTTTACTATAACTTACATGTGGAGGTAATGTCGTATTTTTTTCTCATTATAAATCAAAATTACCTACAAAATTTCAAAAATTCTGCTACTCTTCTTTAAACAATTTTATCTTTAAACTTCCGCTGACATTGACATTCAATTTAATGCTAAAAAATGTTTGGACGGGGATTCAATGAAATTTGTCTAATTTTTTTCCGTGACTTTTATATGGGCAAATCAGGCATAAGGTCGAGTCGGAAATTATTCACACAAATTTCTTGGAATTTTCTTTTAACTTAAAAAGCAAGGAGCTTAACTTTAATGGCGCTTTACTTTATTCGTTTTTGTCAATTTCTTTTCGTATATCTTATGATTGAGAAAATTTAGATATTTGTATTAAAAATAAGTGGGTTACAATACAAGTATAATTTATCTTACACTCATGATTTTGTTTACGTTTTATTCGCTTTGTCTGAAATTTAAAAATAATATAGAATATTTATATGAAAGTTGCTAAGGTGTTTTTTTTTTATTAAGCACCCTCCAATGAGTACCAAATCACATCTCTAAGGAACTCTTGCAGAATCAAATTTTCAAAGTTTAAAAATTTACTGAGTTTTTCTAAAATTATTAATAACTATGCTTATTCAAGGTACAATAATTTTTGCTATGTTCTGCCAAATGACAATCACCTTTAATATATCTTTTAGTAAGTTTCTTCATTTACGACTCTAAATGCTAATACCAGCGACACACCAACTGAAATTTAGAATTTCGAGCGTACTCATTTTCACAATATTTTTGTATTGCTTTGAAATTAGAGTCTTTATGTCAAAATTTCTTTTTAATAGACTATTTGCCTGAAACTTTTTTAAGAAATTCATAGGTGATATGATTTATTTCTGAAATTAAGAACAATCGAAATTCAAAATTTCGGTTGGTGTGTCGCTGGTATAACTGATGCTAACGCACCCATAACAGCCTAAACAAGGCACGGTGCGCATCACGTCCCGAACAAATATTGAGTTTATTGTCAGTCTTTATGCAAATTAAGCGACCCAAAACAAACCGAATGAAGCAAATGTGCACAGTGATTGCGTCGAAAAATCCATTAGACGGTTAAAAAACTTATGCGTATTTGAAACAGGTCTATTTTTAACTTTTCATGCCTGCTTTAGATAGTTTTATGCCTGTTACGGGCGTATTTATTTGCTATATGGGCTAGGTTTGGGCGCGTTTGTGGCTTCGAATCTCATTGGACGCGTATTTACTAACGAAAATTATTTACATACTCAGGTATTGGACTTTGTAAGTAATAAATAGTGTTTAGCTACCTTTATTTTCGAAACATATTTATGTATGTAGATGTTCATGTTCATGGTATCTATAATTTTGCTTTACTTAAAGATGTTTGTATTTGAATTTTATTCCCATTTATAGTAAACTATTTTAAATTTATTATTTTCTTCTTATCCCATAATTCAAACAATTATTAATTATGTTTTTGAAGCGTAATAATTTGTGCTGAACACTAAAATCCCAAGAAATATTTCAAACATTACAAGGAGAAGAACAAATTATGATAAAGATCACGAAATATTGTGTTTTAATTAAAAAAATCTTAGGTTTGCCCAAAAACCAAATCTTATTTCGTTCGGTTTTTAAATATTTTTCCTTCATTTATTCACTAAGTACATGAAGCAGAGCAGGCTGTGCCAGTGCCATGAATTTCATCTCTGTTTAATTTAATTTACTATGTAATCTGAGCAAATAGTAATCCACTTTCGGCATAAAGTTTTCAAGGTGCACCCAGTTACCATTTAACGTTGTAGCAACGTGGTTCATCTTTGCCAGAGAAATTTCCGGAGAATGAAACGCCTCGGCGGAAATTTCAAGTTATTTAAATGCAAACGAGGGCACGGGAGTATTTCTGTGCACGGGAGCAAAAAGTAGGCTATAAATACATTCGAGAAATTAAATACGAGGTGCAGCTATCACTCGAGCACAGCAAGGTGCTCGGCTCCATCATAAAGATGCTGCAGACGTTTTCCCATGAATCTGCGGCTGTAAGGAAGACATTTTCGAGGTTATTCTGCACGGTGTTTGCAGACAACGTGTGGTCTGCTCTCAATCCTTATCCAATGGAGGAAAATCCTGCAACCTCCTTATTTTCGCCGTGATAGTACAAGCAAAAATAGATAATATTTATTTTTTCCAAATGTTCGATAATGTTCTCTAATCGAGCCACAGGACTAGAGCTAGAGCTAGAGCTAGAGCTAGAGCTAGAGCTAGAGCTAGAGCTAAATCTAGCGCTAGAACGACTGGGTCATATAGTCATTTAGCGCAAAGTGCTTTTAAGATATACGCGAATAATTAAGCGAATTTCACTTTGGCGAGTTATCGATTTGGGTTAATTGATATTGCACGAAGCGACCCCATAGGAGCCATCGTGCATGTCATCATAAACATGAAGAGACCCTGCCCCGTGCGGTTCACGGATGGATTGATACGTGCACATAATTGTTATGTGTGCACTAAACTCAGCTCGCAAAATTATCCTTCCGTGATGGGCGCATAAGCGATGTAAAATCAATACCAGGCCAGAAAATTAATGAACTCGGCTGTTTCGTTATCATGATGCCTCATTAGTGTCCTTAGAATCCCAACAATGAATTAAGAATTATTTCCGCATAATTGGTTTCGTATTCATAAATTCTTTTATTATACAATTTTCCCATTTTTTATTGTTTTATTCTTTGCATAAAGAATAATTTATTATTCCAATATAAATATCAATCAAATCAAAATCAAAACGATCTGACGTCAACCAAATCAATTTCAGCTACGATTAGTATAATGGTATGGTATAATCTTATCCAATATACCAAATACAATTAATTACATTTTTTTGAAACCACTCCAATAACAACAAAATTTCTTAGTAATACCAGCGACACACCAATTTCAGAAATATATCATATTACCTCTGAATTTCTTAAAAAAGTTTCAGGCAAATATTCTGTAAAAACGAGATTTTGATAAAAATTTGACTTTAATTTCAAAGCAATACAATAATATTGTGAAATTGAGTACGTTCGAAATTTTAAATTTCAGGTGGTGTGTCGCTGGTATTAATACCCCTGACTTAGAATCACACTGAATTGAAGAGCAATTTTACATTTTGTTTTTCTGTGGATCTTATAAAAGTAGGTACACGTTTACAAGTACAAGATCTATACTTAACCGATTTTGATAACACTTTAACCACACACTGTCTACAACATATGTATATTATCTAAGATTTGACATACGACTTTTTTTCGATTGTGGATGGTGCGTTAATTTTCTATAAGTTTTTAAACTTAAAATTTCGATAAAAATCATATATAGCTGTCGTTTCTACAAAAACAAAATTATGTTTTAAATCTTTTTTCCTATGCTACATTAAGATAATAGCTGCGTTTTTTTCACAGCGGGTCTGGTTCTGGGTTTACTAGGAAATTTTGCATTGAATTGAAATTTATGAATAGTTACCCATATCGAACTTTATTTTATTTCGTGAACGTGAATCGAATTGCCGGATTTATACCTACTTTGTGTCAAAAATGTAATCCAAAAATTTATCTGGTTCAGGGTTTGAAGTTTGAATGGGCAAAAATCAATATCAAGGCAATTCGATGTGTTTTTCGCAAAAATTAAAATCTTTGTATAATTGACTGTTTTTTTAATTCAATTCAATGCAAAATTTCCTAGTAAACTTAGAACCAGATCCGTTGTGAATAAAACGCAGCTAATGTTGTAAAGATAATGTGATTTAAATCTTGAAATGTCTTGTAATAATTGGAAGCGCTTAAAATATTCTGAAAAGTATTAGTGATAAATCTAACTATAAAAAACTTCTGCTTGCGAAATTTTTAATGTGAAAATCGAACTTTTGGCTTTGTAAATTTTTTCTTATGGAACCTAGAGATATTTTTTTTACCACCTTAAAGGAATAAAATTTTCTTTAATTTTTTATGTAACCTTTAAATACTGCTAATTTTTAGAAGAATCGTTTGAACTACATACCTTTTGAGGAGTCATAGAAACTACAAAGGGGGCATAAGTACTCCTCTGGTTTTAATTAAACGAAGAAAAGTTTATCCATTCGAAAACTAATGCCATGAATCACACTTTTATAGACACCTATAAACTCCAGACTTAAAGTTGTGTCTTCATCCGAAGCGAACTGAGGCCGGGGATTAAAACACATTCAAACTTATGCCTAATAAAATTAAACTTTTCCTTTGGCTCTTCCTAGTTTTGGGTGGAACCTTTTGATCTTTTAATTGCTCCTTGCGAAGGTTTCATTAAACTTTCTCAAACTCGAAACCGCAAGCCCTTTTGCTGGCAAAGCGTACGGCAGCCAGGAAAATTAGGGAAAATCTTCTTCCAGATTCGATCAAATCTTTACTTCCGCTTCTGAAATTTTATTTCGCTGATTTCTAAACAATGTCTGTGCTTTTAAATAACACTGAAGGGTAGTGCCTCGGGAGATTTCATTTAAGCAAAGCGTCGACCATTAAACATTGCTACCATCGCTTTAAAATAATACTGAAGCAATGGGGCAACTGAAATAACAAAAATAAATCGTCTCCTATTAATTTTCTGACTCACCTGAAATTAACGTCCCATAAAATTTAGAGGTAAGAAAAATGCAGCCGTCACTTTATTGTTTAAAAAAAAACAAACAATTTTTGCTTGAGAATTTGAACCGAGTCCAAAATGATTCAATTTCGGCGAAACATTACATTTTGAGGGCAGTGATTTTTCAAAATCACGCAAATTTAACCGGGTTACTAAATGCATTTGTTTATTTTTGATACTATTTTTAACATTTCGAGACAGAAAGGATAATGGAGGATTAGATGACAAATGTTTAACTTTATCAGTTGCGAAAATAATTCTTTTTTATTTATTTTTAAAATGTTAAGACAAAACTGTTTCAGCACGACTAAATAATGTCTTGCACGGATTTCTTTGATGAGTGACAAGTAAATCCAGTAATTACCACTTAAATACTTGGCTAACCGCGTAACCGACGTGTAAGGTCGACGGAATTTTTAATTTTACGAATTTAATGAATTTAAAAATTCATTATGTCGAAATAAATGTCAAATAAATCCCTTTGGAGAGTGAGATCAAGACATTATATGATCCGTACAATATATATGTGTATGTGAAAAACGAATAATTTTTAATTTTTAATTACAATAAAAAATAAAATAAAGATAAGGAAAAACGACTAATAATTAAATTTTAGATGGAATCCAATCCAATCCATTTAAGATGAAATTCAGACTGAAATGAAAAAAGACTGGCCGAAAATACTGCATCACGACTGAAATTTAAGTTACCATTAATAAAAACTAACAAGAAGCTAAAGATAAACTGGCAAGCTGAAAACAGACTGGACATTTTCAACTTTGATCATCAATATTTTTACTACAGAACTTAAAAACTTTTCAAATACATATTAAATAATTTTCACAGTATGATAACTATTATGATATCGATGTAATAAGAGTTAATTATGATTTTTATCCATTTACACTTCTTCTCTAAAGTCCACTAATTATTTCTTTAATCTGAGTTCTATAATTAAATAGTTTTATTTAAACGTTATGATTATATCTTTTAATTTAAATCGATTTTTAATTTTACCAAAAAACAAAATACATAAAATTCTTTACTCTGAAATTTACTGAGTTGTGTACGTCCGTTTTAAATGCTGTTGATTGAAAATTTTAAAAATTTTAATATACATGTTTTTAAATTGGCGTGAATACTTGATAAATTGCAATTAACGAGACCTTTGTAAAAACCTTGTAGGTGCCTCATTTTATATTTTTTAACTATTGAAGCCTTGATCCAATGGAAATAACTTTTATCCAAAAAGATTCAAATGTGTGATAAATTTTACATGATGTTATTGGATTTATTCGGCTTCGTCATTTTAAATTAAGTTTTTCTGTTCATTTATTCATTATAAGTCGTTATTAATATTTTTAATTATAAACGCAATCATTTTACTGCAATTTCGCAAGTAGTGCGTGTGTGCTGGTTCTATAGGGAGGAAGTCAAAAACAATAATTTGCAGAGTGGGAATTTATAGTTTATTGAGTCTCTGTCAATTTCATTAAACTGATACGTTAATTAAATTGCGAAAATTAATAACGCTAGACTCAAGGGGGCATTGTTGCCTGCTTACCAGGAAACGGATATAATAATTAAAATGCTTCACAATAGTCAGTCCCAGTTTTCATTCGTTCAGCTATATAACCATAGGTTCGAACAAATTTTTAAAAGGGCATGCTGAATTTATTACAAGGGTTGACACATTAAAGTAATTGGAAATGATACAATTACTATAACGAAAAGGTAAGTTGCTCAATTCTCCAATTTGTGGACCCGAAAGTTTTTAATATGCAAGCAAAATTTTGTATAGGCCTATACTTTGCGATTAAATAAAGGTTTAATCCTGGAGGTAATTCAATTTCTATCTGATTATGTGGTGGTAACAAATTGTTTTTAGCGCAATCTGAGTAAAATAAACCCGCTCGTAAAACAAGGGTGTGCATTCTGAATTCAACGAATTCGAAATTTGGTAGAAATCTCAGTTAAGTGTCCGCAAACATGAAAGCAATTCGAAGTTACACAAAATTGGCGGAGAAATTGATTGTCAATTGGACTGTTAATTTCTATCGAAGCCAGTATGGTAGATGCCGCAAATTTAGCTTGCTGTGGATTTTAATTCGCTAATTGAATTTCCAGCAGGTAAACTCACTCGAAATAGATAATTCAACAAAGCCATTGCCGGCCATCAATCCTGCTACATGTGCTGTGTGATCCAAATCTGTGCGACCGAATGGAGTCCACGATCGAAATTAAATTTCAATAAACCCCCCGGCGGTATACCTGTACAGTGGAAGCGGAAAAATACCTATAGTGCCTGGCAGAAAAATTTAAACGAGAAAATCGACATAAGAAAGTTATTACAGCCCCAACGTGATACATCTTGTTATAAAGGGCGGTTGGAGAATTCTCGGCAGGAACGCATACCACTAGCTGCCTTGTTAGTGCAAAAGTACAGGGTGCTTATAAAGATGCCAGGGAGCAACGCAACCAACTCCGGGAGGTTTGCTTCTGAAATGCAATGGAAACTGAGGTTTCCCATGAGGCTATAAATAAAGTAACTGGGGATGTTATTTTTGCCCTTTCCTCGGCAACTGAACCACCATTAAAAATAGTCTTCGATGCGATATGGAAAATGTGTGGGAGTTGGGCCACCGAACGCCTGCGGATAACATATAACTTTTCCGGGGAACAAGTGGTAAAACCCATCTCGGTTATGGATCCATTCTCAGTTTGCCCTATTTATTATCGAATATCCAGCAGGGCAACCATTAGTGAAACTGATTTAACTATGAATTTAAAACAAATTTAATATAAAATTTATAGAGCTTCAAAATTGGCTTAGGCTCTTTAAACTAACATATGTATATAAAATTATATGGCTTTACAATAATATGACTATAAAACTGACAAATTGGCTAATAAGAAAAACATTTTAATAGGAAATTAAATAAATTATGAGAAGCAATCTCTGCTAGCTGATCGGGAAAAACCTATTCACCTTCAAATGATCGTACCATAAATTGTTGAATAACGATTTCATAATAGTGAAAAGTCGTTATATAATATTTTATTGTCAATCACTGTTAATCTGCATGTTTTTGTTTCTAAAAAATTAACTAATTTTGAAAAGCGAGTATAAAAGGGTATGAAATTTTAATGGATTCCCTTTATTTTTGTATCTAAATTAGCTTTCGAAAGATACATGAATATGAGTGTGAACGTTCCACATGTCATAAGTTTCATTCATCAAAATAATAAAAGAATAGTAGTTTTTGATTTTAAGTTACTTTAGAAGTTAGATTTCGTTTTGATATAACAGTTGTTGTTTTTCACTTAAAAATGATGAGCCAAATTCAATCTTCAAATTGGATATTTTTTAATTAATATTTTGAGGCTATTGTTTATAAAGATATTGCTGTTTAACTAAATAAGAAATTTTAAAAAAATCTTAAAATTTATTTCAATATATCTACCTGTAGAGTAAGAGGTACGAATATTACAAAAGATATAACAATAGCAATTAAGACCAGTTTCTCTTAAGCTTTTTTCGATCAGATCGATCGGTTTTTTATACCTTTAAGATTGGTACCTTCCATTCCAATATTCTAGAATTTATAAAATTAAAGCTGAAATCAATCACGAGAGCGAAAGGGCGGGAAGCGATTATTGTCAATGGTAGACAGAGTTGCGTGTCTGGCTGCATTTAGAGACCATGTTCTTTTCAATCAAATTAACTAAATAAAGCAAATGAAAGAAATCAAATAAACCCTTGTCGTACTGAACTGAACTTAATGCAAAAAGTTCGATATAAATTCTTTAAAATTTCGCAGATCGAAACGTGAAGGAAATATCAAATTTTCATAAATTTAAAGAATAGCTACCGAATCTGTCGAAGTACCCATAAAATTCAAAATGTGCACTTTAAAATACTCAGAGCATCGTTACACTCGTGATTCTATTATATTTTCAAACGCACTGCATTATATATGTTAAATTGCTCAGATATCCCACTTTATGCTCATTTCCTTTTCGGCACATGTTGCAAAGTGCTTTGTACTTGCAAAATCAGAAATCAGCCGGCCATAGCCATAGTGCTTGAAATTCAGACTATGAAGTCACCTTGCTACACCTGGAATCCAAGCAATGTTCGTAAATAAATTTCGATGTCTGTTACTTGAACCAGAATTCATATTCAAGATTACTCCGTGATCGATTTTGGAAATCCCACTCGTGCAATAAAAAAATGCTTCATACCCCCAGACTGGGTGGAGTTTGATGGTGGTAAGAGACGAAAAAAAAAAATAAAAAATCGATTCTCGAATCTTTCCCAACCCCTGGTATAGAATGCACCTTGAATTTTATCCCTGGATTTTGTTAACCGCTCAAAATGCTATGGAAACTAAATGTAGCAAGCCGTTGAAAAGTTGCAGCCGAATGGTTTAGGACGTCGGGAGCCGGCTACAAAAATCGTGAGGGAACGTGACTTGGTTCATTGATTGGACCTGAACCTTAGACGTAAATAGGACTTATGCTCGTCTCGGTGCAATCCTCTACAGCTTACCGTAGAAAATTTCGGATTTTTTTTCCATCGCAAAACACAACCGACACGATGTAGAACGATCCATGGAAATGGCAAAATTGTGTTTTTCTTCGTTTTTATGTTTCTTGCCAACTCGAACAGGTTCGCCGTTGGTGCCATCATAGATCCCTATGGATGGAAATGGGAGGTCGTTTTGTTTCAAGAACCCTTGGGAAGTTATCTCAAGTGCACCCTTCTGGTAGCATATGTGCCTCTAATGCGGTATTCAAAACTCAAACCAGACCCGGAGCGACAAAATCGATCCCCATTCCCATTCTCATTCCCATCCTGTCGCTTCCTGATCCCTTTTAAAGAATAAAGGAATCACAAAGTGGCGCTTAACTAGTGTATAATCATTTTCCGGGAAAAAAGGGCGTGTTGAAGTGAATTAATACTTGCTCACGTTGTCTTTACAGCGACCTCATTCCGGGCGGCGGCGGGTACAGGAAACACTACAATTACCCGCGAGTGGGGGTGGCCTGATATACGTTAACGCTCGCTGAAGATGTTATGCAAATGAGACGCTGTTCGGGGAAGATTTACCAGGCATAACTCACTTCGGCGTAATCAATCAGCTGGGGAATATGAAGTTAATTACCAATTCATGCACAACACAGCGCGGCTCTATTATTTCTGGGAAAACCGGGATGTTAATTAAGGATGGATGTGCAAAAACTTCCCTACCAATTATGCTTTAGTTTTTGGGGATAATATCTGCTACAAAATACTTTAAAAACCGCCTGTTCCTTTTTAAAACCTAAAACACGGATTATTTTGTAGAGACAAAATTATTTCATATCTTGTTTGATTACATATTTAATACATAATACCTCTACACTATTAGTACAAAACTTATTAAATGCAAGTCGGACTCACGCACTAAGGGTTCTGTGTTATCATACAAACTCTAAAAACTATATATTATCACGAATTATATCAACTAAATGATCGTTAATGTATCATTTGAATTATTTAGCTGTGTTTTTGCTTTCGTATATCCAGAACAAACGGAGATTTTAATTAGATTTGAAATTTATAAATTAATTAAATTAATTAATTTAATTAATTACTTAAAAATTAATTAATTAGAAGAATACAAAAAAACCGATTGTTTTTAAAAAAGTAATACAAAAGATATGTTTAAATACCTAAGTATTTATAAAGCTGAGACACAAACAATAAAAACTAAGTAGGATTAAACATTTAAGTCGACTTTCTAAAATTCATGCTATCAAATTGTTACACACTGTCGGTGACTATACCAATTTATATTTGAGAATAAACATTTGTAGCCTCCGACTGCATGTCACGATTTGATAACAGTCGTCCAAAGTTGGACGTAATCGATTACAAAATGTA
Source organism: Machimus rusticus (assembly GCA_951509405.1). Classification (NCBI taxonomy): domain Eukaryota; kingdom Metazoa; phylum Arthropoda; class Insecta; order Diptera; family Asilidae; genus Machimus; species Machimus rusticus. Next base: position 7,905,849 of record OX608049.1, read on the forward strand.
TTAGATTACATTAATCACAATTACAAAATAATCAAAGCAGCTTTGTAATCTAGATTAGCTACTAATAATCAATATTTTGATTACAAAGTTAATTGTATAATTTTGTTATTTATAATTAAGAATACTTGGTAATCGCTTCTCTTGATTGTTTTTGAATCTGATCCATATAATCGATTAATCCAAAAAGTTATAGGTGGTTCGTGTTTTTTTTTCTATAAATATTTCAATGCTGAAAATATTCTTTAAATCGTTCAATTTTCAAAAAATTAATATAGATTTTGATGAGAACCTCCCCTCAATAATTAAAAAACAAATTCACCTGCATTATTCGTGAGTCTAGACCAAAAATGCCCTTTTTAAATTAAAATTTGTTTGGTTAGAACCGATTGCCAGATAACACAATTTGTTTGCCAAATTTGTCTCTATTAAAATGTCAAACTTCGGAATGATATGTAATTAATTAAATTTTTATCTATTATGACAGAAAACAGAGCACACGGGGGCGATTCGAGCGAATGTCAGTGTGTCGTCCCTAAATTTTCTGAATAACGTTCTCTATCCCCTCAATGGGGCAGATGATCGTTAAAAATTCAACCGCAATATAACTGTATATACAGTGTTTTGTACAGTTTTACTCGAATAACTGTAAATTCAATTAATTCGCAGCCCATTTGCACCCTGTCAGCGAAAAATGTTGATTTTCACTAAAACACAGGCCGCAACAACCGAAAGTTTTTTTTATACGCTTTGTTTTTATTTGTATGCAATTTGGTGGGCTCGAAAAAGTATGCGGCCTCCTCCCATCTAATCAAAAGCATACAGCCCCCAAACTACCCAAAAAAAAAAATTCAGTGTATTCCTGTCTCAGTCACTCTCTGTCAAACATAGGGCCAACTTCAAGGGGTGGAGGGACCTTTTACGGCCTTTTCCGCTCCGGCCCTAAAAGCAGTCATCGAATATTCCTCTTAACCTGCTCATCCAGAAGCTAAACAGAAAAACGGGGGCGGATAAATAAACTTTTCACTTTTATTACATTGAAAGCCTGCGAGAGTGAGGTTAGGTGGGTGGGTGGTGGATGGTGGGTTGGGTTTTGAAGTTCTTCAAGCTTGATGTTTTTAATCTCTTTATGGATCCGTCATGGAACGAAAAACTCAATTTCCTTAATAGTACGTGCAAAAGCGGCTCACCCGGCAATATCTTTACTTTCGGATTCGACGGATTTGTCGTTTGGCTTGTTTTGAAAAGCGCACCGAATGCGGGGCGGGGTCCGCTTTACTAGAATCCAGTGGCGGCGACGGAGGCCCACCGGTGCGTAAAGAAAGAAATTAGGCATGGAATGGTATTTAACAAACATTTTCCTTTTGATGTGCCCGGTTTTCTGCGACTTTTCTTTTATCTCGGAGCTCGCTCCATCGTCAGTCTTCGTCAGTCAAGTCGCCCTTTTAGTTGCTATCTCAAAAACTTCCTGAGATGGAAGGGCCACTTCCCGCCAACCGGAGTTGACTAATTTGTTTGTCTGGAGACGCCGGTGGGCCGCAACAAACAAGGTGTGGGGGTGGGTGGATTTTGGTTATTAACTCTAAAGATACTTATCTTTATTGCCGCAGGAAGCTTAACAAAGTCTCAAAATCCTTTTATTTTTTTTTCTTTTCCAGGTAAATCACATGATTCAGCGTATTCATTGTTCCACATCGGGCAGCCGGCGTCCCAGGCTGTGAAGGATTTCGCTGAGATTGGGAAGGCGGATGCTCTTGAGGCCCAGCATCCGCCTGCATCATTCCTCTCGTCCGGCCCCTCGGGTGGCGGTTCATTATCATCATCACTACATGCTGAGAGTAGCATTTTAGATGAGTTCAACATCCCGGCGATCCCAACGGGCGGTGGACGAAACGAGGCAAAGTTCTTTGTTGACGGTAATCACAGCTTAGTCTCGTTAATGACACGAATTGTCCCGTCACCAGACTGGTTCATTGGAGTTGATTCCTTTCAGGTAGCTATCCGTCATGCAAATAATATGCGGGGCCGTCCCGCTCCTCGGTCCTCCGGGTTCTAGCCCTTCTAGCGCTAGCGGAGGAGACGACCATTTATAAAAGAATTTCAAACTGGCGATGACAAGGGCTTCTTCTCCTTCCGTCGCGTCGCTTAGAAGGGCCTTGTCTAATTCCAGGCCTTCATTGTCCTCTAATTTCAGCTCTGTGTCGGGGGCTCCTGGATCGATACGGTTACAGTGGAAATGGATCCCCTAGACGCGGGCACTGATAATGGATTCACATTCACCGCCCCAAATTGGCCAACGGATCCGCAAGGAGTGATTTATCGCATCACATCGAGATACCCGGCCCATCCAGCTGGCAGTTTCTTTTATCCGAAGAGCAAACGTCTGCCCCCAATAGCAACGTTCCAATTCATAAAGGTTTGTACTCCACAGTAAGTTTTCTCTGGAGCACTCTTCACGAAGAGGTTCCACCTAACCTAACCCCCAAAAATTCCCATTCCACAATACCTTCCACTTTAAGCCCTCTCAAGTCTCAACCGTCCTCTGGTATAAGTTTCATTTTATTTCCGGGGTTTTCTTTCCAAGTAAATTTTTCAAAATGTACAAGTAATTGGGTTGCTCTTTCCTTCCTCCCTCGAGGAATTTTTGCCTGCGGACAGATTTCGTATTTTTCATCTTACCCACGCAATCTCAGCCGGAAGATGGCAGATAGAAATTCTTTTGATATAACCCAAACGGAGGGTACAGGGGCACAGGGTGTAGTTTACTGTCTTTATTATTGGAGCCGACAGACTCATCCAGACACTTAAAGTGGTAAGGAGGATCGTCTCCAATTGAACTCAAGCGACATAAGGACACTATTCTACAGCACATTTTCCACGCACAAATTGATTTACTGACTACCGATTAAATGAATTTGAGATCGTATTGCGTCTGAAAAGAAACTCTGAGATAATTCAATATCAATGCTTTTAGACATACTGGCATCAGAATTTGTTTTATTATTTCATTTTATTTTTCAATATAATGGCATTTAATAAATGATTCTTTTTAAATTTCGTTTGATTTGGTTCAAAGAAATTACAATTAGAACAATAAAATATAAAAGCGAACTATTATGGAATTTGTAAAAATAGCTTATAGGTAAAAATATAAAGGGTTAGGTACACCAAGTCATTTAGTAAAATTTAATTTTGAGGAATTTAGTTTAAAATTGAAAATGCAGAACATGAATGACTATTATATTTTATTGGAAAATTTAACATTTTATTTTCATAAAATAACATATTTAATAATATTATAATAATATGGTCAAGCGGAATTGTTGTAGACAGTTAACGTATTTATTATAATAGGGTTAAATCCGAGAATTCCGCTGTTTAAAATCCCGGGTTTTGAAATAATGTTTTATTAAAATCCCGTTTTTTTTTCAAATTCCATTTTTCTAAATGACGCTTTAAAAAAAAAAATATTAGTTGGAAAAACCTATTAATAAATTTTTCAGAAAATGTTCTTAATAGGCAATTTGCGTAAGAAAAACCCTCAATCAATAGGCAATTTGTAGAAGGGAAATTCGCAGTCAATTAACAGTTTACAGAAGGGAAATAATCAGTCAATAGGCAGTTTAGAAGCAAGCATAAAAACGGGATTTTAAACCGGCGGAAATTTAAAATTAAATTAAAAAAGGCGAGATTTTGCTTAAATGGGATTTTTGTTGCCGGGATTTTGGAATGCTCCTCTTATATTATAATATAATAAACTATTTTTAGTGCAAACGTTGGACATATCACTATTGGCAATAACTAAATATTTATTTCGATTATCAATTTTACCATTTTTTAGTTAAAAACAACCTCTTTTCTCAATATATAAATATATTTTTTTCAGGTTTTACATTAAATATTTAAAGGTACACTAAAATCTTTTTTAGCTTTTTATTCATATTGATAGAAACTTCCTTACAATATTTTATTTTTAGATCTTTATGAAATCTCCATGCAAATTCTGGAGGTCGTGGCCATCTAAAGTGATGGTTTTAGATAGGTCTATTGATATGTAACCAAAATTCTTTTAAAATCGTTACCAGTCGTCTTGAAAAATCGCAGAATATACTTACATATTTAGGTTTTATTTTTTTTAACTAATAGGTACTTTTAAAGAAAATTATAAAGTCTACTTTCGGAATATTTTAAAAATTACTGTATTTTGATATTGATATTATTTTTCCAGATTTTAAAATCTCGATTGAAAACATTCACATGAACTTGAATCTGAATTCCTACGTGTGTTTTTACATGTATATGGTTAATTCGGATGGCGTGTGAAAATACTTTTCTATTGAGGAAAAATACGTACAAATCCATGAGACTCAATTTTAAAGAAATTAAAAGATGTTAATGAAGTCTTTGAGTTGAATTCTTTTTTTGGAAAATCTGCTGTCTTGATGTTAACTTTTGGAGGTGTTTCAAATTTGTAAAGTGAAATTGGTTGTTCCTAAAATAAGATAATTTGTGGAATAATAATATACCTACATATCCGATTTTTTGAAAATTTGATTAACCAAGATTGCAAGTTTGGAAATTGTATTAATGTCTTGTGGCATTATAACAAAAAACTGATCACGATTATACTGTTTGAGGAGATAGTGTGGATTTGTTAAGTTACACAAATATTAATTTAAACTCTGCAAATATATATTTATTAGGTACTTAATTTACAAATTACTTCTATTATTTGCCATTAAAGTTAGTTAATTAGTTTTGAGTTTTTTGTTGTTAAAAAAATGTATGTATGTATATGAACAATGAACATACATAGTAGATAGATGAACATTCACGTTAAGGAAATTATTTAAATTTATTTGTATCTGCCTGCGGAACAAACAATTTACCAATTTGAAGCAAATTACTTAGACCACGCTGCATTAATAATTCATAGGCTATCGTCTATCTGTTCTATATCATCGCAATCGGGTCATCGATAGTCGGCGGCGTTGAGGACAGCCGGGACTCGTTACCGGTCGCCGAGATAAAAGATAACTTTTAGTTCGATTGCACGTTTTATTTATTCAAGATTGCAAATTTGACCTTAATGTTTACAGAGCTTAATGTATTACAATCGATTTTTGCATTTAGAGGTGCCAGGGGCCGTATGCAAATATTATCGGGCCTAAATGGATTCAAATGAATTCTCGTTATCTAGGCGAGGGCAAACATAATAAGGACGCTGCCAGGCACTTCGTGTTTAATGTTGGATTAACCAATTTGTTTCTGGCCAGCTATACGCTCAAAATGTGGCATAACGAAGGCAATACCTTTCCTGTGGAGGAGACTTAATGAGGCTAAAAAATTTGTGTGGGAGGAAAGGAAATTCTTGTTATTTATTCTCGCAATTAGCTCTCTTCTCAAACAGGCAATTAATGGGGAAATTAAAATTCTCAGGAGCTTTGAAGATCGACAGTATACCGATCTACCCCCAAGTACGCAATTTTGTCCCCTCCCACCCGACGGGTATTTCTTTGAATTTCTTTGAAAGTCGTTAACTTCTTTTGTGGAAACTTACTTGTAACTAGATCAAAAGAGAGTTCGGCAGAAAAAAAAATCTCGCCTCTCGTTTTTGAAACTCAAGCGCAACAATGAAGTTTAACCTCATTTGTGGGGTGCTCCTTTGACACAAAGGAGGATAATTAAGAAAATTATTCCTTAGAATTAAGACGTTTTTCGCTTTGTCCACTTTATTGAAGTTCGAGGAGATTTTATTTTTCCTCCTTGTTTTGCTCAATTAAAATCCGGTTGGTTTCTTACGCAAAAACTTCCTAGAGGGGTGGAATTCTTTTAACTTTTCGCCGAGAATCAGTCTGATTGCGCTTTTTCTTTCAACGTGAAATCTTTGGTAAAACGCTGATTCTTGTAAAGCAGGCGTCTTAAAGGTCATCGTAAAAAATTCATAAAGACAACGCCTGCACCAATTAACTTTAAGACCTCATTTTTTCATTAGGGAAATTTTAAAGTTTCATTCACTACGGAAAACTTATGGCTCGCCGCATCAGATATAAGGAAGACGTCTTTGTAGAAACTTTAGAAAGATGAAGCATAAAAGTGCTGAGAAAAGTTAATGGTAAAAGGTAAATTCAGCCAAAAGCAAAAGTTAATTCTGGCTACTTAAATTTTCGACACAAAGGACTTATTAAATCCCTATATCCCTATATATATATAAAATCGAAAGTTGGTTTGTTTGTTTGTTTGTTCGTTTGTTCGTTTGTTCGTTTGTTTGTTTGTTTGTTTGTTGCTCAATCACGCCTAAACGCTTGATCCGATCATTTTCATTTTTGGAGTGAAGACACTACATATTCCGGCCTAACATATAGGCTACTTTTTATTCGCGGATTTCAAAATGGCGGATCCAAGATGGCGGCCAAAACTTTTAAATATCAAAAGATTGCCGTGAAAATTTGTATTTGGGGGTTTTCGGAACTCCTGATTGCGAATCTATGCTCGAAATTTGGAAATTCAAAATGGCGGATCCAATATGGCGACTAACAATTTTACAACTTCAACGAATTTAATTGAAAATTGGTACTATAGGTATCCTGAGGCCAGTAATTTCGAATCTACTAACAAAATTTGGAAGTTCAAAATGGCGGGCCCACTATGTTTGTTGCTCAATCACACCTTAACGCTTGGTCCAATCATTTCCATGTTTGAAGTGAAAGCACTACATATTGCGACCTAAGACATAGGCTACTTTTTATTCACGGGATTCAAAATGGCGGGCCCAAGATGGCGGCCAAAAATTGTAAATTTCAAGGAATTCCGATGAAAATTGGTATCTGGGGATTTTTGAAGGTCCTGATTGCGAATATGCATACTTTCGAAATTTAAAAATTCTAAATGGCGGATCAAATATGGCAACCCAAAATTTCCAAATTCAAGGAGTTTAAGTGAAAATTTGTACCAAGGGTACTTTGAGGGCATTAAATTCGAATCAATTATCAGAATTTAGAAATTCAAAATGGCGGACCTAATGAGGTGACTGATTTTTTAGGAATCAAAAGAATTTTCATGCCAATTAGTGCAGAAGAAAATCAGTAGCACTAACTTCGAATCTGCTAACAAAATTTGGAAGTTCAAAATGGTCGAGCTAATATGTTTGTTGCTCAATCACGCCTGAACGTTTGGTCCGATTATTTTCGTTTTTTTAATGAAGACATTACATATTCTTATCTAAGACATAGACTACTTTATACTCACGGGACCCAGAATGGCGCGTCCAAGATGGCGGATGAAAATTGTAAATTTCAAGGGATTGCCACGAAAAGTGGTGTCTACGGATTTTTGAAGGTCCTGATTTCGAATATACTTTTGATACTTAAAAATTCAAGATGGTGAATCAAATATGACAACTAAAATTTCCAAATTTCAACGAATTTAAATGAAAATCAATATCAAGGGTACTTTGAAGCTACTAAATTCGAATCTATTATCAGAATTTCGAAATTCAAAATGTCGGACCCAATATGAACCAATAATTTATTAAATATTCACAAGTGTAACAAAACATATAGGCAAACTATAATTTTTTATAAGGAATAGGCAATCAACGTAAGATTTGCAGCTTTAATGTTTTCAATACGGCAACGATGAAATAGCGAACAAAATTTAATACACTTAATCACTTATTTAACACTTAACAACGGGAATATACATATGTATATGTAAGTAGGTATACAATAGATTATGAGCCCTTCTGATATGGACCGTGGTACAAAATGCGTTTTGGGTGAATCACATCCAAAGATTTTAGTACTACTAAACTTTATTATCTGAATACTGAGCATTTTTTAAGTATTTAAACTAAGTAGTGTTTATGATACACCGGGTGAAACCGGGTTACTCAGCTAGTATTTTATATTATACCAGATTTAGACTAAATTTGCATAAAATGGAAAATAAAATAAAGAAAATACAATATATGTATGTGTATATTACCATATAATACATATACCAACTTTTAAGTGCCATATTCCGAAATAGCCACTAATAAAGTTGCTAAAACTCCTAGTCTCAATGAATCATTATATCTGTTAACAATTGGGTCCCTGGGAGGGCTAAACCAAACATCCATCCGAAAAATCATGGCCGTAAATTCGTAAATTCTTGACTTTGACAAATTTTTGCTATTTTAAAGCGATTTTTTGAATACGTACTTACATATAATACAAGTCAAGTATTAATACATGTATTCTATATCTACAATATACATTTGTATGTAAAAATTCGTTAATTTAAAAAATGAGTCTTGCATTTAAATTGTGTAACAATTTTTCCGAAAAGTTCACTAGTTGGTATTTAACGAAACATTTTTAGAGGAATATATTCCAGCCTTCGGGAAATAAAAAAGGATTGAATGCTTTTATTCAAAACATTTTCCAAATGTATATGTAAATTATCACTCTTTTCATGCTTACAACTTTGCATTTTTGCTTATTTATTGCTCATATTAAATAAGTATTAAAAATACATAAACAAAATTAGAAATAGCTGTTCTATTTCTCTGGATGTCAATATTTCCTTGAATATAATAAAAAATATTAGAAGTTCCATAGTCAGTTTTAAAAATTATAATGTTGTCAATTTAAAATTATTTCAGAGAAATTAAATTCCAAATTAAAACTGATATTAATTTAATTGCACAGCAAATAGTTACCAAATTTAAAATTATTTTGTGAGCACGTTTATTGAGAAATTGATGAAAAACAAATTAAATTACAGTGCAAATAATTACTAAATGTAAAATTCTTAGCACGTTGAATATTAATAGTAATGTCAATATGGTATGCGTAGTAGAGTGACTGAAAGTATTTGTACTAGACGCAATTATTGTAATTAATGAAAAATCGGCAATATTTTCTGTGATTCAAAGTTAACTTGTAAAGAAATAAATACAAATGTAAAACAAAATCGGGAAGCAAACGAAATGAAACATTTTTATTCGACTTATTGACGGTGACAAGACAAGCACGCTCTTGTCGTATGAAAAAGAAGAGAATAGAAAAACGTCTTTCAATTTATTTGTTTTCTAAAGAATTTTCTTGATTGTAAAAAATGTTCATCAAATTGTTCCTTCAATTTTACATGATAAAACTAAGTCAATCAAATTTATCGCTGATTTAAGACAAGGTGATACATGTTATTTGACTATTTTATTATTAAGATTAATTGAGTTTGAGTAAGCTGTAGTTTATAAAAGTGTTTGATTCACATAAACTCGTGGACGAAGCAATCAAATTCAGCAGTAGCTCCTAAAAATGAAAATAAAATCAGCTAAAGCACATTGCTGCCATGTTAGATTTCCTCAATGGAATCTGGAAAATAAAAGTTTTCACTTAAAAGCACTGTACTTAAGTGCCAATGAAAATTTTTGTTTAACTTTCGAACATTTCATGGCAGCGCAACGAGTCCTAGAATTGTTCAAAACTCAAACTTTCTCCCGACTAATAAAAATTCTGCGAAGCATAGCAATCAGGAGGTTTATATTGAATTAACCAAACCATCAACTTTTTTTCTCATAAATGACCTAAATTTTTGCAATATGGGATATTTGGCTCTTAATAAAACCACTCGGCGCACAAGTTGTTGAACGAAACTTTGTACGTACGTGTACATAATTGAATATTGCTCGAAAAATATTTACACGTTGCCATTGGAAGTGAAGCTTGAATAATTCATTGGATGACTATAAAAAAATCTAGAAATTCAGAAGTTGCTCTGGTTAATATTAACGAGGTTTTTACGATTTGAAGTCGGGTACCTTGGTGCCGCTTGCAAACTATTTTAAGACGACATAGTTGAATGAATAAATGTTGAGGAAACGAAAGAATAAAAGATAAGTTTCAAGAAAGTTTTCATGAGAGTTTCATAAAATGCAGAAAATATACTTCCATTTTGAATAATGGTTATTCCAATTCAAAAATCACAAGTGCACATATGTATTTCTAATGCATCTAGAAGAAATACTAATTTTTTCTTTCCTACATCATATGTATAGGTATGTAAAATATGACAGTTTCTTTCAAATAAATTGTAGGTTTATCAGACAACTTTGTAGCTTTTTACCATTAAGTCCTTTATTCGAAACTTTATTTGTTTACCAACGGTTGATTAAAATTAGACGTTAAAATAAAGTTGGAAAGTGCAGATCTGCTTATAAAATTACCTGATGGGTCGTAATAGGACAAGCAAATGGCAAGTTTCCGACATAGTTGCTTTTTAAATTTTTATTAAGAAAAATATATTAGAAAAAGGAAAGAAAAATCCGAGCCAGATATAGTAGGTACTTATCTTGGACGTTTTTTCTGTGAGCATGAGAAAGGAAGCCAAGCGAAAGAAAATGAGATTTTAGGTTTCTTCTTAATTGGAAAGTACGAAAATGGATCTTTTTCCGACCTAAAAAGCATAAGAAAAATGCGGCGATGTGGAAAGATTGGGTAGTTAAGGTTAAATAGGAAAATATCTTCGTTTTGAATGTACCTACTTCTTTAATGATGTTACTAATTACTTGGTAGGTAAGGTTGTTCTTCAACAATATTCATTTTAACTTGTACAAATACATATAAACATTTTCTTCACAATTTGAATGAACAATTTATAAGAACTAAGTAAATATGATGTATTTAGGAGTTTTTCGAATCATGAATGTATGTAAATAATTCAAATAAAAAGTCGAATTAAATATTTATACTTCGAGTGTTGCAAAAATCAGAACACAAAGATGCTATACTTTAAGGTTTTTTGGTCAACTTGAAATTTGGTATATTTTTGGAATATGTAGCTTTAATTTTAATTTTTTTTTTCGAATTAGCTTCCGCGGTTTCGGCTCGGCATTGGTGAATCGCTAGTTAGTTAGGATAGCAAAACTTTAAGTAGTTAAAATGTTAAAATTTTCGGTCGTAAATACATGAGTGAATATCTCGAGTGCCTGCGAAACGGGCGTATTTTTATATTTTCGTGCTCACTTTGAGCAAGTATGGGTCTTCAAAACGGGCAGAGTGTATTTAAATGTTCGTGCCTGCTTTGGGAATCTCCATGCCTATTACGGGCGTATTTGTTCACTATATGGGTTATAGATTCGTTTATTCCTCTGAGTCTGTGTCTCATTTGGGCGCATACGAGTATCTGCCAATAAAAAATTGTTTCTCGGATATACATACAAAGGACTAATATTTTTCTGTTTTATTATTTCTTCTTTTTTTTTTGCGTGCGCAATTTTTTTAGAACAACATGTAATTTGTTTTTTGTTTTCATCTTACACAGTTTTTAAATTTATAATGTAGAGAACGTCTTTGTAGAATGGTTTTCAGTCGAACGTATCTACCGTGTAAAAAGAGAGTGGGTTGTATGATGTACTATTTACTTCATTTGTACGAAACATATTTGATGTGAAAATGAAGCATAACAAGTGTTCTACTTTATGAAAAGATAAAATAAACATGTTTCTTTTAAGATGATAATATAAAGAGATACAAAGCATTATCAAAAATTCTATTCTTTTTGTATGGAAGTTGCTCAAAGCACGACTTAATTACCTTCTTAGTTGGAAACAATCCATTCTTGTGTAAGCTCACAACGAAGATATTGGTCTTTTGGTTTGCAAGCACAACTGAGTCGTCCTATGCTACTCCAGAGACCCTTTGTGCCAGGTTAAACAACAGCTTCGTGTTTTTTAAAAACTCTTCCTGGTACACATCCCACTTTCAGATGAAAGTCAAACAATTTGCATCGTTTTGAATTTGTGAACAAAGGCGAAGAATTGACGAGAGTGTGCAAAAGAACTATCCACGCCGATTATGCAAACAAAGGTTCAGAACGATGGCGCTTATGTTTTAAGCGAAAAGTTTAATTGAACAGTCTTTATACACTTACAGACAAAAAAATAAATAAATACAGTATTATGAAAAACAATAAAACAGTACAAAAACTTAATGTATGTAGTTTAGTGGGGAAAAGCTACATATATACTAGTTTTCTCCTTTCATGAAACATTACAAATACTTGACTTCGCAACAAATTCAAAATTCAATTTAATTAAAATAATTTAAAAAACTAACGAACTTTGGTCAATTTTAGTGTGTAAAACTAAAGCAATTAGTCTTCATTTTGAATAAACTCAGGACACCATCGTGATTGACGCTATTAAATTCATAATAGGAGATTGAGATATGCTTTCCCATTCTTTTTTTTTAGTGTTTCTATTAGTTCTGTTTTATTTCGGATTGTGAGTGAGAACTTGAAGCCATTCTTATTTACCAGCTTCGATGTGTATTTTGGATCATTATCATGCTGAAACACCCATCGAAGCGGCGTTTCCCACGCATACATATATGGCAATATTTGCGTCTGCAAAATATGTTTGTAAATCAAATGATCCAACATTTCCTTTAAAAACAAAACACAAAAATTTCACCTGAGTGTATTAATTTTTTTGTCCATAAGTGTATGTAGGTACGTATCTATAGTCATTACAAATTCTGCGAAGGCATATAAACTTAAAAAGGTAACATATTTAACTTAGGTACTATCCCTATTCCATGTCTAGGAAGATTGATTGATCTCAAATTTGAGTCCAACATGTATTTATCCCAGAAACCTTGTTCCCAGTTGTTTGCAATCAATTTTGATCAATTTTCTTAACAAATGACTTCTGTGAAACTTTCAATTTTTATTTTTTCTTTTCCCATTCCAGTTGAAAGAGTACGAATTGAGCGAAGTTTTTAATTTTCAAGAAGACGAACGAAAGTACGAGACAGTCAGGACACGAACGCACTTGGAGTCGGAGCACAATCACGTGGAAATGAATAACGAGCTGTCGGCGAGCATCGAAAGGGAGCGCCAAAACGAAGTTACCATCGTCCCGACGTCGTTCTCAGAAAGGGACCGGGTACGTGCCCGGCTCCTGGCAAAAATGAACCCCTCGTAAGTAAAAATTTCTTCTTTTCCTTTCGGATTTTATTTTATTTGTACTTTACAATTCGTTTTCCCCCGACGCCTCTGAGACTATCTTTTCGATCAGAGTTTTGGAGTTTGGACGGCACGACATGGCAGGACTCCGGGTATAACCTAAAAAAAAAGTTCGGACAAACCCCCAATTAAAGGCTTATGGGAGATTTACCATTCAAATGATATCGAATGACCCAAATTCGAACGACATTTGGCAAGCAAAAAGAGGGCGTAGGATTAGACCCTGATGGTTTTAAAATTGGGCCTTAACTTGTAGCCTGATGGAGCTTTAATGTATGGTTGTTTCCGAGGGGATTTGTGGCTAAAGAACACAGTTCCTCACTTATTTATACTGTGCTTAAAATAAATTGGTTGGCCAGGCTCTCTAATTTATAGCTCACTTTTTAATTTTGTTTTAAACCAAATCGCAACGGGTCATTTTGACGCAATAATTTTGATGCAATACATGTCAATTAGACTAATCCTATATAATATCCAGAATTTTACTAATTTTAGTAGTAGGAGGTAAAATTTCTATAGGGTTCATGAACGACTTTAGATAGTAAAGAACACTCACACTGATTCCACGAATGCTACAGAAACATAACTTGGGTTGACGTTTAAAATTTCAAGACTATACATATTTTAGCTAAAATTATGGACTTAGACCGAAATCGAAAGTTGTGAATTCTATTAAGAGATTTAAAAAAGTCTAAGCATGTATACAATGCATTTCATTTCAGACGCTGCGCTTAAATTGACCCAGATACAAAATTATATTCTATAGATTCTGTAAAATTTTTTGTGGTGAGATCCAAATTTAGATTTTTCAGATCTAAATATTTAATGGATGAAAATCTTAATAGTTGATTAGTGGGAATTACAGAGAATTTTATTATATATAGCTAGTTACTTGAAAATTTGCAAACAAATGTGTATATAAATAAGTATGTATATGAAAAAATCAACTTTTACAAAAAAGACAGACAAAAAATTAAGATTTTATTTTTATTTATGAATATATTGTTATGTTTTTATGAGTTGCAGAATGATTAAAACTTTTAGGAATACTATTATTTTATCAATATTGGGTATAACTACCTATAATTGTAAATCATTGTAATTGAAAAGTTTGAAAAAGAAAGAATAAGTATACAGTTTTTCTTACTACCTTGATATATCGCTCCGCACATTTTTCTTCATCTTCAAAGCGGTGCTATTTCTTCAATTTTTAAGTAATAAGTACCTATCTTATTGATTGAAAAGGAATATCAGAGTGGAAGAAAATTACTTTTATTTATTGAAAAAGAATATATGTATAGATATACCTTACCCTATTTTCCATGCGTCATTACCGGAATATCCCCTTAATTTTGAATGCAACTACCTTGAAAAGATTCCACATTTCTTTCAAAGGTTATCGGATTTTCATCCAGAAGAAGAAATTCAACGTCGAGTTCATGTTTGCAAAAGATTTATACCAGGAAAGTTTGATCCACAGTTGATAAAATTTTCTCGCATCCCCACTTTCACCGCGTTGAAGTTGGGTGAAGATATCTTGAGATTATTTACGCTGATAAAATCGCTTTCATATGCGCTTTTCATAAGACCCGGTGGTGCCTTATTTGATTGCCTCTATGCAACATGCCACTAAAATGCATTCATTGGAGTTAAAAAGGTGTCGTTGACCCCGTTCTCATTGTGTCCAGGCTGAACGGAAAATTTAGTTACATAAAAGGTGGGTTAGACGCGGGCCAGAAGGGTTACAGATTTGACCCGTTTTTCCGTCTTTGAAGATCGCAACCCACAAAGCAGCCACTCCCACGCTGTTTCATTTCCAGTAACCACTTATCCTCTTTATGTTTCGTCTGATGGAAATTTGCGCTGAAAGAGGTTTATGCTCGAGAAGCACTTTTATGCACAGCTCCGAGCGGTGACATCCTTTGGATTATGCTAAATTAGAGCAGAGTGGAACTCATCCAGTGGCCGGTGGGAGGTTTGAAGAACGCCCACCAAGTTATTTCCTTTCTCGGTATTTTCAAAGGCTTTGCGGTACCGACGTCAACACTCAGTTTAGTTGAATGTTAGGAAGAGGAACAAAAATTAAACCAGATAGGAAAAGATTAATTTTTTTTCCACAACTTTCCACAATGTCCCTCAAAGCTAGAATGTTTTTAAATAAGGTTATGTTTATGTTTTCCAGGAGAAACACCACAAAGATTGCAGTCGTTTCGAACGCAATACCGAGGAACAACAAGGACGCTATTCTGAATAACATCGGCAGTAATTACAGGACAAGAAAACACAGGAAACGCGTCATTCGCCCGCCAAAGGACTGTCGCGTCGGACACTGGTCCGATTGGAGTCCGTGCAGCAAAACTTGTGGCATCGGGGAGATGCAGCGACACAGAAAAGTGATAAAACATGCAAAACACGGCGGCCGACCCTGTCCGCCTCTCCAGGAGTCAAAGTGGTGTGGCTCGGCCAAGGGCTGCCATTCGCCTTCCAATTATTTCAATTGGTAAGTTCGTTAAAACAGGTAACTTTTTCAGCTTTCCAGTGCTTGGAATCGCAGCAATAGCTATGTTTTATGCTTTTCCGCGATATACGATATCCTTTTCCGGGCCTCTAATTGATTACGAAACTTGAAATGAAAACCAGCCAGTAAAAAAATGATGCAGCTCGACCCAGTTGTCTAGAATTATTTTTAGCAGTGGTTTTCCTTTCCACTAATAAAGGTTTGGTTTTAATGAGTACTTTGGGCACTAACCGCCCTCGAAACATTTTATTTTACAATCTTTAATTTATTTACAAATAATCTACCTATTTAAAAAACACAATGTCCTTGGTTAGGTTAAGTTAATGAACAAAATGTCCACCGTACCATATATTTTTGAATTTTCACCTACATATTTCTCAAACCCTAGAATGGTGAATGGTGGTGGGCTGTAATCACAAGAATAAGGTATAAAACTCTTTAATTTTCTAAAAATATCCCAGGGTGTAAAATAACATTCTTAAACAAAGTTAGACTCATTCTTCTCTCATTCAAAATATGAAATTTTTCATATGCGTGTTTGCATAACAAAAACAAAAAAATAAAAAGCGTTTTAAATACCATATATGTACATTCTTTAACAGTGGATTACAAAATTCGCAGTTTTTTTTTTATGTTTTCTTTTAAAATTAAAAATATTCGCATAGTTTTACACGCTTTCCTTTACTTTCATATAAGAAATGTGTATTTTTTTTTTACAATAATGATTGTTGTAAGATTCGAATTGTTTTTCACTAATAATAAAATTAAGCTTCGTCCGTTTTCAATTTTTTGGTTTTGTTTTTTCGGTGAATTTTTAATTACTCCTTAAATTAATGAATAGTATAAACACACAACTTTAAAAACATTTTAAAATATTTTTAAAACTATTTATTATGATAGCTTTTTGAATAAATTAAATATGCTTTTAAACAGTTGTACTATCGCAGTCATAATCATAATATAACTATTATTTGTTTAGTTTTTAAATTTTAAATTTTGTTGTTAATTTCTGTTTGAATACAGTATTTTACAATGTTTAGAAATTTAATCAAGGACGAGGTCTCAAACTAATTAAAATATATTAATAATTTATTTTCAATACAAAAGATAGTATACAAGATTTAGTTCTCGGTTCTGTGTATAAAAAGATGTGGGCTTCATCAAAATGTTAATTGAAAGTACTTTCTACGAGTTAAATCCTTGTTTTTAAATACTTTGTAAAAAAGAAAATGCAATTTATATCAAGTCAGTCTTGAGATTGAAGAGTTAAAATGTTAAAATTAAAAAGGTGTGCAAAATGTTTCTTATCAAAAGTGCTGGATGAAATTATACCATCTATAGTTATAGATTTGCGATTATAATTCACCTAAGTAAATAATAAATAATTAAATATTTTATTTCTTCCGCAGGTCAGATACATGAGCAAAGGAGTAATCGTAGTTCGTAAGGAATAAACAATCAGACATAATAAGGATATCTTGGTAAAAATAGGGATAAAGTGAACATTATATATCTAACTGAATACAGTAACAAAACAGAAACGTAAACGTAAAAGTTAAGGAGATGAAGCGGAAAAACTCATTTAATCGATTTTGTTAAAGACTAACCAGCCGGAGCAGCGTTCAGTTCAGTGAGACAGAAAAACTCTGTCATATAAGGAAAATCAGTAACTAAACTGAAGTTGAAGTTGAATTTGAAAGGTGAACAAAGTTTCGAGTTGAAAAACGAAATGTTGTGTAAGATATCATGGATAATTAATGTTCAGACAGAAAGAAGGACATTTGACAATATATCGGATGTGTGTATTTCCTTGTAAGTAAGAGCTATAAAATTAAAGTAGTTTTTATTAAATAAAACAAAGAAAAAATTAAAAAAAAAGTTGAATATTAACGATGAAGCCAAGGTAACAACAATATGAGCATTACGATGTATAGGGGTAAGATGCCACTAATATTGAGGTTTGTAGAAATAATAAAAAAAAAAAGATTAGTTACTTGAGGTGTATCAATAAATGTAATTATATTTGTACTGAGTACATTTTAAACAAATCACACTATTTTCATAAACGAAAGTAAGAATTAAAAAGTGAAAATCCAATGCTGTAGTACTAGAGATCTAGAGAGCAAATTAAACCCGTTGAGAGTTGAGATTTATCTATCGTACAAAACAATAACACTAAAGAGGCGAAATTTAACGACACGGCATCTCTTCAATCACATACAATCTCTGCAGTTTTGTTCCCCTTTGTTTGTAATATAAAATTATGAAAATAAATTTTTTTGGTCCAGTACTGTCTGTTTTATTCCTACCTCATGCGTTTTTTTAGGGTAAGCTGAGCAAAAATGATAAAAGTTATTTTATGAAAACCAACAGCAGTAAGTAAAATACGTACATAATATGTTTTAATTGTTGAAGTTTCTGAACTGAATATTTCTTGTATAAAAAATGTAATAGGGAAATTTATGTTTTTTCTTTACGTCTGAAAAAAAAAGAAAACTAAATTAAATAAGAAATAAATATGTGTAATGATCTGTAAAGAATAAAAAACCCACCTACACTAAATTTTAATTATTTCAATTGTAAAGTTCACAACATATTAATTCACCAAAAGTTTCCAATATTTATATTTAATTGGCTTTAGATTTTTGCCCACTATCATGAATAATTTAATTAATAATATAATTTTTTTAATGTGAGCCTCAGGAGATTTCAGTATGAAATGTTCGTTTTTGGGTAATTTGATTTTCGTTTTTATTTTGATATACCAACAAAAGGATTACATTAAAATAAATGCAGTGCACGTGATGACGGTAAAATACAATACCTATATGTTCTTTTCTTATAATAGTGATAAGCAGGAACTCAAAAGGAAAAGGAAATTTTGCCTATAGTAACTGCAGGGCCACATTTAGTTAGCTTAGTCAGGTAAGTACATATGTATATTACATTATACATAGGCATGTCAGTTTTTACTGTCACTCAGATACTGCAATTTTTGAAAAATTCAACAAGGAAGCACACCTACTTAATTGATGCTACTAACAAATATTTCTGACTAGTTTAATTTATTTGTTTTAGGCATTTTGCCTCGAAGTGAAGAAACCTTTTTTGGTAGGTATATCTTAAATGCTTAAGAAAATCATTATTTTATTATTTGACCACAAAGGATAATCCATAATTCATAAATTGATGGTTCAAAATCATTATCACTAGATTATAGAAAACATGACTATCTGTAGTTGGAGTCAAAATCATTTTTTTTAACGACCTATTGTGCTAAATTTTACTATGATTTCAATCTGGTACTATTTGAAGACAAGAATAAACAAGGATCGAACAAGCCATATTCTACTATTTTGGAGATTGGTCTTTCAAATGGCATAGGCAGATCTTTTGGAAAATAACATTAAACCCTTCAAGAATACATTTGAAAAAATACATTTAAGAATACGCAATTATTGAGGAACGTTTTTTTTATGAAATTGAAATTTTAGCCATGATATCTATTTTTAAGCTTCTTCAAAAATATCAAAAACGTCCCAACACTTTTACCTACTTGTAGAATATGCATTAATAATTTTAATTTTATTGTTTTGGAATCCATGTTGAATAGTAAGTTCTATAATTTTCAGTATCTGATAAATCTAAAACTTTAACACACTGTTATAGTATACTGCCACCATGCTCAAATATAACGATATGGGCTAATATTATTTTTATAATCCAGAAGAAGGGTTTAATAGCTTTAAATTATTTATTTTTCATTGTTATACTTGTCGATCCTTACATGAGAATAAGTATTTTAAAATATTACAGAGGAACCTTTTCATTTTTCATTGAAGCCATATTTAAAGTAATTTACGAAAAGTTTGATTTCAACAATTCAACTGACGTTTATTTTAGCGACAGCTTTCTTATAAATGGGAAAAAATTCCTTTCTTAATGAGTAAAATAACCACTAATGAATAAACAGAAAGCTATACCTCATTAACTTTTACTAATATTCTAATGACATTATATTTTCTGATTTTACCCGTTCAGCTGTAATTACAAAGTAATTTACAACAAACAGACGGTGGAGACCCATTGAATTTTATCATACGTAAGCAGAGGTAAATAATAATAATAATAAATTTTGATGAGATGGATATTGTTAAGATGATAAAATTTTCTTTGTTTATACCAATTTTTAGAGTTCAAAATAACAATTCTCTTCTTTTCTTTAAAACATAATTATGAAAAACAAACATGTTGTCAAAAACTCTTCAGCATATAATTATAGTCCAATTAATTTTATTCTGTGAAAAATATTAATTATAAACTGTTTTGTATTTTTTTACAATATGCAGCCGAGAATCCCTGAAATGAATCATTAGCTGTAAAGCTCGTTAATTAATCATTGATATGAAGATGACGTGTGTCTACATTAATTACTGCTGATTGACATAATTTAATGAGCAGCCTGACCCAGCCCAGGACTAACGACTGCGATAAGGAATTATTATTAGAAATCACTTAATGCGATAGGAGAGCTCGGGTGGCTTTAGATTGCACAGTAAGGATTCGATTGTCTTTAGCAATAACTTTCATTCGACTACGACAATATTCACCTTAATTACTGGTCACTGGTCGAACGTGCATCAATTAAACTGATTCCGCTTGTGGCAACAACGTCTGATTGAGTCTTTCTTGTAATTGCACACAAAATGTCGAGTCAAGCACAAAGGCTTGCGATAATTACCCTTCAGTTCTTAATTAACCTTTTTCATTAATCGACCTTTAGCATGGTGTCCTGATTGAGCAGAAATCACTGGAGGAACCGAGGAGCGAGTTGAAATGGAAGACTTTTCACGCTCCATTAACGATAAAAATGAGAATTTATCATGGCCAGACGTTTCCCCGAAGACTTGGGAAACGTTTAAATCTAAACGAAAACTCTCGAACTTGTTAGATACACTTTAGGGAAAAAGAATTTTTCCTGTGTAAATTTACAACTTTTTTTTTTCGGTCCACTCATGCTGCTAATGATATTTTTTAACTTTTTAATGAGCCGGGTGGAGAGGGGATTCATTTCGCTTTTAATCAAAACTCATTTTAATGAGCTTAACGACTCGATTGAGTAATTATAAAAGATGAATGAGATTCGAGTTTAAAAAGGTGGAATATATCAGAGCATTTCCACGACCTCATAGTTGAAATATACATTACAGTTGTAGGAAACATTTAAAAAAAAATTAATATCCCAAAATTATAATTAAAATACTTTCTGATCCTGCTCATACACAAACATATAATTGTGAAAGCATTATAAATAATGTATGTACATAATGTGAAGACTTTTTCCCGTAAATCAGGCCTAAACACTTGCTGGGTTCGACTATTATATTATTGTTTATTTTTTCACTAAAGACGCTACATATTCCAAATACTACATACTACTATTTTTATTCAATTTAGGGTTTTAAAATGGCGAATTCAAGATGATGGTCAACAATTGTAAAATTCAACGCTTGAAAACTGGTATTTGGGGACTTTTGGAAAATCTGATTACGAATCCACTTTCAAAACTTAGAAGTTTACGATGGCAACCAAAATATAGTGACCAAAATGTTGAGAAATTGAAAAAAAGGGTATTTTGAGTTCACTTATTTCAAATATACCTACTATCACAATTTGGAAATTCAAGATGGCGGATCCAATATGGTGACGACAATATTTGAAATTAAGGTAAATAAGGGTAATTTGACAATTGATTTCAGATCTATCAAAGTTTGTAAATTAAAAACGGAAGACCCACTATAGAGAGACTGATATGTATTTACGAAATTCAAAGGAATTTAATGAAAATTAGTGCAGTATTTACTATTCTTCATAGATAGTAATCCTTCATTTGACGCAGTGACTTCGATATGCAACAAATTCTATCCGTAAACAAAATTTAGTAATTACGTTTATAATGCCATAAATTTTGCAGTCTACCATGTCAAACAAATAAGAAGAAAGGTCTAGAAAAATCCGAGAGTGCATATTATACTCGTACCTACATATTAAGTTAAATCCGAATGTATTTCATTCTATAGGTGTTTAATAATATATAAAATGCAGTAAAAATATACATATTTTTGAGAACCGTTCCGTTTCCGCATTTCACCAGAAAAATTATTTTATATTGAGAGAAAATTCCTCAGCAAAGTTGAACGAAATAAATCAATTAGTTGCTAATGAATAACTTCCTGAGCAATAAGCAATGTAATCATCACTCTTCCTTATCGTATAATTTTCAAATTTCAGTATAAATTTATGACTATTTCCAAACTAATTGAATATTGATTGAGAAATCTGCCCTATTAAAGAGTCATCGATGCGGAGGTTCTATACATATAGTCAGAATACAACAGAAATTCGCAGAGTTTTAGTGCTAAATTTCCGAAACGTTTCAACGAGGCACTCGGAGAAAAATTAATGAAATAAAATGTTCATGAACCCCGGTGTTCTGCCGGTTCCCTGACAACATTATTACTACTATTAATCTCCCCTCTACTGGACATGAGTGGTACTTCTCAGGTTATGTGATTTCACCCCCAGCAGAGTTGATTTTGCTTGCGGAATTCAGAAAATCTGTTTATTTTGCCAGAAAGTGTAATATGATTGAAAGTGTAATATTACCGTACCTTAAAATAGTCAACTTTGGAGTGATTGTTTGCCATGAGTTATTACGCTTTTGTGGGTAAGTCGAATAATCAAATGGTGTAGCTTTAAAACAATTTAAGCTTAGTAGGTCCAAAATTTTCTTATCAGCACCTACTGGAAGAAGTTTAAAGATAAAACTAATAGAAGATAGATAGATAGAAGGTAGAATTGATTTGGACGAAATTTATTGAAAGAATATCACTAGGAACGATAGTAATAAATGCTATCTGTTATTATACTTTTGCCTATCTATAGTAAACCGAACTATACTTAATTACCCCTGACACACCGCGGCGAAATTGAGAATTTCAAAGTCAATTTCGCTACCCCCCAACACATTGAACTTCTTCATTTCAGTTGTAAATTTCAACATTTCAGATTTCCCGAACATTTTCAAGTAAATTAAGATGACTTAAAAAAAATATTAATTTCTTTAAATAATGAGGCAAATAATATTTCTATTATTTTGGAAACAATGTTCTTCAAGAAAAGCAAAGTCAAACGTGAAAAAATAGGAGAAAATCAAAAAAATTCGGATTTTTGATATTTCAAAGCAGGAATTAAGTAGTAAGCGCGTCACCAGTCGCAAAATTTAAATACCATTTTTTCAATTTCGCACGAAATTGAGCAGTGATATCTCCATTACGAAATTAAGTTGAAATTCTCAATTTCGCCGCAGTGTGTCAGGGGTATAATGCTTAAGTATTTCAACAAAATTTTTTTGTTACTTTATACATAGTAAATTTTTCTAAAATTCGTAATTATATAAACTTTAATTCTAGTCAAAAAATCCATTCATTTGAGCTATATTTTATTACTATCTAATAGAATAACTTGTTTTCCCAATTTTACTAAGTAGAGATACCTACCTTATTAATTTTATAATAAAATAGTGAACAAATTGAAATCGACAACCATTTCAGTTTTTGAAGCAATTTCAAATATTAAATTTTAAGCAACATATTTTTATTTGTGGCGAAAAACTCCAAAGTGAACTGTAACTCAAAAGTTTTAAGAGTGTTTGTTCAACTTTAATTAAAGGACCGTTGAATAATTTCGCAGTGACATGGCCCGACAGAGTATCTGTTTAAATTTGAGAAAAAGTCAATTTCAGCTTGTTTCAAATTAGATTGTAGATGCTCCCAGGCAGAGATCTGCCACTCAAATTAAGAGGGGGGAAATTTCTAATATTTGCTAAAGTTAGAAGAACTGCCCTAAACCATAAAACCGTCCAGAGCTTCGTGGACCTGGTTTAGTACTTAAGTTCCACAGAGATGAATACGGAAATAACTTGTTTTGTGGGTTTCCCTTAACGAACTTCAAGGAGAATGAACGTATCGTAAAAAGACTATTTCTAGCAGGTTAATCATAAACAGCCGAGAAAAACAAGATAAACTTGAAATTAGAAGTATTTCGCCGTATGTTGATGTATAACAAAGAATACGACGTTCACAAATTGTGATGCTTTTTCAGTAGGACCCTATTTAAGGGTAGGCTATCTTAGAGGCTATCCAGGCTGCAGCATAGCACCACCAATATAGAAAAATTCAATGACCATTATAATAAGAAAACATTTGACTTCGATCACATTACAAATGTTGTATATTATTAGTACAACAATAATACTTCTATTGATAGGTGGCTCTCCTCAAACTACGGGGGGAAGGTTCACTAGGTTGGGTCTGATGATTAAAACCCCAATGTCTTCAAGTTAAAACGTTATGTACTTTATTTGGATTTAACCGTGCTCCGAACACACTAATACAATTCAAATTAATTTCAGGCGAACGATACCCCGCTGTTTCCCTAGTTTCTTCACTTTCACTACTTCCCTAACGGTTCGCGTTCCGTTTAACTTAATATAATAATAACTTGTACAACAACTTTCCGCGTTTTTAATTAGACAGCCACTTCTTAGTTTTAATATCAGACAGCAACTAACTTCGCTCAGCCGCCGAGAACTTAAGGTTCCCGGGCGGCCTGCGGGAAACGCGCTGAGTGTGCGTTTCTCACGCTGCACTTGCACGCGCATTTCCCACGAACTCAGCGGCCGACGCCGCTGGTTCAGCGCATTCTTGCACGGGCGAGACGAAACCGGAGTTGTCGCCCGTGTCATGTTTACGGCAACTTTAACTGTTGCCGAGGGAGGGTTATGGTTGCGTAACGGTACCCATCGTTACAATTTCAAAATATCGATAATACTATCGATCGGTACCGTTACACAACACTCCTTCCCCCCTTGAAAAAGAGAGTCATTCTTTGAAGAGGAATGACTCTCGACAAAGAAATCTAAAAAAAATTTTTTTACCAAATTGTGAGTGGGCATCGTTCGTTCACATTCAAATTCCTTAAATGCTAATTCACAATATTTCTATTAGTACCGGGTGCCTTTCCTGCTTACCCTTATCTAAGTATCTCAAACTTAAAGTTATTAGGATTATTCCTACTAGCAAGTAATTAAATTCTTCCTATTTCCTTAAAATCCAAAGAGGATTCGCTATTCAAATTGTTAAAACTACCAAAATTATTTTAAGTTTTTCTATCTAAATTATTCAAATTACAAAACTTATTTTGAATTTCCTATTCAAATTATTAGAATTACTTCTTTAATGTTATTACTTGTTTTTTATTAGCATTTTTCTCTTAGAAATATTGGGTCTTTTCTATCCAAATCAGTAAAATTACCTTTTTTTTTTTAATATTCGGTATTACCTATTTAAATTACTTTCTTCAAAACGTTCAAGATTTAAAATTGTTCTGCATGAACATTAAATTATTTTTTCAAAAATGTTACTTATAAAAAAAAATTGTCCTGTCCGGTGCGGCTAAGGCCAAAGTCATGCATTCTATATGTCCGGAGTAAAATACGCGTCGATCGCGCCGACAATTGGCTAACTCAGCAAAGAAAAGTGTCAAGTCTCACCTTCCTATTGCTTGGATTCAAACGATAGCAGAATCAAGTACGGCTCCTCATCCAAATCCATGTCCTAAAATGTTGATATTTTTTCTTCATTAACTGCTAATAAAAAAAATGTTCTGCCTTTTCTACTCTATGTAGGGTTTTAGGCGATTATTATGTACTATCTTATTATGTCTACCCATGCGTATCGTGGTATTCACGGATGACGGGGTAGCGGTTACCAGGTAAGGTCCTACCCAGATTTCTGCGAGTTTATGTTTTCGGTTCTCGCTTTTAAGGAGAACCTTATCCCCTACGTGGAAAGATAGAGGTCTAGCGTCTTTATCGTAATACTCTTTAGACTTTTTCTTACTGGCCAAAATATTTTTTCTGGCTATTGCGTAAGACTTTTGTAATTTATAACGGAGCATATGGTAATAGCTCTCGTGATTGTAAACGGGCTCGGGGTCCCTTTTCAAATTAGACGGGACATCCGCCGTAAACCCGAACAAGCAGTCCATGGGAGTCAATTTCGTCCCTTCGTGTGTACTATTATTATACACAAAAGCTGCTGTTCGTAGATACTGATCCCAACTTTGTGGATTCTCATCTACTACGGTACGCAGATACTCTATAAGTGGTCTATGGGCACGTTCGAGTGCTCCATTAGACTGGGGGTGGTATGCTGACGTTTGCAGCTTCTTCACCTTTAGCAGTTTACATATCTGCTTAAAAAGATCACTTAAGAAGTTAGTACCTTGATCGGTAACTATTGTTTTGGGAATGCGGTAGCGCGTGACGATCTCGTCGAAGAAAATTTGCGCTACCGTTATGGCTTCCGCATTTGGTATCGCGTACCAGTCCACGAATTTTGTCAGGTTATCCTGGAAGGTTAGGATATATTTATTTCCTGACGTGGACTCTTCCAATGGTCCGACGATATCGAGGTAAACCTTGTCAAAAGGTTGCTCGGCTATGTCCGTTATGACCATGGGCATCTTGTATTGCGCCGAAGATTTTAATCTTTGGCACTTGGAGCATTTCTTGATATAATTTTTTATATCGCGTAGCATATGCTTCCAGTGAAATTTTCGCTTAATTCTTTTATAAGTCTTAATTACTCCCTGATGGCCTCCGAATGCGGAATCATGGTAATCATGTAAAATGATTTTAATTTCCTCGGGGCTCGTAATATGCTCAGGGGTGTTTCGTGCTTCTGGCGATGGGGGTTTGTCGTCAGCTGTTCCTATAGGTTCAGACAGATTTTCCTCCGGATCGAGTGCTACTATTTCAGGCTGCTTTTCCGCCTGTTTTGCCTCCTGTGTATCTGGGTTGACTTCTATATCACCTTCTTGGGCTTTCCTTTTCTGAGCCCTAGTAAGCGCGTGTACTGTAGCGGGGTTGTATTCCTCCGCTGTAGAGTCCATAGCTCGATGGACTTGAGCCTCTACCGTTAAGGTTGGGCTGTTCAGGTCTTCAATATCTTCCCTTGGGATGCGGCTTAGGGCATCCGCATTTGTATTATACTTTCCGGGTTTGTACTCGATGGTGTAATCGAACTCGGAAAGTTTGAGTTGAAATCTTTTCAACCGGGAAGTGGGGTCTTTTGCATTAAGGACCCCTTTTAGAGGCTTGTGGTCGGTATAAATTGTGAACTTTCTACCTTGAAGGTAACATCTAAAATTTCTAGTCGCCCAGACAATAGCTAACAACTCTTTCTCAATGGTAGAGTAGTTTCGCTCTGCCTTGTTCAAGGTACGACTGGCGTATGCTATGGGCTGGTCTTTTCCTACCTCTCCTTGAGAGAGGACAGCCCCTAATGCCTCATTGCTTGCGTCCGTGGTTAAATTGAAAGGTTTACCGAAATCAGGGTATATCAAAAGAGGTGGAGAAATTAAGGATTTTTTAATACTTAGAAATGCTTCTTGGCATTTTTCCGACCAGTTGAATTTAACATCTTTCCGAAGTAAATTCGTAATAGGCCTCACGATTTTCGAAAAATCGGGAATAAATTTTCGGTAGTAATTGGCAAGTCCTAGGAAAGATTGAACTTGCCTAACAGTTCGTGGAACTGGAAAATTCTGGACGCAAGCGGTTTTGCTAGGGTCAGGAAGTGCTCCTTTACTGGAACACTTGTGTCCCAAATATACCACTTCTTTCCGGAGAAATTGGCATTTCTCCGGTTGCAGCTTCAGGTTGTTCTCCCGCAACCTGTTGAAGACCTTACGCAGCTTAGAGTTATGGTCCTCTAAGTTTTTCCCATAGATGACGATGTCATCCAGATACACGAAGCATTCCAGGCCCTGTAGGCCTGTAAGCACATAGTTCATGAGGCGTTGAAATGTTGCAGGGGCTCCTTTGAGCCCAAATGGCATTCGCTTGAACTCGTAATGCCCGTAGCTCGTACTGAAAGCTGTCTTTGGACGATCTTTACGATCGACTAGCACTTGATGGTATCCACTAGCCAAATCGAGGGTAGTGAAGTACCTTGAATGACCTAGTTGGTCCAGGATGTCTTCGATCCGTGGGAGAGGAAAAGCGTCGCCTATAGTTTTTTCGTTTAGCTTACGAAAATCTACGACTACTCTCCATTTCTTTTCGCCGTTTGGTCCCGGCTTTTTGGGGACTACTAATAGTGGCGAGTTCCAAGGGCTCTTGCTTGGCTGCACTATTTCGTTATCGAGCATGTCTTTTATTTGCTCGTTTATTACGTGACGCTGAGTCTCTGGTAACCTGTACATTTTTTGGTTAATGGGTGCTTGATCTTGCACCACCGGAATCGGATGGGTGATGGCATTTGTATGCGTCAGATAGTCACCCTTTAGGTGGAATATGTCGTGATACTCCTGACATAATTCCAAAATCTTGGCCTTTTCTTGACTACTTAAAATTGCGCTCAGGTTGAGTTCTTGCTCTAACCTGGCTAAACGTTCTTTTACTGGTTCAGTTAGATGTCGATCCGCCTGTGGGGTTCGAACATAAACTAGCTTGGCAGTTTGGTCGCCTGCACCGTCTAATTTAATTTCATTTATAGGGCTCTCGGGCCTATTTTCGCTAGCGCTGTGGCTGCCTTGGCTCTTTGGCCTTTTTTCGTCGGCGCTTTGGCCGCTTTTACTTGTATTCGGACTCTTTGGTCCCCTTTTGCGAGCGCAATGGCTGCCTTGGCTCTTTGGCCTATTTTTGGCTCTCTGGCCATTTTTATTTATACCTATTTTATTTAGCTCAAGTTTGTTTAAACTTGGCTCTGTTAACCCTTCTGAGGCAAACTCCTTTTGATTACCCTCCGTGGGGTATATTGGTGCTAGACTAATTATTTACTGGTTCTAGCTGCAAAGTTAGGCCTTGTAGGGCTATCTGGGAATTCGTAGCATTGAGGAGTCCAACAGAAACTTCTTTTTGCTTAGAGGGTATGATACTATTAGCCAAGAAAATGCCTTCGCCTAATTCTTGCGAGAGGCAAAGCATTTCTTCAGACAATAGCAAGGGTACTTTGGCCACCATCTGCGATCGTGCAGGTACGCATATAGGCTCCTTAAGAGCTATTACATGCCGCCTGATTTCGCCGATCATAGGTGTATTCGCCAAAGTTTCCCTACTGTTTTCCCGTGGCTTATTTGCCATTAGGCAACCAGCTTCCGCCTCTGGGGATGCCTTGATAACATGGCAGGTGGACAGCTTTACCCCTTCGGATTCCGTCTCATCTGCCTGCGTATCGGTTTCAGTTGCATTTCGGGGACAGTCACTTTTCGTATCCAACACTATCGGTAACGAAAATTCCTCTAAATTGATTTCCGTTCGAGGAAATCGAAGCTTTCTATTGGGGCCCTCTATATTGCAGTATTCTGCAAGAAAATCATTCCCAAGTAGTCCTTCATGGGACAGATCTGCATTATTTTCGATCACTTGGAAAGTGCAGGGAATTTTAGCCTCCCTATTACCAGGGAGTTTTTTAACAATATTTCCCTTACAGCTTCCCAATGTATGTCCTTTGCCAAATGGAGTTTGCAGGGTATAAGTCTTCTCGGTGTTGATGTACTCGAGAGACTTTAAAGCTTGTTCTTTGATCAAGCTTATCTCAGCGCCCGTGTCCACCACCAGAGGAGTCTTCTTATTTCGACCGATGTCTAGGGGGAGCTCCACTATGGGAGTGCTAGGCTTGGGCGGCTGAGTGTACCCTGTATTTTTGTCATCATTTAAAGTCGAGCCGGGGATTTCGGGCTCGACTGAGCCTCGTTTCCCTGGCTTCTCGATTCCCATCTGCGTTTATGTTCGCAGGTATCTATTGTGTGTCCCTGTCGGGCACAGAAATCGCAACTTTGCCTAACATTATAGGTTCGTCGCGTTTCGGAATTTCCCGAATCGTTATTTCGCGGGGGTCCCCGATTAGGGGATCTATTTTTATTCCCATTTCGTCCGTACGCCGAATTATTGTTCCCGTTTCTCTGGCCGTTACTATTTCGGCGACACGCGATAGTGTCATGCCCGTAAGTGCGACAATGTTCGCAAGAGGGTGTATTTTTCCTCTTAAAACAATCAGCATAAGTATGGCCTTTTTTCTTGCAGAAATTGCAAGTTATGTTCGTGGCTAAATCCCGTGTTTGGTTAGGGATTTTAACCACGGCGGACGATGTATTAGTTGCCGATGGTTCGGCTTTAGTCACATTCCGCGGTGCTGGTACTGGTGGCGTAGCAGCATTCGGCGCCGACATGTACGCGGGTACATGATTTTGGTACCCGGCGGCTTGATTAGTTAAACCCATACCTGGGGTTTGACTTTGCAAATAGGGAGAGCTCTGTTGCAACCTCTCCATGTCCAGAGCTTTTGTGATTATCTGCTCTAGATTTCCTTCTGTCAAGGTGAGAAGGTATTGGCATAGGTGGGGATTAATCGTCCCACTTCGGAGTGCATTTACTGCGAAATCTTCTAACTGCGGCTTCACAGTTGTTGCCGCGGTCACCCCGTACTTTCTTTCAGCTGCCTCATTGCATAAGGCTAAAGCCTGTTTTATTCGTGCCGTGAAGGCATTGAGAGACTCCAGAGGATATTGTCTGGTAGTAATTAACTTATTTACCAGTTCCTGGTAAGTCTCTCTGGGGAGGTACGCTCTATTTAGGCGATCCTCGAAGTCACTGAAGCTCGTGGGCGGTTCAGCGATGAACAGCTGATATGCTGCTCCCCGTAAGCGAGTGAGCAGAATCCGGGGGAAGGGAACCTTCTCCTCTTCCGACAGGCAACTTTCGACCTGATGGCAACACCCTAAAAACATTTGGAGCTCTTGGCTCAACTGTGGACCAGGCTCGCCCGTGAATAGGGGAACCATTTGGGTCGTATATTTAATGACTTTATCATGGTTAGCCATTTTAGACACTTTCACTTCTTTGCTTTTCGCGGGCGTTAACGGGGATGAAACCCTCTGATTAAATTTAGGACTACCGAACGATTCGTCCGACGATTCCGCGAATGTAGCACTTAGCCACCCGGACAGGCCGTGAATTATTGATTCTAGTTCACTAGCACTTTCACTTTTTAAGCTTAAATCTACAGCACCCGTATTATCTAATAGGCGGAAAGGCTGCGAGCGTTCTTTAAATTTTCTTATTTCCTCTCGGAATTCTTCGGAGTCTTTTTTAGCTTTTACTATGCGAGCTTCTCTCTGCTCACTAGTTTCTTCAAATTTTTTATTTATTAAATCAAAATGCCGATTTGTAAATCCGGCTTCTGACGCTCGCACCCTTTCTAACAAAAATTTTAAATGATATTCTAGACTTACTGGTAAAGAACGGGGAATCACCGTTCCGCTCCTAAGCCTTAGGCCTGGCTGGTGTGCTGCTACTT
Source organism: Machimus rusticus (assembly GCA_951509405.1). NCBI lineage: Eukaryota > Metazoa > Arthropoda > Insecta > Diptera > Asilidae > Machimus > Machimus rusticus. The sequence continues at coordinate 7,936,803 of OX608049.1, forward strand.
CGGGTGGTGTCGAGGTGCTGGGTAGCTCCCTCGATGTTGTAGCCGATGCGGCGGGTTGCTCCCTCGATGCTGTTGTTGAGGCCTCGGGGTGCTCCCTCGATGTCGAAGCTGAGGCGGCGGGTTGCTCCCTCGATGCTGCTGTTGAAACGGCGGCGGGGTGCTCCCTCGATGTTGGAGTTGCTGTCCTGTCCTCCTCAGCTGGGATGTAGGCGGGTGAGTCCTCGCCTGACATTCACCTCCTTCCTGGGGCGATCACTAAATAATTACTATCCCTCGTTGGTGCCCTTTTGCACAACTGGGGATTTCGCAGGGAGATCGCTTGTTCGCCTGGAACAGCGGCGACTAAAGTTGTCCTCCCTTAGGGTAATTGCTTGCTCACCTGGAGCAGAGGCAACTATAGCTGAATACCCTGGAGCGATGGGGCTTCGCAAAGCCCAAAAGTTCGCAGGATCAAGGTTTTTCAAGCTCTTACAGGCTCGGCTGGGCTTCCTTGATCCTACCGGCTGCGCCAATTGTTGTATATTATTAGTACAACAATAATACTTCTATTGATAGGTGGCTCTCCTCAAACTACGGGGGGAAGGTTCACTAGGTTGGGTCTGATGATTAAAACCCCAATGTCTTCAAGTTAAAACGTTATGTACTTTATTTGGATTTAACCGTGCTCCGAACACACTAATACAATTCAAATTAATTTCAGGCGAACGATACCCCGCTGTTTCCCTAGTTTCTTCACTTTCACTACTTCCCTAACGGTTCGCGTTCCGTTTAACTTAATATAATAATAACTTGTACAACAACTTTCCGCGTTTTTAATTAGACAGCCACTTCTTAGTTTTAATATCAGACAGCAACTAACTTCGCTCAGCCGCCGAGAACTTAAGGTTCCCGGGCGGCCTGCGGGAAACGCGCTGAGTGTGCGTTTCTCACGCTGCACTTGCACGCGCATTTCCCACGAACTCAGCGGCCGACGCCGCTGGTTCAGCGCATTCTTGCACGGGCGAGACGAAACCGGAGTTGTCGCCCGTGTCATGTTTACGGCAACTTTAACTGTTGCCGAGGGAGGGTTATGGTTGCGTAACGGTACCCATCGTTACAATTTCAAAATATCGATAATACTATCGATCGGTACCGTTACACAACACAAAGTAAACTACAAATTGTTACTCAAAAAATGAACTTAAATTTAAATTAAAGGAAAAATGAAATAAAATTAAAATATAAAATAATACATGAGATGATGGAATTGATTTAAAAACAGAAAAATGCATATCAGTATGAATAAATTAATAATATGTGGCGAGTCAGTGTTTTGACATAATTTTTTATCAAGGTAGCTAATTTCTACCTGATAATTATTTTAATCAAGTTATCTTACAAATTTTTTTTTTTTTTTTTGATATAAGAATTATTTATTTAAGTTAATTTACACCATATCTCCTTTTTGAAGTATTTAATAAGACTAGCTTTTATTTTTTGAAATCAAGGTTTGCTTTTTTTAAATCTTAAGATATATTTATTTAGGTTTGCTTTGCCTTTCAATCGACAAGTACCCAGTGAATCTTTAGTATTCTAATGTGTATTGCGGGCGTATTGTTCGCTATATGGGCTAGGTTTGGTCGGAAATATAATAATTTTGTGGACGCCATATCTTTTGTATTTTTGAGCCGTTATCGATCAAACTTGGACTACGCATTCACAAGGTATATTTCTAAGCCGTGTATTAAAATAGTGCTGATTGGTCAGAGGAGTGTAGAACTGCACCCATTTCTTTGTTGCCCAAAGTAAAAATCTTTAGTGTAAAAATAAGTATTTCGCTGCCACGGAGGGGTGGTTTGAAGTAAAAGCGTTTGGCTTGAATTAATTCTCATATTGTTAATAAAGTTCATTTCATGCATAGAGGCATTAAGGTGGCGGTAATGGGGAACATCTCTGAAATGCATAGCGTCGCAGCAGTTACGATTTAATTAACTATGAGTGCCCTGCCAATAGCACGAGTCCCACCATCAAAGGCAATATCCCTGACACTTTAATCGAAAGTTCCCTTGGACTCCGGGCATTTTTACAGCCTTCACATAAAATTTTAATGTTGAGCATTAAATCTGATGTGTTTCTGAGTTTTCTAACTGTCTACGGCAGGAGCGTTTGGGAGTCGGCTTCGGACTCCAACGACCCCGGGTCGACCCAGCAAACTTATTTGCAATGGGCCTCTTGTTTTAATAGGATTTGTGCTTATGAGATAACTACAAGACTAGAATTTGTCCTCCTTTTCGTTTATTTCGTTCTGCTTGGCTCGTGCTTTTGGTGCTGATGCTGTTTTACTCATGGAAATGGATTAACAGATTTCCTTTTTACGACATAAACGTGTTACATTTTCTTTTCACATGATATTGAAAGACCTGCAGAAGCTAAAGTTAGTTAAAGGCACGGATCAGCTCTAACTCGTTCATAAGTAAGCATCGAAAGGGTTACGGACGAGTTTATGATCATTCCGAATCAATAATAAGGTAACAGTCCAGAGGACCACTCAGTGCAAAATGGCACGTAGAAAGTCGATGTCTTTGATTACTTTGAATCAAAAAAGGTTTTAGCAAAGACCTTCCAAAGGCACTAGACTTTTTGCTACCTAGCAGTGAATAAGGTAAAATGTTATAAATATTGGTATGATACTAAAATAATAATTGGAATTATAGATGTTACCTAAAGGGTTATCTACCAGACAGAATACTTAGAAAATTAACGCTTTTCCCAAAGTATAAAACACGTTTTAACATGTTCACGTCGGCGTGTACCACCGGTGGCTCACAAAAGGCTGAATCTCGGCAACGCCGGCGTGAACGTGTTTTAAAGAACACAAATTCTATTTTTCGGGCAATTTTTTACTCTGCAATCATATTAGCTGCGTTTTTTTCACCTGGGTTTGTGACCAGGTCAGCGTCAAATGAAAAAAACGACTCAGGTCAAAAACCCGGATTAGCGATTTATTTTTAAGATGTTGGCAGTCCTTCCTATAATAACTCACATTACCATTATCACATTTTTAATTTTCACTTACTTTTTATTAGCCATTATTTCAATAACTCTAATAGATTCAGATTCAGATACATTTATTCACCTTTAAATCACCAATAACTCTAATAAATCAACGTAAACAAAGCAGAAACGTCAGAATTGTCAGAACTGACAACATTTTAAAGACGAAATATGGGGAAAGCGCCTCTGGTAGAATTTTTGGAACTAATTTTCTGGGTTTATGACCGAAACCCTGGTCAGAGACAGGATTTAGCGATTTACATGTAAAACCGCTGATCTGGTCACAAACCCTGGTGAAAAAAACGCAGCTATTGTTGTAATACGTTGTGTTTGAGGACTTAAAATATTTCAGAAAAATTACGGATTTAAATAATGTTTTTTTATCGATTTAACAGTTCTTTAAAAGTTATTACAGAAATGTAATAATGCGCAATAAGAAGGAGATAAATTAATACAATAACTGAATTGAAAAATTAACAACTGAGAAGAAAAACCCTCACTAAGTCTTAGAACTATAGTTAACCTACAACTAATTATTCCACTAAATATTCCGGATGTTGCTTTATTTATGGGAAGAAATTAGCGATTAATTCATTTTTATGACTCATAGCACTTTTTAAAGTACAAAGGAGAAATAAGATTTATGTTGACTTTATCTATCGTGTACCTAGCTGGCGCGTTGAGAAAAACCACAGTAGATTTAACATAATCTTAAGAATTTTATTTTGCATTCTCTGAAGATTGAAGAATAGGTCTAAAAATTGTTTTAAATACAATTAACTTATTTTCCTCGTTCAGATCGGAATTCCGGTTTATAAAAGGATATAAAGACTTAATCAGATTGGTGACTTTTTGAAGTGTTACCTGAATTATGCTTATCGAGTAGCAGCTTCTTATCGAATAAAAAGTTGAATATTTTTATCGAAAGTAATTTAAGTATGTATTAGACAAATTACAAAAAACAAATAATAATAATAGTATTAAAATGCGAAAAAGATTTCTCATTTCTCACAACATAGACTTCAAAAACTAAATGAACGTTTGACCCTAATGCTTTATCATACTTCTATTATAGGACACCTAAGTTTTTTTACTATGTTATTAAAATCGATATTTTAGTTAGTTTTCCAATGGTCTATTACACTTAGATCTGTGCAAGAATGGTTAAGCCTAATCAAAATATCAGATGATAAATGGATAAATAAATGACTGTAAGTAGAATTCTTATTAAATTCCTATAAACGAAATAATTTAAGATTTAGTCATCAATCCATGAACATTTCCCCCTGCAGCTGTTAGTTTAGTGTGAGATTTAGCTTAATTAATTTCATGAGTTTGAAGCTACTCAATTTTTACAATTTCTTGTTGACAGTTAGCAAAATTGCTTAAGTTAAGAATATTTAGTGGAACACAATGGGGTCCTTCAGACACATCAAGTAATAGAACTTTTCTCATCGTTGAGCCCTTCAAACTTTTTTAATGAACATTCTACCGACAGGAAAAAAAAAAGTATCTTCCCCTGAATCCGTCGGCATCATAGGTCCAAGTTAAATTGTCGAGTCACGGTAATGATTTATCGAGATTTTTCCCAGTTGGAATCGTTTAAAATAACCAATAAGTGCTCTCTCATTATTGCGCCACGATTCGTTTAATCTCGATTTCATCTGAATAGACCAAGCTGAGTGGAATACATCAGCAGGGGGAGTTCGGAAAAATCCGACCGAACCAGAAGCAGACAGCGAACCAGCCCCGGCCTTAAGAAAGTATCGCCGGTGGTTGTTTACTGGTTTTTGCAGACACTTCGAGTGGCTGCTCCCTTCTGAACCGTCCCTTCCTTTCGGAAATATTTGTTTGGTATCGCTATCAACCGCAATCACTGAAGGCTCTGTTCAACTTTATGAAATTGAATTAAGTCCGCGTAGCCGGCGCGACGGGTGGGCTCCGAATCCCGTCCCGACGCGGACGATCAACAATGGACAGGTCCTGCTTTGTGCGGGTTTACAAGCCCCATGAATAGGCCACGGAAGTATAAAAAATAAAAAATGGCAAAACAGTTGCAATTTCACAATTCGACTTTGAATTGGATTTCAGTGCAATCACATGAACTGAAAGGATCTAGAATTGAAGAAGATTTGTTTTGTAATTGGTTTGCTTGTTGTAATCGAATGGGAGGTTCAAAGGGCATTCGAGGTCCGCTGCTTCGATAAATAAACTTAAAGCAGTCGAATGCAGTCTGATTCAATTTATTTTGTGTGCATCATTAAAACCATCGCAAACGAGTCCGGAGCTCAATTCAGAAGGGGTCCAGGAGGTCATTTTAACTTCGAATAAAATACAACTTTTAAATGCAATTTCCATCGAAGATCCAATGGTCAGTTGGATATTTTAATTAAATATATCGTCCTTGAAAGAGATTAAGTCTTGTTGTCCTGAGTAAAGAATTTCTTAACTGCATCGAAAAGTTTGTGGAAGTAGAATTTTTGGGGCAATTTTCTTTTTTGAAAAAGCGATTTGTCGTTACTGATGCGAATTACTTTTACTAGGTACTAGAGTCGGGTTTGTCGTAGACTTCTTAATGTTTTAATGCTTTTATATTATAGATGAGGATAGTGCCAAAAACCTTTAATCCACTATACTTATTTGCAATTTTGTTGCGTAAAACTCTAAAGTAATTACATTATACATATGTACATGTGTGATTTTTACTATCAGGCATGTTAACTGACACAAGAACCGAAATAAGCCAGTTGTAAAAAAGTTGACAGAATTATCAAGCTAGGTAATGCCAGCGACACACCAATCGAAATTTAGAAGTGTTCTCAATTTCAGAAATATATCATATTACCTCTGAATTTCTCAAAAAAGTTTCAGGCGAATATTCTGTAAACAAGCAATATGCAAAAAAAAACTTTTTTAAAAACAAGCTTTTGATGCTCCATGTCATCATAATATTGCATTGTCACGTGATATACATATGCATGCAAAATTTCAGCTCAATTGGAAACCGGGAAGCTGGTCAAATTTAACTTGCAAGATTCCATTACAGACACCGGGACAGGTGAAACTAAGTAAAAGCTTGTAAAAAGAGATTTTGACAAACATTTGACTTTAATTTCAAAGCAATACAATAATTTTTTGAAATTGAATACGCTCGAAATTCTATATTTCAGTTGGTGTGTCGCTGGTATAATATTGAAACAACTGACAAAAACTCAAACTTTGTAATATTGAAAATAGCCAAAAAGTTAATGTTGCAAGGTATAAACTAGTAGTAAGTAGCTGTAGTAAGCATCGTCGGCAACAATAAAAATAAAATATCAATTTCATTCCTATTTCAGAGGTTTAATAATAATTTGGGTAATAGTAATTTCCTCTCGAGAGAAGAAACTATGACTAATTTGGAGTGATTTAACCTATATCACTTGAGGGTCGCAACTGCACCATTTTCGAGATAATCTACTTATTGTACACTGCTCCACTCCTACATTTTCAAATTAAAATAAAAAACAAACAATGTTTTTGTCGAAAATTATATCTTTTTGGATAGCTGAGGATTCTGAGATGTAATTACAATGCTTTCTACGACAAGTTCCATAAATTTTTTTATGATAATGACACTTCTGTGAAGAATTTTTATTTTATATTTTTTATTTATTGTAACACAACATAAAATCGAACAGGAAATTTTGTGATTTTTAGCTTTAGGAAGGTTGGCCAATTAGTAAGCTATGAGATCACGGAAAAATTCAGGCCAAAAAGTGAGAATATTCGGATTTTTGCAAAAGAAATACGAAGTAGATTTTCTCGAAAATGGTGCATTTCCGACCCCCAAGTGATATAGGTTAAATCACTCCAAATTAGTCATAGTTTATTCTCCCGAGAGGAATGCCAGCAATTTCCGGTCACCCTGTATAGTCAAACAAATGAGTCTCCTCTAAATTCTAAATGTGAAACTGAATAAATCCCATTTTCTAACAATAATTATGAAATTAATTTTGCAGGAATGAATTTAATTTTTCCTGCTGAATGTGTTTGGGACAAATTTTTAATAATTTAAGAGGCGTGTATATATGTACATATATGTACATTACATACAGAGGAAGCCATATGGCGATTACTTTCCTGAAATATCCCGCACGTGCTTCCTAAAGTTAATTAAAAACATTTTTTTTACTCATATGCATGTTATGTATTACAATTTTTCGACGTCCATATTCAATTAAATGGCAAAAAGCACGGATTTTGCACACGGATGTCATGTCACACTCAATTTAGGAAATGAATTTTTTAATAAAAATCTCAGTATTCTGCCATTAACATTCGACCTTGTATGGTCCATTTGCATGCAAATGTGGATACCCATAGCAACAAATGGAACGCTTCTTGTGGATCCTAACTTTAATGGCCTCTGTGAAATGAAGTGAAAATTCAGAAAACGCTTAAATGTTTTCATTTTCACCGCGGGATGTTGTGCGGTGCCTAAATCCCATAATCTTAAATGACCTCTCGGAAAGAACTATTAAAAAACGTTAAACTCCCCGGTATCTTTACTTGAAAAATAAAATAAGAAGATACGAAAATAAAAATAAGCTCTCCAGGATTTGCATTTCCTTAAATAATGAGATATTTTTGGATTGTTTGCTGTGAGTAAATTGATATTGATTAGTTAATGCTGAAGGTAGCTAAATTTTTCTCAGAAATGTTTAAGAGTTTTAATGAATTTTCAGAATCACTCCAAAACAAAGATCATTCTTTCATTTTAGGGTAGTATTAGAGAAATGTTTGTGCTGAATAAAAATAAACATTTTAATAGGGGGAACAATTGTAAGGGTAAAACCAAGCGTAGGTTGAGAACATTAAAAGAAACCTTTTTGTAGAAATGACAGCTACCTTACTCGAAAAAAAATTGATTTTATACTAAAATGTGAATTTTAGCAATTAATGAAAAAATAAAGCGGCATCTAATCAAATATCAAATCATTCTATAATAAATATATACTAGGCGATATTGTAAAGAATACATATGTATGTGGTATAACTTTCATCAAAATCGACCATGAGATATTTTGTCCACCAACTAGAAAAAAATAGGTTCGTCTAAAAAGTTTGTCTATTCTCTACTGGGCTTATTTAAAATTTTACAACTCAGGTAATAATGAGGATTTTAACATTTAAATATTCTAAAAAGTATAAATAATAAACCTAGATAAAAACCATTTTTTTTTTGGTCTATACAGAGATCGGTATGATCAGACAGTAATGATCAAAGTGATAAAATAAAAGGAATGAAATTTGCAAAAGTAAATTATAGAAAATAAATTTGAACCGGGACGAGCGTTGAAGGCTACTGGAGACTGTTTTGGTTTAAGACTGTTATTTTGAATGTGTTAATAACAATAAATTTTACACAGAATCTTTTTAAACAAATTATATTATAAATTCGATTATAACATTTAATTTGATTAAAATGAAATTAGGCACATTGATCAGGTGTAGTTTAGTTCTTCATTTTAAAAACTATTTACTTACATGTCTGCTCGAAATCTTTATTGGGATTTTATTAAGTGAGAACTTATATTAATTACATACATATACCTAGTTCAAGTCTTTATCATACATATCTATATATATAAAAATGAATTGCTGTTCGTTAGTCTCGCTAAAACTCAAAAACGGCTCGACCGATTTGAATAATTTTTTTTTTGTTTTGTTCGCTATAATACAGGGATGGTTTAAAAAGACTAAAATAGGGAAAACCGTAAGTAACAGATGGCGCTGCAGTACATCAACTTCTATACCGTTCAACCGATTGTCATGACAATTGGTATACGTAGGTATTTGAAAACAATGAATATTTCGCGCTACCCATTTTGTAATAACTCGCCACTAGATGGCGCTGCAGCACATCAACTTCTATACCGTTCAACCGATTTACATGAAAATTGGTATACGTAGGTACTCGAACACGATGAATATTTTCGCGCTATCCATTTTGTAATAACTCGCTACTAGATGGCGCTGCAGCACATTAACTTCTATACCGTCCAACCAATCGTCATGAAAATTGGTATACGTAGATACTTGAACACGGTGAATATTTTCGCGCTATTCACTTTACTATAACTCGCCACTGGATGGCGCTGCAGCACATCAACTTCTGTACCTTTCAACCGATCTTAAGGAAAATTTCTATACGTAGATATTTCAACACGTTGAAAAAACGGATCAACAGCTTCAAATAAAATTTGGAACACAGGTAGAGTATATCGTGGAGATGGACATAGAATATGTACTTTTTATTTGCATGCTTCAAAATGGCGGATCCAAGATGGCGGACATTCAAATTTAAAGGATTATGCGATTACCATTAAAATTAGTACTTGAGGATTTTCAGGGTCGCTGATTTTAACCCGACTCTCAGAATTTACGAATTAAAGATGGCGGACTGTCAAATTTAGAAGTTTATGCGATTTCCACCAAACTTGAAACTTGGAGATTTTCAGGGTCGCTGATTTCAATCCGACTCTCTTAAAAGATGCGATTTCCGCTAAATTTGGTACTTTGAGGTTTTTGGGGTCGCTGATTTCATTTGTACGAATTTGAGGTAGCGGACTGTTAAAATTTAAAGTTTACAAGATTTGCACTAAACTTGGAACTTGGGGGTTTTCGAGGGGGAGGTTGTCAGGAGTGACATAGGCTACTTTTTTCTACCTGTTTGTCTGTCCGGTCTCATCTTCGAAGCAACTGAACCGATTTTAACTTTACAGACATGAAGAGGTTGTCAGTAGTAGGCTACTTTTTTGTAATTGTTTACTTTTGTTAACGAAATTCTGAACGCCAGTGATATGTTTATTGTGTGCCACGCAAAAATTGAAAGATTTGAGTGATTGTGAAAACAATTACGTGTCGTTTTATATTGTTTATTGTTCATTACAATGCCGAGGAGAAGACGAGCTGACATAGGTTATCGAAGTCAGTCAAATGTGCGACGAGCTACCTCACGTACAAACCGCACTGATGACCAGCGAACGACTGATAATGATAATAGTCGTATTGGTATGACCGAATCGCGTTCGAGAGCGACTGAAAATGAACAACAAATGGATAGATTTAGAATGCAACGAATTCGTGCACATCAAACGCAACAACAGCGAGCACGACACAATGAACATGAGCGATTACGCCGACGCAGTGCTCCTGTGAATCTGGAACGAACGGCATTCCACTATGATCCGGAAATCGATTACGGTGCAGCCAAATCAGTAACAATTGGAGAAATGTCCGTCATTTGTCCGTATTGTAAGGCGCTAAAATACAGCGGTGAAGCTCCTGGATTGTGTTGTGCCGGTGGAAAAGTGAAATTGCCACAATTGGTCCCACCACCAGATCCATTACGCTCATTAGTTTCTGGTACGGGGAGTGATTCTAACCATTTCTTGGGCAACATTCAAAAATACAACAGTTGTTTCCAAATGACGTCATTTGGTGCAACGCGTATTGTACATAACAATTTTATGCCAACTTTCAAGGTAATTACAAAATTTGTCTTTTATAATATTCACCATTGTATCAGAAATAATTCACACCATTGCAGATCCAAGGACAAATATATCACTTACTAGGAGCGCTGTTACCACTACCAGATGCGGACCATCAATTCTTACAAATTTATTTCATGGGCAATTCCGATGCGGAAGTTGATCAACGTTGTGCTTACAATCCGACAATGAAGCGAGCCATTGTCAAAGAATTGCAAACATTTCTTCACCAGAACAACGAGTTAATCAAAATGTTCAAAATTGCGTTGGATCGAATGCCATCCGATAGCCATAATATCGTTATCAGGGCTGACAAAACGCCTGCGGGTGAGCATGCGAGAAGGTTTAATTCACCGACAATCGACGAAGTGGCTGTTGTTATTGTCGGAGAAAATTTGCAATCTAGAGATATCGTGATTCATCGTCGGAATAATGAATTGAAACGTGTGTCCGAAACGCACAGGACTTACGACGCACTACAATATCCATTAATTTTCTGGCAGGGCGAAGATGGATACCATTTCAACATCAAAATGATTAATCAAGTAACAGGTAAGTGGAATGGATCCAATAAATAATTAATTCTTTGATTTGAATACATGTAACCGTACATCGATTATGATTGCAGGCGCTGAAACCAATAAAAAAGTAAGTGCTATGAATTTTTATTCATACAGACTCATGATCCGTGAAGGTGAAATAAATCACATTTTGATGTGCCGCCGTCTTTTCCATCAGTTCGCGGTTGATATGTATGTCAAAATTGAGACTGAACGGTTGACATACATCCGTTTGAACCAACAGCAGCTCCGATCTGAAGAATACATTCATCTCCACGATGCTATTAATTCCGATGGCAATGCAAACAACGTGGGAAGAATGACAATTTTGCCGGCCACTTACATTGGAAGCCCGCGCCACATGCACGAATACGCGCAAGATGCGATGTCGTATGTTAGACAATATGGCCGCCCAGACCTATTCATAACATTCACCTGTAACCCCCAATGGAATGAAATCAAGATGAAACTGCTACCAAGCCAAACACCAGTTGATAGACATGACATCACTGCCAGAGTTTTTAAACAAAAATTAAAATCTCTTATGGATTTCATTATAAAGCAACGTGTGTATGGCCAAGTTCGTTGTTGGATGTACTCCGTTGAATGGCAAAAGCGTGGTCTGCCTCACGCACACATTTTGATTTGGATAGTTGACAAAATCAGGCCAGATGAAATCAATTCTATTATTTCAGCTGAAATTCCCGATGAAGCTGTTGATCCGAAATTGCATGCAGTGGTGACTAAGAACATGATCCATGGGCCTTGCGGAGTTTTTAACAACGTCTCACCCTGTATGATCGACGGAAAGTGTTCCAAGCGATATCCGAGAGACCTGATTGCTGACACCATTACAGGCAACGACGGATATCCATTGTATCGTCGGCGATCAATAGCAGACAATGGGCGATCTGTAGTTGTCAAGGTCAAAGGACAAGATGTTCATGTGGACAATCGTTGGATTGTGCCATACTCGCCAATATTGTCCAAAGCTTTTGAGGCTCACATCAATGTGGAATACTGTAACTCCGTAAAGTCGATCAAGTACATATGTAAATATGTAAACAAAGGCAGCGATATGGCCATTTTCGGTATAACAAATGAAAAAGACGAAGTATCTCAGTATCAGATGGGTCGCTATGTCAGCAGCAACGAGGCGATTTGGCGCATCTTTTCATTTGCGATCCACGAAAGATACCCTACAGTAGTCCATTTGGCAGTACATCTGGAAAATGGACAACGAGTGTATTTTAATCGAGAAAACGCGGCAGACAGAGCGGCACGGCCACCGCCGACAACATTAACAAGCTTCTTCTCGGTTTGTCAAACAGATGCTTTCGCTCGCACTTTGCTGTATGCTGAAATGCCACGCTACTACACATGGAACGTATCATCGAAATCGTTTCAGCGTCGAAAACAAGGAACACCAGTTGAAGGACATCCAAATGTATTTGCTTCGGACGCTCTGGGCCGCATCTACACCGTGCATCCAAATAACGATGAATGTTATTATCTTCGATTGTTATTGGTGAATGTTCATGGTCCTACGTCGTTTCAACAACTGAGAACCGTTAATGAACATCTGTGTGCGACTTACCGTGAAGCATGTCAACTCTTACAGTTGCTCGAGAACGATTCGCACTGGGATAATACGCTCAAGGATTCTGTCATATCTTCATCATCGCATCAAATTCGCACATTGTTTGCGATTATCATATCCACATGTTTCCCCTCGAATCCGAACGAGTTGTGGGTCAAATATAAGGATGACATGTCTGAGGATGTTTTGCATCGTGTGCGCTGCCAAACTTTAAATCAAACACTACAAATGACTGCAGAAATATACAATGAGACATTGATCATGATAGAAGACATGTGTTTATTGATGGCGAATAAAGTTTTGTCGTGTTTAGGCATGATATCACCCAGTCGTCCAATGCACGATGCATTTAACCACGAGTTACACAGAGAACAACAATACGATACCGAAGCATTAGCCGAAATAGTTCGTACAAGTGTTCCACAATTGAATCAACAACAAAAGATTGCGTACGACTCTTTGATAGAAGCTGTGAACAATGGAACTGGTGGAATTTACTTTCTGGATGCTCCCGGAGGAACTGGAAAAACTTTCTTAATTTCATTGCTTTTGGCGAGGATCCGATCGCAGAATGAATTTGTCCTAGCATTGGCTTCGTCTGGAATAGCAGCGACTTTGTTAGAAGGCGGACGAACAGCACATTCTGCCTTAAAATTGCCACTGAACATGCAAATCAACGAGACACCAGTTTGCAACATCGCCAAAAACAGCGCAATGGCAAATATTCTGCAAGCATGCAAATTGATCGTTTGGGACGAATGCACGATGGCCCACAAGAGGTCACTGGAGGCACTAGACAGAACTTTAAAAGATCTTCGTGACAACCAAAACATTTTTGGTGGAGCCATGATTCTGTTGTCCGGTGATTTTCGACAGACTCTTCCAGTTATTCCCCGATCAACTGTAGCTGACGAACTAAACGCGTGCTTAAAATCATCAAATTTGTGGCGGCATGTTAAGACAGTTCGATTGACGATTAACATGCGAGTGTTTTTGCAACAAGATGAAAGTGCAGATGTGTTTGCAAAGCAATTGTTGGACATTGGGAATGGGAAAGTTGCAGTTGACACCTCGACTGGATTTATCAAATTACCCACAGATTTCTGTCAATTGACAGAATCGAAGGAGGAGCTCATTCAGCGTGTTTTTCCAGCCGTATCGCAACAATTCAAAAACCATAATTGGCTGAGCGAACGAGCAATATTGGCGGCGAAAAACAAAGATGTCGATGATCTCAACGCGACCATTCAAAATTTTATTCCAGGACAGTTGTTTTCCTTCAAATCAGTCGACACAGTTATAAACCAGGATGATGTAGTCAACTATCCCACAGAATTTTTGAATTCACTGGAATTGCCTGGACTACCACCTCACAATTTGCAATTAAAAGTAGGATCAGTCATTATTATGTTGCGTAACATTAATCAACCTCCCCAACTAACAATTTGTAAGAGTATATTCCTAGACAAATTTTAAATGGACTTCTAAAGCTCTTAATAGGTTTTTCAGAAAGAAATATTGCGTTTAAAAGGTTTATAAGAAATTTTCGTAAAATTAATTTCTAATAGCGGATTTATATTTTGTTTCTTTAAGAAGTTGCACTTATATTACTTTTAAAGGCATTCGTAGAGAATCTACCCTTGGTAGAAACTCTTAAAAGTAAAAATAGACTTTTCAAAAGACATCTTATTCTGATTACTGCCTTATAATGGTTTTATGTTAGGCTATTATAAGAAAAATCTGAACAAATTCTTTTAAGACTTTAACTTAAAGCTTTTTAAAAACAAGTGTTTGGAATCTGTGGTTTACAATCTTATAAGATCATTATACGAATTAAAGCTGGTCTAGATCCTGTGTAAAAGTTTTAAAAGTTAATGACTTCATATTAAGTTTAAATAAGAACTTTATAAGAACTATACTTACCTTTTTGCAATTTCCTTAAAAAGCAATCTGACATTTCATCCCATTTAGTCATTTTTGCACAGAAAGTAAAATGTTAATCTATTGTATAACAACCGCGCTTGTTATTATAACTTTAGTCAGAAATACCTTGCAGTTAGTCTGAATAGTACTGTTTGGTAATGGTTTTAAAGAATAACATTACTGCAGTAAGTTCTTATAAGTGTCGAATAAAGGTAAGAAAGAAGAATTGTTTATTATAGTAGTCTTAAAAAATGCTTTAATAAAAACGTGCTCTTTTATTTCTCTAATAACAGCAATTTACACGAGAAAATTCGTAAAGTATTCTTAAAAACACTTTTAAAAAGACAACGACAACCGGCCATTTTTAGTTGTCGTTGAAAAAAAATTCAGAAAGGGCAAATGCATTCGTTATCAATTAGATTTGAAAATAAAATATTTAGTGTGATATTTCAAAATGTTCTATATTTAATTTATAAGTATTATGTAGCAATAACACTATTTTGGGCCAATTTTTGTTTCATTTAAGGAATTTAATTTAAAAAAAATTTTTTGTCATCCATATCATGTTGATTAATTTGCAAAATTTTGATGGCGATGAGTATTTTTTGGAAATATCAGACCACATTTCATCAATATAATTTTTTCCGCGGTAATATCACCATTGCCTAATCGAAATTATGATTTTATTCATTATGTGAAAATACAAACATGTTTAAGATAAATTATTGCCTAAATTTTCATAAAGTCTTCTTACAGATTTTTACAAGAAGATCTAACTGTGTATATGACAAGAATATATATTAAAGATGAAGAGTTAAACACACAATCCTATTTGAAGTTTCTCATATAAATAATCCTATATAGATATTAATACTTATACCTGCTTTTAAAGAATTCTTCTTAGTGCTTTGAAGAGCTCTTTACGAAAGCTATTAACGCTTTATCAGGTTAATTTCATACGCCAGCTCTTAGCTAGTAAGGCTCTTCAAGAAGTTTTAAGGAGTAATTTTTTAAAGTAATTGCCTTAGTTAAAGCCTATTTTAATTCTCATAGAACGCTTGAAGAGCTTTATAAGAAAAATATTGTTTGTTGGGTCGGCTATGCAATGGAACGAGACTGGCTGTGAAAAAGCTAATGAATAACGTCATCGAGGCAACGATCATCAAGGGAAAATACAAAGGAGAGGATGTTCTGATTCCGCGTATCCCGATGATTCCAACGGACTTGCCATTCGATTTTAAGCGACTGCAATTCCCCGTGCGTCTGGCCTTTGCGATGACCATAAACAAATCACAAGGCCAATCGTTGGAAGTTTGCGGGATTAATTTGGAGTTTCCGTGTTTCGCGCATGGACAACTATATGTCGCGTGTTCACGTGTTGGAAAGCCATCATCTTTACATATTTACGCACCGGAAAACCAAACAAAAAACGTAGTTTATCAAAAAGCTTTAAATTGAATATATATGTATATGTATCGAAAAAAATTGAATTAATTTGAATAACAACCAAGTTTCATTGATAACCTAACAAAATTCAAACCGTACACGATGCTAGGATACTTTTTATTTGCATGTTTCAAAATGGCGGACATTCAAATTTAAAGGATTATACAATTACCATTAAATTGGTACTTGGGCGTTCTCGGGGTCGCTGGTATCAACCTGACTCTCTCTTACGAATTCAAGATGGTTAACCTGACTCTCTCTTACGTAATACAAGACTGTCTCTAGAAGCTTATGCGATTTCCACCAAACTTGCTTCTTGGAGGCTTTCAGGGTCGCTGATTTCAACCCGACTGTCAGAATTTACGAATTCAAGACTGTCAAAGTTAAAAGTTTATGCGATTTCCACCAAACTTGGTACTTGGGGGTTTTCGGGGACGCTGATTGCAACCCGACTGTCCGAATTTCCGAATTCAAAATGGTGGACTGTCAAATTTAAAAGTTTATACGATTTCCACCAAACTTGGTAATTGCATATTTCTGGAGTCGATGTTTATGGTGACTCGCGCAAAAATCATTTATCCGATTGAGATGAAATTCTATGGGTACGTAACGCACAACCTCATAAGAGACATAGGCTATGCATTGCAATTGGATAGTGAGAGGGGAGAAGAGAGAAAGGGAATGTAGAGCAGTAATATGTTTATGGTGCGTCATGCAAAAAGTATATCTGAGATTTAGAAGAAATTCTATGGGCCTATTGCGCTTAACCTTCTGAGTGAGATTTGATAAATTTGAAATCGGCAACATCATATTTTTATTAAAGTTTACTTTTATTTTAGGTACAGCCCGGGCAACGCCGGGTGCGGGTCAGCTAGTTATAATGTTATTTTATGTTCCAAAGTGCAGTGATTTACAAATTGTTTTTCATTTTAGTAATATGAATTTAATATAATAAGTATACATTAAGATAATGAGAAAGTTTGTCCTGATTCACATTGAAATTAATTAATATGACTTCAGAAATAAAGGGCGGCCTTCTACAATGTTAGTACAAAAATAATGTTATCAATTCAATATTCATCGCATTGTACCATCCCAAATTAGGGGCATGGTCTTCGCTTGCATATCGGAGTCCTACAGCGAAGAAAATTTCCTTTCAGTTCCACATTTCAGGGAATAATTAATTAAGTGTGCAAGGCTGCCTTATTATGAATTCAGAAGGGAAAATCGAGCTAAGTAAAGTGCTTCTTAAATGGAGGTCGTTCCTTCAGCCACAAAGAGCTGGAACTTATTGCTCACTGTGATTCGAGCCCAAACACTCGTTCGGGTAACGTCATGGCGTTATCCAGTATCCATTGCGGTCCAGGAAGTGATCAGCATCCTCCCGGCCTCAAGTTTGCCATTGAATTAGCTCAACGGAGGAGCGTCAATGAATACGAGTGTACCCAATAAAGCACAAATCCAAGAAAATCTCAGTCTAGCAAACTTTGGATTTTATACTCCTCCTGATGGACACAATAATAGACTTACGAAAAGGTACTCCTGTGGTTGCGCTGCCATTGTGAGGGTATGCAAATTTGAGGATAAAACTTTTAATGACAAGCATGTGCCAATTTAAATTTTCATGAATATAAATTACGACTAAGTTTTGGGCGTTTCAGAGTAGATTAGGAGTTAAATTACAATTTCGCAGGTTATACGACCGCGGGATACTTACGACACTCGTGACTGACCTTGCTGCAGAGCTACCTGCCTTTTTGGTGCATAACCTTCTGCTTTAAATTATTGTTATTCTTCATATGTACTTAGAAAGGAAATGGGTTCGCTGCAGCGCCATGTCTCATAACACAACATTTCAAAAATTGTATTAATTGTACGAACTTTGTACCGAATAAGTGGTTTAAAATTTCTGAAGACTTCTTCTTGTATAGATTACGAATTTACAAACAAACAATTTCATTCACATCACGTTTTTGAGTAGAAAAAATTATGGTTATGAAACATTTGTATCGTAAAATTAACTTTTTCTCATAAATTTATAGTTCCATGCCATGGAATTAAATTTACGACTTATGTTCATTCAAGGAAAGTTCATTCTCCAGGACTCCCAGAAAATTTATATTACAAACATACGTATCTAGTAAGGATTCAGCTTTTCATTTAAACCAAAATATAACTTCTTGTATCTGTTCTTTACTCTCCAAATGATGGCATGCTAGTATTATAAAAAATACTTTAGGAGTATTCACTTTTCGGTGTATTTGGTCTTGTATCATAGAAAACTCTTACTAAATTATACTTAAATATTACACCTTTCTAAATTTTGTACCTTGTACTGGGATTTTTAGATTTTTAGTTACAATTTACTAATATACATATATGTACGTATTTATCGTTCAAACCTCACATCAAAGAGTACAGAATAGGACATTAGAAAATTAAGTTGAAACAGAAATGAACATTTGTTTATTTTTTGACCTTTTATTTGGAAGGTAATAGAAAATTACCATTCCTATTTATAGTTATTTTAGGGGTTTGAAAAATGGAAAATGTTTTTATGTATATACATCGGGCGCGTTGCGGGCGTGATAAAAAATAAGATATTTTTGCTCGAGTAAACAGGCGTATTGCGGGCGGATTTAAGCTTGTAAAAAAGAATTAGGTACCACGTGGTTATCCATAGTTTAGTTTTTGAACACATTCCAAATCATTATATATATTTATATATAAAAAAAAAACCAGCTAAATATGCAAATCTATCTACAGTAAAAAGTTAGAAGGATGGGGTAATTAGCGGGATACCTGGAGAGCTCCATAAAAAAGGTTTGCCCAAAATTGTTTTCACACTAGTGTCAACTGTATGTCCGACACTCCGACATTTTGGACACTTTGAAACACTTTAAAAGTTTAAAAGCATAACGAGGAGGACGGAGACGTTGGGACTGGCCCTTATTAATTTAATGCTTTCCGTTTCTGCTTGCTCAAATGCGTCCATCGGGTGCAGACCTTTGTTTTTTTCTTTGATCAAAAGTTCCGCCACCTGGCGGTGCGGTCCCCAGAACGGCGGCAGACACGCCCCGACGCCGGGGGGAAGGAAACATGCACGAAAGCGGACAGATCCGCCACTTGAAATGCACGAAGCGATTTCCCTTCTAGACGTATTATTTCGTCATGAATGGGTTGCCCAGTGGCGCCCTCCCTCGGCAGAAGGAGGCTCCAGCTGGAGCATCCTTGCGCCGAGACAGAAAGTGAGGTTTGTGTATGCAGAAAACGTAAAAAGCCAATTTGTTGGACCCTCATCGGATTCTAGGAAAAACGTTAATTTGTAAAGTATAGCGGGGTGGATATGCCCGGATCCTCCCCCAATTCGCAATTGTAGGGCGTCCCTCAGATTAAATACACAAAGTGCACAAATACAGGCGTATTCCGCCCCATAATAAATTATGTGGACGTTGTGGAAGATACCCAGGGCTCACCTTAAATAAAACCCAGCAAAATTTATGTCCACTTTAATTGCCCTTTTTATGGAATCTATAAAAATCTGCGTTAATAGGCAGCGAACAATATGCTAAGCATTTCCTAATTTTCTAACGTTGTGGGACCAGAATCACGTCCGGAAATCTCAAAGCATCCCAAAGCAGGTCTTCGAACCTTTTTTGAGTGATAAATCGCTTCCCAGCTAGGGTCGAAGGTTGAATTCGCTCGACTGGAAATTGTAAAGTGATTTCATGTTGTTCTCAATGCAGAGATTCCTTCGGGAAGGAACTTCTGAATTCGTCTGCATTTTTGGTGGTCTACCGTTGGCAAGGAATCTGGGAAGCTTTTAAATTTCTTATAATTGAACAAAACCGCTTATTATAAGTCTATATAAACATATATTTGCCTGTAAATATGAAAAATCAATTCCATGTCAACTGAGCATCGATGCGTAGATGCGTAGTCTTCCAATTTTCTTCTTAATTTTTTAAAGATATTTCAACGCTAAAAAACTTTTCTATTAATATGCATAAGGAATTGTCAAGTTATTCAAAAAAGACGATTCCGCATATGTCTCTCAGGAAGACGTGAAAAGGGACGCTTGAAAAGTCGTTACACCACCGCTGTCTAGACTCTATGCGAAGAACTCTAATATTTTAGATAGATTCTAGATTTAGATCTATAGATCGAGTCTCTATGAACTACTCATTATTCTCAGAAAAATACTTCAAATTCTACAGTACCTATCACTGCATAAAATTAAATTACGTATGATTAATATAAAACTATTTTTAAATTTGGTAATAATTATTACTTTTAAAATAAAATAAATTGTGAAACTTTATACATTTCTCTACGTACAAAAAATATTCAAAGTACAAACGATTTCGATGATCCAAAAATATATGCGGTTTGATTCTCCTCACATGATATTTTCTAGATCTAGAAAACTAAATAAATATTACTATTCTTCGGTTGTTGTTTCTTTAATTTGATATTATTTTTACCGATAATCTTGCAAATGTAAAAGAGCTACGCTGTGTAAAGGGGTACCTACTCACATAGTACTTTTGACTCTTTAACATTTTTTATTACGCAACTGTAACTATTTTATGCAACTTTTTGTTAAAACAAAAAAATGACTATTGAAAAACTTAATTTCTCATATTTAGCCATCGATATTGATGATGCCCCCTACGTATAGTATTTGTTTAAGCATTATTACCAATAATCTAAGATACGTTTCTTTTCCGCCGGGCCTGGGTTTTTTTTCCATACTATATGAGCATTCTCCTTTAGTGAAAGATGTCAAATTTAAGAGTTTTCTGCCAGAAAATAGTGTTACATTTAATCTAGGACTTATTTTATGTATGTAGCTCTAAGATGTAGGATACAAGCCAAGGTAAGTCCGGGATCATTTTGAGAACTTTATTTTGAGCGCTTTGTATGCGGTTTATTGATATGATTGCGAGAAAATCGATAAGTTTATTTTTTCCAGCGTCGACGCTACATGTTTGGCAAAAGTAAATTGCTGGTTTAGTTCGATCCCTAAATATTATTAACATGATGTAAAACCAAGGAATTTCTTAATTAGCCAGCACTTAAGCTTAACTAACATTAAATAGAAAATATTATTTCTCTATATCATATCTAATAAAAAGAAAAACTTTCTTATAAATGTCTTACATTAAATAGTAACTAAATTAGTACATACATAGCGTATTTTAATCAAATAGACATATTTGTCACAATCTCTAAAAATTATGAATTAAAATTAATATATAAGTAATTCCTCAACACATCCATACTTATTTCGGTCTTCATCTTTGTTTACGTTATAGAACCTTTATAGGTCATAAATGAGGTAAGAAGCTATTATGTGAGAAGAATATATTTTTTTTTTCATTAAAGCTATTAAGCTAATCAAATTTTAGTAATTAAAATCTCTGCAAAATATACCTAGATATTTGTGTACGTAAATAGGTACCTAAATTTATAAGTATTTTAGGAGTATTAAAAACGCCTTAAGAAGAAAAATTCCTGGAGACTTTAAAATTTAAGAATATTTAAAACATTTTTCATCCAAAAATACATTCGCATTTTATTGCGAAAATTTTTGTGAACAGGATAAAAAAAGAGAACTTTTAATTTGTTATTCAAATTCCTCCAATTCTGAAACAAACAATATAACTTCCTTCAGCTTAGCATTTTTTCTCATAACGCAGAATAATTTTGTGTCACAACAGAAGAGCTCTGTCAGTCGTTTGCATCATAAAAGTGTACGTCATATCCAGTGGGCTCGGCAGGGGACATCTTATCTAGATTCTAGAGGTATGTAATTGAATAGAATGTTCCAGTCTAGCTGGCGATATTTGTTAAGCTTCCTGTTTCACGAGTGGATTTTAAAATCAATCAAAAGAAGCAGACCGGTAGATCGATATTACCCGAGGAGCTGCCAAGCGGAACCTGAAAAGGGAAAATTTCAAGTTGAAAAGTTCTATTCGCCCGAAATGGATTTTGTCTCAGCAAGACGTCGTAATGGAAAAAGTTTCTGTCGCTGAGTATAAATTCTGTCAGGATCACGGTAACAAAAAATCCTTCGGCCACATCGATCTGATTCTGTTGAATATTCATTAGTCATAGACTTGTCAACAATAAATGCGTTCCGTTGGGCTCGAGGACTCTTATTTATGGTCGTCCGCAGCCCGGGCTTATTCGAATCCTTTAAACTTTTCAAAAAGAAAATTTCCCTTTATTTGAGCGCTAAATGAGGTTCCATTCATAACCCGCGGTGTTGCACCGCCTAATCACTGTAATTAAGTTTTAATCTCACTGTTGGGGGCTCCTTCCGGGTAAAGTTTAACTTGTGGAGCTCCAATCAAACATTTTCCTGCTTAATTAAAAGTGACCTCGCTTTCAACATGGACCTTCGCGAACTACTCTATGACCTGAACTTGCGCGTCCTAATGGCAGAATTTTTGCATAAAATAAAGCACCAAAGGGAGAATAGTTTTAACTCACCCAAAAACGAAGACTTTTGGTAATATTTTACGAACGAAAACTTTGTCCACCTGTTTCTGAGTGCTTTGTGACTGTGCAGCCTTTAAAAATTTAATTCGCTCTTTGTTTGCTAAAAGTGCAATTTAGCTCGTCGCATTCACCAATGAGCAAGGGAAAAGAAAATTAATTTAAATTATTCGTGAATTTTAGGTGCAAGTCGGCGGATACTGTCAAGAAGAGCACTGGATAGGTCCTGTTTACAATATTTTTAGCTTTTTTAAGAAAAATACTCAGACCTGGTACTTGTTGATTTTAATGACAGAAAAACACTAAAATTTCAAATTGATGATAGTGCAGAATACATTAGCCTACATTTTTAAGCGATTTTATTTAGTTTCAAACCGTGTACGTAACAGTCAAATCTTGTAAACTCATTTACGTCCAATTTTGGCTAACCGATTGAGTTGAAATTTTGCACCCAGCTTTGGTTCCGGTGACAATACAATATAGTGTACTCAGAATTGTAATATATTTAAAATGGCGGATGCTCCAAGATGGCGGAGTATCTTTTCCTTTACAACCTTTTAGACATAGGTGTCAAATGAAAGGGTTTGACGAGCAGAATATGATAGATCGGGTGACATCATTCTAAATTCAAAATGGCGGACACCTCAAGATTACAATTTGCTTCACAACCCCTTTGGCATAGGTATTGAATGAAAGAGCTCGACGAGAAAAATACGATAAGCTAATATTACCATACATAAGAAAAAATGTTTTAGTAAATGTAGGTATACAGAATTTAAATTTTTTTTGTTCAATAATTTTATATGGTTATAAAATCGCCCACGATTTTATAACCATATAAAATTATTGAACAAATAAATCTAAAATCTGTACACATTTACTAAAGCATTTTTTCTTATATCTTGTAACATATATGTATGTAGGTAGATTGATATACCAGATTATGGCACAATATACATAGTGAAAAATGGTTCAAAAGTTATTTTATACCGTAAAGTGCAAATTAATAACGAATATAAAATCGTTTTACTTAAAATTTTTTTTTTATTTATTTTTTTATATGATATTTTTCAATCGAGTACTTGGTCATTCGCTAGAAATTTTTATGAAAAACATATTTTCACTGTATACCTCAGTGCTTCCATTTTGTTTTCAAAGAGTTCATCTGCAACAAACAACCATCCATCGTTATCAAATTGACATCAGTCACACAGAAGGTTCAATTTCTGAAAAAAAAATGTAAACAAAAAGCCTCTGATTGCTGTCGACATCGGTTTCTCTGATCCCAACTCAGGCATGCCAAAATATGCCTCACGAGCTCACTGAATAAAACAAATCATGAAATTTTTCGATTGAACGCCACATGCCGTAGGACTTATTGCTTCATATTCATTGTATTTATTTACATACTATGTATATATAAATACTAAACATTTACCTGCATTTAATAATAGTGACTAACGCTAAAAATGCTATTACATATGTGTGGAATTTACGAATTCATCTTACCTTTATCTTTTAAAATTAGAATATGCACACAATTTTTACTAACAAATTTTAGTTCAAGGTTAAAAGACATTAAGGTCGATGTCGTACTTTGTTATGCTTGTGAAGGAGGCTCAAAGGTAAACAAGTATTTATAAAAAAAAAAAAAATTTTTAAAATTCTTTTACACCGCTAACTTGTATTGTCACCGAAGTTATACATGTTCGCCAAATTTCATTGAGTTTGGTAAAGTCTAAGTATAAAAATTTTGCATTGCAAGATTTGACGACACGTAGTGTAAGTTAAATAAAAGAATTTAAAAATAAGTAATTATTTCCTGATTTTCAGCAGTAGTAGCAGTGATGTATATTACCTTTGAAGAGCTTGCGCTTACCTTCTCCGAAGATTTTTAATTAATTTTCATTTGTTCGATTTTCTGACAATTTATGTACCTACTCTAATTCAAATCAATGGTTTTTTATCAACAAATCATAATTATATTATACTAGCAAATGCCCGCGTTTTCGTTTCTTTTACACCTTGGGTTACATTATTGGAGTTTTAGTAAAGACCTCTAATTTTTTTGAAAATATAATAAAGCCTATGTCACCTGGGGATAGTGTAGCTTTCCAACAGTGAAAGAATTTTTGAAATCGGTTCAGTAGTTTGGGAGCCTATTCAATGCAAACAAACAAACAAACAATCAAATCTTTTCTCTTTATAATATTGGTATAGATTACAACTTTTAGAACCGAATTGAATTTAATCCACTCAATTCAAAATATTCTAAGTTCCATTAAATTTAGTTATGTGTACGAATTCATTTCCTGCTCCAAGAATAAATATAATCAAATTAATATAACCATATATCCGATTTTATTTTCGCTCGTTTTATATTTAAAAGAAAGTTTGAAAAGAGTGCATTAACGCAGCTTTTTTATTTATATTGAATTAATTTTTATAGTTCTGTTATAATACATTTCCATTTTAATTTTCGGTATGAATATTTGATTATTAATTTGTCATATTTTAAACTAATTCATACGGGGTTAAATTTGAAATTTAAAAACTCTTTGAATTTATTGCACCAAACTAGAATTAAATTGGCATATGGGCTAAATTTAATTTAGCTGGGAGCTAAAATTCTAAAAGCTAAAAGTTTCAATGAATTTAATTTAGCGAGTTTATTTCAAACCCCTTTTATTTTATATATTGGTTATATTGGCAGCTTGCGGTAATACGTATTTAAATTTTTAACTTCATAAAAAATGTAAAAACTTCGAATTTCAGTTAAAAATTTAAATATTGTAATATTTGTTAAAAGCTAACTTATGCTAGATTTTGCATTCATTGGCAATTTATGAATAGTTATCATAAAAAGTAAATGTTTTCGAACTTTATGAAAAAAAAACTGATACTGATATGTTTCATATTATCGGAAACGTTGTTATTATTAAAATGTTTTAAATTACACTTTTTAATATCTTGTGCTTTTATACCCCAACAAGTGCTGAAGCATAAGCCACAGTTGCATTATCGTAAAAACGTAAGAAAAATAGACATAACTGCCACAAATGGGAGACTGTCAGTAAATGGAAAGTAAATTAGTTTTCTTACTCAGCGTTCCACGTAAAACTAAAAATGGTCTGGCGTAGAAAATAATTAAAGCACTGCGATAATTGCAGTAGCATTAATGGACGTGAATTATGCAATAATTATTTCACCAACCATCGCGCAGGTATAGAGTAAGCAGACGCTGCCGAGAGTGTCTGGGCGATAAAATTAATTTATTACGTCGAGGCATCCGCCATGTGTTGACGATGATCACAGAACTGGTCCAGAGACTTCAACAAATCCCAATTTGGCTGAGCAGACGTTTGTTTACCCGCACGTTAACGTCCCTCCCGAAGGAAAGTTTTATATTTTCCTGAAAAGCTGCAGATTAAGTGTAACTTACACTTTGACCCGAGCCGGACACCCCGGCAGGCAGCGGACAAACACCGGCCCCAGACGACCCGTGCCCAATATTTTCCCTGTTAAATAAACCGACGGCTTGTTTTTTCTCCTTCAGCGGCACCGCAATTTATGTCGTGGAGGAAAAACTTTTCAAATAAAGTCTTTATGATAAAAGTTTGCACTTAGTTGTGTGCTAATAGCAAGGGACCTAGAAGACCACCGTGAAGAGGATCAGGGGAAAGGATTCAGAAGTGGGGTTCGTTCGATGTGGTGGCTACGTTCGCAATTCGTTCGGTAGAGAAAATTAATTGTACAATTGCTGCGAGCGTGGCCACGACTATCGCAACTTTTACCGAACGAGTGCTGCGAGTACCTTGGCACCGATGACGACCTGTCGCGAAAAAAAACTTTTTTACTCCCTTGTTTGCGATTGTAAATGTCAATTAATCTTGTTTTCAGCAGGAAACTCATTTCCATTTGGTAACGTAGCACCACTTGCGCAGTTTTACAGGGTGCTATAGAAGTTCCTTTTACTATTATCAAATCCATAAACCGGGCGAGGCATATGTCTGCTTTGAATCTTATCTTGCAGCCATTGCCTCCCCCTTTG
Source organism: Machimus rusticus (assembly GCA_951509405.1). Classification (NCBI taxonomy): domain Eukaryota; kingdom Metazoa; phylum Arthropoda; class Insecta; order Diptera; family Asilidae; genus Machimus; species Machimus rusticus. The sequence goes on from OX608049.1 coordinate 7,963,458, forward strand.
ACTCTGTAAAAGGAAATTTTAAAGCCGGTGGCTTGAATTTTGTGAAAATTATTATCGCAGAGCGTTACTTTGTTTATCAGCGATTGGCTTTATTGTCACACCCTGTAGCCCCGAACCCTTATCTGTAGTTTGTTCCCTCTATACGCGTGTTAAAGCATGAAAGGCGCCCCCGTTCTAGTGAAAGAACAACTCGTTTAGGGGTGCTTAGCTAAGATTTGTTGCTGATTTCGAACTAAAGATATTTTCTTATTTTCAGAATATCCAGAAGAGAACGCCTTAAGGTACATAAACGTGAATTGCTTTAAAACAAAAACGAGGAAAACGAGTTTAATTAACGATTTAAGGTCGCATTTTTGGACCTTCTATAATTTTGTTTTTTTCTAGTAAATTATATGTATTTTCCAAAGTTTGGAGAAGTTCGGGTGTAAGCATTATTGAAAGAGCTCTCGACTCATTTGACTCACTATCACTCGTAAACCAGCCGTACTCAATAAGGGGATGAATTCTTAAGAATATGCTCAAGAAACTGAAATTTATCAATTTGGAAATATTTTCATGAAAAAAAACGAGATAAATTGTCGATACAAGTACGCTTAGCTTTCTTAGTATGTATATTGTTTTGCAACTGTTCGATCCTCATCCAGGTATGACATGACAATTTATGGAGTTAAGTTTATTTTCAGATTACAGAAGTTTTCCTATAGAATGTGTGTTAAAAATTACGATGTCTTTTATAATTTAGTGCCTACAAATCTCAAATGTTCGCCCTATTCAGCTTCGCTCAGAAGTAAACTTGTTAGTGTATCCATTCATAAAACGTTAGCGAAACTGTATATACACGGTCAAATTTTATAAAAATCCAGCTACAAAACATGAAGTTCATTAATTTTGTTAATTTTTTGTTAGCTCTGTTAGAAAGTAATTATTTTTTGTTGAATTTTGGTAAATGACTTGCGTATTTACAATTAATTTTTATTCAAATTTAATGGGGGCCTTATTAAGACGTATGGGTTCCCTATAAGGCCCAAGGCATGTTTTTTTTTTTAATGCTAAAAAGACTGTTAATATTTTAAAAGAGGCTATTATACTAAGAAATTTTCAAAAGGTTATTTAATAAAGAATTTGTATAATAAATTTAAAATCTTTTTATTTTGATTTCGTTTGAGTTATTAAGCAATTACAATAAGGTAGGCCTTATTTGGGTATCCTATTTTAAAATATGTAAGCTCCCAAAAAAATAAAGCTGAAAGTGAATAAATAAATATCTGGAATCAATTAAAGAAGTATTTAAATAGGTAGTATTAAGTATATGAATCACCTATCATTCAAGTGCAAAGGTTATATACATTCAAAGGTATATATATGCATTCAATTCGAATATATAAACAAGCAATATATACTTATGAGTTGGTTGGAATGCAAATCTTAACCTCGTCAGGAATGCAAAGCATTCACTGAAAGTTGAAGGCAGAAGGCAGCTAATAGTTTCAATGTATCTAAACTAAATAATTTGATTAAGCCGGATTTCGAGCAATTTATATTGAAATCCCTAAACGACAGATCAGTTTTCATCAATAGTCCTATTGGATATCTATTTGGCCATTATATTCCATTTCATGTCCGAAAGCGGAGGCAAATTGTCCAATATGCATATTCAAACAAGGCCTCTTCAACTTGACTGCTAATTGAATTTTACGTAAATGAAATAACGACTAGGGTCTGGCTGAGCATATGATATGGCTTATTGGTCCAGAATGTCAGTGGTCGCCTCACAACGGCTCTGGAATTAACGATTCTGGAGATACGTTTCGGGAATTTGAAAGTCCAAACTAACCTAACACATTGCCTTAGCCTCGATTCAAGAGTGAGTTACATGCCAGAAATTCTGCCACGAACAAACTCAAACGATTTATTGATACTCTATTCAGGCGAGACGATTTTGTTATGTCTGGCAGGACCTGTAGGTGAAAAGTGTTTCCTATCTTCCCTGCCTTGTGCATATTTAATTTTATTTTACGTGTCAAGAGAAACTACTGTATTGAAACCTGTGTTTATGATTTTAAGGCCTGTTTTCCATTTCACTGAATTTAATTTGACTAAAATTAATTCTGTGGACAAGTTTTAAAGTCAACGAAAGAGTCGTTTCGCTTCTCCTTTTTAAAACAAATTAAGTAATGGAATTTTACGTTTTCTTTTACCTACAATTAAAAATATCCTGAGTCGAAATTATTGTCCCCTTTTATTCTCCAAATATTGAATTATATACGATGTTAGAGGATTAAAAGATCACATAAGATATTATAATAATATTAAGATTGAACTTCTACAATGGAAACAATTTTTAAATATATGTACAAGGAGAACCACACTTACAGGGTGACCGGAAATTGCTGGCATTCCTCTCGGGAGAAGAAACCATGACTAATTTGGAGTGATTTAACCTATATCACTTGGGGGTCGGAAATGCACCATTTTCTAGAAAATCTATTTATTGTACACTGCTCCACTCCTACATTTCAAATCTTTTTAGATAGCTGAGGATACTTAAATTTAATTACAATGCTTTTTATGACAAGTCCCATGCATTGTTTTATGATAATGACACTTCTGTGAAGAATGCTTATTTTATTGTTTTATTTATTGTAATGTAACACAACTTAAAATCTAACAGCTTTAGGAAGGTTCGCCAATTAGTAAGCCATGAGATCTTGGAAAAATTCAGGCCAAAAAGTGAGAATATTCGGATTTTTGTAAAAAGAAATACGTAGTTGATTTTCTCGAAAATGGCAAATTTCCGACAGGGATGCCAGCAATTTCCGGTCACCCTGTATATACCTATAGTTCGATGCACTATATTCTTGCACTATCTTAAGTTTTTTTTCCTTCGAAATAAAATTACTTGTTAGCTAATTATAACTGATTTTGATATCTTAAATTAAATATAGTTACCCCATGTAAGATTACAAAATGGTGGACGTTATAAAAACATTGAATTTTAGGGAAGGTTTCGTTCATATCCGAAGGCTGAAACTTAAAGAATAGGTACTTAATTTAAATTTAAAAAATATATAAATAAATAAGAACGGCTCAGACCAAGGATATATACTAAAATTACGAATATTTTGGTTTTTTTAAATCAAAGATTATTATGGCTAGAGTTAGGAATATTAAACTTTGCATGCCCATCCGTTTTATAATAAATTCCACGAAAGTAAAAATCATGCTTCAATATTTTCCGACTTGCTTCTAAATATTACCACAAGCAACTGTTTACTAGACTTCCAAGTCTCCGTGCTATATTATATTCAAAAAAGTATGTATATGTATGTAACGAAAAATAAATTTTGTTAGTAACGTTGTGCGCTTAATCAAAAGATAATTAAGATGAACGCTAACATCACCTTGTTAATTGCTCGGGCTCTACTTTATTGAAATCTACGGAAAATAAATATCGCTCATAAAGACCGTCAGGGACACATGTGTGTTGTCGTCTTTGAGAGGCTCCTTCCAGGACGACAACATAAGCGTATTATCTACTAATTAAGTCTGATTCACCGACGTCGATTAATTAATTTTAATTAGATTTTTGTTAAATTGTGATGTCTTCAAAACGAACTGTTCTTGTATAAAATAAGATTTTATTACTCCACTGACCAACAACTTCAATTTTATAAAAAGTCTTATTAAACCAAGGTGTGAATATCTATATATTTTAAATTGTATGACAGTTCAGGCATATTTCTGTGATTGACAATTAGAATGAGAGTTAGGAAAGCACTAAGATTTTTAAAAAATTTGTTTCTATATATACTTTAATAAACTTCTTAAATATTTTTAATTTTTGATAAAATTGTAATATTTTTAAATGTTGAAAACTTCTAGCTTTTGGTTTTTTATAAGTTTGAATTATTGATTTGTCTAGGATTTTGTTTACACATATTCATATCTTGTGTGGTGTTTTTTCAAGAAACAAAAAAACCCATACAGTCTGATGTAAAAATTAAAAGAATTTAAACCACATCCTTTCATTAGTCAAGTTTGGTAAACGAAATATTTCAAATTCCTAAAAACATTTTTAAGCTCTAAATCAATATTTTACTACTTACGTGATTTTCTAAAACAAAATACGAAGCGTCTTTAATTAAAACTCCGCTTAAAGTACATCGTTTGGTGGTTAATTAAACTGGCACCCTTTGCTGCCAGCGCGGCGTGAGTTTGCTTAATTCGATCATCATTTGTGTGTTCATCCGGAGCTCTGCTGTTTTTGGCCATTTTGCAGGCGTGTGTACTGTTCCGAGAAAAATTAACCCCATTCAGTGATATTTTCATGTTTTATCAAAGATTTTTTTTCTACATTTTCTCAGTGTGTATATATTATTTATACATTGGCGTAATGCATTATTTTGTTAATGCATTGATCTTTAAAAAATCAATGATAATGAAAATTAATTTCATTAGCATTGAGGAATTTCAATGCTAATGAAACTGATCTTTATTATCATTGATTATTAAAAACTAATGCATTATTTTAATGCTTTACATTATTATAATGCATTATCATGCAAAATAGCCCATTACTGGGAGATGTGCCATTAAAAAATGTTGAAATAATTCCGAGTTTATTGTGGACGGTAACTATTTTTCAGAATGCAACAGAAATTTTAGGATTTTAAATATTAAAAGTATGTTATAAATAATTTTCATGGGCAAAAATATTAAGTTTTTTTTAAAAAGTTTTCAAATCGCTTTTCGAAGTACATTTTGGTTCACATCCTAAATGTCGCATCCAAATGGAAAATTAGAATATAGTAGCTAAGCATTATATAGGATATTTCTAACATGAGTAAACTTGAATTTATTACTCTGAAAAAACGAGTTGGTCAAAATAACCAAAATCGTAGGATAAAAGGCGCCAAACAATAAGGTTGGTTTTTTTAACAACGAAAAATATGTAATTAGTCATCCCTTGACGAAAGAGTTAATTTTCCTGTGATATTGTTGATGACTGATCTTGATCTTGTGATCTTGAACTGCCGATGGCTTTAGAGCGATTGAAACTTAATAAAACGATGTATGGCGTGGGCTGCTTAAGAATAAAATTTGGAATTGAGTCCTTTTAATAGCACCATAGTTCTGGCGAAGGTCTGCCACGGCGGAATGCATGAGTTCGAATACTGCAGAGTGCTCCGATTTTTTAGTTTTTTATTTTTTGCACTATGTGCAGGATTTTTGTATGGTACCGACCTAAAATTTACAAAACAATGTTTCCTGTCATTACAAAAGACCAGGGCCCATAGTCGAAGTGAAATTTTCAAATAATCTGACCAGACCACAACAAATGTAATGAAAAAATCAATGATGATTTTAGTGCATTAGCCATTGCAATGCTAATGAAAACTTTTTGCATTATCATTACATAAAACAATGTAAAGAAAAATCAAATGCATTGATTTTTAAAAATTCAATGATAATGAAAAAAAATTTCATTAGCATTAAGGTATTATTTGAAAATAATTTCATTATCATTGAAATACCTCAATGATAATGAAGTATCAATGATATAAACGCACATTTCTGATTTTATTTTACATGCTTTTATTTATTTCATTTTTTGAGTGAATGCATTACATATCCCAGTTTAACATATAGATTTCAAAATGGTGAACCCAATATGGTGGCCAAAAATTATAAATGTTAAGGGATCGCCATAACAATTGGTGTTTGGGTGTTTTTGGAGGTCTTGATTGCGAATCTATGCTCAAAATTTAGAAATTCAAGGTGGCGGATTCAATATGGCGACCAAAATTTTTCGAACTTCGTCTTATTTAATGTGAAATTAGTACTATGGGTATTTTGAGGCCTCTGATTTAGAATCTACTATCCAAAGGAAATTCAAAATGGGGGAGTCAAAATGGAGACAGATTTTTTGGAAATTGAAAGGTGGTAGCAAAATGAGTTTTGGACGGTTTTATATTACATCCATAAATTTTAGTAATGCTTCTAAACTTCCTAATCTGGCTGAAGTATCAACATCTTAGAAGTATGTATTTAAATAAGTAGTATTTTTGATACACCGGCTGAAATCGGGTTACTCAGATAGTAAGTAACATTATAACTAATAAACCGAAAGCCAAAACAAATCGAATAAAATAGCATTTTGAGGAAAATTGAGTGGCCTATTTTAAATTTACAATTTGCAGGCGCATTTTGCTTTTAAAAATTTAAGTGGTTAACAATTTGCAGGCAATGTCAGTTGCTGGTTCCACGGGAGGACGACGCTAATAGGAACTTATTTCAACAAAAGCTGTAAATACGCTCCCTCTGAAACATCTCAGTAATTCCATTAAACATGAGAATGCACTCAAATGTAAGTTCGCTTCGCCGGCAACCTAATGAGGTGTAATGGAAGCGAACGCATTAATGTCGACACGGCAAAATGAATCCGGATGAGCGGAGGCGGAGTCGGAGCCGGAGCCTGAGTCGCGCCGGATATACGCACTTCAAAATCATATTTTCGCGTTTATCAGCTGTGGAGCTGGTGACGGGTCGTATCGACGCCCCCGCACATATTCGGAAGGATGATGACATAACGCAGGCATCTCTGGAACAAGCTTTAATTAGATTGAAACAAATAAAGCGAATGTGCAACAAAGCGGAAATTTTTTATGCCTCCCTGGGGGCCCTCAATCGCTTTCCAGCACTTTGTCTCTGAAATAGGGCTTCTCGGTGTCAGCGCCTACGCCCTCCTCGGGGTGTGGGTGGGAACCGAGCCTTACATGAAAACTCCACACTTTGCCCAGATAAATATTCAACAGGAGGAAAAGCGGCAAAGGTGACGTGTCTCCTCTTTTTCCCTGTATCTTATCCAAGTTGTGCCCCCATTTCCCCGTTTTCATGGTTCCGGGAATTAGAGGACCAGCAGGGCGTGACGCCATAAGCTGGAAGATCAATCTTTATTTTGACAATAAGGAGATGTTTCCCTGTCAGTTGATTGATGGAGCTGATATGCAACACCGGGCCAACCAATCGGCAACTTACACCGAAATATTTCATTCAATTTTTTTCTCCAGCGAGATTATATCGTCCGTCATGAATAAATTGGTCGTCATGTCCCAAATCTGCCTTTTATTGCAAAAAAACAACTGGGTGGAGATATGCTCTTTAATAACAGCGTATTTTTTTGCATACATATACTTTATATAAACGAACATTTTTCATCCTTCTTGTAATTTTCTCTTTATTCCTTTTTTTATGCTAAGATCAGTATTATTACACTAAGAATTTTCTCAAAAGCTGACAAATAATTAGCTTTACCATAACGATTAAACCTTAAGAAGGTGCGCAGTCTTTTAAAACGGCAGCGATTGCGCGTAGTCGTTTCGACCTTTATTTTTAAGATATTTTAATACACGAACTAATCAAAAAATGGGTCCTATTGCGACTGTAGGTGAAAATCCTTAATAAAGTTTCAAAATTCTTATAAATTAATTTCATTAATTGAAACATACTTTTACAACCATTAATATTAATTGTAATTGATGGTAGGTAATGGTAAATTTCTTAATTAGGGGAGACCGGGTACAAAAGTAACGGCGGGTCGAAAGTAACAAAGGCTCTGTAGGTCTATCCAATAGTCAAAATACCACTTCGCTGCCATCAGGTGATGGCCGGTGGCGCCCCCCTCTCTTGCATTCAGTAGCCGCGCGCGCCACGCGCTGCTAGGTTTTGTGAGAGGACAATAAGTGATTTCACAAGTCAAAAGTAAGTTTTTGACGTTCACTTATTTTATGTTTACTAATGCTACTAAGGATGATATTAATCTGAAAATTTGCATATAAATTCTAGATTAGATTTATTGCACAGTGTTTTAATTTATTTTTGTCTGGCATTTTCCGTTTTCAGGTTATCGTCCATGTTTTGACAAAAATGTGGTAGGGTACAAAAGTAACATAGCCCTATGGGTAGACAAGTAACATGTTACTTTTGTCTTCGGATTGATTTACTGATTGCGATTCTGAATAGAAGACTGATACTGAATAGTGTGATTAGAAAAAATTATTATCATACAATAATTTATGTCATTAATTACTGAACACAGTTTCTAAGGAGGCGTTAATAATATTGACTTTTTTTCGTAAAATATATATTTTTTTAGCATTTAAAATGAAAGTGCTTATTTATGTTATTAATAAAAAAGGTTTCTAATAAATAATTTGTTGATTTAATATGTAATATCATAATTATTACAAACTATTTTGTCCTGTTACTTTCGACCTGCCAACGTGGTCGAAAGTAACAACGGACGAATTTTTTTAAAGTCTCTGTGATTCATACAAAATACACAATAATCAGGCAAATCAAGATACTAATGTAAAGAACATGAACGGAATTTTTATATGGCTAAATTAATTTCATCAAAATAATAACACCTAACCAGAAATCAAGGTAAAAGTAAAAAATGTTACTTTTGTACCCGGTCTCCCCTACTAATATCCGTTGCCACTACTAATTGCAATTAAAATTGTAATTAAGTAATTGCAATTAAAGTTGTAATTAAGTAATTGCAATTGTAATGAAATTTTAATTCCAATTTAACTTTCTTTCAATAAATAACTTAAAACTTTCCTTTTCATGTGGAGTTGATCATTGTGGATACCATAGATGCGTGTTACTTTAGCTCTAGGGGGTAACTTTGGCTCAAAACAAAAAAAATATTGAATTTCGCACCTCTTCGTAGCCATGACACTAAACGATCTAGTTCGAGTCGAAAATGTTAGATGGTTTTACTGACGTCTATTTGTAATTGGTTGCATGAATTTTTTCATAGTTAAAACTGTCATTTGCGCTTCAAACTTACCTGCTGTGAATATTTACGTATTTCAGGTCAGAAAACTTTCTTGTGTAGCAGAGGGCTGTAGAAAAGTTAGTTTTTGTTAATGTTTTGTTGAAAATTAAACGTTTTTGTACGTCGTCGGATGCTTCATGTGTTTATTTTCTATTATTTCAAAGGACTTAAATTGGCTCAATACTTGCTTAAGTATATAGGTTTTGTGCCCAAACCATCTGCAAGCCAAAGTAACCCTCCTCAAAGGACAACTTTGGCTCAAATTTAATCCGGCGTCAGTATGGTATAAAATTAGTACGACAACTGTAGGGTAGGGTCAAAATGACCCAGATTTTCAACTGTATCTGATTTTTACCGTGTCAAAGAAATTGAAGGATTTTCTATTTAATTAGATAAACTAATTCCCAAATTAAAATATTTTAGTGAAAAACAATAAAAATTCGTATCATATTAGGAGCTTTTTATTGAAAAGCTCGGCAACGTCACACTTTTATTTTAAGAAATACCCGCGTTTAAAAATATCACGGGTCATAATGACCCAACCTGGCTGACGCCGGGTTAAAAACAATAAAAAATATATTTTTACAAACTTTTTGTTATAAAAAACATTATTACTGATTAGCTATTATCCTCATCTATCAAATGAAAACATTATAACACCTAGTAGTCGAACACAATCTATATATCAGAGCGATTTCTTAGGATATAAGAAAAAAGTAGCCAAAGTAACCCGCATCTACGGTACCAGATAAATTATCTTTTACCTTGTTGTGTGAATAGAAACCATTATAATTTATACAACGAGTAAAATAATGCCAAATGGTGCTACAAGCTGAGATAACAAAAATTTTGGAGATAATGTTCTGACCCTTAAAAGGTCAAATATTTGGAATTGTAAAAGTAATTTAGGAGCAGAACTTGAATTTTCGCCCCGCTAAGTGGAGCAGAGTAGTCGACAAAAGCTAAAGTACCCGTCAGAAGCTAACCAATTTAATCTCCGAGTTTATTCGTTATTCTTTTATGGATAAACTCCTTTTGTGCTGCTGTTTTCCAGAGCGCGCAATTCCCGTTGAAGAAAAATGGCATCCAACCTAAATCCTTTTAAGCTCTCGAATTTGAGGAAGCTTTTCAAAGAAATCATAATACTCGAAGGGAATGTTTAGGTCATTGTGTGTTATTATTGTTGACAATGCATTGTCGTCGCCGGAGAAAAGAGTCTAGAAAACGGTGGCCAGTCCAAGTTTTTCATCTTTTGCGTTTACAAAAGAAACCTCAGGGAGACAAAATGATGCAAATTTCTTGCTGATGGGCTGAAATATAAATATGGCGGCAGAACAAAGGGATGCCGCCCTTTGAGAAACCCTCTACTTCTTGGCAAGCGTATGCAAATCGTTTTACTGATTCAATTTCCTGCGTTAAAAAGCCCCAGTCGTAATACGAGGGCTCATTGAATTATCATCAACGAGAAATGTTTGCCAAATTTTAATCCCTTTGATGTATGAAGGCTCTTTAGCTTAAGGCCTCTCTGACTAACAACTCATTTCAGTCGGCGGAAACGACATTAGGGGTGCATGCGTTGAATTCCTTCCCGCAAATCCGATTACTTGAGATGCTTCTCTAACCAGTATCTTATTACGCACATTCTGATTGCTCCATAATTGAAGAATTTTGGAGAAATAATAGTATTTCATAATAATGCAATTATATTACTTACGGATCAGTCCAAGGAAATCATTACAATAAATAAAAATAAATAAAAAAAATTTTTAAGTAAAACGATTTTATATATTATGGTTATAAAATCGTGGGCGCATAAAATAGTTGACTAATTATGTGATTTAGTGTGTTCTACTTAGTTTCTAATTAAAACCATTCGCTTATTGATCGGTCCCACGATTTTATGACCATAATATAATAAAATCGTTTTACTTAAAAATTTTTTTTATTTATTTTTTTTTACTTTTTAGTTTCGGACAGAAATCACTATATAATTTAAACTTTAGCTTATCGTATTTTTCTCGTCGATTGTGAAGCAAATTGTAATCTTGAGGTATCCGCCATTTGGAATTTAGAATGACGTCATCCGACCTATCATATTCTGCTAGTCAAACCCTTTCATTTGACACCCATGTCTTAAAGGTTGTAAAGGAAAAGATAATCCGCCATCTTGGAACATCCGCCATTTTAAATATATCACAATTCTGAGTACACTATATTGCATTGTCACCGGAACCAAAGCTGGCTGCAAAATTTCAGATCAATCGGTTAGCGTAAAGTGGGCGTAAATGAGTTTACAAGATTTGACTGTTACGTACACGGTTTGAAACTAAATAAAATCATTTAAAAATTGAAAGTCGGATAATTATGTATTTCGATAAAACTCGGTAATACCCTTGACACACTATGGCTGAAATTTAGAATTTCGGCTTTTTTCTCCATTTCGATCTACATTTCAAGTCAATTTGGAAATGAAGCTGTTCGTACTCGATTTCATGCGAAATTGAGTTTGCAAACTGAAAAACAGGCTACTAAACCATCAGGAAATATTTCGAAACGTCAAAAATTTTATTTGCAGTCTTTTAATCCTGTTGTCCCTCTCTTCCCAAACTTTTTTTAATTTATTTTGGTGCAACATTAAGTCTGCTATATGTAAAAAATCTATGTTTTGCTGGTTAATTAAATTTAAAATCAGGCTGTCGCTGTCCATTTTCTCCAGTTTTGTAAAATTTGACATTTGAAATTGAATTTTACATTTCAAATTGAACAGCAGTGTGTCAGGGGATCGCTAAATTGAGATGGAAATTCTTAAATTCAGCCATAGTGTGTCAAGGGTATAAGTCAATTTCATCAAAATGGTGATTATACATTATTTTTTGATTGCAATAATCATTCTATTAAATTTACATATCTTGAAATTTTCAATCTTATAAAACAACAAATTTACAGACTAAGATTTCTCTAAATAAAGTGAATAGGAACTCTCTATTTTCTGTCTAGCGGCAAACTCTAATTGAATTCTTTCGTTCAATTGTAGGATAATGAAAATTTTAAAAAACTTAAAACCTGGGGAGTTTTACTCTTTATAAACATAAACCAAAAAATATATGGGCAAATTTTCTATCTCTTCGTTAAAAAATGGCAACGATTTGGCATTTATATGAATAAATGTTTGCAATGAAAAACACCAAACGTTACTATAGTCATATACTCCTGATTTTCTTTTTTCCTATATTTTATGATATTCAAATAGCTGCTGAATACAATAAACAAAATTTTTTTAGCCAGCATGACCACTTTTCAAGTAATATAAAAATAGCGAAACCATGCTATTTATACCAAAAACCAATTATCATATAATTTAAATTTTATAAAAGTTTTATATTTCGAGCTTCTGAACTGCCTAATGAGATAACAAATACCAATTATCATAAAATATATTCATTGTTTTTAACTTTAAATGTCCCTTAGGCTTGTTTTGTTAATGTCATATATTTTTGTACTTAGAGTTATTTGAATACTGATGCAAATTTCTTTCTCGAAAATAAACTGAATGCAAAATTGATGTAGTTAGAAAAGATAGCTCTAGCTAAATTGAATATCACTAAAATTGAACTTCTATTTATAATGTCCATTATTGCCGAATTCAAAATAACAAGATTAATTAATTAATTGTGAACTATAACGTTTTTATTTTGATCTATTAAAACTTAAGCTTATTTAATACTTAAATAACACAGCTATCTATGGCATTAACTTCAAAATTTTTAAATACTTTAAAATATAGCCTAAAAGCTACACACTATAACTAATTAAATAAAATTTTGATATTTTATAATACAAATGATATTAGCCTCTTGGTGGTAGAACGTTTCCACGAAACTGGCCCAGGTAATTCCCTGGAGGACTGTAATTGGCCACAACATAGGCAGCATTTCCTCTGCAATATAAAATATTATTAAGTATTGTACATAGAAAAAATTAGAGTTTTAAAGCACTACCTGCGTGCAACAGCACATCCCAATTGTTTGGAACCCTTCCAAACTAGCTGAGTAAAATGTCCAGTCTGCTTCGAAAAACCGGATCCATATCTGTATTGGTTTACTTCGTTGTACCAAGAACGAACTGCTGTACGACCACTAACTTTCAATCCAACCGCCTTGTAGAGGTTCTCTCCATAACTATTTTTTGTTCTATGCTCAAATCTCCGAGTCTGGGCAAGGTGCTACAAGGACAAAACACAGGAGTTTTCGAAATGCATAATATACAAATAAAATATTTTTGCCATACATTGGCCCATTGCTGAGCAAATTTGTTTAAATTTGCATTTAAGGTTAAAGGTGGTGCGCCATGTATTGCTCTTAGTTTGTTGTGTTCATCTAAGCATTCTTTTTCAAACTGCGTATATCCCATTACCACCGTGCACCACAAACTGAAATAAGAATAATAAATTATGGAATTAATTAAAATCCAGACTAAAATTAAACTTTCTTTAATTTAAGGTTTGTTGTACTGAAAAACTGATAAGCAATAATCGAAACAAATTAAAGAGGAACTTTCTGTAAAAAAGTGATTAAATATATTTGATTTTTTTCTTGATTAATTTATTATACCTATTATACAAAAATATTTAACTTTACAACAACAAAAAAACACATTATAATTATTCACTTGGAATGAAATTACCAATGGTGAGCACTGCATTCTTATTAGGTATTATGGAAAAAATATATTAAATGCCAACATTTAATTGTGTTATTGAAAACTATACAAAAAATTTCAAAAATATAACATGGGAATTCCATTTTGCATATTTTTTTACTTCACAATATTTCCTCTTATCTTTTAGTATTTAAACAATTCATCTTCGGTATCAAATTGCAGTAGATTTAAAATAATTTATTTATGAGTCAAGAAAATCTAGCAATTATATAAGTAATGCTACATTAATTTTAGTTTTAAAGAATAAGATATTATCTAATTAGCATAATCCTCATTCTTTATTCATGCTTATATACATATATGTACATATGTATAGCATGGCAACAGAACCTTCTTTTTTAAAAAGGGAAACCACTTTTTGTCAATTTGCAACTTGTAAAATAAATCACTGAATAAATATTTTAAAATCATTCACATAATAATTGTGTCCTTAAAGTTTACTAATACAATACATTTGTAACAATTTTCACTTTAGATCAATTAGAAATCAATTCATTAAAATAAATCAAACTGAAGAACTACGAGAACACTGGTTTTTAAACATTTTTGATCTTGATAGAACTTGAGCTTTGATTAATGATTGTTATAGGTAACCTAAATAAACTCACCAAGCTAAAAAAGCAAATTTCACTATTGAAAGGAGAGACATCGTTGAAACTGATTGCTAAAAATCCACTGAGCCACATATTCATTATACCTATATTTATATACAACTTTACTTAATTCGTTCTCTTCTAAGCGACATCGAAGTCTCTTACTAATGACATCATTAGTCATCACCGGCGAATATCGTTTGACATTTTTTACAACTCTGAACGCTTTTGAAATTATGCACATAAAAGATAAGGGTTTATAAAGAAAATTTTAATTATCGTTATGTTTCTACTTGTAACAATAAAATTAATTAAAATATTTCCAGTAAATGACCCGAACTGCAATTATAAAGTAAAGAGGTAGTTACTAAGTGAGTCACTTTTTTCTATAAAAACTTAATTAATTCAATCCAAGAATATATAAAATAGTAGACGGTAAAAAAATTTGATTGAGAAAGCTTTCAGAGGTTAGTGGATGCCACAAAAATTTCAAGTTTCGTTCGTGACCTACTGTAAACTTTATTTGCCGATGCCTAAGCCGGTTAAAATCGCATGACAATAAGTTCCAGATTCTATAATAACTAAACATTTATGAAAATAATCTTGACAAAAAATATACACAATATAACAAATTAAAGAAAATTCTATGATTTAACTTAGTCGATGAAAATTGAAGATTAAAATCCAGAAGTTTAAATATAGGTTTTTCTGAAATTCTAAATGTAGAATCACTGATAAGAAATTTCTCAGATATGGTACTATACAATGAAAGCTATTCAAGCTTGATGATTTATACAACTTTCCAGTTTTAGTTAGATCAGATCAAATGATCATTTTCGAAAAAAAAAAATAAATTAGGTAACACTCTCATGTGAAGATTTATTGTTTTATATATATAGGTATTTACATTTAAGACATACATATACCCAAAGAAGTCTTTAAAAAAAATTATGTAGATTTCTTTAATCTTTGCATACTTAAACCGTCGGTGGACTATTTATATGCAAATCATTTATAACATTCAAAAACGAAAGTTTTATATCTATAATCTAAGAGGATTTGATAAGATTTTAATGAATGAAAGTCATTGATCAATCGGTGTAATATTGAAATTAAGAAATAAGATCTCAATACATATTTCATATATTTAGTAGTTTTATGGCATTTCCGTAAAAATAGGCATAAAAGTAAATTATTTACTATAAACCAGTCAACCACGTGTCGGTTCACGCGCAATGTAAAATTCCATAGTTAGTACCTAGGGTGATATTTAAGTCATTTGTTTGTATAGTTTCTAGGAAATAAAATAAAATCATCAAATCATAAGTTGGAAATTGCAAACAGTTGGTTAAAAGTATAGGAGTTTTAACTTTTTTCTGTACCATTCTCATTGGCACATATTACTTAATCGTTTCTTATTTTCTTCGAATATCACTCAAACGTATAGCGAATAGAATGAAATTTATGTACATTACATGATTTTATCCAAAAAAAAAACTTAAGCTTTAAGTTGTTAAATAAGATCGTAGATAATATATTTTCGTCTTTACTCTTGAATTAAAATTAATTGAAAATGAAAACCCTAAAATGATTTTCTAATGAAATTCATTGCAAGTTTGCCAGTAAGAACAAACAAAAATGAACGAATTTTTACGGTATTTCACAAATATCCCTCTTCTTAACTTCATGAAGACACAATTTAAAGATTCTTTTATATAAATAAAAGTTCTCATATTAAATGAAAAAGAACGTAAAGATTTTGATATTATATTTCCAGAGTGAATTCCATTGCAATTTCATTAACTTCCAGAACATTCCTCCAATCCCCACAACTTCGAAATTAAAATGGAATGTCTGGCTTCAGTATCTCAGAGTGTTCCCTCCAAATGGAAAAAGGTGCTTTCGCTTTTATGGAATAAAGTAAAATTTTTATGGACTCTTATTCTACAATTAATAAAAGAGCTAAGGCTATAAACTCCAAAAACTCTATTATTGCCTTGTTTTCTCGAAAGTGTGAATAAAGCCATGGTTGTAAAACGTAATGACATCATATTGTGCAAGAGGTTTGCTCAGGAAAACATCGAAAATCGTAAATTATGGCCCTTGTTAATGCCGATATTTATTGCAGTCATCGTAAAATTCCATCTGATATCACTTTGCCGTGTGAAAATTTATATCATTACGTCTTATTTTCATCCAATTAGAGTAAAAGACTTTAGATATTGTTTTAGAACAATCTAGACTACATCATTCAAACTTATAGGCACTCATTTTGAATTGCGTGTTCAAAATTTAAGAGCGATACGAAAATAATCGAAATCAATCGATACTTACAGAATAACATAACCATCTTTACATTTTATTAGATTTTTGAAGTTGGCTAAAACCCAAACTGATTTTTTATAATTTTCTTTTATGAATGGAGTAAGTCAGTCGATAGAACAGAATAAGTATTGTAAGTAGCAACGAAGAAATCCAAGGTAAATATTATTTTACGTGTTTATGAGCTTCCGATATTTTAAAGACAAACTTATTATTTTAAGAAAATATTTTCATTTCACAGTTTTTATTATTATTTTTCGAATAAGTCAGAATTTACATGTATGAATAACAATACTCCACTTTTAATAAAATTCATTTTCAAATCAATGAATGCCATTTAGAATTTTTAATATCTTTCTACATACTCTATATATATTCAAAATAAGACTACAAAATTTAAGAATTTAATATTATCCGGAAATAAGGTGTTTTCTCCTCCTTCCCGAAATCGCCTGATTTCAAGATTCTATTATATTAAATTATTGTCGATTTATTTAACTAATTTTATTAACGCTTAATTCCTCGGAGTTTAAATCAATCAATAACAAGAAAAATTGCATATTAATATGAGTAGTGTCTGTTCGCCGCCTTATGATTTTTCAAAAATGTTTCATTCTACTACTAAAAATCCTAAGTAAAAATCAAATTTGCTATGAAAATAAGTAACTTCATAGATAATCTTATTAAAAAGAATATATGTACCTACAAATAGTGTATTAGGGCTGTGTGCCAAACCAGACTTTTCTTTTCAAAAGTTCGTTATAAATGTACTAGATTAGTTTGCCCGTGCCAAACAAGGAGAATCTTTTCAAGTGACTTTTGTATCGACATATAAGCACACGCAGTACTTTGATATTAAATCAGGAAATGGACGAAGAAGGTATCGAAGTTATAATTTTATTTCTTCAAATTCATTTCTTCAATTTAAAATACATAAAGGGGAAGAGGGGAAACTAAGAATTTCATGCTCACAGCCTTCTATAAGGAAAAAGTATTGATTTGTCATTTGAAAAGTCTACTCGCCAGCATGCTTTTCGTTGAATAGTCGACTTTTGAAAAGAAAAGTCTGGTTTGGCACACAGCCTAGGTATAATAATTTGTTATTTTCTTAGCGCTTCTAAATTTTTATTTACATTTTTTAGGGTTCCGTACCTCGAAAGGAAAAAACGGAACCCTTATAGGATCACTTTGTTGTCCGTCCGTCCGTCCGTCCGTCCGTCCGTCAAGACCCTTTTTCTCAGGAGCGCGTGGAGGTAAGTATCAAGCTGGAATTTATATCAAATACTCAAGTCTACTGTCTCTTGAAGCTGTGAAAAATCAAACTTCTAATAAGCCAACGAAACCAAAAGATACAGCCGTTTATGCCGCTTTCCGCAAATTTTCGACACTCGCAAGGGTATCAAAACCTACAGGGTACTTCCCGCGAACTCAGAATCTTGAAATTTGGTACGAAGCAACGTCTTATAGCACAGATAAAGGAAAAATTGCGAAAACCGTAAATTTTTAATTACATCATATAATAAAAATATTTTTAATAATTTTAAACTTACTACCCCTTTCCTCATGAACGCGTAGAGGTATTAAATTGAAATTCATATCAAATACTCAGGTCTATAATACCTTTAAGCTGTAACAAAATCAAACTTCTATGTTAATGCAATCAAAAGAAACAGCAATTTGGTATATACCTATATATATTTGCAATAAAAATACCATAACTATGACTCGATTGTCGTTATGGGTGAACTTTTACTTATATACCTACAGGTTTGTACGGAACCCTCGGTGCGCGAGTTCGACTCCCACTTGGCCGGTTTTTTCTATATCATAAGTAAAGCTAAATGCAAATTTTTCTTAAAATCTTTATGCTCGAGTGTATTGAGATAAGAAAAAATTCTCGCTTTACACGTGCTTAGTCCGGTTAGTGAATACTGATTATGTTTGTAGTAAACAATTATTTTGCAAAAATTCGATAAGCTGAATATATTCTCCGACTTTCTCCAAAAAAGTTACAGGTTGGCGTAAACATACGACGCCAGGGGTAATGCAGGGTAGAGGGATATGGGTAAATATTTGTTCCGAACCCAACAAACCTTGCATACAAAAGAGTTTGATTCGAGTGCATGAACCTATCCTCGGATAGGTACTTCCTATTAATCCGTGCGTAAACATAACCTTATCGTCTTATTATTTTGCTTCACTCTAGTTTTTTGTAGGATATCCGTCAGACAAATAAATTTCCCGGACTGTATACATAAATCTATCATTTCAAAATGTACATATTTTATGGTCATTTGCTTTCGGTGAATTTCAAATCGGGTTTTAATTGCGCTGCAAAGCTATACATCAATGTCAGATATGGTCAGGGAACTTTAGGCAAAGTATAGTCTAACGACGCGACGACAGAGGATCTTCCTACACCAAGAATCCCACCGCGTTGTGCTCGGAAGGCCCCGGCTATTCTGGGAAAATGCACAAATTGCTCTGTCCAATATGCAAAACTCAATTTGTTGGGGTCTTGGGAGGGAGGGTAACAAATGACGATGGACAGAAAAGGGCTAGGTCTACATTCTACAGTCAGTCCCTACGGATTTCGTAGTAGAAGGCATCTAGAAGGGTTTTATTCGCCGAAAAGTTGCGCTATCTTTTAAATAGTAAAAAGAAAAAAAATCTAATTTTCCTGAATGCCAGTTTTGTTTACAAATGCACTTGTTAAAAGGGTTTGCTTAATAGATAAAAGAAAAATATTTAATTTCACTCTCGAAGGTATTTGCTGTTTTTATCTTGATGCGGTAAATAGCTCTTTTCTCTTGTATAAAAGTACCATTCTTAAATTTATCGAAAATTTATGCATTAACGCTGTTATGCGAGTTCTGAAGTGGAATGGATGACCTCCCCGGAGATTGTGCCTGTGAATAAAAGAAAATTTATGACAAATAAAAGGGAGATATTTTTGAAAGGAAGGAAGAATGCGAACTAAATGGGTTTTTTTAATTTACATGCCCGAACCATGGCTGGTTTCGGTTGCACTTTTCTCTGGGTCACTATTGAGAAATATGTCGGACTTTATTATGAAAAAGAGCCGTATAAAAGACTACTTTCAGGTTTATGTGGCACCTCTCATTACTTTTACTGTCTGCATCGCTGCATTCAGCGTATTGCATGCAGTATCTTTACAAAATGAGCACATAAATTTCGGTTTTACAATTTATTTTACAGGTTTTCTGATTGTATCATATTTAATAAATTCCTTTGATGATGAACCATTTATAAAATAGATAGATATCCCAAATTTAAGGTCAATATTTTAAAATTTCAAAATACATTTTAAGGAAGGTATACGAACCGTCTTATAAAAACTTATATGCTTGGAATAACCTACTTAAATAATAATCTATAACTTTTTCAATATTTAGTTAATTCGGTGAATTAAAGTTCGATTACAGTCTATAACGAGGGTTAATGGGAATAAGCCTCACGCTCAGCCCAATCTTTATAAATTATATTCAAAAGAAAATTGCTTTTATGATTAAAATTTTTAATGGGACCTTTGAGCAATATGTATTGGTTCTGGTGCTGAAAATAAATTTTCCTGGCACTCTCGTGGTACTTTCACAGGGATGGTGAAATTCCTACAATATTACAAGTGACTAAAATAAAAGTGATTTTAACCATGTGATGACCCTAAACCGTGGTAAAGTTAAATACATATTAATTGAATCACCATTGCAACGAACACTTAACTAACTTTTAACATTCATTCATTAAAGGCGGATCTTTTTTCCTTTTACTGAAAAATCAATTGTTTTTGGAATTTATTTAATAAAAGCTATCAAAGCTATATGAATTAGTGATGTTTATTCTTTTTTGTTTTTATAAAGTACTTTCCAGAATTCATAAAATTGTTAATATAACTTACTCTGTTACTCGATCGAAAAATTTTTCAAAATGCAACAAAAATTTACTTTTTCGGGTAGTTACTAATGAACTCGATTTACTTTTCTCTTATTATATTTGTTATTTCCATGAAAATTAATATTTTGTTGTCTTATCAAATGTTGCCTTGATCTGACTATTATAAAATGTAACTATGAATTATATTCGGATATTTGTATTCAAAAATAATTATAAAAATATACATTTCAGGCATAGAACTATAAAAAATTTATTCTTTTGAACTCTTAATAATATTCATTTGTCTTAAATGTTTCTATTATTAGGTATCCTACTGGATAGTGATGAAAAGTGCGGAATGGTAAGTATGAAATTAATTCCTAATTAAATTAGTTTGAGCTTTGTACAAAATAACTACTATCAACTTAATAATTAAATTAGTTTGTAGAATGAAAAAAAAGATGTGCTTAAGTGCTTATAATTAAAAAAAACGACTACTTTTCCCTAATTTTTCAAGTCAGTCTAAAATTTATCTGCGGCTTTCGAAAACCTTAAGGGACTCCAGTCAACTATATAGAAATGTGCGGGTTCTATTGAATTTTGAAAGATTCATAGGTACCTATTATATATCTTTAAAAAGTTCGAATTCACGGTGATGGATTGAAAAATACAAACTATACAGGAATTCTTCATTAGTAAGAATTTGCACAAATTCATTTTATAGAACCAAACTTGAAGTCTTTCTTCTTCTTTTTATCAAACCATTAAATGGATTCCTTGTCCTCGTTCACAAATGTGTCTTATGTGAGAGAGTCCCTGAGTACCTCTTTATTGTTTACTGCCGGAAACTCTATAAATGTGACTTGCACATTTTTTTTATTTTCAGCAAGAAATTGCTTGTTTACAAACTCTTTGCCGGAAATTTCAACAGCTCGGCTTTGGCATGTCACCTCCGCATCTGAAGTGAATTGAGGACGTCGAGCTTTTCCCCATAAAAATTCTAATTTTGCTAGGCAAACCACCAGCACAGCGCCTTCTCGTTCACAACGTGAAAATTTCATGAAATTCATTTTCGTTTGGGGAAAACTTTATGGATTCAACCGCGGAAGGCCGTACCATCCACTCGCGTTGATTTGTGATGGAAATTTACACCCAAATGTGGCAAACTGTTTGACGGATATAACAAATAGCATCAAATATGTGGGAATATAGGACAAGCCGTTCAGCTTGGGGGAATACTTCGCCCATGACATGGAAAGTCGTTCGAGTGCAGACAGATGTAGAGACTGTAGATACATATATATTATAAAACCACCTTTTTTTACTACCAAAAACCAGGGAGGGTTCGGAAATAAAATACTGAAAATAAAGCAGCCTGTTTTATCCTTTACCATACTCGGAACCCTTATAAAAAAATACTAATCAATATTAATCAATACAAATAAAAAACTAATGAAAACTAGTGGACACTACATAAAAACTAATAAGTTAGTTCATTAGGGTTTTCAAGAGTTAATTAGTATTTTTCAAATTTAAAGGAAGAACCCTATCTAAATTAAAACAAAACAAGTATCCCCCCTTTATGAAAAATGTCTCAAATATTAACCGGCACTGTCCCAAATCAAGCCCTTGAGTTGAATTAACGCAGGAGTTGAAATATTTAGCAGCATTAACAAATTTAATATTAAAAAATTCTATCCATCAAATAGACCGACCAGACGGGCCAAACTGGGACAATGAGGAATATCCTTCATGCGTCATCATCGCATTCGGAGAAAGCGGTACGAAAACTGTCTGGGAAAGTTATTTCATTTCCCTGGAGAAATGTGATTTATTTAGGGAGCAGCCCAGTCCCGGATATATTAGACCGTCTTATTATTTTTGTTCTTATTTTTCAGGCAGAAATGAAAGTTTTCTAGTAGCCGCCAGTTTGGATGCTTTACTTTGATAGATTTCTCGAAATATGAGACTTTTTTTTTACTTTAGACGACGAGAATGCGGAGAATTTTTTCATTTTTAGGGTAGAAAGACTTCAAACTTCCACCCCATTAGATTCCAAACTCTCGCAGGGATTGTGTTACTCGAGCATTATTAATATCTACCTAATCTAGTACGCTCATGTAATTCTACAGCATTTTTCTTGTCGATGTCAAATTTAAAAATATGTGTATAATTCTTACACTCATCCTTAATTATTTCTTAAATTTATTATTTACAAAGATAATTTCCAAAATTTTTTGATTTTTTATGATGATTTGAGTATTTACTTACACTCAGAAAAATAGAATACATATGAGGATTTCCAGAATTCAATTTCACATATATTCTAATAATTTTAATATATTCTAATTTCCCGTATTACTTTTGCAAAATGTAATATCAAAATTTATGTAAAAATGTAAATCTTAGGCAAAAAATTTTTCAAATGCTAAATAAAATTTACGAAGTTGTTTTAAATAATTAACACAATCTATAGAAACCTACGGCTTGGTATACCAAACACAACGAAGTTTTTACCTAACTATAAATTTTTATAGAAAATACATAGTTTAGCTAAGGTTTAGGTAATTTTAATACAGTGTAGCTAACTATTGATAAAACCTAATACGCTGATAATAAATGAAATGAATTCAACTGTTTTCTTTCTATCACAGCTTCTGTTTTCTAATAACACATAATTTGAGAATAAGATTTATATTGAGCCAATATTATCAGGATTGAAAAGTTTAGCGCCTAGTTTTAGTTATAAAGAATTTAATTGTTTACTATACTCCAAAACATATAAAACAGAAAAATTTTAAGAAACTGAGCAAAATTGACTATGAGATAACAATTTATCGAAAATATATCGCGAGTGATTACTATTGATAACTTAAAATCTAATGACACCGGAAACCGATTGTCACAACAAAAACACATTATCGTTTTGGATGCCTATTTCTCGGAAAATTGTCACATTAGTTATTTTTAATTTGCGCTGTGCATTTTGTTTTATACAATGTGGTAACAAGAAATTTTGTAGTGCAATTTTTTTCCCTTCTTAAATACCTAAATATCGGAAAGTAACGAAAAAAATCACATTTTTATGCGTCTGTTTGAAAACTATAATCCTGATTTTGATTGATCTACATTTACTAATTGACTGTAATAATTTTTTTTTATGTTTTTTCCTCACATGGATGTTATTGATGGATGAGGGAAAAACTTATTCATGAGCAACCATTTAGAAATGATTACTTCAGCAATTTGTACGAGTAATTTTGTTTTATGTAACACTGTAAAAACAAAACATTCGCTCTTTCTGAAAAGTTAAATTAGTTTTTCCTGGTAGGCTAATTATTTACATGATATATACCTATAATACACCAGTGCAGGCAGATTAGTTGCTTTATGGTTTATAATTAAGATTTTGTATAGTTAAGGCCACCAGGTGTGCTGTTCATTAACAATGACCACAAAAGTGCTCGGTATAAAATTTAGTACTACACATATAGGCCTTTTCTGAAATTAGTATCGTGGAAATTAGCAGACACGAGGGCAAGACTTAAATTGGGAAAGAGAACAGACATAAAACGTTCATAAACCATAATTTCAACCAGTCATGTAAGTTATGCAGCGGTTTAAGCAACAGAGGTAACGATTAAAGTACATTACTCATCAGGAAGCAGCACTGAATCCATTATGTTGTGAATGAAACACAGGAAGTTCCAAGTTTCCTCCAAATCAGATTTAGTGCACCTTTCTAGCTAGCGAAATATTTCTTTACCTAAGGAATTTCAAAAATTTCCATCTACCATCATCTAAGACTGTTTATTCGAAAATTATTATCTTCTAGTGTCTGGACGAGTGAGATGCCGGCTTCTAGCCCTTGTACCGGGTGGCTCTGTAAAAATTTCTCTTAAATGCAGGGCCTCACATTATTATCTAAGGATCTGAATTTTAGTTATTTTATGCAAGGAGGCTCTGAGCACAGCCGGTAACGGCTGGAAAGGATCGTAAACGAAGGCGAGACAAGACAAAGGAAGTTCACTCAACAGGATGAAGACGAGGCGGTCCTTGTTATTCAGAAATAATAACATTTCTTACAAAGGCATAAACGAAAATTTTTATTGAAATTATTCATAACATGGAGCGATGCTGATACGGCCTTTGGAGGAGAGTGAGCCGTGATACATTCAGAGTGGCTCCCGAGTTTTGGTACACCCCGAAACCTAACCTAACAAACTCACGGCCATACCATGGAACATTCCCGCGAAGAAGCATTTTATTGGTTTATTCGTTTATTGTGTCCCAATTTCGTGTTATTGTAAACTTCCCTCCGCTTCGACTTTTTATGAGTTGCTGGCGTGCCGTTTCCACCCCCGCACCGTCTTACCAAATTGAGTTCTAATAAAATTTGCGTTTTATTTTGTTTATAAAGTCGGGGGAGCCTTTTGCCCGCGCTCAAAATTTACTTAAAGCCACTGGCAAAATAGCGGTGTGGTGTGAACCAATAGAACGATAAATTCAAAGATAATCTAATCCAAACTTGATAATAAAGTGACAAGGAGAATCTCGAAACCAAAGACAGAGAATGGAATGAGGTAAGACTGAAGATGTGATTGGAGCCTACAAGCTGGCAACACCAGTTTTATTTCAGAGTGTTTAAATTTGTACCTAATATTTTAGTTTCATCGGCATTTTAAAGAAATAAAAACAGGAACAATGTTCACATATTAAAATGAAAAAAAAAAAAAATTGTACTATTTCATTTCGGGTTAGCACTGTATTACTGCTGATTAGAACTACTTTTGATATAGCATATAGGACATATTAAACTTCATCCCTCCATTTGGACAAATGTATATTTCAACTTTTTCGATACATTATAAAAAATATATATTCTTTGGGCCTTATAACTTCTATAGCCGCGATGTAACGAACATTAGGCAATCGTCATTTCACCTAACTCGGTAGGCTCCGACCACACTTGGTAGTCGGTGTGTTCTGAGCCCGCGCCAGTTTCAAATGTCAGAATTGGAATTCACAATAATTTGTTATTATGTTAGTTATTCACAATAATTTTTTAATTTTCGCATTCCTCTAAAAATGCTTTTAGGTTTTGTTAAGGACTATAGAAAAATTATTGTGAATAACTAACATAATAACAAATTATTGTGAATTCCAAACATGATAAAAATTTTGATTCGAAGTAGAAGTGATAAGAATGCCTTTATTACAAAACATGATGATATAAAATTGAGTTATTTAAATTTCAATGGCGTGCACCTCATCTGACATTTTTCCCCAGCTCCATTGCTGCCTGTTTTTGGGGTTTTTGCTCTTCCTGTGACCAATAATCTTCCTATTTCTCGTGTTCTTCTATCGGTTAATAGTCTTTTTCTTCCCCTTTTCGGAACTGGGAGGTCTTCTGTACCCTGCCTACAGCTGCTCTGCTAATTTTACAAAATTTTGCAGTTTCGTGAACAGTTTTGCCCTCACTCAACAATAAAATAGCCCTATTACTCACTTCTTTTGAAATATCATTCATTTTATAAATTTTATCTTAGCAAATCGTGGAAATGCATTGTTCTTACTCAGATTACAACTCAGAATCCATGAAATATCAGAATCAATAGTCTCATCATTATCGGATCTGAATAATCGTTACTTTCACATTTTACAAGTAGTGCCATATAGAGAGTGCAAAAATGTCTCAATAGACTTGTAGACAACTTTTCGTCATATATTTTTTGGTTTCATATGTATATGTGTTCTGATTTGCTATTATTAATTTTCATAAAACAACTAATAGAATGGCATGACTTTTATTTCTAATTTGCTTCCCATTTCCCTGAATCAAGTATAACTTACCAGATTTGCGCAACATTGGGACACTTTTGCTTTTCACTGTATGTACTTATAATATAATGTTTCAAAACATTTACATTTTTCATTTTCCTACAACAAACTTTTACTTTTATTTTTTACCGTGTAACCCGGTTTTGCTAGACTAACAATTCATTATAAACTGAGTTTTTTTTTTTTTTTTGAAACACGGCAAATTACTTTATTTTTTGGCAATTAGATATAATAATATATATAATTACGAAACTAAAATTAGTCAAAACTTAAAAAGTACTCACCATTATATTCATTTCGGTAAGTTGATATTATATAATGTATTAAAACAAAATATGAAATACGTATAATAATTTTTGTATTTATATATAATATATAATAAATTCCAATATTATTAAAAATTAAAAAAAATTAAAATAATTAATTAAAATTGACGGACAATTCACAAAAGAGAAATTAAGATGCAAATAATATAAGCAATCCTCTTTTAGGCGAAATTATTAGAAATCTATTCAGATAAATTGCTTTTTATTACATTCTACCCATACTCTAAACAAACTTGTAAACAGACTAGAACTCTTCTTTTTTACAATTAAAAACATAGTAATAACAACAATTTCTTTTATGATTTATTGCAAAATACTAGAATCTAGGTTAACTTTAAAATCTTAAAGTTTTCTTTGCCAATAAGAGAATTTCATTTTTTTGTTAATTAACTGTCGTTTGAGGGAAAGCTAGTACATTACATGTCGCCCTAACCACGAAGCTCTGTATCAGTCTAGGTCGCCGGTAGAAATAAACACAAATGTAAAAACAACAGAATAGCCATAAAATAGGAGAAATAAAGGAAAGTCCTGAATTGGTTTTTACCACAGACCAAAAAGATTCCATTACTCTACTCAAAATGGGTTTGGAAGCGAAACAAGTAGAGGACACCCTGTACAATTTTGGTCTTTTGAAAGTAGAAAAAAAGGACGTCTCCTAGAACTCCAATTAGATTGCATCCTCCGACGATAAAGAGTTGAAAATCGAATTTTACTTCCATCTGCAACATTTCTTAGAGTTTTATAAATTGCTTTGGCTTGAGGCAGGGTATAGTGAATGTTGGTTTCCTTCAATTTGACTCTCAGACGTGAAGACCCGAATGTCATTCCTTCGTTCTAAGCAACTTCCTGAGCAAAGCACTGAGGAGAATGTTATTCGAATATTTTTTTATTCCCTTCCGAAGTTTTCAGGTTGTCTAATGTTTTCTCAATATCAAAGAAGTATCGATCTACTCTGATTATATTTATAACATACAGCAAAACATGTGTGCTTATGTTTGCCTATTCCAAGTGCTTTAGTGTTCAACTCCGTCATAATAATTCAGGTAAGAAAATATCGACGCATGGGAACTGGAACTCTAAATTTGCTATTTGAAGTTCGGGCAAAATAATAAAAATTTAAACTTCCATCAACCCTATGCGCCCTACGGCGATTCTTCCAATTTTATTTATTGGGGAGCTCTGTACACAGAGACTGTAGAATATTCCTTCTGAACCTCATATTTTACGACGATTTTTTAATTATTATTATTATATTTTTGCATACATTCAACAAAATCATATCAGCTGTGACAAGCCTTAAAATTAATTCTCTTTCAAGCGTTATGAAGCAAGTCTTTGCTTTTGATTAATGGTTTCCGTTTCATTTAAATTTAATTCATTCATCATTAATTCATCATTCATTCATTATACAATGAATTCTCTTTTAAATTATCTTATAAGTAGCATTTCTGATAAAATATCTTTAGTTTAATAATTATAAAAAAATATATTGCTATGGCAAATGTATATTTACTTACGCAATTTTTTGTTTTGCGAAAAAATTTAATATGATATATTTGCCTTAATTGTGAAAGCTTTCAGTATTTTAACACTATGTATAAAGTCTTGTAATTTAAATTCTTTAAATTATGGAAGAGTTTTGAGTACTAAGCTTATAACGTGTTTCCATCTTCCCAAAACCTTGAGATTTTGTGAGATTTCGCGAAATTCATATGACAATTTACTCAACTAAGGCCAATGAAAACTAATGAAAATTATTGTTCTGATTGTGGTTTTGTATTCAAAGATCACAAACACATTATGCAATTTGCTAGTCACTAGACCACTGCTAGAACACTTAGTAATGGTTTATGGAAAATTTACAAAAGTTGAAATACACGACATGCAAGTGACTTACCCACGTTTGCTTGCATCAGACAAGGGAATTGTTTTTTATACATCTGCTGACTGAATTTTGTTCAGAAAAGTACTTTAAACCTATATGTTGACAAAGTTATAGAAAATTTGTAAGAAGTCTTTATAATAAAAATGGCAGAGCTGCATAATAACCAATAATAGAAAAAGCAAGCACTGTGAATACTGCTGAATGAAAAAGTTTAAATTAAATTACCATTTTGTCATGGCAGTGCCACAAAAAACCGTCGAACCGCAACGCACAGAAAAACTTCTTCTACAGAAAGCGCTGCACATGCAGAGTGCTTAATAAAAAAAAAATGTTCTGGTGCCTGTTTGCTCTCGTTCAAATTAATTTTGGTTTTTTTGGAAAAATACTGCCAAAATGTGCACATTAAAAAACCAATATGGAAAAAGACCTAAAAGAGAATTTTTACGGCGCAGGCACTCAGAAACCGCTGCCTAACATGAGGAAGGGCGCAAGATGTTTTATGTTACTTGCTTGAAGTTTATATGCAAAAGTTGTGGAACAGCCCTTGAACGTCTCCAGAGACAGATTCCTCGACCTCGGAGCTCAAACAAGATTTAACTTTTGTGGTTTGTACTTAACTGAGTTCCTCGCGGGATGAGACTAGGATGAATGCGAATTGAAGAACTTTTGTGATATAAATACATCATACATATGGTTTTGTACTGCATCGATTTAGTCAGAAACAGCCAACAAATTTTTATTATAAAATTTTAATCCAGGCTTAAACCTGGAAAGAGCAAGACTTAAAAGGTATGTGTTCTTTTGTACCTATTCGTTTTTTTTTCAATATTAATAAAGAGTATTCGAATTGAATTATGGTAATTTTAGTTACATATTTAAATTTTAAATATTCTGTTGGTTTAACAATACAACTGTCATAAAACTATAAAACTTTTCGATGAAATTGACACATAAAAATTAATGAACTTGCAACAATTCATAGTTAATAATTAGTTTAAATAGAGTTTCCAGATAAATGTTACTAAAAATAATATCAGATCAAAATCGATACAAGAATTGTTCAAATAAGCTGAAAAGTTAGTAACTTGTTAATTAATTAAAAATGTTTTTTTTATAAAGGGTTTTTTCATTAAGCACTTCTTATCTTTAAATTTAAATAAAAGAAAGTGTGTATGAGGTATCATCGAAATTTTTTATTTGTTCATTCAAATGCCCGCGCCGCGGCTTCTCTGGGTGGCGCGCATCCGAAATGTCCAATTTTCTATGACTCTAGCGCACAAAACAGACTGAATTTGACCGATGCATGGCACGAATTATGCTGACTTTGAGGGCCGCTCTGGTTTCTGGCTTATTTGCATAGACTTGCGACTTAAGAAAACCCCTCAAGAAATAGTCTAACGGGATCAAATCACAGGATCTCGGTGGTCAGTTCACGTCACCTCCTTGTGAGATGACCATGCCCTCAAATCGCTCGTGCAGAAAGTGCAATGTAGCATAAGCTGTGTGGCACGCAGCACCGTCCTGTTGAAACCACATGTTGTTGGTGTCCATTTCCATATCATCCAATTCAGGCCAATAAGACGTTTGTAATCATCAACCTATAGCGCTCGCCGGATCGTTGCCCGAACAGAACACCCATTTTTATAACACAATTTTATCATTTGCACGTGTTGTTGAACGCTATATCTATCTATGGTCATTTGGCAAAACACACTTAATAATACAGACAATTTGACAGATGTAGCTTCAACAATATAGCCGCTATCAACTGTCAAAGTTCGGAAGTCCCTATTACCCGTTATATACTCGTAGTTAATTTAGAAATGCTCTGGTCTTTTGTAGTAACTCAGTATTAATACATACATAGCTCATTATAAATATCTTTGTTCCAAATGAACATTATTGAATATTACATATCTAATATGTACATTATAAGCGATTAAAGAACATTGCCTGAGTAAAACCTGTTTTTTTTTTTGTTACTTGTAGATAACCAAATAACATAATCAATATTTTGAACCTAACAAAAGGATTCGTGGTTCTGTTAGTGAACGCTTTGATAAATCCACAATATTATTTTTATTTTTATGCATGATATCGGAAGCTTTAGAGTTTAGAGTTTAATAATAGTTGCAACTATGACAAATACTCGTACATATGTATATGTTTGAATATAATATAACTAAAAATTGCATGCGAAATGTTATATTGCTGATACTTCACTACTTATTTCCTGTCACTTATTTTCCTTAGCTTTATAAAAATGCTGTTTACATACAAGGTGGAAAAAGACTTGATTTTTAGACGGTGTTTTCTTGACTCCGGAAAATATATATGTATATTTTTTGAGACCAGCATCGTACAAACAAGCTCCATAAGAAAATTTAAAAGAGCTGTGTGAAACCAAAGAGCGCAAAGGTTATGAAATAGCTGATTTTTCCACCAAGCTTATCTCATCCCTGAGGCAGATTTCTGGAGCTTTTAGTGTAATTGAATATTTCACTTTCAGACCGTGCCAAAAATTTGCATTTTGTTTGACAAGAGCACTTTCCGCTTCCCTCTAATTTTAGGTAATCACTTCCTAAGGCAATTTCCGTAACTCAAAGAAGAAGGCTAAGAACCAAAAGTACCTGAAACTATCATTAAAAGAGTGCAGGTCATATAAATAACAAAACTTTTGCGCTCCTTGACATAACAAGTGTGTCCCAGCTTCTTGTATAGAAAAGGTTCCAAAAAGTTTTTCAGTTGAAACAACTTTCGGTTTTGTAGACTTTGGGGATAAGTTTATCCAATTAACGCGAAATATGTAACCAAACGACAATAAATTCCTTTGAAAGAGACCTCCCAGGTGAAACATGCAAAGTGAAAAACCAAAAACTTACAACATTTACATACAAAATGCATACGAACATCCAACGCTTGAACATAACCTCTGTTCCGCCAAGAAAAACTTTTGAATAAATTCAGTTTGCTAAATGCATTGACGATTATACCAAAAGTTTTGACGAGCGGAGCAGATCCTTCCTGTCGCCATATCGAAAAATACAACTTTGTTGCTTGTTACTTTAGTCAAAGACTAAAATAATTTATCAAGCAGGGTGTGGTTAATACCCAAAATGGATCATGAAGCACCTGCTTCAAAGACGAAGCTCGTATAAAATCCTCCACTCATGTACTCTGCTTGTTTAATAAATTTGCTCCCGTTTTGCTGGGTGAAATTTATCCTTCATAATTTCATTCAGAAACTTTACTAAAAATTTATTATTACTTCATTTCTGAATCACAAAGGTGTACATATAACAAATATAAAACAATTTATTAAAGCAACCCTAACATACAAACAAAGCAAAGATACGTTAGCAACAAGTCGGTCAAGAACAGGCTATTCAAATAATCCATACGTACATTCTACAATTAATAACAAATATTGTGTTTTTTTTTTGTAAAAAAAAATATTCACGTCTGCATAGTTTGACAATTATCTCTAGTAGAGGGACGATTTGGAACGAGCGAATGATTCTTTGTAAAATAACACATGACACACACATATTAATGCTGGCTTTTTATAACATTTTCAAAACAGTCGCAATCCGAATGAAAAAGTAAACTATTAATTTAAATCGTTCTAATAATAAAAACTATTAATGTAATCAACAGATATAATTCTTCTAACAAAATATTTCATAAAAGCAATATTTTATCACTGTACTAAACAAAAATTGGTGCAAGTATCAAACAAAAATGTTATCAACTATCCCCTTTACAATCATTATAAAATTAAATCTGTGCATGTTTTATGGGTGGAAAGAATTTTAAATAAAGGCCTTAAATCAAAGGGTTTGTGAGGAATCTCAGACACCCTATTTTCTTAAAGAGACCAAAATAAGCAAGGATACCGGACGTAATTCTATAATATGAACAGGAAAGGTATCACCGAATTCTTTTCAAACAGGAGGAAAACTTATTTTTCTTCCATTTTAATTGATTTTCTTGTTTATACAAAAAAATTGAAAACTTTCGTCTCCGCGTCGGAAATTTCGCTTGAAGGAAAGAAAAGTCCTCCCGACGTTTATGCCTTTCAATTTCAACTCATTCTAATACCCTCAAGGAGGCTTTTGCTAATTTGACCCTTTAGCTGCAAAACAAAACGCCTTCAACTGAACTTTTTCTTACGCTGCGGAAGGTTTACAGGTTACCTGGCCTTATTTCGCAACTCTCCCCTATTCGTAATTTTAGAGAAAAAAGTGCACTTCAGTGTTCCTTGAAATGAAAAGTACAAAATAATTCCATTCAAGATGCCTTCTCACAAAAATTTCAGATCAAGCTCGAGAAGACTTTAAAATTTCCAAGGATGCATTTCTTTGGCACATTATTTTCGTAGCTACTTTAACTTTTACGTACAATTTTAAATTCAGAATGATTTAAAAGATCTTGACCTAACTTAAAATGAAAGATTCATACCTCAGTACAAATGAAAATAATTCTAACCTTGTTATTGAAAATTATTCTTAATTATAGGTTACAAATCTAATCAAAACCAATATAGGACCATTATCAAAACATAATAATTATGACATTTATCCATCTTCAATTGGGATCAAAATTAAATTGATCGATTATTTCGATCAATAGTTTGGATTCAGACAAACAAAAAGTATTCTTGAAAAAATCTATTTTAATGGTTCTTCTTGATGTCCAGCCTGCTTTTAGTTCTGTTTATCATGATAGAGAGTGTTGAAAATGACTTTAAACCACACCCCCACAAAATTACACAAAATATAATAAATGATCTTGATTTGGTAAATACAAAAATAAAGTACCGAAGAAACAAATTTCTAGAAAGAAATTCATAATCAGAAATTTCCAAGAAAATTAATAGGTATAAATATAAAATAAATACAACATAAAACTAGCGAGTTTGAATAATAATATTATAGTTGAATGAAAGATAGTTTCTAGCACGAAATTAAAGTACATATGTATAAAGTGTACGTAAACGAAATAAGTAGGTATATATTGTAACAGCAAACTTTTTTCTATATGGTACGGTATTAATTATATCATTAAGTTTATTAATTAATTCAAATGATACTAATATTAAACTGTGAGAATTTAAAACCTTGTGAAAATAACAGTTTACTAGTTGTTAATATAAGTACGTACAAATTACGGTTTGGTCAAGTTAACGAATTACATAATATTGTAAAAAATACACTTTTAGAGTTTTTTTAAATAATAATTTTAATAATCTAATTGTTTAGTGTGCAGAAACCTAAAGGTTTGGAATTTAAAAATAGATTTTTAAAACACACGGTTAAAAATCTTGGAGTAAATTTTAATACTACCTTAATATTACAGCCGAAATGCAATACGATCTGTATTTAATTTTAATTAGTGTTAAATGTTGAAAGTAAATGTAATAAATTTTGTATTACAGTATAATATTAACGGTATTCAATTATAAAACTAATATCGATGGGCATTGACTTTCATTAAGTCGGATTAAGTACAAATTTTATATGGCCGTCCGCCATATTGAATTTAGAATGACGTCACTCAGCTAACCATGCATGCATTGTCATCCAAACTAAACGTGTATGCAATATGTCATCTCAATCGGTTGAGGATAACTGCTTTAAAATTCAGTTGCAAGATTTGACCCAAACAAAAGCTTGTAAAAAGGACATGTTTTTTTTCGATGTTGTTTCAAGAATGTGGATATTTTTATACACATTTATTTTTCGTTTGAAATACCATTTCCTTTCACCTATATTCTAAGAAAATCGTATCCCTACCGTTAAAGAAGATACTCTGTTGCTAAATATTCACTAATGAAGACACTTGTTGGTATTTACAAAAGCGCAAAGAAATTATACGTATGTACGTACATATATGTATGTAAATATGTGAAATTCAGAATTTCATCCGTAATGAAGCACATTTATATGAAAGCCCTAAAGGAAAAACGAGGTTCTTAATAGGGCGCTAATTACTCATGCATGGCAGTCACAATTTATTAAGCTCATAATAATTACATGAACAGGGTGTATGCAGAAATCTTACACCTGCCACTTAGGCCTGCAAACATGGAAGGAGATCCTTCGCGACTGTGAAATTCCGCCCATTATTGTAGTGATCTATTTTACTATCTAGATAAGCAATTCAACATATTCGTGCTGACACATTGTCACTAGTCCTCAACGTCTGCCGTCTTAAGCACATCCATGCGAGTCAGCCGTAGAAGGAGCCATACAAGGGATAATGCTTCGAACCCGGGGCCCTCCATATGTCAGTCTCTGGAGAAATTTTTGGAAAAGGTGTCAGGGAGTGCAGGCGACGTCCAAAAAGAATGCTGTCTAAAAGTGCTAGTTATTTTTTATTTGTCAACAATGATTTATTTAACACAGCTCAACAACCTCCTCGGCTGCGGGTCCCACAACGGAGGGTTTATTATTTGGGGATAAATAAGATCCCTGGAGGGATACATGCCTCGAAAGGGATTTTATTAAGCTATTGAGTGTGAACATTTTGCTTTGCTCGGAATTTATATTAATGCGTGGGAGGGTGAACAACACAGGGTGTATCGGTGTGTGGACAAGATGAATTAAATCTTACCCCAATTTGATACAGACCCTCTGCACGCTGCACAAGCAAAAGCCTATATAGCTCTTATTGAGTGCTGCCTGGGGACTTAATTAGAACATCCAATAAATCATGTAACATTGTACCTAGACTATTTTTAAGATTGATAAAGACGAAAAAGAATACCCGAAATAAGAGAGGCTTTCAAATATTTTAGGTAAAAAAATTAGACATCATACTTACTTTCGGCGGAATGTGGCATTGTTAAATCATAATCAACGCAAATTAAAACTTTAAATTTTTTGCAGTATAAAATGTTAATTTATGATATTTCAATTGAAAGCTTGAAATTAATTAATTAATTATCCAGTTTTATTGTAACTATCTACTTTTAACATGGATGTAATATACTTCAATTTAGATCTAAAAAATTACAATTTTCTAGGTATGTATTTTTTAAAATACCAGATGTAAAGTTGAGTTAAAACCAAGTTCTGATCCTTCTTTTGTCAAATGATTAAGGACCGAAGATTAGAATAATTCATTTTTTGAAAACGACTAGAGCAACGTAATACGAAAAGTTATTATTCACAGCATTTATGCCAGCTTCTTACTTTTAAATTTCTAATTTTTAATTAATTTTCTCTATTATTATATTAACACAAAAGATTCATGAAAGCCAGTGATTTAGATTTTGATTTGCAACTTTTAAAATAAAAGATAAGATAAGATTTTTTCTTGAAAATTAAGATTGTGGCGGAATATATACATAGACTAATATTACAACTTTGAGATCCGTACTGTAATTTCTTCTTCTTCTTAATTTTCCCAGTAAAAATTTCGTTTTTCCATAAAAGAAATGGACAGGACAAAGACATTCCAAAGCGAAATTTTGGGCATTGGGCACTGAAAGTTTGACGTGACTTGTTTGAAGGCTCAGCTTTCTAATATAGCTACTATCAATCAAAGTCATCTCAAAGAGCTTATAAAAATTTTCTGGGTTAACCTTAAGATCGATTTTAGCGTGGTCTCCGAACAAATATTGGTCAGGAGACCACATACAATTTATTGACATATCCTTCACGTTCAAACGTCAACGAAATACCCTATTACTGAACATATAAATATGTATGTACATGCTTTACAATTTTTAACATTGCCGTGTAAAACCATTCATCTATGATCATATAAAGTCATTTAAACATACTTCTGTTTCTACAGTTCCTCTTGTTATTTTATAATAACTTTACTCTATTTTTTGCTGCTAATTCTTCGTTTTTAATTTGCAGATATTGCCACGTAAAATTACTCGCTTATGATCATAAAAACATGATCTATCTATACTGTATAATTAACATTGTTTCTCTTTATTTTGTGCAGAGTTCCATTTGATAGCACAACTTGTAAAATGCTTCTGTACTCCATTTTATATTGCAAAACAGAAAATTCATATATATGTACATTTTTTACCAAATTTAAAATGATTTTTCTCTCAGCGACATGCAAATACATATAAGCTTTTTCGGGGAAAAAAGTAATTGGCCCTCCACGAACTTTAGTGATTAGCGACAAGCCCCCAAGAATGTGAATTCAGTTCGAGACATGCTTAAACTAATTTCAATTACCTTGTCTTGTCCTTAATTAAAATTAAAAACGACAGTACAACAACCTTGCCATGGGCAAAACTGCTACCTTGGGGCGCCGGGCCCGGGCCAGCCAAACGGAGCAGGCAAAGCCCCAATGTCACAAATGATTTCAGCTCGAGAACAATCTAATTAAAACTTTTTACGATAAGCTTATTTGGCTAAGTGGAATATTATGCTGCTATCGCGCCTTATTTATGTATATTTATCCCGGCGAAGGGTGCTTCAGACGTTGGGTAAATATCTTACTATAGCCGAGCTAAAGGTGAGACGACATGCAAATTCACTTACCGTCGTCAGTTCGATTGGCATCCACTAGAGCTGCTGATCTACCTAATGAGAAATCGATTTAAAGTCGAATTTAGTGCGAAGTAGCTGTTTCAGCACTTGCCCTGTTTAAGACTTAATCAAATGCAATTTATGTTCAATCGGTCGCACTCACAGACTCCCTATCGCTGAAGTTTTCCCTTAATAGACTCGATATACCCCACTTAGTCAGAAGCAGCCTTTCCTAGTCTTTTATCGGTATCTTAATTTGCAGGAATCTTCCTTGCAGTCCAGCAGCCCCATAACTTTCAAGAGTGGGTCCAATAATCCTGAGTTGAATTTGAAATTTATACAAGGTGAGGCTATGAGAAACGTTTCAACATGTGTGGCACCCTATGACCAGAAAGGCATCCCCATCGCCACGGAAGGAGCTGAAATGGCGAATCTTTTGTTGACTTATGTGACTGCATGATTCCCAAGTTTTACATTTAAAATGACTCCAACGAACATCTGTGGAGTGTGGAGTTTAATTGAAAATAAAGTTTTCAAATTTTATATGGAACTTACCCAAAGAGTGTCCCAGAATCCAACTTCGACGAAACCATCTGCACTGAAGCTATGTGTTTGAACCTTTAAAGCAATTGCCCCAATTTCAGTTAAACTGATGTTTGATTAAATTTTTTACTTTTCGAAACATATAGTAAATGCAAGAATTTATCTACCAAACTATTGCGGTTGAAATAAAAAAGAAGTAGTTCAAAGGTTTTGTAAATAAACTCATCTTCATACACTTCCCAAACTTACAATCTTTTACTCTAACTGATTAAATAATCAAATTTATTTTAAACGCATTAATTTTCAAATTAAAATATGTTCTGAACATTAGTTCATTGGTTCGGAACCATAGATCAGGTGTAGAAAAACTAAATCTCTAATTAACACTAAAATAACGCCTAAATTTATAGGATGATTGTTGATATCATTTTCATTAAAAAAAATATTCAGCTATGTAGAAGAAAGGGAATTATACGTCAGTCAAGTATAAAAACTATGTTAAAAAATTTGAAAGGTAATAAGATGGGCGAATTGACAAAAAAAATAAATAGGTGCCCTAATTACATGAATTCCGGAGAAACTTCTATAAAAAGCATAAAGGAAAAAAAGGAAAATATTTATATTATTTTATAATTTAATCAACTTATTTTTATTTTAAAAATGTAAGTTGCTAATTATAATTGGTTGATTTTTTTTAACCAACGAATTATTCAGTTTACTTTAAGTATTCTAAGGTAAGTAATAAGTAAATAATTTACACGGTGAGATAAGGTTAACCAGAATTTTAGAAGACAAGGAATAGATCCAATTATTAAATGTCATTTTCGTAAAGTTTCAACGGCTAAACTATTGATCGATTTGAATACAAATTGGCGGGGAGATGGCTTGAAACCTTAGGTAATATAAGTAGAGTTTACGACATCAGCCGATTTAGCTGACCCAAATTTCCTGATGTGTTAGTGTGTTCACTTGAGTAGTTGTAATTTCAGTAGAGGCTGAAATATTCATGTAGGTAGTGGAAAGTAGGGGCATATATAAAGGCTCGAAAACGTGAGCTATAGCCCCTCCAAAAACATTTTTTATACTAAACAACTGATTTGAGCCCCATAACAGCTGATAGCCGATGACATTTTGTTCCCATTTTCCCCATAGCAGGCTGATAGCCGATGACATTTGGTTCCCATTTTCTAATGCCGTTTCGCTCTCTCTAATGTAGTTAAAAAATTCCCCTTCGTATTTTCGGAAGGAGAAATCTTGTCGCTCACGTACAGGGCTTTTACACAGTGTGGTGTATCCTATACTCTATGATCTAAGCTTGAAACCTATAGGAATAATCATATTTACTTCAATTAAAGAGACATTTACGTTTGGAATTTTTTTCTGAGAACATATTAACATTAATCTTAACTTTCTTGAATAAGTTTATGACTTCAAAACTAACGATATTAAAAGAGGAAAAAAACCCTGATTATGTATATAACAGGAAAGATTTCTACCCGTATAAGAAATACATTTAGAATGTACATTCTTCTTGGATTATGTAGGCTTATTTTATAAAAAAGTCTTAAAATTAAGCCTGAAGGGGCCGTATACATCCGTAATTAAAGGGAGAACTTTAGAATTCCCAAATTCAATTTAATTTTAAATAGTTCCCTCAAGGCACATTCCATTAAAAACTTTCCGGACGAATAGGAGATTTCCACACTAGGCGAATAACAATATCAGTTTTGACGTGCCAAATTTCATTCAATTAATTTGACAAAATTCGCAGGGTTGTACCCCTTACAACTTCAAAATTGGGAAGTTTTAGCCAAATCTTGGGGATGCGACCGCCGCAAGAAGCTGTCAACCCATGTCAAAATATTTTAATTGAATGCAAAAGTTTACTGATTTGTGCCGATAAATTATGACATAAGCGTCACCCACGAGAAAACTAGAAATGGAAGGGTCACCCTCGCACGGATTGTGACGACACATATTAAACTTTTTGGGGGTGGATCCAAGCTTTGCATAACCTCCAAAAATGAAACAATCAACTTTCAGCAATTTCTGATGGCAAAATTTTCCATGAATACAAATGAGCTCTGTGAGTTATCGGAGAGAGCAACTGTTACACAGCAGACAATGTCTTTTAATTATGTTCAAACATAACTAAACCACAGGACGGCCGGTTCTACAGGGGGCAGTATGTTGGGCTTGACCGGCGGGGATGTTTCGGTCATGCTGAAAATGCTAAAGCCCAACGGACGGAGCCCATGGACACAGAGAAAACTATGTCCGTGCGTCGATGCGGTCTCGGTTTCGGTCCCTGAGACAGTCTTTTTTAATTGTTATATTAAATCGACACTGCTAAGCGCATAAAAGTGGCTAGTTTTTGCCAGGACGCTTGTAAGTGACGTGCATGAAAATTAATTCCTAGTGCGCTTCACATGCAGAGCTACTTTTTCATTGTTAGTGCAAAAGGGCTCACTGCTGAGTGCCCTTGCTGTCAGGACAATGGAACAACTTTCAAAGCGGATAACTTTACAAATGTTACTACAAGGTTCCGAGTGCTTTCCGACATTTCAATCTTTTCACATCGATGCAGATTCAAATGGAATTCAGGATCTTAGCGAAAGAATATAACGCGATTCCCAAGGATTTTTACTAGAATCCATTTCCTAAGAATAATACCAATACTGTCCATCATTACAATAGATGTATGGTTGAAAAGGCCTTGCTCGATAGACTAGAGAATGTATTTTTAGTATTCCTATAGGAGGGTTTTCATGAAACGTTACCCTCCTACGCGGCTATTAAGCTTATGTTCATGCTTTACAATCGTTGAATATTTTTCTCAAGTTTTAAAAGCAACTGCTACTGACATGCGAGACAGTTCTGTGATGGAGGAAATCACAAATGAAAAAGGGAAAAGACCCGTCCAAGCAAAAAACGTAACGTGCAACAGAGTAAAATAGATTTGTTTAAATTAAGGTCAAGTAACAAAGGTCTTGATCTTAAATATGGAAATGGTTTCATTGATGGTAAAACGTTAACATCTAACGAAAATAATTTAACAATCTGAACCTGTCACACAACAGAATTTAAAATTCAATCTGCTAAAATTGTATATAAATACATTAGTAGTCTCCACATGAATAGATATATGTATTACAAAAGAAATTAACAAATTCAACATATAACAATAAATAAATACAAATAACTTATCTTCTGGAAAATTTTCACTAACTTGAATAAACATTGTACTATATATGTTATTGTGTTTTCAAAATTTTCAATAACCTTGACAGCGCTGAGTTGAATTAAATTTTGGAAGCGTTTTCTAGAAAGCTACACCTAGTTGGTCATGTTAATACATGTTGTTAACATGAAATATGAAAGTTACTGCTTTAAACAGTGGAGGTTTTTCTGAGTGTTGCACCTAAAGACAGAAAATGCAAAACATGAAGGATAAAACCCTCCTTCTGACCATCCAAATTAGTCCATTGAAATGTTACATTGACCTTGCATTTTGGGTAGGACTAGATTTTTTTTTTTTTTTTTATGTGTAAGAGAGGCCAGTGTATAAAACTAGCTGAAAGCTGCGGTTGGTCGGGTATTATTAAAAAGGGAATTTAAAATAATTATGAAGTTAATTAAACCGTTTTTCAAAATTATCCTCCGTATTCTAGATTTTTTTCAGAATTGTCCAGAATTGCGTTCAAGATGATATCTTGGCCGACATAAACCTAATCGAATCCAATCGGGATTGGATATTTTAAACACGAGTCATAATTTTGAAAAAAACGTTTAAGAGGCCTCATAAGAACTTTAAATGCCCTTTTCAACGATACCTCAAACGATGGGGTAAGTACTACCCTCCATTTTTCAAGACGGCGGCCAAATGTGGGGTATTTCAAACCCGAAAAAAAAATTGTTGTCCTGCCCAAAAAGCCAAAATTTTGTAACATTTCAATGGAATAAATTGGAATTCCCCTTTAAGTTAGATTAGTATGAGGGATGCAATCGCAAGATTAACACGTATGTACATTTTTAGATAGATTCGATTTGGCCTATGGAAAAAAATATTCGATGCAGGAAATTTAGCTGCAATTTGAAGGAAACCATCAAATTCAAACATTTGCACG
Source organism: Machimus rusticus (assembly GCA_951509405.1). Taxonomy (NCBI): domain Eukaryota; kingdom Metazoa; phylum Arthropoda; class Insecta; order Diptera; family Asilidae; genus Machimus; species Machimus rusticus. Next base: position 8,005,057 of record OX608049.1, read on the forward strand.
AAGTACACTCACTAACATGGATGGCAGGTGCCAACTAATTGAAAAAGTCAATACCAAGCACAAATAATAAAGTTAAATGAAAAAGCGCGAGGGTTGGCAGACAGATAAATTTCAAAGCAAACATCAAACAAGTAAACAGTGGCCTGGAGAACATAGGCCAAGAATCGCACATATGACGAAGTGCTCTTTTCTGGCGTAGAACAAGGGACACACAGGGCGCATTTGTGCCGGAGAAGTCCCAGAAGAAATCAGGGCATCGCTGTTACATCGGCTGACGACAATCGTCTGTGGTTGAAGTGGGATCCGTCCGTCGAGATAAATAAAATCATTCATAAATGCCGTTTTGATGAAGTGCCTCGCACTCAAAAGGAGTTCAAATTAATTTAATTAGATCAGACCACGTGATTTCCCCCACAAAAATGTTGCGATGTCATTGATCGTCTTAGATTTTGTCCCGACCTTTGGTCCCCTCGTACTTTCCTCAGTTGTCACGTCTCTGAAATTTGAACTCTTTTGTAGGATTTAAGATTTCTCAAGGACTAATTAAATTACTTCTTCAAAATGTCGCTTGTATAGTAGATTAATGCATTTCTTCTTTTTCGGAAGCTAAGAGTAGCAAGGAGAAAATATTTAACTTTTCTATTACTAAAACATAATAATAGCCCAGTCAAGTTAGACATTAAAATTGCAAAGCGTGATGTAGTTCTAATTTTTTGATATATTGTTAGGACCAGTTAGAGTAGTGTAAACCCAAATTTGCAGCTTCGAAAAACCTGTGCTTCCTGCGTAATACGTGAAAATCTGCAGCTTTTTTATCAGTTGCCTTATAACTCATAAACTGTGCATTTGTTGATATTAGATGTTATTACCATTTTTAAAGTACATTAAATTTACAACAATTTAAGCCCAACCACAGTCCTTTGCCTTCAATGGTTCTTGAGATATGGCCATTTTTGTTCTTCCAAAAAATCACTGTAACTGCAAGAAAATCCCAATGCTGCGTAGAGGTTTATGAGATGTTTTGGCCCAACTTTCCTGGACAGGTAGGTACCAAAACTCGCTTTGAGTGAGGAGAGGAATGAGCTATAGGTCTGACGGGAAAATTTATTGCATGAGCTATCGAAACACATTTCTTCTTCCAACCATCGAGATATTGGCATTTGTGTTTCAGTACGATGGTTTTACGCAACAGTTTTAGAGACTCAGAAATACTTAGTAGATTCAGCTTCTCGCAAAATCATCATCAGATAGATTTACTACAATCCATTTTCCATAACTTTTCTCATAGGTTTAACAGTTACACCGATATGAGAGAAAAATTAAAATATTGAATTTTGGAAGAACAAAATTGGCCATATCTCGAAAACCATTGAAGGCACAGAACTGTGGTTGGGCTTAAATTGTTGCAAATTTAATGTACTTTAAAAATGGTAATAACATCTAATATCAACAAATGCACAGTTTATGAGTTATAAAGCAACTGATAAAAAAACCTGCAGATTTTCACGTATTACGCAGGAAGCACAGGTTTTTCGAAGCTGCAAATTTGGGTTTACACTACTCTAACTGGTCCTAACAATATATCAAAAAATTAGAACTACATCACGCTTTGCAATTTTAGCCTGTTTTTACGTACGATTTGACTGGGCTATAATAAAATCAACAGAAATCAAAGTAAAATTCAATTCCAGTCAAAACAGAAATCAAAGTCAAATTCAATATATGATTTCAAAATCTTGTTTTTGATGAAAACTGATTTTGTAAATTATTTGTATTAATACTATATTTAATCAAACAATCATTCAAAATATTGCCATCTGTAATTTATAACTTTTGACTTCGGATTTGAAATCAAGGACTCTAGAAACCCCTATGTACCAATTATTATGGATATCCCATTAAAATCAAATCGAATTCTTGTTGTTCTTATTTTTCGACTTGTAATAATATACCATTTTCAAGCAACATTTCACCTTTTCCCACGCAAAAATATCTTTTTCCATTTCAAATGTATAAAAATCCATTTCAAAAGTGCTCTCTTTTATTTCAAAAGTACTGAATTCCAAAACATTAGTATCGAAATTTAACACAAAAGTGCTCATTATTCCATACTTTGCATATGGAATAATGAGCACTTTTATTATGAATTTCGATACTAATGTTTTGGAATGCAGTACTTTTGAAATAAAAAAGATCACTTTAAAAATGAATTTTTATACATTTGAAATGGAAAAAGATATTTTTGCGTGGGAAAAGGTGAAATGTTGCTTGAAAATGGTATAAATCAAAATTAAAAATTCTCCAAAACATTTTTTCGTTTATAATTAACGAGTTTTATGTTTCTTGTATTATATGTACATTTTAACATTTAAAAGTTGATATAAAACTTTATTTTTAATAGACAACAGTTTCCAAAATTACGCTACGACAGAAAGAGTTAATAATGGTTTAAAATATTAAATACAAAAAAACAGTTCGATAGCCTTTTTCTCGATATTAAGATTTATTATGACCACGCATAATACTTGGGAGGCAGCGTGCTTTTCATTACCAAAGTAATCGATTTTTTAAATGGAAAAGATTGGAAAGCCTTGTACTTTCCACTCGTGCAATCAAACTTCATTAATATTTAATGAAGCAATACAACATTTTATTTCATCTGCTGGAATTGATGCATTCCGTCTTTGATCATGTGATCAAGTAATAAAAATTGTTAAATTGCTTCGACGTGTACTTACATCGGAAGATAAAAAAAATTGTAATAGCAATAAATAATGGTAATAAATATCCGACATTATTATTAATATATATAATATAACACAATAGCAGTGTAAATAATTATAATTTGATCTATTTGCTTTACACATATCTACATATATATAATATACTAAATATATGTTATAATTTTGCTTTGGGAATTTAAAATGTTATGCAATTTTTCTTAACTTTTGAAAGTGTCTTAAGCTCATTTAACTTTTTGTAATTTAAATTAAACTATTAAACCTCTAAACTTATAGGTGTTGTTTAGAAGTCGCAGATTGATTGATTGAATGTTTGTTATGTTAATCTATGATACTAATACCGTATTTTTTACTGCAAAAATTTGAGAAATTATGTAAAAATTATGTATACTTACAAACTTTAATAAAACTTCTTGTATTATATTTTTTATTATTTCGATGCAGTTTGAAATTTTTGAATTTTAATCCAAATGCTATAAACACCTGCCCTGTCCTTAAAATTAGAAAGAACTAGCAAAAGCCCGTTTTGGATAACATTTCTTAAAAAAGTTGTTAAATTCTCACAAATTCGTTTGAATTAACTTTAACTTTAACGTCAAAAAATTGAATCGGATTTTTCTATCGAATTATTTTATCCACTTTGAACGAAACATTCTATTAAAGTCAAAGGTAACAGAAATGTATATTTGATGGAAAATTAGGAGCTTTATTAAGGGGTAATATCACCTTGTGTTCTCTAAATTTTACGTGATTTTCTGAGACGTCTCACGGACGATTGGAACTAGATAGAGATATGAGGTTTTGGGCATATGAAAGTACTGCTCTTTAACTACAAAACATATGTTTTATTTTAATTTTACGATACAAAATTGCGGCACAGCAAGGAAAACAAAAAATTTCGGACTTTCGACATGGGCGTACCGTTAAAGGTCACAATGTTTAATCTGGAACAAAAAACATAAAAGTTTCTTAAAATATATAGTCCAAAATCTAGTGAATGTCGTAGGATTTTTTTGATAACTTGATTTTTATAGATTTTATAAGCGATTTTCGGTAAATGTTGTTCGAGAAAACAAGAAAATAAAGTTCAAATTAACGCCATTTTCTTAAAAATCAATATTTCGAAAAAATCCTACGACATTCACTAGATTTTGAACTATATTTTAAGAAACCTTTTAGTTTTTTGTTCCAGATTAAAAATTGTGACCTGTAGCGGTACGCCCATGTCGAAAGTCCGAAATTTTTTGTTTTCCTTGCTGTGCCGCCATTTTGTATCGTAAAATTAAAATAAAACATCTGCTTTGTAGTTAAAGACCAGTACTTTCATATGCCCAAAACTTCATATCTCTATCTAGTTCCAATCGTCCGTGAGACGTCTCAGAAAATCACTTAAAATTTAGAGAACACAAGGTGATATTACCCCTTAAGGGTATGTGAGCTCTGAGAATGAGGTCCCTTTTTTGAAAAAGGGCGTAAACGCCTTTGGAATAAGTTTCACTCAATACATTTTTCAAGCACGAGTACCTACTAAGTGGATAAGTAAAAGTTAAGAAGATGAAATAAATTCGTAATAGTTAGAATTAAATAGAACATCTCAAATAACACATTTATACAAATCTAAATAATGTAGAAAACTCCAGGATGATTACATGATTTACACCCGTAGAAGCATTTAACTTAATTAAATTGTCATATTAAATTTAAATAAATATGGAGCAATAAGCCAAGTTTTATCAATAAAATCCTTTTACAAATCGTATTCATATCCATGAGCTATCAAATAAAAGCATAAGTTCCAAATCCGATGTAAGCTTTGGAAGCTCATCATGGAGTAATTTATCAACAACATAAATATCATGCATACATAGTATTTAACTTATATGTGCCTGTAGTAAAAAATACTATGTGTCTATGTATTTATATTTTCAAGTAAGTAATAACAACAGATTTTCTCATGTCCAAAAATTCAATTGGGCTTTAATAGCTCTGAATATTTTGGTGAACAATAATTGCAGCCTTTACGCATAATTGCATATAAAAGTAATGGACAGTGAATTAAACAAAAAAATAAATTTTCAAGCAATTAACAGTCTGCAAAATCCAAAAAATAAGTGCTTTCGAAAAGAATTTTAAGTGCTACATTATTCCTAGATTGTATTGTTGTTAATCGCGTGCACACATCCTAAATCTCTGAAGTATGTCGTTACCTCGAGTCATTTACAAACCACATTAGTGCAATCCGAACAAAAAGAATTCCTTTTGTGGACAGCTTAAGAAAACTGTTGCTTTTTATTTTCCTTGCATACTCTACGAAGATTTTAAAACACGGTTTCTGGCTCAAAACATAGGAACGGAATTGTACTAAAAGCTGTTCATGCGCTTTAGATGTTTTTTCGAATCAATCTATGCTCCTTCGACCTTATTTTGGAAGCTCATAGCCACTTTGAGGGGAGTTCTGCATAAACAGAAAGAAATTCGCCGCAAAGCTCTGCCCAGAGGAGTAACTTCAGAAATGCTGGTCTGCAGAAATTCTGGGATTGTTGTTATTATGCAAATTGAATAAAAATTATTCCAAAGCATGTATTTCGGAATTCTTATGCAGTTTACATAATAGGAAGGAAAGTGAAGATAAAAAGATTTTCCAGTTGTTGGTGATATGTTTTTTTCTACAGCTTTATATGTAGATTCCAGGCTATCAAGAAAGTTCATCTTATTTTGATACATATACATATATCGAATAACTTATTATTTTTTAGTAGAAACATTACTGACATACATAAATTAATTGTTATAAAAACCATCGACTATCAGTTTTGTATAATGCTTGCACAAGATTTAAACATTTGTTTTATAATTTTTAAAATTTCTAATTATTTTAAGGCGATTTTATTTTTCATGGTTAATATTGCAGATTGGAGCAGCATTTCAGGTCTTCTCATTTATTTTGATAAAACCTTGTTGTAGAAACTTTCATTTAAAATTTTTTGGTTATGATTTTTTTGCATATTCTCACAAAGTTTCGTTGCAAATTCTGTAAATACCTTAACACTTAGCTGACCGCACATTTTTGCCTATATCCCAGGCACAATTCGAGCGCGAATGATTTTCTCAAATAAAGACAACAATTAAGCACTTATAAGTATTAAACGCAATAAAGTAATGATAAAATTATTAAAATACAAAAAACATATTTCAGTACTGCATTGCATTACACTGTTAAACGGGGAGATTTCCCCGATCGATCGTGCACTGACATTTTACAAAATGGGGAGAACTCCTCATTTGGTGGGCTATGTGTTAAGTTAAAAATACACATTTTTATTTAAACTTAAAATTCTTTTTGAACTTAAAATTTAACATTTGTAACATTTTTCAGAATTCTCTCCAAACAAAACGAAGTCGATTTATTTATAAAATAGGTTATTATCTACTAATATTATGTATATGTATAATACTTACATAGATACTACTTCAGAAAATAGTTATGTTATATTTGTTCAAAAACAAATTCAAAACTTTCATCAACTTGCGCTTCCGTATCTTCGAAAAGAGCCTATTCGCATTTAATATAACAAAATGGCACGTCTAACAAACTCAGTACTACCAACAGCGTGAAATTTGTACGGAGTATCAAATTTTCTTTTAACTTTCTTGCTTATTTTAAGACTAGTGTGAAACTATTTGCAGAAAACAGGTGATTGGTGAAAACATCTTTCATTTAAATACTTTCCAATAAAAACATTCTGAAAGAGGAAATCATAAACTCAATTTGGCCATAGCGAAATTATGCTTTAATTTGTGTTTATAGATACTTTAGGATTTTTGCTATTAAATATTATTTATAAAAATTTCGGTATAGTCCTTTTCTTTTGATATATCCATATATTGTAGTATACATATATGTATGTACATATTTGGCAAGGCTGTTTTTGGTGAAAATTAATAAAAAAATTAAAAAAAAAAAATAATCAGCAAAATTACAATAAACGAACAATTTTTTTTGGCGAAACAAATTTGTTATCATATTCCTGTACTATCTATAACTTGGTAGACAAATAAATTCGGAAAGAAAAATCTCATTATTGGCAATTGATTTATTGTATTATATTTTAAGCAATATCAATTAAGACAGGGCAATGGTAAAGATATAGGTACGCTTAGCGACTTCACTTTATATTTTCGAATGATGATAATTGCAAAATGGGAACAAATTTCTAAAAAGTCAAACTGCACAAAGTTTGTCCAACACTGCATAATCACAATCGTTTATCATGCAGTGTCTTCTAACAATTTTAACAAAATGTTTCAAATTAAAGCATCTGTACCGATGTTCTCTGACCTTTAAATGCTCATGGAGGACCTCTTTTATCCCACCAGATTATGTAGAGTCAGTTATTATATGATATGAAACCATAAGAGCTATAGAGCACATATCCCTGCGTCTGTGGCAGGACAGCACACATTTTGAGCCCGTGGAGCATGATAATTGTTCTCGAGTCGCTTTAGCTGATACATTTTAATATTCATAGAATTTTAAGTCTCGGATAAACAAGCCGGATGCTTAAGACGTTCATACCCTGGAGACTGATGTCACTTGTTGGGCAAATATCAGACATACATACGTCACTGTCACTTTGCTTTAAAGCTTTTAGAGGCAACAATATGCACAAAAGTAGCGCTTAGGAAATATTTGCTTATCCAGTTCAACAGCAGTTCATCAAGAGATTGCAGAAACATTAAGAACTTACACAAAAATCAAAACTTGCAATAACTACATATAACAATAATTACATATAGCATTTTCACAAGTTTTAGGTTATACCAACAAAATCAAAATAATACTTATTCTTTTTGAATTTCTTAGGGAATAAAATAAGTAACCCTTAGTATCTTCTTCATACAAGTTATGTATTATTATCGTAATGGTAAGTGCAATTTAATCTCGCCTTACCAAAAGATTTTCTAAATGAAATGAATCACGATATCAGAAATTGAAAACGCTAGTTCTAAATCTTGATGATATTTATATAGAATTAGAATCGCCAATTCTAAAAGTCTCTGAATTGTGTTTAATCTAACAAAACGAAACTATAACTACTAAATTCCTTATCAACCGAAGTCTATTTAATTATCAACTATTATTTAGATATAGGGTAAATTATATTTTTAAACGAAAATGCTTGTTTCGGAAAACTAGATCCAATTTAATTAAGTAATAAAGTTGTTAAACTAGTAAAGAGAAGATCGAAATGTCCATTAATAACCTTGGATGATCTTAAATTCCTCTTGATTTGGACAAAGCTTATAAATATTAGTATGACAAGTATAAATTAAGCTAAAAGTTTATTACGAAATTACCATCTAGTAACACTCAAACAACTTGACTTTGACGTAGAACCTAACTCAAATTGACGTAAAAATCAACTCAAGCATCTGAATAAACATATGATAAACAGATGTTGCACCATGTCTTCAAGGTGCCATTCAATTGATAATATAGTTTGGGAAATTAGCACGTTTTAGAAATGACGCTTTGTAGTTTTAACTTCATACCCGCGACTTCGTCTGCGTAAATTTCAAAATAAATAGAAATAGAATACAGGTTAAATTGGGGATAAACGTTTGTAGTTAGAAACGTATAGTTTGGTATTAGTTTGGTATTAAGACTATTGGTTTGAACATGTTTCAGAGTTTTAGGAAAATTTACCTTTAACCAATACCAATTTTCATGGTTTTTATCTTAGAAATTACGAAACTCCCATACAATTTCTCATCCCGTTTTACCATCTAAGAGGAAAACTATTTTCCACAATCAATGAAACACGTCATTCTTAATTTCAAATAATATAATAAAAACTCGTCTTAACCCTTTCATTGCCAGCATTACATGCAAATAATTGACGCACGCCTCCATTCTCTTGTATGAAAACAGTATATCCCTGTGTTTCAATTTTAAAGTTACATTGTCTCTTAAGGTACTAGTACACTTAAGAAGGCTAAAAAAAGCAAGTTTCTAAAAAAAATTGTTCAGCTCCTTTATTAGATATGACCTCTGATATGACCGTACAACTTTGTTACAACAGTTTCTATGTGTCAATATGTTATACTTTCGATTCGATTCGAACGACGACGATTTCGATTCGAAATCAAAGAAAACAAGCCCAGTATTGAGTAAATTGGAAGTGTAAGTGGCAAAATTCGCCAAATTTGTCATATGTATTATCGCAATAATATTACGGAAATCTTCGTATTTTACGACTACTATTTTTACTTTCTAAATAAAACCTTAAATAAAACCTTCAAAGACTACGTTTCCAAATAAACATCGGTTACTTACTAATTTTAAATAAAAAAAATTTTAATAATAATAATAATTTTAAATAAGTTCGATTTACAGATTTGGAGTCTAATTGGGGAATAAAATAATTTTGCGCCATCTTGGAATAGGACTGGTATACGATTAATATGGAGAACGCTGTAAAGATATACTATGCCTACATACGTGTGGCATAAAATTGAACTGTTGAATTATTATAAACGCAATTTTATTGGAAATAAGTGTTGTGCATTATTTCGAAAAATAAAACTTGAAATCGAATAGAAAACGACAGTTAAAGTTAAAGCACTTTTATTGATTATCTTCACTTAGTAACATTATCACCCTCCTGCCCATCAACAAATGTACGAGTCTTGATAAATCACTCTGCTTCATCATCACCCTGCCACTCCTCTACTTCTGATTCTTCATCTTCATCCTGTTGCCCATCTTCTTCCGTGGTTTCATAATCACCCTGTTCCCCACCTTCCGGGTCTTCCGTGTTAGGGTAAGTGGTAGAATCTCCTCCAAAAAGTCCGTTCATAACGTCTTCAAAAACACCCTGTACTTCCCCAGCTACATCTTCTACCGCGTCTAATACCCCTGGGTCTTCCTTCGAATCAGAATCAGGACGTTTTGGAGGTTTCGTCCCAAGATTTGCGTCTAGATCAGGCTCTCTGGGGTCTTTTGTTCCAGAATGTTTAGTCGCTTTGGTTCCTTTTGTCCCTCCAGACGGCCTGGTGGCTTTTGTTCCAGGAGGCGGCCTGGTTGCTTTTGTGGGTGGTAAATGCAAAGGATCAGAGCCAGGCTGATCTTTAGGCTTATCAACGGAATCTGGTTTTTTATTTTTGATAGAGCCTCGATCCCTCAATCTGTCGGGTTTTTTCCCAACGATATCTTCTACCTTTGATTGAGTTACGGAAGATTTACTTCCTCCGGTTGAACCTGGTGGTTTTATTTTTCCAGGTGGTTTCTTTACATCAGGATCATTAGGGACCTTATTTTTATTACCTTTCTTCCCAATTTTCAAGCCCTCTCCGCCGTATGTGGCAATTAAAACCAACACAGCAAAAACCAATAAAACTCTCATATCTATTGCACCTTTTCTGAACACTTCGCTTTGACGACTAAAATATTAAAATATATTTAGGTGATTTTATAGGAACGGTATTCTTTCACGTAAAAGTTCAGCTAATATTACACCTGTGCAAATATAAACCACATTTGAATTGAATGACACCTCTAAATTAATATGCATACATAATTACCAAACGCAAACGTACAAATTGCGTCAAAAATATTTAAAAACGGTAAGTAATATACATCGATAGTTACTAGGTGCTATTTTAAATGTTATACAATGACACAACTTTTTGTTCACATATTATGTATATAAAATTTGCTTCAATTAAACTTTCTTCATCAGATAAGTATAATATTGTCACTGCAATTATCTAGTATACAACGACAATCTCGTTTACTATATTTTGATTGGAATCTATAAATTTCTCTTGGCTCTTCTCAAGTAATTTGAACACTTAGTTTAGTTTAGAATGTTAACGTGTTTATGTAACTCTTCAGTGAAGTTTTGTTCAACGCTTATACATTTCTAGTGATATAAATATAAATCGTATAATTTAAAGATATCTTTTGGAAAAAGATGAAAAATACCAAAAACTTACTGCCAGAGTTGGTATTAAAATTTATACCGTAAACAATATAATATGTACCATGATACCATCTCCCCAAAATCTTGGGATTTAGAATAAGTGAATTAAAAGTGTTTCTGTTCTAGTAGTGCGATTTCATTTAATGTTTCAAGTGTCATAATTTAATTGTTTTCACTTGTTTATACATATATTCAATATCAATTTAAACACATATAAACTGTGCTAAAAAAGCTTTTTGGGAATGCCACAATGATTTATAATATTTCGATTGAGATTTTCTCGAAATCTCAAGATTTCAAAATTCCCTACTTGTATAGGAAATCCAACAGATTGTCATATGGAGTTCACTAAATCTCATAAAATCTCGAAATTTTGGGGAGATGGAAACATGTTGTAAGAAAAATTTAAATATTACTGTGGAACAATGTACGACAGAAAGAAAACCTGGGGTCGAATCATGTAACTCCATGCTCGACAGTCGTACAATCGAAGAGTGAGAACGATATCGTTAGCTCGATAGTAAGGTTCAGCTTCATGTAAGACGATACTCCCTCTATCGTTTTTCATATCGAGGTACCGCCGTAAATGAAAACTAGATCATTTGTAAGTGCCGTCATTTCTGTAATAATTAGAATTTTCGTGACAGTTGTGCATCGGTGCACTGATAAACACCAATTTAAAAAAAATTGGGTAATCTTTTCTATAGTATTTTTTTCTTTTTTGAATTAATAACATATACATATTTTATGTATTTGTGAAATCATTTAAATTAATCATTAATTAATTTATGATCTGAACTTTATCTTAAAAATTCCAATCAGAACGTTTCAATTGGACCGAAATTTTTTCGGTCAGTGATTTCGGTTTAATGTAACCGAAATAATTTTGGTACAAAAGTATCATTCTTTTTCATGGAAAATGACCAGGTATAGTTCTGATCGAATTTATAACGTTATTATAACGTTATGATGGTTCCCTGATAAAAACTACAAAAAGCGATATTTTGTCCATTTATGAAAACTCATTAAAGTAAGGGAGGGCAATTTCAAATTACTTTTTAATCTTAAAAGTTTAATATTCTTCAAAGTTAGTTTCTTTGAAAGGTTTCGCATATCATCATTTAAATATATCATTGCAACACTAAAGCTGCCCAATAACGACTCGACTCAACCTCTTCGATAGCAAATGCCGTATCGAGCTGTCATCATCGAACATTCGATACGATTGCTTCGATGTGTCAAATTCCATGATGCATGAACGAGAGAAGAACGATAATATTTGCTCGATGTCCAATTACATGATTCGGGCCCAGCTTTACTCTCTGGGGCTAAATGACCTTTCGGGGGGTTGGGACGTGACAAAGGTTACTTGTTAAAATAATTAGTTGCCGAAAACCATATTTCGATCCTTCGGAGAAGTGAGAGCAAAATATGTTGGACGTTATCTCCTAACAAGATCATGATCCAAAACATAAAGCTCGCAAGACCATCCGTGAATTTCAGGTGTTGGATTTACATCCACCGTTTGCGAATCTTAAACCAGTGGAATATGTTTGATTTAAATTAAAGAAAGTAAAATCTGCATAATCTGGGGACTTCCAAATATTAAATGAGCTGAGGAATAGTTTGGAATACGTATAAACCAATATCACAACATCAAAACGCTAAAATTTAATCGAAGTACATATAACCGCAGCAATAGGAATAAAACAAAATGTATTTTTAAAATCCTTTTCATAATACCTACCTTGAAAAAGTATGTTCCTACATTATGAAGGTTTAACCCTTTGTCAATTTTTTTGAAATTATGTGCGAAATCGAACAAAGTACTCAAGCACATTATATTATATGTATATATTATTAATTAATACATATCATTTTTTTGCAATGTTATCACCTATATTTGGTGAGTGATTTCGGCAAAACTTTATTTATGCATTAATGGGGCCCGTACCTCAACCCTATTTGGTAATGGAAAAAAATTAATCAAAGTACCTAATATGAGAGACTCTTATGGGGAAGATAGCTAGGACAGTGGAAATCGAACCCACAACCCGAGAGTAGCATAGACAATTATGGTAAACTTCATATTTCATGCTTATTTTTTTAATGTTCACCTTTTAACCATACCTTCATAGGCCTTATTTCCGAAAAAAATATGCGGCTATATGTATCTACGATCGGCGCAAAATTAAAGTTTTGATATCTTTATTTTACCATGATTTTATTGAGAATAACTAAATATTGCCAGGAATTGTGCATTGTTTGAAAGAAATAAAAATTGAAATCGATTAAAACAAATATAGTTGCATCACTTTTGATTAATTTTCTTTACACATAATCACCATTTTGCCCATCTACTTCAGATTCTTGATAATCACCCTGCTGATCATCTTGTGAGTTCTCATTATCACCTTGTTGGTTCCCCACTTGCGAGTCTTGATAATCACCCTGTTGCCCATCTACTTGCGAGTGTTCATTGTAGTCGGGGTAAGTGGTAGTGGTAGACGCTCCTGGATAGTATTGTGATACCGCGTCTTCAACTTTTTGTTTTATATCTTCAACTGCATCTCCCATTTCATTCCTTCTATCATCAAAGCCACTTGATCCATGCTGTGCACTATCTGAATTTTCTGGTCTGCTGTGATTTGGTCTTTCAGGATCATTTGAATGAGAATCAGGGTGTCTTGGAGATTTTGTCCCAGGATTTTTACCAGATTGTGATCCTGGATGGTGATTTTCTACTCCTGGAGATTCAGGTTGTCTTGGGGCTTTTGTTCCTCCTACTCCAGGTTGTCTGGGAGCTTTTGTTCCTCCTACTCCAGGCTGTCTGGGAGCTTTTGTCCCCCCTACTCCAGGCTGTCTGGGAGCCTTTGTTCCTCCAATTCCAGGCTGTCTAGGAGCTTTTGTTCCTCCAATTCCAGGCTGTCTAGGAGCTTTTGTTCCTCCAATTCCAGGCTGTCTAGGAGCTTTTGTTCCTCCTATTCCAGGCTGCTTCCTGGAGGGTTTTGTTATTGATCCAACCCCAGATCCAGAGCTAGGTGGTCTTTGAGGCCTATCAATGGAAGGAAATCCTGAATTGGAACCTGGATTTCTATTTGTGCTTCCAGGCTTCAATCTATTTGGTTTTTTCCCAACAATACTATCAATTTTTGATGAACTTACAGGACTTTTCCCTCGGCTCGAACCAGGCAATTTAATTTTGGGAATATCAGGAACTTTAACTTTTTTTCCAAAAAGTTTGATGGCGTATATGTCGCATATCGCAATGCAAAAGAACACAACAAAAATCAATGACAGTCTCATCTTTGTCACCGTTTTTTCAGCACTTCGATTGAACGACTAAAATTTTAAACCATATTTATGTGATTATATAGGAACAGTGTTCTTTCGGTTCGGTTGCTGTTACACCTGTGCATATAAAAACCACAACTCGTAGATTGCATGACCTTTACTTTCATAATAACCGCCAAACAGAAAGTACCCCTCAAAAATTAACGTTGCTAAGAGGAAGAGCTGTTCTAGATTCTATTCTATATAGGTACACATATGCAGACTTCAAAACATATACCTAAACATTAATTAGAATAAAGTAGGATAAATGTATATTGATAATACTTTCCATAACAGCTTAACCCATTTAGACCGACCGTCTCATATACGATACGCCGGAAGTAATGAATTACTTTTAAGAATTTGTTTATGTAGGATGCCGGAGTCAAATGTATGATCTAAATAATACTACAAAAATAGCTTCAGTTCAGCTTCAGTTGGCTTCAGAAGGTTCCTACCTACCTGTTTTAATAATATTGTTACAATTTTGCCCGCCAAGCGGCGGTTGAGGATGAAGACACTCGGCCGCCCGCGCCGCCGTGGCAGACGAACCCAAAAATGATCGGCGTTTCGATCCAGAGTGCCAGCCAGATCTCTTCAGTGTGGCTGAATGGCTGGCGCTCTTGCCACAGACGCCACGATTGAGTGGATCGAAAGCCGATCCTTAAATCCTCTTGGTTGGAACTCCAAATGTGAATTATAGCGAAGGAAGATTATGTAACAATATGATAAAATAGATAAAAACAACTCTTTTAGAAAAAAATAGTTTCAGGTCTAAATGGATTAAGAAAATAGGGTAAAATATGAATAAATGCCCCAAGTCTCAAAAGTAATACCAACCTCCAAAAGCAAATCCGAATCTGTTTGCCGTTAAATTGGCAAACACTCACCTGACGCGTTAGCGCTCAAAACGCACACATACAACTCTCATTGTTCTATTGTAAATCTTTTAGTGACGCAAAAATATTCGTATTATATTTTTTCTATCACGAAAAATCTAGAGAAAATTTTTATATATTTGATAATTAATTATATTTTTGGTTTTGTGTTTCAGATTTAAATGCATATTAAATTCCAAATCCGCAAATAAAAATAAGTGTTCCCATTAAAAATTTTAAAGCTACATAATGAAAGCTTGCACAATATTGCACGAGAGGCGCTTGTGCGAGCTAACATAAAGAATTGACAATTAGCCAATCAATAATAATTTGCCAAAAATCACAAATGCAATAAACTAATCCATTTTCTACATTTTGTTTATTTAATTGTTATTTAAAAGATTTACTACGGCAAAATAAAAATAAACTCGAATCTTGTACTACCACTGACTTTTGTTTTTAAACTTCGCAAAGATGCAATCCTGCTTTCTTCTCAAATCTCAGTCTAAACAAGTGCTGACTGATCGTTTTTCTCTTTTTATTGATCCAGATTCCAGACCGATATCATTGGCAAAAAATCATTTCTTTAGGATTTTTTCTGCAGATTACTAGTAAATGAAAATATTCAATTAGCTTCCCATAGCTGAAATCTTAGCCTATTATAATATATTAAAATACAGAAGGCCTTAAAAGATTTCGAAATAATCCATGAATTTGACTTTTATTCATAAACCGGTTATGCATGGCAAGTGCACACTAATTAAGAACTTATTCGTCAAGATGTTTTTAAAAGGTTATTGGGAATGGCATTTGATATTCCTAAATTAGGACTTAGGCTTTCATTTAAACTAAATTACGAACTTCTAATGAACCCTTATTATTTCATGATTATTTAAAAATGGTCCAAATAAGGTCTTTAAAATCGTTACTAACTACTATCAACCCCATAACAGTAAACTTTAAGAAGAGTGTGGGTGATGAAATGAACCAAGACTCAATAAAAAGTGTTTTCTTTTGTTAAAAACTCAAAATATAAATTATACAAAGTTTGCATTTTTGTAGTTTTCCGTTCTTATGTCTGTGTCTGTCAGTCAATTTTTGCAAACTTTCGTCTACAAAAGACAGACACGAGTATCAAACTGCTGCGTGCATGACGTTAAAGTAGGTATGGTTGATAATGTCGCACCACCGATGGTTTGGTTATATCTTATTTACTTTTTCCACCTTTTTATATTCATTTCATATTACGTTTTATTTTGTCAAAAGGTGTCATTTGACATTTATATGTATAAGCTTGACTTTAAAATAGAATAAAAATGTATTAAAGTAATATAGCATAAGTAACACTTACAAATTCGAACTAATACTCAACGCACGTCATATAAACATTTTCACTAAACCTACAGAGGTGCTATACAACGAAAATTACAATTTGTAAAATATTATTCTAAACTAAATTTTAACAATAATAATAGCATTAATTGCGAAAGCTGTCGCTACTATGTAACTTAATTAATTTAATAATAATTATAAAGCCTTTCAACGTCCGATCAGGTCATAAGTACTGCAATGCACAAATTAAAATAAAGGGTTGATGATTGTATTCAGAGGCCAAAAAAATTAAAGTAACGCCCAAGTGATTGATAAAATTCATGCAAAACGAAACACTTAATTTTTTAGATTTCACAAAAAATTACAACACGCAAAATACATTGAAACGCTAATGAAAAATAATTACCAATATATGTATTAAAATGAAAGTATCCACAAAAAAACTGAAATATTGACCATAAGCTCGTCAGGCGGTCCAAAGAATTTTAAACGGCTACATTACATCGCAAAGTGTTTGCTACTAACTTAAAAGTTGTTATATCGTTCTAATAGTCGTAATAATTAAATTTATTTGACAGTTTAACGACTTTATAGGATTATATGAATAAAATTACATCCCCGTAATTGAAATCGGTAGAATATTATAATATTTTCTCTTGAATATAATATTTGAATGGTCGGCAGCCCAATAGAACAGAATTATTAGAACAGCTGTATGTTTCATTCCTATGAGGAAGTTCTTGTAGTATGCATATGTATATATTTGCAAATATGGAAAAACTGTATTGTTTAAATGTCAATTTCAATTGGGTTACTGAATGTCTGTCACCCACATTACACAAATAGTACGTTTTTTTTATGAAAGCAAAACATATATGAATTTTGTAGAGCATTTTAGCCCCGCATATGCCACGTCCTGATGTGTCTCTCTAAAAACGTCTTCTGTGAGATTTATTGGGCGAAAAATACGTGCAAATGCAGTGACATGGCTGACAAAAAGCGCGTAAAACTATAAATCTCGGGGCTTTCGGAACTTTGGCCCGGACCTAATGGTGGGCAATCATTTGTATATTTTTATTTGTTAACAACACTATGAACATACCTAAGAGTTTATTTATCTGATTCAGATCCGCACCAGACGCCGCCCATAAATCACTTTTGCCGGCGAAGTTTTGTTGCTGGCCTCTTTTCTCTTTACCCTCCCCCATGTTGGTAAGGGTATGTGGCAAAACGTCAAGATTTTCTGATAAACGATTTCTTGGTCGAAAGTGAACAGGATGCTTTTTCCTCTATCGGCTCAATCGGGGATCTGAATACACCACCAAATCCTATTTGGTAGGATACACTAAATCAGAGATAAATTGCCGGGTCTGGACATTGAATTAATTTCTGATGTCTGAGCAAGTAGCGCTTATATCTGCGGTTTCGGTGTGACCTTCTTAGATCCAGACTGCTTTAATGAACCGAGACAAATTTCGTTTTTCTACAGTAATCCCCTATAATAATCTGATTTATATCACCATATCAAAAGGCAAAATATTCAGCTCTTTTTCATGCTTCGGTATTATCCTCAATAAGTAAGGTATATCGACCGCTGATAAACAACTTTAAAGTTTGGATTAGTTGAGAAAGTAAAGCATTTTTATTATTGCTTTAATTTATTAACTTTCGACCACAAAGATAGAGTTCATTAAACATTCTAGTATAAAATCATCACATTTGAAAATAATTATACAAAAAAATTTCTTGTAGAAATATGATTTAAAAAAATCTTGGTAACTTTTCCATACAAACTAAAAAAGAGATATATTTGTTCACCCTTAACCTTATAATTCTACTACTACTATCAGTATTGAGAAAACAGTAGAACCTAATGTTGGATTAGATTGCAAAACAATTTTTAGTAATTTTAATGTAAACAGCCCTTAGGGGACAAAAACACGAAAATATTTAGATGCCCCAAATGGCCAAATATGGTTAAGGTCAGTAAAGGCCAATGCCTGAAATTGGTGTCTTTTTTTTTTCGCGCGGCCATCAATCAAACCTTGTTATTCCAGTTCAGAATAAGGTAACAAACAAAACTCTTCAAGACAAGTTACTTCTATTCTCAGTCTGAACGGAGTTATAAAGGTTTGAAGTTTGAAATTAATGCTCAATTTCATTGGAAAATTAATTATTTTGTAGCCATTTTTTACTTAGGTTTCTCAACTATTATCACACTATAGGCATATAAAAGTTCATTGAGGTCTACTATACGCTATGGACGTCCATAAAGGTCAATATGTCAATAGTAAATATAATTATGAAACTCAAAAACCATTTCTAGATTCAAAAATGTAGATTTATGCCTGGAAAGTACACCGTCTACTTACCAAAATCACCAAAAAAAGCCAGCTACAAAGAAGTAATTTTTATGCTAATATTAGTGTGATTTTGTTAACTGTTTATGACTTTCTTCAATTTTCCTATCTGGGAATCACAATAGAGCTTTTCTTATCCTAAAATAAATCTCTCATTTAAAAAAAGGATTTAATCGTCTTCAATGAACTTTCTTGGCTCCTAATTACAGTAATGAATTTTTGACCTTGTGTGACCTTCATGAACATTTGTAGATTATAGTGACCTCGATTGACTTTTAAGCGCCACTAGCGTGATAGTAGTTGAGAAACCTAAGTAAAAAATGGCTACAAAATAATTAATTTTCTAATGAAATTGAGCATTATTTTCAAACTTCAAACCTTTATAACTCCGTTCAGACTGAGAATAGAAGTAACTTGTCTTGAAGAGTTTTGTTTGTTACCTTATTCTGAACTGGAATAACAAGGTTTGAATGATGGCCGCGCGAAAAAAAAAGACGCCACTCTCCATACAAAATCCGGCATTGTCCTTTATTAATATTAAAAATACCTACGAAATATTTATTATATTATAAAATTATTATTTATTTGAAAGTTATGCAATTTTGTTGTTTGTATGCATGTATGTATTAACTGTTGGTTTTAATTTCAATAGGAATCTCAGTAATTCACATCCAACTTTTATAACTGAAATTAAATCTTGCAGTGTAACAAATGCAAAACTTTAATCTACTTACGTACCTTCTCATTAACCTATTCTGACTTATAGTCAAGAGTCTTCTTGATCTCATAAATCCAGCGTCATTTATTTGAAAAATAAATCACCAGCTTAACTGCACGAATATTCACGATAAGAAATGCTAATTAGTTGGTTTTAGAGATGGAAGCTGCCTCTTATAAATTCAACGCGGCACGAAATTGATATGATGTCGCCTGTAAAGTATCCCTGGGATAATCCTTTGTGTTCCCAGAATTACCAATTGCAATAAAAAAATCGTTTATAATAAAGTGGATGCATTTCTGCACTTAATTATCCGGCACGTTGAAAATTTGTCTCTAAGCCGTTATGTAATTGGGCAATTATTTTTAATGACGTTTAGTTAATTAAAATTTAATTTTCCTCTCTTGAACATTTTTTAAGTTTTGCATCCCCTCCTTTCCTTCCCTTAAAAAGTTAATTAATCTTCTTCATATACATACTTTTAATTAATAACCCAATAACGTTTCTTATAGTAGCAGTAGTCACTGATTTATGTGATAGTGAGAACCTACTGATAATAATAAAAAATGCTTATTATTTTGTAAAAACTAGTACATGCCTCAATCTTATTTTACAAAATTTTGATGGATTATTTGCTAGTATAGGGAGTAAAAGTACACAGTAGTTGACTAAATGATATTATTTTATTTTTGTTGTTTTCGTGCTAAGTTGTTATTCAAAAATCTTTCCGTAGATATACTATACATTTATTCGAAATATATACATACATATACGCAGCTAGTATTTTTTAATAAACATATACACGTATCTGTACAATCTAAGTTTTATAATAAAACCAGTAAATATTTTATACCAGTTTTTACTTGGTAGAATATAAAACCTTATGATTTGAACCCCGAAATTAAATTTAGGGCTTACCTATAGTTTGCACTACCTATTTTTAAGGACAATTCTCTTGCAAGAAGGGGACACGTTCTGCTTATTAAGCCGATTCGTCAAACCAATAAATGTCAAATGCACCTGAATAAATCTTCAGAGTTGCACCTAATCAATTATTGATGCCCAGGTCCCTTCAATAATTCCTGAATTTCAGCTTTCGGAAAACCTGCCAGTCTCGTGTTTCATTACTGTCAGAAATAGCCATTTGTCTGGCTAACAATCGGGAGCAAAGGGCTTCCCCAAGGGCTGCTCTCGCCATTGAATTTATATTTTGCCCTAAAAGTTACACATCGCCGCCATAATGGACAAACATATGGGGGCATGTGAGTCCGTCCATTGATATGAAATCTGAGCTGCACACGGGCTGGAGAAAGTGAAATATTGCTGGCTGATTCATCGGAACGTTGTAGCTAAACATCTCTGTCGGTACGCCAACGCCACGATGAGAAAGGCAAAATTCAATTTTGCTCCCTTCATGGGGCAGCAGGGAGCTCCAAAATTTATAACGTTTATTATTTGCAACGAAAAATTAATCCTGAAATGATTTCGAGCTCAGGCTGAGTTATATAGGGGCAAAAGTTTACAGTCTGGACTACCTCCAAGCGACTGAATACTTTTCAATTCTGTTAGGAATTCACTAGGTTTACTTACAAAAGCTGTAGTGGTGATATAAATTGAATTGACTACATACATATATCTCTCATTTTCTAAGATGACAGAAATGAAAACCTACATATTATTCCTTTTTAAATAAATCATTTATTAGTTTGCTTATCCTAGAAAACTAAGGTACATAATTTTGATCGATAGCTGTTGAACTTTGGATGAGAATTTTAATGCGTTCTATGTAACTTTTATTGTATTTATTTTAAATAGTCTCCTATAAAAACATTTTAAAATTTAATATTTTTATAATAATCTTAGTTTCTAACGTCCAAGCAATAGAAAACGTCAAAACGATATATTTTCGCGAAAACCATATTTGATTTCGTTATATTTTACCTTTAATATCTTACAATATATTGAGCAAATGTAACTACATATTTCGTATAGAAATTATACTAATAAAAATTGAAATATTTTTTAAATATTTGTGTGAACACAAAATTTAGAACTTCAATATTTCAAAATGAAACAAATTAGTAATTTGGGACGTATTTTTCAGCCACTTTTCTGATATTTTTGCAGGGTGCAAGCAATAAACGATATGAATCGGACACTTAGTTAAAACCAATTTCTTAGAAACCATTTGTTTTATTGTGAAAATCTTAAAATATACAGATTGGTGGGATGCTATCATTATGAATTTTTATGCGGTAATGTTCAACCGAACCTATCCTTGAAATTATTGGATATTAAAATTTAGTCCCTTCTGGCAGGAAATTTAATTCTCAAGTAAAATGTTTCTACGTTTATGTTAAAGAGTAATTTTTCCCATTTTAATTGTATGGGAAAAAAGTCTGTTTGCACCACTGACAAGTTTAATTCTGGATTCTGAAATTTCAGGAGGACCACTTTTAGATCTACATATAGAACTTAAACTTTGGCCTATAGCAACGAAAAAAAAAACAAAAATAGATATAATATGTGGTCAAGTATAGTTAAAATATAAACAAAATTGACTGCCAACAAAATTTAACGCAAATGAGAAGTATTGTAAAATAGGTCTCCAGGTGTATTGCTATTACTGAGCCAACACCATTTGTATTGAAATTACGAACTACTTTACTTTTGCTTGAATTTTTCTCCTTTTCAGTAATTAAAAGTGCAATTAAAATGAAATAAAGAAAGCAAAAATGCATCCGCTCAGGAAGTGAAAACTTTATAATACCATTTTCAAACAGCAAAACTGGATTAACCGAAAACATTCCCCGGAAAGTGCTGAAAATTGCAGGGTTTCCGCGCGTCCAAAAAAGACTGGCTCTTCTGGGTCCGTGGCCAAATATCATTATTTCGAATTAAAAGTACATCAGCGAAACAAGAGAGAGAAACGGCAGTGTATAAACGTAAAAAAAGAAAAATCTTTTCCCAGTTTCGACTAGCCCTATGGCAGTCGGAAAAGATGAATTCACGAAAGGAACGGACGGCCTAGTTACGGAGGCACAATGACTATAAAATGCATTCCGCCTCCTCCGACAAAGCAAACTATCCGCAAACGGTTGAAGCAAAAAGTTAATGAATTATATCCCGTGAACTATTTAAAAGATCAGCCCAGTATAATATCCGCCGTGAATGCTGTAATGGACTCAAAATTAAAAATTTTTGAGGGAAACCCTTATTTAAATTCCAGATGACCTTTCTGGGTATAAAAGGTATAACTGAGAGCGGCTAGAAAAACCCTCCAGAAAAGTTTTTACGTACTTTCAGGTTCGCTTAATTTATATGACCGGAACCATACATGTACCAACATAAATGTGCATTAAATATACGTATATTACATAATGTGCTTTAACCGCGAAAAGTTTATTAAATTTTTCCCTTTTCGAAAGTCAAGGAACTGGGTTAGTGCATTAAAGCATTATGGCTGGGTACATTTTAGCCGCTTGCTCAACACTACACCAACTACGCCATAGAGCCTGTGCAGCTGCAAGAAAAATGGCAAGTTATTCACTCATTAAGTTCAACACGTACACACAGTTTACCACTTAATGCTAGCTTAATAGGTCATTATGGACTTAATTAGCGAGGAACAGCTCCTGATTTTGTTCCCAGTATGTCGACTATTCCTAGCAATTAGCCCCGTCTGCTCCTTCTGGCAGTACTCTTTCTAAGCGCCATTATATGCGAATTATTACAATCGCATATCCTTTTATGGGAAAGTTAGGAAATAGAAGGTATAGGAGCATATGTGCTAGAAATTCAACAGCCCACTCCGACTCCTCCTCGATGTTACGCATTCGGCCAACGTTCCATCTGGAAACTAAAATTGTGTCCACTTGCAGATAAAAGGAGTCGATAAGGCCGATTTATGCTACATATGCTTCTATGCAAACTTATGAAATATGGGAAGTACCGAGCAAGTAAGGCATGTATGTAGATAGAGTTGATTAACTGCAGATCAGATGTACCTTCTCAGGAGAAACATTTATTTCTGCTATTAAATTACACGAGTGCTTTAATTCATTCGTACAGACATCAATAATTTGGTGCGAGCTGTAATAATGCTATAAAAGTCATTGCATACGTCATGTATAACTGCCCCAACACCCATATGTGTACCATATATGTGAATGGTCTGTCCAACTTATGCGGCAAAGCCATTATTTCCAGATTCTCGCATTCTGCTCGATTTTAGGTGGTATATCGATCATTTACTCCTGCGTTTAATAGCTTGTGGGACAACCTTTTATTATCCCAAAACACTTACGAGAAATGCTGCATAAGGATATCTGCGTTATCAGTGTTTTACAACATTTTACTAATGTAAGCAGCATTTAATACGCTGATTTACGTATTGTTGCTGGAAATTTTTTTATCAGGATTTATTGAAGTGATGTTTCTTCTGAAATTAACAAAATTATACCTTATGATGCAGGTATGCATAACATTATAGTACACATATGTCTAGCATGTGATGCTTAAAATATAAAAAAAATACCAACTGCACAATGTAAATTTTTTCAAGTATAATTTATAAGATTATTGTTACTATAAATTACAAAACAAAAATTGTAATATTTATTTTTGATATTTTTATTATACTTATATTCTTTTATTTAGATAATTTTTTCTTATAAATTGTGAAATTATTTGGTATTAATTATTTAACTTTATTTTAGTTTTTTTAATTATTTGAATGATGGAATTTTTAAACTTGTTTTCCTCAAAAATTGATGAGAAACGACTCTCCGAACTTCCTTTTTACAAGCTTTTATTTGACTTCCCCTGTTAGTTAGTATGTGTGGGACAAATCTTCCAACTAAATTTTAAAGCAGTTATCCTCAACCGATTGAGATGAAATTTTGCATACACGTTTAGTTTGGATGACAATGCATGGTTAGCTAAGTGACGTCATTCTAAATCCAATATGGCGGACGGTCCAAGATGGACTAGTTTTTTTTTGTGCACTCCCATAATATGGGTATCAAATGGAAGGGTTTGACAAGTACAATACGATAAAAGCTTGTTTTTAAAAATCTATTTTTAAATTCAGAACTTATTGATTTTTTAAACTGTCTTGAGTTTTTAATGAATGTCCTGGATTGCTAGGTTTTACAGTAGCTAGTGGCACAGTGAGTCGGCCACATTTTTTAAAATGATGAGCTATTCTAATATCAAATTAAAAATGTCACTACAAATTTGAAATATTTAGACTGTGTACATACTATAACAATATACATATGTATGTATATAATATAATGTTTATTTTTTTTTATTTTACATTAGGTTTACGGAACGCGTCATCTTGATGCATTTCGAGTTTCGCAAGGAAAAATATAAAACTACATATTTCTATTTTTCTCCTAACACTTATGGTGACATTTATCTATTTAACTAGACAAATATACATATGTCCAAATTCTATTTCATATATATGCCTTATTTTTTCGAAGTTCACCTAATTGCGTGGTACACGTAAACTTTACCGACATACGTCAATTTGATGCGGACATACACATATATGCATATATACTCCGAAATAAGAAATTTCAAATATGTAGTGGTTCTAAATGGGTTATTTTTTGTGTTATTAGGTGTTCTACGTACTTACGTTTACAGAATCAGTCAGGACTTATAAAATACCTAAAGTTTTTATAAAGACATTTTTGATATCAAGACCATATTTCCGTTAAAATAAATGCATTTTTCTTACAAAATGTTTGTTGTTGCACGCGTCAAATTGACGTTCGTACAGAGATATTTTAGAAAAAACGTTAACCTGCACATTTAATTACTGAACGTGACTTCTACATTTTTATAACAATTTTCATGGAATACCTAATTTCACCAAAACACAACTATACAAAATATGTATCCACATATAGATGGAAGTTTCTAACATATAGAATTACAATTTCTCAATAAAATCAATTTATTAGGTTCTGTCGGTGTGGAAGGCGAAAGAATTGTTAAATTTTTAATAAATCGATTCCCATTCAGAGTGGAGTATCAAAAACAGAGCTAATATTGGTCCATTAACACATCAGCGCTGAGATATTATTAACATTAAAGAGTTCAGATATTAATTGCTAACACCAGCTTTTAGTTTCGCTTCAGACTTTTGGTGTAATCTCAAATCGATTCCATCTGACTGCAGACATATGGTCAGGCATTAAATTATTAATAGCGGCGATTATTCCTTCGCAAAGGAATCTATCAGCAGCATCTGGTACAACTGCTCAAAGAAGGGCCGAAACCATTTCGCTGTTATATTAAGAGCAATAACTCTGCTTTGTGTGGTGACTGAATATTAATAATTAAGGATTTTGTGTACAGTCATTTAATTAAGGATTTTCAAAGGAGTCAAAAGAACTATTTTCTAGCATTCCCCTATTCCATTAACATATTTTTTCAGTTCACTTAGCTGACAATTTCCGCTTTTCATAGTATAACAAATAGAACCAAAAAAGGATAAGAATAATTTAGAAATTAATTCTTAATTATATTAAATATTATTCTAAAAATTCAACTCCTCAAGTTGAATAAATCATAAAGGTGCTTTATAATAGAAAGAATTTTTCAATCTGTATAAAAAATATCTGAATTTAAAAATAGATTTTTAAAAACAAGCTTTTATCGTTTAATTTATTTATTTATTTACTTAAGTTTGAATTCATTTGTATAAAAGATAGCAATTTCTTATTTTAGTGCTAGAAGTATATTCTTCATTCATCTATGATATTTTATAATTAGGCTAGTAGAGATACAATTTTATCGTAATTTAAGATTTTGGGAAAAGTAATATTCTATTTAAAACCCAGTGAAATTAAAGCTTTTAACGTATTCTACTTGTCGAACCCTTTCATTTGATGCCCATATCATGGGAGTGCACAAAAAATAACTAGTCCGCCATCTTGGACCTTATTGGATTTAGAATGACGTCACTTAGCTAACCATGCATTGTCATCCAAACTAAACGTGTATACAAAATTTTATCTCAATCGGTTGAGGATAACTGCTTTAAAATTCAGTTGCAAGATTTGACCCGAACATACATATGTACATATACATACAAACGTTAAATAAAAGCGTGTAAATTACACAGAAACGTTCATATTGAAGGAACAATTTTTCAATCGCTAGATAATTTTATTCGTCGTTGCTGAAATCAACTTGGCTGTGCTATTTTAAATTATTCTTTATATTATTTATAATTTGAATTTACAGGTAAAATTTTTCCATATTTTTCTTATTTCATTCTTTTCGCTTTTCCATTTTTAATATATGGTAATAATAAGTAAAACTTAAATGACTTAATAATAGCAGACAAAATGTTAAGCTCCTGCCTGGTAAAAGGCAAGGACGTAATCAAAAATTATTTCCGAAAAGGGACAATTTTTGGCAGGCGCGATCGCGCTGATCTATAATTTCAGTCCTCAAGGGTTTATATTTATTCGCCCCTTTAATTTATTTTTGGTTTGATGATTTATTACATGTTTTCTAATTCTAGATAGGAGGTCATGAAGGTATTTTTGGAATAGCATACGTATGCATATAATATTTTTTGTATTAAGGGAGTATGTACATAATACATACATATTGTTACAAAATGTTCCTTCGCTATAATTCACACTTGAAATTTTAATCAAGTGAATATGAGGATCGACGTTCAATCCGCACGATCGTGGCGTATGTGGCAGGAGCACTGGCCAACAGC
Organism: Machimus rusticus; assembly: GCA_951509405.1. Taxonomy (NCBI): domain Eukaryota; kingdom Metazoa; phylum Arthropoda; class Insecta; order Diptera; family Asilidae; genus Machimus; species Machimus rusticus. The sequence continues at coordinate 8,032,160 of OX608049.1, forward strand.
CACACTGATGAGATCTGGCCAGTGCTTCGGATTGAAACGCCGACACTTTTTTCGGGCTCATCTGCCTCGACGGGCGAGCGCTATTTGTTCTCAACAGGAATTATAGCGAAGAAGAAGCTGGCAATTTTGACCGCCATCTGCTCAAAAATTGATCTGAAGAATACGTAATTGAACATTTACTCAAAATAACCTAAGTAAATATAATAATTTGAATTTCCAATGTATGATATGCATTTCAGTTTTGGTTTTACTTAAATTCCCAATAAATTAGCTTCTTCTGCCAAGCAAAAAATTTCAAACAAAAATTCGAACATTTTTTTCAAGCCTTTAGATTATTTCTCGTTTTAATTAAATGATTGAGTGAACGCTGTAATAATTTGCGGTTCTCTTGTAGTTCACATTGGTCAGGAAGATCTTCTACATAGTCCATACAAGTCACCCTGGACCTGTCTACCCTTAATTGGGTAAAGCCAAGAACGCAAAACACAACGATCCTATAAAATTGTTTATATTCTCATTGTGAAAACATGCTCGTTCGATTTTGTTTAATGAAAATACAGTATATGTTACATGCTTTTCGTCGGTTTCACCCTTGGGAGCACTGGAAAATTAGTTTCAATTAATAAATTTTATCACATTGTGCACGTCGTTTGGGTTACAATGAAACATTTTTCATTTTAGTATGAAAATTGTTCAATATTAAAGCAAAAACAAAAGGAAATAAACTTCGTTATAAAAGAATCTTTCAGCCTCCCCATATGTATGTACACACATCTTACATGTACAAATTAATTCTGAACTACTATATTTTCACTGATTTATGCACTCTTACGAACAATATTCTCAATACATGTGATCCTCTAAACTACGCCTTAACTAAGAATATTAAAGTTAACCCCATAAATAATAAGTAGCTCTTTTATATTCACTTCAACAACAAAATAACGCCATAGGCAGTAAAATTAAAAATTCTTGATCATTTTCGTACGATGAACGTTCTCAAATGAATACAAATTAGAAGCGAGTTACATCCATATTGTCGCAATATTACAAAACGCAACTTCCTAGCGCAAGTTTTTTTTTATAAATTGATAAATTTTTTATGCTATTATGAGCATCAACTTTTACTGCGATTATGCTCTCCATTTTACCACTTTGATGTATTTTTCCAAAACGTCTGTTAAAAGTTACTAAACTAGAAAATTGTTTTTTACAACTTTGTGTTTTATTGCTAAATTTTTTAGGGGAAGTATGTATTTTTATGGAAAAATTTTAAATTGACTACATATACATATACATATACATATATCAATCATAAAAAAGCTATTTAATAAACATATGTATACATATGTATTTTTATTAAACGATTTTATTTAGTTTCAAACCGTGTACGTAACAGTCAAATCTTTTAAACTAATTTACACCCACTTTACGCTAACAGATTGAGTTGAAATTTTGCACCCAGCTTTGGTTCCGGTGACAATACAATATAGTGTACTCAGAATTGTAATACATATATTTAAAATGGCGGATGTTCCAAGATGGCGGATTATCTTTTCCTTTACAACCTTTTAGACATAGGTGTCAAATGAAAGGGTTTGACGAGCAGAATATGATAGATCGGGTGACATCATTCTAAATTCAAAATGGCGGACACCTCAAGATTACAATTTGCTTCACAACCCCTTTGGCATGGGTATTGAATGAAAGGGTTCGACGAGAAAAATACGATAAGCTAATGTTACCATACATAAGAAAAAGTGTTTTAGTAAATGTATACAGATTTTATAATAATTTGTTCAATAATTTTATATGGTTATAAAATCGTGGGCGCTTAATTGTGTATAACTCAAAGATGTGAGCATTAGTAAATGGTTTTAATTAGAAACTCAGAACACTAAATCACATACCTAATAAGTCAGCTATTTTATGCGCCCGATTTACTTAAAAAAATTTTTTATTATTTTTTTTTAGAGTGTACGTTATCCGGGTTAATGAATCAGATATGTTTGGAATAGGGGTGATAAACTCCCTGTCCTTAAAAATCGTTAATCAATGCTGTCTGATGGTAGCCTGCAAAGGCTTAGAATGTGGCTATTCTTGGCTCTCTGTTTTCCCAGTCATATTTTAAATTGTCGCCATCCAGTTCGATCGGTTCATTTCCTTTTCGGTCTGTAGTCCAACCGTAATGGCACTTTGGTCAGATGCCCTGCAGTTTTACTACAGAGCTCGGTGACCTCTAGGGCAAGAACCAGGGACGAATCAGATTAAGGCATTTGAGTGGAGGATTCAATTTACGTTAAATCGTTTTTCTATGCAAAAGAAAGAGCAGTTCGGTCAGGTCATGTCCCAAGACGGAGGACCCCAAATAGGTTTGGCCTAGACCAACAAATTTATTCGTTTCTAGCAAGCGAATTGATATCGCACGTTCGATTCAAATGCTTGGGGTGTACATTTTGCCTCATTGCCTTGGGCTGGGAATTTTATTATTCGACCGCCTGTCTATCAATGATTTACACGCAGCGCGAACATTTGCTGAAAAAGTAAACTTGTCGAATATCCGACAGCGAGAACAAGAGTCACTACCGAAAAGCAAACCCTTCTGGCAAGAAATTGTGAAATTTGGGGTGCACTTAAACTTTTTACGCCTGATTCGAGATTAGAATTACGGAGGATTATTGATACTATGGTCGACGATGCATGCGGATATTAACACCCCGGCAGAATAAAGTATTGATGGGATGTAATCGAAATACCCACATCTTCAATCAATACAAACAGCTTTTGAAGCTGGTGTTTTATTTTTGAAAATTTATTATTGAATATGATAAAGTAAGGTAAGGTACCTACTAATACTGGTCGCCTCGACTCTAGTCTAAAAGCCAATGCCTTAGTACCTACAGTGATACTTTTCGACAGATTCTAAAATTTCGATACTTTTCGATAGTTTCGATACTTTTCGATAGTTTTGGTAGTTTCGATACTTTTCGATAGTTTCGATAGTTTCGATACTTTTCGATAGCTTCGATAGTTTCGATACTTTTCGATAGTTTCGATACTTTTCGATAGTTTCGATACTTTTCGATACTTTTCTATCGTTTCGATAGTTTCGATAGTTTCGATAGTTTCGATACTTTTCGATAGTTTCGATAGTTTCGATACTTTTCGATAGTTTCGATAGTTTCGATACTTTTCGATAGCTTCGATAGTTTCGATACTTTTCGATAGTTTCGATAGTTTCGATACTTTTCGATACTTTTCTATAGTTTCGATAGTTTCGATAGTTTCGATAGTTTCGATACTTTTCGATAGTTTCGATACTTTTCGATAGTTTCGATAGTTTCGATAGTTTCGATAGTTTCGATAGTTTCGATAGTTTCGATAGTTTCGATAGATTCGATACTTTTCGATACTTTCGATAGTTTCGATAGTTTCGATACTTTTCGATAGTTTTGATAGCTTCGATACTTTTCGATAGTTTCGATAGTTTTGATATTTTCGATAGTTTCGGTAGTTTTGATACTTTTCGATAGTTTCGATAGTTTCGATACTTTTCGATAGTTTCGATAGTTTCGATACTTTTCGATAGTTTCGATACTTTTCGATAGTTTCGATAGTTTCGATGCTTTTCGATAGTTTCGATAGTTTTGATAGTTTCGATAGTTTTGATACTTTTCGATAATTTGTTTAAATACATTTGTTGATTCACCGTCTGTACGCCTGTGCCATGTTTCGATGTTATTTTGAATTATTTGTAAATTATGTAATTAAAACATCACTATACTAGAACTTCGGATGGTGAAATTTGCTCTGATCTGGGGGCACGGCAGTGCAGTGCCCCCGACAAGTCGAGCAAAAAAGCGGCACGGCCGTACCATCCTTTTCTCGAAACAGTTCAGGCCATTTTCAACCCCCCTATAACTTCGTTGTGGATAAAACTAGAAGACTGAATTTTCAGTAACCAAGCACTCCAAGCAGGCTATTGCATAAACACGGTATATTTCAAATTTCATTCAATTTGAACCAGTAGTTTAAGAATTATAACTAGTCAAATTTCCTAATTTTGTCACTCACTCACTCACTGACCGATCATCAAAATTCTAAGGCACTTCTAGCAGACATAGAAGCTTCAAATTTAGAATACAATTAGTGTTTAGTGTATAAATCAAGGAAAAACTAAAATATTTTGCAATTTCGGTCCATTTTTCTAGATACACTAACTGCATAAATAACTTTGTAGTCCCATATAAATATGTATATGTATAGGATTACAAAGTTACATTTGCAGTGAAATTTAAAATTTAAAAATAAAACATAAAAGATTTTTAATATTGATATGGTCACTATAAGATGTTGTTAGGTTAGCTAATTACGTAATAACTTAAGACACAAGGTCCCTTAATTAAGGACTGAATAAATTAACCGACTTGGTATTACATGGATCTCACAACTTTTTACGGTAGAAGAACTGAGTTGCGAGACTTGGTTTTTTTTAACAAGTTATATTTTTTATGGCATACACATTTCTCTGTCTGTCTCTAGTTGCTTTTGATTTAAACAGACACTCCTCAGCTAGAGCTATGAAGATAATTTTTCTAATAAATGTTTTATAAAATAATAATCCGGCAAGTTTAGTTTTTATTTATATAATTAAAAAGTAAAGAGGTAAAGAATTGAAACAATCAATGTTTAAGCATACAACAGGTTATAATTGGAAAACATTAGAATTCAGCTAATTTATGAAGAAAATCTTGAGTAGGTATTATTTTCACTGCACAAAACTAAGCGAATGGATTAAGATTATTATCATATTCTTCAGCCGGTTCAATTTCGTCACTGAAAGGATTTTTGCTCTCATCATAAACAGGCTCATCCGAAAGTGAATCGGTTTCAAATGGATTTGTCGACTTTCCAGGATTTGATAAATTTCTCCCAATTGTATTTGATGCCTTATTTGAAGGTTTGGGGCTGCTTCGTGGTGTTATTTTTGTATATCCTGTTTTTTTCCAAGGACCAGATGAACTACCTTTTTGATCAGAACTCTTCGAATATTTACTGGCTTCTTCTACACGAATGCGTCCTTCCGCTTTCGGAATTAAATTCACCGGTTCCTGGTCTAAATATTTAAATGTTTATAATCTAAATTTTTTTATTTGGTATATAAAAAAAATCTTACTACCTTTAGATGAACCCTCTCCCAGACGAATTTTTGCTTCAGCGCCTGAACCATATTCCATAATAGGTATAGAGTCAACTGTAGGAGGTTTTGGGAGTTGAATTGTATTTTTGTTTATCTAAAATGAAGATTATGTAATTTCTTTAAATAAAAAACAAGAAATTTTTGATAAATACCTCTTGTGTTTCCTGCTCATCTACAACAACCAATTTATTAAATAAACCACGTCCAAAATACTCGGATACAACTGAAAATGGCTCATGGGCCCTTTCAAGCAGATTGTGGAAGGCATCGTGTTGATTTCTGGACTCATTCTGAGCTCGGAGAGCTTCTGATAGTTGTGAATTTCGAGAATGGCAGACATTGCAATCTATTTCATTTTCTGAATATGTACGGATGCAGCTATGTAAAAAAAAACAAAACAAATTGACGATTTAATCAAATATTTAAAATATCTTACTCTTGGTGGAAGGAATGTTGGCAAAGAAAATAAATTGCTGGAAGGGTTAATGTTCTGTGGCAAACGTCGCATATAGTACTACGAAATTCAATTGGATTGGATCGGAGGTTTTCAATGTGATCTTTTAATGAATTCAAGTCAGTTCGCAAAGATTCAACGTCTTCTTCTTCCTAGCAGAGGAGAAAAAATTAAATGTAAAATTTAAAATGGTTCTCTTTTAATAAATGTTGCTGTTTTTAACAAATCGGCAGTTGCCTGCTCAAATTAACTTTACAAAAATAGTTGAATAGCCAAATGGCTAAAAAAATTACTGAAATTCAGGTTATTTTTAAACTAAGAATTTGTTTCTATCAAAACCTTACCTGCCTGGCACTTTCTGCTTCCTTTTGAAAAACCTGAAGAAAGTAATCACGTACATGAGCAAGCTTAGGGCCACTGTCTACGGCTAAACAGGACAAAACTTGCAGAGGTGATTGCAATTTTTCGGCAGCTAAGGAAACATTTTTTATAAGAAATTTAGTAAAATACCAAATTATTTCTATACCTATCACATTTAGGACTTGCAGCAGTAAACTGGGCGGTGCTTGGCTATCATTACGTAATCCTGTGAGTGCCTGTAGCCATAAAGATGGTTCTGATGTGCCAAGACGTTTGCAACATAACAACAAATTACTGTAATCTCGATTTTTCAAATGATAGCGCACTACAAGATGATATCTAAAATAAGAATTTTATTTAGACGGAGAAAACATAAAAATAAGAATTTATTCAGCTAACTGAGGGTCTTTTGTCGATTTCGCAATTCAGCAATTGGTTGTGCTAAGCTGAATTAAGTTAAGCACTACAGAAACTGAATTTTTAAATGTAATCAATATATGTACATATATAAGTGAAAATCTTAAATTTGATTAATCTAAAGTTTATGTAGACCTTCAATCCACTAGGATCTGGTGTAAAAAAATTACAATTTCTCTTCTTCATAAATCCATAAAATTCCGGGCCAAAAATTATGCATTTTGCACAAGACCAAAACATGATCTTTGTTGTAGACATCGTCGTAAGTTTTTAAAATGTCCATAAGTCGATTTTCAACGCTGTTATCCTTCTCCCATTTTTGTAAATATAATTCGATGAGAGTGTTGTAGATATCTTCATTGCATCCGCTAATGTTTGTAACGATGTACTCTAAAAATACTATAAGCCTAAAAAGAATAGATATAAAAAATAATCTTGTTATACGATTTTACTCTCTTACTTATCGGAATGCCTAAAGAAAAGTTTAATAAAAATCTCTGGATTTACTCTTTCGTGGTATTCTCCATTTGTTTCAATTAGCATGATGCTATCTTCTACTGGCCTGTAGTTAGTGCAGAGTCTTTTAAGCATATCTGTTGTTCGGTCTGGGCAGTGCTCCATTAAAATAGTTCCATATTTTTTCAGGTTCTCTTCAGCATCATGAAGAGGTAAATTCGAAATATACTCCAAAGCCTTCAAATGGTTTAAATTTATAAAATAAAAACCAATTTAAAAAACATATTTAAAGCTTACCTCCTCATAAGCCCCCATATCTTCTATTAAAATACTTATGCTGTAGTCATGTTTTTGATTTCTCTTAGCTAATGACAAAGCTAAATCTATGGATGCATTTCGACAAACTTTTATAGCTACGTCTAAATCAAACATAATGTCTGGATTTTTGTCATTTGATAAGAATTCTTTTAGCTGCAAAACAGGATTTAAATTAAGTAGTTATTTAAAAATTCGTGGTAAAATAAAAATACCTTATCTGTGAGATCTAAACGAGTAAAACAATTTAAAAGAAGTGTTGTGTGATCAGCTGTTGCATGCCCTTTTTGGTGAAGGGCTTGTAAATAGTCTGTCAAGTAATGAATATGTCTCGAATCCAAAAATCTACGTATTATGTAAGACGGCTCCAAAAATCCGATTGTTTTTACGTATTGCTCAACAGCACCTTTTAGAAACAGACAGATTTTTTAAGATTTCAAATTTGTGTACCGAGGCGTTAAGGTTTTAATAGTAGGGGGATTCTTTATATTTATCGAGTGGAAGTTATTCTTATTTGACTTACCTGAGTAATTTCCTTTGGTATATAAGTGATCTCCATATTGCTTAAAAATTCCTGCCAATCCTTCTGCATCATACTGCTGGTTCTTTGCTATTCTAATTGCAGTATCATATAAATTCTTCTTAAATAACAAATTTAGTTTGCTCTGAAGATCCTTTTCATCCAAATGGAATACATTTTTGTTTTTAGTCAATATATAACATTTTCCAAACTCTATTAAAATGCCAGCAACGGACTCAATAGGAGTTGTATAAACAATAAATTTATTCTGAATATCTATGACTGTTAAAACAAACTCCCTAAAAATATTAATAGTATATGGATAAAATTAATAGTATATGGATTTATATTTTTAAATATACTTCTGATTTGGTAGCACCGTCTTTGTTGATTTAGTGATTGCAAGAAGATGTGTACGAAACCATTCAATTATATATTTTTGACCTTCCAGAGCATAGCAAGGGCCGCGACCGTCAACGGTGTAGCAGTATATGGCCTAAAATAAAATATTCATTTAATGAAAGTTATTAAATAATAAATTAATAAGTTTACATTATCCTTCCCAACCATAAAGTGCGTTTCGTTTAATCCTGGATGCACTTGAAGAGCACAACATCTAGCTGGCTCATATTTTTTGTCAAGAACTAGCTTTGTTTCTTTATCCTTATTCTGAAGATTGTAGACCAAAACTCCAGAATCGGAGCAAACGAACATGTATGTTATCTAAAATTATATAAAATTTCTGTTATAGGAGAAAGAAAATTTTCAAACTAAAAAATAAAATAGTGAGGGAGTCTTAAAAATTAAAACCTTTATTTACCTTTCCCTGTTGTTTAAACTGAATCCCAGTGATGGGACTTGTTCCACTCGAGAGTGTTTTTACGGCTTTTGCTCTATCGCGTCCAATGTCTCCTCGATAAAGAGAAATCCCTCCTCTGTCGTATCCAATAGCCATAAATTGCCCGTTTTCAGTTACGCCTAATTGAAATTTTTTTAACCTAGACTATTTTTTATATTGAACATAAAAATAATCTCTTACCCAAAGCAGTTGGCCTTTGTAAAACTGCTTTTACTGTTTTTAAACACGGAGGACCATTACTTCGAGTGATTTTTGATAAATTCCAAACCTTATAAATTGGTAGTTCTGCATTATCCTCGTGCTGAATATTAAAAATATTATAATTTATATTTACGAATAAAACAAACACTCACCGAAATTGTAACAAGCAAGTTGTTTTGAGACGATATTGCACAGAATGTAATAGGAGACTCATGCCCCTTAAAAGATATACACTCCCATTTCCTGTAGAAGACATGAATTGATCCAGATGCATCGCATACAATTATTTGACTTCTTCCACAAGTCGTTGAGGTAATTTCTACATCCTATAAATATTGATGTGAGCATTTAAACGAGGGGTGTAAACTTAAGATAAAAAAAAATCTTTATTACTTTTAAAGCATTGGAAATTATTCCGCTGTCCGCCTCTTGCTTCAAGTCAAAGAAGTTGAATTTTCTCCACTGTAATTTAATTTATTTATTTTGTTGTAGTTTTAAAAATTTGCTTTATATTATTTAGATTTTGTTTTGTCTTTTTTTGGAAATATACTCTTCCATTTTCCTCGAAGAATAACATAAAGTTCGGACTCTGCGATGAAAATACATATTAAATTAAGCGAACAAAATTGTAGATTTTTTTAAATTATTATTATTGTTAATTTTCTGAAGTCCTATTATCTAAACCTGATGAATCCTTCGCTAAAATTACTCCCAAAGACTATACACAACTCAGTTCGGCTTCGGAAATGCTGTTGATAGGAGCTGAAATGCCTCTTTTTACATTTATCACATTATAAAAAATAAGAATCATGGAGTCTAGATATCGAAATAAATAATCTCGAAAAGAAATATATATTTGGTGTAACAGATCAATTTCTGGGTTTAAGGATGATTCTTTGGTACATCAGCTACTCACGGTTTTTGAGAAAGCTTTTTATTATAAAAAAATAGTTTTAATAGGAGCTGAAGGCATTATATTTTATGTATTAAAGCAAAGGCCAGTGCAATTAGTAATTTTGCATCATATCGGTGTGTTTTCTGAATTGATGTCACTAATTTGGGCAGTTCTAAGAATGTCTTGTGTTATTATTATTCAGTTCTAAAAACATTTCCCAGGTCAAGTAACATTGCCTTCTCCTATTTAAAAAACCAAATAAGAAACTTAGGCCCTTGAAAGAGTTTAAGGGTGAACCTATTCTGAATTTTAAAATAATCTTATAGATAATTCTAGTTTAATATTTGCTTTTTTTTTTCTTTTGCCCTCTTTGATAAGAATACTCTGAACCACTTGAATAAATAATTCTTTTCTTAAACTCCAAAAATATTTTGCATTTTGTACATTAAAATTTGTTGGTTTTCGAGCTCAATAATCCCTTTTTTAGATTAAGAAACGTATAAACAACAATCACAAACATTATTTAAACTAGTTGCATATTAAATAAGAACGTTAATCACCTCAAAAATAGCCATTTTTCGCGTTTTTCACTGATGAGAATTCATATCTAGGAAATGTTTATTCGTTAAATCCTCGTTGGGTCCTCCTACAAAAAACAGCTGATTTTGATATATGTCAATTGGGCTGTGTTCGTTATTTTTTTTTTTTACAATTCTAATTTGTTTTTATGGATAACAGATTTATTAACGTGTAATGAATGAAGATTTTAATTTTTAGTTGGATGTGAAATGTTTTGGTGGAAAATGAAAAGAAATTTGTTGCTGTAGACAGTAGAGGAATTTGGGCTGCGAAATGGATGGCCACTGAACTGTAAAAGGAGTCCGTCGTCCCGTTCGGGTGCGTGTGTGTATGCAGTGGGAAAGTGACATTCTGTGCAGAGACACGTAAATCGCTTGGTGGCTTGTCAAGTGAATTTCGGTGTTCCGCCCGCAATTTGTTCGCTTCGCCGTATAAAGTTAATTGTGCCGGATCTCCCCGAGATCGTGCCGGATAAATAATTTCCAATAAAATTAACGTCCGCAATGTTTGTAACCCAGAAAAATTTCGCTTTTCGGGTTTTGGGGTGATAGACAAACCCACACAGGTGAATCGATCAGTGGAGTGACTCACACTTGTATACATCGAATACGAAAAAAGAATTAAATAAAATCCTCATATATGTACACCAATTAAGCAAACAAGAATCTTGTGGTTGTGTGCGCGCGTGTGTATGGCGAACACTCGGGGGAAAACGCGAAGACGAGTGGTCCGCTGCCTTCTTGAAAAACTTTTTTGTGAAAATTGCGTTTTATCGCGGACTTTTCCTGGGGTGTTATTTAAAGTAATTTAAGATCAGGAGGAACGTGATTCACTTAAAAACTTCGTTCGGGGGGAAAGGAATTTTTTTTTCTATATATATTTGTTTTTTTATTTTATTTTTTTTATTTCGTTGGGCACCGCAGCCTACGGGGGGGCAGAAATCAAATCGAGAGAGGCCAAGACTGCAGCTTGGTTCGGCGCACAACTTGAGGTAAGAAATTTTGTCGTCAATTTTTTTCCCCACATGCATTTCACTTCACCATTTTTTTTTATATTCGATTTAAATATATTCATATATATATATAATTTAAAAAAAAAGTAAAATCTCATTTCGCCGCTAAATTCTAATGGCAAACAGATTAATTCAGCTCTAATCGGGGAGAAAATATTTTTTGGGGGAGAAAAAATGTGGACTCCGCAGTACGACATAATTGTGGAGACTCTGACAGGATCGGAATTTGAGGTGACGGTGACAGATAAGGACACCATCGGCTACATCAAGTCGCGGATACAAAAATATGAAGGTGAGCTGATCCCTTGGTACTCCGCCCCACATTCCGCTGTGAGCTGGAGCCCGGTGACACGATTTCGCAAGGACATCCACAAATTAAATAAGAAACCCGGCCTAACTGGAGCCCTTATCCCAGCGTCCGGCTCCGCCCTCCGCGCCCCAGAGCCCGGTGACATGCATTCAGTGATGCACTTGGCGCTATTGACTTTCATCTGTCTCTGCTAGCCGCCCGCCGGACCCCGATGCGGTGGCGTGATAAAAAAAAATCCCTGGTGCTGCCAGCCACATTTGTGGTCCAATCTAATCACTTATCGCGCAATTCGGAATTGGAAAATGTTTTTTTTTACACAAACTCTTTGTCCAGGAACCCCCCGACCGCCTACAGCACATATCCACCCCGGCAACGGCCTTGGGGAAACCTGCTGCAGTTTATCGGCTTAGGGTAGTCTAAAGGTCATTCGATTCAAAAGAAAATCTGTAAATAATTAAGCATTTCGGAGAAAACCGATGACTCAATTAAAATGCTAAGAGCAAAAAAGTTTATTGATGTTAATTGTTATCGCATTATCCAACTGCAGCTGCCTCGGTAGGGGAGGTGAACGACACTTCCGACTATGAGGACACAACCACTAACTACACCTTCCAAAGAATTTTTGTTTTTCTAATTATGTGCGCCTTTAACTCCTAGCAACGCTATTTCACCGTCTTATTAGATGCACTGTGGCCTGGGCTTCATTGCTTTCTTATTGCAATTTAATTGATTTGAGTAGAGCTGAACAGGGGCTCAATTGAGCGACAATTTTAGAAAGTATGAAGCACTCTAAATGCGTAATTAAGTGATAAATTTCTTATAAATATAATTTGCCTTTTGGCATAATTTGCAGTTAGCTGTATCTTTAGGAATTTATCCACGTTTTAATTATCTAATTAAATTTTGTAGAATACTTTGGTATTTAAACTTTAAAGCTTACGTTCATATTTAAGATAACCTAAATGTTAGTGAAGTTTTATTTGTTATCATCATTATTTGATAAAACGCAAGATTAAAGAATTTGTAAATTTGTCTGAAAGTAAATTTATTACTTTGAAGAATTTTACATAAATCACACCTCCTAATATAAAAGTAATGTATGTACTTTTTTCTCGTTGAATTTGAATCACGTTTCAACAGGTGTTCTTGATACTTACATGGGTCAAAATAACTTGAGGCATGAACATGAGTTTCGTACAGAAAATATAATTTTATATTGTATAATTAGGAGAAATTCATATGGGATATTTTGACTCTGTGAAGATAGCTAATGTTCCTTGGATTTGGGCTACCTGATCCTTCTTTGCAAAACATATGCCCTTGAAAACTGGTTGCCTTGAAATTACAACTGGCTTTAATAAAAATCTCTCAATCTATATTCTAATTTATTTTATTCATCATTTAGAGTTTACACAGTCATCTTTTGATACCAAGATTCTTCCTAATAAAAGTGCTAACAAGTGCTTCCGCTACTAACGATTTTAAAATTATTTTATACTTTTTGAGGTTTCTGAATTTTTCAGAGCGGTTACATCCTGTTAGGTTTTACTTAAATATTTAAAATAAAAAAACTATAATCGTATTTATTTATGCATAAAAAGAACAAATTGAGTTACATTCTGATTTCAAAAGAACGCCCGTGAAGACTTATAAACGCTCTTTCGTAATCATTTGGAATATGATCAATAAAATCACGACGACAGATTTGTAGGCATCAAAAGAACCGCACTTTATGTTTATTAACTTCTTTGCGAAGGGCTTTTTAGGGATTACGAGGTTTTTTTTAAATTGCTTCTGTAAACATTGTCTGGACTTTAACCAAAAGGGTCAATATTCTTGCGCCACTTTTATTGATTATTATTAAGCTCATTCAAAAATATTTTTTACTTTTAGCTATTATAATTGCAGTACATGTTTGAAAAAGAAAAATTGATTATAATAAAAATTATAAGCTGTAAAGGATAAATTCGTCGATCCATACTCCAAGACAGTAATTTCAGTATTGTGTTGAAGAATTAGAATAAAATTTTATAAAATTAAAAATTAAAATTAAAATTTATTATTATTCTTATGGTATATACAAACTAGATTTTGTTTTAAAAAGGGATGTCCTGTTCGAAATCGCTCGTATATAAGATATGCAGCTAATTCTATATTATAGTTTGCAAACTTTTTACATTATTTTTTCAAATATCCAGGAATTCCTGTTGGACAGCAACATCTTCTTTATAACCATAAGGAACTTAGTGACACAACAGAAATGAAAGATATTCCACTGGGCAGTGGGTCTCGTTTGAAATTGGTGCTAGACATGAAAGGTGGTCCGGTTTCGGCCCGACGTGTTGTAAATCTACCAGATTACGATAGCAATTGGTTCGATTTGAGTGACGTCCTCAACACTACAAGGTTCCATTTAAAATGCGAAATAGTCTCCTTTATATAAAAATTTTCAACTTTCCAGGCATGATCCACTCACAATTTCAGCTTCCGGTATGAAAGTCCTGGTTTACAAAGACTGCAAGAAGAATGTTCATCGCATCATGAAATTACGCTCGGACAGAAAGTCGTTAAACGCGAGCAAAACTGGTGAGACCCCACACTTGAGTTCAAATGGACAAGATGAGCAGTGGGTCAAAGATAATATTCAGACTTTAGAGGTAATTCTATAAAAGTAATTTTGGGATTTTTATAATAAATTAAAATATGTTTTAATTAAGAAAATGCATCAAGTCCGTGCTATGCTGGATGAACAGAAGAAGGGTAAAGAGATCAGAGAAAAAAAGGATCCGACTAGAGCTGCTATTAAGCACGAATCAAAAATTGAAGTTAAAATTAACCAAAACAGTAAACTAGGCTTAATCTCGAAGAATGCTCAAAAAGCTTTCAAAAATGAACAGTTTATGAAAGCAACAAAGCCAGCAAATCAATCAGTTACTAAGACGAAGTTATTTCCAACAGATTTGCAAAGTAGAAAATCTTCGTGCGGTCTTTTAAATAAGTATGGGCTCAACAAAACATGTATTAGGCCACCATCGTTAATCCCGCAACCGAATAAAAATGAAGCATGCTTTCAATTACATGCTCTGGCACCACTATCTTTACAGCCTCCAACATATTCAGTTCCAAAAATAACCGAAGCTGATCTGCCCGCTAAATATCAGCCGCCACATATAAATGTAGTAAAAAATTCATATAACAATGTCGCAATTAATCGGCCTAAATGCAAAGAATACATCGAGTCTGAAGAAGTGCGATCACAAATACGTGAAAATATTCGGAGAAATCGATCATTTAAAGCGATTAATGATATTTCCTCCGATGAAGTTAATCAGAGGCCTTTTAATGTGAACTCTTCTCTATCATCAGTTCTCGATCAATTGATGAACGCTTCGGCCAAAATGAGTACTGAAGAGGAGGGTACATCAAAATCAATGCAAGACTTGATAGAAAAAATGAATACGTCTTCGTTGAATAGTAGTAAACCAGAAGACTTTTTATGTGATGCAACATGGAGAAATGCTGTTGATATAGACTATGACAAAGAAATACGACTTCCTAAACGTACTAATTGCACCACAGCACCTCCGCCTGGATTTGAAAATAAATTCTTTGTAGATAGGCAATCAACTGTAGGAATTAATTCACTTGATAGCTCTGGTTGTGTACCTGACTTTAAGTTGGAAAGTACTACTTCAACGAGTAATAGTGCCTTGGACGGATCATACAGATTGTACAAAATGCCATCTGAAGGTAAGTTTGCTTATCAGTATTATGTTTTTTTAAAGAAATTGGAATATCATTTTTGCAATTCTAAATCACGTTTGAAGTCACATTTTTTTCGATTTTTTTTAAACGAAAATAAATAATCGGGATTTTTTAAACAATAGTAAAAGCCAAGAAATAACATATTCTCTCTGTCTTCTCTTCTTGTAAAGTAGAGTAAAGAACATTTCCACAGATTACCTGTAAAATTAAAGGTAATTTTTAAGTTTTAGAATATGTATAACAAATTACAGAAAATCACAAAATTTTTCTAAAAGATACTATTAAAATGTAATCTTGAATGGTTATTGTACTCCCTTATTTAATTCCATTAATGATTCTATGACTAGCACAAACATTTGCTTATTTTGTAAGCTAAAACTTGTTTCAAGTTATCGTAAAGTAGTTATGAGAATTTTTTTTTTTTTGTTATTGAAAAAGTGCATTATGCAAGCAACCACGCCGTACACTGTTATTTTGCGGTGAATTCATTTGGTTTCCGATTATTCATTTCCTTATCAGCTATTTACAAGCAAAGGTATTTGCTTACATTTTTTGAATTATTTCTCGCTCAGTGCTTCCCCGATGAATCATCTCTGTTATTGATGCCTCTATTGATTCTTGGCTAATATTTGCAAACAAATACTTCCGCGACACTTCAAAAGATCACTCAAGATGTTATCATAACAAGCTCTTACCTGTTGCTAATTGTTATCCATGTCTCTCTATAAAAGCTTTTAAAATATTTCGTGATATTTGAATAATGTTATCTTTTCATTTAATTCATTTTTACAGCTAAAAATAACTACGAGTTACCCAAGTTACTGATTCGAGAGGATTCCCCAGTTGAATCTTTTCACTCATCCGATCCGCAGCTAGAAACCTTAACTATTCGAGGAGAGTCTCCTAAAAATGTGGTGGACACATATCCGAAATTAGCAGCTGCTGGAAATAGTGTAGAATCTTCAGAACGTGAAACGAAGCCAACAAAGTCGATAATAAAATCACCGTGGAGCCACCATCACTCGGACTTAGGCTTAAATAATTTAGAATTAAACTTTTTGAATGATGATTACTCAGACATAGATAATGAGCGTGCAACTGATAATTGTATTCAAAGCGGCTCAGTCCTAAAGATAGCTTCAAATTTAGAGATAAGTAGTAGTTGGAACAATTCGGAATTAGACGGACAGTCACAGCCGTCGACGACATCCTTAAATTTCATTAATGGTGATTTAACGTCGAGTGATGATGAGGAGGATGTTTTCAACGGTAGCTGCTGTATGCTTCATAGTAATTCAAAATCAAAATCAATTGAGCTCAATGATTTTCGTATGATGTTCGGTAGCAGTCCAACACTTCTTAATTCAAATTTTAATTCGTCTGCACATGCTTCGCGCTTGGATGCCGTCCCAATTCAATATCGTAGAGGGTATACAAATTTAAACGATGCATGTTTATCGAGCAGTACATCTGATTTGGAACTATTTAATGGTATGCGAAAGAAAATTTCATCGAAGAGTGCAAGTCAGGAATTGCCCGCCTCATTTTCTCGACATAGAACAAACAATTCTCTAGATTTTATCCGAAGCTATGAAAATTTAGACCGGGCTAAAATAATTAGAATGAGAAATGAGCGAAGCAGGCGCAATTTAAACAGTACTAACCAACTTTTCTGTTGGGAATCAAATGCAGGCAATAGGCGGAACCCGAACGTACACAATAATTTCTCTCGGGAAAGGCTGCAGGAGGAGGAACTATGCGACGATACCTTCTCATATTCAAATCTAGGCTACGAAAACACAATCGGATGTAACATCACGGCTGACACAAATTTAAACAATGACTTTCCGTCCGATGAGAATCTTTTCAATATGAATTTAGAGCGCTTCGCTGATGAATTTAATTTGTTAGCCTCAGCCTCGATTGGTGATAGACTATCAATATCTAGCACTGACGCGAAGGAAACAAGTCAAACGTCTTTAATATTACCAGAAGTTGAGGGTGTTAGCATAAGTGCTGGAAAAAAGACAGCTACTATAAAGCCAGTTTCTCAAACACCTAGCTCACAAAATCATTCGTCAGAGACTGTTACACAGCCAATCGTAAAAAAATCTGAAAAGTTAAGGTGCGCGGAATGTAACAAGAAGTTAGGTTTAATAATGATTATGAAATGTCACTGTGAAAAGGTATTTTGTCCGCAGCATCGTTATGCAGAAGCACACAATTGTTCCTACAACTTCAAGTCAGAAGGCAAGAAAATTTTGTCGCGAGAAAATCCACTTGTAGTAGCGCCAAAATTGCCCAAGATATAAAATCAGCTTCGCAAAATTCTAGTGAAATTTTGTTTTTTTCCCAAAAAAAAGAAAGATGGAAAAATGAACTTGTCGACATTGTTTGATCAAATAAAAAATATTAATAACTGAAGTAACAGCAACTTTCGTTTGGAAATCTTGTGATAAAATTAAAATTATACACCGTTACTGGCTCCTTATCTCTTAGTTGTTTTTGTTTGTTAGTATCTTTAAAATAATCAAATTTGTAACTGAACATGGCGGAATGTATTTTCTTGGATTTTTTCTTCTATTTTGTTTTTATAAGTACTTCTAATACGAACGCATATGTATAATTTAGCCCTATAATTTCACGATTTGTATTAAGTATTTGTTAATGGACTAGTTAATATTATTTCTTTTTTTTTAGTTGTTAATTGTTAACCACATGGCTCTAACTTTGTAAAACTAACTATCTTATCACATTGTAAAGTAGCGCCGCTTGGCGAAGCTAAATATCCTGTGTGAGGTGGATTTGATAATGCAATAGAGTCGTTTCTAATGAAATAATTACTTGGTAAACGAAAAAAAAAATCACGTTAGTTAACAATTGTATTCAGAGGGTTTTTGTATCAAAATGCTTTGTGGGAACACTAACATTTAACTATCATCCGTAAGCAGGACTTTCGATATTTTTGTCTGCAAAGTAATGTAGCAAATTAGAAAAAAAAACAGTCTTATTCTCGTGGTCACGATAAAATATAATTCCAAAGATTAAAACTCAAAAAAAAACTGTTGTATTCTTCCCTGTGCAGTTAGTGTGATTCAAAAAGTGTCAAATGTTTTTTTTTTTACTTAAAATAGCTGAATAAAATTTGACAGTCAACGTCTTGTGGGTTATTCAGTTATAACGCTTGTTAGCTTTGTGGGATTTTATATGCTTCCGGAATTTTAAAGAAAAGAGTTTAAAATTCTTTGTTTTCGCTAAGCATTTTTGGGATTCCGAAATTTATACTTGTAATAAAACTGTAATGGGGTCGTGTTTGTACGTCATATCAAAGAACTTCTAAATAACAAGAAGCTCCATATCAACCCAAAAATTTTGCACTCCCTTCGTTTATTAATAGAAGCAGGCGGGAAGTGACTTTATGCTGTCGTGCGAAATCTTATGCCGAATCTCCATACTAAACCAGACCAACTAACCAAACCAAAAATATCTGCAGCTCTTTTACTCGCGTTGCAATTTCGTCACCTATCTCGCTCATTTTAGTCATCATGCGCTAGCTTTTCCCTCTGTGTTAGTTAAACCATTTTGTGTTGCTGCGGGCAATTCAGCGCATCTTCAGAAGAAATGCAAGAGCTGAGACTTCACATTTACATAGCTAATAATGTGTGCAGACTTGATTCTTTCACCAAGTCAGCCAAATGGTTTTGTGGTTTTGGTTTGGTTTGGTTTTTTTATGGAGACTCGGCAACTTTTCGAAACTTTTGGAAAATCTTAAGCGTACGGTCCCCAGGGTACAAATCTTAAGGGTTAGTTGAGTTTAAGATTTGACTGAATCTTAATCAATCTTAAGGAAATTCAACGAAGAATCTTAAGATACCTTAAGACCATTATAGTTCAAGCTAATATCCCCACCCGCCATACAAAATTTTTCGCTATATGAGATGAAGCTTCTTGTTATTTAGAAGTTCTTTGGTCATATATATATTTTTTTAAATTAAATCACAATATTATCAATATGGAGGTCAAAACAAGAAAGCAGATCTGTTCAAAAGTTAACGCTTTAATAGGTTTAAACAATTGGTTTCATTTGAAACCAAATTACAATATAAAATCAACATAATTTCAAATGACATAAAAATAACAACTATTATTTCTTTTACAATTTTTTGTTTACAATAAAGCTGCATGCTTATATTCGAAGCTAATTTTCGCCAAGGTATAAGTTAAAGATTATTCCAGAATGAATTACTTTTGTTGACCCATTTATTGCAGAATTATATATAACGACGGCATTCCATTTATTAATAAGTACATTTTTGCAGTCAACTGTTCAACTAAGTCGGGCTAAAATGACGTTTGTTTTTCGTTCCTGTTCATAATGTAAAACTTTCCTGAAATCTCGAAAATTAACAAGTTATCGATTTAAATGCGCTCAGACTTATTCGTGATTAGTTTTTTTAAACCCCGAACTAGAATTAATTATAAATTATGTACATCAAACATTTTCAGTGACAACAGATGGTATAAGTTTGTGGTTTTGCTTTTTTTAGAATTTTATTTGTTTTAATTTGTTTAGGCGAGATTATTATTTAAAATCCCTAGTTCGGCCGATAATTAATTATAATCTTCCTGTTTAACTTAACTCTTTTTGTTTCATTTGTCTTAGATGATTGCAACTGAAGTAATCGAATGGAATATGAGGCACCAAAATTTTTTGGACCGTCTACTTTGTGCTTCTTTATCACATGAACTTTTTGAAATTTTGTAATGAAAATTTAACAAATTTTATTTGAAAATGTATTAAAAAACCTGTAAAAACAAAAAATAACATGATTTTTAAAGCCGGGATGGGTTTGGTAATTAGTTCCTAAAACGATTAGAATTTTATTCATTACAAACAATAGCTTCTATAAAAAAGTTTTTTTAGTTGCTCCGCACAACTGGAGTTAAAATTCTTCAATAGCTCAAAAAATTTCAAGATTCCTCTTGATCAAATAAATCGATTTGAAGTCTGAGCAGCCAGGATACAAAAATAAAAAGTTATTTGTCGATTCTATGGCTTATTAAATAGAAGGAACACATTTTTGATTTGGTTGTTAATTTGCTTTCAAATAATATTAACTGCAGCGAATCCACATAACTTCTAATTTGACGAACTTTTCACATTTAAAACCTTAGCAAGATGTTTTGCCTTCTTCTTCAGGGTATTGTTTGAGCAAAATAAAAACTGATAATAGTAATTATGGTCTATTTGACCTAATGTAAATGTAGAAGCTTTCAAATGTTACTTGTTTCCTACAATAATACATTTGCTGTTTGTTGTAATGCATTTTAAAATTAATTCAGAGAGATGTTTGAATTAAAGTAAAAAAAAAGTACCCTGAATCAAAAGATGAATCCTCTTGAAACTTGCTTATAAAAATTTATAGTTAATTTAAAATAATTTATCTAAATGGAGATATTCTGCTTACGTATGTTGAGTGTTCCCTTTTGCTTATTAAAAGTACACTGTATATCACTTTTATTGTATTATTGTTTTATTTCTTTCGGTTTTACATATAAAACTTGTAACATAGTGTTTCTTTCAAAAATAGTTAACTTATATAAATTGAAAATAAATGCTTAATATTTAAAATCAATATGGTTTTTTTAATTAGTACATAAATTAATTAATTATTGTAAAAATTGTTTTGGATCACAAGAATTTTTTGGTATTTAAAATATTAATGCAAATGAAGGATAAAGTAAAACAAAGCTTTTTAATTGACACTTTAAACGTTATATACATACATTTATCTTAAACAATTTAAATTTATTGTTTAACATCATCAGCTGACCAAGCATTTCCTCCAGCCTGTTCTTCGTCGAGTTGTAGAATTTTTTTCGAATTTTGTACATATTCCATTAATCCTCGCGACATAAAATAGGGCTTATTTATTCCATCGTTCTGTTCGCAGTCTTCACAGAAGCATATAAAAATTGTATCAATGGTCATCTGAAAAAATCAAGAATATCGGGTTACATTTAACCAGAATTAGGGGCTAAAACTACTCACCTCATAAACAGAAATGAAACAATGTGCGATAAAATATGCAAAAAGACCAGCAACAGTGAGTGGAACCCAACTATGGTAAACACCTTCTTTCTTCTGAAATATTGCTTTTATAAATTCTTACTAAAGAAAGTATGAATTAATTTACAGAAATTAACTCCATTCCAAGAAGGACGGTTGTAAGGACTATAAATGCTTTTGTGAGTAAAAGGATAAAATCACCGATCGAATTTATGGCAAAAACCCTTAATGCGTTACTGGCCAGAACAGTGAAGGCTCTTTTCGCTGAGGTACAGAACGGTTGCCCTGATATTGCTGAAAAAAAGGTTTGTTGTTTTCTAATTAATTAAATTTATTTAAAAAAGTATTTCAATGAAAATACCAGTTTCAATATACGCATTTCTATTGAGATATTGTAAAAATTTCTCAAAAACACAGAGACAGCACTGGCAACATGTCGTACAGCAAGTTAAATAGCGATGTTGTGGATTTTTAGTAATTTGCTAAAAATTAAAATTAGTTATATATACTCTAAAAAAGAATTAACAAATTTAGACAGTTAATAACCACTAGCCATTTGAATAGGATTCGAATTAAGTTTGTTAGCGCCAAAAGAAAGGATCCTTTTGCAACCGTTCCCATATGATAGAAAACTAGATTTTTGAAACTATGCGAAATTGGTGAAGATAAATTTGATTTGTTTCTGAAAGAATAATTGTGTAGTATGAATAAAAAAATAATTAATTTTATTCTTTACCTTGTAAAAAACCAAATAGCTACAGCCCCAGCGATTATCATGTGCTGACATCCAATTGTAAAATTTATAAACCAAAAAACTGCAAGTAAGTTGTACCATCGGCTAACCTAAATAAGAGAGAAACAATTTTATAATTATGTATTTAAAAATTTTAAATATTACCATAATTGTGGAATCTTTTATGTATTGTAAACTTCGGTTGTTGTCAACGACGACTTTTCCCGCGCTTTCGATATCCAACGCAAAGTACATCCACAGCGATGCAAAAAATGATAAAGATAAAAAAGTCTGGAGAAATACAAAAGATATTTTTCAAGAAAATTAAAAATTAATAAATAATACCAATATTGGCTCAAAAAGGAGCAGTGGCATTGAGGTGACTGCCTTTCCAGCTTCTTTGAATAGTTGAATAACCAGAGCGATTCTCTTTCGCAGAGCAAAAATGATGAGGCAAATGCAAATTGTGGCGATTGTAATAATTATAGCAAAGGCTAAGTACCAATTTTTACGTTCTACTAAAATCGGCTCATTTGAGGTATCTATGGATTGTTTGTACTGAAACCTTAAATTTTGTTTAAATAAATTATCAAATTTTTCCTGTATTTGAGGTTGCAAACGGTTTGGTTTTAAAACAAAAAATAAAATAAGTAAATTGCAAATGTTAATTATGGTGGTTGTTTCTTCTTAAATTTTAATTAAAAAAGAGCCGAAAATTTAACATTAAAAAATTTCTATAAAAATGGTTACAAAGAAAATAAAAGAGAATACCTTTATAATAATTCATTTTTTATTCATTCAACATTTTATTCATTGTCTTACCATAAAAATATCGTTCCACATACTGCAGCTAGAACAATTCCTACTAAAACAAGCCAAACAATTACACCCACAATAAATCTGAGTGCAATAACCAGCAGCAGAGATATTACTAAAAAAAAGGAAAAAAAAACAAATATTAATAGCGCACCTAAATACTCATAAATTTAAAGAAAACCCCCTTACCAAATGAAAATATGCACAGGTATAAAATTGGCTCCCAACAGGTTTCAAGATCTTCTGAAACTTCCTGGAAGAAATTACTTAATCCTGTTTTTGAAAAAAATGAAGTTTTCGATTTTTCACTATCACTGAATGGAAGGCATCGGTTCAGGAATGGTCGGCTTGAAATTTTTAATGGACTCTTTAATTAAGAAGGGTATTTTGAAAACAAAATAAATAGCCTAACTGACCTAACCCTTAGCGGGCACCCACCATAAAATTTAATGGGCTTGAATTACAGTTCCGAACTTAGACCGTAATAAATGGTTTTTAAGCAAAATTTCTTATATTTTTTAAATATTTCTGAAACTATTAAATTGCGGACTTTTTATAAGCAAGTTCATTTTCTATACGTATTTTTATGCATTTGAATATAAAACGAGTACAATTATAAACAGAGATTCAAAAGATTGTAAAACGTAAACTACCTGAAACGTGGTAAAATGATAAATGTACCTGCTAAGGGTTAGTTTTCATTTTAAAAGCCGCATAAAATCCTGTTTAAAATTTCATACTAACAACTAGCAATTTCCGACTAATTTACTATCTTACTATGATCCAAGAGTGTCGCATGACTGCACGCAAGCTCTGTAGACTAGTCCAGTGCCTCCGCCGTTCAGTGAAGGATTAACAAGTAGAAATTTTGCGTCCCGATGGTCGGCACCCTTGAATTTTGTAAATATTTTTATTTAGTGTAAAACAAAAGGGTTGCAACAAAGTTGACTAACAGAGCAGGGCAAGTCCTCGCGACGGACATTGGCAAGGCCGCAGACATTGCCACAGTCATCGTAGCCATTAATTATGCGGTGGATATCTCCGTGGAGCATGCAATACCCCAATAATCCGATCTGATACGATACGATACGATACCCTAATTAATAGGCGCCAAAATGTTTATGAGTCAATTTACCAAAACAATAACAAACGCCACCATGAGGACTAGGAAGGTGATGTCGGTGCATGTCCTTTTTTCGGCTAAATATAAGGGCTCGGCCGCTGTGGGTGTGCCCTGAGTTTTGTTAATTTGAAATCAAAGGGTTTTTTTAGGTTAATATAAAATTTATTTTATAATCCGACTAACCTCTTCAATAGCCTCTGGACTTACTCGAGGATCTTGAAGACTTGCTATGCATCCCATTTCAAAAAATCGCTTTAGATATTCCGAGACGATTAGTCTTTTTCAAAATTACTATAAGTTTTGAGTAAAATACACGGATATAAAACAAGTGGTTAAGATATTGTTTGGATATTCATACGTTTAAATGAGTTTCTACATATTAGTTAAAGTTGTAATATTAACCGATTAAAATTTTTTGCTTATTATCAATTATTTAACAGAACTGCAAAATCCTGAGCATTTTTTTACTTGATTAGGAGTATCAATATCATGTAATCAAGCATTTCGAGTATGATTACTAGCATCAGTTACTCGTACTCAAATTTTTCGGGGCTAACAATAAGTATTTTCGTACTCGTAATATCTTGCCTAATCGTTTTTATGACTGAAGGGAAACAATAATGTTAAATAAATTCAAGGCTTAGTTAGGAATTTTATTACACAATTTTTAAACATATTTAACTGGTCCAAGCAGGTTTTCGGCTTTAACAGAATTAATTTTAAAAAAATTATCGTATGAAAGCGCGCGTCAAGCCCGCCAATGAAATTAATCTTTCTACAGGAATAGATGAATTTAATATTGTAGTTATGTTGTTTAAAATTATAAAATTCGACGATGATTTTTATATGTTTACCAAAAAAATAAAACACACTTATTTACAAAAAGAAATTATTCCCTTACGTACAAATGTTCCTAATTATAGAAAAAGGCATAAAATCAGGAATCTTATTTTGGGAATACAAATTAAAATCTGCTCCTGCTTAAAGTGTTATTAATTTGTTGTTTTTGAAAAAGCTATTTTTAAATTTTTTGATTATAGAGGGTTTCCGGTGGTAAAATAGAGTGTCGACACTTTAAAAATTGAACTTACAGTACAAAATTATGTTTTTTTATAAACTTCTGTAATATTGTCGCGTTATCATTAATTAGGTAAAAAAATTGCTGATTGATTTTCATAAATTTAAAAATAACTTAGAAGCAGAAGGGATTAGTAGAGGTTTTCACAAAAATGTATCGCTTTGTAAAAATTTCGTTCATCTAATGATAGTATTAGAGATATCCTATAAGCTATAACAATCGCAGGATCTTTTCACTATTAACAACAGATTGTGATATAATATGTACATGTACATTTTCAAAACCTGTGAACACTCTACTTTAAAAACCACTCAACAAATCGAAATAAAATTTACACAGCATATTCTAGATATAAAAAAAATGCAATAAGCAATAAAAATATCGTACACTTTCAAAAGTCGTCATTTTGTTTAAAACATTAAAAAGAAATGGCTCTTTTTCACACCTCTGAGTATCCCTCACTCTTAAGTAACCAAATTCACCTACAAGTATTCAAAAAAAGACGTTTCAGTATTTCAAATATAGTTGAAAATATATCCCTTGATTTTTAATGACTATCATGTTTGATATATTGCTTTACAACATTATAGATAATATTATAATAATTATAAATAAACTATAAATAAAAATGTGGAGTAATTGACTTAGTAGTATATAATCTTCACCCGTTTTGGGTACACTAGAAAGGTTGAGTGGTATTATTATTAAATTAATTTATGATCACTTTTCTTTAAAAACCCGCTATAATTAAACTTTTTAAATTAATTATTTAAATATATGTAGTATGCAGTTCCATTATTATTTATAGGTATTCGTGTATTCTTGTCCCTAATCTTTTCACAAATTTAAAATATCGTCGCTTTATAAATTGATTTAGAATTTAGATGATTGTTATGAATATATTTATTAATTTTTAAGAAGGTTTTCGTTTTATAACTGATATTAAATTATTTACCAAACGTATTAGTTATTTTCAGATATTTAAAAAACTGCGAAGGAAAATTAATACGCGAAGCCAAGTCACAAAATCAGCAACTCCTCCGATTGCCAATAGACAACTAAACGAATCCCAGGACTAATAAAATTCAGGAGGGCTCATTTGGCGCCTTATCGAAAATAATCTACACATTGACCGAATGCAGGACATACATCGCCTCGGATATGATTGACAAGGATATGGAAAAGTCCTCCATTAGTCCTATCTCGACGAGGAACTTCGGCAGCGACTTCATTTCGATGACGAAAACTTTCGAGTTCCGGGCCAGCCACTTGGATAGAAACGCAGAGGGCGGCGGGTTATTTTCCTGTGTGCACTTCCACCTCATTATGGTCACTCGATTTATAGCATAAACAACTTAATTCCAGACATGTCACCTTTTCTTGCTTTCATCCTCTACAAAGGAAGTGTTTTTTTAATCAGAGGGCAATGGACAAGGTGTGCACTTTTATCGATCAAACAGTCAACGACACATTTCGAAAGAGTCTTCGTAAAATTGTGAGGGCGGAGAAATCGGGTAATTATGGCTTATGTTGGGACAATATGTTAAAAATATAGAAAGGCGTGATTGTTGCGTGCATGTTTACTTCTAAAGGTATTAACAGAAAACATTATTAACTTAGGGGTTGCTTACAGCAAAATTAATTATATCTCCAAATCAGAGGCAGAACTGATTTTATTAATGAATTTTTAATTTGAACCGATTATTGTTGTCCATAAATTACGCTTAGACCGGATTTTCGATTTTGATATCGACACCATTAACGCTTCTAGTCGCAATTAGATTTCGGAAGACGGAATTTACCCATTCATAAAAGTACTTTGAAAACAAATTTAATAAATAAGCTTAATCCATCTTAAATGCTTAATTCTCAGAGTTTATAAATTATAAAAGTACGTACAATCAAAATTATTGTATTTTTTTAATTTTGATCAAACTTTGCTTATAATTTATTGGACCATTAATTCGGCTAATTTCATAGATGAGGAAAACTGGTTAAGGATGTGGGGAGATAAGGATTACGTCCCTTATGTATAAAAGTTTATTATCCTCGATAATTATGTTGCATATTAAAATAGCGTTAATTGAGGGATTACATTTACATATTTCAATAAATGATGTTTTTATTAGGATACCTGCATTTTTGCATTTAACGGTTCGATGTAATATTTGGAGAGTTTGCCTTGCTGGTTGTTTCAAAAAAATCAAAAACATATTTTGGATTTGAGTTAAGACCTTAAATAACATTCGTCTAAATTAAAAAGGTATTTTTAAGTCAGCTATAAGTATTATATTGTTACCAGATTTGCCAGCCGAGCGGCTGGCTGGCAAACGGCCCGACTTGCCTCCGCCCGCACCTCACACTTCGCGCGACTTTCTTGAGAATTTTGCTTGTCCGCCAAGACCTTCCGAGGTCCTCGGAGGAGGACGAGCTCAAAAAATACTGGCGTTTCGATCCAGAACGCCAAGCCGATCTCTTCAGTGTGGCTGCGGCTTGACGTTCTTGCCACAGACGCCCGCGATCGTGGGGACCGATCGTCTGTCTTTATATCCGTGCTGTTAAAATCCGAAGTATGAAGTGTAAGAGAAGGAAAATCTTGTAACAATATATATTATTGTCACCAGCGTTTTCCCAGAAATTAAAAAATTATAGTATATTATGAGTTACTCACATCATTTATTCCAAAAAATTCATTTTCACATTTCCTTATACATTTTGAGTCTTTTGATTGTGATTTTTATAGATTTTGCGAACCCGAATAACAGCTGGATGGAAACGAATTTTGTTTTATTAATTAATCAATTTTTATTTTTTTCGAAATTTATTCCACCATAATAATTCCCTTAAAATGTATAAACCTGAATTATTTATCCAACTTCTTTTCTCCTAACGAATTTATAATGGTATACAACTCATTTAGAATAAATCTATTTTTTAAAAACAAATCTCTCTCCCAATGCAAAAGTAATTCAGTTATTTTGCGCTTATAAAAAAACAATAATAATAAAAAATTATCTGCGCAATCGGCTGAAATGCTTACTGACTTTTGCTCGCTAGTCATTGGTAAAAATTATTTAATACAAAAATATCTCACTTGTCCTAGTTTATTCACAATCGAGACCCCCTCTACCTCTAGTTAATTACTTTAAAAGTAATTCTCAATAAATAAATTTCCCGTAGTCCGATACGATCGGGGGTGAACAAAAATAAGTAAAAGTGTGAAGAGTTGCGTTTATATATTTTACGCTTGTTTTCATTAGTTTTTTTTTTTCTATTTTATGTTTTCTTCTTAAAACAATGTCGTATTGTCTTTTATATTACTTCTCTTTACTGCTTATGAATGAGTTTCTTTACCCTACAGCACTTAAATATTAGTGAGAGCAATCTATTGAAACGCTACCAGTAAAGCTTTTCTATGTCGACAACGAAATTCTTCGCCTTGAAAATTCTCTCTTATGTGCTTCAGCAGTGTTCTTAGATGAAATGGGAGATCGTTATTATATTTTATTTATATATGCCAAAGTCCCTATAATATCATTTGGTCATCGAAGACCCTCCCTTGAAACGTATCCATCGAAGGACACTGCCGTGAAATGCAAAACATATTTACGCCGTAACCAAGTTAAATGTTACTTACATTTTTTCTTCATTTTAAAAAACTTCAAACTCTTAAAGGCTTAAAATTTTTTGCTTATCTCTACAAAACGTGAGATAGAATGTATAAAAATCGATTACATCACATTAATAAATATAAACGACGCCTCTCTCTCTCTATTAATTCTTCAATTGAATGTATAAACAGTGAATGAACGTCACTCCTAGCGCTAAATTTACTTACGATAATAAAAAATTTATAAATTCAAATTACTGTACATGTTCAGACTTTGTAAAAATAAAAATTAAATCGGGAGCGAAATACTCGTGACATAAATTGTCGATTAGAAAATACTAAAAAAAAATATCATAAACAAAAATTACGATAAACAAAAAATTTAATTAAGAGCTTTATGGATGGGGATTAAGTGGCTGATCCTGCTCCTTGGAGGAATCAACCTAAAGACGCCCTATTCAATAGGGCCAACGCTGTCACTGGGACTTCATGCTAATTAGTTTTCGGGCTCGGGCTCTCATCTCATTCCTTGTCACGGTGTATTCAAACCACAATATATTTGGAATTAGTGTCGTGTCTCGCAGTAAGAAAAATTCGGATATTTTCCTGGAAAAAGAAAAGTCAAGAAATTTATATTAAATACATATTTAAGCGGTTTTCATTAATAAACAAAAGAGAAGAGTAATCTCGACAAATAAGCAGGGACATCCATAGGCCCCTGAGGATTGTTGGGGATGTTTAGCTGCTTCCAATTTAAACTAGGAAGGATTAGGCAGGAACCACTTGTAGATCTAGATGATCCAATTATAAAGTTGGATAAAGTGAGACTGATCCATTACAAAGCTGAATGAAGTGAGACTCATTAAAGCAAAGTAATTAATTGCAAACGACAAAAGACTTTTACTGACTTCATTGCAACATGACAGACAATTTTCGACGGCGGTAATTAAAATAGAAAATGATCAATTAAACAGTGCTTTTTAAAATTTTAAATGTATATGATTCTGGAGGTAATAATGAAGCAAATTTATTTCTGGATCCTGAACTTCATTAATTAATAAAATACAAATGCTATCAGAGCTTTCTTTCTACAAGTAGCAAAATAATAAAAATTCGGACATGTCAAAATTGAATTCCTTAGTCCACTTTGGTAACAGTCGTAATATCGTAGATATACATTACAATAAATTGAAACAGGTAAAAGGAAATTGTGTTTATTTGATATAGAATCCTTAAAAGAATAATTTAAATTCTCTAGTAATTTGTCTACAAAAGATCCTAATATGTTTTTTGCCCGAAAATTAAAATAGGATAGGTTATTTAGACAACTTCTAATTAAATTGGACGAAATTTGGCAATTCAAGAAACTTCTAGCTTCTAATTTAAAATTGGACCAATTTTCAGGACTATTTTTAGAAAAAAAAAATTCTAAGGCACTGTACTCGAAATTTCTGTTGGTCTCTAATTGTTCTAAATTTTTCCTATCGTTTTTAAAGTCTTGCTGCCTGAGAAAAAAAGTGAGGCGAAGAAGCCCCTCGTGATGAGGTTGATCGACACTTAGCGGCAACAGAAAAATTCTTCCGGAAACCTATTCACAAAAAATTCAAGGTCGACCTAGAGGCACGTGAGATAACCGGTTTATCTTTGGGTTTACGTCGGTTCAAAAAATTATGTTTTGTACATATAAATCAAAACGAGTTCTGCAACTTTTTCGTTGTTGATACAATAAAAACGAACGAATAATAACGTTGCATTTGGGCGTCAGACTTTGTATTTTTAAAGCAATTAAAATGAAATCTTTTATACTTACCAAGAAGTCACATAGGGAAACATAGGACTAAGTATAAAGTGCGTCAGACAGAACCACAAAGTCCCCGTCAGAAAGCCTATCAGAGCCCCAACTATCACTTGACTCAGAGTGTGATAGCGGAGGTATGTCCTGCTGATGCAGACGAGGACTGATGTCGTCCAGCACGTGATGAGGACGAGGACACGAACAGCTCGCTCCAGTGGGGCGTTGTTGTTCATATGATGCAGTCTGTTAAAAGGAGGAATTAGAAATTTTCTTTGCAATCTCCTGTAACGCGATTTTTACCTTATAAGCACAAAGAGGGTGACATAAATTGAGAAAAACCAAATAAACTGAGCGTGGCTGGATGGCATGCCGTACTCCGTGTAGGTGTGGGTTCTGTCCATGGGCCGGGGCTCCCGGATCCACATTTTAAGCAGCTGATTAATGATTTCGTTTAAGAGGATCCCGGAGAAGAAGGTTATCTAGAAAATGGGATTTTCCTGTGCTATAAAACTCGCCAGGCATGCTGTAATTTGTCTTACCGTGTGAAGATCCCTCCGGAAAAGAATTAGGGCTATAAAACCCGCTCCTATCGCAATCGGTGTGAGGCTTACCCACGCTAGAGCGAGTCCTAAGTAATCACCTAGAAATGGAGCAAATTGAGCCGTTAGCGGGGTATTTTATGGACTGGTAAATAAATCATACCTTTCGGATATTCTACGAATGTTAAAGTAATGGGCTGCCATTCTAAGTTATTGTGATCCATTAGAGTTTGTTTTGCTTGAAAACAATCCGTGTCATCACACGACGACATTTTCCTATTTTGACAACTACAGCAAATGTCTTCTTCTTCTTAGGACATGTGAGCGGAAATGAACGTTAGAAAATTCATTGTTTTATATTTTTAAATTAATTTTGATCAAAATTTAAAAAACAAATTAATTTAATTGACATAAATTTAATAGACTACTTATTCTATATAAAACGATTAAAAAATAAGTGGGCTCTTTTCTTTTCCTCTTGTTCACAAATTTTAACGGATTACAAATAGTCAGGAGCAGATTTGAATTATTTTGAGATGGAATTTTGTAAGATTTATCAACTTTAATGACATAAATCTATCAAAAATAAGCAGGGTGTTCTTTTAATAGCTTTTGCTGTTAAAAACAATATAATTACGTCTTCTTTTATGCTTATTTTTACCTTAAAAATAATCTAAAAACACTATAAATTAAAAGGATGTATTGAGGTGACAAATATTAATGAAATTAACATTCCTTAATTTTACTTAGGGCTTAAGCAACATCAAATATAGTTCCCGTATAAAATAAATTTTTTACCGGTCTTAAGACCTAGCTGAAAGATTCCAAAGTAAACAAAGTGAAAATCAAATTTTGTTCTAATTTTTCTTTTATTTAGAAGGAAAGAAAAACAAGAAAACCAAGAGGAGCCTCTAAGAAAATTGTTATTGCCGAATATTAAAATTAGAACACTCATTTCTCTCTAAAAAAAAAATACTTTGTTTTGAGAGGCCCCAAATTTTATTGTACTCTGAAAGAAGATGAATTTAAGAGAATTGTGAAATATATTTTTATAAAAAAGTTGCTGTTATTTGCTTCAAAATTGCTGTAATAGAAAAACAGTATATTTAAAGGAATATTAAATCGTTTGAAAGTGATTTCATAAATTCCATATTAAAAATGTTTTTAAATTATTTAGCAGGAAACTTATGTTTCTAGTACTCTTTCCCGCCACATTATTCGCACCGAGCGCTGCGCTCGCATTCGGTCCAAATTAATGCATTTGCACACTCGTGTCGACCTTTTCCGGTTTGGACGTCTTTGAGCTCGCGTCTGTGTTTCTGCTGTGGTAGAAAAATCATCTCCATCTTCGCAAAATGAGGATTTACAAGGATATTATCACTGGTAGGATATTTCCCGATCTATTTTCTATCGATTATCACCGCCCAGTGCTCCATTGAAGGAGCTTTTCATCGAGTGTTTCACGAAATGACAGCTGCCGTGACACATCTCAGCATTTTGCGAGAGAAAAAAATTTTTTCGCACCCCGAAAAAATGCATTTCCTGTGTGATTCGTCGCCTGATTTTCTATAATTGGATTAAGTGCATGCGTTTGCAAATTTTGCAATAATTCCCCGCGGGGGCTGGTGAATCATCGCAGTGCTTTCGTGGCTTGCGTACGCTCGCCCGAGTGACAGATGTGTGCAACATTTCGACGCCATTGACCTATTTACTGCAGCGGTGGTGCTCCAGTTCTTTTATTTTTCTGTTTTTAATTTTTCGCACACCTTTTAATTATGCCCTTCGTTTTTTCAGGGGACGAGATGTTCACCGACGCCTACAAAATGAAGCTGGTGGACGACGTCATCTACGAAGTGTATGGCAAGCACACGTCCAGGACCGAAGGCGACATCAAAATCGAGGGCTTCAACCCTTCCGCCGAGGAGGCTGAGGAAGGGGCTGACTCCGTAACTCAGTCCGGCGTTGATATCGTCATGGACAACCGTCTTGCTGAAACTGGATTCAGCGACAAGAAATCTTACACCGTTTATCTCAAGGATTACATGAAGAAGTGAGTAGCTCAGCTGATTACGACCTTTCCCAATACGAATTCTAAGTTTCCTCCCTTTGCCCCACAATAACACACCCTGAACTTTACCTTAAATCTCTTACGACTCCCCCCAGTCCAAAAACCTTCCTTGAACCACGCCAACTGTGCAATTCTGACTTTTTAGGGCAACGTTGACGCATTCTCAGCCTCTATTTAAATAAATAAAAGTTAATGCTTAGTTACGTGTTTTAGCGAAGACTGAGCTCACACCCGTAGCTCTGAATAAAACGGCCTTTAGACTACTAAACTCAGACTAAAAATTCTAAATTCTATTACATAAGCAAGTTTAGCCCCAAACTAAATTCTGCTAATCGGTAAGAATTTCTTGTGACTTCTCGTAGTCGTTTGCTTTTAATTAAAATAATATTACCAAAGTGCATTTGTGTCTTATCTGTTTTAATTCCAAAATTAGTTCATTTGGAAGGTCTGTGTCCAATTTATCTGCAAATTACCAGAATTTTAATTTTTTGTAATAGCATGTGCTGATTTTTCTTAAAACAAATATTTTAAATAGTAGGAAATGTGTTTGAAAACAATAGTTAAAAGTAAATAAAATAAGATCAGATTATGAATTCAGTACCTGACTTAAAAAGTTGTCCATCACATAATTTAATATACAGTTCAATTAAATACATAGTACTCAAAAAGTAAAGAATTCCGTACCACTATATAGTAAGAAAGAAGACCATTTGCATTAAAAAAGTGAGCATAAACAAAAGTATAATAAATATATTGTATTGTAAAAATAATTATTGTAATTAAAAAATACATGGCATGAATATACAGTCTAACAAGTCGTTTGAAACTTGTTGGATATCTTAATCGTGCTATATGAAAATCCAGCATTTGAAAAACAGTGGCCTACGCTAAACAGTAGCTATGTCACTACCTGTTCATTTGCACATCATATTAATTTATAAAATTTGGTTTAAGGTATTAAAAATACCGCTTAAAATAATAATGAAAACTTCGTAAATAAACCAGGCATGGAATGATTTCAAAATTTAACAAGCCATTTGATTCTTGTTAAATTTCTTAAACATGCCAGATAAAAGCTTAGTATTTGAAAAACAGTGGTAGATGCTAAACGATAGCTCTACTACTACCTGTTCATTTGCACATAGACAATTGGCATGTTAGCGATTGATGTTAATTGATTTTAAAAATAAAATAAAAAATATTTATCAAAATATAAAGATTACGGCTAAAAAACTCTTATTATATAATTCGAATGCATTTTAATTATCGGTGGCCTTCGTTACATTTTTAAGAAATTATATTCTTTAATTTAAAAATTTATGTTTATGTTACTCAAAACAATTTTCTTACATATTTTCTCTTTGTCTTTATTTCAGACTTGTTTCAATTTTGGAGGAACGTTCGCCAGATCAAGTTGAGCTATTTAAAACTAACATGAATAAAGTAATGAAGGATATTCTTGGCCGCTTTAAGGAGTTGCAATTTTTCATGGGTGAATCCATGGAAGCCACTGGCATGATCGCACTGCTGGAATACCGTGAAATTGATGGTGAAAGCGTGCCTGTGATGATGTTCTTCAAACACGGTCTGGAAGAAGAGAAGATGTAGATTTTCCTATTTATATTAGTTTTATCGAATAAATTTAATTTTTATACCTACAATTTATATTGTAATAGGATAATTATTAAATCAGTTGATCTGAATGTATAACAAGACCTGAAAACCGAGATCACACGATCAGATGATGTCCTCTTAAATTTTTTTTTAAATTGTTCCTCAAATGCAAAAGTTTCCATTTATTATTATCAATCACATTTTAAATTGTCTATCCAAAAGAAAACGGTCCAATTTTTGTAACAAAAAAACACGAGCGCTTCTATATTATATTTTGTAAGCTATTCAACACCTTGTAAACATTTGCCATGTAAATAACTTTATTTTTGTAAATCCATTCAGTTCTATGCCACTGCAACAATGATATTGTTTATGTTTTTCGAAGATGGAGAGATTAGACCGAGTTGTTTACAATAAAGCTACTGAAATGCTCAGAAAAATATGTCTTTTTAATTGAATTTCATTAGTATTTCCTTTTTATCCACTTTTATAGATTGTGTTAAAAATAGGATGATAAAAATATTCAGTATGCGTATTATATCTTGGAAATATTCTTGGAAAATGTTTGAAACGTAAGTAAAAACAACAAATTTAAAATCTAATCAATTTTATATTCTAATAAAAGGCAAATTGGTAGTAAACGATTTTGAAGAAAAAGTACTGAAAATTAACAGGTATTTTTTTAATTATTTTGGGAACATTTCTAAAATTTAAAAACAGGATATTCAAAATTGCTTCTAACTTGAAGAGATGTTTGTTGAGTGAATTTATTTTCATGAAAAGTTTGAAAACATTGTTTTACACAGAAAAAAGTATTTGAAAAAACGACTGCTGCCAAATTTTTGTTTTGCTTAGTGATCAACTAGACTTGAACTAAATAATTTATACAAAATTAATATGAAATTAAAAAATTTTTTTGCTTTTATATTCTAGATAAAAACTTGAGATTATTGGGGCATATGCTAAAAAAACTATTCTATTGGCGAGTGACAATTATCAATTTGTTTAGTAAAAAAAGGAGATTGAGCGAACAATTTATGAAGAGTTGATCGCCTGAAATAATTTCTGCTTGGTATGGTGATGTACGGTAAGTATGTAAGTTCATACATAGGAGTTTAATTATATTTCGTAAATAAATAAAATACTTTACTTAATAGTCTTATATTAAGAAAAATACTAAAAATCTATTTTATGAACTTGTAAAGTATGTAGGTTCTTCCTTTAAATTAAATTTACTTTTAGAACATGTAATTTTATTTTAAGTACACTGGATGCTTAAGGGCTATTAAAATCTTTTTAGGACACCTTGTAGTCCTTAAATTATGTGTATAGTGGATTTAAAATGTACACTAGCATCACGCTAGTATCTAATTAGGAAATATGAATGAAAAAATTGAACTTAATCATCATCTGTTGCTCTTCTACTCCATAAATGTAATGACTCCATAGCAGGCAACTCGGACGGCGCATGAGCCCCGAATACGATTTTACAGGAGTACTATCACAACCTCGTGGAAGAACGTTTCTAAAAATCGTTCAGTTGGGCAAGTAAGAGTTCTTGCGTCCTTGTGCTCCTTTTGATGTACGTCGATGCAGTGCAAAGAACCGCATCATTTACGCGTAGTTTGCAACAAATGCAACGGAAAGGTGCATGTGCTGGAAAATAAAGTGCAAAATGTTGGCGCTGAGGTACACGTAATAAGGTGCCGGGTCGGCGCGACTGCAAATCAATAAAATTATCAGCTGAAGCCGTATTTTCACAAAGCATAATACATATTTAACTTACTGCAGTCAGGAGTGAGGTAAGTGAATTGCATTTGTGAAGAACTATTTCTTCTTTGTAAATCAATTACTTTACTGAGGAATGCCCCCCGGTGTATATTTACATAAGAATGAGTCAAAGAAAATGTTTGAAGTCCAGATGAGAGTGAAACTTTAAACATTGCATGATTTTGAGTTCTTTTAAGTGGCGTCTAGTAGTATACAAAAATTTAACTAATCAATTATGAAATTATTTGTATAAATAATCCATTTTACTGGGAGTTTTGTTAATCAAATATTTCTATTTAACTGTGAAGGTCATAAGATTCAGATAGGACAAAAATGAAAACACTCAACCCACTGTTTAAGTGTTATAAGCTTTAAAGCTTCCTTTTCGGCGAAATGCAACATTTATTTATTTGAGGATATTTTTCTTATCATTTTTTTTTTATCGGACCATCAATTTATGAATGTTATAATTTCTCTATAAATTGTGTAGATAGAAAGTAAATATTTTACTTGTATTGATATAAATCGCAGAATTCTATTAACAACTAACAGCCCGGTACCACATTAATGCTAAGTAAGTTGCCATTTTCATTAATATTCATTCTTTGCAAAAGTTATTAAAAAATAATGTATTTTACGAGAAATACATTAATTTTCTTAGAAAAAGTAAAGCCTCTGAAATATGTACATACTTACATATAATTTTTTATTTAACTTGACTAAATAATTTTGGTGATATTTTAACGATTAGCATGACCAACGATTGGATCAAAACATTTTCATATAACTAAAAAGTAAAGAAGCTATCATTCTATTATCACAAAGAAGAACTCTTGGGTGAATAAAACACAGACTATTTTTTCAATTCCTTTGATTTATTCATTTTGTTAGTATTTTTTTTAAAATTATTCTTGAGTAGAATTAAAATCAACCTCACTATTACTGATTGTTGCAGTAAATTTCGTCATCATGTCTTAAATTGTGAGATAAAGATCGCGGTATACTGAATCCACAAATTAAATCAGGTCTAATAAATCCTCGTAATTTTTTTCCTCGATTACTAGAGGTTCAGAATATTATAATGGCAATTTCAATGTATTTGAAAGCTATCCTTTACTTTTTAGGGGACGGATCCTAAATGGTTCTTGAGAATTTAAAGAGTATTGGAAATATATTTCTTTAGCTTTAGAGCATCTCTAAAAAGTGATACTTTTACATATGTATTTCAGCACTTCCTCATGTAATTGTTCATTTTAACGAAGTGATAATTATAGAGTTTAAACTTTCGTACTAAATAACAGTTTGGTCATAAGTTTATATATGATGCTATTACTTTGTGATCATAGAGAGAATTGAAACACTGGAGATATTATTAATATAACATTGCTATTAAAGTTGGAATTATTACGAATATGATGCCAAAAACAAATTTCAGTCAAAGCAATTCGAGTCACAGAAAATGCTCACTTTTGGAGTTTCATATCTCTAGTTGACGATCAGTGGCCACAGATATTAAAAACACTTATTTGTTTACATTTGAAAAGAAAAAAATTAGAATATTGTAGAAAAAATGCCATATACATATGTATGTACATATCTAACTAAATATTTAGTTGAATTTAAATTCGTTATTTAACGCTCAGTACACATTCTTAAAAAAAATGCATTTTTCCAAAGATATACATATTATGACATCAGTAAAGTAATTCGGTGACGTGATTACTTAAATTCAATAGCTCAGTTTCATATCACATTCTAGTAGTCTACAAAACAAATATCATGTACATGTGCATGAAATATAGATAAACTAAATAAAATATCATAAGTGTTTCATAGATCACTTTAAACTGTAGCCAGATCTACGGAATTCATTCTATACCAACGCATATTTCATGTACATATCTGCAACATGAATTTTTCATGTTGTTAGGCTTATTTTCGCTAGATTTATTTTATCGACATATCACCGAGTTAAATTATGAATCACGATCAGTCTGCCACTTACCTTTGGTGTGTAATCGAGCACGCGTTGAATGGCTGGTTTCTGCGATAAATTTACCTACGTTTCGCGAATGTAAGGTGAGCGCGTGAGTCTTGCGCACTGAATGGGATTAGCTGGTCTGGCTCTCATATGGGGAACGGGTCTCAGATATATTTAGTATCTAAATATTTCGTAGATAGTAAACAGCTTCTGCTGATTTTTCTTTAGAGCAGATCGTAAGATCGCGTATTTCCGACAAGCGCTGATTTTTGTGGCCGCGGAAACCGACTCGATTCTGAGAAATAAAAAAAAAATTGTTTTTTTTTTACTAGCCGGTGTGCGCCTCAGATCGAGTGTGAATCTGTGTGATTCGGGTAAAAATTAATTTTTTTTTTAATCTTTTGATTCTATTGTGAAAGAAATAAAATAGTTGGTATAGTGGCGCTAGGAAAATCTGTGTCGTTTGAAATGACTTTGTGTGACCTATACTGAGTAATTATGTAATTGCATTAAAACGACGGTTATACAAGAGTTCTTCCAAATCTTCAAAAGGATTACAGTGATTTGGGACTATAAAACAGGGATTATACAGTACTAGGGTTTGGTAATCTATGGAATGTCTACAAGGCGAATTTTCGCATGAATTCTTTATCGACTTTTACTAAAAATACTCTTTCGGACCCGGTATATGTCGTTTTGGTCATAGCAGATGATCCTCTTATCGCCCTGAAGTACTTTTGTAGAAGAAATTTTTCGCGATCGAGTAGACGGATTTCGTCAGATCAGATTGGAGTTCACCGGCTCGTTATTTTGTTTTATATTATCTATCGCGGAAGTCACCTACTCATGCGCTGACGAAATATGCGAGGGAGTAAATCATGCAAATTCTGCTGTAATCAGCGCTTCACACTATAGATCACACTTAAACATAGTTTTATGAATGAATGTATGCGATAATTTGAGATTTTAACTACGAAATGCTTGGAGAAGGTCATCATATTTACGTCATAATTAATTAATGGATTTTTTGTTCCCCTGCCGATCATTAATTGTACATGATCTCGTCAGGGGTCATCTCCTGTGTATTTTTAAACACTTCTTGCAGCCACTTGCATGCAACTATCTTTGATTTTTGGCGAAGCTTTACGTATCTAATTATAGTCGGATGCATTTAAGTGCAGTGACTGCAGACGAGATTGAGTAAAATGTGAGATCGCTGACCTTTATATTGTTTAAATGCTTAAATTTTCCTAAAATTCAATTTTAAATGAATATTTAAAGTATGTAAAAGCGAAAGTTGATGTCTATGCATCTTTTTACTTTCATTAGAAAATTGTTTAGATTTTTCTTCACTTTTAAGTAGATACAATTCAAAATTTAAAAACTCAATTTATGCAGAATCGTAACAAGAAAAGAAAAAATTGCTTGTTGCTCTGCAAATGGATTTGAAAATCAAATAAATTATATCATATCTCAAAAATATTTTATTTTATTATTTCAAAAGTTTCATAAATTCTAGTAGTTATTCATAATTAGGTATTTAATGTTACCAAAGTAATAAACTATGGCGCTTTTTTACGAGAATATTTCAAATAAAATTTGTTTGTTCAGCTGCAAACAAAATGTACATATAAGCTGGGGAAAAATGACGGAAGATTTCTGGCTATGTTTTGTATATGCACTTAAAGCTGAAAGAATCGTGTGTGGTTTGGATAACTTTCATGATGGAATTGCGTGACATGAATCAATTTTCCAATCTTCAGCGATTTAAATTCATTCAGTTGTGTTAAGTTAATTGAAATATTCGGTACTCAAAAGGGGTTCTCTGATTTTATTATTATTTTTATTTTTTGTCAGTACAGTCAGTTTGAAGTCATATTTAATATTTAATTTAATTAATTATGCTTTCATGTCTGTAGAATGTTGCTTTTATAAGCATGCTTGGTCTCACTCGAACCAATTACTTTAATTACTTCAATAATATTTTTAACGGATATCTTCTCTTTTTCCTTTGAAAATTTGTAATATACGAAAATATCTATTAAAATCAATTTTTACTTGTTGTGGAATATTCCACATATTGTTCTTTAATATTTTGTTTAATAAGTAATTACAGTAATTAATCTAATTAAACGTAAAAGTAACCGTAGCCTTGGGAAAAAATAAATCAACAGAGTAAACAAACCATTACTGAAAGAGCCGACGATTGTTTCTTTCTGGTTTTATTTTTATTAAAAGAAAAAAAAACCGGTCTTTCAGACAATCTAATAATATCAACTAGGAATTATCTTCAGTTCCGCAAAAAAATACAACAATTTTGTCAGAATTTATCAGTCTGCATTGTAGAGAAAAAATAAAATAATCGAAAAGAATAATTCAATTCATTGTATGCTTTAGAAGATATTTATAAATTTTGTTTACCTTCGAGCTGCAAAATGTTACCTCAGAGAAAGTGCAGCAGTTTAATCTACATACATATTATTTAACAAAGCCATTAATTCCTTAATCAGCACAAATAGACACAATTGTTTAATACTACTGGCAAAACATTTCTATTTTTATTTTTACACAGAGTTTGTTCACTTAGAGGAATTTGTTTGATTTTGTATACTTGCCAAAAAGAAATACATATGTACAGCCGGTCAAAGAAAGTGCAAGCGCGTGTCGATGTTAAAATATATTTAATTTTTTAAAGTCTGTTGAGCAAGCTTTTTTTTTGATTTATACGACTTTCAATGCAAGAATATTTTCACAGTGGAAAGAAAAATCTCTCTTTTTTGGAAGGTTTTTATCCTAGTAGTGGTAGAATAAATTTTGAACAAATGATATTGCGCCGAACCATATATATACATATTTAGATCTATTTTATGGTGGCATTCAGCCAAAAACGCAATTCAATTGCAATAAAAATATAATTTAAAAATATATTGTCAAATATTTTTTAGAAGTCAATCATCTGATTTACCTTTTTTATGTTATACCAAAAGTTTCTATCTTATGATCACTCTTATTAATATAATTTTCTTATATTTTCAGGCCACTTTTAAAAGACTGTTAAATAAACAAATATGGCATCAAGATTTCGAAAAATTAGTATAACAACGATCAGCGCCTGTGCTGGAGCAGCTCTAGCTACGTGGGCATTCAAAAAGAAGGAATCTCCCTATTTCGTAAGTTGTTAAAATCGTTATTATTATTTTAAATAGAAATACTTACTCAATATTAATTTAATTTAAATATAGGTACAAAATGCTGCACCAACTCCGCCGAAAAGAAAACGAACTCTTCCTCCACGATCAGAACAAATCAAAGCGTTGATGAGTGGAGAGGAATATGACGTACTTATTATTGGCGGTGGGGCCACAGGAGCTGGGTGCGCCCTTGACTCGGTCACGAGAGGTCTGAAAACAGCACTTGTCGAATCCGATGATTTTGCGAGTGGAACCTCCTCCAAGTCTACTAAATTGATTCATGGTGGTGTGAGGTACCTGCAAAAAGCCATTTTGGGTGTAAGTATTTATATTATAGTCAGATTAAATGACAACTTTTAAAATTTTAAGGATGATCGTTCAATTCAGCAATTGATTTTTATTAACCTGAATTTATCTAAATTTTTTAGTTAAGGACGCATTTCGCTATTGCATTGATCTTATTAAGCTGAATTAATCAAACGATTACGCAATTTAGTACTTATTAGCTGAATTACACACTTAATTACTTAAATCACTTTGTAATTATTGTATAAATATCACTATTCAGCTATTAGTTTTAATGAGCTGAATGAATGAAAATATTACCAAAAATTTAATTTTCAAAAGCGACTTATTTAAAGTACCAAAACCTTCAATAATTTTGTGTTGTTTCAGCTAGACTATGAACAGTACAGAATGGTCAAAGAAGCCCTGGCAGAGCGAGCTTCTATGCTGGATTCAGCGCCCCATTTAACACATCCACTACCTATAATGCTTCCAGTTTACACGTAAGTTAACTATTTTATTTTATAGGCATTTTGCATATATAATATGTAATATAATTTATTTTAATTCTTTTAGATGGTGGCAAATTCCCTACTACTGGGTGGGTATTAAGTGTTACGATTTCGTTGCGGGTGACCGAAATGTTAAGAGTTCCTATTACTTATCAAAAAAAGATGCGCTAGAACTCTTTCCTATGCTGAAAAAAGAGAAACTATGCGGCGCAATTGTATACTATGATGGTAAGCAAATTATTAATTAAAAAAATTAATAAGTAAAAATGTTTCTACAGGTCAACAGGATGATGCTAGAATGAACTTAGCCATTGCTCTTACTGCTGCTAGACATGGTGCGGCTGTTTGTAATCACGTAGAGGTTACAGAATTGTTGAAGAAAAAGGATGAGGATGGCAAAATAGTTCTTTGTGGTGCTAAAGTTAAAGACCATATCAGCGGAAAGGAATTCACCGTGAAAGCGAAATGCATCATTAATGCCACAGGACCGTTCACAGATCGAATCCGTAAAATGGATGATCCCAAAGTGAAGAGCATATGCTGTCCCAGTTCCGGGGTGCATATCGTCCTTCCGGGCTACTACAGCCCCGAACAGATGGGTCTTCTCGATCCTTCGACTTCAGATGGTCGTGTTATTTTCTTCCTTCCTTGGCAGAAGCAGACCATTGCCGGAACAACAGACTCACCCTGTGAAGTTACCCATAGACCAAGTCCGTCTGAAGATGAAATTCAGTTCATCTTGACTGAAATTAAGAACTATCTTAATGCTGACGTTGAGGTGAGGCGTGGCGATGTCTTGTCTGCTTGGAGTGGAATTCGACCACTTGTGTCTGATCCGAACAAGGAAGACACTCAATCCCTAGCCAGAAATCACATTGTTCATGTAAGCCCTTCAAAACTTATCACAATCGCTGGAGGAAAGTGGACGACGTACAGAGCAATGGCTGAGCATACAATAGATGCAGCTATTAAAGGTATTGTGTTACTTTGCTAAAGTTACATACTTTTTAACTACTTTTAAAAAATATTATAAGATCTGATCCACTTTTAACAAATTTGGAAATATATAATTTGTATGAGTCGAAAGTTACAGATAGATTCCTAAGGATATAGTATAAAAATTATAAAGATCAAGAATAGTAGGGAAAAATATTTACCTATTTGAAGTATTTTTGAAAACTTCTCTAAATAAAATACTCATTTCTTTACCCTAAAAGTTTAAAGTACTTCCGTGCCAGTATATGAAGCTCATGCGGGGCTAACTTTTAAAATTTACCCTGTGGAAATTGGTTGAAAATTGGCTGAGTGATGATCTAAAGTATAAATTATTTGAGGGGAGAGGAGAGAACCGAAAATATTAGGAGGTGGAGCTCATGCAAGGTTATCTTTTAAAATTTCTCCCGTGGAAATAGGATGAGAATTGGCGGAGATATAGGGTGAGGGGTAACTTAACATGGGGGGTGAGGGCAGTGAAAATGTTGGCATTTAAATTATTAGATGCAAAGAACAAGATAGTTTTTATATAAATTTAGAAAATATGCCTTTTACTTTTTAAGAATCCTATATAATATGATATTTAAAATAATTTAAATAAAAGTGTTTTATCAGCTCAATCTTGCGTAACTGCGTAATCATTTTCTAAAGACCTTGGCTCACTTTGAAAATTCAGCATTTGCTGCGTGTTCTTGACTGAGAATTTCTCTTTATAGTAAAAGTATAACTGGTTTGCTTGCAGAGTATCGAAAGATCGAAGCATCTTAATCCACATTAGAGTTATAATTTTTAATTTACAAATTTTTGATACATAATTTTAAATGTGTGGCCCAAATAATATTGTCATTAAATTATTATAATGCTTTGAATTCGAAAAATGTTCGTCCCTGCGATTCTATAAAAAAAGGAGACTTGCAATCAACGTCCCTGAAACCCCCCAATTGCCAATTTTCATTTAAAATTCTTTTACTATTTTCAACAGCTTGCAATTTGAAACCTGAAAGACCTGAAGCTGTTACAAGTCATCTGAAGATTGAAGGGGCCCAAGGCTGGACCCCAACGATGTATATTAGACTGGTGCAGGACTTTGGTCTTGAGTGCGAGGTGGCCCAACACTTGGCCCAGTCCTACGGCGATCGAGCATTTGCGGTGTCCAAAATGGCGTCACTCACAGGAAAGAGGTGGCCCATCATCGGCAACCGGATTCATCCCGAATTTCCATATATCGACGCTGAAATTCGGTACGGCGTCCGGGAGTACGCCTGCAA
Source organism: Machimus rusticus (assembly GCA_951509405.1). NCBI lineage: Eukaryota > Metazoa > Arthropoda > Insecta > Diptera > Asilidae > Machimus > Machimus rusticus. The sequence goes on from OX608049.1 coordinate 8,076,949, forward strand.
CGCAGTCGACATGATTGCAAGACGTTTGCGTTTAGCATTTTTGAATGTTCAAGCCGCCCAAGAGGCTCTGCCGATTATCGTTGATATTATGGCCGACGAGTTGAAATGGTCAAAGGAGGAAAAAGAGGTGAAAAAGTTCATCTGAAGAAATTATAAATATTTTTAACGAGATTTCTATTTTCTTTTTGGAATATCAGAAACAAATTAAGTTGGCTAGTGACTACCTGGCGCATGAAATGGGTCAAATGGTTAATAGGGCTTCAAAGGAAAAGATTCCTATTAACTTATCAAAGGATGAGATTCAATTGTACATCAAGAGATTCCAGATCATTGATAAGGATAAGAAGGGATACGTCTCTATCAATGATATCCGTCGTGCTCTCAAGGTATATTTAGAGATTTATATTACTATAAAATTAGATTGTTCCAATATATTATAAAATTTTTAGTTACTTTTTCAAAGATTTAGAGGATATCCAACCTTTGAACAGCTCATAAATTTCCTCATTTTCAAAAATTTCTGGTCCAAAAAGAATAATATTAATATTAACCAGTTAACTGTTTATGACGAATATATTCGTCATGAAAAAAAATTCAAAATTTTGTGTTATTACGAGTATATACCCACATATAACACAACATTTAGCACCTTTTTTCATGACGACTATATTTGTCATAAACAGTTAACTGGTTAAAGATAATAAAATTAAATAATAGAGAATATAAAGAATATTAATAAGTAGAAAATTGTGCATTTTTAGACTATGCAAAAGTTGGATACTCTCTTAATTTTATTTTTAAAAATACGCCAGTTTACAAGAATGAGTAAAAAGAACCATAAATAGAAAATTTTCATGAGCTTGTTGAGGAAAACCAAACATTGCAGGATAATTTTTATTATTGGAGATAATTATTTTCATCTGTCGTCAGATAAAATGGGTTATCAGAAAAAAGATTTTTTTCCAAAATCAATAAACTGTTCTATTTTAAATTGGAAATTCTTTAAAAACCTTTAGGATTCAGGAGTAAAAGTATCCGGAAATGAAATGCACTTACTCCTCAACGAATTGGATTTGTCCTTCAATGGACAAATGGATTTAACTAGTTATTTACAGGTATTAAAAAAAAACACCGTGAATCTACTTTGGTGGCTTATTTTTAGGGGCTTTATGCAGAGCTTTTACAGTGCTTCTTCATCGAAATCATCAATATTTTATATTTAATAAATAAGTAAAAAAATATATGAATTTTCATAATTTTTCCAATTGTGTGATTTATTCTTTAGCCGTTTGAATAATTGTTAATTAAATTTGTTTTTTTTTCATAATTTTTCTCTTTTAAGAACTTTGGTGATGCTGAGGTTTCTGGTGAACAATTGCATGAAATTCTTCGAGAAATCGACACTAATATGAATGGTCAAGTCGAGCTCGATGAATACTTACAGGTAGAAATGCAATTTAAATTTTATTTTTATGTAAATTACAGCAAACACGCATGGGGTATTATGTTTATCTATTTATTTGCATAAAAATATTAATTAAACAAAAATTTTTCTTCTTAAAACACTTAAATAAACATTCTAAAAATTCATACTAATTTGTATAATAGTGAAAAAATGATAAAATTGGATATTTAATATGTAGAATCGAATTTTTTTGTATTCATGTTAGAAACTAAATTAAACTATTAATAGATCTAGTTTAAGTACGATGGATAATAGTGCATTATTTTATTAATAGTTCAAATCTACAATAAAACGCAGCTTTTTGACGAATCGATATTTACGGATTCTCGGAGTTGCTAATTTTGAAATTGTGAAATAATTGACATCTTCTAATTTACTATACTCTTCGGTTTGAGTTTAAAAATAGGTGTGAAAATTGATAACTAAGAAAGATAATAAAGCGTTACAGAAGAATAGACAAAATACCCACATGTGTGCATAATGCAATTTTAAATAAGCATTCGTTTTCATATCCAGAATTTATCCAGAATCGTCAAGAATGAATATAAATTAGCGTTGTATCAAAGTATTTTTTTTTTTAAATCTAAATTAAAATTATTTTTTAATTATCTCTAACAAACAGCTTCAATTGATCATTTGCACGCTTACTAATGCTAATTGCTACTTAATCTCTGCCTATAATTTTTAATCGGGCAATTATCAAAATTAACTAACCTTCGTCCTTTAATTTATCGCTTTAGATGATGTCAGCGATCAAAACTGGTCACGTAGCATACTCAAGATTCGCTCGTATGGCTGAGCTCGAGCAGCAAAAGTACGATGAAGATAAAATTAAAAATAAAATCACGGTAGACCGCTCCGGTGGAGGCTTGTAAGACGCCAGCCAGCCAACTTTGTCAGTCAGTCACAAATATAAAACGTACGTTTCGCCTATCCTCAAGGTCTTAAGTTCGAGTACTTAAGGTTGAAGAAAAAGTATTGTGCAGCTTCAGACGACCATCAGACGACCATCAGACGACCATCAGACGACCACTGACTTGAATCGTGTATACGTTTTAGGAGCGACTTAAGAAAAAAGACACTTGTATAAAGTAGCTAAACATTTTAATTTTGATTTTTCGGCTGACACACAGCGGATTTAAAGGTTGTATAAGATTCCACTCAGGACACCAAAAACCTCAAGTTTTACTATTTTTTGACTCAAAGCAGTTGTTGGATTATAAAAAGACGTTGCGTATTGAGTTCAAGGAAGAAACTACTGAAACACTTGAGAAATTTTTGCAGGATTTGAAATCGTCTATTTTTTCTGCTAATTTTTGGATTGTTTTATATTAAATAACACTAGTGTTTGTATGTATACTTCCCCTCGATGATATATTTTGGAAACGAATTTAATTTATGTTATTTTACATGCGAATGTCAGTTTTAAGAAATAAAGTCACTACTTCTATAAGATTTGTGTTTTTATTTAAACTTAATTTTTACCACTAGTACACAACCATTTTTAAGGGTTAATGTCTTAATTCTTTTTCTTAAATTTGAATAGTAGCAAACGGTTGGTTATTTTTTAAAATTTCCTGCACGAAATGGAAGAGAAATGGTTTCAAGAAAAACCGGCCAAGTGCGAGTCGGACTCGCGCACCGAAGATTCCGTAAAAAATAATTTTTTTTTTTTTGTAATGTAACTACAAATTTAAGGTTTTCGGAATTTTTCCTTTATATGTGCTATAAAACATTGCTTCATGCCAAATTTCAAGATTCTAGGTCGACTGGAAGTACCCTTTAGGTTTTGATTCCCTTGCGAGTAGTTGCGAGTTTGAAAATATGCGGCTTAAATTGCTGTTTCTTTTGATTGCGTTGACATAGAAGTTTGATTTTGTTACAGCTTAAAGGTATTATAGACCTGAGTATTTGATATGAATTTCGATTTAATACCTCTACGGGTTCATGAGGAAAGGGGTAGTAAGTTTAAAATTATTAAAAATATTTTTATTATATGATGTAACTAAAAATTTACGGTTGTGGTAATTTTTCCTTTATCTGTGCTAAGACGTTTTTCGTACCAAATTTCAAGATTCTGAGTTCACGGGAAGTACCCTGTAGGTTTTGATTTCCTTGTGAGTGTCGAAAATTTGCGGAAATTTTCGGCATAAACGGCTGTATCTTTTGATTGCGTTGGCATAGAAGTTTGATTTTTTCACAGCTCCAAGGGGCAGTAGACCTGAGTATTTGATATAAATTCCAGCTTGATACATCCACGCATTCCTGAGAGAAAGGGTCTTGACAGACAGACAGACGGACGGACGGACAACAAAGTGATCCTATAAGGGTTCCGTTTTTTCCTTTCGAGGTACGGAACCCTAAAAATGGGTTCAACATTTATGATTTTTATGCAGTAGTGAGTGAATGAAAACCAAAATGTATTACCTACTGAAAATTTCGTAATTAAAAATTACACCATCTTCTTGGAAGTGTATATAAAAATGGTCAAGTGCAAGTAGAACTTGCGCTTCGAGGTTTAAAAAAATAATCCTAGATTTCGTTTTATTTTTCCTCTAATCTTTCAGATATTGTTTTTTTTTTTTTTTAGAAAAACTGTTCGTTTTTTAGAATAAGAAATTAATAATTTTTCTTTTCACTAGTGCTTTGAGATCTTACTTCATGCCAGCTTTCGAAATTCAAGTTTACTGAGACGTACTCAACAGGTTTTGACGATCAGTATCAAAATACGTTTTGAAAGGGTGTAAGTCAATTCAATACAAATCAATGAAGGTTAAATTGAATTTTTAAATGATAACAATAATAATTTTAAACCTTAAAATATTTGCCCCCACAATTTATGTAACTCTGATATCTTTTAATAATTGCACATAAACGATTTGTTAAATTCGATTCTGATAAAGTTTTAAAGGATGGAAGAGGAAACAAAACATTGTTTAGTACATGCTTTAAATCAAATTGAAGTAAAAGATCTACACGAGCGAGATTTCATTTAAATTAGCGTTCTGCAAAATTGTAGAATAGTTTTTATAGTTTTGGATATAACAATTACAAAAAATATTCATACATACATTTGGGAGTATAAATACGAATTGTCTTTAAGCTGTTCATTTTAACCGTCTTATAAAGGTAGATTTGAATACAATCCGGAAACTAAAATTTTTTATCAGCGTTCTTGATTTTAAAGTTTAAAATTATAAATCCGCAAAGGAGTGCAAAACAATGTTTACTTTATTTTTATATTTCCTCCACAGTTTGTGTCCGAAATAATAACACTAGTCAACATCGTTTTTTTTTCATAGAATTAAAATATTATTTTTGTAGAATTTCTTCCCGCAGATAATGAATTTGTACATTTCGTAATTAGACTCTATTTTCGTGAAAAGTACAGGTAAGTGCAAAAGACGGTCTTATATTAATATCTTCAGTTAATAAAAATACTAAAACTAATAAAGATCATGATCATGAAGATAACCGAGAGGATAAGAACAGATCACATATTTAACATCGAAATCGAGAAATTCCTCTACTATCAAGCTACGAGGAATTAAGAATTTTCCGCGGAAATTTAGAGGTTATTTTTGAATGATTGGAGGAAAAATGAATTCATTATTGTAAATAAAAACAGGTAGTACTTAAGTTATATATATTGCTTTTAATTGAACTAATTAATCTTGTATAAGTCAATGAACGAATGAAATGAATGAAAATTAATAAGAAACATATAAAAAAGAATCGGTGCTGATTTTAACTTATTATATTTAAATCGACTGTTTTGCGTTTGATCCATAAGGTGTGTAAGGTTTATATAGTTTTCGTAAATTGAGTGCCTCAATTTGGATAAATTTGGATAATATCAAAAATGCCATATCCAGATATTTTGATCAAAAACCAATTGATTTTTATTAATCCGGCATTGAAAATTTGCGCACTAAATGACAAAAGGTTGTTGATTACGAGGAGGATTACCCTAATATATACCTAATAATATACATATTTGGTTTTTTTTATTAGGTATGTTAACATCATTTCCAATTAACAAATTCATATTGTCCGTTGTTTATCCAAAATCTTTAAAAAAAATCAAATTCCACACAAAAACAAAATATGACTGAGCTATTTCTTCTTTTTTACCTTTAAATGTGATTGTTAGCCATGTGCTGACCATACTCAAGGAGTATGGCTAAAATTAAACTATGGAGTAACTACGATAGTTTATGAACGGCACAAAGTTATGCTCGTGGTTATGTTGTGGTTAATCTCAGAGATTTTGAACGACAAATATGTATTAAGCATAGTTAAGGGGTTATACCTCTTTGGTGTTCAAGAAAAGGGTTTCTTCAATGATTTTTTATGGATACGTTTTGAAATAAAGGTACAAAAATTAATTAATGCAACATATCGGTTACACACATCTTGAGGAATAAAATAAATCTTTTTATTTGATTTTTTATATAAAAAAACGGCTGCAAATACAAAACAAAATTTTTCAAAGGCGCTTCGTGGCAAACAGATGAAATCTCCTCTATCGCCACCTGGAATCATAAGAGGCATAAAAATAAACTTTTGTTTTGCCTCGGCCATTAAAAATATGCATTTTTCTTTATTTCACGTACATATACATATAATAGACTTATAAACAATTTCCAACATTGAAAAAAAATAACAATAAAAATGGCGGAGATATGACTGGTTCAGTGGACCCCTCTTTTTCAAGTGGTGTACACGATATCTAAAAATCTACTGAACCGAATTGCCTGAAATTTGCACCACTTATTTTTTATAATATTATCTAAAGCGAGACGTAGGGAAATAATTAAAAATTTGGAGAAATAATAGCTGTTTGAAGAAAAAAACTCTTATTTTCATCAAACTTTTGAGTTTAAAAAATGCATAACTTTTGAATACAGAACCCAATCGCAAAAATCCTACGTCACGCGTTAGGTAATATTATTAGAAATAAGTGATGCACATTTCAGTCAAATCGGTTCAGTAGATTTTTAGATATCGTGTACACCAGTGTGAGAAAGGGGGACCCACTGCCATTTTTATTGTTATTTTTTTTTTCAATATTGGAAATTGTTTATAAGTCTATTATATGTATACATGAAATAAAGAAAAATTCATATATTTAATGGCCGGTAAAAAAAAAAGTTTATATTTATACCTCTTTTTTCAAACGGCATGGTGGTGTAACTCCAAGCGTTTAAAAAACATTAATTTTTTTTCAAACAGATAAAGAACTTTTAAAAAATTGACATTTAAGAACCTTTTTTTACATTTTAACGTAATTTATGTATTTTTGATGTGATTTGATACAACATATTTGATTTTGGATTGTAAAAATTAAAAAAGAGTTTTGATTAGTCACATTTTACAGGACTATGTTGTTCATAGAAAAAATGAATGAAACTTGTTGGAAAGTAGAAAAGACTTTAAATTTGTTGATCAGTCAATTGCATTATTATTTTTATTTGAATTTGAAATGTGATGGAATCGGTTGTGTAGCATATTTTTATGAGAGCTGATATACATTTGAAAATTTTAATGAAGTACGTTGGGTACTTCACTGCAGGAATATCTACAAAGAGCATGAAAGGGCAAACCCATTCTGCCAGTCGTTGGGACATACAGTGAAGTGCGACAAGGACCTTTTTTTTCAAATTTCAACAAAAACAAACCCACAAAGGCAACCTCCCACTGAAACATTTACTTTAACACTAAAAAGCAGGTCGTCAATTGGTTGGGCTCGGGGAGGCATAGTTTAGAGGATTTTCCACAAAGTTGTAGGGGATACGCACGCAGCGATTGTCCCCATCGTGGTGGTGGAAATTTTCCTCCGGGAGACGGAAGCCACTCGCCGAGCCAGCCAACCACCACGAGCATGGGAGGACGAAAGTTTCGTTGACCCCATTCCCGGGGCTTCCCGGGCTTCCCGACGACTCCTGGGGTGCATAGGGGAGTTGCGTAAAACGCCCATTACACCGCTCGTTCCTTGTTAATCCTCCGCCGAACACCCTTTGGCCGGGACTCGGGACCCGGGACCCGGGAGCCAGGAAGGAATAGAACGAAATCATGCTTTCTTTCACGGGAGGAGGGTGAGAACGCGCCACGGCTGACTAGCTGACTATGCTGTGACTTATGCTGCCGCATATTTATGCTCCTGTAAAGTGTAATGCAAATTACAAGGGATAACCAACCACGGGGTTGCTTAATCATCGAACAATTCAACATACAGAGGACCTGGGAAGGGTCCTGCTCAAGTCAGGCGCCCTCAGCTTGTCGGGATGTTTTCTCATTCATTTGTGCACTTTTATGCTTTATTTAATTATATTCATTTCAACTGGCTTGTCTTTTGCCTACTTGCTGTTTTTTAATTAAATCGTTTAATGAGACCATCACCAAAGAGACTACTTATTAAAATTTTTTGTAAAGCAAACACATTTTCTGCTTCATATAACACTCCTCTGTAAAAATTGCTTTGAACATCCAAGAAAGAATTACTCATGGAATGGTAAAAGAATTTAAAAGAATTTATACAGGAATGTTTAAAACAAAAAAGGGATTTTAATTCCATAATTTCTTTGTATTCTAGAGGTAGGATATTCTATAGTGTTAAAATAGACAAACAGACTATAGCTATAAATACAATAAATATATACATATATTTTTTAAGTATATATATTATTATTTTTTTGCCAACTAATTATTAAAAAATTACGAAGAATTTTATTTATTGAAAAATGGAGGATTTTTGTACGAAGTTTTACTTCTGTCGAGGATTGTGAAACGCGTTTTTTTTTAAAGATAGAAAGGGTTTTTCGCTGCTATATTAGGTGTAGAATTTAAGTTCGAAATTTTTACTTTATTTGAGCTATAAGTCCTTTCTTCGTGTCTAATTTCCAAATTCTAGAATCTGGATAAACGGAAAGTATCTTTTTATTGCATTGAAGTACAAACTGGAATATTTTAAAGAACTATAAGACTATTCACTATAGACTTTAGTATTTAGTATTAATTTCAGCTCAGAAAAAAAGAGTCAACAAAGTGATCCTATAAGGTTTCCGTTTTTCATTTCGAGTTTTGGATCCTTAAAAATGGCATTTTTACATGATATTTTAAAATGTAAGCGATTAATTCAAAATATTTTAGGTCCTTATATTTTACTTGAATATTTTTAGTGGAGTATTAAATGAACAGAGATAGACTTTCTCACTTTTATTTAATATTTTTCTCTTCAGAATCGCAAGGAACTGATAAAAAGACTGCTATCAAACTCGCTAAAATAATCTTGTTAAATTACATAAAAAAATACAAAACCTTCAATCAAAACAATTTTAAAATAGAATAGCTTTTAAACTTGTTTAAGAAACAAAATTTTTAAAATTGACAAACATTTGTTGTGAATCCGTTAATCTATTGGGATGTTATGATAATTTTTTTTTGATGTTTGGTTTAACATACCTAGACTAAAAACTTTCTTGTCTTTTTAAATAAACGTGCTGAATCATCATGTTACAAATAAATGTAAGAACAAAAATTTAAGATTAAAGAAAAAAGAAAAAAGAAAAAAGGCTTCTTTCGGTTAAGCGACTTTAGTTTTAAATTACTAAAATAGAAAAATTCAAGGTATTTTTTTTACTCTCTGTTTAAATGATTTTACAGATTTTGAGTTTGATTTTTGTTACAGTCAGACTTCTTGGTAGCAATTTAGGGTACCAAAAATTTAAAAATTTAAAAACAAGGCTCTCTTATGCCTCTGGTCATTTTAACCAAACGATAGTTTAAGAATATAACAATAGAAGAATTTCCTTCGATGTTACACAATTGTTGAGTTCTATTTATTTATGAAATTGGTTTAAAAATGCGGTAGTTAACAATTGTCCTAATTCTTTGTGCTTGAAAAGTGCGATAAAGATAAGTTTGAATTAATAGGGTTAAAAACGGCAAACCAAAATTGCTTAATTTAAAAATATTCTTATGAAAGGGAAGTTTTGTTTTCAGTTATCTAGTTCTAAAATTGGGAATAAATCGCTAATAATATTAAAAAAAGTGCTATAATTTGAAAATATTTTATCGTCTGCTTTTATATGTACTTTCTAAGAGTTGAAGTGATGAGAACTGATATTACACTGGTTAATAGCTCTTGGAGAAGTCATATGTATATATGTAGATATTAAAAATGCACACAAAACTGTGGTTGTTTAAAATAGTTTAAAACTATAATTTGATTACTATCAATTTTATAAAAGAGATTCCTCATTTATAGAAAAATATAAGGTTTTTCGTTAAATGATCTTTAGATGTTTTTTATGTTACAAAAAAGATTTTAACATTTTTAAAATTTCTAGTACCTATGTATGCTTTTTACCTTTTTTAACGAAACCGATTTTTCAATATACCTTGTCTAAAGTAGATTTTTAACAGAAGAGTTGCAGTTGATTTTCTTGAAAACAAAATGCATATATGGATAAAATGAAAGTGTGCTTAAACATATATTTAATTTTAAAACCTGGCCATAATTTTTTTGATTTTGATAAGAATATTTCTTTTCAGTAGGAACATACCTACATCAAAAATTTTAAAAAAATAATTGAAATTTAAGAATTGATTTTTACACCCTATACTGATTTCGACTGCTTTTGAGGACTAGTACGGTATATAAGTTTTTAAAACTATTTTTTCAAGTTTTGAATGAAAAACATATTTTTTTAATGACGTTATTAGCCCTTATTACATATTGTGCATGTAATGTTAAATTCGGTACTTTATTGAAGCAGGAAATTAAAAATAAAATCAAGACTGTATAATAAATTGTTTTCTTAACATATAACCCACACAAAAAGAGTTTGCATATCTATAAAAAATTTATTTTTCCCCAAATATTTGTTTATCAGTGTAAGACTAATTTGAAGCCAAAATTTCCAGCCAATACCGAAAACGCTTGTGTTTGTGCCAAAAAGTAATTGGCTCTGAATTTTGCAACAACTCCCCTGGCCACATGTCGATACATTTTCTAATTTGATAAAAATCCCCCACAGTCGAGGCCAATCAAGTAAATTTGGGTGAAACGCCCGCCTCACGCATGGGCTGGTCATAAATCGGAAAGGGTGCCGCCGCGTGCTCCACAAAGGTCCAACGAGCCGCCTATGGCAAACAGAAAACAAAGCAGCGCGCCAAACTCTGGAGAATCCTCCACGAACATTTGCATATATCGCGCGCTAATTTGGCCATGTTCGAGGAGGAAAAAAATTGTTTGCTTTGCGCTGCGACGCCGGTCGGCACGGCAGCGCGGGAAGAGCGACCGCGTTTTATGCGTTGGCACCTCGGCCTCCGCCTCTCGCCCAGCGGAGCTATTGGCAAGGGGTAGCGCCCCATTCTCCCGGCCGTTTAGATAAGGAGCCCGAGAAATGACCGCCTAAACAGGCACTCGATTCCCAGTCCCGTCCCGTGCCCCCGTGGGATAAAGGCATCTAAGATTCTCCGGGGCTGGCGACAGCGGCGGCGGCAACTGATAATTGCAGCCTGCGATGAGCCAATCCTAAGTATTGGGCTCGAACGGACCTCGGAGGCGATTCCTCCGCTTTTATCAATGGGGCGCTCTCGGGTGTTCCTCAATTATTTTATGTTTTAATGCGGCACACGCTCTGGCATCTCGCCTAGCAGCCAGTTTTCAGCGTTTCTCCAAAAAGCAGGCGTGTCCGACAATATTCAATTTTAGCTAGCTGTGTAATCTGACTGCACTGTTAAAATTTTTTTTAGAGTACCAGAGTTTTGTTTTACATAAAATCTTTTCAATCGTCTTACAAAACCTGTTTTTATAATATAAAAGTTGGAAAAACTATACTACGCTGTCTATTCTAATTTTATATCATTTTCTTGGACAAAGAATCTTTTATTCTAATGAATAAATCAATTAATTTTTACAATGCAACCAAATTTTGCTTATCGCTTTTTATGCGACATACTTGCATGAGCCACGTACTCAAGGATATCATGGTAAGCAAAATTGAACCTTAATGTATTTTTGAGTTAAATATATGTTCCCTTATAAAAATATAAATTATTAATGTATTATTTCAATAAAAATCAATCGTATTTTAAAAGTTATGTATTCTATGCAGTAATGATCCGAAATCTTTCTGGAATTATATTAAAAATCCCAAATTCAGCAAGTCCTACAGTACAGCTTATTAGATTTAATGATAATTTTTTATCGGACCCTCAGTCTATCATATATGTATATATGTGACATGTTTGCAAGATATATCAGCAATACATTTTTTTTTAAATGGGACGATCGACAGAATACTGATGAGGTGCTCCGTCTGAATTCAAAAATATCAGGAGAATCACTAACCACTTTGTCTAAGAATTTGCCCACAATTTGTGTGTTATCACCTGAGCTTGATTTTTAACAAATTTTATCCAATTATATCAAACTAGCAAATGACCGCGTTTTCGTTCGTTTTTAGGTAATTTTTTTACACCTTGGGTTACATTATTGGAGTTTTAGTAAGGACCTCTAATTTTTTTGAAAATATAATATAGCCTATGTCACCCGGGGATAGTGTAGATTTCCAACAGTGAAAGAATTTGAAATCGGTTCAGTAGTTTTGGAGCCTATTCAATGCAAACAAACAAACAAACAATCAAATCTTTTCTCTTCATAATATTGGTATAGACAAACAGCATAGTTTTATTAAGCGCTAAGAGGAGATCTACTGAAAGCGATCTTGCAAATTGCGCACTCACGCTGTACGCAACCTTAAAAGTCTAACGAACTACATAGGTTTATACCAGGCCCAGGCGCAAACTGAAACGACTGAATTAAACGGACTTCTCTTTTACACTTTTACTTTTCTTCACTCAGTGCTCGCGGATAGATTTAGCCTGAAATAGAGATTTATATATTTCAGTATATATAGATCCTTGTTGCATTCCTTCTTCTTTAATCTATATACATATCTGTATGGATTTTGTATTTCCATTGTTGATAATTGAACTGAGTTAACTTGATCTGAGTGCGTTCAAAAACTAAACTATAGTTAACCCCGAGTTATGCTTATCGAAGCCATCTAACCACAGGGTTATGCTTAACCACAAGGGTATGTATTTTTGAACGAACCATAGTTAACTACGCCATGGTTATGCTCCAGCAGAAGAAGAAGAAGCATATACAGGCACCTTAAAAAGAATTCGCCATCATCTCCTTGTAAAAAATCCGTTTTTCAATTATACCTGTGTACTATTCGACAAATAGTTATGCTCGTGGTTACGTTATGGTTAACCACAGAGTTTTGGAACGACAAATGTTAACCATAGTTAACTATGGTTAATTATAGTCAAGATTTTGAACGCGCTCCTGATTGGTATGGCTTTTGGTTTCTCTGTGGTCTATTTTGTTTGTAATTGCCTGTTCACTGATCTTATCAACTTTTTACTCAAAACCCTTGCCGTCCAACATTAACAGTGTATGAAATCTCGTTCAACGAACCCTAAAATTCAACACAACGCTAGAGAGTTTTGCTCTGAAGCGGGCCGAGACACTTAGAAAATTAGACGCCTTCACTTCCTCTTTTCGCTCGGTGAAAAACGCCAGGCCGGGCATTGATCAACTCCATTTCGCGGCTATGCAGAGGGGAAGGGCATCTGCTTTCCTAATGCAGGGGTCCGTGACCAGACCTTGCCCCCCGTCGGTCCCTCCGACAGATGAAACAAAAAATTTTTCAGTCGTCCCAAAACGGCAGCTAAGCACCACAGAAATCCACAAGCAGAAGGCGCACACTGACGCAAGTTGGTAACGTCGTCCCCCTTCACTTTTTGTCAAAGTGAGGCGGAAGAGGTCGCCTGCGGCGGTGGTGAGGCAAGCGAACGTTTTCACATGCACACGACCACAGCGACATCTCGCTTTTTGGTTCAGCCTCGTACGAAAAGAATGCATTCATGGAATAAAAATAGAACGCAGGCGAGAGAAGGTGGGAGTTGGAGAGAAGGAGATAGAACGAATTGTGCGTGTATTGGTGCGGGTTGGGATGAAATTGCCGTTGTATGCACAAATGCGTCGCGTCCCCTTTTTCTTAGTAGGGTACGTCGCGACGGTTGCTCCGCTCTGTGGGAAAAAAGAGCGCGATGCGATCAGCTATTGCGTACCCCGCCTGGAGGCGTGAATGAGAGGTTTTATGATTCCATCTCTCGCTCTAGCCAAGGGGCTGTGATATTTGCCAGACCGCCACGAATGACTTCGATTGCCAGGGCGCATACATACGTATGGGACCAGCCCAGGCTGCGTGTTGTGTTTGGCGAGTGAATTTACTACGTGAAAAGGCGATTTTTAGTGTAATTAGGGAACCAAAAATTTTTTGGCGATAAAGCTACCATCTCAGGCGCGAGAAACTATCAAAACAAACGGTGGAGGATTTTTGTTTAAAACCGCCCACAAATATTGATATTTCGCGAAAGCGCCCTTCGAACTCTGGGGCGTTATAACGAGAGAGAAAAAAATAAAATATCACGGGACCTAGATCCAAGTATCACTAGACCTCGAAGTGATACGAAGAAAAAGAAATTATTTTTTTTTAGTGAAAAATTGTGAATAGTGCAGATTAGTGCTTTAAAACCGTTGTAGAGGAGCTCCCCGTCCAAGAATAGGTTAGAAAAAAAAGGTGAACTTTCGCGGAGCTCCCCTGGTTTTTTAGTATTTTTTCTTCTTTTTTTTGGTTACATAAAAGTGCTGCCCATCGCGCTCTGCAAAATCCAAGCGAGCGGTCGCCGTGGTGTGCGCCAAGTCAGGCCCCAGGTAGTGGTGGTCGCGTGTGTGAATCCGAACTATGTCGAGTGTTGCTCAAAGTGGAGTTCGTCAGACCGCGGCGATTTCATCAATCTCAAGTAAGTTAGCCACAAAACTATCATCCGCAAGAAATATCCAGTAAATATAAAAATAAAATTCCTTCAGGGCTTGTTCCCGGTAAAAGTAACCGCCAAAAAGAATTGCTGGATCGGATTGCTGGTCGTTGGTTGTGCGATGATGTCCGATCCGGTTGCAGTCTGGTCCTCCGGAATTAAATTCTTGAAAAAGACTCGCCTCGTCTAGCCGAAAAATGTTAAGTACAAGGCCACAGCCACACTCTCCTCTTCTAGTGGGAGTATATCGGCCGCTGCGTCCCGCTGATGGGCGGGGGCTTTACATCGAACTTTCTTTGTGTGCGGTGTGTGTGTGTGTGTGTCCACTTTCAGGGCTCTTTTCCTCTATCGCAACGCAACGCGCGCGCGACGTTAATGCGGCCAAGGGGCGCTCTGCCCTTTTTCCCTTAAAATTTATGCGATCCCTGATTCCTGGAGGCTGAATTTTTTCTAAAAGTGCGTTCCATTTTTGAAAGTGCGTGCCTCCGGCCGCCTCTCCGCCACCACACGGCCGCCCTCAAAAACTCGCTTTGTCCCACTTTGGCGATATTTTTCCCTCCCCTTCTTCAACCCCCCGCCCCAAACATTCACCAGAAAAGGGGGAGGCAAGTGCGCATCCGAAATTCGATCGATTTTTATTAAACCACGGCCTTCCTCCTCCCTCCGAACGGTACTCTGTGCGCCGTTTTGGTGTACCGTTGCATTTTAATTGCGATCTAATTTGCATCTGGCCAGGGGACTCCTGTCGATCAGAGGGCGGGAATTTTCTGAATTTCGTTTTTTTTTTCCTCTCATCTGTCGAAGGGAATGGAAAGGTTTTTCGTGGAAAAAATAAAAGAGGAACACAATTTTTATGTTGTTTTCTTTTTTTCACTTCATCACTCGGGCTCCGTCGAAGCGGCATCGTGGCACAGCGCGGAGCTCAAAACGCACACTACCAAACAAATCTCGAGTAAACTTAAACAATGCTCACAGTCGCGGTCGTAAAAAAGTTTACACACTCATTTTTATATTTTATCACTGCATTTTGTTACGGTTTCGGTTATAAAATCACCGATAAACACTATTATCACATTCCGTCACTTCATGCACAAAAATATTCACACACATACATACCTCGATTTAAAGTTGCTAAATAAAATAAAAACATAAATTAAAATTAGATATTAAAAATTAACTATTACCTGAGGAAATCCATAAAAAAGATGAAATATTTTAATTATGTTTAGTTCATGTTAAGTTCGATTCCGTCATGAAAATCCTGGGTGGAAATAAAAAAATAAATGTAAACCATGAATAGGTTGCATAGAAAACGCCATATGGATTTAGTTCCCAAATGTGCGAAAAGAAAAACCAGACCACGATACACGGCTCACAGTTCATACGAACATTAGATCTTTGATGAAAAATTGATTCCTTATGCAAATATTATTTAGAAACACTGTGCGCCGGCGTCACGCACTTAAAACTAGCTGTTCCATAACTCGAAAAGTGTTTATAACAGATTACCTGAAATAATTTACACTGCGAGTTCTCACCATAACCATAGTGGGTGGTTGTTTACAAGTTTCTTGGTTAGAAATTACGAAGACATATTTTTAACGATTTTTGGCGGGAGATGTCTCTCAACTTGTATGGTTGATAAAAATCTGTTGTATGTAACTCTGTTCATCTGTTCCTGACACGAGTGGATGCGCTAAAAAAAATAAAGAATAAAAAAAAAGTCCGTTTTACATTTTGATTTTACATAATTTTTATACCTATTTATTTCATATTTCTCTAACCATCAAAGGACGTGGGTAGATATGCCGAATCTCCATTCAAAACCAGACCAACTAACTAAACCAAAAATATCTGCAGCTCTTTTACTCGCATTGCAATTTCGTCACCTATCTCGCTCATTTTGGTCATCATGCGCTAGCTTTTCCCTCTGTGTGAGTTAAACCACTTTGTGTTGCCGCACGCAATTCAGCGCATCTTCAGAAGAAATGCAAGAGCTGAGACTTCACAACTACATAGCTAATATTGTGTGCAGACTTGATTTTTTCAGCAAGTCAGCCAAATGGTTTTGTGGTTTTGGTTTGGTCTGGTTTCTTATGGAGATTCGGCAATAAGGCCCAATATTGGTGCATCTAATAGATAACACACGGTTATCTGAATGCTATTAAAAATGTTTTCAATTTAAAATAAAGAAATCAGTTGAATTATGTAGATCCTCATTATTATACAGGTTTCTTGGCAATAGCTGAATTTTTGGCTGAATATGATTTCGAGGAGAACGGAGCTTTTTCGCATACGAAAAATGTTTTTTGAATCCTTGAATAACAACAAAAAAATCTAACAATCCTACGTCATATCGTTTTCGAAAAAAAAGATAAGGGGGTAAGATTTATAAGGGCTCCGTTCTTTCCCTTTGAGGTAAATCAACTTTGTACAGGATTGAAAAATTAAGAAAAAATAGGTACATTTTTATATTTTTGTTAAGGATTGAGTTAGAATTTCTAGAAGAGAAGAACTCTTTAATTTTCTAATGACGCTTAGTTATTACAAATTTGTGCTTATTATTTTAGGAGATACATGTAAGGATTTAAAGTTTCAAATCAAACTCATAATTTGATCAAAATCGTACAAAGAAACTGGCCCTGAATCTGGATGTCACCTCACTTTCCGTGACGTGACAGCTTATGGCTGACTAACGAAGAAATTTTCCTATATGAGAATTTAAAAAAGCAATTCAGCCATAAGCTGTCACGTCACGAAAAGTGAGGTGACAACCAGAATCAGGCCCTTTGCATCACTTCACTTAAAGTAACAATTTCCCCGTATATAAAACTAATCAAACTGTTTTCAAATTTTTAAACGACCGTACTGAAAATGTTAATTTTGGACTTATCAATAATTGACCAAGTTGAGTTAAAAATCAATAGTAGAACCAGTGAAATAAAATTCTGAATTTTATCAAAACAATTAAACAATTAGTCCTGCCGGCAAAAACTGGCTCTTATCACCAATTTTATTTTTAATTGCATTATCCCAAATTAGTCTCTTTGATGGATTGGAAGTGAACTGCTTTAAAAACATTTCTAGCTCTAATTTTCATAAACTACACATGATATGTTTAGCACGACAATAGCGCTAATAAAAGTACAAAATGATCTCTTAATTGTTTATAAATTCTTACCTTGATCAGAAACATTTTTGAAATTTAATTGAAGATTTCTATGCAAAAATACACTTTAAAAATGCAATTTTCTTAACTTTAAAACTGCGAGAAAAGTAAATACATATGTACATACATATATATGTTCATCAAAATATTGTAGTTTTTGGTATATTTATATCTTTCCTTTTCTTGCTTATCTGAACAATTAGGTCTTATTTCATCAATCACGTTATCTAGAAATTCTACTTAAAAACATAATTACTTCAATTTAAATTTACCTGCACAGATTATTATTATTAATAAATTAATAAAGACAAAAAAGATAATTAGCAATTTAATTCATTAATATTTTGCTATTTGATAGAATACAATACAAATTTGTATTTTAGTCTCAATAGTCGCGATAAGAACTTTGTCTAATTGCAAAATATTGATAACATATTTCATTGACAATGATACAACGTTGTTTTAATCAAAATATATTTATAATTTTGCTGAAAACAACAATTTGCGAAATTTAAAATTTCTAGTTCTAATTTGCACATATGTACATATTTAGGTACATATTTGCTTAATTTGTATACTGAAATAACTAGAGCTTAACTGAGCCTATATTATTACTTTTAGCAAGGACAATTTTTTAAATGTTTGAGTACATATATTCATTTTAATTGCACAAATTCCTATAAATTGTATAAAATTAATTTTATAAAATACTTTCCTTTGATAAAGAAATTTTAATCTTTTAAAATGAGTTCGTTTACCTTTTAACTTCCCCCAATCATGAATTTGAAGTTAAACTGTTGAAAACATCTTTTCGGGTTTAAAAGTCTTTCACAGATATGTATTATAGCCAACAATTGTTGATGAAGAAAGTTTGTAAAAATATTGTTAATTTCGAAAACGATATTATTTTAAACAAGATCGATATTATTAATTAAAGATATCGTTAATAGCTGTTTTTTTTAACATCGGATCCGGTTCCAGTTTTTGAAGGAAATTTTGCGCTACATTAAAAATTATGAGTAGTTACACATATAAAAAAGTTGTTATTTCGCAAAAATAAAATGAAATTACGTGGATTTATACACACTTTGCATTAAATACTTAGTTCAAAAATTTATCTGGTTCAAGGTTTGAAGTTTGGTTACCCGTCCATATGATGGTAATTTGATAGACTTTTCGCAAATTTTGAAATCTTCATGATATGGGAAACATCCTGAACCGTATTTTATGCATGTACATCAAATAAAACTAAGCATCGAACGCAAAGTATTGGTATTGAAAAATATTGATACTTTCTCGTATGCGTATCCAAGAGTTTTATGAGTATGTAAGAATTTTTGAGGAGATGTTTTTTTTTTGTAGGTACATACTTACGCCAGTAGATATGTGGGTAAATCCAGAAATTATTCCAGGAGGTTTCTTTTCCATTCCTGACTGTAATCGATGATTAATGGCCCTTTGAGCTGGAATTGCAGAAACAGGCATCTCAAAAGTTGCCTCGGGCCTTCTTGGGCTCTGCCTGCCTGCCATCGACCGGCCGCTGCTCGGGGCCCTTTTAGGGAACTGAAATTGAAATGAGTCGTCCCGGGCGAGCAGGTCGTAGCTCTCGAATGGGGCGCTCGCTGGATCCGTCCCCCGACGGGTGCCGCCGCCGCCCCCGCGCCGTGCCGCGTCGATTTGTAATCTCCCCAAAATCCGGCAAAGGCGTGTCGATTTGCGGCGCGCGGGGCGACGCTTCAAATTCCAGCCCCTCCGCGCCTAATGAACCAGAAGAGCGCACGGATTATGAGTGGCGGGCGGCAACCTTCGGGCTCGACTGGGGGCGAGGTGGGCTCTGGTTTTTACCTGTGTAAGGGCTCCGGTCGGGGAGGCCGCTGTCCCTGGTGCTCCCCGATCAGCTGGCCCGAGCGCCACGTGGCTACCCTTTTCGGCCGGCTACTTGTTTCCAAAAAATTGAACCTGAAATAAACCAGGTAGTGACTGAATTAGAGAACACTTTTTAAAAAAATCAAGAATTTTTAGTAAGGTAAAAGAACTTAAGGTCAACATATGACGTACAACGGCTGAACCTACGGCTGTAGATTTCAAAATTAGGACCGCACCACGCCTGCACCTTTTTAACTATTACGTATGTACATAAGTCCGGGCCGTTTATACCTAATTTAGTTAATTTTCACGGGTTTTTTCTATCTTTTTTTAATTTTTTTTTACAGAAGGAATCAATATGTTGCAGATATTTTTATTCACACTTTAAGAGTACAAGAATTTTTTTGTTTTTGGATTTTTATATTGATTTTGTTTTGGTCACACGAATTTTTTCAAAAAAACTACAGGCCATTTTTAAAAAAACCCCATTTTTGAGATGGGAAATGCAACTGAAAATCGGAAAATTTTCTACCTATCTTTTCAAGTTTGGTCCGTGCTATAGCTATAAATATGTACAACAACATATTAAAAAATCAGACCAATCGGTTGAGTAGTGTTTAGTGTTAGTTTAAAGTTTTTAGAAGGATATTTAAAAAAAAAGTCTAATAATCCTCCTGCATCCTCAAATTACTGTTTTTGTGAGCTGTTCGATTTTTTTCTAAGGCAGAAAGACTCTTTAAGGTCCTTAAGGTATTGGGTCTAGTTTGATTTTTAAAAAAATCGATTCTGTTTTTACATGTTTCTAAACCACATGTAATACTTTGAAAATATTCTGTAAACATTTCAAATTGATCCAATGAATAGTTTTATAAGTATCCTAATGTAAGGCCTTCTGAGGCAAATATTAAAACCATTAAGAACTTAATTTTTTTTAATTATCGTTTAGCTTACTTTTAATATAGTGAAAGTTTTTGATACAATATCTAAAAGAAAAACCACTCTAAAATCGAAAAAATTAAAAGAAAAATTCTTTTTTTCTGAGGCCTCTGACTAAAAACACAAGTTTTGCTAAAATCAATTACATTTCAAACATAATTTAAGAGCTAAGAAAACGAGCAATTATACCTACAGAAAATAAAGTCGGAAAAGGCAAAGCATATGTTTAAATTATTCACATATTAAAAAAACATTAAGTAACTTTACATTTAATCAAAGAACTTCATTATGTTAAAGGTATATATAAAAAGTAAAAGTTAACAAAGCTCCTCCTCCTCCATTTATTCAAGGTATTAAATTAAATAACTATAAACCCAAAAATTCATTTTCTCTTACGAATAACAATGATTTTCGAAAAACAAAAATAATGTTTCCCATTCCTTAGTATGTGTTATCTAATAAGGGGTTTTGCGTATACATTGTACAGTGTTGTAACTTTTAGTATTTTATTTTTTACATTTTCTTAAAGTACAAAATCTCGAAAAATTCAATTCATTTCAATTTTGTAAATTTCGGTAATTAGACGTAAATGTTGTCTTTGACCGAAGAATTTTTACTCCCCTGTACATTTAGAAAAATAAATTTTTGACTAACCTATGCCACTTTACTTTAAATTAAAATTTCGAAAAATCAGTTTTTGATTTTAATCTTTTTATTTAGGTGTTTGTTTCAGTGTATATTATTGTAAAATAAAATAGCTCTTCAAAATAAATAAATAAATGTGTATATAGTAAAATCTCATTATAATAAATTCGAAGTGATCGAGAAAATTTTGTTTGTTACAACCAAAGAATATCAAGAAGTGGTATTAAAATCAGTATATGTTTTCATATTTAAGCGACCCAGAAATTTCGTTTCATTTTCCAAAGCTAAATATCTTTGATTTAGCCGCTATCTAGCCGCTAGTATTAAATTAATTAGATTGATTTGCCGAAAGGGTTCTCCGTTTTAAAGATTTCCAACCTACTTGAACTTAAGGTACGATTTGTTTGTAATTTAAGGTCCCAGTCAGCAGTAGGGCTACAAGTCAACTGCTCCGCTGAATTCTTACCCACCTAATTAGCATACGAAAAAAGTCCTCGATATCTATCAAACCTGGAGACGCAACAGGGAAATGCTACCACCGGTTCCGAGGTGCGCGTGGTTAGCGCCTCAGTGGTTGCCCAACTGCAGGCCCAAGGATTACAGGTGCATACTTGAGTTATTTGGGTTTTGTCACCTTTTATTTGACTTGAAACTTTTTGTTGTTTATACCCTCAAAGGGGTCCGTTCACGTAAGAGGACCGGTGATGGTCGCTTTTCACTCTCATTAAGGTGACTAATGACGTCGACTGGCGACCATCACCGAAGGACCTTGCGAAAATGGACCTCTAGCTTTTTTTCTGTGACGGTTTACACATATTTATGTTTCGATGTTTTTATAGCACCCCACCCCCATCCGCCAGCCCAGCGCCTCTAAATGAAATTTTATGTTTTCTCCAGGGAAGTGAACTCAATGCTGCGATTATGGCAGCATCCCAGCCCCAGACGAACGCGACGGCACACATCCAGAACCAGTCAAACAGTCAGCCACAGGTCATCACTTTACAGCAGTTGCAAAATTTTCTGCCCCAACAAATGGGCGCGATTTCGGCGGACGGCACCCAGACGTCGGCGGCGTCCACAACAAGCGCGACGCCGGTGAAGGCGTTTGTCGCGAATCCCCAGCTCCAGCAACAAGTACTCAATCTCCAGAATCTGCAGGGAATCCCTCATCAATTCATCCAGGTAAGTGGGTCACTGAGGTGCTCTAGATTTTTTTCAGAAAATTCACAATTCCACTGAGGGTGGTGGTGAAAAGACAAACTATTAAATTTAAGTTTATGTACATATGACTAAGAGTTAGGGCTTTATATTCAGAGATTAAAACATTTTACTGAAAGAGCTCCAAACTCGCAAACTTTGTAAAATTCATAGTTAATAAAAGGTAGGTTTAAATAAAATAACGACCAAAAAAAAGTATTATGAAATTGCAATTACGATTTTTAATATATTATACTACGTTTTGTGCCTACTGCATACAAATTAAAGGGAAATACTTAAATCTTGATTGTTTTAATAAAAGTAATTTTCTAAAGACTAGTAACAAAATCTCTGATTTTAAAAATATTACATTTATATCTGTGCCTTCTAACATATCCGGACAATATTTACTTTGTATATTGTGGTATCATAATTGGATGAAAATTTTCATCAAAAAAATATAGAGGAATTCGAATTTTGTGTTTAATGTCTGTATTGTGAGTATAAAATTTATAAAAAAGCTTGCACACTATACACTTTAAAACACTATGCAGTTTATTCAATATAAAAAAGGGTTTTTTTCAACATTGCTGGTATTATTTTTCAGCAATCTGAAGAAAAACGTACATAAATTAAGTTCAACAACTTCTCAATTTGATCAAAATGCAATATTAATTGAAGATTACTTAAGGGCAATTTTATGTTAATTCAGTTAGCAAGCATCCTTACACTTTTGAGTACTTTGTTTAATAAGTAAAGACTATTTTAAAAAGATTGTGAAATTTCCTAAAAATTTCAAAATTTGGCATTAGGTCTTTGAATTGAAATTACGCAGTGATATTACTTACTAAAAAGGGAGCAAGAGAAGTGAAAAGAATTTAAGATTAGAGTAAAGTTAAGCGTTAATGTTATTTAGAAAATTGTCTATAGGTATTACACTTGATTTTAAGTAACAAAATGTATTCGAAAAATGCTCTTTTAAATTTTAAAGATTTGAATGAATCGTAGTCGTTGTAATGATAAGCGTTCAATATCGGCATGAATCCCGCTCACGGATTTTGATAAAATACGTCTGAAGAGCAGATTTTAAATCAGCCATCTCAAAAACCACTAAATAAAATTCATAATACGTGATTTATGTTATTATATGAAGAGTCTTTTTTTTACTCTATCTTGCTTAGCTTATTTCAGGCCAAAGTGGTTTTCATGTGCAAATCAGTTATTTAAATTTTGTACTAAACCTACTGTTTTTTTTTTTACAGGGTGGACAACTAATTCAAAATCCAGGAAATGGCATGTTTTCAGTTGTCCAGCCGCTGCAGACAGTAACTGTAGACGGTCAGGAGGCTCTGTTCATACCGAATGTTGGAAATTCGCAATTTGCTGGTGCTCAGGTTGGTAATAAAGAATTACCAATTGCTTTAAAACATTAAAAGTATTTTTGCTTAAATTTAAAAATGACCTTTGTATGCAAATTTCAGGCAGTACAAATCAACGGGCAACAAGCTTTTCTCACGCCAAATGGACAAATTATAAGAGCGCCTCCAGCAGCAGCTGCAGGCGTCCTTCCTGCGCATTTAATCCAAAATGTTGGACAGACGGTGCAACTTCCCAATGGTAATTAAATTAAGTTAAAACTCACTGTATTTATAATTTTTAAGTTATAGGGTAGGGTAGCTATTGGATAAAATTAGCTTATATTATTGTTGTAATTTTAATGGATATCTGTGGGATTTGTGGCTATTGTAAGATAAAAGCTCATCGTGCATCACCCTTACAAATTAGAGGTATTAAGAAAAGTTAGCGCTTGTGTATGGTGGTCCCTAATGGTAGGATAATTCTCCAGCTGAACTCCCATTCGGTTTGGGGTTTTCTCCGTGCGCTACTAATTAACATTTTATACTCACAAAAAAAAATTAAAAAAAGAATAAAATTATTAAAAATGCTATTTCAAAACTCACTGCACAATAGTAACAAATCCTCATCCTGTGTCATGTCATAACTTTTTTCGATTAACACTATTGCTTCCTTGCAACTCTTCTCTTTTTCATTCACACACGCAGCTGGACAGGCTACAATAACAATTCCAGGGACAAATATAACAATTCCCATTGGGAATGCTGCGAACATAGCCAATGCTACGACGGCGAACAGTACGGTCGCCAGCAGCCAGAACAATCCGTCACAGAATCAACAGCAGCAGCAGCAGCAACAACAGCAGCAGCAACAGAGCCAACAGGCCGCTCAAAGTCAACAGGCCCAGCAGCAACAGAACCAAGGCAACCAGCAACAGGGCCAGCAACAAGCCAGCCAGCAACAGGCAACAATTACAATTCCCGGGACGAACATCCAAATCCCGACCTCTGTTGCTGCTGCGAACGGCCTCCTGGCCAATGCCCTCCAAAATACCGCCAATAATTTTGCGGGATTTAAGCTGGAAGGTGGGAACTGCTTGCAAATCACACATTTTTTTTCTGGTATCTTTGCATGCGTCTTAGCTTTGTCTTAACTTTTTGGCTGGCTTTTCATGTTTCTGTCCATTTTTGAGGCTTTATGGTTTCTAGCAAATGGGTTTGGGTAGGTCACTCAAGTAAATCTAGAGTATTTTGCTTTAGTAGATATTAAATGGGTTGTGGTAATTGTATAAAACCGTCATCTCCCTCATGGTCACTGCCGATTGGTAAATATTAGTAGATGTATTTTTATTGCAGTTTTAAACGTAAAATTTTATGAAATTAAGAATATTAACTTCTTCATTTTACAAAAAAGTGGGGAAATATTATACATACAAACATATTATAATATACTCTCGCAGGATTTTATGTAAAATAGGTTCCGGTTTACATATGTACATATATATGAGCATGCAGAAGTAGTTCGTCGATAGAAGATTGAGTTGCTATATACGTAATTTTATCATATTTAAATTTTGATCATATCCAGATACTATAAACAAAATGCAGACCATAAAAAACGAATTGAAAATTTATAATGTAGAAAGAATTTTCACTTTACGTAAAGTTGTGAATAACAATTAAATTAAATTATAAATCAATTTAAACCTGGTGCAGAATTTAGTTACTATACTACTGTACTAAAAACGTGTTAAAATTTCAGACAAATTGACTAGGTGTAGATCTTAATCAATACATATTTAGGCTGTGTGCCAAACTAGACTTTTCAAAAGTTCGGTAAAATGTACTACACTGTGCCAAACGAAAGGAATCTTTCAATTAACTTTGTATCGACATGTAAGTACCCGCAGTACTCTGATATTAAAAAAAGTCGGGAAATTGACGAAAAAGATAAAGTTGTTATTTTATTTGTTCAAATCCTATAAGACTATTTTAAATACATAAAGTAATTTTTCAAAATTTTAATAATTTTCAAATGAAATTATATTATATATTATTATAGATTGTTTCACGTTTACGTAGAGTAGGTACATATCAATGAAATATCAATTTTTTTTTTCGAATGGCTATTTGATGGTATAGTTTTCTAGCAATACTGATAAACCTGTTCAACATGGTTTTATATGAAGACAACCTATAAAAATCGGTAGACTTTGATTCACGATATTAATAGAATATTTGTTTAGGAACGTGACGTGATGTTATATTTTTGCTTGCAGACTCATAAACATATTTTACTATGTTGTTCTCAAGAAGAAGAGTTGCTCGAAATAATAAGAAAAAAACTTAATGTTTTCAAATAAAATTTAACGAAGAGATTTAGAAGGAAGTTTTAAAAAAATAGAGACGGTATTGCGGATAGAAGCTCATATTTGTAATCTTTGTTAGCATTAATTATTAATATATGTATGCATATTTTTGGACTCCATGATTATAAGTGTCCATAAAGAAAAGGACGTATATTCGTATACATATATCTTTTATTTAGTGTATGTGGAGAGACTAAATATGAAAACAAAAATACCTAAAATTATATGTTATAAAATATTAGCGTATTGTAACTCAATTCTTCAGTCAATGATTTTTTGTAGTATTGTCTTAGATAGATAGTGTAAGCCCGACAGGGTTATTGTACCAAAAACTTAATGTTCTTAATTTGTTTTACTCAATACAGGGCAAAACATCCAGGTGCGTCCAAATGGAGGTATACCACATGTGGTGCAATTCCCAATGACCCAGACCGTTCCCGTTCAAGTGCCGATCAACGCTGGGAATGGTCAAACAGTCTATCAAACAGTGCACGTTCCACTGCAGGCGTTTGCAGCATCAATGCCTGGTTTATTGCAGCCACAAATGCAAATCATCCCGCAGTTCACTCAAGTAAGTATTTTTAATTCATTAAAGAAGCAACCGAGTTGCAAAATGAATAAGTCCCCGCATATGCAGGTTGCGAACATCATAACGCCCACCGGACAAATTCAGCAGGTCCAGCTGGCCCCGCTGAATCCTATGGCCCTGCACGCAGCCCAGGCAGCGGCAACGCCTTCGAACGTGATCCTTCAGCAGGCGACTCCGAACATCTCCTCGATGACGAATCCAGCTACTTCGGCGGCTTCGAATGCGCTCGCAAATTCAGTTGCTGCGTCGAGTGTGCAGTCGAACAGCGGTCAGGAGAACAACGGCCAACAACAACCCATAACAATTACGAATGCCCAAGGGCAGCAAATAACTGTGATACCGACCCAGACATTGCAGCAATTTCGGCCCACAAATGCAGCTAATATAATTCAAATGCCAAATATTCCAGGACTTCAGGCAATCCCTGTCCAGAATATTCCAGGACTAGGTAATGTCCAGGTATGCAAGGGTGATTACTTGATGGAAATTAATAAAATATGAATTTAATGCTCTCCCCATCACAGGTAATCCAGGCCAATGGAGTAAACGTGGGCCAAAGCATAACAACCCCATCTAGCACAACGACCGTGTCAGCAAGTAACACCACTGTCCCTGTAACGTCCACCCCAATTTCGATAGCGAATATAAAGACGGAACCGCCCGATATAAAATGGATAATGCCAAATCCGAATACAACGACCAACACCGTAACAACAGTGCCATCAACAACGCCCCAACAGCAACAACAGCAGCAAAATAATACACCGTCACAGACGACAACAGTTGAGCCCCCCGGACCCAGTCCAGTTCAAATGCAGCAGCCCGCCCAGCAGCAGAATTTCGCCCCAACAGCCGCACAAAATCAAACCTCGGTCAACGTGAACATAAACGTGAACGACGGCCTCGACGTGAAGCCCCGACTGAAGCGTGTCGCATGCACGTGCCCCAACTGTGCCGAGGGGGAGAAGCATTCTGATCGAAAGAAGCAGCACATATGTCATATCCCTGGATGCAACAAGGTATATGGCAAAACGTCACACTTGAGAGCCCATTTAAGATGGCATACAGGTTTGATATTTTTTCATTAGATCCCTTCATTCAGAGATAATTTGATCAAAATTGTTGCTTAGATTCTGTAGATAGTTGAGTGCGACTGTTGTCTTTGCCTTAATTCCTAAACCGCTCATTCAGCGGATCCCATTTAAATTTTACTCAGTAGTTAGATAGAATTTTAAAATAGATGTGTTCAAGAGAAAGCTTTTCTTCAAATTATGAAAATTCTCCTTTGGAGTTTCACATCTTGTTAGAAAAGTTAGTATACTGAAGTTCGACCTATTAAATACGCGTTCGCATTCGATTTCAAAACACCTTTAGGCCTCTAGTTATGAACACGAAAAAAATATCAATGATTTTGTATTCGATAGTGATACTTTTATTCGTAGGAATTAAAAACTATCTTGAGTCATGCCCATTTCCAATTCTTACGCCCTTTTTCAACCTGCCCTATTCTTAAACCCGTTCGAATCGAATCGAAAAAAGCTTACAAAAGACCTTTTTGGGCAAATATTTCATAATAAAGTTACTAAAGCTATTATAAATTAATTTTATTAACATTTAACTTAAATTAATTTTTTCTTTCAAAGTGGTTAAAATAATTTGAAAGAAAAATCCAGAGGAATTATTTTGAAGTTATAAGCAGAAAAATTAATTAAATTAAAATTTTAGCAACTTTATTAAGGAATTTTTGTTCAGAAAGAGTTTTTGTAAACTCTTCTTAATTCGATTCGAATAGGGCAGGTTTTTATGTGGATCGAAAATTTACCAGGTGGATTATAATGAGGAGTTATAAATCCGGTTTCAAAGTCTCGATCCGGTTCGAAAAAGTGTTTATCTACAATCAACTGGAAGCGGTTTGAAAGAGGTCGTAAACAAGGTATGAATTATAATCGTAGGTAGTTAGTTCTAAAAGCATATACCTTTAGGTAGTTTTCTACCTATGAAAATATTTTGAAGATACTTTTTATTCTATGTAATGACTGATTCAGAAAAAAAACGACCACCTATGAATGAAGAAAATAATAGACATTTCACTAGTAATTCGCACCAATATGATAAATTTCATCTACATCTAATTATATGCGGTAAATTTTTTCCGGTGATTGTCGACAAATTTCGGACATACCGAACAATACTCAAAAAATAAAACGACCAATTAAGTAAATTTACAATAAAATATTATTTTAAATTACCTTTAGTGCCAAGAATCTCTGCTTTTTTACCTTTTGCGTTTACATTGAGATGATGATGATGATTAAATAATTGTCAACCACAAACAGCAAAAAAATTGTACCAGATGAATTTTTGTTCAAATTGAAATGAAATGAAGATGAATGATGAATTTAAGAACAAGGTTGATAAAAAATGGTTTAAATGAATTTTCGAAAATGCCCAGTATCGAACATATCGGGCGTTGTTCTGTCTCTTAAAAGTGCCTATGTTTGAGGTGTGTTTCCTCATTGTGTTTAGTTTTCTTTTAATAATTAGCCCAATGTTTTTTGATTATCCTTAGTATTGGACAATTTCGAGAATTCGTCTCTTTTGGTACTACGGGTTGGGATTTTGCATCGTAGAAGTCTTCTGCTTTTTTGCTGCAGTAGTAAGTTGTTAAATCCGGTCAAAAGAAACCTGATCTATCATCCTTCTAAACAATGCAAGACGCTTCTGAAGACACTCTTTAAAGCATATGTATATCCGTGTTGATTGTGCCTGTTGTCACGAAAGGTGATTATTTTTTATCACATATAGATATTGGTTACTAAACTCAATATTTAATGAGAAATTTGTTGCATTGATGATTTTTAAATTTGGGATCTTTTTTGCCACATAATGTAGTAGTAAGATTTCGTTAGAAAATTTTCATACAAAATCCGACTTCTGGATTTTTCAACTTGGTTCTTTTCTGATGTTCTGTCCGGTGTTTTCTGAACATGGAAACTTCTTTTTTTTTTGACTCATCGGACCATAGCAGATGATTTTGAAA
Organism: Machimus rusticus; assembly: GCA_951509405.1. Lineage (NCBI taxonomy): Eukaryota > Metazoa > Arthropoda > Insecta > Diptera > Asilidae > Machimus > Machimus rusticus. Next base: position 8,106,483 of record OX608049.1, read on the forward strand.
TCTTATCGATTACATCTTTCAACGATAGGTTGGGATTCCGTTTGAAGTTGGCTACCAATTCTTTAGCCAATTTTTGGTTTACCAAACCAGATTTCTTTCCCAGCCCGAACTTTGGGAAATTTGTTAAGCACATATTCGACATATTCGGATTTTCCATATGTGTGGTCAATACGTTCCCGAATTTTGCTCACCTGGGGGTGAATAGTGGAGCGGAAAGGTGGTCGGTTTCTTTCTGAATCAATCTTTATATTTATTATCTCATGAGCAAAGTATCGAAGACGATTTAATTCATCTGAGGTGAATATTTTCCGTGTGAAATTTAATATTCATAAAACGCAAAACCAGCAACTCATAGCTAGATAGAATTCGAAATCGGAAATTTATCAGAAGTAATGATTTTGAGAAAAAATAGTTAGAAATCAAAATGCCTAATATATAAAGATTTGAAAATTTTTTCTAATCCTATGTTCTTAAAAGTCTGTATTAGGTAATTTTCGTTTTTGGATCCTAAACTTTAAAACGTAAAATTACTGACATATGCTGCTGGAAAACTTTTGGTTTCTTTCTTTTCTTAATATTAATGAAAATCTTTTACATTTGAGAAGTTTTAGCTGTCATTGTGTAAATATAATGTAAATTAAATGTCAGTAGGATAGGTATGTGAAAGAACAATCCTAAAAACTCCTTAAGTTATATTTTTCGCAAAAATACGACACATAATTTCAACGAGACGAGCTAAAATAAGAATTTAGTATTCTTGTATTGCAATCAATCAATTAAAACATTTTTAAATTGTTGGCAGATAAAAGACAGTCAGAATTATATTGGAAGAAATAACTTTAGACTTAGTTAGATATATGCGTCTTAACATGGGCAAGCAACATAGGAAAAAGGGTTCCCCCATTTTTATTTAAAATCGTTTCCCCGTTCAGTTGAATGACCCATCCAAAAAATATTTTGTTCTCATATTATACATTATTTTGTTTTCCATATCTCCACAATTTTAAGAATTAAGAAGTCAAATGTTTTTTTTTTTTTAAATATATATTCAAATTTTGGCATACAAATTGTAGCAATAGCAAAAATTTGAAAAAAAAAGACAATAATCTGTAATGAAGGAATTAAGGGGAGAGTAGCGAAAACAACGTAAACACACAAAATAAATGAGTGCACAGCCAAATTTTGCATGTCTATCAGATTTGACTAAAATTCGTTTTATTTCAGGTGAGCGACCATTTGTCTGCTCCTGGCTGTTCTGCGGCAAGCGATTTACAAGGTCCGATGAACTGCAGCGGCACAGACGCACTCATACCGGTGAAAAGCGGTTCCAGTGCAGCGAATGCAACAAGAAATTTATGCGCAGTGACCACCTATCCAAACACATCAAAACGCACAACAAACCAAGAAATAATGTAAGTTAAAAATAGTATAATTTTTGCTTTCTTCACTGGTTAATAAAATTGAAATACGTATCGATATCTGAAAGTATTATATGTCATTTCTGTAGAATTCTTCTTTTGGTAGTTACAAATTTTTTAGAATGGCGCATTTTCTGAATAAAAAAAATTGGTTTGGATAATCACAAAAATTTTTATTTTGGACATTTTTAAAAATTCATAGTCTACGGATAGAATGCTGCTGTAAAGTTTACCAAATATCAGCCCACAAGAAGCTTATTAAATTTATGTATATTGTATTACTAATATTTTAGTTGTTGTTGATTTATTAATTTATTATTTGCAACTATTATTAGTCATTTTGTTAATAAAGTAATAAATAAAACTGAAAAGGAAGTTAGGGGAGAACATTTTCAAAAAAGACAGGTCCATACTGCCCGATTTGAATGAACTTTTTAAAAAGGCCAAATCGTTTAGTATGTACTCAGTCGCAAAGACGTGAATTTTAGGATTTTGTTTTTCTAAATCCATAAATATATAAGTAAACAAAACTTGATATACTTATGTATTCTAGTAAATTGATATTATAATTTGAAACATAGTGTCCACAGATTCCAAAAGTAAATTATTCATCCCTATTCAAATATATGTCAATTTTTTTTGCATCATTTAATAAAAGTAATAATAATTTAATATGTTTTTAAAATGCAAAGTTTATTGTACATTTTGTTAATCCTTTTTTATCGTAAGCAGAAACCAGATTAACAACTTTCATTTGTAGAATTTGTAGACTATGGAAAAATTCTTCTCCAAATGACCTTAACATTTTCGGATATTAAAATCCCTGTTAACCAGTATCATTTATTATTATTATGTCCTCATTTTTTTGTTTTTATCTTTTGCATTTTTGTTTCATTGTTAATTTAGTTTGATTCAATGGTTGAGATGAAGGTGGACCAAGTGGGTGATATGAAGGGGGACACGGACGGTGAGTGTAAGCCCGGTTCAAGTAACCTGGGCGACTCCAACACAATGTCGAGTGTAAACGATTTAACGTCGACGGGAAATGGCCCGAAGAGCCCCTCCGATCCGGAAGTATTGATGAAAATTGAGGTGCATATGAAAGATGCCCAAGACGGCACCACGGCAGTCACATCGACGGCCTCGATTCCGACAAGTGGGCAAATAATTTGGGTACCTTCATCGGTTCAGGCGCCTCCGCCACCGCCACCGTTGTACAGCATCAAGCAACTCAATTACTCACAGGTTAATTTTATTTTTAAATTTTGTTTATAGTTTATGAAGCTTTAAGTATTGATTTTCTTAAAAATTTATTTCAATTTATAATCACATTTCGCTCTTACACAAATGCTTAATCAAATTTTTATCCCCACTGAGTTCCCTTCTTAACACTTTCAAGTTCGATGGCACCAACGTGGTACCACCGACAAATATGCGTGTCCATTCGTATGGCACCAATGTTGTGTCACGTGATTTAACGAACATATTTAATTCGACACCCAGTAGCAAAAAGACTGCATAGTTTCAAAGTACTAAATCGGGTAAAATAAATAAAGCCTTCACGTCTTTGAAGATTCAAAAATTCAGTTTTGAAATAGTTGTTACAACAAGAATTTGTTAATAATTCAGAAATTGTTCTTAATGACTGATTAATGCCAATAAAATTTCTTCGACGAGTTTTAGGTTGAAATTGAATTACATTGTATTCAAATTGATATCGGCCTCGATTTTTCTATGTAATATGTATTTGAGACTGAGCTTTTGTTTAGTTTTATGTGATTATTTTTTAAAAATTCAAGTTCAGGCGTTAATTACAACAAGTGATATCACGGGGAGTTTGGAGCACTAAAATGTTTTTGGAGTATATATTTTGTGCCACGCCATTTCCTTCACTTAAATTTATTTTGCAATTAACATTTAACACATTTTAGTTTAGATAGTTTTTAATGTATTATATATTTTAATTCCGAAAAAATTGAGAGTTTTCCTTTAAAAAAAATTAATTTCTATTACAGGAGGCTGCAACGTCAACCCAATCCCATTCCTCCGACAGTAATGATAGTTCAGATGAGAAAATGATGATAACAATTGGGGACCACGAAATCGGGGACAACTCTAACTAGCATTCAGAAACACTGTTCATGGAGCACTTCACCCCATTCGGGGGGCGGTACTCCTTTGGGCAGTTCGACATTAAGTAATTCGTCGTTGGAAGCTAAAGTGTTCATTAATTAGCAACGCGATTTTAAATTTAAGTCTTATTTTAACTTTCGTTTATAGTTTTCTTATTTTCATTTAAACAAATTACACTCGTAATTCTTTCTGTTGAAAATTAAAAAAAAAAATATTATATGAAATTCATTTATTAATTTCTGCCTAAAATAGTGTAAATAAATTAGGCTGTAAGGCCCTCCCCTCGCTTGAAGAGGTTCGTAAGGAGATTCGCTGTAAAAATATTTTTACGCTCTCGATGTACTATACAGGTCTAGAAAATAATCTTGAGTATTAACGTGAAATGAACTTATTTTTTATAGAACTCGTATTAACGTTGTCGAACTTGTAGTTAATTGAAACGAGAATTTCGTTCATTAAAAAAAAAGAAGAGAAAAGGAAAAAAAAGAACGTATGGAAGAAAGAAAACTTTTGTATAACTTTTGTTACGGTGGCTGCAGCTAGCGCCACAATAATTAGGAGAAAATAGGAGAAAAATGGTGTTTTGTACATAACAACTCCCTGTAAATTTTTCAAACTATTAAATTATTCTTGTTAACTAGTAGGTACTTTTTGGAAAATCTCAGACATCAGTGTAAATAAAAAAAAGATTTAATTTAAGCAGAATAAACTGTTTTCTAATTGGATTTACATGGAATTCGTTTTTTATTAAAAAAAATAAGAAGAAGATTCCTTAATATACATCATTTGAAAAATAAATCGTATAACCCAAATTCCTTTTACCCCAAAATTTCAAAGAATGTTGCTTCAAAAAATATTATTCGAAACTATTTTCCCTTTCAAATTTCTATCTAAGACATACCAGAAGATGTTACAAAGGTCGTTCCACGTAATCAATAAGATAATCAGTAAGGGTGCATAAAAACGCCCTACTTTATTTTACTATTTTCAACACTGTGAAATATTTACTAAACAATAGCAAACGAATCGAGCATCACCCCTGTCCCAGTGCCAGATTCTGACGCCAGAATTTCCCTGAACAAAGCTGACTTATAAAACATATATTATTATTTCTTTTGCCAAACTTATTATTAAAAAATATGAAGAAACTTATTTTCTATAAAGTTTCATTCCTATCAAGGGTCCCGAAACCCACACGTTTTTTTTTTCTACAACTCTATTTAAAATCTATCATACAATGTGTAAAATTTTAGTTTTCAAAATTTAGCCGTGTTATTAGATCAAAACGATGTTATTTTTAAAACTACCAAATCTTTTCAGGTATCAGATTTAATAATAAAACAACCGAATTCCGATCATTTCTTGACACACTTTTTGTAACATTTCGAATTTTCAAGAACACATTTTATCAATTTCCAGAAAATGCACGGAAAGCCCGAACAAGAATTGTTTATTATCAGTTTTTCATTTTAAGCGAAACAAGACCCATTAACTTACTTTTTCGCTGTTCACGTTCACTTACATCGTAGTAAAGCAGTGTAAATAAAACTCAATTTTTAGGCGTCGCACCTTTCTTTTATTACTTCCTTTGAAAAGCAATTAAAGTTCAAATAGTACAAAATTTTTTAGTCTATTTTTGGAGATTGTAAGAGAATTTTTGGCTTATTTGCTTTCTTTTGTAAAATTTCAAGAAGTATTTGTTTAGATTGCGATAAAATGAAAAATGAACGGAATTTTGATGAAGAGCTTTTCTTTATAATTTTTGAATTGTTTAGCCTAGAAATTTCAAAACTAGATCATTAAAAGTTCATTACTTTTAGATTGAACAGTGCGGCAATTTATTTATTTATTCTTTTTAAGTTTTGTAAAATTAACGAAAAAGTTATAGTCCAAGCAAATCAATTCCACGAGTTAAAACGCTTCATTGGCGCCTCGGCAGGAACTAATAAATTAATGTTTCTTGAACGCGTGGAACCAAACTAAAATTCTGTAAACAATCCATCAAAGATTTTACTACGCGTTAATTAATCTCTTAAATTCGCTAAGACGTTGCGGGGTGCTGAGATTTCGCGTTTTCTGGAGAAAAAATTTTATTTAATTATATGCACCCGGGACTTAATGGGAAAAGCATTGTGGTGCAATTTATTCAGTGAAATAAAATCAAAAACGAAGGATTCAATGGTTTCATTGTTGGTCATATCGCGCGACTCCATATCGGTCTGAAGTTACTGGCCGGCATAAATTCGATTATTTTTTCCTCTAGATTTAATGACACGTGCCTTGCTTTGTGTATAATTTCAAGAAGAAACTGACTTTTATCTTTTTCGGATGCCGAAAAAATTACTTAAAAATTATTAGCGCAAGTAAAATCTCTATGTGCAATATCCGTACCAAAAATTGAAATAATAAAAAAAAAAAATAGTCGCAAGGTTTAAAACTGAAAAAAAAATATTAGGTAAAAATCGAATAAACAATTTGTTTTTATTTTCATAAACTTCTAAACGCTTCTCAATTAATGCTTGTAGGTATGTGTATTTTTAAAATAAAATGAAATAGAAAATTGATTTAATTTATATATTAAATTATCCGTTTTGAGAAATGCTAATTTGAATAAATATTTTCTGGTCTTCTGTTTAGAAATTATAATTCTCCGATGGTACAATTATATGTAGTATTTTATGAATATTTAGTTTTGGAGTAACTGATTTTTTATAATTATTATTTTGAGACTCCAATTCGTGCAGCACCTTTCTTATTAAAATTAACGAGCTAAATTTTTTAGGATACCTTAACTATTCATCTTGCGTGAAAAATATAAGCATAAAATTTGAAAATGTCTTAAAATTTCATATTTTGAGCTTCGAAATTAAAATGTAGCTCTAAATAAATTAAATAAGATTTTTAGAAGCTTTACTTTCTTCTTGTAAAATTTTAACGCTCGATAAGCTCGCTGTAATTTCTTCTCCACGACAAAAATTTTGGCATATTTATTCGATATAATTGCTTTCTTTTGTGGTACATAACAACCAAGTCCATTTTAATTACCATTAGCATGAGTAATTGAAACAGATTTTCATTACTAATTGCATAGAAGCTTTAATTTCATTGTAATTACGATATTTCATTAAAATGTCAATTGCAATTTAATTCATTATTAATTAATTATAATAAAGAATTGATACTAAATTACCATTACCATTACAATTATCATTGGAGTGTTTATAATGATAATAAAAAACGGGAATTATTTCAAAAGTTATCAATAATTTTACATGTATAAAGCAAAACGAGTTTTTGATACCTTGATTTTATGTCAAAAATAGTGCCCAATAAAAGCAACATCTAATTTTATTATTACACGCGAATGAGTGGGCTTTTTATTGTATCATTTATTCAAATTTTCAATAATTCTCATATAGCAAAATATTACCAGGAAATACGAAAATAATTCAGGGATATTCTCCGCGGTGGATTTTTTCGTTTATAATCTCAGCAACAACTGCAACAGATTTATCGACTCCGATAGCCAGAAGCTTTCATGTACGAGTTTATTGCTCGAATGCAAATATACCCCGCGAAAGTTGCATGACCTTGAATAATTCGCACCGGTGACACCGTGGAAACTTCCTCGACATAATTTAGGTCGACTTCATACCCACGAGAAGAGACTGATGAAAAATTTGAAAAATTTATAATCTACCTGAAAAGACGACTAGATTGATTTATCACGACGTATCTTCTTTGTAATTAAAGAGCCCGACGAAGTCCTCAACTGGAGTAATCGTCTGATTCGTTGGCATATAAACTGCAAAATTTTGAGCGGTTTGAAGCTCTGCAAATTTTCAAAAAAAAAAAATAAATCCACCAGACGGTGCCGCACTTTCTAGGTAACTCAGCGATATGGATTTATTGAAATTCTGTGTAAATTGAAAATGTTTTGATAATTCAATTTGTTTGCCTTGTATCCACATTCAGGCGAGCGCGCGGTGTATAAGCGACCGCGAAATTTTCTGCGGGTTTTTGATATATTCACGCACACTTCTCGCGGTGGCGGTTTTGCAATATTTCGAAGCCCCCGCCAGGCCCCAGCATTTAGTCGTTTAAGCTAGCAAAATTTTAGCATTAAGCTAGACGATAGACTGCCGGTTCCCATCGGAGCTTTAATTTTTTGTTCTGTTTATTCTGGACGGATTGTGAGTTTTTCGCGGAGTCCAAGAGTTGTGATCGGCTTGATCGGTTCGATCGGTTTTTTAGTCGCACGTTTTTATAGGAAATTTTTGTGCATACTGTGAGCTTTGAAAGGCGAACTGAACTATTTGAAGTATTGTTTTTAATTAGCATCAATTCGCGTCATTATTTCTACAGTGCAAATTATTGCAACTGAAAAATTTTATAACGATCGAGGAGGCCATTGGAACTAGATCGAGATATTGTCAACGGCTGACACGGGCCTTAAAGGGAAGGATTTCCATTTTGGACTTCACTTGGACTTAATAAGGAAAAATACAGCCGCAAGCCAAGAGAACGTGTTTACCAAATTCGGAAAAGTGGAAAATTCGTACGTAAGTAGATCATTAAATTTTTAATGTCGGGAACTAATGAAAATTACGATTGGAAATATTTATTTATGTAAATTCGTTAAATTCAATCCATTGAGTAACGATTTTCAAACTTCTACTGAAGCATTTTAAAGAAGTTGTGTTGAATTTCAATGAGGAGTGTGTTGAAAAACATTTAAGTAAATATTTCTTAGTAAATACAACTGTATAAAGTGGAAACTTATTGCTAACAGATATAATTCGATACAACAATAATTTTGTTTTAAAGGAAAACGAAATTCAAGCCGATTAGCTAATTCATGTATAAGAAATCCATTTCACATATTCTTTAATCTAAGTTGGAGAAGTTTTTTTCAAAAACTGGATTGCAGTGTAAATTTGTGAAGTTAAGATAAGATAAGGACAGTCTTGGAGGTGGATAAAAGTCGTGCGGGACAAATGAAACATCGCTAAGACTTTGCAAAGAAAATCGCCCGTCAGAAGTTTTAGGGTCTTTCGTTTCACGCCGCGTGATCGTCGTGTTTGTTCTGCGTGTTTTCTAGCTATTTATGGATTCTCAGTTGATATAAAATGAATGCACTTGGGCGAGCTTTTCGCTTTTCGAGGAATGTTAACAATTACAAATCATTAATTCGTGTAAAAGATTTTTACATTTTTATTTTTTACTACTACTTTTATAGGAAGAGGAGATTTCTTTACTATTTACATAAAGAGGAAATTAAATATGTGGACTATTTATATGAGAACTATGCGATAATATGTTTATAATTGCTAATGACGTAAAAAGGATGGGTGGGCTTTTAATGACGCTATTCAAATCCAAGAGGGAATCATTTTTGTTTGGATTTATGCTAAACACTTGTGCGTAAGTGTACTATCACTAAATTGTTTATTGGCAGTGAAATTCAATTCACTTCACTATCACTAAATTGTTAAGGGGTTGTAAAGTTAAATGCTACTATGACTTAATTGTTAAGAGATAGTGCACTAAAATTGTACTACTACTAAATTGTCTATTATTTACAAATTTAGTAAAAGTGAAATTTCAGTGCACTATTTCTTAATAATTTAGTTATAATGAATTTGAGGTATGTACTATCACTTAAGAAAGCAGTGATAAAATGATTATGCATTCATCATAGTAACAACTCTGATTCTAAATAAGTATTTAGTATGATATATGATTCTTCTGTAAAAGTTTGGAACTTAGTATTGATTTTTCCAAAAGTTAAATGAAAACTTTTTCGGATAGAATTAATAGTAAACTTCGAGCTGAAAAAGTTCAGCTATGTAAATGGATTTTCATAGAATCTAGAAGACTAAAGTTCGATTTTTAAGCATAACTGAAAATTTCCAAACATAAATATAATTGGAAGAGGAAAATAAGAAAAAAAAACCTTTTATATTCTTCAATCATTTACATACTTTAAAGTTTGCTTGTTTATTTCTGAAATGTAAACCATAGCGAAATTTCTTTCATTTTTCTTTACTTTTAGATGAATTTCTCTTTCACAGCATGCTCAAATAGCTTAAGAACTAACAACATTAGAATCTCCTGAATTTCGCAGTTGACAATAGAAACGGATTTCTTAAAACCAAAAAACAACTAAAGTTTAAATATTGAATATTATTTCAACGCGCATTACTTTAAAAGTGTTGACTTCAAAAGATTAATCAGGTTCAACTAACTTACTACTGTAGTACTATATTATTAAAAAAGTGCAAATTATCAAATTCCAGCAGCATGCTTAAACAATTATTGAAAAATCTTTAAGTCGCCCATAAGCCACACATATGTAATGTAGTTCTAAGAAAAATACCAGAAATAAAGCTAGAGTTATTTTCTTAGAAATGCTTTTTCCAACAAGTAAATCGTTTAGATTACTATCTAAAAAAAACTGAAGAGAAAATGAGCTTTGAATATTAAATATTGGAAAATTCAGTTGTTTCTTATCAAAAGAAATTACATAAATTAGTCACAACGAATAAATCAGAAACCAGAGCAAATAACAAACAAGAAATGCAATTTACAAACCTCAGAGAAAAATTTGGTAAACGTACTGTTCAGTGGACAAGCTAATTTTAAAATAAATAAATTTTGTTATTTATTTGGACTAGAAAAGTTTCTAAGTGGATACGGAGTTTCTTTAAATTATTTGTTTGTTTTGCTTCTCTATTATGAAGCATCAACTCATCGTCCAAATATTGGTGATTTAAATAGCTGGCCATCGATTTTGTTAGTCATAATTTAATACCTCAAATTGTTGAAGTAATAGGTTTAAGTTAAAAATAATAATGAAAACAATTGTTAATATTGAAGAAAAATATTAATTTTTTTTTCCAGACTATGACGTCAGAAACAGAAGTTAGTTCAGCCATTCCTAAACCCGAAATATTTGCTAAGGAATATACAGGGGCAAAGCCGAAGGCTACTTTACCCCTAAGAGTGCTTGACGAAGAAGTTTGGCTAAGTGGGTCTGAGCTTAAGACCGACAACAGCAGCAGCGATGAAGAAAAGCCTGGTTTAGAAGGCCTAAAGGAAAATAGAGCCAAAAAAGGTGCTCGAAGGAAAACTAAATGCACTAAGACGAACTATATGAAATCCACAAAATCGCGGTGTACTGAAACAAAATCAAAACTCACAGAAACGTGTGACATCCAGGAAGAGGTGGTTTCATCCTCAGGTAACTACGAGTTTTCAGCAATTTCAAATGTCCAGTGGCGGCCGAAAAGGGGGAGCATATCCCTGCCGGGTTTATCCTCGGAATTGGAGCGAATTCAAATTTGAGTAGTTTTAAGAAAATTAGTTTTTAATAAAATTTTCGTTGATATTTTATATTACACTTTAATTTATATCCCTGATCCCTTTTAGACAATTCTGATTTTGATTATGAAAAGGATGCACAGAAACGTAAAAAAAAGATCGATCTATTTAAGAAAAAGATTGATAAGACTGAAGAATATTCTTTATCTAGTTATCAGGCCGATGATGAAACATCACATTTACAAAAAATTATATTTTTACAGGAAGAAATTAAAAAAGCAGAAAGAAAGTATAAGGTAATTATTTGTATTTTATTTTTAGAGTTAAAACTAAATTTATAAAATGAAGTTTTTTGGGGTTTCACTTTCAAATTTTATATTTTTACGTTTATTTTATATTTTACATTTAAAATAGTTTAAAATATGACTGAAATATAATCAGTGATCCAAAATACCAAGGTTTTTTTTTTAACTTTAGATAGCTAAGAAAAATACTGACGCAATGGTCTCTAAAATGGCTGATTATTTGGAAACTATGGAAAGTTTAACTGAGCCTGAATGGATACATTTTGTCGATATAACAAAACAATGGATTACTTGTTTTCGAAAAACTCAATCTTCTAATGCTCATAAGTAAGGAGTTTTTCATTAAAGATGTTCTATTAAATTATTCCGATCTTGATATAAGGAATACTCCGATAGCTGAATTCAAGGAAAATATTCAAACAGAGGAAGATTTACTGAAACCGATAAAAAAGCATAGAGCTCGAAAACTCGCTAAGAATTATGGTCATTTAAAAAGTGTAAAGGTTAACTATTTTTATTCTTTAACCTTATAAGACGCTTTATTACTTTATCTTAGACGAAAAGCTTACGAATGAAGAAAACAGGAGAGCCAACTAACAAAAAAACCAGCTTAGATATCGTTTTGGCGCGAATTGAAACTGAATCAAAGGAGAGTTCCTACAATGAGCCTTATAAATTAACAACCGACGAATTAAGCCGAATCCAAGAAATAGAAAATAAACTAGATTCTTTTAGAAGCTGCAATTCAACAACTGATTTACCTGCTTCGCTTGAGGCAAGTATTGAAGAAAATTATGTTAAAGTACATTCTGATAATTTTGTACTTGAATCTTCTGATGTTAACGAAGAAAAAGAAAAAAGTGATGAGCATGAATCAGAGAAAAATAACTTTAATTTACCAAATCCAATAAGTCTTTCGAAAAATAGTGAAGATGAATTAAATGAGTTTTGCAATGAGAGTGTTAATTCAGATTATAAATCATGTATGAAAGACAACCTGAGTAGTGAGAATGAATAGAACTTAACTTATTAGTATTATATTTTATAGACGCATATAATTATATTTATTTATCTATTATGGTCGGCAAAATGCTTTACTTTACTATCCAACACATTTATTTCGTTAAAATCTTATTCAGTTGAAACCGAATTCCATAATAGAGCCAACAATCACCAGTCTATGTTTAATTACTTCTCTTTGTAATAAATTAATAAAACGAATGAAAATACAATTTTTATATATATAATTAAAATATTAGTCATTTACAGACGTTTTCCACTAACTTTTAATGAAAAATATATGTACAAATAGCTTTCATGATGCATGAACGTGTAAATTGCATGGTGTATGTAAGTTTAGACCTAGTTCAAAAAATATTGGTCGTTCGTAAAACTTAAATACATATGTATAACCATTTTTGTAAACAATTTTTGTTATGACTAAAATTTTTGCATAACTAACAATAAGAAATAGAAAACGAAATGTTCAAAATAATGTTACTAACAGACAAGATATTGAAAATTAATGTTCACACTGTATTTGCAATTAAAAAATAAAAAAGGTTTATAAAAATATTGCTGCCTATAAATAATTCTTTGGTCTTTGTTCAAATGAAATTTTCCTTAGTTTTGTTGATTTCATTGAATAAATTGCTTTTGTTTACGTTAATAATGTTTTTATTGTGTAAATATTTTTAACAATTAAACGCTGAATCTCCGGGTACTAACAAATAAAATTGTTCTAAGTAATTCAACCGATTTTAATGAAATTTTGCCTTGTCTGAGCAAGATTTAGGTCCTTTCTCAGGTTTTTTAATAACATTTTAGACTACAACTTTTTTAGTTTATTATATGCAATAGCAGGTCTGGAAAAATTGGAAAAAATCTCATTGAAACATTTAAAGTAGTAACAATCTAATTAATATATGTATTCGCTATGTAATAATTTTATTATTTTATTATTCATGCTTAAAACATACCTCTTATTTTTCAAGAGATACAGGCAGTTTGGAAAGTCAGCTGTATTTAAACTATAAATTATTGGTTCTATCTAAAACGGAACCTTGAGGTACTCCAGCTAGAATTGGCTTTGTTTCAAAAGGTTAGGGACCCAGATAAGTATTCTTGAAAATATCGCTGACTTAAGAAATTACGGATTATAATAATTAAGGGTACAGGGAAACCTAATGTCATCGTTGCATCCAATTAGACCACTTGAAAAATTGATCCAAAAACTGCTGTGACATGTCTAGATGAGAGCCAGACAGAATTTAAGCCCAAATTGGTGATTACAATTGATCTCTAATATGATTCACTTTTAGCTTCAATAATCTGTTAGATTTAAATTCTTCCAAGAATACCATCAAATTGCAATAACATCGACTTTTGTGGATTTTGCGTGAGCAAAAATTATGGCAATTTGAAGTAAATTTAAAACCCCAATTCTGGGAATTTCATTGATCTGGATATACTTACGAAAACCGCAGCATCTTTTTTAGACTTTCACAAGCAAAAATGTTTCGAAATTCTCAATTTGGTTCTGTCATACTTATTAGAATATAATTATTTTAATGCTTTTTATTAAAAATGAGGCGTATATTTACGAAAATATATCTTACTAATACAATTTTTTTGTCAAAATTTGAGTTCGTAATTTTAATATACTATACCTTGTCCTAAATTGCAAATTTTGGGATTGTTGATGATATTTTAAGTTTTTTTCCACTAAATTTTAGTTTCTCTGCATTTAATTAGCTTTGTTTTGATAAAATTACACTTTTTACTTCACTAATTTCTGTTAAAAGCCCCTGCGTCCTTTCTTTTGCGTTAAACGCAAACTGCAAACAGCTGAGCGTTCTCAATTTAAACCGCTTTGCTTCTCAATCTAGTACCCTGGAGCTTTTAGATCTCATTCGCCTCTAGCCCGAGTTCTAGCCGGGAAAATCAGAATCTAGAAGCGGAAAAGTCACCAGCATGCCTCTGGCCACCAGCTGATTCGCCTGACATTTGGACTTTTGGAACTGCACCGAATTAGCGGCGTTGAATGCATTGTGAGTTTGCACTAAATTAGTATCTATGAATTCATAAATTAAAAATGAAACTGCTCATGAAGACGATCCCGCCGACGAGCAAGAGCCACTCAGCCACTGTCATCTTCTTTCACGGCTCAGGTAAGTGAAAAAAGATGAGCGTCTTTTAGTTAGTCAATTCTAACTTAAAGAAAATTATTAAATATTTCAGGTGATACCGGAAGTAATCTTATCGAATGGATCCGGTTCCTCCTGGGGAAGGACTTGCAGTTCCCCCACATTAAGGTGATAGTCCCCACGGCGCCTCTGCAGCCCTACACCCCTCTAGCCGGACAGGTTCGGTTAATTAAGAAATTCCTAAGGTGACCGCCTTCTCAGGTGTTTTTTCTTAATTTCTTGTAGATGTCGAACGTTTGGTTCGATCGTAAATCGATTTCAATTGAGGCCAAGGAGTGTAGAAAGAGTCTTGCCTCGATGTATGAAACCGTCAACGATCTCCTGGACAGTGAGATAAATCTAGGGGTTCCTCCGAGCAGGATAATCGTTGGAGGTTTCTCGATGGGAGGAGCCCTAGCGCTCCACACCGCTTTCCACCTGAACACCGACTTAGCCGGCGTCTTCACCTGTTCATCCTTCTTAAATCGGGAGTCAATTGTCTACGATTCTCTGAAAAATCGAAAAATACCTGGCACTCCGCTGCCCAAATTGATTATGTTTCACGGTGAACGAGACACCCTCGTCCCATCCATGTGGGGGGAGGAAACCTTCGGGGAGCTCCTCAAATTGGGGGTAAAAGGTGAATTTAACATGCTACCAAACACCTTGCACGAATTAAAGAAAAAGGAACTCCTCGATCTCGAAAAGTGGATTGGCGAAACACTTCCTCCTCTAAGTAGCGATTTACAGAATAAATTGTAGATGAAAAAAACTAGTTAATTTAGTGCCAAATTATTTTAGACCTATGAGTCAAACACGCACAACACGCCTAATTAAAAAAGATTATCCTCAGGTGGGTGGGCAGGTGATAGCCCTTGAGGCTAAATGGGGCTGGTCTAGTCAACTTCGAAAAAGGTTGGGGAGTTCAGAATTTAGAATTCATAAAAGTTGTTGACCTCTAACCTTGCACTCAATCGTCAATTACGATTAGAATTTCTTAAGCTGAACACGTGGTGTTTGTACTTTTGCCTTAATAAAATATTTGTTAAATGTAACTGAATGCTTATGAAATTAATATTTTTTACTATTCCTTGAACATCAACATTTATAATCCTGAGATTTTTACAATATGAGTCAGTTTCTTTCTTACAACCACATATTATACCTTTTTTTAACAGTTTTTAGAGCTGGTTCTTAAGATTATTCATTCATTCAAAATAAACCTTTATACATATTATCAAAAAAAGTAATATTAACCAATAAACCCGACTATTGATTCAAAAATTGAAAGATCTTTTCCGAACGTATAGGGTTCGTCATACCAAGTTTTTCTGAAATACATAGTTAAAATTTCCTAAAAAATTAGCTAAATGTGTGTAATCAATTTTCGCAATTATCAGAAGACATCATGTTTTTTTTTTCATTAATTACTAATTTAATTATTTAATTAAACATATTTTCGGCTTGCCAAACTTAGTGATACCAAGCTTATTTTCGTAAGATTTTTTACTGTCGATTTGCACAAAAATTTGTCATTTCCGCGATGATGATTTGTCTTTTGATGTCAAGGGCTCCTGGACTATAAACATCACACTTAAATGTGTTTTGATCACATTATTAAAATAAATTTCGTAAAATATTTGATAGTAATCAATTTTCATTTACTTAAAACTGTACGGTAAATGAATAAATTAATTATCTTAGTTACTATTCTTTGAACTTTGAGAAAAAAAGAAATCATTTTGTGGAAGAAATTCACCGATATCATAAAGACTGTTAAATTTAAGAATGCTCGCGACTATCTTTGAGGGGTAGTTAATTTATGGAAAATCATATTTGATTTTGGCTCTAAAGATAGACCACGGCTGAGCTCGCGTGAGTATAATTTTAGCTCGTAACAACCAAACAATCATAATCCAACGGAGAGCAGAGAGCTCAAGCATTCTTCATAGACCCACCCAACGGAACGAAATGAAACTTAGCTAAGTTATTAAGTCTGACTTTTAGCTATCTTTATTGTATAGCTTCAAATCGGTCTAGCCTTTTTCATGTGATCGAATAAACAAACCGGCAAACAGACAGTAATAATTCTAAAAAAATGTTGTTTTGGATTTTAATTTATGCCAAACAGCCCCCTAGTACAAAATGTTCAAGAAATATGCAATGTACAAACTCAGCCACCTTTACTGCTTTATTATAAGTATGACATCTATATTACAAAGTCATTCAAAGCCATGTTGCTGAATTGAAAATTTGTCAAAATTTGAAAATTCAAAATAAGGGATTCATTACGGTGAGTCATCCAGAGCTGTAAAGAAAAGTAATACTTTTACAGTACCATTAACATTACAAGTACTTCAAAAAACAAGTACCAGTTTTATTACTTGTGATGGTGATTAAAAAAAATGACATTGCCATTACCAGTAATGGTCTTGTACTTCACCATTACCTAAAATTATAAAGCATTACTCACCATTACCTGCATTATTCGGCATTACTTCGCAGTACTTATCAATACTTGCCATTACTCACCATTATTAAAGCCATTACTTAAAATTACTGTGCACTACGAAGTAAACCCTTAAACAAAAGTAAAAGGCCTCATTTTTTTGTTTTTTTGTGAATTATATTCCATCTACCGATTTTTTTTGCAAATTTTCACACTCAAAATAATTTCTGCTAGACTACAAAAACCATCATAGGTGAAAAAACTCAACTTCCAACTCTAACTATAAGTCTAGTATTGTATACAATAAGAGATCAGTAACGCTGAGTAATGTCAAGTAATGATAAGTTTTGTGAAGTAATGCCGAGTTATGGTGAGTGATGTCGAGTAAAGGTTAGTAATGCAAGAAATGGTGTATAATGCTTACTTGATTTTAGGTAATGGTGAAGTACTACATATGTAGTAGGTACTGTTATTGGTAGGGGTAATGTAAATTTTTTAGACTACCATTACAAGTAATGGCAATGGTACTTAATTTTTTGGCAGTAATTGTAATGGTAATGTTGCACGGAATGCATTATAAAGTAATACGTATTTTACAGCTCTGATGCTGACCAAAATTTGGTATTTCAATAGAATAGTTAAATGGGAGTTAGTGAAAAACGAAATTAAGTTTTGAAACCGTTCAAATTGTATACACAAGGTTGTGTTCCGGGAAAAATTCGAAACAAATATAATAAACAATCTTGTTGTTTTATTCAGTCTTTAAGAAAACATAAATCTGGCTGCTGACTTAGTTTATATTTAAGAACTGTAGGATTTAAAAGGATTGGAAGTCTCCCTTTTATGGAACTCGGAAGCAAAACGTTTGGACTCAAAAATTCGAGTTCAGTCAAAACGAAATGTCCGGAATATACCGGATTTGGCAGTGATCTTATATACACTTTTTACATTTGTATTTTATCACTTCAAATACATCATTTGGAAAAAAAAACACAACGAAAAGAATATCCTCCGTTTTAAAGTAAATTATATAGGACCATCTTTCCAACCTAGAAAATTATTTACAAATCGTGGTTTTATAGTTATGCTTCAACAAAGACGAGACTATGAATAGACATGATGGCGAATAAAACGACCCCAGACTTAAGTAAATTTCACAAAGATTTCTGACCTCAGAGATATGCACACTTCGGGTGTAATTTTTTATGAACACAATTATCAATTCTTTACGATAAAAAAGACAAATTAAATAAAGCCTTCGCACATTTTTTTAAAGCAAATATGTAGTTATATATTGTGAGAAAAGTTGATACAAATTGCGCGTTTTTTTAAATATTATCGCAATTCAGTTTGCACTCATAGAATCCGATCCTAAGTTATTTAAATACAATTTTTTTATGAGCAGTTTTACTTTCTTCTAACATCGAGAACGTTTATCTCTACATAATCACGTTTTATTTTCGGGATTAAAGAAAAAAAAGTATTAATCCTTTTAGTGGCAATGATCTTTATTGGTACATTTAGTGTTTTTTTTTAAATCTTAAGTTTATAATGTGCAAATAATAACTAGATAAAAAGTAGATAGAATTTTAAACAATCGGTGAAGTGAAACTGGACCTTTTTACAAAATAAGTGAAGTTAAAGTTAAAGTTAGGGGTCGGTTATGTGAATATCTTTCTTGTTTCATCATATATCTAGTGAACTGATAACAAAAGGCGAGTTCTTTATTTTAGTTTTAGTAGTTATGTGTAGAGTTTTAGAAATACAACTTTCGCTTCGTCTTTAGTAGAAGTAGAAGTAGTTATTTTTAAAAGTATAGAGAGATATGCGATATTCCGCATTTTAAATGGATTCTCTAAATATAAACAAGCAGATATATTACTATCAGTAATTATATTTTTTTTTATTAAATTAAATATACATATGCAATATAAATTTTACAAAGAAATTTAAAGAAAAATTATATCAAATTGTTTTGTAAGATTCAGACGTTCACTGTGCAAGAAGGCTTTTGTCACAAGCATATGGTAGATTATTTTAATTGATATATTTTTTAACGTTAATTGTTTGACTATTCGTCAAAAAAGCGTAAAGACTAGGACCCTAATTCATAACACTGATAAATGTTATAAATTGGCTCCAATTTTACAAATTTATTCTAAAGTTATAACAAAATCATGTTTTATAAAGAACTAATGTGTGAGAAGTTTGTTGTACAATAAAAATTTTTTATTTGTCACGATAACTTTTGCTCTATATAAAATTGTCGTTACAAGTAAATCATTGTCATTATTATTGAAACTAAAATTTGTCGCTACAAGAAAATTTACTTGTCAACCTACCACTTGTTAGCAAAATTAAAAGTGATCTTAATCATTTTCATTTAAAAGAAATTACTTCCTAAAGTGATAAAGCTTTTTTTCATTATTTTTGAAGAATGTTTTCACTTCGTAATCATAATTTCAAACGTTATGCAAACTGCATGATCATGCAAGGACAGATTAAAATTAACACAATCGAGACATCTTATAGTAAACATTATGCAAATACACAATATACCTATAAGAACAACAACAAATTTTCAAAATTGTTTACGTTTTTCGTTTGTTTAGATAGATACAATTGGAGGTATTTTTTTTTCGTAAATTTCTTATCATTTCACTGACCTTTTAAAATACAAGATCGTTTTTCGTCTGTTCTAAAAATACACGCACGCGTTTATTTTGTTTGGTTGGTCTAAATTGTTAGGTACATAAAGGTAATATACTATTTACAACATGTTCTAGCGTAGTTTAATGAAATCCTTTTACATAAGTTAAAATGATACCCTGTGATGAGTCTCCAAATTTATCTAAGTAGTAATAAATTCAAATTGTATTCCTACGTCAGAGTAAACATCGCAGGTGAATGTGTCGCGTGTGTATCGCACTTTCGAATCTATATTTACGAAGTTTAATCAATTATAGTTAATTTCACCTTGAAAAAGATTCGTTTTTTGGGGCACTCGGCTAAGTAAATGTGCATACAAAAGTGGTTTTTATGTTTCCACCTGCTTCATAAAATTATCGCATTGAATCCGACTGCGAATTTAGTTCTCGTAGTTCGAGATATCTCTTCACAGTCAGACATAAAAGCAAATAAGAAACTCATTCTCATATTTAAGTACTTTGCTCCCCGTGCTGATAAACGAGCCCTCCGCCGTCTCTGATCGAAAATAACGCGCGGCCCGTGGACTTACTTAAGAAATTTTCAAAAAATCCACAGCATCTGCGGACAATTTAGCGGTTACGAGACGTTGGTTGTTTGCGCTTTTTTCTCAAAAACATGTTTGATTTGGTTATTTCCGCTCGGTAGTGTGACAATTTTTCTAATTACAATACTTTCAGCCGTGTCTTAAAGCAGGTCGCAGTCATTTCTTATCAGCGGAAAGTCTTTATCTCATAAATTAAAAAAGTCTAGCGTCTTTTTTGGTTGGAAATGTCTTTCCTTTCCGGGCAACAGTCTCAACCAAAGTCAACTGATGTAAGAATTAAGTTGAATAAACCGCGAATTTTCATCATCTCACACTGTCGACGCAAACCAATTAAATTTGAGTTGTTCGCGTCACATTGCGTCAGTCGCCGCAGTTTCTTATAGTCGATCGTTCCAACTTCTTGCGATTCTTGAGGCGACTTTCGATGTATTACTCTAAATATTGATAGAAACAGTGCGTCTAAATTCAGATTGTTTATTTATCTCTCGTTTTTTTTCGAAAATTAGTGTATACGGAGTGCGTGAAATATTGCAAGGAGTCATTGAACTAAACACGACAGCTGATTTGAAGCGCGATATTTTGGAAACACGCGCTTCTGTGCTAGAAAGATTGATCGAGCGAATTGGAATGCTGATTTAATAGCACAATCAGTCTAATTGATCTATGCGAGGATCATTTGCATACACATACTCACGGTAAGTGAAAATTATTTTATTTAATGACGCCCACTGGAAAGATAATGTAAATTATGCTAAGTCATTTTTAGAAAAATATCAGATTTGTTGCATTTGCTCTGGTTTTTAAGATTAGGTTTACTAATCTACTGATAGCGGCACAAATCCTAATACCACAGAAAGAATACAAATAAAATAAAACTTGTTTGTTTTAAAGTTTTCTATCGTTTTTGAGAAAATTATCTGTATATTTAAAAAAATACAAATTTGAAGGTAAGTAACCCTAAAGTGAGTACTATTTAAATTTACATCAACTATTCGTCATCAAATTATCTGCAATTGGATTTTCTTGATCAAATATGTACATTTTTTTTTCAAAAACTATAACTTGACAGTGTAAGAATTAGGTACTTATATTGATTATATTAATAAATTGCTTAGACTTCAAAATCAAGTATTTAAGTTTTTATTCTCTTATCAATCAATCTATCTTGTAAGATACAGTACAGTGCCAAAAAATTATAACCACCAACATTTATACTTCCATACTTTATTTTGAAAAAAAATTTATTATATTCGTACGCGGTTAAGATAAACATTAAATTAAGGGTAAATTCACATATTTTGCAAATTAATATTATTAGATAGTCCTTTTTATTATGTTTAAATTTTATGAGGAAAATAATTTAATTATTTGAGGACGTTGCAAAATTGCAAGTACATACACGGATTTTTAAGAAAATGAATTTTATCTTACTAAACAACAAGAACAAAAATACGTAAAATGTTGCACAGAGTTTTCTCAAGAAAAGGATCTTGTGTAGCACTTAAGAAGCGCAATAAATTAATATTTACTTACTTTTGCTTTCAGATGAAATTATCAGATCAAAAGTACACTGAAATACGCTCGAACGTGCTAAATTCATTCAGTGGAATTAGCGTGCATCATGTCGAGGCCCAGAATGATCCATCGGAATCGTCATCAATTTTAAATTCGAGATCAATTCCACTGAAAAATACTGGAGATGTTGAAGTTCCTAAAATAAGATTCAAGGATGCTTTACCACAGGTATTATTTTTGTCTGGTTAATTAAACCCCCAAAAATTGTTTAAAGAACATGCAAGTTTGTGCATTAGGAGGAATTTATATGGTTTCTAGAAATTTTAAAAATGCGGCGGTCGTTGCCCATTTACGTTAAATATTATGCACAAAGTGCATGAGAACGAGATTTGATAATTGCACTTAAGGGGTTAAAAAATTAATTAATGGGTTCGTGCTTTTTTCTCAATTTGTTGGTCTGGTTGCACGACATCCGCTCTCCAGACGGCATCGAGAACTCAAAAAACTAAACAATTTTATGTGTGTAAATAAAGACAGAGAATGACTTTCTGTGGCCGAGAAGACGCATAAAAAGAATCTTGGTACTAAATGTTCCGTGGACCTTGAACTTCAATTGTACAACAAATTATTTATTTTAAATGGTCCATTCTTAGACTTACAATTTTTTAAAAGCTTCTTTTGATAATTATAATTGCAAACACTGATTAATAACAACACGAAATGGCCTTTATTAGAATGCAAGACTATGTAGGATGTCGATTATTAACTAAACGATTTTTATTTGTCAGCTACTCTGATAGTAGGTCATCAGATATTTGTATCGTAGATTTCGTGTGTTGATTTTTGTAATAGTCGATCTGCACTTTTGTTTGTTATAAAGATTTTAAATAACTTTAAAATTACATCAACAATAGAAATAAAGAAAAAAATAAATAAATAAAGCTTCGAGATAAAATTACGAAACTTGCATAATAAAATAAG
This sequence comes from Machimus rusticus, assembly GCA_951509405.1. Classification (NCBI taxonomy): domain Eukaryota; kingdom Metazoa; phylum Arthropoda; class Insecta; order Diptera; family Asilidae; genus Machimus; species Machimus rusticus. Next base: position 8,129,045 of record OX608049.1, read on the forward strand.
TCGTTAGGGCAGTCGATATGTACAATTTTCTCTAAAGTTTTTTAATGTTGTCGAAAAAGCCGAAATGATTTTGTAAACAAGGAATTTAAAAAAAAAAGGAAAATGATTCCAAAATGGTTTTCTTTGTATGTGTATAATATTTCAATAAAATACTGTATAATTTACAGATTTGTGCCGCTTGTATAGCAAATTTAACAGTCATTCAAGCAGGCATAAACATGGCCTATTCAGCGATACTTCTACCGCAACTTTCCGAAACTTCCAGCAACATTCAGATAACGAAAAGTGAAGCATCTTGGATTGGTAATTAAAATTTAACATTTCTATTATATTTCTGAATCTAACACATCTATCTTCAGCTAGCCTGGTGACGATATCACTCCCTCTTGGATCTCTTGCCGTTGGACCCTTAATGGACAGATTTGGAAGAAAGCCAATAACTCTGTTTTTATGCCTTCCTTTTTTCATATGTTGGCTTATGATCGGAACCGCTCAGAACGTCTATACGATTTATTTTGCGAGGATCATAGCCGGAATGGCAGGAGGTCTTTCAACGGTTGCTTTGGTTTATGTTAGTGAGATAACCCATCCGAAGTATAGACCTATGCTTTTAGGACTTAATAGCGTTTTTGTATCGTTGGGGATTTTGTTAACATGCTTTTTGGGTAAGCTGGAATCAACTATTTTTTAGTAAATTTATATCCGAACATTAAACCTTTTCAGGAACTTTCTTTGACTGGCGAATTATTGCCTTCATATTCGCTGGATTGAGTGGTATCAGTGCCTTGTTTATCCTTTTGGTACCGGAGTCTCCTTATTGGATTATAACATTTAAAAAAAGGGATGTTGGCGTAGTGCGAAAATCTTTACGATGGATTTATAAAAATAATGAAGTTTGTTTACTTATTTCATATTATTTTTTAAAATTATTTATATTAATTATACTATCCATACAGCTATATGACTACCAAATGAGAACTCTTGGTGAAGCGAAAAAGAGTTCTGGAAGTGAAAATGAAAATATGAATACTAAAAGTAGTGGACACTGGTTTCTAATTTACAAACAGGCGACAGTCTACAAGCCACTTGTTATACTCTTGATCCTGTTTTTCTTTCAACAACTTTCTGGAGCGTATGTCATCATTTTCTACGCCGTCAATCTGTTTCTTAAAATTGGCGGTAATTTTGGAGAAGGGATTAATGAGTATGGAGCTCTTCTATTGCTTGGTGCCATTCGATTTGTGATGTCAATTATTGCATCTGGGTATGTTTATTTTAAATTAATAATCAAAATTTCGACGTTCTATGAGGAACACGTTAAGAATTATGAAACTTTGTAGGAATTTTCTTTTGAAGCTCAAATGAGCCAAGATCAAAAAATTTTGTGGGAAAGCTGTACCTACTTAAAATTTTAGTCTTAAACAAAAGTAAACGTTTCAGGAATTAAGGAAAAAATATACAAAAAAACAACTCCGGAACAAAAATTTTTTAAAGCCGGCACCCAAGCCTGGGGGTAGTGTAAAAATCATATAGAAATAACCAAAAAATTGAACTTGGCTCTAGTTTTTAGGCCGCAGAAAGCCAAAATTCAAAATTTGACGCTATAGTTAAAATTTTGGTCTTAAACGCACATAGACGAAAGTGTAATTTGTTATTTTAGTGCTAACTGACAATTGAAATTGTTGGAAAAACAATTTTGAAAGTTAAATATCTCGCAAAATATAGCTTTCCGGCAAAAATTGTTGAATATTGGTTCGTTTAAGCTCCAAAAGAAAATTCCTACAAAGTTTTATAAGAATCCGTGGGTTTCGCGTATTCTTAACTTAAGCGTAAATTTCTGCATGACCAAAATTAGCTAAACTTTAAAATAAGCTTTGTGTTTGTCCGTTAACCAATTTCTGCAGGAGAAACTTCTTATGTAAGTTCATATTTCATCCTATTCTTTGTAATAGAAAAATCCGTTTTTTAAAAAATGTGTCCCTTCCTGAATTTTTGACTAGTCTAAAATAAGGGGTATGTTATAATGTTTTCTTTCGTTTTTTTAGTTGCTCCAGAAAATATGGACGTCGTCCACTGATGTGCATCTCGGGAATCGGAATGACGATCTGCACCTTGGCAGCCGGCCTTTATATGTACCACGAGCAACTTTTGAACGAAATGCTCCTGCAGGACCAGACTGCTCTTCCAGAGAAAACCGACGACCTTTTCCTGCTCCTGTGCCTGCTGGGGTACGTCTGTTTTAGTGCTCTGGGGTACCTCGTCATTCCCTGGACGCTAATCGGGGAAATTCTACCTACCGAAGTTAAAGGAAAATTGGGCGGTGTTCTGGTCGCTGTTGCCTACGTCCTCATGTTTGGAACAGTCAAAATATTCCCATTTGCCCTCGACTATCTCGGAGTTCAGGGCATTTTCTACTTATTTTCTGCCACTAGCTTTACGGGTGTATGTTTTGTATTTGTGTTTCTTCCAGAAACTTTTGGAAAGAGTTTCAGTCAAATTGAGCAGTATTTTAAGAATAGTTAGTATTTTTATAAGATTTTGTAAAAAAAGAAATTTATTAAAAAGAAAACAATGTGATACGTAAACATCTTTTTTCTTTAATTTCTACTAAGAAAGTATTATCGTCCTAAATTAAAAGATTTTTCTCACCAAATTTGCTAAGTTTGTAAAAAAGTTATTTTGTTATTATTGAACATTTGAAGAAACAGCCAAGGTTAACCAGTAATAAATATATTTATTTTGTATTGCGCCAAGATCATATTTCTCGAAAACTTTCCCGATTAAAAATATCTAATTCTTTAGGACGCCCGCAACGCGCCTGATGTATTTATATCCAAATATTTTCCATTTTTAAGCCCGAAACAGTCACAATTGTCGAACAACCACGTCTACTTCGTGCCTGCAATAAGTCCACATTTCTTAAAATATGCCCACAACGCAGCTGCAATAGCCCGGAAACGCGCTTGCAATAAACCCAAAACGTGCCTTCACTTAGGACCGAAACGAGCCTGTCACTGGCCCGAAACGCGCCTGTAACAATCCAAACTTTTTTATATTACGCCAACTGGTCCAAATTGTTACAAAATACGTCTACAACAGGATCATGCACGCAATTCAACTATTAATTTATGTTTTGTTGTAAAAATAAGTAAAAATATTTATATAAATGAATATAGATTATTTTACAATAATTTAGAATTATCATAGTAGTACTTCTCTAGTTATATCCACCTGTGTGTTGCAGGCGTATGTAGTTTATAAAAATTTGGGCTTGTTGCAGGCGCGTTTCGGGCCTATTGTAGGCTTGAAAAATGAATAATTTTTGGGTGTATGTATATAAAATAATTTAGACTTTTTTACTCGGGGAGATAAACAGGCGTGTTAAGGTCGTGTTACAGACGATTTTATGATATTATTTCGCTTCCAAAATGCTACGGGCCTGATTCGGGCGTATATTGTATGCTTCTTTAATTCCGGACGTGCTGCATGTACATTTTGGGAACACATATTTTTACTTGGATTTACTGCAAAAGTTAAAAATTGCCAAAATACGTACTTTCTTATCTGGAAAAGAAAATGTCGCTTGAAACCCTTCTATTAAAAATTTAAAAAAAAACCCTCATTTTCATATTTTTTAATTTCAAAAAAATTGTTTATACAAGTGCGATATTAATCAACTTAGGAACAAAATTTCGCAAGAATTTTTGGAAATTGGTTAAGAATTGAACTATTTAGTAGTGCCCTATTTTTAAAAAATCCATTTGAAAATAGACACGCTTTTTGGTTTTTAACTGCTTTCAAAATGCAAATGTTGAAGGAAAGTGATGCAATTTGAAGAAAATCTATCGATTTCAATCAAATACCCTAAATAATTAGGAGCCTTATTCAGTAAGTGCATTTCATATTGAAGTTAGATTTTAAGAAATCGCTGTTCAAACTTTGAAAAATTATATTACTCTACTTTTTAAATAGAATAAATTAACATCATTTTTATTTGCTTTATTAAATCTCAGTACGCCTTGAAAAATTCCACAAATTCGTCGTTTTTCTGGTTTTTACCAAAATCAGTTTACCACACTCAATGTAAGGTAAATGAAAAAAAGAAACAACACTTTTAGCAAAAGAAAACAATTTTGTAGACACAGCGGCGGTATGTGGGTTGAAGACCATAAAAACGAATGATCTGAAGGCATTCATAAATTATATTAAAAAAGAATAACTTAAAATTTAAATTGCGCGCCTAAGAGCATTTTGAATTGTGCATTCAATTCGAATTCGATTTCAATTGTATTTCCGGAGATGCCTAAAACGCTTATCAATAAAATCCATTTACGCAGTTTCAGTGTCTTCCGGTTAGTTACTAGAAAGACGGTCACTCACCCGGTTACTTGTTTCGTCTACTTTGTAATTTATAACTTTTGTTAATAAGTAGTAATTTTAAGATTATTTTATTGTAGAACAAAACTTTTGTTGTGTTTTGCTTTAATAGTGTAATTTATTAGAATTGTTTGTAGGCGTTTTGTGTTTGATTTTTCTAAGCGAGCAAATTTACTCGAAAAGTCTGGTCTTTTTCGGACGATCGTGCCATTTCGATGAGTAATTCAAGGTATTTTTGTTGATCTTTTTAATTTATGAACAAATTTTCGTGTATTTATCTAAAAAATGTTGTCTTTTTGGTAAAGCAGACAAAAAATCGCATTCATTTTTTGATAAAAATCTTGCACGATCCTGCTTCTACCTTTTGGAGGCTAATTTGAAGCGAGTGTCTAAGTGATAAAATTAGTGGCGGCGCTGCGGTGCGAAGTGAGAGCGCATGGTGCACCCTCAAATTTGCACTTTAAAAAATAAAAAATAGATAAGCCCGGCTCGGATGAGAATTTGTCTAAAGCAAAAGTCCGTTAGTTAGTTAGCCACGAAGGAAGCGAGCGCAGAAAGTCTCCAGCAGCCTCGATCAGAGTTTGGATTTTGAGCGTCTTAAAAAGTCCGCGCCAAGAGTTAAGACGCTGACGACGGAGCTCCCGCCCCCCGGTGAATACCAGCGAGGCTGAGAGGAAGCGCCTTTAATTCAATTATTAAAGTCTTGTAGTACGTCTCTTTGAATTTCTTAATTTTCTTTTCTTGTGCTGGCATTTTTTCTTCATTAGACCACCGATAAAATCGTGTTGTAAGAAATTTGTCTTATTGTTTTTCGTTTGTTCGTCTGGAGAAAAAAAATAAAATAAATAGTAATTTTGTGAGTCACCTAAAAGTTGAGCCAACTGTTTCAGTTGCGGCTTAGTTTCGTGTGCGCGCATCTTAAAACCGTTCTTTTTTATCTGTGCGTGCGGAGTGTGAAAACGAGTGAAAAGTCGAAGAATGTCGAACGTTTCGCCCTCCAAGGAGAAGTTTTGTTCGCTAATTTCCGAAATTATTGGAAACAGCACCGACATAATTGTCGAAAAGGTAAGGGGCGGCTATGAAAAATATGTTTCGTATTAGTAATAAAGCGACTATAAAATTTTGGGCTCCATACCAAAAGTATAATAGACTTATCAAAAACTTGAAATTTGGTATAGCTATCGACCACAGCTAGTCCAGGATTCGTTTTTTAGGGTTAAAAATTTTTAGGATCATGGATCAATATGTAATTTTAAAACTAGTTTTATTTTTATTTTAAACTAATAGTTTTTGATATACATGTTTTTAGATTTCTTAGCCGCGATTTAGAAAGAAATAAAATCATCAGATAAGAGATTAAGCTTTGTTATCGGGTCATAGATTTGCGTCTATTTTTTTTCTTTTAAATCGAAAGTAAAACTATCCAAGAATAGTAATTTAAAAATTAAGAACGCAATTTTAAATACTGTGCTTACTACTTTAAGCCGGTTGAAGGTCATGCCACAAGTATTACGTGTAACATACATACTAGTAATTTTGGTTCTAAAACTATTAGTGCAACTTTTTCTTATGAAGCATCATTAAATTTTTGAATTTTAGGCTTATAAGCATTGAATTGAAATTAAATTAATTGAAGCTAATGAAATTAATTGCAATTAATTAAATTAATTGAAATTAATTTAATATGATATCTAATTATAGTTGTTAATTTTAAAGCTGAATTTCGAATGATTTACATACATATAATCTACTATAAGTTATTTACCTTCATTATTATTCAAAAAATTGAGATTAAATATAAAGAACACTTAAAGTAGACAGTTTTTAATAGATATAAATGTTGATATATTTTTTTAAGAAAAACGAAATATTTCAAAAAATTATATTTCGATTTAAAACTGCATAAATTCCAGGAAACCGTGCTCGATTTCGACGCGATAGAGCTAACCCTCCTCGTAAAATCAATTGGATTCAAGCTGGTCTCTCTGGACTTCGACAGCACCCCCACAGAGGGAGCTCGGGAGATCGAGGTCGATATAAAATGCAAAGAATCTGGGATTCATTCGAAGCTCGTGATGAGCGCGGAAAAATGCACGTGCCCCACTCGGAAGGCGGTAAATAACAACTCTTTTTGGGAGGTGCAGGGCATCGCTCCCTCCACGCCCGTGGATAAAAATAAAGTGAGTTTGTGGTGCTTCGACTGATGCTGGATACTATCTTAAGAATCGCTTCTTCGCAGGGCATTATCCAAGACACCTCGTGCAATCTTCTGCCAGATGTCTCAAAAAAGACCACAAATTTGGCGAAAACTATGATGACTGTCCTTCTCCAGCACTATCAGGCCGATTTCGAACCGAAAGGGCAACAGATCAAGACGATTGATGTTAAACAGTAAGTACGATTTTAATCATCCTATATAGTATTAGAATTTTTAAAACAAGAAGATCTATGAGATTAAAATAGTTTTTTTGTGTTAATGGAATTTAAGAAACATAAATAGGTACATAAAGGACCTTTATGTATGTACTAGTTTTTTTTTTGTTATTTATAAATAGTTAGATGGTCAGAAAATAGTTACATTTAACAATACCATACATTAAAAATTATAAAATTTAAAAAGTTTAAATGTGATAGTACAACAAATGTTCAGCGCACGACATTAAAAGTATTGGGATTTTATTTTTATTTTTGATATTCTTAGGCATAAAGCTTATCACAAAATATATAAAATAAGTATTTTTTGTATAATTTTATAAATAAACAAATGGGAAAAAATAACTCTTCTTTCAAAAATAATTCATTTGTACTTTTAAAATTTTCACATCTTTGAAAATATGTATTTAGGAGTTTTTTTTTTTTTTTATAGCTCACAAATGCAGCATCAGAATTCTAAAATTCAAGAAATTTCCAAATTCAAAAAAATTTCAAAATTCAAAAATCTTCCAACATATTGGATTAAGTATTTTGGGATTTTTAAAACTGTGAATTCGGAATCAGTAATATGTAAATATTTGGATTTTTACATTTTTATTAAAATTATTCATTCAGTCATAAATTTGTTTATTGGACAACTTCTTTCGAATGAAATTTCGAAATTATAAAACTTCTATAGGTTTTAAAAACTTTAGGTATTCGTCGCTGTCGTTACTCTTGATAGAAAGTATTTGTTTATGTTTCATATTAATAATAAACCACAGATTATCCATTAAATTATGATATTTTGCTCAATAAAACATAAAACCACATGCGTGTATAAAAGTTATTACACATGATCATGAAGGTTAACTTTTATTTCTTTCGCGCCAAATAAGTGCAACGCATTTTCCGGTCGCTGCATCCGCTCTTAATTAAAACCTGAACGAGTGCTGCATTTTAATTATAATTCGAAAAAATGTTACTTTCGCGGGGTTTCGTCGCCTATTTCGTGGGTGGGACGGTGAAATTCCGACTTGGGTGGATCTTGGAGGTCTTTTTGTTTTCGGTAGCGATAGTGAAAAGCAAAATTTGAAATAAAATTGAGAGTTCATTTTATTTAGAATTCGCAAAACCAAGTGGGTTTGAACTAAAACCTTCTGCTTTACAGAAACCTTCCGGCAGTTGGACCTATCGTTCCGCATTTGTGGTTCAAGCATTGCCGGTGGAATTGCTTTTCTGATTGGGCAAATAAATTCCTCTAAAATACCTGAGAGTTGGTCTGCTCGGGGTGGTGTATTCCACCGAGTGTGCAGAAACGTGAGAAAATCCATTAAATTAGCAAAGTTTCGCCTACTTTGATTGCCCACCAGCACGTTGCGCTTAGTAATTCTGCTTATTTGCATAAGTGGAGTTAAGTAACTCTAACCAAAAACGTAAATCTTTTCAAGATGTGAAAGACAACCACTTTGGCCAGTTGCGATTGGCAGTGCTTTAAAAAACAATGTTTTAAGTCTGCTCAATACTTGTTAGCATTAATATTTTTACGAAACGTGCCACAATTTTAGAGTGAGTGCATTGATTATTAAAAAAAAACAAAATACGAAATATAAAGTAACCACAGGAATAAGTCCCATAGTATAAAATTGTTTATCAATCTATTCTATAGAATTTAACTTTCAAGCAATTATTTAAAATATAAGTTTTGATAGTCGTCAGAATTTAAAGTAGCTATGCAATTAAACAATTTTCATTTTTTGTGAGTATATGGCATTACCTTCTTTCAGACTCCAGATAGTAGCGACATCTTTTGGCAATAAAAAAAATCTTGTCTAATTTAATAAAGCTATGTATATATTAAATTAGAAACAAAAATGATTAGACGAATCAAAACTTTTTTTGGCTTGCTTTTAATAATTCCTGGAAACTTATTATATTTTTATTATTAATTTTTTAGTATAAACTTGCGTAGTAACTTCTTATTATATGTATTTAATTTACAGGTTAGTTGATCGTCTTCAAGAAAAGATAGCAAACGATGAAAAGCTCACTGACTCTGGAAAACTTTTGAATAATGTAAATTACACAAATAAGGAAAATCCTAATCCAACAAAAGATTTTATATCTCCTGGTGATAAGGGTGATACGAAATCACATTGCTCAACTCCACTCAGCTCTATAAATGCAATATCAGTGCCATCATCGAATGTATGATTTTTTTAATTAACAAATAATATAACATTATTTTCGTAACAATTTTTTATTTTACATTCTAGGATAATTTGACAGAATCGAATGTACCAAAAATATTTTTGGAAAATGTCTCTAATAATGTTGAGGATATTTTAATTGAAAACGAAAAACCTCCAGATACCAACAATCAAAATCCTTCCGAAAGTATTGAAATTTTGGTTACAACTCCCACGCAAGATGAGAAAACGTATGATAAATTGAATGCGGATAGCGAAAGAGACGTGTGTTTAATTCAAGTAAGTGTAAACAATTTTATAAATACCTTAAATTTGATAATTTTCCTTCAATTGGATGAATACAATAAGCAATGTTTGATTTTGTATATCATAAAAATTGCTAAATTGTTAATTGTTAAATCAGTTTCAAATTTAACGTCCGTCGAGGTTTATAATGTCCAAATTTGGATAAAGAATTTTGTTTGTCTAAATAAGGTCTTTAGTTTTGTTTAAATTATATAAATAATTAGACGTGTTCAAATAGTAAAAGTTATTAAAATATTTTCTTATAAAGGCAATCACCGAAGCGCGAAAGCAGTTAGATTCGGCTCTTTTGATGTTAAAATGCAATGTAACAAGAAATATGTCACCCAATTCGATGTTAACAGTCACACCACAAATTACGAAAAAACCACCAACTCCCAAAAAAGAACAAATTTTTCAACGTCCAACAAATAGAAGGCTATCTGCGGATGCCATTGAACGTAAAAAATATTGTTTTTTTCTCAAAAATTAAAATTAAAATTTTATAATTTTTATAGTTAGACGCCATTCATTCGGAACGCGCCAAGAGGTAAAATCCAAAGTAAATTCGGGCGTTTTGAAAACATCTTCTTCATCTGGTTCGGTGAATGAGATAAAAAAGAAGGGCCTCAATGTCCCTAGTAAAGTTGTAAAGCCGGACACTCCGAGGCCGACAGTCCCAAAAAAATCAACTAATGTAGAAAATACGCAGGGTGTAGTTTCAAAAATTGGAATAAAAAGAGCAACTTCGGCAAGCAGTCTCAAGAGCACCACATCTGCTAGTAAGATACCAAAAAATCCAGCCAAAACCTCAAATGCCGCCAAAAAACTCTGAGGATAATGTGATTATTGCATTTTGTTTTATTTATTTCGCTGTTTCAAAAATTGTTTTATATATATAAATTGTTTTAATGTTTTATTTTTGTGGAATTTATACCAAAATTATAATAAATGTCTTTTGGAAAAAATTACTTAATGTCTTTTCAAAAAATTAGGTACGACGGAGTATGCAAAGTTAATACATAGGTACTTTTTATAATTTAATATACAATAAAAAAAGTAATTGTACAAATTACTATGAAATTGAAATAAACTATGGATTGTTTCACGTTTTTCTAATTATACGTACAAATTAATTAAAAGAAGACGACATGGTATATTAAAGTTAAAATATAGCTTTAAATTAACCAAACCCAATTCAATTTAAAACTGCCAAGGAAATCCTGTCAATTAAATTTGAAATATCGGAAATAGTAAGTATAATAATAACCAAAATTTTTGACAAATTCAAAAAAATACTTTTAAATTAAATACTATCCAATAAAATAGGGAAATAATTAAAGAATGTGGAAAACTTAAAGTAGTTTAGAAACTATCTGGGCTGGGTCTGGGGTTGACCTGATCCTTAGATACCAGCTGAGTTGACCTGAAATTTAAAGATTTATTTCATAGTTTATCATCAGCCATTGTTAAATAATATTTAAGAATCGACATGTACGATATAAAATCTTATCCTTTTCAGAATAAGAAAATACGGAAAAATCGAGCTAGGAATTAAATTTTACCTCATATTTCCAGAATATGATGTATTAATTACTGGTTTTAAAGAATTTTCTTAAATGTTAATAGTAATAATACTTATAAGTAAATGATATTATAAAATTAGTCGATATTAATTATTATACATTTTTTAATGATATATGAACGAAATCTTGATGTTAAAAGAATAGAATAGAATAGGGTCTACAATCTCAGTTAATCTTCGACAGATAACGATATCGTTGTTAGATATAATTACTGAATTGTTTTGCTACTATAACTTTTTTAACAAAACTTTGATACATACATATAGTACCTATGTGCATACTTTAACAGGGTGAATCTTTTATCTTGAGACAATGGAATATCTTGACTAGGTTTCATTATATCGGACAAATTTTCAGGTAAAAGTTGTATGACTTCGAGGGGAAGTCATATGATGACCTTGAATTTAAAGGTAATTTGGAGGTTAAGTAGTATTTTTTAAATTGGAATCCCTATTTTTGACCCCAAATTCGAAATTATATTCAGATATGTACTTGATTTTTTTCCTTCAAATGACCTTCAGAGCTAATTCCAAGGTCGGAGATCAAGGCCAAGGTCAAATTTAAGGTCACCATCAGATGCCGCTTCTAAACCCAACAAGTTTTGTTAAGGTAATTTGAGGTTATATTTCCACATTTGCCAAATGTTCAGAAATTGAAAAAAAGCGTATGAAATATTGTTTATATGATAAGTTTTTTTTTTAAATCTTTAAAATTGTAGCTTCTAATACAAATTATTATAGCATACTCAAACATTTTAATTTCTTTTTTTAGTCAGAGTTAAAAAAGAAAAGACATTAAAAATATAACCTTTTGATCGGAATGTTTGGAAATATAACCATTTGTTCAGTATCTTCATTAGAATATAACCTTTTGATCAACATAATTGGATTGTGTTTATAATTTTGATAAAAACATTTTTATTTAGAAATAATCTTAAACTACAGCCCAATTTGACCAATATGTCGCTCGACGCACATGCTACATTCTTCACCCTCTGCATTTATGAAATAAAATTGGGTAAATATAACCTTTTGATCAGAACTTCAATTTTGGTGTACGATTTTATCTATGAAAAAAAGAGTATTAAGTAAAATGAAGATCGGGCATAGATAAAATTCAAGATAATGAGCACGAATCCAAAAGAAACCATTTTTTTTTGTAAAAGTGAAATATAACCTTTTGAACAGACGCTCCTCATATGTGGATTGGTGGCTTCCATGACGAGATAATTAGGTGCGTAGTTACATACTGCCTCGTTGTCTCAAGATAAAATACTCGGTATATCATAAAAGACAAAATTATAAAATAATATTCGAAAATTGAGTCTAATAGCATAAACAAATTGTTAAACAATAACCAGGGATATTAAAAGAAATTATTTTAGGAGAGTACCAATATTTATTTAATTATATTTGTAACGTTTTACATATAACAATATACATAAGTATTGTTTTACTTTTAATATATGTAGTAATAGAAAGAAAAAGTGACCAACATGTTGGTAAATTATGGAATTTAGAAAAGTTTAGAGTGCATAAACACGAACATAATCTACTTGGAGGGAAGAGCTATCGTCTTTGGGATTATCCAAATTCCACGTCGGTAGCCACTGGCCACGGCCGTTCCAAAAATCAGTTGCCGCAGAAGGCGAGGTGTTTTTCCAAGGTTTTCCACCGGGATTTGAAGCATCATCAGGAAAAAATGAGATACCACCCACTGCTAGGCTTATTATTAAGTAAAACTGTTAAATATAATATTAATTAAATTGTTACAATAATAAAATATATAATGAATAATAGTTTTTACCTCCTGGTCAAAAGGTGAAACAGGTGAGCCATTTTCCCAAGGATTAGCAATATTGGGTATTTTGTCGAATTCTCCTAGTTTCCAAAATCCTTCACCAATATCGACACTTCCAATTTCTGTCTCATCAATTTTAAATTGAATAGAGTTTGGGCTCCAAATCATTTCGTATATGTGAAAATCTTTATCAAAACCTTCACCTCGTGCAGAATTATATTTGAAATTTGTTTTGTGATATACATTTGCTGCTGGATAAGGGCCAAAATGTAAAGTTGAGGAAATAAATTCAGATCCTATGTTTTTATTATTCTATATAAAATTATATGCGTTTGTTAGTGGAAATAGTAAATATGATTATTATTATTAGTATTATTTTGTAAATATTTCTAAATTTCCAGCATTAACTTTTCTTACTTGGATTGAAGTAAGAAAGGAATTAAAAATAAAATACAAATTATAAAAGTGGTTGTGAATTTTATAAAAATGCTCTTACTTTAATTAAATGTTGATTTCCTCTTGATTCGACAAGATCAATTTCTCCAGATGATGGCCAAGTTCCATAAGCATTATGTCTTGGTAGAAGCCAAATGGCAGGCCATAGCCAATCACCAGAAGGCATCTTCGCCCGGACTTGGAGTTTACCAAATTTAAAAGAAAAGGAATAAGGCGTTCGTATGCGAGCACTCCTCACAGGGTTGATTACGGACGTAGGGGTCCCAGCCCTTTCACATCCCCAAAATGACGGATTTGTACATCTATATGTAAAAAATCAAATTATTAATAATACAATAACTACAATTATTAATATTTTACTGATCAGCGGGGGCACCCCCATGAATGTTAAGGGAGCCTGAGGTCAAAAATTTTTCGCCTAGAACGTCTGAGGTTAATGTGGGTCGGATGTGAAGTGATCCATCTTTAGTAAAAGAATTGGATCTATTATTTGTATACCATTGAAATTCCCAATTCTAAAAATAAAATTTCCAAATGTTATAACAGTTTTATATTCGGAAATTATAAAACCTACTCCTCCTCCAGCGAGTGTATTTTCATGTTGCCATTTATCAAAGTCCAAAAAATTGAAATCATCTTCAAATATTAAATCACCTGGGCAAAATGTTGCTGAAAATAATATTAAAATAGTGAAACATACTATAATTTTAACGAATTTTTGATTTTTATCCTCCCACAAATAAGAGTATTGAGTTTGTTTCGATTAAGAAACAAAGTTATAAGTTATTATTTTCCATTAATCATTTAATTCAAATCAAAGAAGTTAAATATTTCAAACTAACTACTAATTTTTGAGAATTTTATAAAAATTTAAAAAGAATAAATAAAGAGGTACTTCTTTTGGATCGTACTTAAAAAAACAAATTAAATTAAATTTTCTTATCTAGGAAAATTCGACGAACACATAATTCAGGACCATTATGTTTAATACTTAGAATGTACTTTGTATAATGTAAAGTATATACTTATATTATTTTCATTAATCATCATTAATCTGCTCCTTATGCTTTAAGTTATTTATTTAAAGTCTATAGAATAGCATATTTTTTGAGGTCGAGGGGACTCATTTTAATCAATAAACCGTGGGTTTTTTTACAATTAAATTATGCCGCTTCTTAAAATAAAATTAGAATCAGAGATTGATAACAAAAATAAATTTAACTCAAATCGTTCCCATGGGGGAAAACCACCGCGTTAACTTGCGATGCTTATCAAAAATCCAAATCCAGCAGTAAGAATTTGAAGTTAATATCACGCGACCAGCGGCCGTTAACAAACCACCAGGCAATTATTAATTTAAATATTATGAAAAAATAATTTATTTAAAAAAATTATGAGATGATAAAAAACTTGGGTTTTCCCGTTTTGATAATTATTTTTAAATAATTAAAAAAACAACTATAAATTCAAATTGGAAATGGTTTCTAAAATCTGAGCTACAAAGTGATGAAAATTATCTCATAGGGCACAGTAACTAAAAGTGATGATAATAAGATGTAAGGTGAAATTTATCATTATCAGTCATTTGTTTTTAAAAGAAAATTATATTTTATTATAAAACTTTCCTAATAAAGTAGCTTAATCGCTCTAACAATAATGACATTGTTTTTTATAACTAGATCTACATAAATTAAAACTTTAATAAATTTCTTACTTCCTTTCGTAACGAAAGTTCCACTCGCGGTCGTTAAAGAAGGATTTCCACAATTAGTGGCAGAGTGTTCGGGTCTAGAGTGTCCAGATTTTGCGAAAAACAGTAGAAAAGTAAAATGAATCACTGCCCAACAGACAACCATGATAACACTATTTTTTTATCGTTTAAAGGAAAACACTTAAATTTTAGCACTGATATCTTAAGACAACAATTTTAAACTCATGAATCGTACTTGCAGTTATAACAGAAAAGAGTATTTCTTCGTAGAGCGCACAAGAGTTTTAGCACGATAAGAAGAATAGAAGCTTCTAAACAATATTCTAGCACAAGAACCGTATTTATAGGTTTTTCTCAGAGTGGATGCGATCATATCTTGGAAGCTATTACTCATTTTCTAGTTCATAAAGTAACCAACTTTTCCGGCTGATTTTGATCTCGTAGACAGGCCGTTTAGATCAAGACATAAAGTAAATTATTCACCTGTGAATCTGTGAAAATCAATGGAGACAATGTAGAGACAAGTAAAAAGATTTCTAAAGGTCAATGGGTTATTTACTGCGTGCATAATTTTCTTAAAAGATCTTTTGTAAATTTATTATGTTTTCCCAGGGTTTGCTTGAGTTGTTTGTTTTTTTTACGTTTTATGAGAATTATACCAAATTTCAAAAGTAGAGGTATAACACATGACAAATTCTATGAATGAATGTACATACATACATATATTTGTGTAATCTTCGAATTTCCCAAAGGTTTAAATAATTGAGAGAAATTTGAGCCACTGTGACAAGCACACATTTCTCCTGTATCTAAATTATAATTTAATTTTTTTTTAATTTTCAGGAGTTAATATACGATAGAAGAAGATGTTATTATGTGCTTAAAACATTATGAATTGTAAAACACGTAATTTTATATGTTTTCTACAATTTTTCTTCTTTCTACAATAAACACTAATCCTTCCATTTTCTAAATATAGAGTATAAAAAGCTTAAAATTGACCATTAAACTTGAATTATATTAATTACTAGTTGGGGTACCCGGCTTCCCTGAGGGAGTCGATATGAGATTGTGTGGTATTCCACAACATTCGAGAGTGTTCTGGAACGTTCCACAATGATCTGGGATATTCCCGAACATTCCAGACAGATCTTGCTTTATATACCCCTATCAGTAGGTAGCTCCACTCATACAAAAAAGTCTTCGAATGGTCCACAATGTTCCAGAATATTCCACAACATTCGAGTGTTCTGGAGCGTTTCACAATGATCTGGGATATTCCCGAACATTCCAAAACATTCCAGAATGTTCTAGAACGTTCGAACCCACTCGAGAGTGTTCTGGAATATTCCACAATGATCTGGGATGTTCCCGAACATTCCAGAATATATCTTCAAAAGCATGCCCTTCAGGTAAAAACGGAAACCTTCTTCATGGACGGGAGATAGACCATACCATATAACCAAAGATCGGCAAAAAAGCAATATTACATTTTCAATTTTTCAAATAGTCAACAATTTATAATTAAGACACTATGATTATAATTTTTTACAAAATAAATATCATCGCTCTGGAAATTTCCATTTCCCTTATAATTGGTAATTGAGCAGACAAACATTTGTGAATACCTAAATATCGATAAATTCTCCACTGAAAATTGATATTACTCAATCAATGGGCAATTACTGGGCCACAAATTATAAAATACTCAACTAGTGAGTAATTCTGAGTAACAATTTTTTTATTACTAAAGCAATCGAAAATTCATGGCATTGAAATTTTCAAATACTCAAGTATTTTGTAATTCTAAGCCACGATTTTTTTATTACTCAAGCAAACGAAAATTCATGGCACTGAAATTTTCAAGTACTCAAGTATTTCGTATTTCTGAGCCATGATTTTTTTATTACTCAAGCAATCGAAAATTCATGGCATTGAAATTTTCAAATACTCAAGTATTTTGTAATTCTGAGCCACGATTTTTTTATTACTCAAGCAATCGAAAATTCATGGCATAGAAATTTTCAAATACCACGTCCTTTGTAATTCTCGGTGACGATAATATTATTATCCAAGCATTGGGTAATTCATAGGCTACAAATTACAAATATCCGTTGTCAGGTGGCTTTTGTTGTGTTTCGCTGTATATATTACATGTTTGATATCACATGTTACATAAACTGATGTGACGAAGCACATTTAACACATTACATTGGATAAGTGACAAACTACAAAATTCAAAATTCAAAATAAAAAATAAAAAATAAAAAATAAAAAATAAAAAATAAAAAATACAAAATACAAAATACAAAATACAAAATACAAAATACAAAATACAAAATACAAAATACAAAATACAAAATACAAAATACAAAATACAAAATACAAAATACAAAATACAAAATACAAAATACAAAATACAAAATACAAAATACAAAATACAAAATACAAAATACAAAATACAAAATACAAAATACAAAATACAAAATACAAAATACAAAATACAAAATACAAAATACAAAATACAAAATACAAAATACAAAATACAAAATACAAAATACAAAATACAAAATACAAAATACAAAATACAAAATACAAAATACAAAATACAAAATACAAAATACAAAATACAAAATACAAAATACAAAATATAAAATACAAAATACAAAATACAAAATACAAAATACAAAATACAAAATACAAAATACAAAATACAACATGCAACATGCAACATGCAACATGCAACATGCAACATGCAACATGCAACATGCAACATGCAACATGCAACATGCAACATGCAACATGCAACATGCAACATGCAACATGCAAAATGCAACAATATATAATATATATCATATATGACGTCATATAACATAACAAACTGTCTTTCTTTAAAACACAAGCTTTGACGGTCTATCTCTGTTAGTTTTCGAAATAAAGAGACTTGAAGTTTTCAGCGTATACTGACCTGTTAAAAGTCACTTTCGCACTTTATCTTATATACAATGTACATAATATATAAACTATAATATATATTATGTAATAAAAGTATAATATATATATAATATTTTATATACATATATAAATATAATACATAATATTATATATTATTATTATATGAAGTTTTCAGCGTATACTGGCCCGTTAAAAATCACTTTCGCACTTTATCTTATATTATATATTATATACTATATATTATATATTATAAATTATATTTTATATATTATGGACATTGTATATAAGATAGAGCGCGAAAGTGACTTTTAACGGGCCAGTATACGCTGAAAACTTCATATAATAATAATATATAATATTATGTATTATATTTATATATGTATATAAAATATTATATATATATTATACATTTATTACATAATATATATTATAGTTTATATATTATGTACATTGTATATAAGATAAAGTGCGAAAGTGACTTTTAACAGGTCAGTATACGCTGAAAACTTCAAGTCTCTTTATTTCGAAAACTAACAGAGATAGACCGTCAAAACTTGTGTTTTAAAGAAAGACAGTTTGTTATGTTATATGACGTCATATATGATATATATTATATATTGTTGCATTTTGCATGTTGCATGTTGCATGTTGCGTGTTGCATGTTGCATGTTGCATGTTGCATGTTGCATGTTGCATGTTGCATGTTGCATGTTGCATGTTGCATGTTGCATGTTGCATGTTGCATGTTGCATGTTGCATGTTGCATGTTGCATGTTGCATGTTGTATTTTGTATTTTGTATTTTGTATTTTTTATTTTGTATTTTTTATTTTTTATTTTGAATTTTGTAGTTTGTCACTTATCCAATGTAATGTGTTAAATGTGCTTCGTCACATCAGTTTATGTAACATGTGATATCAGACATGTAATATATACAGCGAAACACAACAAAAGCCACCTGACAACGGATATTTGTAATTTGTAGCCTATGAATTACCCAATGCTTGGATAATAATATTATCGTCACCGAGAATTACAAAGGACGTGGTATTTGAAAATTTCTATGCCATGAATTTTCGATTGCTTGAGTAATAAAAAAATCGTGGCTCAGAATTACAAAATACTTGAGTATTTGAAAATTTCAATGACATGAATTTTCGATTGCTTGAGTAATAAAAAAATCGTGGCTCAGAATTACAAAATACTTGAGTATTTGAAAATTTCTATGTCATGAATTTTCGATTGCTTGAGTAATAAAAAAATTGTGGATCAGAATTACGAATTACCTGAGTATCTTAGAATTTATTACTAAAAAATTACAAATATTTCAATAATTGAAAATTTGTTATTATTCTTTCTTAAATATTTCAGTAATGGATATTATAAACCAACAAAATATTATTTTTTTGGTATTAATAATAATCATCGAAAATATTGACTGAACCAATATTATTGCCGATCCCTGCATATAACTCCCTTGATCATACCGGGACTCATTTCTGAGTTTTAGCGGCACGCACATTGTACATTTTCTTTTATAATATATATTGAACTAGCTGGAAACACCCGCTTCGCTGGGTTATTTTTTGGTAGTACAATATAGGACACGTTTTTTTTTAAATGAATTTTATAAACTGTCTTTCGTCGCACACTTCTTATAAACTGAAGCATGTGCATCACATTTCGCCACACACAGTCTCATATAGTCACTTATAGTCTCAGAAGCCATCCTCACTACCCACTTAATTTTCAAAAAATTTGGAAAACGTTTTAAAAAGCTCTAAAATATATTTAAATGTCGTAAATCACTTGAAACTAATTCTAATCGTTCTAGAATGTTTTGTATTGTTCCGATAATTTTAGTGTGATTAACTACTTTTAAATATATTTTAGAATTTTGCAGTACGTTCTAAACCAATTAGAATCATATTTCACTGATTTAAAACATTTAAATATATTTTAGAATTTTTCACAATGTTTTCGAAATTTCCAGAACAATCCAAAACATTCTAAACCGATTCGAATCATTTTTAAGTCTTGAAATTTGTTGAACAATCCAGAACATTCTAGAGGCCGATTAGTATTCTTTTTTTAAATAATTAACTTTTAAATATCTTTTAGAACTTTCCAGATCATTCTGAAATTTATAGAAAAATTCAGTACGTTCTAGACCAATTGGAATCATTTTTAAAGAAAGTTATCGAACTTTTGAGAAATTTCTCGAATCTCCTAGTCAGTTCCAGAAAGTTATTGAACTTTAAAGAAATTTCTCAAATCTTCTAGATAGTTCCAGAAAGTTATCGACTTTCGAGAAAAATCTAAAATCTTCCAGAAAGTTATCGAACTTTCGAGAAATTTCTTAAATCTTCTAGAGAGTTCCAGAAAGTTGTCGAACTTTCGAGAAACTCAAATCTTCTAGATAGTTCCAGAAAGTTGTCGAACTTTCGATAAATTTCTCGAATCTTCTAGAAAGTTCCAGAAAGTTATCGAACTTTCGAGAAATTTCTCGAATCTTCTAGTTAGTTCCCGAAAATTATCAAACTTTCGAGGAATTTCTCAAAGCTTGTAGAGAGTTCCAGAAAGTTGTCGAACTTTCGAGTAATTTCTCAAATCTTTTAGATAGTTCCAGAAAGTAATCAAACTTTCGAGAAATTTCTCTTCTACGCCACTACCTCAAGATTACAATTTGCTTCACAACCCCTTTGGCATGGGTATTGAATGAAAGGGTTCGACGAGAAAAATACGATAAGCTAAAGTTTAAATGATATAGTGTATTCTGTCCGAAACTAAAAAGTAAAAAAAATAAAAAATAAAAAATTTTTTTAAGTAAATCGATTTTATATCCGTTATTAATTTGCAACTTTTCAACCATTTTGCACTATGTATGTATATTGTGCCATAATCTGGTATTTACAAAGGTATTACATATACAATTTTAAGCTTGAAGAAACTTTCTATATAATTTTTGTTTCTCTTTTAACGAAGCATTGCTAATCTAGTTGTCTATATTCAAAGATTGTTTTCAAAATTAGGGTTTCTGCAGTTTAATTATTTTCAGGGATGAAAGGGCTGATTGCTCGCGGTCGAAAAAAACTGAACCGAATTTATGAAAACCTAAATAAGAAATTTTTTCTAATAAACGTGGCAAGTCCATTGCATTTTTGAAACATTGGGAAAGGAATACTGTTATTATGAGAAAATAAATATTATTTGATGTGATTAACAAAATTTTATTACATATTTGCATTTTGATTTTCAACAGTTTCAAAAAATGGTAATTGTGGGTAGTCAGGAAAAGATTCATATTTTCCAGGTGAAATATAATGCAACTATTTACTTATAAACTTATGGCGAAAGTCTGTAGCTACAATTAATCCGTGTTTAAAAGTTATAAGCTAATTGAAGATCTAGAAGATCAGTGGATTTATTACTTCTTCGTTTTCTTCTTTTTCTTTTTAACCCTATCAGGGTTTCCTTGTATTTTGTTGACTTTTAAAGAAACGTAGTTAAATACTTGTTTCGGGTTTTCTTTTACCTTCTTTTTCTTGAGTTTAATTTTCGGAGGTTCAACTGCATCTTCAGTACCATTTGACATTTTTATGTTACCATCTTTTTTCTGCTGATTTAAACCTTTTTCAAATTTCTTCTCTTTTTTCAGTTTAGTGGTTTTTTGAAGGAGTTCTTTCAGAGAAAGTTTTTTCGCCTTCACTGGTTCAATGTCTACGTCCATTGGTTCCGGAAGATCTGCACTTTTCGAGAGTGAAATAAAATCGGACCATTTGTTTGTTTCTGATTTAATTTGTGCTGCATTTGGCGGAATAAAGGCTCTACAATCTGAAGAACTTCGTGGTAAGTAGAGATTTTCTAAAATAATATTGTATGCAATTGGCTTGACTTCTATTTTGTTGCTCTCTCTAAGTTGTGGAGTAGTAGAAATAGTTTTGTTAGTTTCTGTCGAACCGTAATACTTAAGAAGTCTGTCCGGTATGGGAAAAGTTTTAGCCTTTTCCCTAATCCAAAGAACAAGACTAGAATCCTTCCCTTTTGCAATGGCTAGCGTTAAACTTGATATTTTAAAAACATCTTCTGTTAGCTTTTTTAACTCGGGAACTATAAGAACAGAAATTGTTTCGCTTTTGTTAATAACGGAGAAAATAATTTGCGTTGTTATAAATTTCGGTTTAATTTCTCCAGACAGAAGAAGACAAGAGATTTCGTTTCTTTTTAGTAGTCGAAGGCAGGAT
This sequence comes from Machimus rusticus, assembly GCA_951509405.1. Lineage (NCBI taxonomy): Eukaryota > Metazoa > Arthropoda > Insecta > Diptera > Asilidae > Machimus > Machimus rusticus. Next base: position 8,151,077 of record OX608049.1, read on the forward strand.
GACATTCCTAGGGTAATTCCAGCATTTTCAGTCTTATTTTCACCATCGAGAGCTTCATACAGTTTTTGTCGAAGTTCCCTGCGATCGTTTTCGTTGATTTCAGGCCTGCGGGATGAAAAGGGGTTTTGTAAAAAGATTATTTTAAGTAAAAAGCTTTGCTTAAAAATTAGAATAAATATAATCATAAAGATGGTGCTCTTAATACAGAATCCAAAGAGTTTTACTAAAATGCGAGTTAGGCTTAGGACAAATCGTCATCTTACTTTTTAGAGGATTCCATAAAATTGAAAATAAGAAAACGTATTTTCCTAAATTTATTGTCTTGTGGGGGTGATAATGTTGACTTTAAATGCCATGTGAACAAATTATTAATAAAAATTATAGGGAATTTTGTGTTCCAAAGAAAAGTACAATAATGAATATTTGTGAGGTTTTCTTTCAACTTTGTACAACTGGATAAATTTGAATTCGATTATCAGCCAAAGATTTAGTAAATTTTTCCTTGGAATATGAATGTTTTTGTTTACTGGGCTTCTTACCAAAATCGGGGCAGGGGCTGTGCCAAGACATTTTTTAGCTTCGGCGTAGGCTTTTTCTTGCTTGCCAGGGAATATTTTAGAGGAGCCTTGTTTGCGGACATTATTTTTAATTAAAGATACAACTTCCGGCGGTACATAGATCAGATTTTAAGCCTTTTTCAGGAGGAACTCCACCAAATCAACACGAACAGCTGTTTTATGTTTTGGTTCAAATTGTCACTGTCATTTTGAGCACGCCATGTGCGAGTAGAGCACTGCCAGGTTTAATTTTTCTATGTAATTTATGATGTTTTAAGAAGACTTCAGATGAAAAACATGTTTTTTTTACCTCACTTCAATTTTAAAATTAATTTTAATTATGATAAAATCATTGTATGAAGTCTGATGAGAGATTATGTAGGAAAAAATGTAATTATTAATTTAATGAAGATAAAGTTTTGATAAATATTAACCATTGTGAATTTTGTGTTGGTTTTTCGATGTCATTTGTTTCCCTGTGGTGTTACCATAGCACCGCAATAAAAACCGTTGACATTCACTTTGCGGTTGTCAGTTTGGGAAGTTGATTTTTGGTGCCGTGCTGAAAGGAACGAGATTTTTTTGGTGTTTTGGCGAAATACTCGGCGAACGTTGAACGTTCGTTCTTGAATAAATCAGCAGCTGTTCTCCGATTATTGACTATTTTATCAGAGAAATTCAAACAGTGCAGAAGTTCTTCTTTTTCGTTTGACCAGCACCAGCAGAGCCCTAGCAAAAATGCTCCCGGAGTCCCTAAAGCAGTCAACCTCGAAAATTATTATCAGCACGGGAAATATTCTCACCGTTAACAAAAAGACCGGACAAAAGCCGACCGAGGAGGTGAGTAAATTAAATTCGTTTCAGAAAATTCCAGGTGAATTTGTGCGAATCCGCGGGGGCTGCTGACCGAAAAAGAGCGGCACTGACCGTGAGTTTAACAGGTGATCGGAGGCCGCGAGGGGAATCAGTTGCGTAACGGTGACTTTGTATTTTTCTAGATGACATCATAGAAACTGCGTAATAAAATCGGGGCTTTTTCGATCAGCGGAGGTGCGGCGCTTCCCCAGCTCAAAAAGAGGGCTTTTAATTTAATTTGGGCGTTCAATTGAACGGGTGCCCTTCAATAAGCTTTCCTCATCGATTTCGTGGCGGCGGCGACGGGGCCCCAAAGCGTCGTCGACGCTATCTTGGCTCGGCAGATTGATTTTTAATCGCTTGAGTTAAGAGCTGCTTCACCTCAGTTTCTCTAGACACTTTTGCCAAGAATTCGAAAATTTTCCATCTGTCTGCTGTTTATTTCTTTAGAAGTTTTAAGAAAATGCATATTTTAGCGATAAGGTCTTTCCTCTATTATTCAGAAATGCTTTTCCGGTGATTGAGGGGGAGAGGCTCTGCGGCGCAATAATTAACCGCTTCTAAATTTAGCCTTGGCGGAAACGTTTCTTTGCAAAAATTCGCAGATATTTAATTCTTAAATGAATATCGAGGATCTCTACTGCTCCACTGGCCGTGGGGCGTACATTCCAGGCCGGATGAAAGATGCAGTCGAAAATGATTAATTTTAGAATTAGTACGAATTTGTCACGGTGAAGAGAAGGAATTCGGCAAATGGAACGCCTCCAAGTTGCCTTAGGATATTTTTATCCAAGACGGTAGTATCTGGGGGAAACTGGTTGCAACTGGTTTTACTTTTAGGGCTGCATTGTTCCTGCTGCAGGATAAATAAACCGTCGTTGCGTTTAAAGCTGTTGTAAATACACAATTAAGCTATAATGATACTGTCTAAGTCCAGTATGAGTTAAACATCGTTGCAACAAACGAAAAACTAAGTAAAGGTTTTAAATATCTATCACAACAATGACCATGCATATTCGGCAATTTTTAATAGTTTTCGAGATATTTACGATTTTCCGAATTATTGTCAGCTGTTCTACCCTAACTAATAATTTATTTAAACAATTCTTAACCAGTTAAGCGTGGAATTTAGTTCTAAAAATCCCTCACAGTGTGCGGAATTAACATCAGGCAATGACGTGTATACACGTCGAACGCAAAGCAAAGTGGTCCTATTATAAATTTTATGATAAACGAGGGAGAACTACATTTTTATTTAATAAAAACAATTTATTTCTGAAAAGGTTATTGTTTTTATAAACTTAAAAATTCTCAAAAAATAATAAATTACATACACAAGAAAAAAGACGTGCAGATTACACCAATTAAAAAGTATTTTCCCATCTATGATATTTTTACAAAAGGTGTTGCTCGTCATCAAGTTCTAATAAGTAAAAAAATTCTTCAAGTTATTAAATAAATTCAGTTACCCGAGACGGTAGTAATACGGTTTCTGATTTTCAAATTATTTAATTCGATTGCTCCAAAAATTTAAGTCTTATTTTGTGTTTTTTATTTTATTTACAGCTTTTCGACTGCCTCCATGTAACGATTAATGATCCAGTAGTAAAAGAAGACAGTGGAGAAGTCTGTCGAAATTCTGATGATTTACAAGAAAAAATTTCGGAACATGAAAGAAATAGCATAAAAATTGGCGCTAAAATATTCCTTAATAACAATTCAGTTGAATATTTAGATGAAGCTGTGTCCACTCTCCATCGAATACTGAACGTTGAGAATTTGGACAATTTAATTTTGGCCTATCATCCAAAAAGTGGACAAGTATTCAATAAGACAGAAGTTAACAATGAACAAAAGGAAGGCGTTTTAGAATGGGGCGGCAAAAGTCCTCAGGCTGTTAAGGAATTGCAGCAGTTGTGGAGTCATCTGGAAGGTTATGCCAATAAGAAAATGGTAATTTAAATTTAATTGATCTTACAGTTGTATTGAATTTAATTTTCTACATAGAATTTTTATATATTATTAACTTAAATTTGAAATTCTTTTTAGATTTGCCAGCTTGGTATTTCGGATTTAGATGTTGATACACTCAGGGAACTTTATTCCAATAGTTCAGTGCATCCAGTCATTACCCAGATCAATTTATCTGCTTGCTGCGTGGTTCCGCCTGCTCTGCAGGAGTTTTGTAATCAGAATGATATACAACTTTTAACACACAGTGATCCAGAAGGTACAATAATTATATTTAGACAAAGTACGATTCAAATCTATTATTTAAAAATTGTTTTCTAGTTATAATTACAGAAGATACACTCTCAAAACTAGGCCTACCTGCATTTATTCCAACGTGGACAGTTCGATATCAAGTGCACGTTAAATGTCGAGGACTACTTACAGCAAAAGGATATATTTTGGGTGCACAACGAAAGACTACCTCGGCACACTTAAATAATGTAATAAACAATTTGTAGTAATGTTAGCATGTTTAAAAACAAAATCACATTGCTTGTACTTAAGGCAGATATTTTTACACATTCGCAATATATTAAATGATGCTTTTATGAATGCATTGCCCGCCAATAGTCACAACTAGTTAAAAAATTCCAATCGCTGAAATCTGAAGAACGAGTTCAGGTTTGCAGTCAAATTCTAGCTGTGACTATAAATGATTTGTGCTTTCATATTTCTTTTTTTATTTGTTTTCGTATTTAGCTGGAAAAGCGACTATTTTTTATAAATTGTAAAAGTTCAAACTTATTAGATTGTATACTAAATGGATTTTAAGAAGTCCAAGTTAGTTGTATATTTTTTGTGAAATATATTTATATATAGAACAAGCAATTGATTTTAAAATTACATCACAGAAAATTTAGTGTAGTTGGGGGTAAAGGTGTGCATGGTGTTTGATATTTTGAGTCAACCCAGTGATGCTTTTGTAGAGTTTCAGATACTTTGCTTTTAGACACACTGGTTACATTTAAGAATTCTGATTTTGCAGTCGAATACAGAATTTGCCAATTAGCCCGTGATTGCATAATTCGCATTAAACAAAAAAAAAAATCTTTTGAACGCGGTCTATGTCTATGAGTTATTAGTTAGTGGCTAATATGAGCAATGGCTCGTTGTTTTGTATCTTGTATTTCGGGTCAAAAGAACTTTGGCACGGACTCAGTTAGTTTTTGCTAAAACACTTTAAACAAAGAAACCTAAAAAAGCTTAACATCACCTATTGAAATGATTTAGATTCTACCTCTGACCCATGGTTGTAAATTCGTAATTTGAGGGTTTAAAAACATTAATGACAAAAAGCAGCTCCAAAATCGAAATTTTTCTTCTAGTCCTCCATATATTGAAGAAATTAATTTGTATAAAAAATTCAGAAATATTTTTCATGCTAAGCTGAATTGAACAAGCGTAAAAACTAAGCCCCCAAGAGTTTTTCGATTCTGTTGTTGTTTTGAATGAGTCTGTAATTAACGATGAATTATTACAATCGAGTTTAGTATTATGTAATTAGTTCCACATTTGAATCTCTTGAATTGTTTCCATAATTTAAGTACTTTTCGTTTTTCAGAGTGTTTGGAAGCCCAAACAGAAGAATGTTCTCAAAATCAAGAAATAACAATATTACAAAAATATAAAGTGAAATCCATCGAAGTTTATAAATTGTAGCATCAATGAAAATATAAAATTATTTTTTGACCACTAACCAGTAACATGCAAAGTAAACATAAACTGAAATCTTGTAAGTAAAAAATTTGTTACCTCAAGTAGCTAGTAGCATTTGATGATATTAATCTATATTCATAGATACAAAATTCGTAATAAATACCTCTAAATACTATAAAATCGATCGGTACTCGAGTAGAATCTGCGAAACATTTTAATTTTAATACATATACATAAAACAAATAAAATCGCTGGTCTTTTAAACATTCTCTATTAAAAAAGCAGCGCAGGTAGTTTATGAATCTAAACTATAGATATAGGAAGTTTATTTACGTTTATGAACTCATCCTTGTCTACATTGACTATAAGTTTCATGTTACTTTTATGGATTTCAATGAAAATTCTTTTACAGGGATTTAAAATGTTTAAAGATTTCTAAATTTAAGAGCGGCTCCAATATACAAGATGAAAAATTCCATCGATTTCCTTGAACATTAATTTATAGCGTATGTCAGATTATTTTAAAATTAAAAGATAAATCAATTTTTACAAAAACTCAATTATTGTAAGGCAGCAGTTGCGAAAGTGTTACATACAATACACAAAAAGGAACGATTTTGAAAGGCTTTCTCTAAAGAATTCCATTTATAATTTTTATTTAATAAGAACTTGTATTTAACCGGTAGGAAAATATTCGAATCAAAAGTGGTCCAAAAAATCATAAGGCCTTTAAATATTTTAAAGTAAAATCAAAAGGATATTTTAATAATTGAGCTAATTACAGGAAGGACAGCCTGTTCTCATAAATTTTCGATATTTATCTGGTACACCTTGCGATCAGCAAGAATTACTGGTTAGTTTAAGATTGGGCATATTCTCAGGAAGGGAACCGCTCGCGGATCGCGACAATAACAATCTTCAACTGCCGAACGTGTGCAAAAACACTCAACGAAGTCGAAAGCACTTTTGTGGCACGTGAGGAGAATGAGTAATTTGGTAGATGGAGGTTTTTTGCTTTGCTGAATAGGTGATCCGCACAGGAGACGACTGTGATTCAGCTTGTGATTCCCATGTCCACCTTTTGTCCGATCTCGCGAAACTTACTAACTTTCATTGATTTAAAGTGAATCGTCTGATTGGCATGGTGGCATGGGGACACTGGGGCCCCTTTGTTCGAATTTAATTTCTTCACCCTGCTCTTCATTTCTATTTTTTCCTTATTTTAAGATGGTCCCGCGTCTAAGGCATTTGTCCTTGCATTGTTCCATCTCCGTTGATGGGCTTGTTCTGTGTTACACAGCCTCGTGGTTGATGTCAATTACGACAATCAAGTTAGAGATTTAGTACATACCGTGAAAATTATGGGAAACAATTCCCGCAAAAGGATGAAGTGCTGATGAACCAGCAGTTCAGATCAATTTCGGTGTTTCACATTGAAACTGTCCGAAAAAAACATATCTCTTTAAATTGAACCAGTTTATATGGGAAATTATATATGTTGGCAAGGCTTTTTCGTAACTAATCGAATAAAGCACAAATTCATTTAATACCTATTTATACTTCGTTTTACTTCAGAGTGGTTCTTAAAACCCATATTTCGAAATTGTATTGAGGCACCCTGTTAGTTGACTCTCCTACCTAAAAGATATTTTAAGTCTATTTTCATAAATTAACATTCAATATTAAGAGAGAAAACTCGGATCATTTCAAATATTTGTTTAGTGTAAAATCAAATTCAGCTGCAAAATATTAAAATTGAAAGCTAAACTACCGAAAATAATTTGTCCATATATTTTTTATTGTTAAATTTTTTAATTGTATCTTAATTTTTTTTTCTTTATAATCAATTTCTTCAGTTGTATAATATAAACTTTCTCTTTATAATTTCGATTTCAAATTTGTCACCTTCACTTTTAAAATAGTTGAAAGAGCCCGTCATTAACGTGTTCATGGGCTTCGCCAATTTGTCACTTCGTTGATTTACCATCCAGAGACAATTTGCAGCATCTTCGTCGCGCGCTTTAGTTCAAATAACGAAAATATGTTCCAATTTGAAGTTATCAGACTGTTAAATGTCCCCACATATTCCAAGCGAGAGCAAATTCAACAAATGCTTGTTACGTTTTTTTACAGAGAAAGTAAAATAGGTAAAAGTAACACGTGGAGGTTAAAACTATAAATCCATTAGTTTAGAATTATTTATTGTAGAATAATTGAAAATCAAGTGGCAGCTCTAAAATTATATTCCCCTTCGGAAATTTTTTTTCGAACTAAATATTTTATGGAGAAGTACAAAATTAGCAATATCTTGTTTCGTACGTAAAATATGTAAGTTGTTTGCAGGAGAAAATGTTGATACATATAAAATTGAAAAAAAGGTGTTTTCTTTCAGAAATCGACAGTCATGGAAATTGTTTTGCTTTAGCAATAATTTTCGAAAAGCAAAATCAAAATGTACCAATAAATCGTTCGTTATGACACCTACAAAACCTTGAGCGTTACCTTGAATTTACCCCTAAAAAATTTCCGTGCAAAATTAAGGTTAATTTTGGGTACCGACATAAAAATAAAGTTTTCCACAAGATTCCAGGTTGTTTGGAGTTTTTTCGAAGTTTTGCCCTTATTTCTTGGACTATTTGTGATAGCCTGAAAATTTTTGATGAAAATTCAATAGTTCATAAAGTACTAGGAATTTTTATTTAGAAAGTATATACTACATTTATGGACAAACAAACAAATAAATACACTAAGTGGTAATTAATTAGTGGCCACTTTTTCTTGCAAAAACTCTAGTCAACTAATTTTACAACTCACACTGTGATAACTATTGACCGGGGAAACGCACTGACTTTATCAAGATACAAACAATCCCTGCGTTAACATAGAAATTTAAACAACATTTGCAATTTTGAGTAGAGAAAAAATAAATACGTATCTCAAAATATTTATTGAAATTTATATTTTTCTGGACCTGTTTTTCTTTGAACGTTCGTTTTATGAAATAAAGGATCGTCTTATTTGCAAACATATTTTGGAGACGCAAATGTTGCTATATGCCGAATGGGAGATGCTGCTTTGACGGGTGTTTCAGCATGATAATGACCCAAAGCACATATCGAAACTGGTAAATGAGAATGGGCTTAAAATTTTTGATGTGGTCGGCTCAATCATCAGATTTGAATTATATTAAAAATCTTAGTTTCTGTTTAGCGTTTCTAAAATAAGACAGAACAAATTCAAACACTGAAAAAAAAGAATGGGAAAGTATACTCCAATCTTCTATTATGAATTAAATAGCGTCTATGCCATGAAGGTGTGCTGAGGTTATTCAAAATAAAGTCTACCATACTAAACAACTAAAGGGTTGCTTTAGTTTTAAACTCTAACATGTACCGAAGTTCGTTATTTTTTGAAGTTATTTTAAATAAATTGGGTTGTGAATTTATTCCAAAGTCAACTAAATATTTGTTATGTTTCATGAAAGGAGAAATACAGGATATGGCTTTTTACTCTCAACATAAAATGAAAAACTCCATTTGGTTTTTGTATTGGAAAGGTTGCTCTTGTTTATTTTTGCACAACACGTGTTTTTTTTGTTGTTGTTCATAGGTGTACTTTTTAAATACGTCAAAAAAGAAGTTATTTCTATTTTATTCAGCCAATTAAATTATACTAATCTTTTACACAATATCTAAAGAGGAAACCTTTTCCGACATTCACGTTAACGTGCTCCGGAAATGAGAGAAGATTTATTTAAGAAAAATTGGAAGGGCGGTAGCTGCTTAGTAATGCTTACTTGCTTTTACAGCCTCCTAGTTTAAAAAGCGAGATGGTAAGTAATTTATGGCTCCCTAAAATGGTCACACTAAATAAAGTTTCCGCCGAATGATAAACAGTCCATCACCAGCGACGGCGAGTGGATTTTCATCCGAAAAGGCCCTGAATGTGGCCATTTTGCATCGCAAAATTGTAGTGAGAGATAAAAAGTCGCAAGTGCCGAACGAACGGCGTTCGATGGCATAATTTCGCCGTTATCTTCTCACACAGAAAAGATTTATCTGAATCTGGGCAGTTGGGCCTTTTGCTACTTGCTGCCGGCCCATCCACTCTTAGTCCAGATATGCAAATCAACTGGAAGTTAAGAAACTTGAGGAGTTGCAAAACGGCCGTGCGGCGGCGTCCAGCATCGCTTTTAGCACTCTGCAAACCACCGGAAATACGGCAGAGCGGCGTGCCGCACCACACCGCACCGCACCGTGCCGCGCCGCACGCCGAAGTTTTACAACTCAAAATGTGTCGAAATCAAGTTCGGAGGAAGTTTTCTCGCTTGGCCTCCTGCTCGAATTTTATGGCAGAATGAGCTTGATAAAAATTTAATTAATTGGACGGAAAATAGCGCGCGGAATTGGACTGGAATGGTTTTGCTATGGCGAGAGTTTTATGGAGAAGACCTCGTATATTTAGATCATTTGGATGGATCCCAGAAATTAACTACTTTTTCTTTTGGGGCTACGGTCTTAAAATTACATGATTTTAAAGAAATAATATTTTAGTTTATAAACCTAAAACTCGACTGTGGAAAAGTAGACAACAAGCATCCCAAGTATGTTAAAATAATTTAGTCTAATATGCTATTGATTCTTGTAAAGGCCTTCAATCCTGTTGAATTATCACTTTTTTAAGAAACACTAATGCCCGATTTCACAATGTGCGCTTAAGTTAAGTTCTCACTCAGCTTAGCAAGGGGCGAAATTTAAGTGACGATTTAAGTATTTTTGGTTTTACAGTCCTTTTTCATTTCATGCTTAGTTGAGGGACAGTGAACTTAAGCACTTGGATCTTTTATGAAGGATACTGTATTTGTTTAGTAAAAAACGTTCGAATCGAATCGAAATTAGCTTACAAAAGCACTTTTTGAATAACATTTTCTTAATAATCTTCCTAAAATGTTAAAAAATTATATCATTTTAGTAATCCTTGACTTAAATTAATTTTTGCGTTCAAAGTGTTAAAATAATTGAATTCGAAAAATTCATTCCAATTATTTTGATGTTATGTGCGGAATAATTAAGTAAAATCAAAAGTAACTAAACTATTTATTACTTTATCAAAATTTTAGAAGGAAAAAGTCCAAAATGATATAGGGCCCGTTTTCATCAGTATTCATAAAAAAGAAAAAAAAAATAATGTCAAAAACAAATCCTTTATTTGTTGGATTTTCCGCACGAAATGTCAAACAATATCTCTAAGTTAGACTTAAGTGGACAATTTTTGGCGACTTAAGTATAACGACCACTTAAGCCGTAATTTACACTTAAGTCCGCACTGTGAAACCGAAAAATGATTAAACTGGAGCTTAAGTGACGATCAGAACTTAAGCTTGCACTGTAAAATTAGATATAAAAGTATTGGGTTTTCATTAATCTTTTCTCTAACGAATTGTTTCATATTTAAGTAATCGTCAGCAATAAAAATGTTTAATATGTTCTCTCAGGAGCTCCACAAACAAACCATTTAGGTCCTTTTCTATTTTTACAACATTTAGAAAAGATGTCCTAAGTATTTTGATGATACGAAACGGGTTTAAATTGAAATGGTTAACTTAACACTTCATCGTAACCGTCGTCGTTTACATGAATAAATAAAATAAATTAATAATTTCCTTATTATTTATAAGCAAAATGATTTTAGACAAAAAGAAGGTGCCGGTCAGAATGATCATTTTCTTTTCAAATAAAATTTATTTTATATTTTAATGTATCAAGTGAAATATCAAACGATAAAAAATAATAATAATCTTTTATTGGATATGCTTATAAAGCCGTATTAGGATTATAAATAAAAAATATACTTGAAATATTTAATAATAGGACCATCAGCTTAGTTCAAGTTCCAGAGAAAATTAATATATTATAGCTTCGTAGTTTTGTCTGCTGTATTATAATCTCTATATCGTCTTGAACTTTTCAAATAAGAGAACACAATTAGAAAAATTAACAACATATATAACTTTAATTATACCATTTATGAGATTTCTGTTCAGTTAACACATTTTTGCTACAGTGTATTCGAACTGCCTGCCATTTTGGAATTTTTAATTCTAAAGGTATTATAATCCGATAACCAAATAATGCAAAGACTAAATATACCAAAAGTAGTCATTATTATTATTTGTTAAAAACGTGATGTGAAAGAATTACAACCTATGCAAAAATCATGTAAAAATTACCTATCAATTGTTCGGAGTAAATTTTGTGCAATAATGCACATGGAACCGATGTTTACTACTTTTTACCTTGAAACCAACCAAAAAGATCCGACTCCAACTAGCGAGTATTGTGGCTGTGGCCAAACAAAATAAATCATTACTTTCGGATTACCTGTCGAAAGATACTAGAAAATGAAAAAATCACCTCTGAATGAGTTTTCCTTATCCGAGCCAGTGACCACGAACAAGTGCTATTTGGATGTCAGTTCCCATTTATGCGGCGTTATTTCCCCGACTAGACGACAGATTTTATGTTTTTCTATGCTATTGGCTTATCCTGGCTGCCCAGTTGTCCGCGGGTATAGCAAAAAGCATAGGTTCATAAACGACAACCCATAAATTATGAGTGCTGTGGTCAAAACCAAAAACCGCCTCTACTCTTTTCCACCAGTGGAGTTCAAATGAAGGCGAACACACGAAAATTGTTCAGATTGTGGTATTTTTTTTCAAGAATATGATGTGGAATTTTAGTTGTAGAAAGTTTAAAATATTTGAGAAGGAAGGAATGTGGGTTGAGATCAGGATCATTCATATTTTGTCAATAGTATAAAATTTGTATTTAGGCTGTGTGCGAAATCAAGTGAAATGATATCATTTCGATCATTTCGGTCATTTCAAGTTCGAAAACAAGATGGCGCCGAAATGATGAGCCTCAGAGCGGGCATTTCAATGACTTTCTGATCATTTCAGATCAGATCTTGAAAAGTCACTTTTGTGCCTTAAGTCCTCTTAAGGTAAAAAAGAGATAATATTTCTTTATTCCCATATCTATTACAAGTTCCTTTTACTCTAAAACAAGCTATATTATTTCAACAAAATACTTTTATAATAAAGTTCGGTAGCTTGACAGCTGAAATGATACGTTAAAGATTTCGCACACTTTTCATAACATTTCCCAATTTTTGTCATTTGAAATGATTGAAATGATCGAAATGATATTCGAAAGAGATTTCACACACAGCCTTAACACCTTAAGGGTGAAAAATGACTATTTTAAATAATTTTATTTTGCGGTAATTAAATTTATTTTACCAAACTAATTATGCAGAGTTATTACATCATCTTTTAACTTAAATTTATTAAAATTTAAAAAAATAAATAAATTAATAAAAAAGTTATCGCCCTTTTTGTTGGACCTCGTTCTGGAAGTTGCGATTTGCGGTGACCAACACAGAATCTTACTAGTTCATCTGAAGTCAATTAAATTAAACGAATCATTAATTTAATACTTAATCTTATCTTGTCCTTGATCGAAGCTTTTTTTTTTGAAAATTGTCAAAATCGCGGCTTCTGAAAGTGTACTCGCTGATTTTCAAGCAAAACATCAGTTTATTGTTTAAATCGAAGTTTTCGGAGAAAATAAAAAACTTTCGATCAAGGACAAGTGTTTGAAGCTTACAATAAGCTGTATAAATTTCATCCAAATCCGTCTAATAGTTTTTTAACTAGTTGTTATCGACTTTGAAAATATAGTTTCGAGAAATACGCGTTTAAACTTCTAATGTTCTCACTAGCGCGTTGCAGATAGCCGTTCAGTAAATGTGGGATATCTCGAAAACTATTTGTCGGATTGACTTGAAATTATCAGGGAATATTTTCGAGGTTTTATATTTCAAGAAAATGCAGAAAAAAATCGGTTTCTTGAAAATTCTGATTACCCCTGATGATTAAGGGATGATGCAAGAGTAAGTTTAACGATAGTCATTAGCAAAAAGTAAAATTTGGGAAATTTTGTTCCGAGAGAAGAACCATTCAAAAGATTTTTTATAATGCCCCTTTTTATTTAAGGAGTTATTTTAGTCGAAGGACAAAAAAAGGTTTAAAATTTCAGCTTTTTATGTTTTTGTGAAATCAAGCTATGATAAAAGCGAACATATATTTTCTAAAAAAAATTTAAATTACGTTTTAGCAAGAGCAAGGCGGGACAATTTAAAAATATTTCATTGTGTTGAATCCAACTATCTTTTCTAGATTTTTTTTATAAAATTTTCAATATTTTGTTTCTTTACAATTCTCAATTTAAATTCCATACTTTTTGAACAAATCACAAACGTATTTTGGAATTTTTTTTCATATATATTTTTATCATAAATAAGTCGTTTTTTATAATACATATTACATGATGACTATATACCATATATATACTTTAAGATTTAACTTAAGAGATTGTTAAAATGTTTAAAAATGAATATATCACGTTCAAAAATATTTTTTTTTGAATTTCTGGCTTGGCCTAAAACTTTAAATTTTGTAACAGCTCTAAATTTAAAGTGTCTAATCAATTTCGACCTTGTAAACTCCATTATTTCATATAAAAGTGAATAAACTAAATTAATTGAATGAAACTACAGACGACAATGAACCGGATAAGACGTTAATTTGTTATTTTTGTCTTTCTGACTGACAAAACTTACAAAATTCCTGTAAGGCACCTATCTTTCTTAAGGTTGCCTCGTCTCACTTGTTGCTCCCAAATTTGACTATTGTTGATTTGACAAAATTTTAGTAAATAATTCGACAATTTGCTGCTAACTGAGCTGAGTGAGTGGCTTCCATTCGCCTTCACCGAAGAATAAATTCAGAAAGTATGAAATTGTTCAATCACCGTAGTCATCAAGTTGTAAAAATGCTTTCAAAATTTTCCACGTGGAAAATGTGTGTCAAGCACTTCACGCGACGATGCCTCAACAAGGTGCCATTAATAACTCAAAACGTCTCGACGGCACCCGAGTTAAGTTCCACCGCAGAAAAATTGTGCCGACGTCGTTTTGTTCAGTGAAAGGAAAATCGCATATGGCACTGACTTCGGCCAATGTCCTTGTATAATTTAGTTAATTTTTTTGTCTAATTTTTTCTGCGGTAGAACTGTCGTATAATATTTTGTAAACAACTTGAATAGCGGCTTTGAAATAGGTTAAATTTCGAACTTTTCGTTTTAATAACTGATATAGGTCTTTTTAGGGTTTGGTACCTTGAGATTAAAAAACGGAATCCATTTTATTAATTTCCCGTCTCACCTAGAACATTTTTTCGTAACATCAAAGGAAAGTTAAATAAATCGTAAGATTAAAACTTGGACATTTTTTGTTTAAACATTTTAAAATGATCGATTATTTTCGGTCCATAATTTGTGACTACTATAACAACCCGTCTGCATACCCATTAAATTAGGTAATTAAAGTTAAATTTGATTCTTTTAGATGAAATACTTGTAAAATATACTTTCGAAATGAGTAACTGCCATTTCCATTACGAGTAATCGGAGTAATTGATTAATTAATTAATTGCCTTTACTGGAATGGCAATTATAATATTAATGCACAAATAATTTTATAATTGCAATTAATTAGTAATCTAATAGCTTTCATTACTATTTTCTATTGTAATTGAGGTTGTAAAGCAATTTAATAATTAAAAACGAAAATAAAAATTGTAATGATAATGAAAATCTGTGTCAATTACTCGTAATTATGGAAATGAGCTCGACATTTTTATGATATAAGGTATCCTATGTCTAAGTACTCTATCTTAAATTCTGATAATCGATTGATTTAATAGAGGTATATGACTGCGTGATAATTTAGTATTAGACACAGTTCGAAAAGGATAATTTTTTAATCGATCACAAGCGGAAGTGTGCAATCAGAAAAGGCGATCCCTTCAATTTGCATCTGTCGAGTCAGAAGCAAAATAACGTCCGGACTGATCAGAGCTAGGGATCGCAAAAGTTGAAGGTAAGTAGTGAGAACATCATCATGGGAGGTAAATAATTGTTAGACAACATCTCTTTTGCAGCAGTGGAATATAAAAATCATACTATTTGCCGGAGCCGCGTTTACCTCCTTCGAGGCCCGGCAAAGTCTATTCGTTGTTTCGTCTTATTGAATTGTGCCTTCTCGTATAATTTGTGGTAATATCAAGGTACGCGCGCGGCAAGAGAAGATCTTTTCGTTTTCTTCGCGTCTTATGTGAGGTCCTTTTATCGCGGCGCATCTTTATCTGAAGAGCTGGCCTCTTGCACAAATTATTATTTTTTTATTATTTCCCTTTTACCTCTCGGCTGCTTGCCGACTCTTGGCGGCCCCGAACGAGCGGAGGACCAATGTTATTTTGCCATAGGCTTTATCACTTGGCTCGATGGCGTCTATCATGCATATATGCGGATTCTTATTGATTTTGATTCCGCCGATAGGGCCTCGCGGGCCGCGGTATATGATCTTCGGTGGAGCGATATTCGCGATGTTTCCTGACTATGACCCCAAGTAGGTACTATTGTATAATATATGTATGAGAAGAGATCAAAATTGGGTTATTGACTTTGGGAGAGTTAACATCAACAATAACATTTTTCAAATAAAACAATTTCTTCACATTTTGTACTAACTCATTATGTTTTGTTTATACCTGTTGTTCAAATATCTTTCTTATTCTACTAGGAAGGTTTCAACTATTTAATGTTCTTTAAACTCTTAACTGAATTTGAAACTCTAAATATTTTTTTCCGAATTATATTTCCACAAAATAAAAAATCAAGCAGTTGTATATTACACGAAGTAATGACAAACTATACATACATATTTCTATTTAGTATTTAGAGTTACAAGAGAGCACTTGATGGACCATTTTGAATTGACCCACCAACAGTCCTGACTTGGACCCCATCTAGAATATAATGGGAATATCCTCGAAGTGTGTTTTTGAAAATAGGAGACAGTTTGGGAACGTCAAGAACCTTAAAAACGCAATTAATTATGAATGGGGAATACTTGAACGAAATATAATAGTAGGCGTTATAAATTCAATGCTTCGGCGATTTGCCCAAGTTATAATAATGTTAGAATCTCATACGATATATTAAATTTTATAAAAAATACAATACCACTTCGATTTTTTAGTTTTTATAATTAAAATTGAATTTGGTTCTATCTTTATTTCGTTCTAAATTGATTGATTTCCTTTGATGTTATGCGTATAACTAAATAGAATTATGTATAATTTAATGTAAAGAAATAGTTTTAGTGATGTGCCAATTAGATTTACTGCTACCAAGAATATGGTAGAAAAGTAAGTTATTTTAATTTTGGTCCTATCATTATTTCGTGGGGTGTATGTATGTAAATTTGGATCGAAGGTTGAGAAGCGGTGTAAATTTTTTGTAGTAAACAAACAGACGGACCGACAATATTTTTTAAAAAATAGCCTAAATTATGCCCGATAAAATCCTCTATCTTCCAGTGAAGTCCTATCGAAACCAGACCCGATTAAGCCGGATAAAAATTTTTGTAAATAACCATATGAGTTTGTAAAACGATATTTATTTTGAAATCACAGACAGTTACAGATACAGATTTTATTATAACAGAATATACATATGTATTTGGATAAAATTGGTTTTGATTTTATTTTGTCATTTTGTTTTGTTTTGGATCCTTCCTTCTATTAGGTCTATTAGGTCTAAATTTCTAGTGCTGAAGAGAAGTTTTCTTGATTTGATATTGATTCCGCCGTTAACACGTCTTATGCCGCGTGTACCAAAAACGGTACACATATTAAAACTCTCTCATGGTATTAATGGAAATTGTCTATACTTAACATTTATATTTTACGTAACTTGATCTCAGTATTCGACTCCAATATTTCTTTTCTTTTGTAACTAAACAGAGATTTAACTTTGATTTTGAAAGAGTATTATCTGACGTGAAAAAAAAAATCGAATCGGTTTTTCGAGAAATGAATGTTTTTTGGATTCTAAACATTTAACTTCAGATAAAATTTTTTTAAGATAATTTCTAAGTAGACTGGGTCGAAGGAAGACTTATTTGCAGAAAATTGCTGTAGATTAAGGTTCAAAATTTCAGAAATTTTTTTAGTTTCTACAATAGATCAGTCGATGATGAGTTAATGTTAAATTATCTACAAATATTTTGTAATCTCTGAGGAAGGAGGATATATCAATACGGACAGACAGGCAGACACTGAAGTAGATGGAAATTCGTGTAATTTATTTTTAAGCATGGGATTTAGTAAGTTATTAAAAAAATTCTTAATATATATAAATATTTTCTAAAGAGAACCTAGATTTTGAGATCTAATAATACTTGTAAACAATTTTTATTTCACTAGAAGAAAATTTTGCCGTCTGTTTTTAAATGATTACATAAATATGTAGCTGATTATCTTTTAAATA
Source organism: Machimus rusticus (assembly GCA_951509405.1). Taxonomy (NCBI): domain Eukaryota; kingdom Metazoa; phylum Arthropoda; class Insecta; order Diptera; family Asilidae; genus Machimus; species Machimus rusticus. The sequence goes on from OX608049.1 coordinate 8,168,613, forward strand.
AGAAAGATGCAGACAAACTTGCAAATTTTAATCCAAGGATGCTACTTGAATTAGAAAAATTCGTATAAAACAGAAATCTAAGAAAAACCCTGCAGTCTAGCAATTTATCAAAAACATCCCAAAACAACCACAATCGGTGAGTGATTACTTTTGAGGCAGAAAAATCCACTCTACTCGATCAATGTCACGATGAGGGGACTCTTCCCGGAAAAAAGACACATCACGAGTGATACTCGTCATAATGAAGATCTCCGCGTGATATTAGCTCCTGTAAAGTGCGTGCCCGAGAGACTGCCCAGGAAAGGATGCGTGTCGTTCCCGAAGCAGGTAAATCGAAACTCTTGACAAATAGCGCTCATTAAGGACGTCTCGCTGATTTCCTTCGTCTCAGTCACCCGTCAATCTCCCGGGATACCCGGGAAGATTGCTCCTTAAGATTTTGTGTAACATCGAAGTAAATTGCATTTTTAGTGAGGATTCCATCTTATCAAAAATTCTAGTAAGAAGGCGTAAGAATTTTAAATTTCTGCATCTCACAGTCTTCGTCTTGTATTGGATAGAGCTTGAAGTAAGGTGCGTCGTCAATTAAACCTGGGTTGAAGGTACTCCACATATTCGTCATAATTCGCGAGACGGGGATTTGCATCCATATCTTAAATTTTAATCACAATTAAGCATCGTTAAGCGGTGGTACGTGGAACGAATGGGCGACCGACGGAGGAGGCCCTCTCCAATATAATTACAGTGGAGAAAAAATTGTTATTAAAGCACACCCACACTAATTAATTTGTTTAAGACCCCGATGTTGAACGTGATGAAGCATGGAACGATCTAACCTCCTGAACGCCTGCCTCTAATAACTCGTAATCTTGGCTCGGGATCGATTCGCGATATTCGCGAGAGCCCCCTTCAATAATAAAGTTCACAAGACAGAACTGGTATTAATCCCGGGCGCGCGATAAAACCCTGGCTGGCGCATAGCATAATCATAAGCAGCATAAGCAGCATAACCGCGCTATGCGCGATCGGGCCACATTTGCGCGCCCTCAAATCAGTTCTATTTTGAACCCCGCGGATGCGTAGTGCGAGGAGAGATTTTCTGAAGATATTCGTTTCCTCAGGCAAATTAGAAAGGAAGTGATCGGCTAGCTTTTTTTTCACTAATAGGCAGATATCATGTCATCTTCAGGTGATGAGGGTGCAACTATTACTATTAAAATTCCTTAACTGCCTTTGCAAGAATGTGACATTATAGTCGTTTGTTGCAGGTGGGTAACGTTGCAAAAATTTATGTTCAATTAGTAAGTACAATTAGCCTTAACTTCCTAGCTGCAAAACAGAATTTTCAGATTCAAACACATTATTCCAAGTTACAATTTAGAAATAAAATCGACTTTCACGGCCAATTACTGGTATATGCATAGTTGACAATAGCTGAATATTTGGCTGAATATGCTCTTCATTGACCCGTGTCGCGATTTTTTAATTTCTTCCGAAAAAAATTTGAAGGTCCTCTTCATCTCCTTTAAGCTAGAATCGACAAAAATTCGTGATAACAGTGTAGTCTAGAATATATATGTTTAGTTTTGCGGAATCCAACACATTCAGTTTTTGGTTGGAAGATTAATTTCTTCTTAGCTAACTAGAGCAACACTTTCAAGTGACTTCGTAATTTAAAATTATGTTAAAATTAAAACATTAAATTAAATCGAAATATCCAACTTGTTTTGGCGTATGGCAATTATAATTAAATACAAATAGATTACACTGAGTTTTAGCAGCGTTTTTTTCGGTACATTTAAAAACATAGGTTTAAAGTTAATTTAACTAAATAACTGGAGGGTTAAACCTTGGTTAAAGAACAAATTTACAAGGATTTCACTATAATCGAATTATTTGTTTAAAAAAACTATTTGTAGTAATAAGTCACTTGTTTTGAAAATACGTATTGGCATTATTTAGTAAATTAAATTTTTATAGAGTTAAAGGCTTTTAAAACTTCAAAGAACATCACAGCCAACTTTATGAATTTGTTAATAACCACAAGGAAAACCTTTTGATTTTTTTTCTAGGATTTTTCAAATTTGGGAACCAATATTGCATCTTTATCTGGTTAATAGTTTTGAAGATATGTTATAAATACGAGGTCAATAGAGAATAAAATTAATATAGAATTAAATAATAAAATTATAATTTTACAGACATCAAACTAAGGGTTTTCCACAGGTAGAACAGATGCTACTAAAAACAACACAAAACTCACATTTGAATGGGGAACATTACTAACAATTTGAATAAAATTAAATATAAAATGAAGAAGGGAAATGAATAGAAAGTCGTTCTTTAAGCTCGAATTTTAAAAAAGGATACGATCACTAAAGCCTGAGGATACCATAATTGAATAGTAAAACAGACATATTAGATTTCGTTAATTTTTTGTGAAAAGTCCAATAGTTAATATTTTTATTTTATAGGAATCAACAATTTATCTATTGGTTTTAAAATGTTGACTATTGGGCCATCAATCGAACTGCCTTAAAAGTAATTTATATCCTATTTGAAGTGTATTTTGGATCTAGGCATAAAACATTGAATGGGTGAGTAAATTTAAAATTTAAATTTATTAAGTTTCTGCAAAGCATATATTAAAATTTTATTTTGCTAAATTTTTTTTTCGATATTATGTATAATGTACAAAAAAGTGCTTTGGAAAATCGAATATGTAATCTTAATCGATTATATCGAAAATCAATCGATGAAATTAACAATCGATATAATCGAAAATCGATCGATGAAATCAGTAATCGAAAATCGATTTTTATTAATCAAAATTATTTTGAAATTAAGCTAAATAGCTTGTTAAAAATATTTTTCTCTCTGAGTGGGTAACCTTGTGGCAATTCTGCAACATCATTAAGGTGTTGCGCGCTTATTATCGGCGATGAATAGTCGCTTTTCGATCAAATAAATTGCTTTATGATCCCGAACAACCCCACGGTCGCACCTGATCGAGCAGGAGCACAATTCAAGGCTAAATCGCCGTTCATTTAACAGACGAATACCCACCCCATTTGAATTTTACAAGCCGTCATGTCTGAGGCCGAGTTTTCCCCACCGATCGCGATGATCGTAATCGCCTGCCAGGGGACTTGTAGGTGCGCATTTTAAATTATCACCTGTTGCGGGTAGCTTCGGTGGCGCACAGGTGGACGCCGTCACGACGGCGGCGGCGACGGCGGCGTAGAGGGCTTGAGATGTCTCGAGGAAGAGTCCACTAAATTCCACGTTCATTGCGCGCAGGAATGAAAAACATAGGGGCACCTAAAATGAAACCCGCGGCCGCGCTGAAGAAATTTTTCGCCTGCTCGCGTATAGGCTTACTTTGTATCGCGCTACTGCGGCGCGACTTTTGCTCTATTTGGGTAAAAAAAAAAAAGAAAGAAAATATAAAGAAGTATTGCTGAGGTGCAGGTTACCGGGGGTTCCCACGCTACAGAAAAATAACATTAAACGCGATGGGTACCGTAAAAGAATTCCGCTTCCTGCATAAATTGTCGTCTTCTGGCCGCCACAAATAGATGTATTATGATGAGACTGTGGTAGTTCTGACGATATATTTTTCTGTTTTTTAAAACTCTAGACTCCCGATATTAAAAAGCTAGAGAGCACTGGAAGATGGATGGACTGACGGGCGGCCAAGTTGCGGGTACGTTCACTTTTATAAGATCGCTCGTACGACGCACTCGTACTTTCTTTTATATTGCATGTTTCCGGTTCACACGAGCCTTTTCTTCTTCTGCCGGCGGCGGTGGTAATTACGCCCGCCTGAAGTTGAAGCATATTCGCTAAGGTTGTGATAATTACGCCAAGCCAAGATGGCTGGCTTCGCTGTAATCAATTTCAATTAATTTCGCCACCTAGTTGTAATTAAGCTGAACTTTGCGTCAGCCTGGATTTCTTTGGGAATAATTAATGAGACGTAACGGTATACGGGAATAATTTAAATAAACTTTCTTCAACTACTATCATAAAGGGCTAAACTCATTTTACAGTATTCGTTGTATAACGATTTTCTTTTGGAAGTATAAAAAAGTACATTTTAAGAAAGCATTACTTATTACTCAAGTTGCGTGTCGCTGAAAATTAAATACCTGTGGGTGTCAAGCACCTCATAGACTTTTTCTTTAAGAAAAGAAACAAAAATGTTGCTTTGAATGTTTTCCTATCAGTAATACATAATTATACCAATTATAACTACGTGGCACCATATGGTGCCACAGCGTTAATTTTCAATTCAAAGATTTTTTTTAGTCTTTTTTGTTTCTAGTTACTATTACGACAAATGAAGGGTATTTATATATTGCAAATACTTCGTTAGTAAGACGTAGATTGAGATATTTTTTAAAAAGTTGTCTTTCGAAAACGTTATGTGATAGGATATTTTCCTTTCACGGATTTATAAGTCAGTTGTTCGAAGATAAATATTTTCAGAGCAGTGTATTTTGTTTCTACTTATGGTTTTCTTCATTTTTATATACATTAAAAAATGCCACGTGCTTTTTAATCACCTGGTAGTCCACAACTATTTTTTAAACACAAATATTAAATTCTTTTCATCTGTTTTGTATTTATTTTCTGATACATATAGCAAAATGAAATTATTTTACTTTTATTTGTTAAGTTTAAGCCAGACAAGAGTGTTATTCTGTGAATATTTTCAAATTTCTTGCTTCCTAAGATATTAAAAAATGTTTAATTTGATCTCAGAACTGATTTTCTGGAGCTACTCTGACGCAAACTTATATCATTTTTAAATTTGAAAATGCGGTTATCTCGAAACCTTGTACCTTCTTCATTCAATTATCTAGTGAAGTAAACACGATTATAACGATTGATTGTTTTTAAAAAGCAATAAATTCGATATTTTTCGTCAAAAATATGACTTTTTAATTATTTTATTGAGATCATGGGTACTTCATTAGCCAAACTCATGTATATTATGAAAAAAAAATGTTTATCCTTCAATGTGGCGATGGAGGAGACTTAAACTGCCTGGGCTTGCAGCCGCTATTTTGTATTAAAAATCAAATAAAGTTTTTTTTTAATTCTTCAAGATGTGTGTAATCGATACATATATTGATTTTGTACCTTTATTTTAAAACGTATCCATGAAAAATTGAAAAAATTATTGGGTATAGCACCTTAAAAAAACGCCGAATTTACTCACAGTCAGTATTTCAGAAAATTTTGTTCTTTCCTATATTAACTATACCTAATAAAAAATAAAAAACCATGGGTAATTGAACCTCAGTAACTCTTTTTAATTAAGTGTTTTCAATTTTAAAAGGTTTCTTTGCTTAACCCTTTGAGGGGCATTTATTCTATAAGATGGTTTCTGAGAAGCCAGTTGCTATATCTTCGGTTAGAACGAAATCGGACGAAATTTCAATGCAAAAAACAAAACTTTAGACCTTAAGTACTTCTCATCAATGTATTTTGATGTTTCTAAGGGCACACAAAATTTTTGCTCCTTGCATAACATATTTAAATCAAGATGTATTATGTCGTCTTAGCTCTTTTAAAATTCCAAAATGATATACTGTCGTGACTCATAGCGCAACAATTATACGACGTGACGTTACGTTGCTGTCCGTGAAAGGATCTTTTTAGAATGATTTTAAATACTGAATTAAACTCAGGTTTATAAATCAAACGTACGTATTATATGCAATTTAAACGAAAAATTATTATTTTGATGTATCTATATAAAACACAGATCCTTCTATAAACAAATTTCTTCAGTAGATTAATTAAACAAATTTAATATTTGTTTTAAAAGTATATATTGTTTTAAAGTTAAGAATTTTATTAAATTTCAATTTAATATGTTTGAAATGTTTACTCGAAACTAAGTCATACAATTGTTTGATTTAAACAATAGGACAATAGAACTGGTTATTTGATAGAGCTGGAAATGCATACTTTATTTGATCAGATTGATTGGTTTTACGTCATATGAAAGGAGTTATGTTTGCATAAAAACCAGTTTATTAAACCAGAAATCCATTAATTTCCAAATTTTCTGCAACACGCGCGCCAAATGTATGTTATGTTCAATGACGCAATACTATTTCATCTTTCGATTTTATATATATTTCTTCTGCATGTTTAAATATTGTGTAAAATGAATGTTTGAGTGATATTTTACTTATTTTACTACGCAAATTTTTGCATATTGGTGTGTTCCTTTTAGTTAAATTTTTATTTTTGATTGATATCAGTAGCTATTGTTTTTTAAATATGTACTTACAAAGTTCGCATAACAACTAGAGAACAATACTGTATTGAAATAGTGTTGTCTTCTTTGTAATATACTATTTTGAAATTGAACTGGCATTGTTTTCTTACAATATCAATTTATGGTTTTGATTTACAAATATTTATTATTCTTCCAAAAATTTGGGAGGGTTTTCGTAAGGAGATCGTTCGAGATGTCGATTTGATTTAATATGCTAATTATTTATTGAAATTTGAAGAGGTCATTTTTGATGCTACTGGTGAGATATTCGAACTGAGATATAGCCTTTTTGCTGAATAAAATAATTCATTTGATTTCACATTAGAGAAATTACAAAATTAAGGGTTGATTTTGGGCCAAAGAAGAAGAAATGATTTTTCAATAAAAATTACATAACTTAATTCATTCTTTACTTTATTTTGAAATTTTTCGCTTACAGTAATATACTGAGAGTTTCTTAATTCTACTTCTAAGTTTGAGCTCTTGCTCTTACAACAGAATAATTCCTTATTTTATGATCACAATTTTAAATTATCTGATTTTATTTAGGGTAGGTAATTCTGAAAAATCTAGGCATCTGTTTTCCTTATATAAATTAAAAGTTTTAGCCAATCTAAATTTAAAGAAAAATATGTCTTCGTCGACAAGCCGTTTATTGTATTGTGGGGTATTTATTATGTAGCCGCTGCAACTTATAGGTATTTGTGTTGGCATTTTGGTACACAATTTTTGTTTAAAAAATTATTTTTTATGTTTAATAGGAACAAAATGATAGAAAATGAATATATTTTAGCAGTAACGCCATTATTAATAAAAATACATAGTAACTGCGTTTAATTTCCACAATTGAATCTGAATCAGATTTGGTACAACTTTGAAAAAAAAAACGCACCTTATAAGATTTTTTAATTATTTTGAAACATATATATATAGTAACTATAGTGCTTCTAGACCTCATGAATCCATATATTAAAACTATAAACAATCTCAAACTTAGAAGGGTTCAGAAGTTAATCCATGTTTATAAACTCTATTTTGATTGCCTATGTCTCTACTTCCGGACAAAATATTAGTTCATATTCAATCCCGGAGATCCTAACTCTTATTTTCAAAAATTGGTGGCCGTTTTTATCTAGGACACCAAACTGATCTGAATGCCCGTATCGAACTCCAATCCTCATACAATATAATCTGCTTGACTGCAATACCAAGTGTGAATTATAAGCGAAGGCAAGTTTATAACAATATTTATATTCTTCTGAAATATTTCGAGGATTTAAAAGTAAGTTATACGATTTAAAAACTCAATAAACTTTATTTTGTGCCTTCAGAACTGTTTCGAGTCTTTAAATATTTAAAAAGTGGAATTTAGAACGGGGTACAATTTCTTAGATCTATGTAAATCCAAGGTGATCTTACTGATCTTACTGACTTTGATTCCAATTAAAGTATTTATAAAATTTATGAGACTGAAGATAATCTTCTACTAATTGTTACTTCATACTAATACGCGGCTTATACATATATCTAATTTATAACTTAAGATGTACATAGTATAATATTGACGTCTACAGATAATGTAAAATAGGTGTATTTATCTGTAAATCTGTTTACACTATTGTACTAATATGAAATGAATGAAATATAGTGAATTTTATGAATTGACAAATTTACCAATTAACAATTGCTTTACTTTGAGAGGTAAATATATGACTTAAGTTTCAGTTAGACCTATGTACGTAAAGAAAAGAAAAAATGGTTGACGAACTCCATATTGAAAACTACTCTGTCACTGGCATTAAGACGGTTTTGCAGAAGTTGGGAAATAGCTAAGAAATTAAGTCAATGAAGCATCGAGCCGAACAGAAATCGCGAAAATGAAAAAAAAACGAATACGTTTACCTCTCATTCGGAAAACTCTGCACGCCCCTCCTCGTGCAATTGGATAAGCCCGCGATCAGTTCCCCTGCCTCTGGAGTAAGCCACGATTAATCTGTGAGCGTAATTAGTCGCACGTTTTGCTTTTGTTATCATCGATCCTCCTTACCTGTTCTGGCTCGATTGACCTCGGCGCGATCACTCCTATTCGCGATCAGAACGATCGGCTCGTCCCTCTCACCTGCACTAGCAAGATAGTGTCTGTCTCAGAAAACGGTTGGTGTATCTTTCTCTGTTCTTAAAGGCGACTATATTTTTTTGCTGAAATGACTATCTTACCTTAAGTAGCGATCGCTGAATGTGATCGTGAATTTGGTGTACACGATCAAGCACACCTGTGCGGGAAAAATAGGTGAATGTGTGTGAGTTCAGGTAAAGTTTTTCAGTTGTACCGTTTGGGGTTACCTGTTGATCGTTAGTCGCTAGTGAAACACAGCGCGAATTAACACGCGCGGTTGGATCGCGTATGTGCAATACTCGATTTCTACCTGTTCTCGCGGTGTTATGAATTTTAATTTGCCTAATTAATTCAATTGTTCTGTCACTTATCGAAATAAAAGTTCATTTCGCTGTTCTCACTATTATTGACCTGACTCAGTGTCACGAGGTGATCTTGTTAAGGGCCAAAACGCAATTAAGGACGTTTTCTCGGTGTGTGATCTATTTCAATTTATTTATTTTGCTTCTATATCATTAAATTTTAATAATTTAATCGGTGATCGCGCGAAAGGATTAACTCAACGGCATATGTGACAATTTATTCACATTATTTTACTGATCAATTTTGAAAATAAAATTTGTTAAAATTAAAGGACTGTGCTTTGTATAGCAACTGCTGGAAGTGATTTTTTAGTTTTTTGATTTTGTGGAATATCAAATATTTTTATTTTTTATCGTGGCATTTTATTTATTTTTTTGTGAAAAATTGTCAATGGTATGTGAATTGTGAAATTAGCCACAAATTAGGTGTGCTTTTTACTGGTTTTCAAGTCAAGTACACAAGTGTTATGGAACGGTAGTCCGTGTAGGAAAACGGGCGTTAAATTTACTACTTCAACAGTTGGCCAATTTCAAAATGGAAAACGATCGCGAACATGAGAACAATTTAAATAATTACAAGTAAGTGTCCCATGTCTTATCGTTTTCTATACGCAAATTATTGCGAAAATTGCTCGCGAGTTTATCACCTGGACGGAGGGTTATTGAACCTGGTTGTAAGTAAGGTTCGCTGATTGTTGAAAGCTTCTATTAAAGAGTTTCAGGAATGAGAATGATAATAAAACTTCTATTTTTTAACTATTCATTCGAAATTGTATTGTCGTTAAACACAGTCATTAAATTGTAAACTCAGTTTATGGCATTTTGTTGTTAAAAAGAAAACCACATTCTGATTGAATAGTTAAAATATTTGTTGGCTTGTAAGTAGAAGGAAATTTGCAATATATATTTTTACTACTACTATTAATACCGAAAAAAAGATTATATTTAGTCTCAATTGAATTATGATCAATCCTTGTCTTACTTCGATTGATCGGACTAATTTAATGCGTAAATTTTAACTTTATACGATATAAGATTAAATATACAATAGTAACTTAGTACCTTTCGTAAGAATAATGCGTGCTTATCATCGTCGTTTAGTTAAAAAAAAAACATTAATTCGTTCATTTACAGGATTCTTGAGGAATTTTTTTAAAAAAAATGGTGGAGATGTCTATAACTTAAAGTATTTATCCAATTTTCAATGAATTTAAATGTCCCGGGAATAAAAAATAGACGACAAAATTTGCTGACACATTTATAATTTTTGATTCAAACTTAATCTATTTTTTTTCTCTTATATATCTTGCTAGTTCTAATTTGTTTGAAATTTCGAAATTTTCGGGTACTTTGACTTCACATCTAAAAATTTTGCAAAAATACTACTACTACTAGCGCTTAAAATCGAAAACGATTGCAACTTAGTAAAGTTTGGTTTAAATGTCCGAAAGATCTTTGCTTAAATTATAAACTATTGTTGTTTTCTAAATAAAATTTATTTAAAACGTGTTCGAAGCATAACAATAACATATCCATTATACAAAATTTTTCCAATTTAATATAATAAGAAAAACCTCGTAGTTAACACTTTTGTCACAAAGGTTATAGCTTCTCAATTTTTTTATATAATTTAAACTCTATACTTGATTTCTAGCTCGCAAAAATAATTATCGCCGCAAAATGTGCGAACATCTACTTTCTTCGGCAGCATAAAATTCAAAATAAATGCAAAATTGTTTATCAATAATCTTTTCCTCATTCTCTATATGGAAAGTTTATTTAAATAAATACCTCTAATTAAGGAACTCGATCACCGTGATTATTTTTCCCTATCAATTTTGCTACTTGCATTAATTACTGGTTGATTGCTTGTGTTTTGATGGTCATTGACTAGTGGAGCTAGTTTGTAGTATGTATTAGAATTATATTATAACAAAATTTTATCTGTTATATAGATATATTTTAAAAACTTCTTATAAGCAAAACAGTAGAGTAGTAAAATCAAAAATATTTGCAGAAATAACAATTATTACGATGAAAGATCTTCAGACCTATATATATTTATTAAACAAAAAAATTATATTGATTAATTTTAATTTAAAATTAACATTTTCCTTAACATATATTGAACTAAAAGTTGTAATTTCAATAATATTGATGTTATACTCTAGGTGTTTGGTTCCCTGAGTGGTCTAATAAGTCACCAATTTCTCCCTAAAATTTGAATAAGTTCAAAGTTTAAACCGCAGGAGCTTCCTCCAGTTACATATCTATATATAAAAAAATTTCTTTTTTTTGTAGCTATTGAAGAGCTTAAGTGTTATCCATAAAAAAAATTTGGTAATAGAACGTTATTTACGTTCATACTGCCATTTTCAAACAAATAGTAGTCTGTGTACAGTCACAACGCATAACACATAGTAGTCTGTGTACAGTCGTACTACTATGGCAATATGATTGAATTTCGACCACAAGGCGACCACTAGTACAACAAAAATGTTGTATTGCTAAAAATCAATTTTAAAATACAAAAAAACATCACATAAATATAATTTGGACATTTTTAATGAAATCTAATAAAAAGGACAGCTTATCAAACTCTGTCTTTTTCCATCAAAGATTTCGAACCGTAAAAGCTAAAAAATGGTATAATTTTGTTGTTGTATTTAAAAAAATAACTGAAACATTTTTGTGTTTTGAAAATTTTAATCTCGAATTTTAAGAGGGGTAAACAGATGTAAAGAGATTATATTTTAAAATTTACACTCTTGAAAACAGTTTTCTTTTATTTATAAAATTTATTTTGAAATTTTCAAATGAAGAATCTTAATTTTGTTAACTTTCATTAAATTAAGAATGCAAAAAAAAAAAAATTCTTAAAAAACTAATATTGTTATAATACAACAATACTCATTCCAATAATTAGAAATACGTAAAGCCCACTTCTAATAGTTATTTAATATTTAATATGTATTATCATAGAGAACATATGTAATATATTCAAACAACAATGCAACTTAACAAAACATTCTTATAACTATCAAACTAATTTGATTAAATATTTGATGTCTGGTCTTCCTTCTGCATAAATATTACGTGAAAAACAATAACAAGTTGTTAAGACTTGTGCTGAATTAAATGTTCTGAATAAACATTTTGTTATTATGTAAAGTGTTTGTGCATAATTGGAAAAAAATGCTGCATGTTGTATATTTTGAAACATTCCATTGATTCAAAATTTAACCACGTTTTCTATGACAATTGTCTGCGATTTTATTGTTATTAAAATTGTTCATCAGGTGGTATAAACAAAGGTGGATGGTTGATTTATTGTTCTTAGTTACAAATATTTAAGTTTTAGTTTCTTTTCATTGATAAAGATTGTGTACATTAATTATATTGTTTTTTAATGATTGATCATTTTGAGGAATCGATAGTATATGAATTTACATTTATATAATTATTGAAAATAGGTGCAAATAACACTGCAATTACCAAAACAGTACAAAATTAAATGTTTTTTTGAAAAAAACAATTAAGTACAAAAATAAAACAAGCTTTCTTGTTACCGTTTGTCGTAAAATTGCCATAACAACAAGAAATTTCGTTATGCCCTCTTAGTGTAAATTAATTTTCTACACAAAATAAAAATTTCATACTTGTTAAACCTTTGCTTTAATTTTGTATAGCAAACGTGCGTTTAACTGAAAAAACTGTATGTTCACTATTTAAAAATGGAACATATTTTATTTTGTATCGCACCAAATTATTCTAAATTTTTTACGAATTTTCATGCAATTCAATCTTTAAGTAGTGTTACACCAATATTCTTCAATTTGTTTTGAATTCAAGATAGTATTTACCCAAAATTATTATTTAACATTAATTAGTTTCAAATGATACTAAAGATGTAATTAATTGTGTATAGGTACCCCCCAATAATCGAATATTAACCTTAACGACATTATCAAGAAATTTGGCAAGTCTGTACAGAAGTTAAAGAAAACACTTGGATACATCTTGAAAGTTTAATTTTGCTGGATGAAGTTATCTAATTCGTTTTTGACACAATTCAGAAAATTGCCGATGTCTTTTCGGTTTGATATTGGGAATTATTCACGTTGTTTTTTCAAAGTCGATTGGATCATGATCGCAAATGTGTAGAGTAATAAACACTACTTTATTCAACTAGAAAATATGTCGTGGGTGTGCGTAAGCAGGTGCGATTATTAATTTACACAGGTGGGTTCGTAAAATATGGTTTTGAGCAAATATGGTAACTTGATCTGAATGATAACTGCTTTTATCAGGATAATGATAATGGTTCGGACATTTCTGGGTCAGGAATTTTGTAGAATTTATGCAAACTATCATTAAAATCGTCTATATTAATTTTTTAATGAAATAAAATTTTCACAGAAATTCAAATATAAATTTTAAAATTTAATATTAGGGGTGATTGTTATACAGATTTACGACTTCATTTTTGAATTGGAAATACATAATACAATGTGTCGAAAACACTGGTTCGAAAATGGAATGTCGAACTATCATTACAATTTTACAATTATCTTCATTGTTAAAAAATCATGAATACCCCTATTGTTTTGGTATGAAGTCTGCTCCCTTTATTTAATTTTTATTAACGTCTAGACTAGAGAATGCCACGCTTTCTCGATCTTACTAAGCAAGTCGTTAAAATACTGCATAATAAACATGAGTCAGGTTTTTCAAAATTATATTATTGATTTAATTTTGGATATTTTAAAGACTAATTTTTAAAAGTAATTTTATGAAAATAGTGAAAAACTTAAGAGCTTTTAAATTACCTTGTTTAGATACAATTTTAAAATTTGTCAGAATAAGTCTAGGTCTACTGTTTACATATATGTTTTTAAATTAAATTAAAATCAAGATTCACATACATATTTGCAAATTGACTAGATTGACTAATCAAACAAATGCAGCACTGAGAACATTTTTAGGACCACTCTAGTTCTTCGGGAACTTTCCTTTTTTTTATTGGTCAGAGGAGGAAATCAATGTAGAGCTAAAATATATGTACCTCAAAATGTCCCTTTTCCATTTTACATAATTGTATTCATTTTTAATAATTTTATTAAGAAAAATAGAGCAATGTTACTTCAACAGATACTGTGAAAAATTATAGGACCATGCAATCTTAATAAAAAATGTATGGTCCTATAATTTAATATGATTTATATCCTGTTGTTTTTTGGTAATTTTTTTCGTACTGATTGTTTAGATAGTTAAAGTATAAATGGAAATTGTTATTTCTGTATTTCAAGAAAACTAAAACCAAAAAGCACTTAGTAAACAGCACTATTTCTAACTATCTAGATGGATAATTATTTAGAAAAAATATGCCGCAGTTCGCCCAAAAAAATAGTAATTCCGAACGAACAATGAGGGCTTGTTAAGAGGACAATGGTTGAAATAAAATTGTTCTTTTCTTAAAAAATTATTAAAAATGTACATATAAAGTTATGCAAAATGGAAAAGGACACATTGGGGATATTTTTAGTCCTGTATTGATTTCTCTTTTTTGCCAAATCTAGAGAAAGTATGCTATGTAAAATTACCGAAACATTACCTGGTCCTAAAAAGTTTCACAGTACTGCAATAATAATAATTCAAAAATAAAATCTACCAGCGAACATTGGTAGATCAAAATCGTTAAAGGTAAACAAACGGGCAGTTATATGACGCCGATAAATTGAAAATTGATAGATAAAAAAACGAAGACTACCTTTAAATACATCTGGAGAAGGGATAAAGAATTTTCAAAATTTTGTCAACGTGTACCGAAAACGGTCACAACTGAAAACTCTCCCTAAAATTGCAACAAATTAAAGCAGAAATCTGATCTTGAAATATGAGCTTTTTAAAAGCTTTTGAAAGTTATAATCTGCTTTTCAGAACTTTGTTATTCTGCCTAATCTTGTAGATTCAATTTTTTTTAAGTTTCATGACCTTTAAAAGATTTTTTTCTTCTCCTTGCGTAGGTCTGACTCACTGGAGTCACTTTTGAACCAAGTAGCAATTTATGCGCAAAATTCTAACCTCCAAAACCCACAATGATCATGCAAGAAGAACTCCTGCAGTATGATGCAATTGGCGCTAGATCCACCCACAACAAAAAGCGGATGGGTCACAGCATGTGAGATTGCCGCAATTTTTTTTTTTAGCCAAAATCGTCAGAACGACCCTGAGGCAGTTAATTAAAACGCAAAATCTATTTCTCGCTTAAGTCGAAGTCGGCGTTTCCTGTGACATCGAGGGACAGGAAGTTACAAAAGTTTTGGGCTTTATCTAACGTAACCGAATCGGCGGCGGGCGACGACGGCTACTACGGCTGGCGAATTTTTCGGCGTCACACTCATCAGGTGCTCGCCTGGTCATATAAGGGTATTTCGGCGGATCTTCTAATTCTCATCAGACCCCGACCTCGATGTCTTTAATTATTCAAGTGGCTTCCGAAGATGCCGCAGAATGAGCGCGGTAGGGTAGAGGTGGTAGAGGTGGTAGAGGTTTAGAGGTCCGAAGAAGAAGAAGAAGAGTCCAAGACCGGCTAAAGATGTAACCGCCGCAAATATTTAGTGGAGGCATTCCCCAAAGCGTGCCCTTTGAGCATTTCGCTAATGATGTAATTTTAGGAATTCGTACCTATCTCGGCCGCAGTTAGTTTTTATTTTTTCTAAGAAATTTCCGCAATTAAATTCCCGGCCAAACTAATCCAGGAGGGTTTCGAAACGCGAGACGACGACGGTTGCGCGGTGTGGTTCCGCTGCGCTGCGCCGACGCCGACGGCTCGGACGGGCTTGGGCCGCGCCGCGCCGCCGCGCCGCCGCCGCCGCCGCCGTGAGGTCCAGCCTCGGCCTAACAAAAGAGCCGAGAGTAAACCAGTCGCGGGACAAGGCCTTAAGACTGGTACCGTTTCACAGAATCCCCCGTAAATGTTCCAAAGACATTAAGAGATGAGATGCGCAAGATAGCTTTAATAATTTTTTATAAATTTTTCTTTTTATTATGCTCTTCCCTTTTTGCCGTATATATTTGAACTTTTTTGATAAAGTTTTACGCACGATATGTGCGGGGCTTTGCGCGCCGCTGCGGTGTATAGTGCACTTACAATTTTCGTTTTTAAAAAAAATTTAGACGAACAAAACGAGGTTTGGCTTTGGCCAGTTTGGACATGTGTTGCGACGGTGGGCACACGCTTCTTTTTCTTATAAAGCTGCATATAAAGAGCCCGGCCACAAGAAAATTGCTATAGACCGGTTTTTTGTTTGCGCAAGATCATACCAAAGTGCCCGTATCTAGATCAAGAAGAGGCCTCCTCTCCTCCGATGCCGGGAAGACGATTTCTTTTACTGTATTTTTGGGTAATGCAATTTTGTTCATTTATTTGCCCCCGATTTTGAATCCCTGATAGCGCTTGCTTGGTCTAGATCATTTTATGCTAACGTCTCAGCGGTTTTAGTACGCCCATGCGCGTGTGCATAGTCCCTAATGGCGCGCTCATAATCAGCAATCGCTCATCAAACGCTATTAAAATTAATATTCTACGAGGAGTAATGGGCTAATCGGGGAAAATAACTGAATTAGACCTCCTTGGGTTTCTCTTCTTCGCGGCTATCGCTGATTTTCTCAAGTAATTTGAACAGACATAAACGGGGTTTGCAAAGGATTTTAGCGCCACTGTTTTATTTCTCTTTAAAAGCAAGTGTAGCTCACACATAACTAATTTTCAAAATTATTATATTTAAATAAGACATAAAAGAAACAATTTTCAACAAAATCAATATTTGGTATTTCTAATACAAAGTTCATTTATGCGGATTTTTAGTTTTGATAAAAAATTTTCAAGATGATCATCTTATACAAGATGATCATCTGTATACCTCTTAAAATTGATGTCAACTTTGGAGCAATTTCCGAAATTTCTAATTCTGTATTCCTTCTGGGAAAACTGGGAAAAATTAAACGTCGTGGGCGGTTGTAAATTTGTTGTAATTTAGGCGATCATTCAGTCCTAATTTTTCGAAATTGCATATATCCAACTATCCGGATATTCGGATAGTTTGAAGATCCGGTTAACATTTTTAGTACGGCTTCTGAAAGATTCAAATTTATATAAGTAGAATATTTTTTTTATTTATTTTATACAGAAACTCTTCAGTTCTGATTTATTAAAATTAAACGCAAATCTCAGGGCTTCGTAGCTTTTTAAGTCTAAAACTTTTAATTTTTAAATGCATACAGTTTAAACCTTGACTTTTTGCAAAGACAAACTTCTTATAGGGTGCAAAGTGGATGTACAATTCGCAATTTTATAATTTTCCACCTTCGACGAGGTCTGAAGGTATTTACAGGAATTCTCGAGGAAGCAATTACACCCGTCCCCGTCGAAATATGCAAATGAAAATAGTAGCGAGCCCCATTAGAGGGAGGCATGCCCTTCTGCGCGACGAAGGTATTGTCTGCGCGAGGCAAATAAGGCGAAACGATCGCAGGACAGAGCCCAGAATTTATTTGTCAACATTTTCACCGGTCGTAAATTTAAAATGTTTATGCTATGCACATATAAAACTCAATTTTATGTTTTGACTTCTCCACCGAGCTTACCGGTGTCCCTGTATAAATGCTTGTCGCGATCGTTGGAATAAAAAAGGAAAGGTAAAATAAAAAAAAATATATAAAATAAATCCCTTCCATGAAAAAGTGCTCTGAATATTCGCGAGAAATCAAAAATTCGCTCCCCGAAAAAATAAATAAATTTAAAAAAGGGAGCAGTCCTCGCGGTGTATGCGGTGATCGCCGCATTTCACCGGATCCCTGCGATCGGTACGGAATATTCGCGGGGAACGCATTTCCAATGATCAAAAGCGCACCACCAGCAGCATCAGCAGCAGCAAAAAGGAGTCGATGCCGGGGCTTCGCAGCAAAAAAAAAATAAAAAAAAACTGTTTGATATGTCGTGTTAGACCTTTAATAAATTTCCCTCGAAGACTGTCCACTTCGTTTACATTTTTTATTTAACTGAATGCGAAAAACGCAGATAATACCAAGGAAAAAACGCTTCAAAACAATTCAGTGATTTTGCGCCCCGATAGAAAACCGTAGCGATCGCGGCATGCTTTTGGATTAAAAAAGAGGGCCTTGCGCGCGGCCAGCCAGAAATCCAGAATCCAGAATCGGTTTCGGAAAACGGAAAGACGATCGACGGGGGCAAAACAGAAAGAATAAGAAGAAGAAGAAGAAGAAGGGCAGAATCCAGCGCGATCACCAACCACTACCTCGTTTGCAACAAATTCAGGGAACCTAAAAGGCATTAAATAAAATAAAAAATAAAGGATTGTAAGTTTAAAAATAAAAATAAAGGTCTATATATAAGTTAAATCTATAGGTGTACTGCACGCCGCCGATCGCGGCTTCATCGCATACGATCGTATACGACAACTGGACCCCTCTTCGCCTAGGTAGAGGGCCCCACTGTCGGGGCTCCGTTCTGATCTCGAGCGGAGCTCGCGAATTAAGGCAGTTGACATTCGAAGGGTATACGTCACGCGGGTTTTTTGATTTATGTTAACCGACTCCTGGCTGTCTCCTTCAGGAGGCCCCGCAAGGAATCGGAACTGCTTAAGAAGCAATGTGAAATATCCTATTACTGATCGCCCCGTCAGCCGATTCGAAATGTATTGGCACTTGACAGAGCCCATAATATTTGCATTCGGGCTTAAGGGCTTTTGATTACCTCCTCGAAAGTGGATAATAAGGTAAATGGTACATGCAGTGAAAATCCAGTGAATATGGACGACATTGCTCCTACCTTGGAATCCATTTAACTTCATATTCTTTTAACATTTAACTGACGTGGTTTTTTCAGCACATTAACTATGCTTTTAGTTTTAACTGGTCTAACATTTTTCTAATGCATACTTAAATCCGGCTTTATAATACGAACTTAAGCTTATGTACGTTAAGTTAAACCAAATCCTTTGTTTAATAAGAGCTTTAATGATTTTGGGCTTAAGTCAAGCTTAATTTGACATCATAAAACTCCGTTGAATATTTAAAGTGATTTTAAGTCGATGTTTCAGCTTAACACTTTCGCTCCTACTTCAACACAATGGGACCTATGCTTCTAAAAAGTATGCATCTTTCACTGCAACTACATATTTAAAAAAAATACAAATAAATAAATACGTACTCGTACGTATATCATAATTTTTTTGATAAATCTTTGGTCGAAAACTGCTTATTAGGAGATATTTTCCCACCGTCAACATTTTCTGAGATTATTTATATTAGAAAAATGGTATAAAGAACCCAGGACTCCTCAAGAACGACATGTTTTTTTTTTCATTCATATGTTGATACATTATATGTAATTCATTAGAATTGTTTAAGCTTAAGCTCAATATAAAATACAAACTCCGTTTTAAAAGGGAAGTTCGAATGTGAAACAGTTTAGAAAAATTCCCAAACAAGATTATGTTTGTATAACTTTTTCCATAGATTATAATGAAAATGTTAAATCAGTTCCAGTTTTCGATAAAAAATTAGGAGGCCGTTTTTTGGCCATTTTTGAAAAATTAAGATTCAGTTCAATTCGTTTTTTAATAAAAAGCCAGCAAGGTTAAACTAAAAAGAGTTCAAATGAAAGTAAAATTTTAAATAACTATAAAGGTTTTAATTTTGAAAATATTATTATAGTCAGAAAGATTAAAAATTTAGCGATATAACTAATTTGATGATCAATTTCTTCTTCTACTAATTATTATTTCTAAATTACTTCTTTAACACGTTTCCTGTCAGCAATTTTAAGAAAACTTTTGTGAGAGACTTACATGTAAAATTGCATTTGCTCAGAGAGAGCTTTCATTTGTGTATCATATTTGGTACACGTGACAGAGAACGTGTTAATTAATTTTCTAACTAAGCAAGTTTTGGGTTTATTTTGCATTTCACGAAGAAACATTTCAAATAAAATTTTTTACGCAATTTTTTTCAAACTTAAAAAGTTAAATTTAAATTAATTGACGTATAAACGTTACTTATTTTACTTATGTGTAATATTACATATTTATTTTTTCAAGGTTTTCATGTATAATTTGAGTTATGAGTGAATGCGTTTTTTTAAATTCGAACTCTTTCCGTAGCTACAATGCAGTAGAATCGAAAACAAACAATTTTTCGAATTTTGAATTATATATCCAATGCTAGTTTATGGGTTATATTAAATAATATATGTATTTATACAAATTTTGGCTTTTCCTATGTTTCAAAATTTCCCGAAACGCAAACGTAAAATTGTTGTAGAGGCTAGGGAAATTTGCTTTGTGTATTGTATACTATGAAATGTAAATTGCTTTAAAACAAATTAAGATCTTTATGCTACTTTAATCTCGTTCGGGTCCAAAAGAAATTTTAAGTATGAAACATTAAAAATTATTGCAAACTGTTTCCAAAAACGTACATAAAAGTATGGGAAACGTTTAAAGTCTCCGATAGCGATAACAAAAAATCTCTGTTGCAATCTGTTTTTATGGGGCGAGTTACGTACTCAGCTCGTCTTAATCTGGTTCAGCGTAATCTTGACACTTTAAATGACCAGAACGTGCGTTATTCGCTGTCATTTCGATCACTGATTTCGCTGATATTTTAATCCCTCGCACTCTTACGCGTTGGAGTCAGCTTTTGCATTTCGCTGGTTTAAACAAATTAAAGTTATACGTCGCTGCGATTTCGACTTTGAAATAAAGTAATTATTGAATATCTTGAGCTGAATATACATAAGTGTTTCGTTTTTTACGAGAAGGCGAAATAATCTTGTTTACAATAATATTAGAATTGTAAATAAATGTTTAACTTCAGAAGGCCTATTTCTGAAACCATTCGAATAAATCCTTGTGCGAAAATTCACCACATTCGAATGGTTTTATGTATGTTGAAGCGTATTCCCGAAATCCGCGCACGAGTTTTCTCGTGTAAAAATTAGTTGGAAATTTTCGAGTAGTTCTGAACAGTTGAAAACTGCCAAAAACGATAGATGGTATTTTTAGATTCTCAAAGCATATTTTTAATGCTTCATTAAGATGGTGTGAGTTTTTCAAAGTTACTCGTTAACTGTACCAAATATCGTAAAAATGGTTGCGTAATATTATAGAGGGTAAAATTGTCCACAGAAATGCTCATATACAATTTAATATTCGATTGTCCATTTTTGAGTTATTTATAAAATAAATATATTAGGTCCTTGAATAAGTTCTCGCTGTTTACTAACAGATAGCATTGCCAGGATTTTGTGCATGTAGTTTCAGATGGTAACGCATCTAGAAAGAAGTACTATTAGTAAGCTCAAACTCCAGTATATGTTAGTTCGTCACAGTGTAAACGAGGTTTTATTTTCTTAATTCTAAAAATGTCAAGTCTTGTTTCGAATAAGCGTCATTTGCGGGAACTTTTGATTTCACCTTTCTAATTTAAAAAAATCTTCAGCTGCGGGGCATTGATTGCTTGTGGAAGCATATAGTGGGACTGCTTCAAGTAAGATTAGTAGTCCTGAATGATTCCAAAAGTTTAGGAATGGGAATTTGACATGGAAGACATGTTGTGTATTTGGTAGGATCAGCTTGTTGTCGTGTATTATGAGTTGCTCAAACCGGGCGAAACCATTACCGGAGCTCTCTATTAAACACAATCAATGAGATTGAGCTGAGCACTCAAGGAAAAACTCGTCCATTACTACTCCAGGCATAAAAAGTTATTCTTCCACATGATAATGCTCGTCCGTATGTTGCGGTATCAGTGAAAACCTTTTTAGAAATACTTAATTGGGAAGTCCTACATCCCCCGCTGTATTCATTAGACATTACTCCTTTCGACTATCACTTATTCCATTCGATTGCACATGGCCTGGCTAAGCAGCGCTTCTATTCTTATGAAGATACCAAAAATAGGTCGATTTTTGGATAGTCTCAAAAGACGAGTAATTTTTCCGAGATGGAATTCATATGCTACCAAAAAGATGGGAGGAAGGAGTGTTAAGTAATGAACAATACTTTGAGTGATATGTTCTTAACCACATACTTTAAATAAAACATTGACTTTTACTAAAAAACAGCGAGAACTTATTCAAGGACCTAATAAATTAATATAAAACTGCTTTTATCTTCGCAAATATGTATTAAACTCAACTCTGGTTTAGTCAATTTTGGTCAGACTTTGATTGTCTACAAATTAGATGAAAACACGTGTTCATGAAGAAAGTGGGCGATTTTTTGCAGAAATATAATTGTTTTTCAATTTTTGTTCCTTTTTCCAATACATTATGAACTTATTTTGTATCTACCGTACTTTAAGAACCATCATTGCTTTAATTATGCTCGTCACTATGCATTATGAATTACTTATTTAATTTGATAAAAATATGAATATTATGGTTGGTTTATCTTGGCCTTAATAAAAAGAATTATGATATAAATGTATGAATATAGGTCGAAACTGGAAAGTGCCTCAATTAGTGGAAAATAGCCCAAGTTTCAAATGGGTAAAGAAGAAAACATATTGATTTACTTTATGGAAATTTAAAATTAAGAAGTGGAAAATTCGTCAAATCCAGTCTGTTTTTCAACAGATATCAAATTAAAATTTTTTCACAGAATTTAAAATTTAAAATTTTAAGATTTGACAAATCGTACTACCAAATCCGTATGTGGTGAAAATATATTTAAACGAATTCGATTCGATTCAGAAATACGCTAAAAAATAATCATTCGATAAGGAGTACATGACAATTTTCGTGCACGGATTTATTCGAATGGTTTCAGGAATAGGCCTCAGGTATTGAATAAAATTTTTAAAAAATTCAAATCATGCTTGACTAATGAATGTACCGTTAGAGATATATATGTTTTAGAAAGGTTTAGAATTTAAATGCGGCATAGTTACTAACATAATTACAGCAAAACGTCTGGCGCCTTTAAACATCGATAATTAAATACGCTTGAAATCGAGACGGCCGAATGATTTAATTGAACTCATAAAGCATATTTCGCTGCGGTCGGTATCGCATAGGGTGCTAATATATTCAAAAGGTTTTCTATTATCATCTTTTTTAGCTAGAGCTGCAGCGGACCGCGGTAGAGGGAGCAAATGTTGCGGCAGAGTTAAACAGCCGTTTTTTTGCTCACTGACTGGAAAATTTGAAATTGAGTGAAATATGAAAAATGAAAAATAAAAAAATGGGATATACCGCGGAGTGGTCATCATCCGCGGGTGGCTTGCCTTCAAATCGTAATCATAGTTTGCGGCGCGGGATGGGTAACTTAATTAGCGCCGGGGTCACGGAAGACCGAGACCGGCGTGGGTGGGGCCGTGCGTGGTATAGCAAATTACATTAATCAAATAACTGAAGAAGTGCTGCACGACAATTTTTGATTTTTATTCATTGGCGCTCTTTATGGATTGATTCGTGCTATTTGGACACCTGGCGGCACGTGACTTACACGCATAAGTTTCTGAGATATGCTCCTCAATTGAGTGCGCAATAGCTGAATACGTGGCTGAATAAAATTGAGCACTTAAAGCTCATAACATTTTTAGGAAAGCGATGAACCATTAAATATAAATTTAAAAAATCCAAAGTTCGTGTGCATAGAGCCCTCATAACTTAATTTTTCTCAAGAATAATTCATTTTCTGCAGTCTCCGAGTAAAAAAAAAATAAAGCTGAAAGTAAACCAATTTGTTTTTGTGTTAAAAGGCAGGTCTGATTTCCGTCTCTTGTTCAGTGATTCAGCCTGCGCTCTGATCGTTTTCCGAATGCCCTTTTCAAAGAAAAAATTATTAGATTTTTTAGGCTGTTTTCAGCCTTATTTTCTTACTCGAGCTAGACTTAGAACTTTAGAACTTTTTCAATAGCGAAAAGAAAACATTGCATGTCTAGTAGTTGGAAATTGTTTAAATCCAATATTTGAAAAATCTCTCTCTAATTCTAAGTCTAATATTTAAAAAAAAAATCCGACTGCTTTCCGTCTCTTCGCAGTTTCTTATTAAGTTCAATATTTAAAACATTTCTAAGAGCTACAGCGAAAAAAATTCTAAGCCTAAAAGTTGACAAATTTCTTCTGTTTTAGTCTCTTTTCCGACTGCGAAATATTTCTGCCTAATTTCGGCCCTAACTTCTTTTAAATAATAATTACCGTCTGAAATTCAATTTTCGATCTCTTTTTGGTTTTATTTTAACAAACGGGTCGCCTGTCGAGCTTTTAAAATATATTAAAATATATAAATTAAATATTTTCACTTAGACATCTGAAAGAGCCCGTCGGTCTTTTGGAAAAAGAGTTATGTACTTGTCGAATAATTGTTTATTGAAAGTATTATTGTTCTAAATAGAAAGTTTTCATCAATAAAATTTAAAATGTTTACTCCACTCGCTACCTATGGATGAATTTATAGTGAAATAAATTCTCTTTAGCGAAAGAGATAATAATATATAGATATTTTTATTTCTAAACATCCCTTGATTTATTTCTAAAATTGTAGTCCTATACATATTTGTTTTTAAGCTATTATGTGATAGTTTTTATAACTCTGAATTTTATACATTTCAAACTCTAATAAAATGTTCATCAAAATTTTAGGGCTGATTGAAATTGTAGTTAAAGCTACTATACTTAAAAAAAAAACTAAAACTATGAACACCTCAGTATTTTTTCCCACTACCGCCGGTTATGTAAAGATTATGATGAATTTGACTTTGATAAGGCATGTTACATCATTTTGTCTTATTTAGTTATCTTTTAAAAAGCCATAAAGCAGGTTGAACACCTTTGCCAGACTTAGGCAATAGTAAACGTTTCATTTTTTAGCTTCATGCATTTTTGATACAATTATTTATTTAGAACCGACTGCTCAATTCAGATTTGGAGTTTCTTAAGCTGAATTGAGCAGTTTATTTGATTTGAATATGTATTTGTGTTCGGTTTTTTTATACCACAATCGAAAATCAAATAATATGAATCAATATAACCAGAAAACCTAATGACCGATAAAAGTTTTCTTAATCTGATATTCCATACTTTCGCAAACCTACAAGGTTAAGAACGACGTCTTCTTAGTGAGGATATCTTGAGATATAAAAGGAAAAGACGTTGAGCCATGGATACGAATAGATCGCATTCTAAGCCGGTACCTTCGTTTTATCAACCACTTTAGATTTTATCCATTTCGTTTGACATCTCACTTGACTGCACTCGCTCAAGGAGTGACAAAAGCGAAAGTCTGAGGCTTTCTTATCTAAGAAATATAATTCTTATCTAGCTGACGTCGACGTCGACTCCCGATAGAATATTGCAAGATACCTGTCCACAACAACAGGTAAGCTCTTGAATTTATTTATGGTGAGGTCGCATCAGTAAATTCTGGCACACTTCGTCTATAGTTGGAATTAGCTATTTATATGCTGCTATTTAGCGATATTTTATTTGAAACAACTGTTGGACAAAGATCGAGTAGTTGGTGGACTTTCCTTGACCTTTCCCAACTACAAGACATCCCCTGGTGGTGTGATTTCGTAACGACCGCGACGGTAACGTTGTTTTTCTTAATTAATCCGAAATGCACATGTTCAAGTCTCGAATGAACCTGCCGATAAAAACTTGTTTTTGTTGTTTCCCCCGCTGCACAAGCTCTCGAAATGATTTGGCCAGAAGTCTTTTTATTCTACTTAAGACGTAATAAAAGCGGGCGTTTGGTTACTAATTCGAGCAGCGCTCTTAAGAGATTATGGCGAAATCTCGAAGCGTGATAAATGCTGATAACGTGGAGAGTTACACGTTTCTGCCTTCAATATAAAAAAAAACCAAGAATATATATAAAAAAAAGACGGCGTAAAAGAGCAAATATTATGCGCCTCGTTTACCTTCACCTGGAGGCGTACTTTATACAAAAAAGTAAGACTCATTTCTTAGCATCTGCAAAAGAAAATCCGAAATTATTAATCTCGAGAATATCGCGAGAAGGCCCATAAACTTTATGAAATGTGAAATTTACTAATGCGTGACACCAACCAGAAGGCAGTTGTGCCACCCTACAGAAAATGTTGGAATTTAGCGGAAAAATAAAAATGCAAACGGAAGTAATAAAACTTTAAGAATTATCTCAGCTTCCTTCGAGACCCGAGGCAGTTAGTGACATGAAATATATAAACGCTCCAATTATGGATGGGTTTTATGCTTGCTTTTGGCGAATATCGCAGAATATCAGGGCCATAGAGATTAATATTTACTGATATAATATCATAACTTATTTTCTATCCTGTTGCGAAATATGAAAACGTTTAACAGGGTCATCTCGAACGCAGTAATATGCGAGATTCTGTTGAAATTTAGATATTTTTAGAAAAGTATAATTTATGTGGACTTTAAAAATGGTGCTTGGCTTTTATCCCACATCTGCCACCGATTTTTACCAAATTGATGTCTTTCGGTAACTATTTAACTTAGAAAGGTTTTTTAGACAAGTAGTTAGCAGCAGACTAATATGGAAACGATATCATACTTTAAAAATTAAATAACAATAAAAAAAAAAATTATACGGAAAAAATAACTTCTATCTATATCTTTTTGCCTTGATTTTTACCTTAGCTTTAATAACTTTTCAACATCTGAATTTCGTACATTTTTGTTATTGGATTCAGAGTTTCGAGTTATTCAGTTATAAGTAGTCAGGTACTACTTTATAATGAAGCTAATTATCATCATCAGCCAGTTTTCTCAGAACTCTTATTAAATTTTCGATAACTGTGGAGGAATTAAAAAATCTATAGAAGTGTTCCTTTATTTGTTCAGAACCTGGAATCAAAGTATCATTTAAAGTTAACTTCTTACTATTTAATATGAGATTTAAATTGTTAGCGCTTTTGCAAAAACTAAAATCTAATTTAAATTCTCTCTCACAGATTAAGATTCTTGCAAAGATTAGAGGTTTTTCAACTTTGATTTTCTTAATAAATTAATACTTGAATAAAAATGTTGTTATAATAAAACATTTAGAAGCCCTGTAAACACTGTAAGACGACAAGCAACCCAAAACGAAAATAGAGCCAGAAGAATACTTCCTTAAAAGAAGTTAGAATAAGTAAACGGTTAAGACTGGTCATAAATTAAATAACTCCGTTCTTTTTATAATAAATGTTAGCGCCGAATGCCGCATCTGACATCGTGAGCAAAAGTCGACATAGTAAGAAAAAAAAAAAAAAAAAAAATAACGAAAACTGGTCTCAAATCCTGCGTGCGTCTCAACAAGTTTCATAATTTTGCTTTAAGACGTCTTTAGGCCAGTTAAAAGACATAATTTCGTTAGGCTGAGCCAAACGTGCCTGCCGGCCAATTGCGATTGACGACGTGCCGGCACGTGTCCAGTTCGAATCAAGATAACCAAAGAAGCTACCTGAAGTCATATGAAATTCTTCAAATGTGCGACCGGGCACTTAACCGCCTCGCGTTTTACTACTCGCGCGATGGCAAAGTCTTCGGCGCGCCAGATAAACTTTCTAAGAACGGAGTTAAGAGCACGACTTGCAACTTAATGTTGAAATTTTCTGGCTTCTGCGGCGGCACATCAAAACCGCGTTAGAAAGAGAGTCAGCCACTAGAACTTTGTGCCCCTCATTTTCGAGGAATGCTTTTTGAAATAGGGTCGTGGCCCCAAATCAGTGGTCTTCGGGGATTTAGGGGTTGCGTTTTACTATCTTTTTTTGGAGAATTTTTCTTAACTTTGTTTCACCCATCAACCTCTTTAAAGAATATACATCTTTATACAATTTTCATAAAATCTTGAAAATTTCGAAAGTAAAGTTATTCAAGGCAAAAATTATAATAACAAATATCCAATTATACTTTAATGCTTTAATTAATTCAATATTAATTAATAATTAATTAAGCCAAACATTCCATTTTTACGATTAAAAATTCGCAAACAGCAAAAAAAAAGGGTTATTACATATATCATACTATTTTAAATATTCTTTCAAGTTAATTAAAAAAATTTCGAAAAAATCGGCCAATAAGATTTTATTTATGGTAAAACTAAAACACGATATTCCAAAAATTCCGTTTAAAAACAAGATACTAAAAAATTGTTTGTTGTTTTCCTCGGTAGGTTTTCTTACAATAAGATTTAACCCGAGATATTATTGTTATTTGCAATAGGTTTTTAACTTTGAAAATGCATCTCGGCAAATCATATCGTAAGGAAAGTACTTCTTCAGGGCAGAATTTTTGAAAAGTGGAGACAGTGGTTTCATGTTTTATTTGATAACAGGTTTAACTATATTTTGCAGACAGCTGCTCAATAAGTATGAGAAAAGTGAGTTCATATATTTGACAGAAAATTGCTATTATGTAGTAAAAAATAAAATTAAAAGCCTGCCTTGCAAATTATGATTTTAAAACAAAGCAATCATAACTGATTAAATTTTATTCATTGGATAATTTATTTAGGTATCGAAGATTTACGACATTTTTTTCAATAAACTAAAAAGAAACCTCGCGGTAATCAGAGTCAACTTTAAAATATTTTCAAAATAATTAATTTGAATTAAAATAAAACGCTATCCATGTTGCCATACTACAAATTTTTTGAATTTATTGTTGAAATATAATTTAGTGAGTAGTTCTTTAACAGAACTAAACACTAAACTTCAAGAGGTTGACTTAAAAGAAATATGGCATTATATCAAAAAACATAACAAGACAATTAGCTAGCTTGAGTAGGGTCCGAAGGCTTTTTATGTAACTTGAGTTGAACTCCACTAAAAAATGAGCTTAGGAAAATAAGGCAATATTCAATATTGTATGCTCAAAGATATCGAATAAATGTGAAACTTTAGCACTTTGATTGCCATTCAATAGCTGAATACGTGGCTGAATAAAATTAGGTAGTAAACGTGTTAACGATAATTTATTACAAATTTTATTGCTAAATTAACAATTCAATTACAAACTACAATTTATTTCGAAATTTCCAGCAGTGTATGTTTCAACGACTGTGAATGAAATCGGCTCGTGGATGCAAAAATGTAAAGTGTCTATTTTGGAATAGTTTCCCAAGCTAGTTTGGATGAATTGAATTGCCCAGAAGTTGATGGGGCGTTTCTGGCATGCGAGGAGACATGTGGCACACACCGTGTCACAAAATCGGTGCGGTGGGACGATGACGATGTCGACAATGACGACGCTACCTTTTTTTATTATCATTTCGCGCAATTTTTGCACCGCGAACAGCCAATTGTTCTACGGAGGGGGCTCGCCATTGAGAACTGCTCACGATGACAAATGATTAATTTTAATACAATAATCGATTGTTCTTGCGCGACTGGAAGCGGGAAGTTACTCCATCTCGCGGCGCGCCAAACTGTTATGTGAGTTTCGCGCAGGTTAATGTAAACAAACAACACCTTGCCGTCCCTTTGCACGTAGCAAGTTAAATAGAAACGAACGAACGGAACCAACCACCGCAGCCCGTCTAAGAAGATAACTGACGAACGGAGCCGAGTAGGTGAATAGCACTCGTTGGCATCTATTGTCTTCAGACTTCCGAGACACTTTGACGTCATGTTATGGATTTCTTTTGCTTTTCTCCTCTTCTTAGCCGCACGCGGCAGTTTCATAACTTCTTGCCGCTCCGAAGACTATTTTCATTACTTCCAAACATTTTCAGATTAGTGACTTTATTTGGTAAAATCTGTAACGGAAGGACATTTGATTCCTTGAGCCTAAAAAGAAACCTAAATATATTCTATAGTACGTACTTCACACATTGCGCCAAAAGTCAGTTATTCAGCTATGAGCTATTATATAGCTGAATAACCGTTATTTGTGGAAGTATGTTAAATTAGCAAATAGTTTAATTTAGAGTTTCTCGAAAAGCTTCTTTAATTTTTCAAAGAACTTATGAAACATAACATCTACAATTTCATAAATCAAAACAGCGTCAAAGAATATTAATTTTATTTAAAAATGTTCTTTTAATTTATCATTTTATAATAATTTCAATTTCAGGATTTTGAATTCTCTAAAAATTCAATCCGAAAAATATTTAAACAATGTTTAAATTAGATCAAAATAGGTCCCAGAAAATGAATAAGCTTTTGGTAGATTAAAATAAATAAATAAAATTTGTTATTTATTTAGTTATTAAATTACTTTTGATATCTTGCAGATTGCATATATGGGTCTTTTTTTTTAATGGTACTCTCTCTGTCTTAAAATCGGCACAACCTAAAGAAATATGTTGGGGTTCAAATTAGAGCATAAGAACTCTAGATTCAAACGCTGGGTGGGTGTTCTTTTGTAAACATTTTATAATAAAATCCTTTTTTGGTTGGCTCAAAGAGCATTCCGACAAAACAAAATCATTAAAAGCGAAAAAGGAAATTTTTTCTGTTTAAATCTTACTACATGTGATTTTATTTCTCTTAAAAAAAATATATTTGAAGGTCTTCATGGCATTCAATACATATGTCAGCGATTTATCGAAAATCATAACGCAACTAGGTCTTAAAAGTTTTGTTTTGCAACACGGAATATGTGTGGATATTTTTCATTTTTGACATCAAATTTTCGAATTTCGAATTTTTTTCGTTAGTTGCAATATAATTAGAATTTTCAAAAATTGCTTCTCAGATTCCTAACGAAATATGTACACACATACTTGTTCCTTGTAGAAAATTAAAACTTTTAAGAGCTATGAAGTTGGGTCTTATAGTGCTTTTACTCCGAAAAAAAAAATAGGACACGGGACAGAATTTGGCACATCTATTGTATTGTAACAAAAATGATATAGAAATGCATATAAATTACTTATTACTACATATTTACTAAATTTTTATAAGGAAAATTCTCATCCAATAGATAACTATATCTTGTAAAACGGAAATCTTAATTCAAATGACATTTGGTTTGTACACGGCTATTGTTGCAAATTGGATACTACTTTTAAATATCTTGCAAACAAAGAATGGGGAATTTTTTTCATTAATTTTCTTTTCTTTCCTATTACATATAAAGTACTTTGGAAACCGTTCTCAAATCGAAAAACCTTGGAAATAATAGAATCCTCCCGAATATGCATAGATTTATCAATTCGATATTTTGATACTGATTCTAGAATGTACATTTTCAATTTAATTTTTAATTTTTCCGATAAACTAAAACTTATTTCACCATAAATTCAACGGGTTTTTTTTGGAAAAGTATGAAGGTGTATAGCATACATTTTTTAATAAAACCGAATAAACGAAATATACATATATACCGGTTAGAGAAAATTGAGGACCAAGCTCAAGTTAGGCTTTGCACAAAACATCGCGGATCTGATCGCTGCAGTCATTCAGAATTTTCCTGTCATTAAATTCGAGCATCAGTACTGATTATAATGGATATTTATACATTAAAGTAGGAAATCAAATAAATTAATAAATTAATATTGATGAAAGTTTTGCCTTATAAAGTAAAAAACGTTAATAATAATACATATGTTAATAAGCCTTGCTGGAAACTTTGTAATTTTTTTAATCTAAAAACTCGGATTTATTTCTACAATTTAACAGGTGCAATTCTCAAGTGATCTTGCCCTGCTTGGAGAAAGGAATTAAGACGTTTCCTCTTTCCCAGCGAGAATTAAGTTATTAGCAATCAGCGCATTCCCGCCCTAGGCCCCAGAGTGACTGGCTAGAAGATTGCTCCAGGGAAGGGGGCCGTTCGCTAGAACGCGAGCCGCGATCGCTGCACGTAGAAAACCGGGTGCAGAGGAGCCTGTCAGGCGAAAAGCAATTACATTAGACGGCCACATGAGGCCGCAATAATTGTAATCAACGCCAAAGTAAGTTAGCGACAGAATTTTATATCTTTCTTCGGCGATCGCGGACTGCAGACGGTGCTCTGGTCCCGTCGCTTGCAAAAAGAAAAACCGCCGAGTGCCGGCCGTCGTCGCGTAAAAAACTTTTCTAAATTCAAAGCAAGTACCATTCGCTGCTGGAAGCATGAACTGGGGAACAGCATTCCGAACAACAATTATGATCAATCGAACACAATGCGACGATCGTTCCCCGCTGCAAAATGATCGCCAATTGATGGAAGATCACGATCCCGAATCCGCGGCCCGCAGAACTTCGAGATTGTGGCGAACGCGTTTTGGCACAAAATAAAAGATACACGCACAATTTTTTCGCGATCGGATTTGATCGAACAAAAAATGAAGCATTGCGAAGAAGCAATCACCAATCAATCTGTTAGCACTCTTCGGATGTGTTTTTGCTAAATCAGCAATCAGTTAGACTTCTTTTAAGACGAGTAAAGATGCCGGCTTTAAGTTGAGCCGCAAGTTTACGCTCGGCCCGCAACTCCAACTGTCTTTGGCGTCGAAGTCGTTATCGGTTTCTTTCCAATAATGTCGCACGCAGTCGCTGGCACTGTCCCCAAGATGCGGCGCGCAAGATGAAAATCTTAATCAGTGCACCTCAAGGAGTCATACCTTTGTGTATCGGTCCACTGAGTGAGTGTCAAGCCCTAAGAAACTTTTAAGACTGTTTTGATGGATTTGTGACAAATTTATTATTTATTTATTTATAGATCTCAGACGCACTATTTTTAGACTTCCACCAAGACTTAATTGGACGCGTTAAGAAATCAGAATAGTTTTTATCTACTGTTTTATTTTCGTTCAAATGCTTTAAAGCAGCAGACAATGCTGATTTTTTTCAGTTTCATATAATGAAGACGTTATCGTAAATAACATTTTAGAATATAAGGGCCTATTATAAATAATTTATTACCCGTAAGTACAAACTTAAAAAAAATACTCAAAACAAAGTTTTCTAAAATCAAAATTATGATAGTATAATGTAAACTCATCGACACTGTTGTGATTTCCAATTTCCTTGCAGTGATAAGACAAATATTGCGCCAAGAGCATAACAAGTTAAGATATGAAAAGCGGCTTAACATACCGAGATAAGTGCAAAAATGTAAACAAATACTTTTACTGAATGATTTTCACTTGAATTTCACAACAATTTGTAC
Source organism: Machimus rusticus (assembly GCA_951509405.1). Classification (NCBI taxonomy): domain Eukaryota; kingdom Metazoa; phylum Arthropoda; class Insecta; order Diptera; family Asilidae; genus Machimus; species Machimus rusticus. The sequence goes on from OX608049.1 coordinate 8,201,504, forward strand.
TTTTGGCCTCTAAAAAATGCACTTCACAGTTGTGTCTGATCTGCAACTTAAATAATCGAGTTTTAAGATCTATATATATTTATTTCAACCGCATAGTAGCTAAGATTGCTTCTTTTAATGGGTCTTATTTTTAAAAGTATTTTTCCTCTAAAGACATTTTTATTAATTTATTGTATGACTAAAAATCCATCTTTCATATTCCTTATTCAAAATTGTGCTAAGTTACTTTTATGACTGACGATTCTATGGTTTGAAATTTAATTTGAAAACATTTAAAGTAATTTAAATATTTTAAATAAATAAACAGTCGTCTGGATTTGACATCACCTATCAGGAAATCTGTTCCATAGAAGCACAATTACAAAATTACTTAAAAATTATAATATTAAGCAAGAATATCTTTTATTTTATTTTTATTTATTAAACAAGGAAAAAAATGTAAAAAATACTTAAAAACTACTCTTTACTATATAAAGGGTAATACAAATACGAAAATTCTTAGTTAAGTACTATAAGCAGTAAAGCAAACATAAAATTGTAAAAAGAAAAGAAAAGTAGTTTTAGTCATTAAAATAGTTTCCGGAGTTTACGATAGCTACTATAAAACCACCGCGATTTTTTTTTCTGGATTCTAATGTTTTAAGCTCATAATTGTACCATACCCAAAGTTTCAAGGCCACACCATAGATAAAAAATCTAATAACGATAGACTGACTAAATTTGGTATGGATTATAATTCATACGAATATTTGTACTAATGGGATAGTTTGATACTTAAAGGTTTTTTCATACTACCGTGTTTTTTTTTTTAAATCCAAAGTATTTTTTTTAATTTTTACTTAGGAAGTATTTCTAGAAATGTGATAAATTCTGATTATTCAGATGTGTTGCTATAGCCGGAACTATTCATTTTATATAACCGGAATTATTAATTTTTATAGTTATTTACTAAAGTTATAAATAATTAAAGTTGAAAAAAAAGGATCAACAAATTCAAAAGTCCATTTTCAAGAGTCAGCAGTTAAAATGTCAAACTAACCTGAAAAAATATATTTTTTTATCAATTTAAGACGTTTATTTTGATGTATAAAAATCTTTGATAACGAAATATTATTTGTACTGTAGAATAAAAATCTTTGAAAAAAAAAAAAACACGAAAACCGCTGTAAACCCCCTTGGATAAAAATGTTATTAAAAAATGAACGTACAGTCTACGTGGCGATGACTTTTTGTTTTAAAAGCATTTATATGGACATGGGCTGAATCTGAAAAAAAGGTATTGGTTTTAAGTTCGATTTTAGTTTTAACTTTTTCTAGACATGTTGGTTGTATTGTCGCTAAATAAAAATCTGATGTTGGGGTTTATAATGTGGGAATTTTAAGAGCTTTTCTGAAATTTTTTTCTTACTAAGGTCATTTTTGTAATATCGTTTCAATTTTTAAAGATAGAAGAATTCAAATCCTTTTTATTAAGCAAGAATTTTGCAAACAGCATTTGATGAAATTTGGTCTATGATAGTTTATACTATTATTGCTAAACGTTTAATTCTTCTCTATACGAAAGAAATATTCTTATAAAATGATAAATCTTAAGAATTCAAGGCTGAACAATTGCTGAAGTTGTACCTCGTGACTCTTTTTTTAATGTTTCACCTGCGCAAATACAAAAAAAAGGTGACATAAGAATTTCTCTGATGAGTATCAGAAATTCAGATGACCTTCACCTTACCGCTCAGCAATCAGTAGATTTTCAGGAAAAAATGTTGTGTTTAGCCTTCACCTGATCTAGCACTATAACAGACTCTGTCGTATTTACATTACAGGTGTTAAATACCCGTCAAAATTGTAAACAATTTGGCGGTAGGAAATGCACCTGATTAAGTTTTAAAATAAAGAAAATTCCAAGCCGTAATAGTGAGTCTCAGTGTTTGTAGCTGAGGTGATGCAATTGGTATAATCCCCGGGATTGCCCAGATTGAGTAACGATCCGATAGCTAGGCTAGATAGGAGGCCGACGATAAGTGCATTCGTCTTTAAGATATGCCTCTGAGACGGTAGCCTGATACCGCGCGATTCTCGCCCTGGAGAAAACAAAATCTCGCCGTCTTATCAATCTTTTGTAAATATTTGCCTTCCGTCATATCTTTTTTGTATGTCAATTTGCTATCTGAATCTGCCTTTCAATAAACTCTCAGTCGGCTGTTGCTGAGTTTCGACGAGCCCCAACATTGAAGGCGGGTGGTGGGCGACTTCTGGAAGATTCCCGAAACCCACGACAACGGTCGACAACATTCGATTTAATAATATAAAATAAAATGATTGTTTCGGATTTAGATGATCGCAGCGGTGATGTTACCTTTTTTCCGTTTGTATCCGATCACATCGCCAGGGAACCCGCAGCTCATAAAGATCATGTCCGGAGTTTTCTACCTCAGAAGCTTCCACTGTTCGATAGTGTCTTACTCCGTGGATCTGTCTTGTAAGGAGGGCTCCCTTGCTGAGAGATCGTTCGTCGATTGATTCACGATTTTATAATATCCCTTTCGAGTTTGATACCGCGACCAAATCGCCCCGCTTATGGTCCGCTTAATTTGATCATTATTTTGCCCGGCTTTTGGCCATGTTTTATTGCATTCGCCGTGCTCCTCTGAAATTCGTGGATTTAGATTCGACGACATGCACCTCCTGCCAGAAGGTTCGTATACTCGATCCGGTGATTTGTCAAGACCTGAAACAGATACAAATTTTTTATTGTTTCAACCAATGTTCGGTTATTGTTATATTTTCTTACAGTTATCCCGGCTAGATGAGATTAACCAGAGCAGAAAATGTCGACGATCTGCACGATATATTTCTAGCAAAAACATAGGACACTTTTCTGCTTCACTTTTCCTTCTCTGAATGCATACGGAATTTGGCGGCCACTTTTAAGATATGAATATTTCTCGCCAGAGGTTTGCATAAGACGTTCGTATCTTTTACCTCAACTGAAATCGAACTGAAGAAATTGGCGGGAATTTAATCGCGATGAATTTGCCAATTACATATATGGATTTTGGTAAACTGTAAAAACTTTTTCTTTTTATTATTTCTACCAATATGAAATTGAAAATAGGTATAATTGAGACTGTTTCTTGAAAATGGTATTATACTGTACATGTACATATAATGTGTAAGAAGAGTTTATCAACAGCTCAATAAAATAAAATGGTAAATAACAATTTGAAGGACCTCTACTTTTTAATCCTTTCAGGGGTACATTTTTGAGTTAGTTGCTGATTAATAATTCGATATTAGATTTTCAAAATTCAAAATTGCGGCAATTTCAATCGCCGTATTGGATCCGCCATTTTGAATTTACAAAATCTAAGAACGGATTCGTAATCAGCGATTCTGCAAACTCTCAAATAGCTCTGTAATGTTAATGCATTTCTTCATAAAATGACTCGTATAGCCGAATTAAATCTAAATTATTTATAATTATGTTAATTATATTAACTGGAGCGCGTTCAAAAACTAGACTATAGTTAACTATAGTTAACTATGGTTAACTTTTGTCGTTCAAAAACTCTGTGGTTAACCACAACATAACCACGAGCATAACTATTTGCCGTTCATAAACTCTTCATAGTTAACTATGGCGTAGTCTAATTTTAACCATATTCCTTGAGTATGGTCAGCCCGTGGTTAAGAAACACATTTAAATATAAAGAAGAAGAAGAAGTCTGTGAACTCTTTGAAAGCTGTCTTGGCGGGAGTTTTCACTGTTCTGGGGGCCTATTCCTGAAACCATGCGAATCGAATCCGATTCAAATGAAAAGAGCTTGCAAAAGCTCTTTTTGGATTTAATATTCTTGATAAAGCCGCCAAAATTCTCAAAAATTGATTTTAGTTACCTTTGATTTCAATAAATTTTTAAAAACATAACGTCACAATTATTCAATTGACAGTTAACGTAGCGTAGCGTAGTTAACTACGAGTCGTTCAAAAATACCCTTCTGGTTAAGCATAACTCTGTGGTTAAGTGGCTTCGATAAGCATAACCATGGCTTACCACGGGGTTAACTATAGTTTAGTTTTTGAACGCGCTCCTGATAGTCTTATGTGTTATCTGAGGAATTTTCTCTATAAGCTACCTATTAAGATTTCATGAAAAAAGATTTGAGTCATCTGAAGTTTAAAATACATATCTTCGTCATGAGCGGAAACTGAAAAAAAGTACGGTGCCATTATGGTGACTTTTCCCTCACAAAGGTTTAATGAGCTTAATGTAATTTATAGTTTTCGTAAAAAAATTCTATTTGCGAAAACTTTAATTGGTCTTTCGTTTTTAGGATTCCATACCACATAACGAATGGAATGGAAAAGCGGTCAAGAGCATATTTTGGACATGTTAGTGTAGGGTTCCGCACTAAAAACTACTGCAAACGAAAAAATCGATTCAAAGAATAATTTCAGTGTATGTATGTGCTACTATTCTAAATTTTTTAAGATTTTTTCTGAAATCGGGTCAAGAAGATATCTTGGCTGACACAAACCTAATTGAAACTGACCACTTTGGAGTTGAATATTTCTAAAACTGGGCATATTTTTGAAAACCAATTTAATAACCCTTACAGGATATGCTTGTCTGTCCGTGGGGCAAGGCCTTTTTTATCAGAATCGTCTTGAGGTACTTATCAGGTTGAAATTAATATCGAATACTAAGGTCTATAAGGCTATAGAAAAAAAAATTTAAATGTAAAAATTTAAGTTGCTAGTTTAACACAATAAAAGATATGGGGTTTCAAAACGTATTTTCATACTAAAAGCTCTACTGACTGACATTATCAAAACCTATGGGGTCCTTCAATCTTGAAATTTGACACGAAGAGAGGTTTTCCTTTGGGCCGAAGTGAAGGAATTAATCCGAAAATCATTCATTCCCAATTGTGTGTGTTTTCTTGTAATTTAAATGAAAATCACAAATTTGAATTAATCACATATATTTATTTGTATTGAATATGTAGATAAAAGTTTACCAGAATAAGAACTACCTACTACTTTAATACGAATAGTACCAAAAATGAGAAAAGAAGTAAAAAGAGATTATTCAAGATACAAATAAGAATAATGAAGGCTGCAAAAATAGAAACTTTAACTAAATTGCAGTTAACTTTAACTAACATGTTAAATGTAGCATATTATTCTTGTACTTTTTACATCGATTTGTATTTAGGTCTTTTGCCCTTAAGAAAAACACAAATTTGCTCTCCCTTTCGTTTCTCCAAAAAGGGTAATTAGTTTATGAGCTAAACTATACGTCTGTTCGTGGAGTCCTGATCTTGATCAGATCAGATCCAATTACATCAAATTAAATCCGAAGTCTCAACAAAAATAAATCGATCAATTAAGATCAAAAGGTGTCAGTTGTAAAAAATGTCGAGAAAACGAAGAAATTTAAAATTATTTAAATAAACTATTTTAGAAATAAAAGCAAGTAAATTACATTAGAATTAATTGTTTGGTAGTGCCCTAAAAAGCGTTCCAAAGCAATTTGATAATTTCGACTAGGTGAATCTAATTCGATTTTTTTATCCTGTAGAGTAACCAACCTTTTACTACTTGAAGTGTAATCGCCAACTGCTACAAACTGTCAAATTCTCAAATACCCTGATCTAAACTGATCTACATATAATTTGTGGATCAGAAAAGATTAATAATTAATAACAGCGAAGCAGTAATTACAGTTATCATCGAACGCGGATCTCGTGATCTTTTTTAAAATATATCGATCTATGAAGATCAGTTAACGAACAGATCTTATATCTTGATCAACGACTTTGAAAATATTGTTTTGAGAAGGAAAATTTGGTTTCCTCTGATCCTTCTGTAAAAAAAGGCCCGTAACTTAAAAACTATTGGTTGGGACTTGAAATTTGGTAATCACAAGATGTTATTCTTTAAATTTTTTAAACGCCAAATATCTTTTAATTTTTAAAGTTGTCCACCTATTTCTAACTTTAGGTGATCGCAGAACTGAGCGTATTAACATATTATTATGTTAATTTTGTTGTTTCAAATTTATGTTATTTATACTACAATAAGTAACAAATAGTGTGTGAAAAAGGTCTTCTTTAGCACACGCCTAGAATTGAAAAGTTCATAAATTGAAAGGCTTGATATAAATATGTGAAAATGGGCTCTTATTAATCTTGTTAACGACGCCGTCGATTAATAAGTAGATAATTAGAAAAGCGCTCACGTTTCCCCCAGAAGCAGCCTGCGCTTGAGGCAAAAAGGGAACCAGTAAAGTCCGGCGTTCGGACGCCAAGCGAACTTAGCCGAGCACATTGTTTTAATGTTGGCGTGAAATTTCTCAAAACAAAAATGAATACTAAAAAATTACATAAAATAAGTAAAAGAGAATTGAAAATCGTCGCCATTTTCGCTCCGCCTGAAACGCTACCGGAATTCGAAATAAACCTTATTTACGGGCACGTAGTACACGTTCGAAAAAAGCCAAGGAAATATGCGACGATCTGTGGCGCGCTATTTCTCAGCGAATTGAAATTTTGTAAAAAAAAAAAAAAAATTAAATAAATGTTGATTTTCATATTTTTCTACTATTGCCTTCTATTTGCTAAAAATATTGCTGCTGTAGACGCAGAATATTAACATTGTGAGAGCTCGATTCCTGGGAATTTTATGAGCAATCTTCAACTATGCTATTCGACAGAGAAAGGAAATAACATCTTTTGAAGCTATATTCATTTTAATATCTAAGTAAAAGGAAGAATTTTATAGAATATACATAAGAATATTGGAATGATAAACTCATTTTATTAAAAATACAAAAACTTAGCGATGATGTGGAAGTATTTTTCATTAATTTTTCAGCACAATAACACGCCATGCCACACTGCAAAAATGTAAATTGTTTAGCTCAAAATCAAAATATTTAGCGATTGCGGTAATAAAATTTAGGTAATTCATTCAAGGAAAGTTCAAATTTAATTTTTACAAAAAATATATACATTATATGCATATGTACATGTACAATTCATTCGGTCATTGTGATCGCTTCTAGTCGGAATAAATAAACATTTCAATATTCACTGAACGAAAGAAGTAACGAACCATTTTAAAGAGATTATTGAATCAATGAACATTTTTTGAAACTAACTCTAAAACATATAGTAACCTCGATATCTGGTACAATATCTTTTATATAGAAGTCGAACTTTCAATTTGCGAGTTGGGTTTTTCAATTTTTGTGCAAAATTACTCGAACATTTTGAGAGGTTACTTTGAAATTTTGAAATAATCGGTTTTTAATATTAACAACAATTGATAACTTGGGAATAAATACCTACTCGTAAAGTGATTTATTAAATAAATAAAGAATTTAAGTTGTAAATGAAACTCTTTTAGCTAATTCGATTTTAAATCGCTTTTTCTTAACGGGTGTCGGATTTTAATTTTGATTTTTTTTTAAATTATATATTTTTAAAGAAAACAAAAAGATACTCGTATGTAGATGAAACTTTGCACATATATTTTTAGAACCTTGAACTTGGTTTTTTGGCGGCTATATATTTTTCGAAAAAAGATGAAAAATTTGCGGTGTGCATGATTTTGACCCACCTCACTTCTGAAAAAAATAAAATAAGAAATGGGGTTTTAACCGGTATGAAAACCGCAACAAAATGACCCATTTGTAAAAAGTTTTGCTAAAAAATAACAAAATGATCGCAAACCGCTATAAATCAAAACATTTTCTATAGATCTTTCCATCCGTGGTTCATTTTGTCGTTTTATATATGTAGAATAACATCAAAATTTAATAACGATTTGTAGCGTAGTTTTTTTGCAATCGTGCACACAGACTCGAAAATTTCTTTTTTTTGGAATGGAATGAATGAACTTTTGATTCAAGTTTTAACAGATAACAAAGTAAAACCAGTTAGATGAATTAAACTGGTTTAAATGAAATTGTCTGTTTGTTTGTCAAATGTACCTTAAAGAAGGATAACTCCTTAAAAAATTATTAGATATATTTTTAAAATAATACTTTTTTATTAATTACATGAACTAAAATATGTTTAATTTATTTTTGTAGCTCGCCCCAACACCAGCAGTCGTACCACCGGACGATTTACCACGATGATTACGTGGCGCACTCGATGCAGAACTACTCCACATCCTCGGGGGGCGGCTCCCCACTGCCGAACAGCACCTCCCCGCAAATGCACCACCACCAGCAAATCTCGGGTCTTTCGCACTCGATGATCCCCCCCGCGAGCCCCTCGTCGCTCGTGATTGGCGGAACGCCGCCGGGGGGTGGGGGCGGGGGCCCGGTCCTGGCCCAAAGCCCCATGCTGTCGTCCCCCCTGATGTCGTCGCACTCGCCCCTCCTCAACTCGAATTCACCCCTCATGTCGGACTACTCCCCCTACTCGAATATCCTCCCCACCACGATCATCCCCCAGGACGACGGCTCCGTCGCGTGGGGCTACGGATACCAAAACGAATTTTGTGCCACCAACTACAGCGTCCTCCAGCGGCAGGCGTTCGGCGGCGGCGGCAAGATCGGCGCCGGCGCCAACACCCTCAAGAGCGCCAAGGAGACGCGGATCCGACGCCCGATGAACGCGTTCATGGTCTGGGCGAAGGTCGAGCGCAAGAAGCTCGCCGACGAGAACCCCGATCTTCACAACGCCGACCTCAGCAAAATGCTGGGTAAGTAAATTTTTTTAAATTAATATAATATCACTTTAATATTTTAAGTAATTGAAAAATAAAAGTACAGTGGGGTCGCGCTAGTTTGACATATTATTTGCACGCGTGTCGTCAAACGAAAGAGGCTAGCGTTAGCTAGCTAGAAGTAAGAAGTAGTTGAATTGTCGTCAGTAGTCACAATTTTATCCTTTCTACTCTAGACAGTAAGCGAAAAATTGTAATTATTGATTATGAAAAACAATAATTCTATTTACACTACTCCAAACAAATAAGGAAACAACAACAAAAATCTAAATTTTGTAGTGATTTTTGACGGGCTGTATCTAAACAAGAAATGATCGTATCGAGGATCTAAAAAAAGCGTCTTAAAGCTCCACAACTCTAGTTACAGTCGTCGAAATCTCAGAAACCAATGATTGTACAGAAAATTTAAGCGCAGTTTCGGAAACTGGAATAAGTTTCCTAAAAGAATCTGTCAAGGATTTAAATTTTTTTTTTATATCCGTAATTTCAATTAAAAAAAGCCAAAGAAAGTGACATTTTCCCTTGTTTTGGTAAATCGACCGCATTTTTGCAAATATTGATTGAAAGGCTAAGGTTTGTAGGAATTTTGACACCGCAGTGTACTCCCAATAGCCCTGCAAATCCGCAGATCGATCCATTGGACGGTTCCTTCGGCCTGATTAATCAAAGTTTTTGAAAAATTAAAGGAACAAGAATTGTGTTCTTAAACATCGTGTATGGTAATCTTCATAAAAATGGAAAAATATTTTTTTTCGACTTTTCTCACAATCATTCATCAGTCTCTTTGTAAATTTAAAAAAATCGAAAGTTACAAAAAATTAAGATTAAAAAAAAAATCAGAAAAAAATTTGTTAATTATAAGATTTTTTTGTTATTTTCCATTTTTTTTTTCTAATATGTATAATATGTAGGATCAATAAATTAAAATTTACAGAATGAACCAGTAAAATTTTTAAACTCTTAATTTACATACCTATATGTACTTTGTAGAGTACCTCGTATTTATTACATGTAATAAACGCAAAAGTTATTAGTGCCTAAGTAAGACTCTAAGCACGTTATAACCACTATATTCAGATTAACAAATCAAAATGAACGTTTTGATTGAAAATATATTACATTTTCAGAATTGCTCCATTATTTAAAACTATTTAGAGACTTTGAAAAGTACAATGCATCCAGTAACAAATTACAATTTGTCGTAGTATAAATTAAACAATGAATAATTTTTAAATATACTTATCGGAGTCGAGTAATAAATGCAATTTATAAATGATTTTTTTACTTTACAAATTACAAGTTTTACAGTTCACCCTGTAATTTTTAACCCTTCTCACAGGATATTTTGAATAGTAATAGTAGTTTTTAAAAACAAAATTTGTTCTTGATCAACTTGGATATTGTAGATACCCTCTGAATCTGTAATAATGTCATTTTCAACTGCAATGTATACAGTATGACAATTTTTCCTGCTTATTTTGTTCTTTTTGAAAATCCTACTTTACTTTTCGTAAATTATTTTTTCCGTGTTGACATAGTTAAAAATGAATTAATATTCCAGAAAAAGTAGTGCAATTTGTGTGTTTTATTTCATATGGTAAAATTTTTAAACATATTTTCTCTAGACTTTTAACTTTGGGGTAATAAATTCTACTTACATCTTATATCTGTTTTCGTAACTAGATATTAAATGAATTACATATTTTCTTGATAAAGATACAACGACTGAAATGCAATTAAGAGGCGAAAGTTCTAATTTCGAAATTCCAATTATGCAAGATCCACAGTCCGCACGAGGTCTGGCGTTATGCAATACCCGATTGAATCAAATTTCAATGCTCGAGGGAGATCGCATCTAAAAAATTCGATAGTTATGCAGACCTTTGATTTATTTGCGCTTATCGCTTACGCACAATTTCGCGGCTGTACCGCAACATCGGCGGCGGTGGCGACGCGACGAGTCAAGGGCGCTGTTGGCGATCGCCGGTCGGCGCGGCGGCGTACCTGTCCCGTCGCGGCTTTTACCTGCGCTTACCTGAATCCGAGATAATCTCCCGAATGTATCTCTGATCCGCTCTAAATTCGGATGAAGAAACCCCGAGGTAGGCTTATCTCTTTCTCAGCTGATTGAGCATCTCATTTGCGCACGCGCATAAATTATAAACCCCGCCCACAGCCGCGATTGGCTACATCTGGCCGATGGCTGCAAGTCCGAGACGTTTCCTCGCCGTTTTATTTCTTCTCGAACCGAACAAAAAGATGAAATACTTAAGCTCGGCTCAATCGCGGCCCTGCTCCCATTGCACGGCTCTAGCCAGTCTCGGCGCGGCGGCGGTTCATTTTTATTTTATTTTTATTTTACATTTATTTTTTATTTTTATTTTAAATCTTTTCTGACCGAAACGAGTTTCTTTAAGCCTGTTTTCTCTGTTTACGTTTGCGAGCTGCAACGCGCTGCAACTGCAAGGAATTGCATTTTACTGATAGTTCTTTCGGCGCCTTTACCTCATGATTTGCATTCTTAATTTGGGTCTAATCAAACGCCGAGTTGGCGAGCTTTAAAGGTACTTCAATCGAAGAAAATGTTTCCTTCGATTGCTTTGGAGCTGAGAGCTAAGATGTTTGGATTCATGTTTCGTACATGTTTTCCATTTTGTTTGATTCTAAAAGGTAAGACCGGGTAAAACTGAATAATTTTTTCTTTGGGATCCTATGAAATTCTTGAATGAATCAACACCTTTTGCATAAAATTACTGCAATTCTTATGTTTGACCACTTGTTCATCTAATGAACAGTGATTTGATTTTTATTTCCATAAATGTTCTGGATACGCTATCAATGAAAATCTATGAACAATGATTAAAGTAATTTGCCTGGTACGCAAATTTTGTTTTTAATGTTTAAATTCAAAATATTCAAAAAGCTATTAATTATTATTATTACTCTTTAACCCGTTGTAGTCACACTTCTAAATACTTACGAAAGAGTTACACGAGGTCCTTTGGACTCCAGGTCAAAGAAACCGTTGTCATTCACTAATTTTTTGAAACATTCTGTAGCAAAACTTTAGCTGAATATATTTAAAAGTCTCTTTTACATAACCATAGTTTTTGCAAATTTTAATTTTAATTATACGAAAAAAAGTTAATACCATTTTTTGTATGTGAAAAAATTGACTTTTTTGTTTTTGCAAAAATAGTGATAAAATTTAAAATTTTCAATATTTTGGAGTCAAAATTTAGAAACAGGTTCACGCTTTTGCTCAACTCATTTTACTGTTTCACAGTGGTGATTCAGGTGTTGAACTTGGTTCAAAATTTACTTGAACTTGAGCTACCGAATTCGGCCGCTTAAATCAAAGCTCAGGGTTTAAGTGAGAAAAACGTCATTCTTTTTTGAATAGTCCCAGTAAACGCATGATTACTTATTTTGTTATGAACAATTATTGCAATACTCCACCAAGTGAGAGAAATTTAGAATCAGTAGTTAATATGATTAACTCCACAGATTCAACGTCAATGGGGTCCGATAATGATACGACTACGAAACGAGGTCTTATTTCAGAATATTTTCGCAACCTAATCAACAAGATGGAAAAGACTAAAATGCAAATAAAAAAAAAACATTTTAAATAAAAATATCACTTTTGTTTCATCGTTGAATTCTTCAATATTGTACATTTCAGGTTCACCAATAACGCATTTCAATATGTTATCTACATCCTCTTTCGGTTTTGGCCCGCTAGTTCCATGTAAATATTTTTTTCCTCGGCACCCTTCTGTTTTGTCCTTTTCTAATATTCTCTCTCTCTAATATGACAAGCTTATTCAATCACAGTGTACTGCAAAAATCCACTGCCCTGAGTTCAGCTGAGCTGAGCACAAAAACAAATTGTGAAACAGTTTTGACTTGAGCAAGAGCTTAAACTTAAACCTCAGGTTCAATTGAGCGAAGGCTTAAACCGACACTGTGAAACCGGGCATTTTTGTCAGTACTGGCAAATGTATGTTTGTTCTAATTCTGCAGATTGAAGTGAAGCTTTTTTGAAAAATTATAGGAAGTGAAATAAGGTAATAAAACGCTTTATCACTTTGAAAATTATAATTTTATTAATAATCACTGAAAAATATGACAAGTACATTGTGAAAATATGTACATTACCATATTTGTTTGTACTGAAAAGAAACACAGCATTTTTGGTATTAACTACCTTCTAGTACACTACTGTATTACGATTATGCCACTTATAAAAATCAAATTATTACTTATTCTTCAAACTTAAAAGTCACACGCGATATTTTGAAACCCAGAAAACAAAAAATGTTTAATCAAATTAATATCCGGACGCTAACTATTTAAAACTATGTCGAGCCTAGTTTTTGATGTGATAAAATAAGCTTTCTAAATTAAAAAATTGTACATACATTTCTTTAAAATTCTTTAAGAATGTTTTTAGTTGCTTTGAAATTTCTAACCATCTATTCAAGATTATTTTTCTATCTGTGTCTAGTGTTATTTTATTAACACTAAATATGAAAAAAACAGTTTGGTTTATCAGAATTTATTTTAAATGCGTATTATCAAAGTTGGTCTAGCTTCATCTTCAATTCTTTTAAAAGGCAATTGGGCTCTCCAAAAACCTTAACTGTCCACTTCTACGAAAATTGCTTCCGAGCATTAGCTTTGTACATTTTTTCAATTGTGATCAGTTTTGTTGAAATGAGTGAATTCTAATCACGGTCAAATCAAGATGAGTTTCATTAACCAATTGCCCATTGTTCTGTCGCGCTCTCACTGAATTATTATTAAAATCATTGGCACGCACGTCGAGGTGGCAATACATGGCGATTCGAAGAATTCAACAGAATTATTATTAAGATATCTAAGGGATACACGTACACTGCCTCTCAGATAACATCAAAAAGTGACTTTAATTTGGCATGCGAAGGCTTTTTGTCACGAATAACCAATTCAGAAATATGAATATGTGTAGTGGAAACTATGTACTAGAAAAACCTAGCATAGGAATTGTAGTTGCATTTTTAAGGTTTGTTATTTGTTTTAGTTGGTTTATCACAAAATATCATTTTTGCCAAAAAGATAAGCAAATTAAACACACTGTAGAAAATCTACAAATATCTTAACATCAATAGATTTAAAATCCATACAAATATTTTTACTAATTAACAACATATGACTTGGGGATTTAATATTATGAAAATCAGGTAAACATAAAATTTAAAAAACGAAATAATTAAACGTATTATATTCCACACTTAATGTTAGAAAAAGTTGCCTAAGGTCCGCTTTTTTACCTACAGGCTACAGAGGCCTTATTATGAAAAACGAAATGAATCACTTCGTTTCGTTTATTAGAGCTGAATTGCATGTAATAATTCGTATAAGAAATTTTGCACGCAATTCAGCAGTTAAAGACGAAACGAAATGATTCGTTTCGTTTCTTATTTTCTTGATAACATGTGTACAAAATAAATAATTACATAAATATGCTAACTAAACTGGGTGTCGAACAATGAACACATAACAAATTATTCTATTATCTTATATATATTTACATTGTATGATATCAAAGTATTTTTTTTAAAAAAAGGTACGACTGTTTTAAATACGGTTTGTGAATCTGAAGAATCTGAAAATCATACTACGATAAAAGCAAATCTCCGGCGATCGTACTGTGAAAATCAAGCTCCGAATTCGGTAGAAATCATTGATCAACTGAAGACTGCATTCGTATTTTGATAAAAAGTTTTTTTATACAGAGGAACTGTACCCAAAAATGTGGTCGAAAAGCCAAAAATGTTGATACCAAGAAAAAGTTGGAAGATTTTTCATTTGAAAGACATCTGGTTTCAACATGACGGGATCATAGGCCACACAGCTTGTGAAGCAATTGCATAAAAACTTCAGTAGCTGTTCACAAAAAAATTTGGCGATGTCTATCTGCTGGAAAAAATATGCAGTTTGGCACCATTCAAATTGTTTACGCAGTTATTAGTCTTTGAAAAGAATTCGCAAACTGTTTACGCGCTTAAAGACGTAAAATAGGTAGCGTTAAACAAATTTATATCAGAGAGTTGAAAAGCCTGCACAAATATCATAATCACGCCGACTTCAGTAGATTCAGTTTAAAGTTTGAATCATTCAATTTTTGCAGCTGAGTCGCATTTCTGATGACGACTTTACTACCTAAATTTTTCAAAAACCCAAACACATAATTTGCTTAGAATTTTCGTGGTAATAAAATAATTGGCGTAAGTAATTATTTCTTTACGTATTTTTTACCGTTTAAAAAAATTGGATTTGTTGAAACAATTTACGCATTTGTTTGGATATTGGCTCCTAATATTTGAAAATATTGATCTTATAACACAGATAATGAAATACGTCATTGAATTTTATCAAAGTTATTTTTTTTTTCAAACACTGTCGTCAAAAGATGAACTGCTTTCATCAATTAACATGTGGTGTTTTTGAATTTAGTTAAACTAAGCGTAGGTATGATTTTGAGTTGAAACAAAGAAAACAAAATGACGTTTATATGTTTCAAAATTTTGTTTAAAAAAGGAGGTTATCAATGCTTTTTATGTTTGTTCGCGCATATCTATGAAATGGGTTAGTTGAATTGTGTGATTTTTTTTTGGATTTAAAATTCATAATTGCGGATTTTAAAATACTCCTTTTGTTTTTATATTAAGTGATGTACATTGTACAAAAAAATTCAAGATGTTGGATTTAGAATGGCATCGTTTTAACATTATTAATATTATTATTAGTAAAGAATTATTTTAGAAGATTGAACATTTGGATATAAAATTCGTCAGTAATAAAATAGAGTTTTACTACTTCACTACTTTGGTTTATAAAAACGGTTCTGAATTGCACGAAGTAATGAATGTGAAGGTTAAAAGATTGAATAATTGAATTCAAGTTTCCGCCCATAACGATTATTACCTTTGGGCTAGGTAGTTATATTTTTTAGTGGTTCTATCGAGTCGGTTCGCAATCATCGAATAGTTCTTCGATTTCCGCGGGGAAAAGAAAATAGCAAAAGTTCGAGGCAACTCTGGATAAACATCCGACGCTGAATGGACACTAAGCCCGAAGATTGAAAGGATAAGAAGGCAGCGAACTTTATAGCGTATCTGCTGTTCAGCGGCAAATCGAAAATGGAAAATTTTACAAAGTAAAACTATAATTCTTTGCAAACGGCATCTTGTTCTATAACGTAAATTTCCCATAACTAGCCTACGACTAGCCAGATTCAGATACCCTAGTACAAGTCGGCTAAAACTTGCGAAACGCTTGCATCAGAACCAGTCGACTTGCGCAATCATCCGCGGGAATTTATGAAGCTGGCTGCGTTCTCTGACACGGCAAATAAATTTTAGCGAGATCGCATTTAGAGGTAGAATTTCAATTAAGAGCCCCGGGAATCATCAAAATGGTGGCAGCTCCAATCAGGCCGCGGTTGACAACAACAATAACAGCGGGCAACTGTCGTTCGTAATATCGGCCATTTTGGAGTTGAACACATTTCGGGGTATTTAATTAACGCAAATCAAAAAAAGCGATCACCGTGAGTGACCTCAAACGCTCATTAAATTCGATCAGAAAAATAAAATAAAAAATTAGTCAGGGCAATCGGGGAGCAATCATTTGAAGCTTGGCGGGCAAATTGCGCTTTCCGAATGGAAATTTGAGAAAAAGAACGAAAATGAATTCCAAAAACGGCTGTTGTTCTGCTCAAATGATCACCGGAGCGATCACTTAAGGGATAGTCACTTCCTGTTGACGGATTTTTTATTTCGCCCGCGGCCGTTGTCATTTGGCGCGCAAAAGAGGGGGCGCACGGATCGTCGCACAGCGTAGTTATGCCGCGATGTTGCGCCTTAATTGCAGGCTGCGCAACCTTGAGAACTGACATTGAGCACGATCGCACGGCTCCCATGCGAAATGACTTTTTAAATTAATTACACCGGCCGCGATCAATGAAGGGTCGCTAATCTTAATTAGACGCCTGGACATGTTCACCGGCCCGTTTTTGTTGAAATAGCATTAAGCCAGTTGAGTCTACCAGCGAAACCTGATTAAATCTCTTAGAGCGGTCCTTTTGATCATTTTCTTGTTAGAAATTAATGATTTACGAAAACGATCGTAATTTGCGAAAATTTGTATCTCTAACACTGTCATTAACAACAACAAGGCGATGGTAATAAGCCGAATAATTTTTATTATTGTCACTTGAAAAGAACATTTTGAAAAATTCCTGTTTAAATTATGAGTATCAAATGTTCAAGTTTAGGACTTCAATCAGTTAAGAAGTATTACTAAAATCTGTGAGTGATTTTGAGAGTCACCCTATTATGACTATTTAAAACAAGTTCGATACCAAAATTATCAATAGGTTAAAATTGTCGGTTACTTTATTATAATTTAACGATATTTTAGGATATTAATATATGTAACTAGTTAATTTATTTTTATACCATACATATAATAAAACTTTAGCAATTCTCTTATTACGAGAAGCAAGATGAATCACTTCGTTTCATCTATTTTGAAGAATTATTTTATGCAATTAAGTTTTAGAAAATGAAACGAAGTGATTTATTTCGTTTTTCATAATAAGGTGCCCGTAATTATAGCAAAAGTCGTTTTTAAACAAATTGTTTTTAACTACATATAAGAAAATAAGTCTGCAATAGGTATAGTTTTCAGGTTTTCCTGATTCTTTGACTACAAAATAATTAATTTAATTTGACGGACAGATTTTTAATCATGTACATACATATGTACGTATTATCTAGTTTTAGGTTAATCGTGGCAATTTTTTTCATATTTATACAGCAAACTTTTTACGAAAAAAAAAATTAACTTCTCTTGGCAATTTTGAGGCCTCATTATGAGAAACGAAACGAATCATTTCGTTTCGTCTTTTTCAGCTGAATTGCATGCAAAATTTCTTATAAGAATTATTACATGCAATTCAGCTGTAATAAACGAAACGAAGTGATTCATTTCGTTTCTCATAATAAGGCCCCAGAGGTAAAAGCGGAGTTAAGGCACGTTTTGCTTGCATTAAGTGTAAAAAAGTATTTTAAATATATGTACATATTTTTTTAAATTTTTTCTATTTAATAAGTAGTATCAAATAATTTAACATTACGAAGGAAGTAGAAAATAAGCACCTAATGTTTAGTTATTTTGTCCTAACAGATTATGCTATAATGAAATTTATTTTTAGCTGAAGCCTATTAGAATGACCAAATTCTTAACAATCAATGGTAATAAAACTTACAATTTAATTACAATGCTTAATGCTATCTGAGTTGAGGTTTTTGAGCACGCTTAAATCGTGTTGGAATTAATATTTTCGGAGAAGCTGATTTGGATCTTGAATTGAAATTGATTTAAGGGGGCAATGACAATTTTTCAATTTGCACGACAATCGGTAGTGCGTTTTATAAGATGCAAATCTGCAAATTAGTTTAATTTATTTATTTATAGTCCCGAAAATGAATGTTCTATGCAAGGAAGTTATTAAGGAGCTGAATTTTGGTCTGTATTTAACCATTATAAGTCAAATCTTTTCTTAAAAGTCTACTTCCTTCACGCTTGTTTTTTCAGCACAAGGTTATTATAGTTCAAGTTCAACTTTGGCTCAGCTTTAATTTTATCATATATTAAAGTACTTGCAAAATTAGCAAACGTTTTTATATTTTAAATATAAAATCCTTAGTATTCGTGTAACTATTAAGCTTTTATAAAAGAAAAAAATGCCTTGAAATCGATTGCTTAAAAGTAATTCGAATTCTATAAAACCTATACGTCTATACATAAAATTGCTTTATTAATGTGTGTTATTCTTTAAAAGCCTGTTCAATTTTCTGTTCCTTCATCTGTATTTTTTTTATATGCAGTATTTAAGAAATTTGTTTGGGAAAAAACTTAATATCTTTATGAATTTTTAGATAATAAAACTTTTTATAAGCCAACTCTAAATTTTGCTTTCGCATGTGTAATCATATGTATATGTTTAATTTTAGCATAAACGTAGTTTTTCGTTCTACTATAAAATAAAAACGTCTATGTAGGTACGCCCTCACTGCGTAAAAACGACCTAGTTTTCATTTTACATTATTTAATTGAACTCATACAAATTTACACCATTTTCTCTACGACAGTCGTATGTCATTTGTTTTGTTATCATCAAAACGTAAACCTAACGTGAGTGAATTAAATTATTTAAAGAATAAAATAAAATAAACGTGTGTGTAATAAAAATGATTTAAAAATTTAAATAAATAATATATTATATTTAAATATAAACTTTGCTGTTGGGAATTGTAATGTTATGAAAAGGAGCAGTTTTGGTAAGGCCTTATTTATGCTATAAAGAAAGATTTTTTGTATAAAAAAAAAACTTTATGTTTATAATAGTATATTTTATCTCAACTTTGGGACGGAAAAAGGCTTCATTGAATTTTCTTCTTTACATGCGATTACAATTTCTCGCAGCAGAGTTTATAAACAATTTTAAAATCTTTACACAAAAATAATGTTTGATTGGAAAATTTACTCATTGTTTAACGTAAAATTGCACAAAATTATTGATGGAGTTTTCCACACAACTTAAAAGTAAAAGCTCTTCAATTATTTTTGTAAAATTACGACACTTTAGATGTGTCCATTAAAATTATTTTTGTGTGTAATTTTAAGAATATACTACGATGTAATTTTACCATTATTATATTATTAGTGGCAAAATAATAATACAATAAAATTTTAAGAGTGCATTTATGGGTACTTTAAGATATATAAATTTTGCACCTGATTAAAATCGAAAATTTTACTTACAATTAATCAAAACTTAAGCTCCTCAAAGGACTTAAGTTCATTAAAAACTAAAGCGTGTGCCACACTATGCCACTGGTGCATAGAGAAAGGAGGTTGCACCGTTGCATTGCTAAGGTAAAAAAGTAAGAAAAACGTCCTTTCATTGGCCGAGTAATTAGCATACCTGAGTGAATGGGGCTGCTGCTTCAGGTGCTTCGATGTCCTCGGGCCGCACTGCCGCATAAAAGCACGTCTCAAAACGCAACTGTCACAATCCCTCAAAAATCGCGCGACGGAATTCGCCGGAGGGGTCCGAAAGGCAGAAGGCGAAGGAGCGTGCAAAAAGTAATGGGGCCTCAATTTTTTGATTTCATCAAAAATGGGCACCAGCCTGCTGCCGCCGCCGCTGCCGCTGCCGGGGAGTTGCCACAAAGTGGACCAGTGGCCGCAAGTGGGCCCCGGCCTCCGCCCTCCGCCCTCCGCTGGGCTCCCTGACATGCGGAATGTATTAATCATCGGCGAATTAACCGAGTGACAGCAGCTGCGACAACAGAAACAAAATAAACATTTTATTTTTTATTATAATTTTTTTTTACAATGCAAAAGAAATTCAAAAATGCGTTGCGCTGCTGGCCGCAGGGAGCTGCGCGTCTTCGCTTAGTATGCAGCGGGTGATTGACAATCCCGTGACGTCATTGTGTATGCTAAACACGTGACGCGCACCTTCCGGACCGAAGCGTGCCCACGGCTTTTGTTGCTGCGGCTGTCCGCTGCGGGCCCCGATGCCAGGAACGTTGGGGCTCCGCGGGCCGCGCGGCCGATCTGAACCCCCGCGGGGGCGGCTGTTCTGCTGTAGCGCAGCAGTTTGTAGCTCGTATGCTTCAAATCAATTTTCCGTCCAGGTGATCACATGACGACGATCGTGCAATACGCTGCACGTTCCGCGCCGCCCGGCCCTAGCGCGACGTCTCCGAAGGTGTAATAAGCAGATGCGCGCGGCTCGCGCGGGTGGTGCGGCGATCGCGATAGATCGGGCCGCGATCGTTAAAATATGTCAACCTTACGTGCCCTGTGGTTTCGTAAATGTTCCGCAAAGTGCGTACACGCATGCCTAAATTCTTCGATCCATCGACTTTATTTATTTTTATTTATTTTTTCTTTCTTAATTCTTCGCGGTGCGGAGGTCTCCGCACACAGAGTTCTTTGTGCATGCAGCGCGAGGACGCGACGGTACCGCTCATTTCGGCGCGGGCGACCGCCGGCTACCGCTGATTACATTTTCAAATCTTTTCGAGTATTCGATAAAAAGGTGCTCGCGAGGCGCTCCCCTGCCCATACAAATTGGGTAATTAAGGAGTTAGCGCTCGGTCGCGGGTGACCCGACCGGTGTACATTGAACGCGTCGTCGCCACGCTACCACCATGCCACCGTCGCCGCCGCCATGCCGTATTTGGAGCTTCGCGACTTTTAACCAAATTCAAATGTAGGTTTATGCGAGAGCCTTGCGGGGAATTGCTAATTGTCGACATCGTGCTCTTTTTTCAACTTTTCGCCTCGCTGGGTGAAAATGAAAAGGTTTTATGTAGTTTAATGTAATGAATAAGAACATTTTTAGGGTTTTGTTTTTTAAAAAAGAGAAAACGAACATCGAAAGTCAAAAATCTAGATCTTGAATACTCTTATATTTTTCAACAAGCTTACGATCCACGGTTAGGTAGGCTCCGTAGTTAATGCAAACGATAAAATCGATTCAAAGAGGGTTTTAGCAAAAACATTGACCCTATAAAATACGTTGGTAGCTGAAGAACGATTGTATAATGGTTTCACTACTAATCTTAGATCCTAAATAAAACTGTCTCTTATACTTTTTTTGAAACAAATATACAGCTTTATTTTTATGGTCCCAATCAAAAGGTGTTATTTGCAACTACTGTTTTCGAGCAAAGAAACCCTTTTTCTCATTCATTGGTATAGTAAACATATATATATTTTTTTCAATAATTATATTAATAGTTACTAACAATTGTTGCCATTTCTCATGGGTCATTTGAAAAAAAAATGTAAAGGTAAAGGTCCTTATCTAAGGAAAACTTTTGGTAGGATTATCATAGTCATTTTTCTGGAAAAATACTGAAAATTCAAACTACAAACTACCTATGTATGTGCATATGTATACACAAGAATGGTTTATTCATAATTTTGACTTCTTTAATTTTTTGTTTTATATTTTCTTGCCTAGAAATATAGTTTGTGTTATTTACAAATGCAAATTCGAATTTTTTAACATTACCTTATTGAGATATAATATAATTTGTATATTTTTTAAACATAAATAGGTAAAAACTAATTTTAATGAAATAGGCCACAAATATGTTAGACATAAACGTCAAGATAATGCCACCGTTCACACAACACCTGTTGTGCGAGAGGTTCATTCGCCTGGTAATTAGTGCGCCACGAAGCCTATGTATTTGAAAAATGCTGCTGGGACATGAGCAATTATATTTTTCTTTAATTTTTAATTGCAAACCCCATCTACAGGCGCAGATGGTAAACCGCTAGTAAACCGTACCTGCAGCCCGTATACCGCGCAAATACACGGAAACTGGTACAAAAAACTCACCTTCTTCGGTTCATGTCGTCCCCATTGTCTTAAGGGGCCCAGGTCGTGTTGAAATTTTCCCACCGAAAAATCTCCCACAATCTCGTTCTCCATTCATATTTGATTATGACCATTTTATAATTATAATAATGTTGCGGTGGCAAGGTAAACGGCACGGCACGGCAGGCTGGCCTGCAGCGACGACACTCTGCCGGTCTAAGAAAACGTCGGCGTCTTGAAGAAAGTGTGCGCAAACCGCTTGGAGACAGTGAGCCACGGCGCAGGGTGGAGTTGCGCAACTAAAGCCTAGAAACGTTCTTCTACCAACAATATTTTTTTTTGCATATATATTTTTTTTCCTTAAATTTTCAGCTAAGAAATTCAGCAAAAAAAGGAAGACATGTCCGTGTCTCGTGAAACGGTTCGTTGCGCATCTTTGGATGTGTTCCCGCTTTGCATGTTTTAACAACTTTTCGCATAAATTAGGTTGGAGATACGACGAAGACCGCGATGTACACTTTTTATCTTATGAATAATTAATGTTAGGGTCTACTACAAATTAGCTGCTTCACTAACAACTTAACGCACTTTTGATTTTAGCAAGTTTTATGTCTTCCTGAATCCAATCCCGCTGGATGTGTATGTAAATGCTGCTTGTTTACAAAATTTTTGATAGTACCCTACGATTTGTCCCTCTGCCTTTTCTCGAGTTTTTTAAAATTTCAAATTTTTTTTCATTGTACACAGTCAATTTTAAGTCCGGTGTACGAATTGATTTGACAGTGTTCGAAAGCGGTTCACTCATTAACTACGATTACTTCAGATCTTTTTATTTTCATTTATTTATTTAATTAAGAAGAAATTATATTAATATAAGACATAAAGGTAAATTCAAAAATGCATCAAAAACAAAAACCGCATTGATGCACAACTCAGCGTGGTAGTCTCTGAAGCAGAATTGTGCATCGAGGTTGTCTTGATGCATTTTTGAATTTATCCATCGTCTTATGATAAGTGTAGGTATTAAAACAAAATTTATGATAAAAGAAGAGTGTGAATAAAAGTTTATGTTGCCCTGAAATGTTTTATTAGTTTTTAGAAGCAAAACTATGCTACTACTACTGCTGCAAACTCTGCGTAGATCAATTAGGAAGATGTTCCAGAATCCGAAGTTAGTTGGTAATCATTTTAGTCAAGGGTTCTGCTGAATATGACTATTAAATTTCTTACAAAATTATTGTAAGGATTAATTGAGCTATTAACTACAATAAAATGGGCGAAAAACAGGTGGTGTCTGGATTGGTTCCATAGATGGAATCCGATTTCGATGCAGCCCAATTAATGAATTCTATCGAGATCTTCGTTAATTTGCGGTACTGTACTTTCTCGACCAGAATTAAATTTAAAAAAATCAAAATGAAACTTTTTCTGTGCTGGTTCTTAAAAAAGTTTGCATTTTTCAGGGAAAACATTATCAAACTGACCCACGAATTGTTCTTTTGTTCAACCCAGTTCAGTGATACTGCACTATAACGAAATTGTAAAGTACTATCACTTCAACTAGTGGCGGTACTATACAATATTTTTGTAAGATACAGTATAACAAACACATTTTTTAAGGTTCCGTACCTCAAAAGTAAAAATGGAATTCTTATATAGGATCACTTCGTTGTCCGTCTGTCTGCCTGTCAAGATCCTTTTTCTCAGAAACGCGTGGAGGTATCAAGTTGAAATTAATATCAAATACTCAGGTCACTTGGAGCTGCAAAAATCAAACTTCTAAGTCAACACAATCAAAAGATACGGCGGTTTATGCCACATATTTTCACACTCGCACTCGGAATCAAAATCTATAGGATATTTCCCGTTATCATGAAACCTGACCTAGAATCATGAAATTTGGCAAAAAGCAAGTCTTATAGCAGAGGTAAAGGGAAAAATCCGAAAATCGTAAATGTTTAGTTAAATCGCAAAAAAGAAAATAACTTGCTACTGAACCCTCTGTGCACGAGTCCGACTCGCACTTGACTGGTTTTTTCAGTTAAAACATTGGCGGTAAAGGTATTAAAATATTATTTTTATTTATTTAAGAAACCTCTTTATAATGTCGTTAGTTTTGATATAAAATCATCGTTTTAACACATTGGCCCCAGAATTTTATTCAGCAACGTATTCAGCTATTGTATGTCACCCATATCAATGAACATTATACTGGAGTCAATGAATTAAATAAATTTCGGAATATGTATAATGTACATAATATCTTTTTGTTAGATAATTTTAAAAATTCTAATAACTTTTGTAATATTTATATTTTTTAATTTCGCTGCTATAGGAGAAAGTGAGATAGAGGGAAAAAGAAAGAGGCAAAAGTAAACATATTTGAATTCTTAATGAAGAAGTCCCTTTCAGAAAAATAATCAATCAATAAAGACGAGAAGCCCTTTTATAATGTTATTGACCTTAAGCTTCAACTCACATAAATCACATAGCAAGGAAAATCAAAAAGTAATAAAATCCGTTTCCGTTTCGACTGCAAGCCACACTTTGGAGACATAAAATCATCGATGGTGTAGGCTAGACCCGGAGGGGATGAAGTTAACATGTTAAGGTAGCAAATTAAGTCGCCGTTTCCGTGTTGGTACAACGCCTTGTCCAGAACATATTACTTATGCTCGCAATAATCTGTAGCGAATAAGATTTATGAGCTTGGCTGGATGCTTGACTCCAGTCCTCCGGGCCGACGGTTTTTGCTTGTTCATTCTCTGCACTCTGCGCCACTGTTTATGGCATTTTCACTGACCGCAGATCATAACGACTTTTTTAATTATGTTTTTCCTCATTTATTGCGCTTTTAAGAGGAGGGCGAGCCGTCGTCAACGTCTTGCTTCCTCCGATGTTAACATGTCTGCACATGGAGCCCTGGCTTAATTATAGTGGAATCAGGTGGTCTTGGAATTTTCTAAGCTGTAATTTAATAAAATTCTATTTTATTTGATATGTTTTAATCGTTCTCAAGTGAACACCGCATTTGATGGATTCTTCAGTAAGAAGTTAATAAAAACACTTTACTTTTCTTAATAACGTAATTTGCTACATTTTCGTTTCTGAGATCGTAATCTATATAAAAGTCAAGTTCACTATTGATCTCATTTCAAATAACTTATATTTTATTTTGAATTATGAGCCCTTTTATTAATAACATCACTTTGCATTTGATGGATTCTTCAGTAAGAAATTAATAAAAAGACTAAGATTTTATTTTTCTTAACCTTTTAAAGGACAAAAGCCATTATAATGGGACCCTAATTTTTTGTAGTTTTCGTTCATGATGAAGATATTTTAAAGTTGAGATGGCTCAAATCTTTTTCCAGATCAGATATTAGGCTATCAAAGTTAATATAATTAATGATAACAAAACGCAATTTTTTGATAAATGCAATGAAATTACATATATAAAGATTTTCGGAGTCGCTGATTACGAATCTGGTCTCAGTGGAAATTCAGACATATTTATATACCTATCTATTAATTTTTCGAAATCCTCATTAGCAGTACTGAGATCGTTATATTGAATTAAAAAAGAAACTGTGGTGAAATAAATAATAATCAGCGACTTCAAAAATTTGTATGACTCTATGTTCAAAAATTTAGCTTGAAATATTAAGTTTGTAGATCTTACGGGTTTCTCATCCACCATTTTGAATTTTGAAAATCTGATACCGAATTCGTAATCGTAATCCTATAAAATTATCATAATATTCCTTGTGGGTCTAACTGAAAAATGTGCCCTGAAAGGGTTAATAGCGTAATTTAAGACATTTTCGTTTCTGAGATCGAAATCTATAGAAAAGCCAAATTCACTATTGATCTCATCTCAAAAAATTTATATTATTTTCCATTATAGATCCCATTAATAACATCATTTTGCATAATACAGGGCTAAGTTTTTGCGATGTTCTGAAAAAACTGCAAAGATCTGAGATATAATCAAAAGCACCTTCCTGTCGTTGCCGTTGAAGGTTCCAAAAAAATTACGAAACAAAAAAAATATATTTAGTCCCAAAGGTGTGCAACCCACACATTTGATCGGCAGACAGCGGGCAGCGTATTTCATCGGCGATTAAGGGAAATTATGATAATGACATTTATGAGCCACCTCAGACCTCAGACAGGTGGGTACGTGCCGCGGCGTTATCACCGCGAGATGGGCGAGAGATTCCTCAATTTTCCTGCTTTTAACGATCATGTGCCGTCATCATCTTGAGCATGTCGCCTTTTTCGCCCCGGCCGAACGACGTCGTGATCGTTTCCGATTTTTTATTTTAATTTGAATATTTATAAATATTATGCCCTCGAAAATGTAGGCCTCTGCCGTTCCGAGGGTCTTCGAATGTGAATGAACCTTATGGAAATTAAGTTCGACACCTGAATATGAGTCTTATCTGCACAGGATGTGGTGCAGGGATTAAGAAGATTAAACGCATTATACAAAATATAAAAAATCACCGCAGTGTGGGTGACTCAATTTTGATCAACAAAAAGGGGAAAAACTAGTAACTTTTAAGAGAAGTACCCTATTTAACGAAAAAAACCAGCCAAGTGCGAGTCAGGCTCGAATACCGATTGTTCTATAGGATATTAAACAAAAACTAAAATAATTCCTTATAAAACACCATACTAATTGGATAAGTACACTAAGTATTAGTTGGGTTTAGAAAACGGAATGTATAAATATACTTACACATAACTTTTAATAATCTTTCGTAAATCAATAGATTAGAAAATTAACAAATTTATTTATTTTCTTCGGAAACTGGAATTTCATTCTATTTTTATTACTTCTACTTTATTTATATCTCATCACAGGCGTCCCTTTTTAATTTTTTAGCTTTAAGGTACGAAATTCTAAAAACAATAATAGTTTTGTACTAAATCTAAATCTTCATTTCGTAAAGAGTTGCGTTCATTTTTGTCTCATATTATTTCTTTACATCCTTAATACATATGTGTGTGAAGGAATTTCTTTTTATATTTCCGAACAGTTTAATGTACAACTTACTGTCTGAGTCGTCAGTTTCTCGATTCAACTAATATCTTTATAACGTACCTTCCCACGATACTTCAAAAACTACGTACTTGATACATTTAATTTACCTTTGTGAACACACATTTTTTTATTAAGAAAAAAAAATTAATATTTTTGTATGATTCTAGATCTAAATCAGCAGAGGATAGTAGGTACTATTTGATTATAGTAAAATATAGTTTTTTTTTTTGGTAAGACAATTACATACATGAGGTCATTTCTACATTTAGAATTTTATATGTAGATTAGTGAAATAAAGAAAATTTTAAGATCCAAAAGTAGTAGTAGCAACCCCTGTAAATGAACCATTCTTTCTAATTTAGGAAAAATGTAATTATTATGAGACTTCGAAATGTAATTCAAATGATAATTTAATAGTAATTTATGCTGGAAGATTTCATCTTTCTTGTTAATTAACGTAGAAAGCTCACATCTTTTGGGGTTTGTTTTTATTTGTTGCCTAATTATTAGAGTAAATTTTATTATTATTCTTATCTATTATTAATTGGAGACAATTTTTGTTTTTTTTGGCCTGATCTAGTTATGCTTGCTCAAATTTATAGGCAGTAGAACTACAAAAATTAACATCTCAAATTTAGCGAAGACGCAAAAAATTAATGTCTTTGCTAATCGGCTTCCGTAATAGGGTCCTAAGTTTTAATCGAAGTTGACTTAAATCTCTCATGCAGGTAATATTAAAAATGAGTTTATTAAATATTAAAATGTGTATGATTTGGTATCACACTACCCGCCCATCAAAATTTCGTGATTCTGAGAAACATGTTAATTTTAAAGAGCCGGCTCAAAAGCGATCAGCGAAAATAATGAAGTTATCACTTATCCGGGTGACAGGCTTCGCTGCGGGCCCGTCAGTGCACTTCATAAAAATTGCAGAGCGGAATGGTCGCGGCCACGCCGGCGAACGGTCCCGCCAAGACAGTCCCAGACAGACGAAAACACATTCGCGATGTTCGAAGCGTTTTAAAATGAGAAATGTTATTATGGGGCCACACCTTCGTGGTGTCGCGTGTGCTTAAAAAATTAAATTGAAAATTTTTTCGATGGCTAAACAAACAAGCGAACGCGAAAATGTCCCGCGAAAAGACGATCGCCTCCCGTTGTCCCGCGTCGCGCGCGTCCCGTTCACCTTCTTTCGCGTACTATGCGAACGTCGCGGGACGCGGTACGCGAGGTGACGGCAGTGATCGCGCGAGACCGCATGCGTTGTTTTCCTCCTTTTTGGCCAAATTAAATTACTGTAATCATGCGCCATGACCGTCGCGCGGACTGTTCGAGCTTCAGAAATGACGAATTGAATAACGCGGGACATTAAAATGCGCTCTTTGTGGCGACTTCGGTGCGGAATATTCGCGCGTCCGGCGACAACTTGCCGTGGTGGCCTGCATTTTTTATTCCGCGTGCCCATCGCAAAAAAAAGGTAAGAACCTTATGGGTCATTGGCGCCAATGATCCTCGATGCGCGGTACCTACCCACTAATAAACATGCGCTCGAAAATTTCTCTTCCATGCACTTTTACTAAATGTTTGGTGTGCTCGACGCATTTTTGGAGGCTTTTATCATCAGCGAATTGGTCTTGTACGAAATCTTTAGTAAAATTTAAAATAAACTTTGCCTTGGGCATTACATGTGAATTCACACGCATTCACTTGAATTCACCTGCCTTCACTTGCGTTCGCTTACATTCGTTTGAAGTTTTTAAGTTTTCTTTAAAAAGCGTCTATCTATCCTCTTGCATATTTAGGTTTTAAAAGACAAAAAAGAAAACGCTACTTTGTTGTATCTACATATGTTTTTTTTTTCAAAGATATTAAATTTTTGTCTATTGTTAAGTACATATAATGATCGTAAACCATAATCTTTCAAATACTCAAAAATCTGTTGTTCGTGTAGTTCCCAAACAAAACGCCGGCGATGTTACATTATTCGTTGTTGAACACTAAAATGTGGAAAAGTTGAAAATTCAAAATGAAAGGAAAGTTTGAAAAAAAAGTTCGATTTGTTGGGAAAAACTTAATAAACCATATTTTTTATCAATAATTTTCCGATCAGGTAGGTCTAACTATAGAATAGAAATGAATAGAAATGTTATAAATTTGAGCAAAATCGATGGATTTGTTTTTGAAAATTTCCATGCACTGATTTTAAAAATGCTCTTTCGAGAAGCGAAAACTTAATAATTTATCAATCATTATCATGACTATAACTCGAGAAACAATATGAATATCGATCTAAACATTTTATAGTAATATTCTACATCGGATTTGCACAATTTTAAAGCAATAGAAAAGATCCTCTTAAATTTACCTTCTATTTCTTTTAACTTTAAATATTCTTAGTTTAAATTTTTGTTTGATAATTTATCATTCGATATCCCTCAGACCCAAAACACTAACTACTGAATTCTATTTGATATAATTGTAAATTAAAAGATGATATTAAAAATATAATATGTAAAAAAAAAAATCAAAACCGTCAGAAAATTAATGTTTGAACTAAAAATAGTCTTATAGGTTTTCAATTTTTAATTAAATTGAAGTTCAAGTTAAGATGTGGGGTAAATTAGACCTCAGTGTGCCATTGAATGGTTAAATTAAGTTTTCTTTCAATTGCGATCCAAAATTTAAGTATCAAAATTGTTTTATTTTCTATAGAAATATGTTTTAACAACTGTTGTGGGAATTAAGTGATATAATAATTAAATCGGGGCAAATTTTGCAACAAATACCAATAATTTTAATATACAGTCTTTTCTAAAAACCCAAAATAACTGTTTACCTGAAAAAAGAAGTTTTAAATAATTGTTACTGTAGTAGAAATTTTAGCTTTAGGTACCTAACTATTGTATATTAAAATACTCTCGCATTGCATAATCATTTTTGAAATTATTATAGATAATTTTGATGAACTGCTATACATAATTTTAGTATTCTGCTTGACCCTCAAAAACAGCTCGTAAAAAGTTGAACCGATTTTCTAACATCGTTTCGTTAGGACCCTTTAAGTCCTAAAACATCAAAGTGATTAACGAGTAACGACACTGAACTAAGTTTGCAGTGGAAACTTATACCCAAAAACTGATTTTAAATGTTGTCCCTTTTTCATTTAACAAAATAGAAAGCCGCGGCAAACCCAAAATTTATCATTGACCTAATATTCGTGGTGCGCCGGCACCAAATTATTCGAATGAAAAGTATCCGGTAATAATCGTAATGGGTAAAAAAAAGTAAAAGTACCTTAGAAGTAAGAAGGCCAATAAATAACCGCTTTAGCCCCGAAAAGTATCCACATGCCAAGACGTCGTGTGTCCGAAAAACCCCCAAAGACAATGCTTCATTCACATTTTTGCTGAGATAATAAAATTACGCGGAGAGCGCAAGGAAAGCCGGGCGGGCGGATCTTTGGGGCAAAAACGAAAACAAAACGAGTCCGCGGAAAAAAATTATATATATACATTATACATATGTATATAGATATAAAATCCACACCGCGGCCAATTGTTGTCTCATTTACACATTCATTTTGGTTCTTATAGCTATATTTTTTTTATTAGGGCCGGGGGTTCAAAGTGTTATGTTACACGCGATCGGCTACTGTTTGTCTTAGCGTGCGCCTGCGCGTGCGGATTATTTTTTATTTGGATTCGAGCGAGTCGCGCCGGCGCGATCTCCAACAGCGTCTTTGATCGGTCCATTGTGGAGCCGGCGGTTGGCCGGGCTCACCTCTTCCGATCTTACCTCTTTCTTAATATCACCTGAGCTCTGAGGCGATCTGTCCACTCTCACTCGCGCTGACCAACCGCGAAAATTAAACAATTTAGACGTCTCGCCTTCTTATGAATGTCATAAATTGGCTGTGACGGTTTTGCGCGCACTTCGGTCTGCGCGGTGAAATCTACACCCCGAGCAGTTGTTCAAACAATTTCTGTGATATCACGATCTGATCTTAGACAAAAATCTTGCTCTTGAGAGACATACTTTGGATTTTTCAGATAGAAACGAAACACAATTGTTATTTAAAATGTAAATTGCTTTTAAGATATCAAGGTTTTTTTTGTCTGAATTGGACACGTATACTTAATAAAATACATTTCTATATTTCGGAGCCATTATTTTATGTGTTTTGACGGCAATTCAACAGATATTCTCTTTCGTGAAATCTTATCGTAGAGCAAAAATTGACTGTTGTCTGTAAACTCCAATTTTTCCTCTTATTAACAAAATCTATGCATTTAATAAAAATATATTATAAAAATTTATTATTTTAAAATACTTTACTCTAAATAGTCGACCTTATAAGAATAGTAAATCTTAATAATTGCTAATTAAATTTAACTGAAATATAAATTGATATGTATTATTATTTATCAATTTTTTTAGCATATAGCAATTATAACTACATAAAATTGTTAAAGTTATTAAAGTTTTTCTCTCAGTGTAGAAAATATTGTAAAACTATTATAAAAGTAAAGATGAAAACGAAAACTTTTCCTTATATCTTATCAAACAAATTTATTTGGGAACTTGAAAGAAAATAGATATTAGCTTTATTTTTCTTTCACAACAGATCCTGGAACTATTTACTAGTAAATGCATTGAATTGAAATTTATGAATATGTAGTTACCATATCGAACTTTATTTTATTTCGTGAACATAAAATCAAATTTATACCTATTTTGTGTAAAAAATGTAATCAAAAAAATCTGGTTTAATTCAATGTTAAATTTCCTAGTAAACCTAGAGTCAGATCTGTTGTGGAAAAAACACAGCTATTATTGATGATATTGGAAAAAATAATCTTTAATCTGTTCAGAAACGAATTTTTTAAAGGTGGAAAAATGGTTTCATGTCTTATTTGATTACTTGTTTACTTATTTGTTACTGTCTAAATATAGTCTAATATGAGTAATTCTTTAACAGATTTTAATTTGTTTTTTAATTAGAATAATTTTAATTACCTAAACGTATACATATGTGTGTACATGTATCCAAAGGGCATAAAGATATTAAAATATTTGAATTTACTTTCTCTTCTGAAGAAAATCGAGGGAGTCAAAAAAGTAAGAAGAAATTGGAATTTTTGAACTCAGAGTGCAAGATTTTTTTTATTTTTTTTAAAGAGGTGTTTTCACTTTAATGGTACTTTCCGGTAATGAAGTATCCAAAGATTAAAAGGAGCGCCCGTTGATGGTGAATTCCCGGCGGTATGTCATGCGGTGGCGATATCAAATCAGGAAGTTGTTCCTGATAAAAGCTTATCGCCTACCGGGTTCAGTTGAGACCCGCATACCTGTAATTAATACCCGCGGCATACCTGCGCCCAATTCACCACCACCCCCGTACCAAGCATAAATTGATTTCTTGTCACTCGTTTTCGAATAGTTCCCCAAAGATCTCGGGACCCCGGGCTGACCGCCTGCAGAGATCACGTCAGCTTATCTTCATAATAAATCTTAATCGGTTTTGGCCGGACCATTAATCATTTCAATTGGTCTCTTCGCATTGCAGCAGGCCGTGTGTAGTTGTCACACCTTAGGATCACGTATGCGCGCACCTGACAAAAGGTAAAAACAAACTTTAAGAAATTCAAATCAAGGGTCTTGGCCGCGCCGCGCGCGTTTATCCGTAGGACGCAGACAAGGTGAGGCGCGCAACACGCTCAAAAAGTGATCTTCTCGCCGCGTCTTCAAGCGTTTTTCTGCTCATCAGGTGGTCTGGCTGTTTTCTGTTGAAAAGCACCGCGTTAATTGCTTCTGGTTTCGCGTCCGACACAGCACCGCTAAATGTGATCGAAACCCACCGAGATCAGACTGGGGATCAATCTCAAAATTTATGGCCACCTTTGGCTGAAAATTAGTAAAAACAAATAGATTTAATTATGCATGAGGTGGATATATTTCCGACCCGAATCCGATTCTGCACGCTTTAAAAAGTGTATGACATTTTTACGTATTTTCAGTATATACCACACGTTTATTTCCCTGGGCTCAAAATAAGTGCCGCAGAGATTTATTAGTTTTATTGCTATATTTTACAGAAAACTTCGTTAGGAACAGAAAGTTCTTCGTAAGGGTGGTGCAGTGGTGCAGAACTGCAATTTGAAGCTACTAAATAAGATAGTAATATAAAATTAGTTGGTTGGTTTCTAGGCCTGTCTATTGATAATGTCTTATTTATAATAACCTATTTAAAATAACAATTGTAACAATCTTAAGTAATTTATAGTATATTCAATCGTGTAGTTTTAAAACTTGCTTGGACTACCACTCATACATATATTTTCAAGTTTAAGCAAGTTAGGTACTTTGGTTTTGGGCGGAGTTTTGAGTTATTTATTTATTTGCCTACAATATATTCAACAGGCTATGCAAAATAATCTAATAAAAATAACTAAAAAACATACCAAGAAGAATAATTAGAAATACTACCTACTTTATATTTACTGAGATATTTAACTTTAAAACTGCGAAAATTGATTTCCTCTAAAATGTTTCCCTGCTTCCACAATTCGTTGGGGAAAACTATGGAGAAATCTTAAATTAAAAACGCTTTCATCGAACTCCAGTAATAAAATCTAAACGTATGCTAAACTCAAGTAATAAAATCTACACGTATGCTGAAAAATTTTACTCTACTTCGATTTGTTAATTCCTAAAAATCCGTTTTGAGAAAAATGACTTCAAATCGCTTATAAGTTACGATCGTAGGCTCTAACTTCAAAAAAATTCAAATTTCGCTTCAAATATTGTTGAATACTTAATATGTAACTAAAATTGTTCAGGAAAAAAATTGTTTTCGAATTTCTCAAAATTTTAAAAGTATCTATCTTTCCTCTTAAATCTTATTTTATTTTATTATTAAATCCTGTTAAATTTTTCTGTGTTAGCCTGGTTGCTTTGAAATTCGCTATTAGTCAAATAAATTTGAATTGAGGCTTACTCTTCAGATAAAATGTAAACACTTTTATATTGCTAGACTTTATTCAGCCACGTATTCAGCTATTACATTCCACACGTATGTGACTAATTTTGCTAAAGTCTCCAGCTGTTTCTATATATAACTTCTAAATTAATGTCATCGTTTCACATAATCTACACTCTACAGTGTGTTCCATAAATAAAATGGACATCGATGTCTTTTTCAACCAAAACAACAATTCCTTGTAATGGTGCGAGATGTCCAAAAACATATGCATCATCGGCGAGGCCAAGTTCGCGATGAAACTCGATATTTTAACGAACTCCTCCAGCAGCTCCTCAGACCTCTGGAGCAAAAAGGAGGACCCTAACTGACGCGGGGGGCTTGTGGCCACGGTGGCGACGATGTTCGCTGGTAAAGTCGCGTGCCGCCGATGAACGACGATTTGCCTTAATCTTCGAGCAGTTTACCTGTGCAGGACTAAAAGGTTTAAATTAATGACTGCAAATTGGTTCTGACACGTTGCGGACGATCACTCGCTGCCGTTGGCCTTTACGATTATTCATAAATTTGTGGGCCGAAGCGAATCGCGGTGGTCGTGTAATGGCCCGAAATTGGGGGACCTCAGTTATTTATCACGACGCTAATTATCAGCATCAATATCTCGTTAGTTAAGTCTCATATATTTCAATTAACAGGGGGCACCCCGCAGCGGAAACTACCGCGAAGCATGCGGTGTACGTGAAAAGGTGCTGACAATATCGCGACGAATGGAGGGAATTTTTAATTTAATATCGTCGTCGTTAGGCCCTTCACTGGCCGGATAATGGTGAAATTCTGATTGCTTTTTTTTTATAGTGATAATTCATTCCCTGACAATACTATCACATTAAAGAGCAAATATTGTCCATTTGATTGTGAGGACATTTCAGATATGTTATTATTGTACTTCCGCAAATTGTTTTAAGAATAATTTATCACAGTATGAATACCCATTGTCTTTATTATTATACTTCCGAAACTCAGTCAAAATGCTTCAAAAAAATACTCGCTGGAAATATTAAATTTAATACGAACATTTTAGAAATTACGCCATACGTACCTACTCCAAATATGACTGAAATATTTGCACAAGTTGTCTCAAGGTAAGAACACATTTCAGACAACTCTCTGAGCATAAATACACCGCTTCGAACTTCTGTAAAATTTATATGTCTTAGAAACACGTTTTTCATTTCAGTAAAATAACAATTAAATGGAAAATTTCATTTGAAGGATGTATTTAAAAATTAAGTTTCTTCAGTAAATTCAGCTATTCAGCAATTGTTCTTGCAAGACTGAATTAAGTACCTAGACGATTATGAAAACTGATTTTTTTAAATAGAACGAATTGTTGTATCCCACCCTCAAATCGCAATCATTCTGTAGCAAATATGTAGAATATAAATTTTTCTATTCATAACACAGTAATTGAATTATAATTTTAATTGTAGCTGCGTGCCATTCATTTGATTGAGTAACAATTGCATTAACAACAATAAAACATTGATGTTATTATGAAGATATTTTAAACGCATTTCAATTCTTACTGAATTATTTATCACCAATTAATTACTCGTAAAAATGGTTAATTGTAGCAAAGTATATTAAAAGTTGCAACTTTATCGCTATAATTTAATGGACGTTTTTTGCTTTATAATTAATTTCTATATTAAATATTATAATCAATTCCAAACGCTGTTGAAAGTCTTATGAAATTGAGAAAATATCAAGCATATATTTTTTTGTAGCGGCAGGACAAAGTTGTAGATCAGTTCTAGAGCATTTTATCCATAGATTATGAATCTAACTATCTAATCTATATAATAACTTGAATTTTATTTATGCCTTAGTGTAATTTTTTGAAACTGTAAATTTTAAGTAATTTTGAATAGAAATTAAACCAGACTTTTTCGAAGCCATATTCTTTAAAATGAAATCGTTTTGGGAGTAAATTTTAAACGTTTCTACTTCTGCATAGACTATAAATTACTACTATCATGTAATTAGTCACATATACCTCCCTTAAAAACAAAAATGGTTGCCTTATTCATCATAATTCTCATTTTAACCGCTTCTCGTAGATGTCTCATTCCATTCAGTTCAATATCGTCCAATTACTCCCGCACCTTAACGGGCATATTTGCTTCAATATTTAAATTTTTAACCAGAAACAGAAACCGAAAACTCCTAACCACATCGCTTCGTGCCGCGTCGCGCCGCCACAAATGCAACGTTTATCGGCGCGGCGAAAAGAATTTATATATTATAATGCGCGCGATAAAATGATGAGTAATGTTCCCTGAATTATTTAATTTGGAAATATTTAATTGAATTCTGGCGAATCATAAAGGTCATTTCCCCGAAAGTGCCACAGCGAAAAGTCATGCGTTGTGCGCGTCTTCGGGCGGCCCATTCCCAAAAACAGAGTTTGCGCCGCGTTTGATCTGTTCATCCGCGACGCGGTGCACCGCCATCGATCGTCAATTATACGTGTCCGCGCGAGGTGGACACTTTTAAAATTCCAATCGAACACTCATGGGTGCGTTCGATGAATGCTAAGCAGTGACCCCCGTACTCGCCTGTGGGCCTTACAAGTCTCTTTCAGACTTGAATAACGTTTTGTCCAGGCAAATTAGAGTTTATAGAAGAAAATATGGTTGAGTCTTTTTTTTTTAATTAATGAATTCTCAGGGGGTTACAAATTAGGGTCATACAAGTTGTTGGCAAAATCGTTAAATCAAAAGCGATCCTTCTAGCAGTTTTGTAAGCAGTTCTCATATACCTTTTAAAATGTAACTCGGAAGAAAAGTCAATGAGTAAATACCACTAAAGATGGAAATTCTTAATTGAGTTTAAGCCCTACAGGGAGTTTAAGCTTCAGTCTGATTGATTTTCAATTGTTAAGAATCTTATATACAATTTCAATTCAAATAACTTATGTAAGGTAAAACACATTAATTAACATAAAATTAGTTGAGCCTTCTTCAGATTTATTAGCAAACTAGAACTTAAGCCCCCAACTATGCAATTAATGAAACGTCTACGAGGCTCATTTTCAAACTCGTCTGAAATTCGGTACTTGAGGGTCGAAAAATAGCAATTTCCGAGTAACTTTATGATGCAGTTTTCTGTTTTATTAATTATATTTCAGATGAGTTAGTATGATCTTTTTAAAGAAGGTTTGACCTTTTAAAGATCTTATTCGAGTCAGTAGTCAGTTAGTTTTCGTTAGTTTTCATTAGGATTTTTGTATAAGTGTATTTTTAAGAAAGGGAATTAATTAATAATTAGGTAGCAATTTACTGGATACCTTTTGTGAATAGTCCTTCACATCAATTCGAAATATTTATTATTTGTCGATTTTCAATTTTTAAAGTCTTCTTTATTAACCCTAATTCTTTTGCACGGCTACAACGCGCCCGATTTACACCCAAACATTTTCCATAAGCCCGCAACAGGCACGGTTGCCAAACAATCACGCGGTCATCGCTCCTGCAACAAGCCCGCATTTTTTAAATCACGCCCTTAACAGGCCCGAAGTATGCATGCACCCAACTAATACGGTTGTTGCAGTTGTCTCTATTTTCTTATTTCTCTTCAAAAAGCTACAGGCCTGATTCGGATTTATCCAAAATAATTAGAAGTTTGTGATCGGCGTACATACGAGTACATAAATAAAATACGTTGCAGGCGTAATTTATACAAATATCAGGGGTAATTTATAAAAATTTTAAACTATCATACAATTATTATTAATTTCATTGTCATACATTTTTAAGCCATTACTGGTAACAGCTTTTCATAATTCTCAATTTCTGGGGATATGTAGAAGTCTTTTGACAACCAAATTAAAACTTTTGGAATGTTTATTAATTTTATTTTATTTTTCGTTTACAGGAAAAAAATGGCGATCTCTAACACCTCAAGACAGACGACCATTTGTTGAAGAGGCTGAGCGATTAAGGGTGATCCACATGACGGAGCACCCAAACTACAAGTACAGACCCCGAAGGAGAAAGCATACAAAAGCCAGGACTCTGCCAAATGGGGCCGTACAACATTCCCCCGCCCCGCCACAAAAGTCTCAACAGTCGAGCAGTTCTGGCAATACTCAGCAAGCGAGTAACTCCAGTGCGGAGTTGGGGTACGACGCGGAGGCTTCAAACAGGATAAGTCCGTACACTTACAATTCTTACTACGGATCGAGCAATTCGATGCACACCCCCGACTCGAGCCCCACTCAGAGTCCGGAGCCCCACAATCGAAAGTGCAATGACATCAACTCAAAAGTCCAAGACGTGACTGCCTTGCCGACTCCTGAGATGAGTCCCTTAGAGCTAGATAAGGATAATTTTAGTGGATCTGGTGATAAAAAACAGATTCAGTATAGTATAGACTATAGTCAGATTAAAGGGGAGAAATTGGGGTCTAATTACAACTCTGGTTATAAAGAGCCTGATAGCATAAAAAGGGAATATTCAAATTCGTCAACTTATGATGTGAGTGGTGAGAAGTACGCAAATCCTGAAAAAAGGTATTCTTATGATACGAATGGCTGTGCCAGTGGTAGCGCAGCGGAGAAAAGGAATTTTCTGAACACCTCCACTGCGACCACAACAACAATAGTTGCTGGGAAAGGGATGTATGTGACCTGTAACAGTAGGGGTATTTTAGATCAAGGTCATGTAGTTCGAGGCACTTACTATCCACCACTTCCAACACCTCAAGATCACCAAAATTTAGGTACAACTCTGAGCATACCACCGTCTTCGAATTCTGGTTTAAATTATTCGACCTCGACACCTAGCACAAGTGTCTCAGGGACGAGTAATTCGGTTTCGAAGGAGACTACAAATTCGAATGGTAGTCACAGCAACGATATCTCGATGGAAAATTACTACGGTTTGACGACAGTTTCAGCACCGGTTGCAACTTATCCTTATCAATATAAAGAGTACAACAGCTACCAGTCCCACCTTATGGGGCCTCCGATGGTTGATGAGGTCGACAGCCGTGAGCTGGACAAGTATCTAAAATATCCGGACACAAATCATAATTTTAACGACTATGATTCATACCATCATAATAACCATATTTACCATCAGTCCCCGATGATTTCCTCGGCTGCAGCGGCGGCTGCAACGACCGGATTGCACCTGTCCACCACGCACCACACGCATCCTCACCAGGAGTACTATCAGCACTATCAGCACACGAATTCTGCACTCAGTGGGGCCCAATCGGCCATCGCTAAAATGGACGCTATGATTGGGGCTCCGATGAATGCGGCCTATCCAGCTGTGATTGGATACGATCCAACCGAACCAATGAAAGATGACGAGATTAGCAACATCTTGGCTGGCGTTAGGAAAACTTGTTACAGCAACTAACCTTCGCTGGGATCCGAATTTATCACTGGTCTGCTAATTTTAAATTTATTTTTTATATAGTAAAATGATAAATCATTTATTTCTTTAATGCCCTATTTCACAGTGCGAGTATGAGTTCTAATCGTCACTTAAGGGGTTATACCTGTTTGAAGCTAAAAGAAAAAGGGTTTTTTCAATGAGTTTTCATGAATACGTTTTGGAATAAAGCTACAAAATCAATATAGGAAAGGAATAAAAAGAAATTTTATTTACTTTTTAATACAAAATAGCAGCTGCAAAGGCGCGAATACAAAACAAGATTTTTCAAATGCCATCATAAAATTCTTTTTTTCATAATCTACATGAGTTTGGCTAATGAAGAACCCATAATCTTAATTTGAGGATTCTTTTTCATGAAATAGCGTGTTTAAAACAAAAAGTCGTGTTTTCGATGAAAAAAATCAACTTTATTAATTTTGAAAATAAAATCGTTTCAATCAATCGTTATAAGCATGAAATAAAAAAGGACTGTAAAATCAAAATACTTAAGTTGTCACTTAAGCTTCGCCCTGCGCTTAGCTGAGTAAGAAGCGCGCACCGGCATACGAGTTTTTGCGTAGATTACGAATCCGCAAATTGGACATATTTGAAAATACCTAAAAAATCGTTACTTAAAAAAAAGCCGAAACCCTTAACTAAAAGGTATATAATACCATTAAACCATAGCTTTAAAAAAACAAATTTTACACATTGTGCACTTTTCGTTTGCTAATTAGCAATCTAAAGAAACAAATTACTTGCTAATTTTTGTTCGGATGCAAAATTGGCGTTGACCAGTGAACCCCGTGGTACCTTCTTCAAAAAGAGGTTAGTTTTCCACTAAGTCGTCTTAACGCAGCTGCCGCGGGAATCTAAATAAAAAATAATAATAATAATAAATAAATATGCAAAAAAAAAAAAAACGCACTCTTGAGCTGTTCATTAATCGCCCACACTTGTTAGTTAAGCAAATTTCATAATTATAAGGTCGCGCTCTTGTTTGTGAAGAGTCGCATGTATGTAAAATTTATTTTGTACAGGCCTAATTTTGTACTTCGGCACAGCCTTTAACTGACTTTTAGTTTAATTTTAATTACCTTGTTCCCTTAATGCGCTGATCTTCGTTGATGAGATTAATTTAGGAAAATTTCGGTCTTCAGCAGTCCGCCCGCCGGAGGTTTGCGCCTGCTCCCTCCAATTTCTTAGAATTAATTGCAATTTCTTTAGATTTTAGATATTAATTTTGTTGACAAAACCTGTGTAAATGCATTGTATAGTTTTCAAGTCAAAAGCAATATTCAAAAGAAAAAATTCTAATAAATGTAAATAAATATTTGAAAGTATATATTTTTTGATAAACCTTACTAAAATTCCTTTAAAATACCAATTTTAATTTATACTAATATTTTTCCCCCTTCTAGAGGTTTAAATAGCTAAAATTATTTAATGATATCAAGAAAATTACAAGGAAAACGTATGTTTCTAAGAGAACACTATTACGTAAGTATAAAAATAGATAGCTAATCAAAAATAATTAAATACGCTAATAATAAGCTCGTGTTACTTCAAATTAGAGACTTACTCGTGATTTACAATTTAAACTAATTAAGTGAAAAAGTAACATAATTTTGTTATCAAAGAACGAAAATTTGTCGGATTTTCGAAACTCGTTTTTGAGCCGCAAGTATATTTAATTTATGAGTCCCATAAACAGGTTTTAGTTTGTAAGTGGAAAAAAGTTACATTTAATTTTGTTAGTGACTTAACAATTCCGGACAATGAGATTAGAATTATTAACTTAATTTGTTCTTAATTTGCTGAAATGATGTCCTTGGTATTTGTTTTTACTAGAAATCTAAAAACTATCTACAAGTTAAAAATTTATCCTTGAGTTTATTATCAGAATAGTATAGTGTGTTTATACAATAGTTTCAGACATATTCGGAATTAAAAAATGGTTACATAAAATAATTAATTGTTATACTACGTCTACATCGCATTGAATAAAACTAAATTTTGTTGCTAACTTGGTGCTGCAAATAAAATGTTAGTGTTAATTCATATTTTACAAAATATTTCCTGCATTAAAGATAAATTTAAATTTGATTATTAATTAAAATTTTTAAAATTTACAGATTAGAATAATATCGGTGTACGTACATAAGTGATAGTGTGGGTCTAAACTTAAACTATCACTAGTCAGTTAAGTTTTATCATGCACAATAATTAGTCTCTATAGTATAGTTATAGTTAGTTTTGCAGTGCACTATCACTAGTAAGTTTATAGTGATGGTGGTTATTTAATAGTAGTAAAAAATTGCCAATTATGATTTGAAAGGCAGTTTTGAGAACGTATTTTGCAAACCCCTAATGAGATCATTGTAGAACACGAGGAACCGTGTTGTAAGATGCAATTTTTGCACTGTTGGCGCTAGCTAATTTAGCGGCTGGGACAGCTCAAGGCTCGTCGGCTGGTTAGCCTGTCCATAAATCACGATCTTTCGAAACTGCTGCGCTAATATTTAAATTTAGCGAACTGCAATTTCGTTGTTGTGACGTAAGAGGAGCCCCAGAGCCCGCGTGGTCGTGGTGTCTTTGTTGGGTGCTCCTTTCTACTCGTCAATTTTCTCCGGGAATTAATCATTTCGTTAACGTGCTCTGTCGACCGGAAACGCCGCTGTTGCATGAATTGACGACTTACGGCACTCCAGATGAGCGGAGCCCCGCCGCTCTGCCACCACTCTGGGAAAGGTGGAGGGAATAAGCGGAGCGCCCGAATCTGTCCAGCGGAGCCCCAAGAGTTTCAGACCCCGCAAACTCCATCGTTTCCTTATCTTTTGGCATTTTACAAGCGACGAAGAGCTCGCGACGAAACAATCAAGCGGGGAGTTCCGAAATCAGTCAAGCAGTCACCCACTCGGGCCGGGCGGGCAGAAGACCTACTCTGGGGGGCCCCCGGACAGGGACTCCGCACTCCATCGGCCAAAGTAGGCACTGGCGGAGCATTTTTATGTGTGAATAATTTCCACGGACTATTTTTCTCCCTTCCTGGAGTGCGGCGTCGTCTTCGTTTTATTTGATTTTTTTTAATTTCTTTTTTTTTTATGCCCACCGGAGCCCCGGAGCCCGAGTTTAACGTGGCGGTGCCGCGCGACCGGTTGGGCCGCATGCGGTCATGCGGCTGCGCCGATGGCTCGGCTCGTCAACGTAATTTCGTATTTCTATGCCGGAAGTCTGATAAAATCTCTCGCTCCGCCGTCTCAGATCTTTTCTTGCTAAATTATAAAGTGATAATAAATGAAACTGCTGCGCGGGCTGTGGGCCCCACGTAAAAACCGGCCGCGAGGGGTGGTCACCTCAGAGATTGCGCGTGGCGCTCTGCACTAAAATTACGCTCCAGCAGCATGCAGTTTTCTGCAAAACTGCAGCCTGAATGCAGATGCAAAAGAGGCGCAATTTTTCTAAAATTAGCAGAAAAATTATGTCTAGCGCAGCACCGCGCGGGGCCCCGTGATGTGGCCTTTAAGCGGGGCTAGCTGTAAAATTTCATCACAGTTCCCATTTCCATGCCAACAGAGGGCCTATTGTGTCGCCGCGGAGGAGGAGGTCATTCCGTCTTCTAATTCACACGACTGAATGGCTTTTTATAAGCGTGAAAAGTGCATTTCGAACAATGGTAATCATCTGCGACAATTAGCGCTCGGGGGGAACGCGAATTACGCCGATTTTGGCGTGCGCCACATTAAAATAAGGACATCCTGCATAATGTGGTTTATGGTGCGCAAAGTCATTATTTTACACTAATTCGTACCTATAAGACTTATTGTGAAAAGTTACCTACTTTCAACTTTTAAAAGTTAAAGTCAAACCCGCATGCACCACGCATAAGGGCTCATTTCGTTTCACTGCACGGCCAACCGAAGCTGGTTTATTTTTCCTCTAAACTTTTTTTCAAAATGCTGGTTTATTAGTCCATTCAAAATAGACATTTAACTTAGAAATAATTCACATAGAACTGAAAATTGGTACAGACCTTAAATACATCATTATAACTGAAATTTCAAAAGTCTGCTAAACATTTTAATAAATATCAAATGCAAGAAAATCAGTTTTTCGCAAACATATTTTAAACGGTAAGTGTTATGCCATAAAAACATAACTTGTAAAAAAAACCAAGTCTCGCAACTCAGTTCTTCTACCGTAAAAAGTTGTGAGATCCATGTAATACCAAGTCCTCCACCAGTATTCCTTCCCTACTTAAGGGACCTTCTGTCTTAAGTTATTAAGTAATTAGCTTACCTAACAACATCTTATAGTGACTATATCAATATTAAAAATCTTTTATGTTTTAAATAAATAGATTGACTTCCACCACCACCATCCATCCTTCTAGATAGCCATGGATTTTTTTGGGGAGTTCACCAACAAAAGTCGATCATAATACAGCATTTAAAACAACAAGCTGCTTAGAGGAGAACCCTAACAGCGTTTAAATATTAGGTTAAGATTTGCAAAACAGTATGTTAAAGCTAGAAGCTAATTATGTAATAACTTAAGACAGAAGGCCCCTTAAGTAGGGAACCGAAATTGCAAAATATTTTAGTTTTTCCTTGATTTATACACTAAACACTAATTGTATTCTAAAGAAGCTTCTATGTCTGCTAGAAGTGCCTTAGTAGCCCAGTCAAATTAGACATTAAAATTGCAAAGCGTGATGTAGTTCTAATTTTTTGATATGCTGTTAAGACCAGTTAGAGTAGTGTAAACCCAAATTTGCAGCTTCGAAAAACCTGTGCTTCCTGCGTAATACGTGAAAATCTGCAGCTTTTTTTTTCAGTTGCCTCATAAACTGTGCATTTGTTGATATTAGATGTTATTACAATTTTTAAAGTAAATACATTCAATTTACAACAATTTAAGCCCAACCACAGTCCTGTACCTTCAATGGTTTTCAAGATCGGC
Organism: Machimus rusticus; assembly: GCA_951509405.1. Taxonomy (NCBI): domain Eukaryota; kingdom Metazoa; phylum Arthropoda; class Insecta; order Diptera; family Asilidae; genus Machimus; species Machimus rusticus. The sequence continues at coordinate 8,246,146 of OX608049.1, forward strand.
CAACAAAAATGGCCGTATCTTGAAAACCATTTAAGGCAAGGCACATTACTGTGGTTGGGCTTAAATTGTTGCAAATTTAATGTACTTTAAAAATTGTAATACCATCTAATATCAACAAATGCACAGTTTATGAGGCAACTGAAAAAAAAAGCTGCAGATTTTCACGTATTACGCAGGAAGCACAGGTTTTTCGAAGCTGCAAATTTGGGTTTACGCTATTCTAACTGGTCCTAACTATATATCAAAAAATTATAAGTACATCACGCTTTGCAATTTTAGCCCGTTTTTATGTAAGTACGATTTGACTAGGCTATAGAGTTTTGATGATAGGTCAGTGAGTGAGTGACAACATTAAAAAAATTAGACTAGTTATATGTAGTTCTTAAACTGCTGGTTCAAATTTAATGAAATTTGAAATATACCGTGTTTATACAATGCCTGCTTGGTTACTGCAAATTCAGGCTTCTAGTTTTATCCACAACAAAGTTATAGGGGGGTCGAAAATGGCCTGAACTGTTTCGAGAAAAGGATGGTACGGCCGTACCGCTTTTTTGCTCGATTTGCTCGACTTGGCGGATAATAAAAATAGTTTTACCAAACTTGTAGATTATGCGATTAGCTACAAAATAAATTTCTATATTTTTTCCCCTATGCATTATCATTCAAGGGATATGCGCGATTTTAAAAATTAAAAATACGTATGTGACTTCATATGCGGCCGCCTGTATACGTCATCAGACAAATAGAAATAACTTCAGAAGCCGACATCGGATTCGAATTTGGTTTTTTTACTTAGAAAGGCCACAACACAGTGAAGCTTCTTCTCTGGAAAAAAATTCGACCTTCTCAATCAAAAAATCGGCTGGGGGAAGTGCCAAAATCAAATTAGGGCACTGAAATTGTTGTTCTGTGTTGCTTGGTGGTGGTTGAGGTGGTTTTCTTCTCAATTTTTTCCGTTTAAGATGCTCTACTTTTTATAAAATACGTTGAATGTTTCGTATATGTGTTCTGAATTCTGATATTTGTCCCGACGTTCCCGACGTAGAATTTGACGCTACTCTTAAAATGCGCAGTTCAGAACTTTTTCGTTGTCAAAATTATAAGTACCCTTGAATGTTTAACAAAATCATCAGACCAAGATAATTGAAAATGTTTGGGGACAATTAGGACGAACAGTATACAGAGGTAACAAACAGTATGCAACAGCGCAAGAGCTGAAACAAGCCGTTGCAACTTCTTGGACATTATTTCCCCAAAAATTCATAAAAAATATGTATAAATCGTTACCGAACCGAATGTTCCGAGTAATAACAAAAAGAGTAATAAAAAACAGCACCTGTTATTAATTAATTAAATATCTTCTAATGTTTTATAAAATTATCAGTGTTTTATTTCAATTTCTTACCTTATCGTACCTTTTTGTCGCGCCAGTTTTGTAGTAAATTCTGGAAAGTTCGTTTACAAAAAAATGTAGAGGACTTACCAGTGCAGAAAATTCGAAGAATTGCATCAGGGGTGTCGTATCTTTTTGTCGCGGAGTGTACATAATATGACCTCATCTTTTGCACTCTATGTACATATATTCTATTTATAAAATTTGGTTTAAAATAATTGGATATAACTATTTACTTAAGAAAATACCGTAGTTCCTTCCAGTTGAATATTTTCGTTAGTACTAGATTGCTGAACACAAATTCTTTTTATTTGAGTTTATAGTTTTGGCTTTTAAATGAAATTTCGGTCCTATGTGAATTTAAATCCGAACTTTATTATATTTAAATTCCGCTAATCGTCTAATAACTCGTATACAAGTATAATGATTTGACTGGTAAACGGCAAAAATTCATGAATTCTCTGTCACAAATTCTTCTTGTAATAAGCATAACCAAACGTGAACGATGTTTAGACCTTCGTTAGCAAAAGACATTACTGAAGCCCTAAGTGTTACACAAATTGCTAATACATATAATATACAGACAGACAGATCTTTATTTTTACGCAAATTTTAGCTATTTTTCGAAGCAATAATATAACATATTGCTTATTGGTACACAATATCAATATCAAACGTTTTTTTTAAAAAGCACTCTTACACTAAATGGAGGATTTTCATTAGGTGATGCAAAGAATCTTCTTATAGCAAATGATGAGTATAACTATAACATTTATCCAAAATGAAAACATTCTAAATTGAAATGCGAAAATGCATATAAATAACATTTATAAAATATCAATTTAAATCGTAAAATTTTGTGTTTGTTATTAAAATTCCTTAACTATAGATCAATTTAAAACATTGTTACTTACATAACAATTTGATTTTCAACGTTTTGGTTGCTTTGATTGTAAAATATTTGTTTTTAATTCAAAATCATATTGAAAACGCTTTGATTTGAAATCGTTTTTAGGGTTCCGTACCTCGAAAGGAAAAAACGGAACCCTTATAGGATCACTTTGTTGTCCGTCCGTCCGTCCGTCTGTCAGTCTGTCAAGACCCTTTTTCTCAGGAACGCGTGGAGGTATCAAGCTGGAATTTATATCAAATACTCAAGTCTACTGTCCCTTGAAGCTGTGAAAAAATCGAACTTCTAATAAGCCAACGAAACCAAAAGATACAGCCGTTTATGCCGCTTTCCGCAAATTTTCGACACTAGCAAGGGAATCAAAACCTACAGGGTACTTCCCGTGAACTCAGAATCTTGAAATTTGGTACGAAGCAACGTCTTATAGCACAGATAAAGGAAAAATTGTGAAAACCGTAAATTTTTAGTTACATCATATAATAAAAATATTTTTAATAATTTTAAACTTTACTACCCCTTTCCTCATGAACGCGTAGAGGTATTAAATCGAAATTCATATCAAATACTCAGGTCTATAATACCTTTAAGCTGTAACAAAATCAAACTTCTATGTCAATGCAATCAAAAGAAACAGCAATTTGGTATATATATATATATATTTGCAATAAAAATACCATAACCATGACTCGATTGTCGTGATGGGTGAACTTTTACTTATTACCTACAGGTTTGTACGGAACCCTCGGTGCGCGAGTCCGACTCGCACTTGGCCGGTTTTTTATAAATGTTTTTCTCAAACCTTAAATAAATAGGTCATCTGGTGAACATCATGAATATGTAGGTATACACCAAATTAAACACTCAGCAAGATAGAGAAATTCAAAATACCTACTTAAACCTATTTTAATTGTTTTCGATGTTTTTTTTTTATATTCTACCCTAAAAATAGTGGACAATTTGGTTATAAACATCGCATGTGTTAGAAGCAAGATAAACATCAAGCATCTAATAATGAAGACATTGGCTTAGCATGCTGAAAATGTAGTCATTAAAATCTGTAATTGTAAGTAAGACTCCCCTCGACGACAATGGCGTGGCGTTCGACCAACTCAGCCAAACGCAATGTCCTCGAGAAATTTTTTAAATATGTATAAAAAAACAAAAAGCATTTTCCTGCAGAAACGCAAAATATAAAGTATGCTAGAAAATTGTAGACTACCGTCGGATGTCTCGCAACATCAGAGCGCGACTTTCTTGTTTCATCGCACAGATCCAGAGGGTCTCATTTACCACATAATTAAATTTTCAACCTTTTCGGGTTCATATTCATAAATCGTTGAGGGGGGAGAGCAAAATTACGTCTAATTAGCAAATTGCATGTTAGAAATGAATCTGATTAGTCCGCGGCATTTGTTACTTTTCCCTGTATCTGCGGGCTCTCCTCAGCTGCGGTCGGGCGCACAATGGCTCCGTCAGCCGCTCGGATTTACCCCCATTCCCACGATTTTTACACAAATTAAGTCATACGTCAGTTTCTTCTTAATTTAAAGGTATTTTCCAGCGGCTGCTATTACTCCGCGGCACGAATATAACTGTGCACTTCTTGCATAAATTGCGACCGGCGATAGATTATGGCGCTCTTTAATACTCTCATGAATATCCATAACGCGGCCGTTTCGAAACCGCGAAGCGTCTAACCAGATTTCCCTTCGACAATTTCACTTTTTAGTCGAGGTGCGAAAACTCCAACATAAAATTTGTCTAGAAAGTTTGAGCAATCTGCGTCTACAAACCCTCGAAATCTAACTATAAACGACCCACTATCAAGATTCTAAGATTTTTCTAGTCATAATTATAAATTGTATGTTATTCGGTTAAGTTTACAAAGATATAGCATAATTTTTTATTATACATCGTGTTGATTTCAAACCGATACTATTCTGACTATCTATCAGTACACAATAAGCACCAAAAAACAAAACGAACAAAATCAGCAATTTGACTAAACTACAGTTGCGTTTTTTTTCATCTATCCAAATCAATAGACCATTTTATATTGAATTGAAACTTATTTACAGTCCAAAGAGTACCTAAATATTTGAAATTTGCATTGCTATAATTTTAAATCATATAGGCCCCTATTATGGTTAGCGAGTCGCCAAGTCACATTCGAGTCGAAAAGAGCTTAAAAAAGCCCTTTTTGGATAAGAATTCCTAACAAAGTTCCTAAATTTTTAATAAATTCATTTCAGTTACCCTTGACTTCAGTGAATTTTTCCTCACATAACGTCAAAATAATACGAATGGATTTTTCTATCGAGTAATTTCAACCACTTTGAACGAAAAAATTAATTGAAGTCAAAGGCTACTGAAATGATTTTATGATAATTGTAGAAACTTTATTAAGGAATTTTTATCCAAAAAGGGCTTTTTTAAGCTATTTTCGACTCGAATGTGACTTGGCGACTCGCTAACCATAATAGATTAATAGGGGCCATAAAGTTTAAATCTTAAACTCAACATTTTTCAGATTAATTGCTGACTTGAAAGTGGATAAAAATCATTGCAATTTTGATACTATTTTATAAAATTTTAAATCTTTCTTATAAGCTATAATTAATCGTGCAATGATTTGGAAGGGTTCAATATTCTTATGTATTTAAGTTCAAATTACACCCGGACGCAAAACAACTTTCATATTTTTTAAACGAGTTCAATGTTAATTGGAGTGTCCATCAAAGGTCAATTGGCAAAATCTACCCCGTTTAGTGAAAAATTGTGTACAAAAACAAAATTAGTTTCAAATTGTTTAGATCTCACTTTTCATTTTATGTATTAATGTTATTTAAAAATCACGGGACTTAAATATATTAAGTTAATAAATTAGCGAGGAAAAGCTGTAAGAATATCCCTGACAATTGTCGAATTGTGCATTTTTAGTTTTTTCGAATAATTTTGATTTGAGATGCTTTTGCTCATAGACCGCTATAAAGTCAAACTTTAGTGGGGTGCATATCTTCACCAAACATTTTAATGTCATTCAAATATTATATTAAATCAATATTAGTACTGCAATCCGAAACGAATTAAGTACCAGAAGTCTGATTAGAATAGCGATGGATTCAGAACTAGGGCTGCTAGATATGATTGGAGTTTTCTAAAAATGCTTGATTATTCAGCATCTTCGTGGCGATTTTGGTACTAAATTACGATGGCATCGCGTTACTAGGACGATGAGAGATCGTCCGCCGTGGATATATGTAGTTTCCTTAGTAGTAGTTTCCTTCCTTTATCTATTATAGTACTAATTTAATTATCAAATTGGCTTCTAATACCAAAACCAAAGATGTTGTCACTATACAATTACATAAATAATTTCGGCAAGCGTATTACATTATATGCGTAGAAAATAGCAAATCTAAATAATAATTGATTATAAAACCGACTAGAATATCTAATAAGAAGCATATCAATCATCTTTTCAAATGCAGCTGCTTTTTTTTTTAAATTTAAGAACAAGTATAACATCATTTCCGCATTCAAGCCGAAATTTTATAAGTGAATCAGATTAAATATAAGAATTCAAAACTACAGATAAATTCGTTGGCATAATTCAGGTAGTAAATACATATGTTTAAAATTAAATTTTTTTTTAAAAATCTGTTTGGGGATATTGGGCATAGATCAATAGATCAGAAGCCAAAACAACATTTTTGGAATTTTCGTCTTTCTATTGTACATAATTTTATTTATTGTATAGCTTACAGTCTAACTTAAAAATACAGCAGCATAGTTGCAGGCATTCGGTAGGTTGTAAAAATAAATTATTTATCAGAAAATAAGAATCAAAATGAAATCCATATAAACGTACTTATTACAATTTAAATACCTATATCTTAAGTTAAGAACAACGGTTAGAAGGATTTAAGTCCGAATGTCTACTTATGTAAGACTTTTAATTTATTTAGCATTTTCAGCCGGTCTATATCATACAATATTTGGAAATATTGTATTTTCAGCAAGAATTCATTTTCTAACGACACTTAAAAATTATTGATTAGATACTTAATATTCGATATTAAATATTTGAAATTCAAATTTTGTTGATGAAGAATTTGAAACTGGTCGCATTTTAACAAAAATAAATATCAAAGTCTTTCCGGGTCATGGTTTTATTTACTTGGTAATTGAATTTCTTATTTTCCAAAAATTTATATTCCATTTTAGTCTAAAGAAAAGTAAAGCTACAAGTACAATTCCTTGTTATGGAATTGAAGAATGATTCAAGAAAAATACAACATATAAATCAAAAATTTAATTCTTAAGGGAATGATAACTTTAATTGCACTAGGATAGAAATAAATACATATTTCGGTTTTTGTTTTTCAAGTATGGCTGAACTTGGAGAATACTGAAGTCCTGAAATATTTAATTACTTTACAGCTATATGTTTTAGAGTTGCAAGTGTAAGGTTTTGTAAAACGACTCTTTCTCATAGCCAGGTTTGCTGGGAACCTCAATAACTAAGGCCACCATGCGCAAATAGCAGTTGGACTTAAAATAATAAGAGAAGGAAGGGGAGCCCTTGGGGCCTAAATAATGCATAAAGGGAACAAATCCACCGACTAGGGGCAGTGGAGCGGGACGCAGCCATCAATTTGTCACTGCGCCGCACTAAATTATTCGTTTCCCCGAAACTATCAATTTGCCATGAGGCCAAGAGGGAACAAAATTATTAAGGCGCGCACTCGCTTTGATACCGCGGAGCAGGCATAACTCGCCGATTTTTTTATTGAGTTTGCGAGGGCGGTTTTTGGGAGGTCTAATATGGACATTCGTATTGATAAATGTCGAGATGAACACGCCCGGCACTGCTCGGGCCTGCGCTCGATAGCACCTTGGATTCCGAAAATATCCTTAAGCGATGAGCACACGGTCGGCTCGGAAAGGCTTGTCCACATTAGCCCCTCGCAAATGATAAATTTATATGTGCGCGCCGCCGCCGCCGTCGTCGCCCGCCGCGCCGACGCGCGCTGGGCAAAACCACGGCCGACGCGACGCAGGGCCGGAGCGCGCGACGCTGCGCTGCGGCGGAGATCGATAGCCAATGCACGCGTTGGGTTTGGGGTCACGTTAGAAGACGGAGCCCGGACCCCGGACCCGGGACAGGACCATTGTGACTCCAGAAATGAAGACATTGCGGGCCGCATTCAATTTCCTCGCGTTTGGGTGTTAATTTATTCAGCACGAAGCGCTCTTAATAAATGTGATGGAATTACTAATTCCACTCACCTCACTCCTGCTCAGTGCCCAGGTAATTCCTGCGCGGCCTCGTCATATTTCGAGGTTTCCTCTTCTGAGTTATGAGCTTTTCTTCTTTGGATTATGTTTCCTTTAAATATTTAGGTACCTTATTACGTAAGTTAAAGCCATCATTTTCCTGCGTAACGATATGAAGTGAATTTTTAACATTTTTTATTTGGATCTTTATAACTATGTTCTTTAATTACATTTTCAGCACAGTACTGTGAAGTCGTCTGGTCGTTGCTTTTTCAAAATTTCGACACTATTGTAAGTCTTGTATATAATAAAATATTTTACACGAATTCTCACAAAATTTCTACTAAAATCAAGATTACATGCACTTTTTAAATTACATAGTTACTTCATGTTATTTTTTTGTTTTATTTGTAGGTACAGTGCCATAAAAAAACAATGCTTTTTTTTCATTTTACTACTTACAATTTTGGCTCAGCTGAACCTAGAAAATTTTCCATACAAAATCAGAAGTTTTAATTTGGCGGATGAATGATTTTAAATTGGAGTCTTGTCTTTACAAAAGATTGGTAGGTACTTAGAACGTAACAACAAGTTAAAATTTTAGTGCTTGGAGTTAATAATATTTTCATAGAAATTCATTAACCTTTTAACATTAACATCTTGACAACTTGAAACAATTATAAATTTGCCAATCATAGATATAATCAAAATAGAAACTCACCAATGTAAAGAAAATAAGTTAGAAAATTTGCGATTAATCCATTAATCTTACAAATTTAAATGTTTAAAATTTTTCAACGAACATGTTTAAGCAATTTGTGAAAAGCACGGAGTATATGTATGTATTTATAAGTCAAGTCTGTGATTAAAAAAAATATAGGTACTGCTTAACTTTTCGAAATGTGCTGTAATATTACTTCTGGATGCGTATAATTTTTGCGTCTTATGCGTACCTCCTAGAAAATAAACGTCATTTAAGAGGTTAATATGACCAGTGTAAAACGGTAAGCAAAATTTTGAGAATTAATTTGCCTTAAAACAACGTGTGGGAGACGTGATTCCCTTTTTGTACCTAAAATGAGAACCTTGCATCAGACACGTGATGTATTGTCCTGGTCAAAAATGATAACCTCGTATCTGACATGGAATGGATTTTACACGTTAATGAAATAAAATGATAAAATATAATTATTCAACGCTTTGCTGAAACTATACATCTGGTTTCTACGCGTGAAAAATGAACGGGTATAGGATCCTGATCAGTAAGCTTATTTTAATAATCGATGTTATCAATATGTAGCTTGCAAGTTAAGGTTTTATCTAATAGTATTTCCGGCATTAAGCTTGCTTTTCCACTTGTGAAAATATTTTTCTAGGGTACACAGTAAAAAATGTTTACTACTTTAAAAGTAGACAACATATCTACTCACATAGTAGTAATATTCAACTGGTTGAAAAAAATTACAAACTGATTCCAATTTTAATAATCAGAACTGTAAACGAGTTACGCATGCATTTTCAAAACTACACTGAAATTAAAAGATTGGTAAAATTAACCAAAATCGTTGATTAACAAGGCGCCAACCAATAAAGTTGGTTATCTTTAACCACGATGTGATACTGCCGACTAACCGTGGCTGAATTCGAACCTGCGATCTTGGAATTGGCGCTTCACAACTCTACCAACTGAGCTATCCATAGCCATACCTTTTGAGCAATTCAACCTTAATAAAGTAATGTGTGGCGTGTAGTGTGAGTGTAGTAATTTTACTTCACTGAATATACAAACATTAAAGTAATTTTTACTACTAATTTATAAGTAAAAATCAAAATATTTTGTACTATGTAGGTACATACATATATGTAATCCAGACTGCAGTGAATTCAAGATTTCGTCAGGATGAAGTATGTAGGTAGGTTTCAATACTTGGGAAATTTGCTGTAAATATGGTTTGACAGATGTTGCTATATTAGGATTAAAGCATAGGTACTTTAATACATTAATTTTCATACAAATCGTATATTCAATGAATAATGACAAACGACGGAACGGAAGGATAGAAACGTTTGTGTTTAAATTTTTTAAAAATTCTTCGGAGAAACGTATAGAATTATAGAATTAGTGCACATGCCGGAGGTAACTGAAATTTCTCCGACTTTTCAATGAAATGTTTTATTAAGTACATCGATCGGTAGATAGTCCCGTTGAATATTTATTATATTTATGCAAATTTTTATGGAAGAGTATTGAGTCGCAGTGATATGCCGGACTGCGAGTACAAAGGCCCTCCGCGCATTCGCCTACTCCATGAGACCCGCGGGCCTTTTGAAACGGCCCGCAGCCAGACAGTTCGACGATTCGATTCTATAAATTTACTGAATTTTCCCCGCATTCTAGAAGCTGGTCTCGAAGTGGCTAGATGGCTAGAACGAGAAACTAGCACTGGTGTCAGTAGCCCTGACAACTCAGATAACATGTAGTTACTTGCCGAAAAGATCCTCCTGGAAGAATGTGAGGCCGATCCGAAGCTGGGTTCACAGGGGCCCCCGGTAAAAGATTCTGTGCCCGCCTTGAAGTGTGTGTCTACATTTCTTGTGCGCGACGCGACGTCTTACCGGGGGCTTATTTTATTTTTATTTCGATTTTTACCTTTTATCCCCCCAGATCCGTGGTCCAGGAGACACAGATGCATCTTGGACTAGTTCCTCTGGGGCGCAGCGGCAAAACTCGGCTATACGGCTAAAACATTTTCAGTTTTACCGGTCTGCTTTTAACTTTTTGTCATCGGGAATATCGCGCGGCGGTGTTTTGTATACCGCGAGTTAGCGCGTCCGTTGCGCGGCCATGGGACGCAAAAGGAAGACGACAATTTCGTAAAATATATGTGTAGTCAATTTACCTGATCAGGTACAGTGCCAGCGATATGGAAAATCAGCAGCCGGAGATCCGCAGAAGCCGCAACTCGAGCGGTAGGCCGCCGCGCCGCGCCGGTGTGCAAAAGAGGACCACGTAGAGGACGCAAATGAATTTGATTTGTTGCCTCGATGTCAAAATATTTAAAATATGTTCGGTTGGAGCGCGTGTGTATGCAAAGAATGCGTCTAAAGAGCGGACAGGATTTTTACACATATTTTTTATTTTTAACGTCTTTTTGCATCGTCCACCGCGAACTGACTCGTCGCGGTTGTTTAGGGCATGTGCCGTCCCGCCGACATCCACCAAACACAGGTAATTTAATAGCGTTCCAAGATAAGCGATCTTGTTACATAGCTCCCGGACAATTTCGATTTGAGCCGCCCGAATGAGGTGCGAACGAAAAATTCGACGGCTCTCCAAATGATGCTGCGGGGTAAGACACTGCGCGGTAATTGACAAATGTACATCTAAGGAAATTGCAGGATGTCCAAGATGTCGGAGGTGTCTAGTTATTTTCTTATAAAGCATATCTTGCCTTAGAGGTGTTTAATAACCACATGCCATGCTGTCCATGTTGTTTGTCACTATACCTTTCAAATCATCTTACATGCTTTAGAGGGTTTCTTCAGTGGTATATACCCAGAGGTACATTATTTATATTATATGTGTTATAGGCAACCTACCTAGTAAAAAGCGTTGAGATTCTAAAGATATTAGATGCTAGAAATTAATGACAAGCAAAATCGATCTTGGTCTTGATCTTACAAAATACAACAAGAACAACAACAAGACTGGACCTCTAAGAACTAAGAGAAGGTTGCAGAACAGTTGCAATTTTAATAATATTTTAAGTAATTTTATAATTTATATAAAATTATCAAATATTGCATCGAACTAAATCCAAAATTACTCATATACGAATTTATTCGGTGTTTTTTACATTTTGCTAATTTTATGAAGCTAACACTTTAGTTAATTGATACTGAAATAATTAGTGGTCAAAATTTAACCGGGTTTTTCTCGTTTTCCAGAGCAACGTACCTATACAATTTCTCAGACTTTTATTGACAAATAGACTTTATATTTAGTACACATTTTTAAAGGAATAGTACTTTAAGGCGGACGGTTGATTTTGATAATACCTTTTTTTGCTTAATAAATTCCAAATTGTGCAAAAAGTTACTTAATAGGTTAATTTTTAAATATAGCCTTAAAGGGTTTTGAAAAATTTTTCCCTCAATTTGTTAACACACAAACGAGAAAATATTTTATTAATCATTATTCATTAATATATCACAGCTGAAATATGCTTTCCTTAACACAAAACACTGTAAGACTGATTATTACTTTGCGAAAAATATTGCACTTTAATTATATGTACTTAGGTACGCAATACACAATTGAATTGCAACTATATCAATCGTAAACAATAGTATAGAACTATTGAATATTAATATTTTAAGTAAATTTAAAGAGTGTTCTATAGAATTATTATAGTGACTAAATGGTGGACCTCGAATTTTAAACTAAAATGCGTGCTAAATGAAAGTTTACGATGAAATAGTACCCGCAGAGATGTTTTAAGATAAGCATCTATTTCAATTTTGAGAAATGAATAGTCAAAGTTGAATAGTTCGAGTTGAATAATGAGTTTCAGTTGAATAAGAGTTTTGAATTTCAAAATCTACTACATATGTATCTCAAGAATGAAACTACTTCCAGGCATGAAGATCAGAAATAAATTATAACGTATCCGAAAACGATTGCGTCCATGTATTTTAAATTAAACTGATTATTAAATAGCAACTTTTTTTTGTTTTCCTAGACGTTAGCCCCTCAAAATTAACTCCAACAACTCATAATTAAACTCGATTTAGTCATCTGATCTTGAAATTTCTCTGAGGGGACACGGAAAAATTTTCTGGCAGTTATTCCTGTATTTTCTGATGGATTTTAGGATAATGCATTATTTTGGTAATATTTCCTGTAATCTTTAAGGAGATCTGCTGCTTTTTCAATATATGTTGTGGATTTTATGGCAACGTTCGTAAATTTGTTGGGAACTATTTTGCTTTCCCAATTTTTTTTCCCATGTAGACTAAACATTTTTTTAAATTTAAGGTCCACCAATTAGGCTAATTTTGGCCTATTTTTAGAGTCACTCTTTTAACACAGATATTCGTTTATTGATGTTATATTCAGCAAAATTTTTTTTAAACTATATTATTACAAAGATAAATTCAAATAAAACCTTTAGAGCTACATTTACCCATAAAGTTGGAAATTTTCGAAAATACTCTAGAAAATTAACCATATCTTTAAATTTAAAATCCAGTAAACCTAAAAATCTCAATGTATTGATTTTCATTAAAAGAAAAATGGTTTAAAAATATTATTATTGGCATACAATACATATATTGATTATACTTTTATAAATATGTATTAGCCATCTTCTGAACTTATTTAAGCGCTGAAACTGTCGCTTCCTATCTTTATATTAGTTTATGAAAGTGCCTTTTGAAGCAAAAACTAATAGCTTTTTTAACGAATTTTCGGCAGATCCTTATATTTGAAAAGTTATTAATACTTTCTTCAATGTCTTTAATATTTATACCATATACAATATAAAAAATCGTTATTCTAAAAGTATTTTGGGTGCTTTTCTTTTGATTTGATGAAATTATTCAATCATATTTAAAAATTAGGGGTTTTACTCATTCCTGTATTTGATTTGATTGGCGCGGTAACATTCGAAAAAGTGATTATGGTAAACACGAAATGGTGATTCGAAACGTATTAAAATGAAGTAATTTTGTCTAGGTCAATCTAATTTATGTAATATCCCTTTGACAAAATGTAAACAATTTTTTAGAGAAAACAAATGTTAAAGTATAGAAAATTGATTAGCTAAGCTAGAGAAATGAAGGTTTTATAGTAAATCTACAAAAATGCGTAAAGTGAGAAGCCATTTTCCAGAAACCGGCACAAATGAGATGACTGTTTGCGTTTAATTAATTTCACGAATGAATTTGTATGCTGTCCGCAATCAATCAGAATGGCCAATGGCGCGCCTGACTCACAGAGAGATAGCGCTGCCGAGATTTGCCCGCAAAGGCTGTCGTCGCCAGCGCAAACACTCGCCATTTCTTCAATGACTGCGCCTAATGCTAACTTACAAATGGAGGCAGCGGCTGACTGATCGATTACACGAATAGCGAAACGTTTATCACAAAATCGGCATTATTTGTCCGCGGTGGTTTCTCTGGGGTACCTCTGGGTGCAGTGCTGTGCCTTTGGTGCAGCGTGCAGGTGAGCTCCGCGCGCGGAAAATACGCGCGCTCTTCATTCGCGGGGCGTCGCGCCGCCGGGGGAAGTGCACAACGGTGCGTTATGCCCCAATATGGCGGCCAGAGCCTATTACTGCTGTTCTAAATGCTATTTGGTTACTCATACGAAATAACTAACGCTGGCCACTGGACGCTGAGGCCAAAGTCGTAACTTAAAGAATTTCATTCACCACTCACCTCAAAAGGCTTTCCTCGCTTCGTCACCGTTGTCGCGTCGCTCCAAGGACTGCTCGGGAAAGTTAGCCGACTCAGACACGGCTTGGAGCCATTTTCCTCCCCAGTGGAGTTTTCTTGGAACAGTCGCAAGACGATGGACACTATGCCTAAAGATTGATCGCCGATATCGGTTGCCCCAATAGTTTATCACATTAAGCATGCCTCATTACTAACCAGACAAAGTGGAATATTTGCAACTATTTACATTTAACATTGAATATGTCTGGCTAGAAATGTCCATGCATACACCTCACTTTTTAATCAAGCATTATTTTGCAATGAGATCAAATATCAGAATTCTAAAAATATGCCTTATTCATACCATGATAATGAAGGTTTACTTCAGTATACATTAATAAATAGTTTTTATTGTAGAACCATAGACAAACTAGATGCATAGATGTCCAGTCGCATGTAAAATTTTGCGCCACAGAAAATCAAAATTACACGTCCGAAGTAAAGCTCTACACGGCCGAAGTAAAGCTCTTTTGCGAGCGACGCGAGTTTGCGCTGTTCTCTCTTTGTTTATTCCAAAATGCCAAACACCCTCTTACCAAGTTACACACACCACATTAGTCATCTCGTATAATCCCCTGTCTGTGTAAGCCTGCGTGAGTGGTATAAACCAACAGAGAAGAGCGCAAACTCGCGTCGCTTGCAAAAGAGCTTTCCTTCAGTCGTGTAGAGCTTTACTTCGGCCGTGTAGAGCTTTTCTTCGGCGCAAAATTTTACATGCGACTGGACATCTATGTATCTAGTTTGTCTATGGTAGAACCATAGACAAACTAGATGCATAGATGTCCAGTCGCATGTAAAATTTTGCGCCACAGAAAATCAAAATCACACGTCTGAAGTAAAGCTCTACACGGCCGAAGTAAAGCTCTTTTCCGAGCGAGGCGATTTTGCGCTCTTCTCTCTTTGTTTTATTCAAAAATGTCAAACACCCCTTTCCAAGTCACACACACCACATTAGTCATCTCGTATAATTCCCTGTCTGTGTGAGCCTGCGTGAGTAGCATAAACCAACAGAGAAGAGCGCAAACTCGCGTCGCTCGCAAAAGAGCTTTCCTTCGGCCGTGTAGAGCTTTACTTCGGCCGCGCAGAGCTTTACTTCGGCGCAAAATTTTACATGCGACTGGACATCTATGTATCTAGTTTGTCTATGGTAGAACTAAGACCTAACCATGTAAAGTGAAAGACAATATTCAATTTCATTTTATTTTAGAAAATTTTTTTTTTAAAAAAAAATTACATCCTAATGTAATACTTGTCATAAGCTCGTACATATCACTAAAGCAGAAAACTTGGACTGGTGTTATTAATAATATAATTCTATCTTGATATAATCCACTTACTTACAATTTTCTTTTTCCTAAAAGATCTAAAATTTCGACGTCCTGATCTGAGGAGTAACAAGCGAAATTTTTGTTATAAAAGCCATTTTTTGTAAGTTTTGATTTGGAATATTTCGCAAAGTTGGAACGATTATCCATGTACCAAATTCAATTGGGCTATATATAACAATAATAAAATAAACACTCGCCTTTTAAAATCGATCTGGGTTGACCCATTTTTATGCCTAAGATGGAAAATACATATGTTGGGTTGAGTAGGGTTCGGGAGGGAGCTAATCGAAGTTTATAAAATCCATTTAGATTCTCTATGCCCGGACTTCGGAGCAAAATATTATTTCCAATTTAATCCCTAAGGTTCTAACTTTGGATTCGCACCCCAGGATTATATTTATATAAAATCCAATATCCTCTCAGGCTTATTCTCAAAAATCAAAACTTTATTCTTTTTAGAAACTTTCCTCGTTCATGTACTTATAAAATAAAGGACATACAAATTCAAATAAGAAGTAATGCACATATCAACAAGAGACTATTTTGCCTGAGAACTATTTCTAAAAGTTCAAATAAAAATTAAAAACTTCTCAATAAATTTTAATTTAATTCTTCAAAACTGATCTGAGAATCTAAAGATTCAAAAGTAGTGTTTAATTTAAAGCGACGACGGACTAAACAGTTAACGATTTTGAGATCTATGGGTTCTAAACGGACCTAAACTTTCAACAAAAGGAAAGGAATTTTAGTATTCAAACACTTCCCAGGTCACAAATCGATTTCTAACAAAGATACTTATTATGAAATTAATTAAAAATTTTAAAGAATCTATTTATAATTTAAAAAAAACCCATGATATCTGACACGTTCTCAAAATATAACAGAATTCAAAGTGTATTAGTTAAGAAAAACTATGTAGTAGGGAACTCCAATTTTGAGGCATTTCATGATTAAAACTTACAGTATATTGTGTGAATTAATGTGAAGAAAGAGATTTTTTCGTAAATATCATTTATTTCAAATATGGCGAGTTTTCCAGCCAGCCGAGGATGGTAATCATCTTGTCCTGCAAGTTTTAGAAACATGGCAAGAAGCTGAATCTTGTTGAAAAACTGCTTCACGACCACACCGAGAACTTTCTCCAGCTCTCGGGCCAGACTTATTTCATATTAAGTAGTAGTAAAGAAATTTTGTACTACAGTCGGAGACTACTTTTATTTGAAATAAATTATATTATACAAAAAAATGATATTTACGAAAAAAATCTCTGTGTTCACATTAATTTTTACAATGCTGTACATATACCGTCCTATGAGGAAGACGATAATAAACAATATTTTTGAGAGATTTAAACTTAGTACATTACATACATATGTAGGTATACTTATGTCTTTACATGAAGAACTTTTTGTAATTTCTATTGGAGACCCACTGGTTATAAAATTGAATTGATAAAAAAACGTTTGTTTTTGGTTCTACGTAAAACATTTTTAAAGTCTTTTATGTCTACTAAGCCTTCAATATTTTCACCTATAATGCGAATAATGTAACAAAACTGCAGAATAAAGTGTTTTTTTAATGTTATAGGAAATGGCAAGTTTCAACTTTGGTAGTTTGTCAAAATTGAAAATTAAATATTTTGAAAAGTATATACCGCCCCAAAACTCCTTCAAACATTTCCAAATTCCAATTTTCGATAAACTTTAATTTTTGGGAAAATTGATGATCTTGTATGATCGAGATTTTTATTTGTTAATATTTTAGTAGGTCGAAGTTTCGTTAGGTGAGATTTTTATGTTCGATATTTTATAAATCGCGATATTGTACCGAAACCGATTTTCTTTGTCGCTTATTTTATACCATATATAGCTTTGTTTTACCAAGGTTTATACCCCTTTACATACGAAAAAGTGGCAGCCCTAGTCACAGCTGCTTTCGATTGCAGCCGACATGGACACTTACCTGCGCAGGTAATCTAAAAAAAAAATCCGCGAGGCCCTAAGGCGGTTGCGGCGGCGCAGCACCATCGCCTCCTGGACTTCCGTGAAAGTCGCACGGGTTTATCGGGTCCTAGAGAGTAGGTAGTCGTGTAGAAAGAGCTGGCGAATCTCTCCGCGGAGATTGGCTTATCGGAGCCGCTAATCAATTAATGCAAAACACTAATAAAACGATTATGCGCTGACGCAGGCCTATCTGCGTCCGCCGTCCGCGCTCCTGTGCCCGTCGGCGTCCGCGCCGCTGCACATGGCCAGAGCACGGAGCCCGGCCCGAATTCGTCGCTGGCTATCGCTTCCTCATAGGCAATTTGTTGGGCTGCCCGACGGCGCGGTCGCGGGACGGTTCGCCGCTGACCGCGCATCGGACGGCGCGGCGGAGCGGCGCGACGGCGAGGTACGCACACCGCTGAACCGAACCCAAAAGGTTATCGCGTCCCTCGCTGGTTAGTGTAATTAAAAGGTTCTACACCATTGCTACAATATTGAACCGCGGATCGTCCGCGCCTGTACCGTTCGCCAGCAGCCGCGTAACGTCCGGCGATCTTTAGCTCCAAACGTAAAATAAGGTGGTCGGTGACTTAAAACGGTCGCTGCGCCGCGCCGCGGTCTTTTGCATTAGCAAAAGGGGGCTCCTGGAGTCACCGCGGGTTCTCCTGCCCAAGAGTATCGCAACAGTATCATTTTTATTTTTTTTATTTTTCTTATTTTGATTCTGGCTGTGTTCCTCTGAAACCCTTCGATTTCCACGATTTCACCTTAAAGCCTGCGCGCGATGCACCCGTATGCCTACGACGACATTTATGCGGAGCGCGGTGTCTTGTTTTGTATTTTTACTTTATTTTTTTATTTATTTTATTTGATTTTTTATTTTTATACTTATTTTCAAGCGAACCACAACCGCTAGGGCATTGATTTATGTTTTCACCATATCAAGTTTATGCGTAATTCGCGTTTGCCGATGACCGATCGCGATATTATCACATGTTTCCACTTGTTCGCGATATAAATAATTGTCCTCAAATATATCGCCTCCAAGATGCTGCCGGCTCCTCTGGCCATCTCAAAGGTCTCAAAGTAAATGAGACTGACTGGCACTGTCGAATAAATCACTGGACGAGGACAGGGTGTCCGACAGTGAGGATCGCAACATAGATATATAATACATATACATATATTTATATACATAAACATATTTCTATATCTACACCCTGCCACAATCAGTGCGACGACGACGTTTTAATGTTGATGCTAAAATAAATGCAAAATAAGATTTTTGTTTAAAATGGTCGAAAAAATCCATGATTGGACGACGATCTGGAGGCGATAGAAAGATACGAGGAGAGACAAATTCCTTAAATGGTATTTTTTCCTTTAATATATACAAAAAGTTGGTTACGCATATCTTTAATTGGTCATACTATTGAAGAATAATTATTTGTAAGACTGTACTACTATTAAATTATTCATTTTTGAAGTACATATATCTACCATACATATGGGTCCTTTTATGTCCCATTATAAGCAATTCTCATTTTTTATGAAAAAAAGGAAAAAGAGAAATATAATATTTTTAAACCTATCACTTTTATAGTTATTCTACTTAAGTATCAATGCATAGCTGGCATTATGGGGTCCGCGAAGCCCCAGCCACGAAAATGCTTGCTGTAAGCCAGCTAATGATTTTTTGATTTCAAGCAAATTTACGATACTTTTGTAATGCTCTACTGGTATAGAAAAAAAGGAATTTTAAGAAGTATTCAATATTGGGATACGAAAAAGAAACTGAAAAATTACGAGGTTGGAGTCAATCTGACCCTTATAACTCCAACCGGCACTATCGCTGCTGGAATTTGGCAATGTCATGAATATTTAAGTTAACTGAAAGCCATAGTATAGTACAAATTGTACCTGTAGAAATATCTGACGTCATTTTCAAATAACATACTTAACTATATTTTATTATTTCTAGCGGTTACAAATCACTCTGTAAAAATCTTGGAGTGATAAGAGTTAAGAGGAGACACCTTTTTAACCCTTAAAACATTACCCAAAATGCCGAAAACGTTTCTATTTTTCTAAAGAGAAAAAAATAAAGGAATGTTTTCAAGAAATATTTTACTGAATTTCACTATTGAAAAATAACTATATAATAATAGGTCAAAAATGGTATCTTTTCCTATTAATTATTCAAATTTGTTAAATATCCCTAAAATATAAATCAATAAGCCTCAATTTTTAAAAAATGTCATACTTTTACTACATACACATTTTAAAACTTTGAATGCAAGTTAATATTTTCAAAGTTGGTCGTCTACAGTAATGTTTATCCGATTTATTTAAAATTTGAACTAAAGCTACTAAGATATATTATTTGCTGAAAGTAAAACCATCGATAAACATTTACGACTTGTATAAACAAATTAAGGCCGATTTTTTCGTCGAAGATACATTTTTAAGACATGTGTAATAAGACTTCAAAATCTTTTATGGATCACTTGATTAGTAGGGCCACAACATTTTAAAAAAAATCCTTCCATTTTTGGGTTCAAAGTGATATTATAAAACTCAAATGTTTATAGATTTTTTTAAAACATTTCTATATTTTATGAAAATATTTATACAACCGAATCATCTAAAGCTAAAGGATTCTTGTTATGGTTAAAAGTTCTTAATTAAACTACACTATGTACAATAACTGATTTAATCATAATTGAAAATTGTTACTTATATTTTCTTTTAGACTCAATTTTAAAATTAGAAAATCATATGAGGATAAATTAAATAAAAACATACATATTTCGGCTGATTACAATAACTAAAATGCTAGCTTATATCGAGAAATGAAATATATGTAGTATATTTAAAATGTTATACTTAAATTCGTAAAATTGAGTAAATAAGTCTTTTTAGAATGAATACTGTTAGAGACTCTTATGCTAACATACGAGCGATATTTGCACTGAATTCATTGCGTTGAAAACAAATCTATTTTCAACCGGCTTTAGCAGCATTAAATCTAAAGGGAATTATTTATTTAATTAAATAATATCATATTAACCTTCGAAATAAATAAACTAGCCTCAATTTCTACTGATCAATAGTTACTTGTGGCTAGTTCTGAAGCCTATTAATTTAATTTTAGAATTTAGAAGTTATTTAGGTAGGAAGCAGATAGTTTAGATAAATACTAAGTCAAGTCTAACTGAAAGGAATGCGGCAACTCTTCGATTGCGGAGGAGCTAAACGGCTATCACGGCAGAGATGAAGGTGTCATAAGGAAGCAAGTGATTACACGAATAGAGCAGCAAATTGTGGGGCTCTGGGCGCTCCGCTGGGGCGTGGGGAGGGCAGCGGCAGCCCCACGGCACTCCAGGCCTGCAAATAAATTGGACAAGTGTATCGTTAGTGATAACGGCTGGAGGCTGGAGGATATGCAGAGTATCTGCGCACCTCCGATCCAGCGTGACAATACGCACCTTACGGCAGCGGCGCGCTCGGACTCCTGCATTGGGGCCCCGCGGTTGCGGTATATAAAGCTGCCAGGCCGTGCCGATCGTGGCCTTTTTGTGCCTGGGGGCTCCGCACCGCGGGCCGCGAACGTGCACCTGAAAATGCGGCTCCGCTCGCGGGGTCTCTGCGAGTCAATTGACGTTGAAGTCCACCAAATCGGAGGTAAATTCTTTCGCCTCTACGACGGCGGCAGCGGCGGTCCCATGCGCTGCGCATGCCCCAGCGACTTTGGCAGCGCTGAATTTACTTGCGGTAGTGTCGGACTGGGGTCCCTCGCGGCCGCTGCAACATATGTGCAATTTATTTTGCTTATTTTTATCTAAATTTATTTTGATTTCATTTTAAATGCCTGGCCAGTGACATCTGGGTATCCTCTTAAGGTAAAACGCGCACGGTCGTATGTAACGCTGTCCCGCGTGTCTGCCCAATATCGCTTGCGAGCGGCGATAAATTTTCGTGCGGAACACCGCCGACCAGCTAAAAGCGGGGCCTTCCTGATCTCGAAAAGCATTCACGTCTTAGGGCCCGGGCTCCAGCCCCAGCCCAACCCCAGATCCCGTGGTACGCACAAAGGCGGTACAGGGGCATTTTTTTGCTCCTAAAATGAAAGCGCGTTACTAAAGTCACTATTTGTTCGAACAAGGTGAATTCAATTGCCATTAGCCGAACATAGTCGAAATCATACTTTGTCTTGTTGATGGACTATAATTAAATCCATTTTTAGGTTTCCCTACCTCAAAAGGTAAAAATTTCTGAAATATAATAAAAGGAAATCTAGTTGTACTAAAAAGTTGGCCATCAAAGTATTGTAACTTCTTCCTTTTTTTACATTTGATATCCTTCAGGGTTCGATCCTTGGGCTATTATTGTTTTCTATTTGTGTTAATGAAATAACAGGATTAAGATTATAAAGATAGTAAATTACTTTACGATTTGATTAAAGATGCTATTTTGGAGACAAACAAATAAACAAATCGAAATTTCTGTAGTTTAGTAGTTTACAGGAAGTCTACCAACAATAACGGCAAGGAATTTACATTAAGTTAAATTTAATAGTACCAATTATGTAATGTTTATAGCAAAAATATTTTTACTATATCTTTTACTCTTGTATATGATTATGATTGACTTAAAAAGAAAAAATTTTTTGTTAGTACCGTAAAAGGAAATGATGCAAAATTACTAAATCTCTGTAGTTGAAATTATAAAAAAAAACAGGGAGGATTGCAAATTTTTGAACCTAGGTAAGCGCTCTAAACTACAAACAAAGACTATAAGCATCTAAAAATGTTTTATTCTTTCGTACAAAATTCATCACCAGTTATTTCCTATATAACGCGCCGATTAAAATCTTTAATTCCTATGAAATTAATCATCATGTATCTATTAAAGCAGTGCAGTAGCGCTTGGATCGTAATTTAAAGACAATTGAGCAAAACACCTTGGTTATTTTTTATATTTCATAAGGTTTGAATGAATTTTTACAAATTAAAAAATTCGAGGGGTCTTACATTTTTTCACAATTGACTATTTTATTTAATATTTTGTATATGAGAGAATGTAGATTTTTTTATTAATCTTCGTTCTTATACCACAGCCTTACAGTCCCTAGATATTCGGTAAATTACAAGTAGCCAATTTCAAACTAAATTTAAGCAATTTTTCCTATATTCCAAATAGAATGTTCATTCTTTTGATATGTAATAAAGTTGACAAAATCTCAATATCTATGTATATAAGTAAATATATATAAAATAAAGAACAACAGCATCTGCAGCTGCAGTAGTTGCAGCAAATAATCGAGAAGCCTTAACTAAACTAAGCAAAACTGCTACTAAGTGTTTTTTCTTGCTAAATATAATCGCAATCAAAATCAAAAGCAATATTGTAGTTAAATTAAATCACAATGGCGCATGAATCTGTATTTTATACGAGGAATTCAAGGTTTATTTATAAAACAAAATATTACAGGAACTTATATTTGCTAAAGTTTTCAAAAGCAAACTAATCGATTTCTATCATTTTCATTTGTGCTCTGTGAGCAATTATTTTATTAACTTCAACGAACAACGGCGCAATTTTTTTATTGAAGAGGAAGAGAGGTAAAATAACTTTGGATAAATATTTGACTAAACAATTAAATGATATTATTTAGTAAGTAGATAAGTGGCGGTTCAGTTGACTATATGTGCTGCCAGAAAAAAATGTATTGTTTACAAAACTTCAATATTAAGCTGACCGTTTAAATTTTACCCATCAAAATAGCGCCCATATTTACAGTCATCGGCATTTCCGGTAGTAGCAACGACCCTGATAAAATTAAACTTCTAAATTCAGTATATTTCTTAAAATTCAAAATTTTCCCAACTCAGTTTTCTCCATAGGTATTACTAATTTTAAATGAAAATTGCACATCATTTTAAAAATAATGGTGATTTTATTTATTGTCTGTAAATAACTCTGGGGGAAATCTGTTCTGAAAATATACATACAAATTTAAAAGTAGTAAATTAATAATAAGATGTCTGTTAAATTCGTCTATTTCAATGATTATTGCATAATAAAAAGGTGCTGACTGGCATTTAGACCTTAACAAAACGAAATAAATATGTATGTATTGTATTGAAATTTTGAATTTAATGTTTCTTGTTTCCTCTATCTGTTTTCTTTTTTTTAGAAAACCCGAAAAATAATGCTTAGTGACTATGAGGCCTCAAAAATGTTCCTCAAAATTTTCAAATTTCCAATTCTCCAATTTTCCCGGAAGTCACGTCTCGCCGGAACTTTCGATATTACCCGACTCCCATCGCACCGCAACGCAGGACTTCCGGCTACGATCGCGATGTTGGAATAATTCCATTGCCGGTTTGTGCACAAGCTTAGCTCATACAACAACCGATTTCAAAAATTTTGAAAATTTTCCTCATTATTTCATTTCTAGACATTATCTTATCTCATTTTCATATAATAAATCAAATAAATATTCGAAAATAAATTAGAAAATATATTTTCCATGGAAATAACCAGAATATTTTCCAATTAGCAGACTTCCACTTTCGGGTGAACGCCGGTGTAACCACACTTCGCACTGCCGTCAGATGGCAGAAATTTGTTGACATTGCGACGATTTCCAACATGGCGGTGTCACTCTGAAAGGAAAACATTCGACGTTTTGACACCTACGGGAACTCAGTGGGAATGTCCTGCGGTGGAACCTTCACCTAGTCGAGTAAAAGTTCGTGAGCAGCACCAAGTAAAGCAGAAATAAATCGGAAGGCCCAGGCAACGAGAAGCGCACGATGGCCGACGGGTGAGTGCGGGCGAGAAAAAAACATGCCACTGGCTGGCAGCGCCCGAGAAACTTGTTTCATTTTACCACCCGAAATTACGCAAGAAACCGCCGCGGTAAACGGACGTATTTTTCTTATATTTGCAGCAATCAGGAAGCGGCTGGAGGCAGCTGGTGGGGATCGTGGATCAACTCCGCTAAAGCTAAGGTAGTCCCACTTTGGCTTTGTCTCTGCCCCAGGAGAAACCCGTTCTCAAACACTTTCCTTTTCAGACGTCAACAGTCCTCGAGGCGGTCAAGAAGGACCTCGACGAGCTGTCCACGGCGGTCCGAACGGAGGCATCGAATGTGGGAGCTGCGCTGAACAGCACCCTTCAGGTACGTAGTCAAAAATTTCGGTGAGACGCAAATTCCAAAATCCACCTTATCCGCAGTTCGATGAAGAGACTTCGCCCGTCGGGACCGTCAAAAAAAGCATCAGCACCTTCTTCGGGCAGGTGACTGAGGCGCTGGTCCCTTCCTTGGAGGATGACGAGGTCGAGGCGGTGCTCATTACCCGGGAAGGGGCCGTGACCCTCACGGGATTTCCCAAGCATTTGGCTGATTTGCAGCAGAACGACAAGACATTTACAGATGAGCCCCTCGAGGAGCTCGCTGGGAAGTACAAGCGGTGGTTGGAGGTCATCGAACAGGACCAGTTCACCCAGAACCAGCTCAGCAAGCATTTAGCCAGCAGTGAAATCCTAAATGAGAAGTATTTGAGCCTAGTACCTACGAAGGTTCCTCATATGGAGTTCTGGAAGAGGTTTGCCCCCTCCCTGGTTTATTAAAATTTTATTTTATTTCTCTGCCTCTTCAAGTATTCTTGAAACACTGAACCAGCTTTGATCATGAACAAACCGCGTTCGACCGAATGACCTCATTTTTGAACGATTTGTTCCATAGATTAGAAAATCGCGAATAAAAATATTTAATTGCCTCTTATTTTCTAGAAAAAGAGTGCTAAAATTTTAATTTAATTATTTATACTAAATAATATAGAATAACTTTAAACACTTGCTCCTTATTTTTCGTTACACTGTGAACAAGAAAGAAGAAAGTGGGGAATCTAAAAAAGTAATATCTATTTTTTGTAATACAATACGGTCACGCCCAACGTTTGCCTTTAGAAGAAATGATTCCTCTCACCTATTAAAAAAAAACAAGCTGATTGAGCCTTTTAAGCAGTTCAGTTAAAAACTAATGAATTTGTGCGATTACAATCACCTTGAGCCTTAATATGAGCAACAAAGCAAATTGTTTCACTTCATTAGTGATAGCTGAATTGCATTATTAGAATTTTAAAAACTTTTTCAGTTCAAGGAGACGAAACAAAATTATTCGTTTTGTTTCTCAAATGAAGATTAATTTACTTTTTTATCTACACATTCTCAGGAAGAAATTGTTTTTAATTAAATTTCTAATTTGCTAAAGGTACTTGTTTAAGCGGGCTCTTCTAGAAGATGCAATAGCCAATGCAGAATTAGCTGAAAAGCGAGCCAAAGCAGAAGTGGAGTCGGTGAACACGATATCACCAAGAAAGACAATTATCCAGACAGAGCAGCCAAAGTTGGTTTGTTCAGAAAATGAGATATCTTCCGAAGAGCCAGCTCCAGTCGTTGTAGCCGATGAGGCTAATGATGAAAATTTAGAAAAGGAGCTCCTCAACGAAGAGATATATTGGGGCAGCGAGGAAATCCCATCAAACATTGAACTCTCAGAGGAGGAGCAAACCCGGTTATTAGAGGAATACGAACAGGAAATCCAGGAAAGGGAGAAGCGAAAGAGTCTTGTCTTGAATGATGATGTCCCTAGTCAGGTATAAAAGATTTACTTATCCGATATAAATCTGTGTTCTATCCATAACATAGAATAACGCCACGGAAGCTGAAATTGCCGTTGAAAAACCACAGCCATCCAAAAAAGCGGGCCAAGTAGCAAACAACAAAAAACAAAACCCCGAAAATAAGAAAAATTTAAAATCTAATGCCAACACTAAGCAGTCGCCAAAAAAGAATAATAATGACAACAGCAAGAAACAGCAGCAGCAGCCGTCGCCCAAGAAGCAGCCACAAAAGGATAATCCAGCCGATGAAAAAGGTAAGACCATGCTCAACGTACAAAAGGACCATTTCAACAAGGAGGAAAATTCCTCCTCAACATCCGACGAAAGTTGGGAAAAGGACTTTGATCTAGACGAATAGCTCTTACTTTTCACTTTAGACGATTGAAAAACTAAACTTCTTCTTGGCGACTTTTGGCGTTTGTTCAGCGATCAGAGACAAATTCCACGTGGAGGTCGACTTCTTCTGGCGTTAGTTCTAGTTATATTCTTTTTCTATTGCTCTATTTCCTCCAGTTTCTAAGTTAAATCTTATTCCCACTAACAGAACTATTTTTATGATTATGTTATCACCTATTTTATATTGTTGTATAGGAAAATATATAAATATTTTACTACATGCGATAAAAATATTTTTAATTATCCTTATTCTTTTAAAAGTTTTGCTCAATTATCATTTATTACAATGGAAGGTGAGATCAATTTGTGCACAATTTTAAAAAATTCCAGTAATTCAGTTTTTGAACTACATATGTACGAGCTCTACTTCAAATTACGGTAAGTAGTTTACTGTTCAATCATACAAATTCAGCTTTGGATATTATTCGCTAATATTTTCTGGAACACTATAAGAGAATTATGAAAAAATGATGACTGACTTATAAGAAATCAAAACGAACGGAACCAATATGATAAGTATTTTAACATGTTGAGGACTACGCTGCCCAGATGCAGTCTTGTGTGAGCCACCCGTGGTACACGCCGTCCTCAACCTGTTAAACATCTCTTTTTCAAATTTTAGATTTTTGATGCGAAATATCTTCGAATAGGAAGAATATAATGCTTTGAGCATTTTTTAATAAGAGCAAAGTTCTGTGAAAATTCTCTCAATTTGAGTTTGAAAAATTATGTTTCAGTACATGTGTGCCCCGTATTTAAATAAAGCAAAATCTTTTTTGAAGAATCTGTCGTTTCCTTCAAACGTTTATACAATAGTTTTTTCTTAAAATATGTAAGGGATTTTTAGAAAAACTACTTATACTTAGAACTTAGGGCTTTTGCAATTACGTTGAAAACAATTCAAAAAGTTGTTCTCATTTTCGTTTGAGGCCAAATTCGTATGATAGTGAAATTTTTCTTATCCTACATCAATAAAATTTAAACAACAATGAGTATAGCGTGGCATGATTTATGCTGAATCTCATTTAGAATCGAAAATTTATAAATTTCGAAACCAGCGTTCTTCAAAATAGTTAAAAGCACTTGAATAATTTTCATGCGAAAATGCATTTCTCACGAATACGAAAATAAGAACAAGGCCCAGTGTTTTTTGTTTCAACATATATAATTTTCTATTGAATTAAAGTGAATAATTTAAAAGTAACATTGTAAGTCTCGAAATTCTCTACAAATAAAATTATAGTTTTTAATCAACAACCATTAACCCTCTTTCAACAAAAACATATAAACAATGTTTTGTAGGAAAAATAATAAAGTCTATAGGTACAAAGTTGCAAAATATTATATTTTTTTGGATTTTGTCTTTTATAATCTTCAAAAGTTGAATGAAAATGTGAATAATAGTTATTTTATTTATTTCATTATTACTGAAGAAATATTACAAATATAAAAACAAATAACGAAAAAGTTGAGAAGATAATGAAGTATTATAATTTTATAGAAAATCTTCCGAAACGAAATCGGAATCTTAAATTTGTTTAAAGTTGTTGCACTGACTTCAATTTATTGTCCTACTAAAAAATGTTCAAATTTTGTTTCATCATTTATATGTAAATGAGTTTAGATTTTGGGCCAGGGATTGGACTTGGGTAAAATTTAATAGACCCCAAATAAAATTATGTAAATATTCGCCATTTAATAAGTAATTATAAAAGTGTGACACTACTATATAATAGTAGCATATTCGAAAGCATTTCTCGCTCTCCGAAATAATCGTTGTATCGAATATATTTGGAACCTAAACCCTGTTCTATCTGAAATCAGGACCCTTTTCTGTATCCCTTCGGGACGTTGGACATGTGCCGCACGTCTCATCTCACCACACACAGCATCCGTTCATCCCAGCAGAGGGTGAGAGATGCCAGATTGATCGGTTCTTGGTTTCCTGGTCGTATTATTTTTCACAAAGAAGTCTTCCTGTCCTTTTAGTTGGAAACCAGAGTTTTTGTGTGCATTTTTGGGTCCCGAAGGGTTTGCATTTTTCCACCGGTTGCAGTGAAAGTTGGCAATGTGAAAAGATGCCGAGTGTTGCATAAGTTTTTTTTTGCAATTTAAACTCCAAGATTCTGTGAAGGAAGAAGGAAGGACATTTTATTTTTTTTGTGAGTGTGGTACTGGGCATACACACATGATTCAATCGATACGCGCAAAACTGTGTGATAACTCCTTCATAGATGAATAGTTCTCTAGCGTTAAGGGGCTAACTGGTCTAGCTCAAAAAGATGTAAATATAGCGAATAAGGATTCAAATCACGAAGTCTTCCAGCTGAAATAAGCTCTTCTTGTACATATCGCGGCGTATCCTGGCCAGGAGAGCCCGTGCCCTAGTGATAAAAATCAATAATAGTACGTAACTTGTAGAAGGGCCGTGAGGATTTAACTGGGATTGCGATGTCATTCCTTAACCAGGTCCGGTCGATACCTTTGCCACCGTTGAAAAACGTGTTGAATGTAGCGGTCCAAACCGCCAGGCAGCAAATGCCGGATAAATCGAAAAAGGCCGAATACGAGCAACCGGGCGGAGGTGCACCCCCCGAAGTACCACCACGACCACAAAACGTCCGATTCGCCGACATGGAAGGTGGTATGTGGCCCCTTTTACCGCATTTGTGGGTGACAAAAATTAATTATTTTGCACAACTTTACTTATTTTTAGAAGCCCCAGCCGAAACACACGAACTGAACCCTTTCAGGAACCCAAATTGCTACACTCAGGAAGGTGCCCCCGAAAATGGCGGTGTCGCAAACACCTCATTCATTGGTAACGACTATGAGCAGGGATATCAGCAATCTGGCGGATACAGGTGAGTGTTTCTTAAGTTAAATACAATTAGAGGATTTATTTTTTTATGTAATTCAGCTAAGAAGAGTCTTATTGCTGAATTAGGCGTGTTATTCGATTAGAACTTTTCTCACCTCCCAACGAACTAATTACCAACCAACCTTGAATTCATAAATCTAGGCCAGAACCTTCAAAGTCCTGAAGGAAAATGTTAAATATGTAATCTAGGTCTTATGGGAAAAACTTTTAAAACAAGGCTATCGTCATTCTGGCTTTGTGAATTAGAAAAACTAAAAATATATTCAACTTTTAAAAAAGTTTTATCTGTATCCAGGTAAAATTATGTACCTGAACTTAGCGAAACACTTTTCATGAATCAAAAAGCTAACCCTCGCATAATTTGTTGCTAATTAGTTGCTAATTAGTTGTAGAAAAAAAAATTTGTTGCTCTTTATTTAAAAAAAAAACAGGGTGTTCTGCTAAGTTCAGCTGAACTTAGCAAAACACCTTCATATAAAATGAATTTAGAACATCGGTACTATGTGTAAATTATGAAGTGAATTTGTTGCTAATTAGTTATAGAAAAAAAAAATTTGTCGCTTTTTATTTAAAAGAAAAACAGGGTGTTCTGCTAAGTTCAGCTGAACTTAGCAAAACACCTTCATAAAAAATGAATTTAGAGCATCGGGACTATGTGCAAATTATTCAGTGAATTTGTTGCTAATTAGTTGTAGAAAAAAAAATTGTTACTTTTTATATAAAAAAAAAAAAAAATCAGCAGAACACCGTTTTTTTTTTAGATATATAAAGCTAGCAGGGCAACATGGGCAGAACCTAAATGTCAATACAACATATTAAAATGCCCATTATAGGCTAAATAAGTGCCCAATTCTCAATTTAATTGCTCTTATATTTTTTTAGAAAAAAACATGTTCAGCTAACTTTTGAAAAAGTTAACAGAACATAGTTAAAATCGTTCAAAAATAACAATAGGTCCCCTTATATCATTAAAATAATTAAAGTCTAATTAAATGCTGTAGAAAAATGTATTTTTTGCTTACGCAAATTAATTTTATTGATAATGCAAGCCTCCTGCAGACTTATATTTTCATACTTTTGTATAATTTATTTATTTGTTTCGGGAAATTTCTAAGTAAAATGATTAAATGGCAATTTTTTTCTTTAATACACACAACCGACATCTTCAACCCATCCGTTTCTATAGAAATGCTCAACGGATTTTGACAAATTTCTCAGAATTCAACGCGCATAGCGTGGAAGCAGCACCCTGACACCCCCGTGACGCAACATTCTTTTTTACACCACGCGCGTTCGCCTATCAGCTCATCGATTTCCATAGAAATGCTTAACGAATTTTTACCATTCGAATTTTGCACAGTTTCTCAACATTTTTTATGCCCATAGGTAATATTTAATTGAATATTACAGATAATGAATTGTATTGTACATTGGAAACTAGTTTTTTACATTTATTAACAATTTTATAAACAGTAAGTTCGAACAGAATCAAATTAATTTTCTGATTTGAGGGTGAACCAAGAAAAGTATTACTTGATAAAAAATCCCAGCAATTATAATTTCCGCGTGGTGGTTCATTATTTTTGTTTAAAAAATTCTCGGCGGAATTTTCAAACGAAACTAATTAGCAACAAATTCACTGAATAATTTACACGCAGTCCCGATGTTTTAAATTCATTTTTTATGAAGTTGTTCTGCTAAGTTTTTTTAAAAAATTTTTTTTTTAAATAGAAAGCAACATTTTTTTTTCTACAACTAATTAGCAACAAATTCACTGAATAATTTGCACATAGTCCCGATGCTCTAAATTCACTTTTTATGAAGGTGTTTTGCTAAGTTCAGCTGAACTTAGCAGAACACCCTGTTTTTCTTTTAAATAAAAAGCAACAATTTTTTTTTTCTACAACTAATTAGCAACAAATTCACTTAATAATTTACACATAGTACCGATGTTCTAAATTTATTTTATATGAAGGTGTTTTGCTAAGTTCAGCTGAACTTAGCAGAACACCCTGTTTTTTTTTTAAATAAAGAGCAACAAATTTTTTTTTTCTACAAATAATTAGCAACTAATTAGCAACAAATTATGCGAGGGTTAGCTTTTTGATTCATGAAAAGTGTTTCGCTAAGTTCAGGCACATGGTAAAATTTGAAACTGTAGATATCACCAGACGCTATTTTATTTAAAACGATTAGATTTGTATTATATTAACTTTTCAATACTATCACTTACACTTATCGACAAAAAGAAATAAATACACTAAGATGAAATTATTTAGTGGCTAATTTCTGAACGCCCGTACGCACTTACGTTATCTGGATACAAAACATCCCTGCGTTAATATAGACATTTAAAGAAAATTCTACAAATGGTGTAATTTTGAGTTGACAAAAAAATATATCTAAAAACATTTATTGAAATTCATTATTTTCTGGACCTTTTTCTCAGCGAACGGTGTGGAACCTTTCTTTGAAATACAGAAAATAATGGCTCAATTTATTTACAAACACATTTTGGAGACGAATATGTTGTCATAAGCCGAAACGTCGCTTTGGTGGGTGTTTCAGCATGATAATGATCCGAAACACAAATCGAAGCTGTTAATTAATCATGGGCTTCAAGTTCTTGATGCGCTAAATCGCCAAATTTGAATCCTATTGAAAATCTCTTGGGGACCCTTAAACGGCGAGTTTCAATTCAGCATTTTTGAAATAATAAAATAATAATAGGATATATCTTTTTATTCTTCTTTAAAATGAGGAAATATACATACAGTTTTTGTACTGGAATGGTTGCTATTGTTTTCCACAACACTAACATATTTATTTTTTGTCTATAAGTGTATAACGTCGATAGAAAGTTCTTTGTAAGAGTGGGCTGAATAAATTCAGTCATATCATGGCTTAACTTCCTTGTGGTAATAAGCCGCAACATGTTTTTGATTAGTTTTTTTTTTCTCAAACATATAATTTAAAATGGGGTTTGAGAATTGATTTAGGGCAATTTTAAGCTACTAAATACGAAAATAGTAATATATATAAAATTAGTTGGTTGGTTTCGAGTCATGTATAGTAGGTATGTATGTATATTGATAATGTTCCATAATAACCTATTTAAAATGGATTTATTTATTCATTTAATTTGTCTACCGATTAAAAAGATCTTATGAACATGAATATTTCCTAAAAATTATAAATAATTATATTTTTAAAAAATATTGGATTTAAACGTTTCCGAATAAAAATTATGAAAATAAAGAATAAATTTAGATGTTGATTTAAACCATTTCCAGGGATAATAAAGGAAATAATTCCAATAATTCAGGAAAAATAATCTTATTGGAGAATTTTGAATATGAATTTTGATTTTTGAATACCAAGAAGTAGGTAGTCATCTACTGGTATTATAAGAGGTATAATGGGAAATTTTAACTTATGTAATCCAAATCCTGTAAAATTTTTTTGCACAGATTCAATTCTATTAATGTGTGTATTATAATGAGGTGACCAAATAAGTGATGCATATTCCAATATCGATCTAACTAAGGAGCAACAGAGGGTTTTGATGGTATGAATATCTTTGAAATCTTTAGAATTATATTTAATGAAATCAAGCCATCTAAAATATTTGGAAATAACATAATATGTGAAGTATGAAAGATAATTTTCCGACAAGAATTACCCATAGGTCGGTAATGTCATCAACTCTAGTAATAAATACGTTATTGATCACATAATCGGAATATATAACAATAAATTGCAACAATCGAAAATAAATTGTGGTATATTTAATTGTATAGTTTTAATACTTTGAATAACAGATTTTATTCAGCTACGTATTCAGCTATTGTATGAAATCTTTGTCTGAGTTATGATAGTCAAAATGTTCTTAATGTTATTATATGATTTGGTGCATCTAAAATTAAATTAAAATAATATATATAAAAAACAATAATAAATATTATCCTTTTCAGACAAGGCAGTGTTGCGTCTTCTGAGAGCTCTTTTGCAGGTGAAGGTGAAGGACGTTCGGATGTTAAAATCAACGAGTATCAGGCTGCTTGGAATGTAACGAACGCGATCCAGGGCATGTTCATCGTCTCCCTACCGTTTGCAGTTCTCCGAGGAGGTTATTGGGCAATCATAGCGATGGTTGGAATTGCCCACATTTGCTGCTACACAGGAAAGGTTCTCGTCCAGTGCCTCTACGAACCGGACCCCGCGACAGGTGAAATGGTGAGGGTTCGCGACAGCTACGTGGCAATCGCGAAAGTATGTTTCGGCCCCAAATATGGGGCCCGAGCAGTGAGTATTGCCCAAATCATAGAATTACTGATGACTTGCATTTTGTACGTGGTCGTTTGTGGGGACCTTCTGGCTGGCACCTATCCAGAAGGAGCTCTAGACACAAGGTCCTGGATGATGCTCACTGGTATTTTTCTGTTGCCTCTCGCCTTTTTAAAATCCCTCCGGATGGTGTCACTTCTCTCGTTCTGGTGCACCATGTCCCATTTAGTGATAAACGCAGTCATTTTGGGATATTGCCTTTTAGAGATAGGCGACTGGGGATGGTCTAAGGTCAGATGGAGCATCGATATGGAAAATTTTCCAATATCGCTCGGTGTTATAGTGTTTTCGTACACTTCACAAATTTTTCTCCCAACTTTAGAAGGAAATATGGAAGATAGATCTAAATTTAATTGGATGTTGGACTGGTCTCACATCGCAGCAGCTATTTTCAAAGCTCTTTTTGGGTATATTTGCTTTTTGACCTTCCAAAATGATACCCAACAGGTTATTACAAACAATTTACATTCTCAGGGCTTTAAAGGAATGGTTAATTTCTTTTTGGTGATAAAAGCTATCCTCAGCTATCCGCTACCTTACTATGCTGCTTGTGAACTTCTTGAAAGGAACTTCTTCCGTGGCCCACCGAAAACGAAATTTCCAAGCATATGGCACCTGGATGGTGAACTTAAGGTATGGGGACTGGGCTTTAGGGTTGCAGTTATTATTGGAACTATATTAATGGCAATATTTATACCGCATTTCTCAATTTTGATGGGCTTCAT
Source organism: Machimus rusticus (assembly GCA_951509405.1). Classification (NCBI taxonomy): domain Eukaryota; kingdom Metazoa; phylum Arthropoda; class Insecta; order Diptera; family Asilidae; genus Machimus; species Machimus rusticus. The sequence continues at coordinate 8,280,585 of OX608049.1, forward strand.
TGGTAGCTTTACTGGGACTATGCTCAGCTTCATCTGGCCCTGCTATTTCCATATTAAAATTAAGGGACATTGCTTAGACCAAAAGACCATCGCCTACGACTATTTTATAATTTTCCTAGGAGTTCTGTTCGGCGTTATAGGCATTTACGACTCTGGGAACGCTTTAATTGAAGCTTTCGAAATCGGTCTTCCATTCTAAGTGCAAATATTCAGTAAATTATACAAGAATAAATATATTTACAAGGGTATCTTGCATCGCTTATAATTATAATTATGTTTTCGACTGCTATATACTATTTCGATAATTAACATGCTAAACAAAAATTTTTTTCTTTTTTTTTTTCTTTTTAAAATAATTATACTTTTCCAAAAATAGCGCTAAAATTATTGCACGATGCAAGATAGTCCCGCCAAAAGCGCTTTTTAGGCGATGAGTTAAAAAAGAAAAAAATAGCTGTAAACAATAAGGTTTAATAATAAGATAAAGAATTAAGACAATAAAAACTTTGAATAAAAATTTGCGAATGTAATTGACAATATAAAAGAAAAGAAACCAAGTCTTCCAAAGCAATTAACATAATATTTTACTTAGGGATTAAAATTTAAACATAAGTATAAAAAGAAACAAAAGTAATTCCATGTCTTCCATATTCAATTACTTTAGCCTGTAAAAATTTGTTGAGGCCAGCGCTGATCGTGCAAGGTAAGTCTTTAAGCATAAGATACGAAAGTTAGTAGCTAGTTATTTAATTTACGATAGTTAAAAAGTGAACAATACCACTTAGATCTAAGAATCTGTAAGATATACAATGAAGTAAATAAAAAAATAGAGGCAGAAGTGAAAAACTAAAAAAGAAAAAAAAAAAATAATTGCAAACAATGTCTTCCAAAATATACAGCGCAATATTGTTACTATATTTATGTAAATTTATAAAAGGAGAACCCATAAACAATGTATTATATTAATTATATTGACGTTGGGGGAAAAATATTGTCGTTTTTTAGAGCGTCTTAAGAGCAAAGAGTTACGAAGTCTTCCAAATATACATATATTATTAATTACATACATTATATACACAGAGAAGTGAGGAAATGTGTGACAGCCAAGTTGTTTTCGTTTAATGAATTAAATAATTCTTTGCGGTCAAACATTTAAAATTTAAAGAAAAAGAAAGAGCATTATTTAGTCAATATACATAATGTTCACTGTCAGTGTATTCAAATCGTTTTAAATGTGAAATAAAAATGTGCTACTAAAGACATTAAACTTGTTTTAATTTTGATTGATAATAAAGCGCATTTTACAACCTTTTTTATCCTTACCTATGTTCTTGGAACTTCAATCTTAGCACAACTTATATTGTATTAGCTTAATAATTTCTTAATGTTTATTTTTCCTTAAAAGTTGAAATGTGTGGAAATTTGAAGGAATCTCAAACGCTTTCTCTATTTCAATCTTCGTAGGAAATTACAGGAGTTTTGATTTTTGTATCATAACGAATTGTAAGTACGTATATAAATCTGATCCTTTTTATTATTAAACATATTAGGAACAATTACATACCTACATTTGTATTTATAACTACGTATATACCTTGGGTCTTTAAAATATTTTATTTTTTTAATTTTTTTATTGACTTAAGGGGATATTCTGTTTCAGAATTGAAAAAAAAAAACACTTTTTTGATATTTTTTTTATAGAGAAACTATTATATTTATTAACAAAATTCCTTTTGGACATTATAAAAAAACATTTGAAAAATACAAAACGAATGTTTTTTTTTGCGATTTTAGTTCTCCCGGACTGCTGCAGAGGGCGTCTTCCAAAAGGTATGTTTTAAACGGTCGGATACTTTGTGGACCTCCTGTAACAGATTTTTGGAAAATTCAAAATGGATTCTATTTTTAACACTTAGCCGACCAAACGGGGAGATCTCCCCGTATTGTAAAATGTCAGTGCACGATCGATCGGGGAAATCTCCCCGTTTAACAGTGTAATGCAATGCAGTACTGAAATATGTTTTTTATATTTTAATAATTTTATCATTACTTTATTGCGTTTAATTCTTATAAGTGCTTAATTGTTGTCTATATTTGAGAAAATCATTCGCGCTCGAAATGCGCCTGGATATATGCAAAAATGTGCGGTCGGCTAAGTGTTAAGATAATTACACCCCCTCCCTTTTTTTATAGGGAAGAGTTGCCCACAAAAAAGGCGAATTTATGAACTTTTCTAAAATATACGTTTAAAAAAGCATCAAAATATAAAAAAATTATGAGTTTTAGGGACTTATTAAAGCATCAAATTAGCATATCGCACTTAGGTATCTATTCTAATAATGATGTCGATCAACCTAAACTTTTGAGATTTGAGGCCAAGCTTTCGCGGACTAAATAAATTGCATTATAATCACGTTCGTCGCCCCGTCCCCGCCGGGCGACACCCAATAGCTGAATACATGGCTGAATAAAATTGGGCGACGAACGTGTTAAGTATTTTTAATCTAGCTTTCTGTTGGTAAAACTGCAGAACTTCGCGTTGCTGATGCGCATGTTATAGGAATAGAAGGTATAGTAAAGATTTGTTTGACATTTAGCTGTGTCGTCACTCAACACGACTTTGTATGAAAAGCAATGAAAACATAAAATAACTAGTATTAGGTTAAATCCATCTACAGTTTATTACTAGAAGGTTAAAGTAAATAATATTACTGATATTTTACGAGATTTTCAGCAAAGGGAAACAATCAGAAATAAAAGAAAATCTTAAATTAATTTCATGCACCCAAGCCAACATCATAATTAAATAAAATCAATAAAATAGTTATAAGCCTGTGGGCTGTGGCTACCTAAAATTGAAATAATAAACCTTGTTTTCCTTCATAGTAAAAAAGAAAAAATTTAAAATAGCCGTTTCACATTTTCCTGTAAATGTATGTATCCTTGGCTTTTTCTAAATGGCTTTGTGTAAATTTATTACTTAATAGCAATTCGTTGCAGTTTAGTAATACAAAAATAGATTCTAAATTACTTACTTTATCTAAAAATTGTAGGGTGGTTTCTGTAACCTCCCTTCGAATAATTCATCCACTCAAGTGTGACTGGTCGATATAATCGGCTCTATGTTACAATCCTGTAATTAGCATTTTTTTGTAATATAGCCAGCTAAATTCTCCGATGCCATCCTCTTTTAATTCATCGAAGTTTATTTCATTAATTTCATTTGGATGGAATTCTTCAAACACGGGAGACGAGCATTCATACATACATATGTCGTGGGCAGTGACGCGCAGGATGGCGGATCTAGGTTCATTCTTACTATACCTTGTAATCTATACTGTGCTGATGCCGGTTCTGTCGTATTAAAGTTCTTTGGTTATAGTCATCCAATTTTAGTCGGGAGAGTCAAATTAAGTGATTGATACTAAAAAGAGACTATTTTCCACTAAAGTGATTGTTTTTTAATAACTCTGTGTTAATTTCAACATGGCAACTATAACGATGGATGTCTCCCGCCGGCTGGATACTTGTGATGAAAGGTATTGTATTTAGTCTTCACTAGCAAACATTTTTATCGGACAGTAACTAGTAATGCTTTTTTTATGCATTTATTCCATTTCATCAACAATCTGATTACTTCAAAGCCAAAAAGAAACAAACTAACCGCAACGAAGCTGATTTTTAACATTAGCTCTCGAGTAGTTAAAATCAATTTTATTATAAAAAGAATTAAAAGTGCGTGACATTGATGTAAGAGGTTCAAACATGCCGTAATTAGTTCGATGAAAAGGAACATGAAAAAAATGTTGGTCTATCAATGAACGTGACGGGACGGGACGGAAATGTTAAAACTAGCAATAATCTCCGGTGAACTAATTCTGCCCAGCAAACAGTCGTGAGCAAAACTACGCGAAAATTAGCGCGGCGTTGTTCCAGAGACTGAAGCGAAAGAAGCTTCAATTCAAACGGTCCGAATAGGGAGGCAATGGGATAGGATTTTTCCAAGGAAGCCTCTAAGGGAGAACCTTAAAAAGCGTTTCTGGACAGCCTCAAAGAAATGTTCACTCTATTTGTGAGACGCAGTTATCCCCACCACAGCCCATTTTGGGAAAAATAAAACCAACAATTTTCCCATTAGTAATAAAGAGAATCTTTCACTATTTGTTCAAAGCCCGAATTCTCATTTAAATTGCCTAATAAAGAATAAGGAAAGGACGACAAGCGTTGCTTTTTCTGGCAGTGCGTTGCGTTGTGCCCGCCCGGCTGTGCATTTCATATAGGAACAGGTGGAAATCGAGTGCCTGCCTCACACATTGAAGGCGTACACGGACTAGGTTTGTTTACGTTTTTTGACCATAGGATTCCTTATACGCTCCAGTTTAGCACGGAAAGCAAATGCCATTGTATGGTGAGGCGCTCTAGAGATCGGTTCACAGGACAGGGTGGTTCTTTCATATTGAGTTTTTGAGTGAATTTATGATAAATTGTGGCATATTGGGCCAATTGGTTTTTTTAAACTCTAAAAAAATTATGCTCAAATATACATTTAATTAACAACTATAAAACAGTTTTCCGTTCGTATTTTCTCAGCACCCTGTGACACTGTGTCAATTCTTTCAAGTTCCAAGCTCCGATCGTCTCCACATTTTTCATCTCTCTTCCACCGCAGTGTATAAGCATGCTATTGACTTCTGACAAAATTGTGGGGCTGGGTGGAATAACGGTACGAAGGTCACGTAAAGATAAGGAGATAATTGCTGGAATGAACATTTATTTGTAGGTTCCCCAGACTTTGCTAAAAGTTTAAACATATCATGTAAAATCAATTCTGCATGAATTTGGGTATAGTATAAGACTATGAGGTATGAATACACAATCAGTTTGGTTTTCACGCCAATTTCACCGTTTATTTACATTGTTACCTATTTCACATTTGAAACAGTTTTTACCCATAACGGAACGCATAAGGTATATGCGTTACGTTCAGGATGAGAGGTTGTTTGTTTGTTTGTTTTTCTGTGCGAACGAGCTTTGCCATTTTTCTCCAAAACGTTTTGACCATTTCTTGGGGGTTTTCGGGGCCGCTGATTTTTACCCACAACGGAACGGAGAGGGTGTTTAAAGTGAGAAGTTCTTTGTTTGTGTGCGCAAAAAAATTTAAAAATTTTTCTCCAAAACGGTTTGACCGGGCTTGTGATTCATCGGCGATTGTTCTTAGATAGGTGTTAAGGTTTTAACTTGCCAGGGGGCGCTGCAATAAACAATTTTTCGCTCGTTAATTTAATAGGGATTGATGTGTTACTTACAGAAGCAACAGAAGATGTACATATAAAAACAGTATTGTCGAGAACTAATTGATGCCGCATAGCATGTTTGTGTCCTTAGAAGGCCTACAGAAGGACCAAAAGATATTTAGACAGTAATTTTGGTATTCTCCAAAAAGTTTAAAATAAAAAACAAAATTAAAAATTTTAAAAACCCCACGACGCGACACGAAGGATGTATGTAAACGTTGTAATTGAAAAAGGATTAAATTAAATTGTTGACAAACCTCCAATTAAAATGAAGTAAATAACGAAAGATAAAAATAAAAAAAGCGTTTTTAAAAGGGTTAACATGTCGCGAGGTCTTTCATATAAGTAACTAATTTGTGAATAATTGATATTACGTTGGATACGTAAATAATATAAATTGCTGCATATCTACAAGACACATAATAGCTTTTTTATACTATACTATATTTGTAACTGAAATTGGGAATAGAGATAACAATGGCAGTCATCAACGGATTTTCTTGGGTTTGTAACTATATTATGTATTACGTAGCATTTAGTAGATAGAATACAAAAGCAAACCTTTTTAAATTATATGCACAGTTAACCAACCAGCACTGTGCTAAATTCTGGCTTTATATTTTACTATTTGTAAGATTATTGACGAGAAAATTCAAGATACGCTAAGAACTCGCTATTTCGAAAGTATAGTAACAGGAATTCTACACAAATTTTTCAAAATTGAAGGTGATGAGTGGTTTATAAAAACAACTAAATTAAAAGATTTTCAAAAGGAAGATCTCGTATTGTATTTGTCAAATCTAAAAATACCTCATAGGTTTCATACTTTGTATAAGAAATTTTAAATTGTTACATACCGCAAACGCTTTCCTTGTTAAAGAATTCAATTTTTTGCTCAATTCAGCGTTTGATTTTTTTTAGCTGAATTGAGTAGTAGATTGCAGGGACTGAATGAATTTGTACATTTTGTTCAAATTTGCGATAGTGTGTCCTTTGAAGACTCAAAATTTAAATTTTTGGGTCATCTAAAATTCGTTTATTTGTCTTTTCAGCCCAAATAATGATGAGCCGTCCGCAGGTGAAGGTGAAGGTGAAGGCGAAGGTGAAGGTACGGGTAAAAAAAAAGGTAAAGGTCATTCAGAAGTGAAGATCAACAAATATGAAGCTGCTTGGAATGTAACGACCGCCATCCAGGGCATGTTCATCGTCTCCCTACCGTTTGCAGTTCTCCGGGGAGGTTACCAAGCGATCACAGAAATGGTTGGAATTGCTCACTTTTGCTGCTACACCGGAAAGATTCTCGTCCAGTGTCTCTATGAACCGGACCCCGCGACAGGTGAAATGGTGAGGGTTCGCGACAGCTACGTGGCAATCGCGAAGGTATGTTTCGGCCCCAAATTTGGGGCCGGAGTAGTAAGTGTTACTCAAATCATAGAATTACTTATGCTCTGCATCTTTTACGTGGTAGTTTGTGGAGATTTCCTGGTTGGAATCTACCCAGAAGGACCTCTGGATGCACAATACTGGATGATGATTACTGGGATTTTTCTGCTGCCATTAATTTTTTTAAAATCCCTGCGAATGGTGTCACTGCTCTCGCTCTGCTCTACCATATCTCATTTAGTGATAAACGCAGTAATTTTGGGATATTGTCTTTTTGAGATAAGTGACTGGGGATGGTCTAAGGTCAAAAGGAGCATCGATATGGAAAATGTTCCAATATCGCTCGGTTTTATAGTGTTTTCGTACACTTCACAAATTTTTCTCCCAACTTTAGAAGGAAATATGAAAGATAGATCAAAATTTAATTGGATGTTGAAGTGGTGTCATATCGCAGCAGCTATTTTCAAAGCTCTTTTTGGGTACATTTGCTTTTTGACCTTCCAGGAGGACACCCAGCAGGTGATTACAAACAACTTGCGATCTCAGGGCTTTAAAAGAATGGTTAATTTTTTGTTGGTGATTAAAGCTATCACGAGCTATCCTCTACCTTATTACACTCTTTGCGACCTTCTTGAGAAAAGTTTCTTTCGTGGTCCACCGAAAACAAAGTGTTCAAGCATATGGGACAAAGATGGCAGAATTCAGTTATGGGGACTGTGCTTTAGGGTTTCAGTTATTATCGGAACTGTTTTAATGGCAATATTTATACCACATTTCAGAATTTTTATGGGATTCATTGGTAGCTTTACTGGGACTATGCTCAGCTTCATCTTGCCCTGCTATTTCCATATTAAAATTAAGGGACATTGCTTAGATAAAAAGACCATCGCCTACGACTATTTTATAATTTTCTTAGGAATTCATTTCGGCGTTCAAGGCATTTACGACTCTGGGAACGCTTTAATTGAAGCTTTCGAAATCGATCTTCCATTCTAAGTGCAAATATTTTATATATACATACATATGTATGTATATAAAATTGTGAATAAAAATTTGCGAATGTAATTGACAATTGAAAAGTAACAAAGTCTTCCAAAGCAATTAACATAATATTTTACTCAGGGATTATTTAAATTTAAGTATAAGTATAAAAAGAAACAAAAGTAATTCCATGTCTTCCATATTCAATTACTTTAGCCTGTAAAAATTTGTTGATATCAGCGCTGATCGCGCAAGGTAAGTCTTTAAGCGTAAGATACGAAAGTTAGTAGCTAGTTATTTAATTTACGATAGTTAAAAAGTGAACAATACCACTTAGATCTAAGAATCTGTAAGATATACAATGAAGTCAATAAAAAAAGAGAGGCAGAAATGAAAAACTAAAAAAGAAAGAAAAAAGATAATTGCAAACAATGTCTTCCAAAATATACAGCGCAATATTGTTACTATATTTATGTAAATTTATAAAATGAGAACCTATAAACAATGTATTATGTTAATTATTGACGTTGGGGGAAAAATATTATCGATTTTTTTTAGAGCGTCTTAAGAGCAAAGAGTTACGAAGTCTTCCAAATATACATACATATATTATTAATTACATTATATACACAGAGAGAGAGAGGAAGTGTGTGACAGCCAAGTTGTTTTCGTTTAATGAATTAAATAAATCTTTGCGGTCAAACATTTAAAATTTAAAGAAAAAGAAAGAGCATTATTTAGTCAATATACATAATGTTCACTGTCAGTGTATTCAAATCGTTTTAAATGTGAAATAAAAATGTGCTACTAAAGACATTAAACTTGTTTTAATTTTGATTGATAATTAAGCGTATTTATTAGGAACTCATGTGGAAATTTGAAGGAATCTCATACACTGCCCTTATTTCGATCTTCTTAAGATATTACAGGAGTTTTGATTTTTCTATCATAACGAATTGTAAGTACGTACATATATAAATCTAATCCTTTTTTATTAAACATATTTGAAACAACTACATGTCTACATTTGTATTTATAAGTACGTATTTACCTTGGATCTTTAAGATATTTTATTTTTGCTACTTTTTTATTGACTTAGGATTGAAATTTTTATCTGTGTGTGCCATATTAAATTCAAAACCCTACACAATGGATTGTTTCCAAAGAAAATGCATTAAAAAACTCCTAAACCTTAATCCTTACAGCCAAAAAATAAAAATTTGTATTAGAACCATTCAAACTTCGCCTGTCGCACTTATCTACTCTAAAGAGGACGTAGAGTGCGTCGGATGTCGATCAACCTAAACTTTTGAGATTTGAGGCCAAGCTTTCGCGGACTAAATAAATTGCATTATTATCACGTTCGTCGTCCCATCCCCGTTGGGCGACACCCAATAGCTGAATACATGGCTGAATAAGGTTGGGCGACGAACGTGTTAAGTATTTTTAATCTGGCTCTCTGCTGGAAAAACTGCAGAACTTCGCGTTGCTGATGCGCATGATATAGGAATAGAAGGTATAGTAAAGATTTGTTTGACATTTAGCTGTGTCGTCACTCAACACGACTTTGTATGAAAAGCAATGAAAACATAAAATAACTAGTATTAGGTTAAATCCATCTACAATTTATTACTAGAAGGTTAAAGTAAATAATATTACTGATATTTTAAGCGATTTTCAGCAAAGGGAAACAATCAGAAATAAGAGAAAATGCTAAATTAATTTCATGCACCCAAGCCAACATTATAATTAAATAAAATCAATAAAATAGTTATAAGCCTATAGCTACCTAAATTTGAAATAATAAACCTTGTTTTCCTTCATAGAAAAAAAGAAAAAATTTAAAATAGCCGTTTCACATTTTTCTGTAAATGTATATCCTTGGCTTTTTCTAAATGGCTTTGTGTAAATTTATTACTTAATAGCAATTCGTTACGGTTTAGTAATACAAAAATAGATTCTAAATTACTTACTTTATCTAAAAATTGTAGGGTGGTTTCTGTAACCCCCTTCGAATAAATCATCCACTCAAGTGTGACTGGTCGATATAATCGGCTCTATGTTACAATCCTGTAATTTGCATTTTTTTATAATATAGCCAGCTAAATTCTCCGATGCCATCCTCTTTTAATTCATCGAAGTTTATTTCATTAATTTCATTTGGATGGAATTCTTCAAACACGGGAGACGAGCATTCATACATACATATGTCGTGGGCAGTGACGCGCAGGATGGCGGATCTAGGTTCATTCTTACTATACCTTGTAATCTATACTGTGCTGATGCCGGTTCTGTCGTATTAAAGTTCTTTGGTTATAGTCATCCAATTTTAGTCGGGAGAGTCAAATTAAGTGACTGATACTAAAAAGAGACTATTTTCCACTAAAGTGATTGTTTTTTAAGAACTCTGTGTTAATTTCAACATGGCAACTATAACGATGGATGTCTCCCGCCGGCTGGATACTTGTGATGAAAGGTGTTGTATTTAGTCTTTACTAGCAAACATTTTTATCGGACAGTAACTAGTAATGCTTTTTTTATGCATTTATTCCATTTCATCAACAATCTGATTAATTCAAAGCCAAAAAGCAACAAACTAACCGCAACGAAGCTGATTTTTAACATTAGCTCTCGAGTAGTTAAAATCAATTTTATTATAAAAAGAATTAAAAGTGCGTGACATTGATGTAAGAGGTTCAAACATGCCGTAATTAGTTCGATGAAAAGGAACATGAAAAAAATGTTGGTCTATCAATGAACGTGACGGGACGGGACGGAAATGTTAAAACTAGCAATAATCTCCGGTGAACTAATTCTGCCCAGCAAACAGTCGTGAGCAAAACTACGCGAAAATTAGCGCGGCGTTGTTCCAGAGACTGAAGCGAAAGAAGCTTCAATTCAAACGGTCCGAATAGGGAGGCAATGGGATAGGATTTTTCCAAGGAAGCCTCTAAGGGAGAACCTTAAAAAGCGTTTCTGGACAGCCTCAAAGAAATGTTCACTCTATTTTTGAGACGCAGTTAACCCCACCACAGCCCATTTTGGGAAACATTTTCCGCTGTTTGTTCCAAGCCCGAATTCTCATTTAAAAAGCCTAATAAAGAATAAGGAAAGGACGGTGAGCGTTGCTTTTTCTGGCAGTGCGTTGCGTTGTGCCAAAGAATATGGAACTACCTTACAAAGAATGTTCACTCTATTTTTGCGGCGCAGTTATCCCTACCACAGCCCATTTTGGGAAAAATAAAACAAAAAATTTTCCCATTAGTAAGACAAGGAATCTTTCCATGTTTGTTCCAAGTCCGAATTCCCATTTAAATTGCCTAGTAAAGAAAAAGGACTGCAACAATCAAAATCGCCGCACACACAATGAAACCAGAGTTCACCTATTATGGTGCGGGCTTGTTTAGCATTGCTTTTTCTGGCACTGTGTTGGTGCCGGCCCGGCCGTGCTTTTCATATAGGAACTGTCAGAAATCGAATGGCTCACTCACACATTCAAGGCGTACACAGATTACTTTTGTTTACGTTTTTTCACCACAGGTTTTCCTATGCGGGCTTGTTTTGCACGGGAAGCAAATGCAATGTATGGTGAGGCGAGCTAGAGCGTGGTTCGCTTTACAGGACAGGGTGATTCTTTTATATTGAGTTTTTAGTTAATGTATGATAAATTGTGGCTTATTGGGCCAATTGTTTTTCTAGATTTCCAAAAAAATTATGCTCAAATATAAATTGAATTAACAACAAATTGTGGCATAAAGACTCAATTATAAAACAGCTTTTCGTTCATATTTTCTTGGCACCCTGTAAGACTGTATCAATTCCTCCAAGTTCCAAGTTCCGCCTCCCCATTTTTCATCTCTCTTGCACCGCAGCGCTTAAGCATGCTATCGACTTCGGACAAAATTGTGGGGTTGGGTGGAATAACGGTACCAAGGTCACAAATAGATAAGGAGATAATTGCCGGAGTGAACAGTCTTTGTAGGCTCTATAGTCTTTGGTTGTGCCCGCCCGGCTGTGCATTTCATATAGGAACAGGTGGAAATCGAGTGCCTGTCTCACACATTGAAGGCGTACACGGACTAGGTTTGTTTACGTTTTTTCACCATAGGTTTCCTTATACGCTCCAGTTTAGCACGGAAAGCAAATGCCATTGTATGGTGAGGCGCTATAGAGATCGGTTCGCAGGACAGGGTGGTTCTTTCATATTGAGTTTTTGAGTGAATTTATGATAAATTGTGGCATATTGGGCCAATTGGTTATTTTTTTTTTTTTTATTTTTTTTTTTTTTATTAACAATTATATTTTGGAATAAAGGGCCAACTGTAAAACAGTTTTCCGTTAATATTTTCTCAGCACCCTATGACACTGTGTCAATTCCTTCAAGTTCCAAGCTCCGTCTCCACATTTTTCATCTCTCTTCCATTGCAGTGTTTATGCTATTGACTTCTGACAAAATTGTGGGGCTAGGTGGAATAACGGTACCAAGGTCACGTGAAGATAAGGAGATAATTGCCGGAGTGAACATTCTTTGTGGGTTCCAGGTCTTTGCTAGAAGCAGATAAATAAGACATAAGGAAGTGCTGAAACGTTCATATATGTATAGTGTACGTTCGCGTACCATTTTTTTTGGGATGCTCAAAGGGTGCTCAGTTGAGCGAGACAGAACTTGAGCAAGCAAGGTAGAATGAGGAAAAGCTATAAAAATATTCCTGAATACTGTCGAATTATGCATTTTTGGTTTACTTTGATTCATTTCGGGATGCTTTTGCTAAAAGACAGCGTTAAAATTAAATTTTAGTGGGGTATATCATGCAGCAAACATTTTAATGTTCTAATATTAAATAAATTACTATTGCAATCCCGAGTGAAGAGAGTCTGATTAGAGCAGTGTAAGAATAACGACGTAATTTTGAAATACATACAAATTGCGGTGTGGCCCTCTTAAAATTTACTTTCTTTTTACGCCTGTACTCATGTTTCTTATACTAAAGTGCGAGAACTCGCCCATCAGGAATTCTGGTACGCTTGACAAGTCTAATCGCACTTCCTTATGTCTTATTTCTATGGCTAGAAGTTTAAACATATCATGTAAAAAAAAATTTGCATGAAAGTGGGTAACTGTATGATTACACTCTTGTGTATAGAGTCTTATGGTGATGGGTAAACAGTTTCCTAGTTGCTGGCCTAGATGGCGTTACTATGCCTTTTGAATTTTTGTACGATTGGTTCCTCAAGCCAAAAGCTTTTCAAACTTTGAAGCACTTCGCACATCGTACCAACGAAACGCAGCGCGAGAGAAGCGGCGAAATGAAAAATAACAAATAAAGTCAATGAATCCTTTTATTGTATTTTTGCGTACGTATATGGGAGAGGTTTCGTAGAAATGAATGCGCCTTTCTTACTTGTTTTCTTACGAGTGATGCGAATTACCTTTGCTTTTTTAATTACCTTGCGTTTAGGTGTTATATTCCAGGCGAGTTTTGCGGAAGCTTTTCGTTGTTCTTTAATTTTGGCGAGTGATCGTTATTTTCCTTTTACCTGTTCATTAACAATGAAAAGAGCAGAACAACTAAAAATGTTGTAATCGCAGTGCCTTCTAACACTTCCTTCTTTTTTTTTGCAATCACAAATTAAAAGTACTTTACATTTTAAAAATTGACTGTCTTAATTTAATAATTTCAAAATTCATTCAAATCGGTATTCTTCGAAAAAAGTTTTCATAATTTCTGCACTTATTTTGACACGTGTATATGTATATGTACCTATACTTAGAATAATGAAAAACAAGGTGGAAAGACTTAGTACAAATTTTTAAATTTTAACGTTTTAAAATAAATTCCTTGAAAACCGGTTTGGTTTAAATCGGATCTAATAACGCAACTTTTATCTAATTTGTCTTCGCTGTGGGCCGCAAGAAAAATATGTTTGTATTTTCGAGAATTTTCCATGTCAGGAAATAGCAGCATACATATATGAGCTATTTCTACGACTATTTCACCGTCACACACAGTTTTAAGATTTTTCATTAATGTGGGTACATTCACGTAGTGTGCTGCGTGCGCGACGTGAACCCTTAAATGCAAAAGCACAAAAGCTAATAAAATACATCATGAAATAAACAGAGATTCAAGAAATAGTTTTTTTTTCTGGACCCGTGATAATTCAATGAACAACTAAAACTGTTTTTTAAATTATATGCAACCATTATTGAAGAGAAAATTCAAGATTCGCCAAGACCTCGCTATCTCGATAGTAGTAAGAGAAATCCTACAAAAAATAAATTTTGCACAATTGAAGGTTTCTAAGTTTTAAAGAAAGGAAAGGAAAACCCAGTGTTGAATAAGAAGAAAGTTACAGAGTGATTTATAAACACATCTAAATTAAAACACTTTAAAAAGTAGGATCTCGAATGCATAGTATTTGTCGAATCTAAAAACACCAAATAGGTTTCAGAACTTTGTATAGGAAATTTATAATTGTTACATATCGCAAACGAATTCCTTGTTCAAGAATTCAATTTTTTTATTCGATCGCTCAATTCAGCGCTTGATTTTCTAAGCTGAATTGAGTAGTCGATTCCAGGGATTGAATGAATTTGTACATTTTGTTCAAATTTGCGGTAGTGTGTCTTTTGAAGACTCAACATTTAAATTTCATGGGTCATCAAAAATTCGTCTATTTATGTTTTCAGTCAAGACAACGCTGTGCCGCCCGCAAGTGAAGGTGAAGGTAAAGGTGAAGGTGGAGATGAAGGTGAAGTTGAAGGTGAAGGTGAAGGTGAAGGTGATGGTGAAGGTGAAGGTAAAGGTAAAAGAAAAGGTAAAGGTCATTCAGAAGTGAAGATCAACAAATATGAGGCTGCTTGGAATATAACGACTGCCACCCAGGGCATGTTCATCGTTTCCCTACCGTTTGCAGTTCTCCGGGGAGGTTATTGGGCGATCATAGCGATGGTTGGAATTGCCCACATTTGCTGCTACACCGGAAAGGTCCTCGTCCAGTGCCTCTACGAACCGGACCCCGCGACAGGTGAAATGGTGAGGGTTCGCGACAGCTACGTGGCAATCGCGAAGGCATGTTTCGAGCCCAAAAATGTTCGAACAGTGAGTATTGCCCTAAACATAGAATTACTGATGACTTGCATCTTGTACGTGGTAGTTTGTGGGAACCTTCTGGCTGGCACCTATCCAGAAGGAGCTCTAGACACAAGGTCCTGGATGATGATCACTGGTATTTTTCTGTTGCCTCTCGGCTTCTTAAAATCCCTCCGGATGGTGTCACTTCTCTCGTTCATGTGCACCATGTCCCATTTAGTGATAAACGCAGTCATTTTGGGATATTGCCTTTTAGAAATAGGTAATTGGGGATGGTCTAGGGTCACATGGAATATCGATATGGAAAATTTTCGTAAATCGCTCGGCTTTATAGTGTTTTCGTATACTTCACAAATTTTTCTCCCAACTTTAGAAGGAAATATGAAAGATAGATCAAAATTTAATTGGATGTTGAACTGGTGTCATATCGCAGCAGCTATTTCCAATGCTCTTTTTGGGTACATTTGCTTTTTGACCTTCCAGGAGGACACCCAGCAGGTGATTACAAACAACTTGCGATCTCAGGGCTTTAAAAGCATGGTTAATTTTTTGTTGGTGATTAAAGCTATCACCAGCTATCCTCTACCTTATTACACTCTTTGCGATCTTCTTGAGAAAAGTTTCTTTCGTGGTCCACCGAAAACAAAGTGTTCAAGCATATGGGACAAAGATGGCAGAATTAAGTTTTGGGGACTGTGCTTTAGGGTTGCAGTTATTATCGGAACTGTTTTAATGGCAATATTTCTACCGTATTTCTCAATTTTGATGGACTTCAGTAGCTTTCCCTGTGTTATGATCACTTTCATCTGGCCCTGCTACTTTCATATTAAAATTAAGGGCCATTGTTTAGATAAAAAGGCCATCGCCTACGACTATTTTATAATTTTCTTAGGAGTTGTGTTTTTCGTTATGGGCATTTTCGACTTTAGGAACGCTTTAATTGAAGCTTTCAAAATCGGTCTTCCGTTCTAAGTGCAAATATTCAGTAAATTTTACAAGTATAAATATATTTACATCTTGCATCGCTAATTATAATTATAATTATGTTTTCGGCTGCTATATACTATTTCCATGACTAAGATTCTAAATAATAGTTGATTTATTATTTTTTTCCTTTTAAAATAATTATACTTCTTTAAAAGTAGTGCCAAAATTAATGCACGATGCAAGATAATCCCGCCAAAAGCGCTTTTTACGCGATGAGTTTAAAAAAGAAAAAAATAGCTGTAACAATAAGGTTTAATAATAAGATAAAGAATTAAGACAATAATAACTTTGAATAAAAATTTGCGAATGTAATTGACAATTGAAAAGTAACAAAGCAATTAACATACCTAATATTTTACTCAGGGATTAACATTTAAACATAAGTATAGAAAGAGACAAAAGTAATTTCATGTCTTCTATATTCAATTACTTTAGTCTGTAATAATTTGTAGAGGCCAGCGCTGATCGCGCAAAGTAAGTCTTTAAACGTAAGAAACGAAAGTTAGTAGCTAGTTATTTAATTAACGATAGTTAAAAAGTGAACAATACCACTTAGATCTAAGAATCTGTAAGATATACAATGAAGTCAATAAAAAAATAGAGGCAGAAGTGAAAAACTAAAAAAGAAAGAAAAAAGATGATTGCAAACAATGCCTCCCAAAATATACAGCGGAATAATGTTACTATTTATGTAAATTTATAAAATGAAAACCTATAAATAATTTATTATATTAATTATTGAGGTTGGGTGAAAAAATATTATCGGTTTTTTTAGGGCGTCTTAAGAGCAAAGAGTTACGAAGTCTTCCAAATATACATGTTTTATTAACTACGTTATACCGACAGAGAAAGAGAGAAAGTGTGTGACAGCCAAGTTGTCTTCGTTCAATGAATTAAATAAATCTTTGCGGTCAAACATTTAAAATTTAAAGAAAAAGAAAGAGCATTATTTAGTCAATATACATAATGTTCACTGTCAGTGTATTCAAATCGTTTTAAATGTTGAATAAAAATATGCTACTAAGGACATTAAAATTGTTTTAATTTTTATTGGTAATAAAGCGCATTTTTCAACCTTTTTTATCCTTGTCCTTACTTGGAACTTCAATCTTACGTACAACTTATATTGTATTAGCTTCATAATTTCTTAATATTTTTTCCTTAAAAGTTGAAATGTGTAGAAGGACTCATGTGGAAATTTGAAGGAACCTAAAACGCTGTCTCTATTTCAATCTTCGTAGGAAATTACAGGAGTTTTGATTTTTGTATCATAACGAATTGTAAGTACGTATATAAATCTAATCCTTTTTTATTAAACATATTTGAAACAATTACATACCTACATTTGCATTTATAACTACGTATTTACCTTGGGTTTATAAAATATTTTATTTTCGTTATTTTGTTATTGATTTAAGATTCAAATTTTTATCTGTGTGTGCCACATTAAATTCAAAACCCTACACGATGGATTGTTTCCAGACAAAATGCATTAAAAAACTCCTAAACTTTAATCCTTACAGCCAAAAAATAAAAATTTGTATTAGAACCATTCAAACTTCGCCTGTCGCACTTATCTACTCTAAAGAGGACGTAGAGTGCGTCGGATGTCGATCAACCTAAACTTTTGAGATTTGAGGCCAAGCTTTCGCGGACTAAATAAATTGCATTATTATCACGTTCGTCGTCCCATCCCCGTTGGGCGACACCCAATAGCTGAATACATGGCTGAATAAAATTGGGCGACGAACGTGTTAAGTATTTTTAATCTGGCTCTCTGCTGGTAAAACTGCAGAACTTCGCGTTGCTGATGCGCATGTTATAGGAATAGAAGGTATAGTAAAGATTTGTTTGACATTTAGCTGTGTCGTCACTCAACACGACTTTGTATGAAAAGCAATGAAAACATAAAATAACTAGTATTAGGTTAAATCCATCTACAATTTATTAGGTACTAGAAGGTTAAAGTAAATAATATTACTGATATTTTATGCGATTTTCAACAAAGGGAAACTATCAGAAATAAAAGAAAATCTTAAATTAATTTCATGCACCAAAGACAAAATCATAATTAAATAAAATAGTTATAAGCCTATAGCTACCTAAATTTGAAATAATAAACCTTGTTTTCCTTCATAGAAAAAAAGAAAAAATTTAAAGTAGCCGTTTCACATTTTTCTGTAAATGTATATCCTTGGCTTTTTCTAAATGGCTTTGTGTAAATTTATTACTTAATAGCAATTCGTTACGGTTTAGTAATACAAAAATAGATTCTAAATTACTTACTTTATCTAAAAATTGTAGGGTGGTTTCTGTAACCCCCTTCGAATAAATCATCCACTTAAGTGTGACTGGTCGATGTAATCGGTTCTAAGTATATTACAATCCTGTAATTTGCATTTTTTTATAATATAGCCAGCTAAATTTTCCGATGCATCCTCTTTTAATTCATCGAAGTTTATTTCATTAATTTCATTTGGATGGAATTCTTCAAACACTATTGGAGACGGGAGACGAGCATTCATACATACATACGTCGTGGGCAGTGACGCGCAGGATGGCGGATCTAGGTTCAATCTTACTATACCTTGTAATCTATACTGTGCTGATGCCGGTTCTGTCGTATTAAAGTTCTTTGGTTATAGTCATCCAATTTTAATCGGAAGAGTGCCTTCATGATGTCATAAAACGAATTTGTGTAGACTGTATTAATTAAGTGACTGAGATAATTTTCAACTAAAGTGATAGTTTTATAAGAACTTTGTGTTAATTTCAACATGGCAACTATAACGATGGATGCCTCTCGCCGGCTGGATACTTGTGATGAAAGGTGTTGTATGGTTTAATTCTTCACTAGAAAGATGAGTTTTTATCGGACAGTCACTAGCACAACAACAATTTTCCCATTAGTAATAAAGAAAATCTTTCGCTGTTTGTTCAAAGCCCGAATTCTCGTTTAAATTGCCTATTAAAGAATAAGGAAAGGACGGCGAGCGTTGCTTTTTCTGGCAGTGCGTTGCGTTGTGCCCGCCCGGCTGTGCATTTCATATAGGAACAGGTGGAAATCGAGTGCCTGCCTCACACATTGAAGGCGTACACGGACTAGGTTTGTTTACGTTTTTTCACCATAGGTTTTCTTATACGCTCCAGTTTAGCACGGAAAGCAAATGCCATTGTATGGTGAGGCGCTCTAGAGATCGGTTCGCAGGACAGGGTGGTTCTTTTATATTGAGTTTTTGACTGAATTTATATAAATTGTAGCATATTGGGCCAATTGGTTTTTTTTAGATTATAAAAAAATTATGCTCAAAGGGTGCTCAGTTGAGCGAGACAGAACTTGAGCAAGCGAGGTAGAATGAGGAAAAGCTATAGAAACATTCCTGAATACTATCGAATTATGCATTTTTGGTTTACTTTGATTCATTTCGGGGTGCTTTTGCTAAAAGACAGCGTTAAAATTAAATTTTAGTGGGGTTCATATATGCAGCAAATGTTATTCTACTATTAAATAAATTACTATTGCAATCCTGAGTGAAGAGAGTCTGATTAGAGCAGTGTAAGAATAACGACGTGATTTTGAAATACATATAAATTGCGGTGTTTCCCTCTTAAAACTTACTTTTTTTTACGTCTGTACTCATGTTTCTAATGCTGTGCATGTTTCTAGTGCGAGAGCTCACACATAAGGAATTCTGGTACGCTTGACAAGTCTAATCGCACTTCCTTATGTCTTATTTCTATGGCTAGAAGTTTAAACATATCATGTAGAATAAATTTTGCATGAAAGTGGGTAACTGTATGATTACACTCTTGTGTATAGAGTCTTATAGTGATGGGCAAACAGTTTCCTAGTTGCTGGCCTAGATGGCGGTACTATGCCTTTTGAATTTTTGTACGATTGGTTCCTCAAGCCAAAAGCTTTTCAAACTTTGAAGCACATCACTCATCGTACCAACGAAACGCAGCGCGAGAGAAGCGGCGAAATGAATAACAACAAAAGTCAATGAATCCTTTTATTGTATTTGTGCGTACGTATATGGGAGAGGTTTCGTAGAAATAAATGCGCCTTCTTACTTGTTTTCTTACGAGCGATGCGAATTTCCTTGCTTTTTGAATTACCCTGCGTTTAGGTGTTATATTCCAGGCGAGTTTTGCGGAAGGTATTCGTTGTTCTTTAATTTTGGCGAGTGATCGTTATTTTCCTTTTACCTGTTCATTAACAATGAAAAGAGCAGAAAAACTAAAAATGTTATAATCGCAATGGCTTCTAACACTTCCTTCTTTTTGAAGTGAAACTTCTAATGCGACTTCCAACAATGTTGCGTTAAACGTTTAACGCTACCATGGAGGGGGTATGAAAGCACTGTTGCGTTAAACGTTTAACGCAGCCTTGTTGGAAGTCGCATTAGAAGTTTCACTTCAAAAATGTTTCTAGAGGTTTACTGAAAGTTTATAGCAAACAATAGGGTTAATCGTAGGTCTAAGGTGTGCGAGTCTGATTCGCACTTGGCCGGTTTTTTTAAATTATATGCACAGTTAACCAACCAGCACTGTGTTAAATGCTGGCTTTATATCTTACTATTTTTAAGATTATTGAAGAGAAAATTCAAGATTCGCTAAGACCTCGCTACCTAGATAGTAGTAAAACAAATACTACAAAAAATAAATTTTTCACAATTGAAGGTTTCTAAGTTTTAAAGAAAGGAAAGGAAAACCCAGTGTTGAATAAGAAGAAAGTTGCAGAGTGATTTATAGACACATCTAAAATAAAAGATTTTAAAAAGTAGGATCTCGAATGCATAGTATTTGTCGAATCTAAAAATACCTCATAGGTTTCATTACTTTGTATAGGAAATTTAAAATTGTTACATATCGCAAACGAATTCCTTGTTCAAGAATTCAATTTTTTTATTCGATCGCTCAATTAAGCGCTTGATTTTCTTAAGCTGAATGAAGTAGTAAGATTGCAGGGTATGAATGAATTTGTAAATTTTGTTTAAATTTGTGATAGTGTGTCCTTTGAAGACTCAAAGTTTAAATTTCATGGATCATCTAAAATTCGCCTATTTTTCTTTTCAGCCAAGACAACGCTGTGCCACCTGCAGGTGAAGTTAAAGGTAAAGGTAAAGGTAAAAGAAAAGGTAAAGGTCATTCAGAAGTGAAGATCAACAAATATGAGGCTGCTTGGAATGTAACGACCGCCGCCCAGGGCATGTTTATCGTCTCCCTACCGTTTGCAGTTCTCCGAGGAGGTTATTGGGCGATCATAGCGATGATTGGAATTGCCCACATTTGCTGTTACACCGGAAAGGTCCTCGTCCAGTGCCTCTACGAACAGGACCCCGCGACAGGTGAAATGGTGAGGGTTCGCGACAGCTACGTGGCAATCGCGAAGGTATGTTTCGGCCCCAAATTTGGGGCCGCAATAGTAAGTGTTGCCCAAATAACAGAATTACTGATGCTCTGCATCTTGTACGTGGTAGTTTGTGCAGACCTCCTCGCTGGCACCTATCCAGAAGGACCTCTGGAACCAAGATGCTGGATGATGATTACTGGGATTTTTCTGCTGCCATTAAGCTTTTTAAAATCCCTCCGGATGGTGTCACTGCTCTCGTTCTGGTCCATCATGTCCCATTTAGTGATAAACGCAGTCATTTTGGGATATTGCCTTTTAGAGATAGGCGACTGGGGATGGTCTAAGGTCAGATGGAGCATCGATATGGAAAATTTTCCAATATCGCTCAGTGTTATAGTGTTTTCGTACACTTCACAAATTTTTCTCCCCACTTTAGAAGGAAATATGGAAGGTAGATCAAAATTTAATTGGATGTTGAACTGGTGTCATATCGCAGCAGCAATTTTCAAAGCTCTTTTTGGGTACATTTGCTTTTTGACCTTCCAGGAGGACACCCAGCAGGTGATTACAAACAATTTATTCCCTCAGGATTTTAAAAGCATGGTTAATTTTTTGTTGGTGATAAAAGCTATCCTCAGCTATCCTCTACCTTATTACACTCTTTGCGATCTTCTTGAGAAAAGTTTCTTTCGTGGTCCACCGAAAACAAAGTGTTCAAGCATATGGGACAAAGATGGCAGAATTAAGTTATGGGGACTGTGCTTTAGGGTTTCAGTTATTATTGGAACTGTTTTAATAGCTATATTTATACCATATTTCTCAATTTTCATCGGCTTCATTGGTAGCTTTACTGGGACTATGCTCAGCTTCATCTGGCCCTGCTATTTCCATATTAAAATTAAGGGACATTGTTTAGATAAAAAGACCATCGCCTACGACTACTTTATAATTTTCGTAGGAGTTTTGTTTTTCGTTATGGGCATTTTCGACTCTGGGAACGCTTTAATTGAAGCTTTCGAAATCGGCCTTCCATTCTAAGTGCAAATATTCAGTAAATTTTACAAGTATAAATATATTTACATCTTGCATCGCAAATTATAATTATAATTATGTTTTCGTCTGCTATATACTATTTCCATGACTAAGATTCTAAATAATGATTTATTTATTATTTTTTTCTTTTTAAAATAATTATACTTCTTTAAAAGTAGTGCTAAAATTAATGCTTTATTAGCTGTAAGCAATAAGGTTTAATAAAGAATTAAGACAATAAAAACTTTGAATAAAAACTTGCGAATGTAATTGACAATTGAAAAGTAACAAAGCAATTAACATACCTAATATTTTACTCAGGGATTAACATTTAAACATAAGTATAGAAAGAGACAAAATTTCATGTCTTGCGGTCAAACATTTAAAATTTGAAGAAAAAGAAAAAGCATTATTTATTCAATATACATAATGTTAACTGTCAGTGTATTCAAATCGTTTTAAATGTGAAATAAAAATGTGCTACTAAAGACATTAAAATTGTTTTAATTTTGACTGATAAGCGCATTTTACAAGCTTTTTTATCCTTCCTGAAATTGTATAAGATTTAATACAGTTTTGGTGTTTGTATCATAACGAATTGTAGGTAAGTATAAATCTAATCCTTCTTTTTATTGAACATATTTGAAATCAATACATACATATGTATTTATAACTACGCTTATGGTATATACCTTTTATTTTCGTTATTTTGTTATTGAATCAAATTTTTATCTGTGCGTGTCACATTAAATTCAAAACCCTTCATGGTGGAAAATTTTTGTTTCCAGACAAAATGCACTGAAAAACCTCTGAACTTTAATTCTGAAAACTCAAACAATAAAAATTTGTACTAGAACCATTGAAGGTGAATCATAAAAAGAGCAAGAGAGAGTGCTTAAAGTTAAATTAAATCATCAAATTCGCGTATCGCACTTATCAACTCAAAAGCGGACGTAGAGTGCGTCGGATGTCGATCAACCTAAACTTTTGAGATTTGAGGCCAAGCTTTCACGGATTAAATAAATTGCGTTATTATATTAAGTACCTTTAATCTGGCTTTCTGCTAGAACTTAGCAGAAATATTGCATCGCATAGCTTCTTGATGTTGCTGCGGTTCTGTCGTATAAGAGTTCTTTGGTTATAGTCATCCAATTTTAATCGGGAGAGTGCCTTCATGACGTCATAAAACGAATTTTCGTAGACTGAATTAATTAAGTGACTGAGATAATTTTCAACTAAAGTGATAGTTTTATAAGAACTCTGTGTTAATTTCAACATGGCAACTATAACGATGGATGTCTCTCGCCGGCTGGATACTTGTGATGAAAGGTGTTGTATTTAGTCTTCACTAGCAAACAGTTTTATCCGATAATATCCCAGTAGGAACCTGACTAGTTCTAGGACTAAACGAACAACTAGTACCGAAGGAGTGAGTACTAGTTCTAGCTTAGATGATTTCCTATGGACTGAACTCACTACTTTTGCATGGCGTTGTCATTGGAGGGAACCAATTGCCGCCTTCTGCATTACTTTAGGTCTAGTTCTGAAAATAGTTCCCATTAGTGATTAAAGAAACTGGTTACCAAAGCATCAATATAGGACTAGTTGCTTCTTTTATTACTTTAGAATTAGTTAATTGAGTAGTGCCTATGGGTGTGTTTCATTATTCGTTCGGAATATTCGGAATATTTACTAAAGCGTTTCTTTATTCGTCTAAAGTATTCCGAATATTCTTTTCCGCCTTTCTTTATTACTGCGGAATATTTCGAACGCATCCTTGTCGATCCGTCTCAAGAGGTGGAATTAAAGGAATATTCTTCTATCAGTTGGCAAAAGTACAGACAATAACCTGAGTAACCTCAATTAAACCACAGGAGTATTATACATGGAACAAAATATGTACTTGTAAATAATGTTATGACCAAATAGATTTCTTTTTTCATCCTATTTGATTTATGTTTATTCCAAAATTTCAAAGTCGTTTCTTTTCCGTTAGGCCTTGCTTGGTCTTATTGCAAATAAACTGATGACCGCTTTACTTAGACTCATTGCAGGAACAGTCGAACAACACTGAAATTTTCCACAAAAAAGGAAAAATGACGGTAAAGTTTATTATTATTTTTTTGCGTCGCTGATCCTTCGCGTGTTGGAGATCTAGGATCTTCCAACTGGTTACTTTATGCATTCCTTTTGGACTAGTATTAGCACCAGTATATTTTCACCGGTAATATAACTACTTCTTTATAGAAACTACTTCTGTATTTCCTACTGGGTAACTAAAAGTTTAACACAATTAAAATCAATTTTTCATGAATGTGGGTATAGTGTTATGAATATTTTATCAGTTTGGTTTTCGCGCCAATTTCAAACTTATATTAAATGGTAATGCTAAAGAGAAATTTTCGATGTTTTTTAAGCGTTCGAATGTTTTTTAGGACTTAGGCTTATGGTGTAACTCCGTTCGTCTGTCTGTCTATCACCGCTCAGAGCTTCATTTGTACTTGCTAAAATTAATTTCCTTTTCTGTCGCATAGCTCTCGACTTATTACTTAATTTATGTAAACAATATAGGAAAAGCACAAATATCTCTCTAGCTAGCAGTCCCAAAAAAGAATTTTATTACTTACTAATAATATCTCATAGAGTATGTAACGAAGTTCAACACCAAATTTTTTTCTACAGAATTTGCAAATTATTTCTATAGGATTTTTTTCCGTAATTTGTAAATAAAAATGCTCAATAAATTCCCATTTTTGAGAAAAACAGGGTTTAAAAGTATAAAATATCATAATTTGCCCATTTATGGTAGAGCCAGTCCAGTAGTTTATAATGTTGTTCAAATGATATCTGATAAATTTGACTTTTTTCCATAAACCAATTATTTCTTATTATAAATGGCGAATAAGAGCATATGTCATATGAAGTGCACACTAATTAAAAACTTCTTCGACAAGATTTTTAAAAATGGCTTGAGATTTATTTTCTTAGATTAGAGTTTTTTTTTTCATTTAAGCCAAGTTACAAAGTTCTATGGTGATCCTTTATTTTTTAATAATGATTCAAAAATTACTACAACCACTACAAAATACAAAAGCAAATTTTAAGGTGGTTGTGGATATGTTTCATTATTTTGATACATGAAAAAGAAAACAATCATGAAATAAATAGAGATTCAAGAAATAATTTTTTTTTGTAGACCGGTGATAATAATAACTAAAACTAAAAACCTTTAGAATCTTCCTGAAAGTGTCTAGTAAAATTATAGCGTTAATCGCAGGTCTAAGGTACGCAAGTCCAATTCGCACTTGGCCGGTTTTTTAAATTATTTGCACAGCTAACCAACCAGCACTGTGTTAAATGCTGGCTTTACATCTTACTATTTTTAAGATTATTGAAGAGAAAATTCAAGATTCGCTAAGAACTCGCTATCTCGAAAGAAGTAAGAGAAATCCTACAAAAAATAAATTTTACAAAATTGAAGGTTTCTAAGTTTTAAAGAAAGGAAACGAAAACACAGTGTTGAATAAGAAGAAGTTGCAGAGTGATTTATAAACACATCTAAATTAAAAGATTTTAAAAAGTAGGATCTCGAATGCATAGTATTTGTCGAATCTATTATAAAAATACCTCATAGGTTTCATCACTTTGAATAGGAAATTTAAAATTTTTACATATCGCAAACGAATTCCTTGTTCAAGAATTCAATTTTTTTATTCGATCGCTCAATTCAGCGCTTGATTTTCTTAAGCTGAATTGAGTAGTCGGTTCCAGGGATTGAATGAATTTGTACATTTTGTTCAAATTTGCGATAGTGTGTCCTTTGAATACTCAAAATATAAATTTCCGGGTCCTCTAAAATTCGTGTATTTTTCTTTTCAGCCAAGGCGATGCTGTGCCACTCGCAGGTGAAAGTGAAGGTAAAGGTAAAAGAAAAGGTAAAGGTCATTCAGAATTGAAGATCAACAAATATGAGGCTGCTTGGAATGTAACGACCGCCATTCAGGACATGTTTCTCTTCTGCCTACCATACATAGTTCTTCGAGGAGGTTACTGGGCCATCTTAATAATGGTCGGGATTGCCTACGTTTGCTGCTACACAGGAAAGGTTCTCGTCCAGTGCCTCTATGAACCCGACCCCGCGACAGGTGAAATGGTGAGGGTTCGCGACAGCTACGTGGCAATCGCGAAGGTGTGTTTCGGCCCCAAATTTGGGGCCGCAATAGTAAGTGTTACTCAAATCATAGAATTACTGATGCTCTGCATCTTGTACGTGGTAGTTTGTGGAGATGTCCTAGTTGGAATCTACCCAGAAGGACCTCTGGATCCAAGATGCTGGATGATGATTACTGGGATTTTTCTGCTGCCTTTAAGTTTTTTAAAATCCCTCCGGATGGTGTCACTGCTCTCGCTCTGCTCTACCATATCTCATTTAGTGATAAACGCAGTAATCTTGGGATATTGCTTTTTAGAGATAGGTGATTGGGGATGGTCTAAAGTCACATGGAGCATTGATTTCAAGTCTATTTCTATAACTTTCTCAATCATAGTTTTCTCTTATTCCTCACAAATCTTCCTTCCAATTTTAGAAGGAAATATGAAAGATAAGTCAAAATTTAATTGGATGTTTAACTGGTCCCATATTGCAGCTGCGATTTTTAAGGTTTGTTTTGGTTATATTTGCTTTTTGACCTTCCAATACGACACCCAGCAGGTGATTATGAACAATTTATTCCCTCGGGGCTTTAGAGGAATGGTTGATATATTTGTTGTGGCAAAAGCTATCCTCAGCTATCCTCTACCTTATTACACTCTTTGCGATCTTCTTGAGAAAAGTTTCTTTCGTGGTCCACCGAAAACAAAGTGTTCAAGCATATGGGACAAAGATGGAAGAATTAAGTTATGGGGACTGTGCTTTAGGGTTTCAGTTATTATTGGAACTGTTTTAATGGCACTATTTATACCACATTTCACAATTTTTATGGGGTTCATCGGTAGCTTTACCGGCATTATGATCACTTTCATCTGGCCATGCTACTTCCATATTAAAATTAAGGGACATTGTTTAGATAAAAAGGCCATCGCCTACGATTATTTTATAATTCTTTTAGGAGTTCTGTTTTGCGGTTTTGGTATTTACGACTCTGGGAACGCTTTAATTCAAGCTTTTGACATAGATCTTCCACTATAAAACATTACTTAGCTTATAATATACATATATAGGTATACTACATATATACACATACAAAATGTAACTATCAAATCTTTTTAAATTATAAATACAATTGTGGTAATAAATTGTTTTTATTTTTTCTAGTTTATAGCGTTTTTTAATTACAATTCATTGTAATACTAAAAATTTGATTTTTTTAATTCTTGATATTTTTACAAATTATATCAATTGGTGAACGCTCGCATTCCAAGTGAAGTAATTTGGCAGTGTCCTTCTGAAACTCCTCGAAATTATTTGCATCTATTACTTCCACTGAGGCCCATTTTGTGCATTCGTTCGAGGAAGAAAGCTCCTCCACGTCGCAAAGATGACTATGAATGATCTTAAACAATTTTATTTGTAAATCTAAAATTTTTTTTGATGGAGCTGCATTAGCTTCTGGTGCGAGGAAAACCAGAGCAATGGCTGAGATAATAAAAATTACTTTCATTTTGCAAAATTCAGAGTTTGAAACGATACTGTTGAAATATGGAAATATTAGTCACGTTATATAGGTACAAAATTCATTAAAGTTTAGTTTGAACTGGAAAAACAAAAACAAAATTCATAACTTTCATGAAATCAATTCATGTTTGTGCAGAATGTTTGCGTAAAAAGTTATTCAATTGTTCTTAAAAAGTTATTCAGTTGTTCTTTTCGTTTATCCGAATTTTGTTGTTAAGGGAAGTGAATTTAAATGTGTTTTGTAAAATGATATTGTGTCAGATAACCAGATCAAATTCTTTATGAATGGTTTGCCTGATTACATTTTTGGTCAAATTTGGGAGGTACTTTTTACGCGGTCCTAAAAAAAAGATTTACAAAACTAAAAAATGAATACATAAGTATACCAATTTTTAAAATTTCTACTTTGAAATACGGTATGAATAAATAATTTTAATATATGTAGGTATTTTATTATAGATCAACTGAAAAACGAAATTTTCTAACACAAAACTGAGAGAAAAATCTAGGTAAATATTACAAAAAGTTTGTTTCCCTAACAAATCAAATGCAACCATTAGTCCAACACAAGATTTGGTAAAATAAACAAAAGCATAATTGTTACCTTAACAACAAATATTTTGAAGCTTGAAAAACATTTTGTAACATTTATAATTTAATATGTTGAATAGTTTTTGTGTTAAGAACAAAACATTTTGTTTAAAAAAATTTATGTTAATATAACAAAAGTTTTGTTTGGAAAAATTTTGTTAGTTCTACAAATCTTTGTGAAATAAACAAATTAGTTTTTGTGAAAGCAACGGAATATTTTTGTTAAAAGAAATTAACATTTGTTAATATAACCAAGGTTTTGTTAAGGAAAATGTTGTTAATGTTACAAAAACGTTGTGAAACTCTTTTGTAAAACCGTAAAGTATTCAAACTTTGTCGTATTTCCTGTTGATTCTTCGCACCGAGTTTAAAATTTTTTCTAAAAATCAATTTGGTTAACTTTTTATAATGTTACAATAGGACATACAATAAAGTGTAATAATAATTCCAAATGCAAGAAAAAATTTATATTTAATATAAAAAAATATAAACGTACTTATATACGTGCATAAAATCCTTACATTAACATTCAATTTAAAAAAAAGGTATTTCTTATTCCTTTAATATTCTAGCAAAACTTACTTTCTTAGGGCTATGGAGAGGATGTTTCCTCCATATACATATTTAAAATTACTTTTGAGATTACATATTTTTATTTATTTTTGTCTACAAAGTAATTTACTTTTCATAAGACAAGAAAACGGACGAACTAAACTATTTTTATTTTTTTGTTAGATTACTTGATTCGATAAAAATGGCTCATGAGCAGTGAAGCCAGTAGAATGTAAGAATTGTGGCACAGTGAGTCGGCCACAGGGCCCTATTCTTGTAGTCGTTCGAATCGGATCGACAAAAGCATCTTTTGAATTGAAATATGTACCTTCATAAATTTCCTTAATTTAATCTTAATACAAAAGTCGTCCTAAAAATGAAATATCATTTTTTTTTCATTATAAAGCTGCCCAAAATCCATGTCAATCTAAAATATAGTGGTGTGCATATTAGAATTAGTATTATACATATAGTGTTTCACTATCTTATGTAATTTTATAAAATTAAAGATTTATACTTACTAGCCTATATGAGGCAATTTTTTTAAAACATCAGCCGTTTCACTTGATGACTTTATTAATAGAAATATCAAATTTTAAGGTTCTCTCGTGCTCAGCTTCATTTTAATTTGGCTCTGTAAGAATAAATATACTTAGTTATTAAACAATTTGCACTTCATCACTTTTTGTTATATACCGATTGTTTTCTTAGTGATGGACGTTTTTAGGAGCGCTCAGGTTCGCTTGTAGTTAGATCATTCATATTTAAGTCCCCCACAACACAATCGAGCCTTGTTAAAGTGAAACCAGTCATAAAGTTTTCCCTTTGGAGCAGCATTCTTCCTAGTAATAAAATAATATTCCTAAAGAAAATCAAATAAACTTTACAATAAAACATTTCTCTTTTAATGCATTTACCTGAATTACCCCAGGGAATATTTCAATGATCTGCTTGCTTAATCTTTTATATATTTCAGTACTCATTTTAGGGCCTTTATTTGTAATGTAATGTTAATGTACCATAATATCTACTAAGATTGTAATCACAAATCACTTCTTTTAATTTTTATACTTACCGACAAATGTATCAATTACTTCCTTTTTGTTTAGTTGAGTATTTACATAAGTCACTGAACAGTTCACTCATGTTAGTAAATATATTTATGATTGTTTAAATTTTTTCTCGTCCATATTACCAGAATGAATGCTGAACACAAACTTTTGTACTAACTACAAAAAATATTTCTAGCATTTACACAATTAAGTTTTTTTAGGTACTGTAGATGCGGGTTACTTTAGCTTTAGGGGTAATTTTGGCTCAAAACAAAAAAAATATTGAATTTCCCACCTCTTCGTAGCTATGACACTAAACGATCTAGTTCGAGTCGGAAATGTTAGATGGTTTTACTGACGTCTATTTTTAATTGGTTGTATACGAATTTTTTCAAAATTAAAACTTTCATTTACGCTTCGAACTTACCGTGTGTGAATATTTAAGTATTTTAGGTCTGCAAATTTTCTTGTGTAACAGAGGGCTGTAGAGAAGTTAATTTTTGTTTATGTTTTTTTTTTTGAAAATTAAACGTTGTTGTACGTCGGATGCCTCATTTGTTTATTTTCTATTATTTCAAAGGACTTAAATTGGCTCAATGGCTCAAATTTAAAAATAATAAAAAATATATTGTTACAAACTTTTTACTATAAAAAAGATTATTACTGATTAGCTATTATCCTCATCTATCAAATGAAAACATTATACTTAACACCTAGTAGTCTAACACAATCTACATATCAGAGCGATATAAAAAAAAAGTGGCCAAAGTAACCCGCATCTACGGTATTTTAAGAATTTTTATTCATTTAACAAATATTTGTGTATTACTTACAGAATCTTGACAAAATCTTTGTAAATTTTTAAAAAACCGCTTTTGTAAATGTAACAATCTTTTGTTAACCAACAAAAACTATTTTAACTGAAGTTTAATAGTACTTACAAAAGTTTTGTATTATTTATGAAATTTATCTTGTTAACAGTCAACATAATCACATTTTTTTCCAAATCGAAATAATGATACCTTTGAAAAGATATGAGCAATAACAACGCTTAAAAATCTAATTAAAAATTATAAAAATTAGCCCTTAAAAGTAGTGCAAAAACACGCTAAGTCCAAATTGGAAGTTTTGACCAATTCTTATTGTATAGCTAAAAAACTTACAGACGAGAATAAAATAAAACCCCCACTACGTAATAAGTCTATAATTTTGACGCTCGTATAAAAAGAAAATTCCACATAGATTAAATACAAATTAAGGGTTTTCGGTTTTATTATTATATTTTTGTGCCGAAAGTACTGATTTAGTGCCAAGTTTCAAGAGTTAACATAGGTCAAGAAGTATCCTATAGGTTTTGATGATCAGCCAGTGAGTGAGACTTTTAGTATGAAAGGCCGAATCTTCTAATCGCGTTAAACGAAAAGCTTAATTTTTTTACCGAATTATGAGGCTGTAGACTTCAGCATTCGGTATTAATTTCAACTTGATACCTGAAGCAGTTTCTAAGTAAAAGGGCCTTGACTAACACTCGAACGGACGGACGAACAACAAAGTGAACCTCTAGGTAAGGGCTCCGTTTTTTTCATTACGGAGTACGAAACTCTGAAAACCACCTAAAATGTGAATATTATACAACAAGTACATATTTACTTAGCTAAATTAAACTTAAAATTTTTTAAATTTTGTATTATAATACACTTTTTTAATCTTTTTAACTTCAGCCAGGTATATAACCACGGGATAATTTTTCAATATAATAAAATATTAAAACTAGTATCAAGAAGTTTTTTGAGCAGAAACGCAGAGCTCTAAATTTGCAAATTTTCGATTCAGTGTAAGTCGTAAGGATCACAATTCGTTATAAATTTTCTAAATCGAATCCTTAACAAAATGTAATAGAAACTATCCGATTTCAAGGAAGTTTCTTTTTTTCTCTCATAGCGGAGATTCTGCCAATGGAATTTTGCAGTTTGATCTTAAAGTCGAGACTTAAAAGTGTCCTATCTAATAAATAATGACGTTTGAACGCATATTCTACAAGACACCTGAAAAAATGTTTGAGCTTTTTATTTAGAACTTAATTGACTATATTGTATTTTTGCTAAAAAAAAAACTCATAAATTCGAAGGAGGAAAAAGGAAGTTTTCTGAACTTTGAGGTATTTAAGGTATTAAAAAATCAAATAAATTACAATTCATAATATATGAGAAAAAGTTGATTTTTATTTAATTCTTGCCATTGTTACAAATTGCTTCAAGTCCAAGTGGTGTATTCTCGCATGCAAATTTAGCCAGTTTGACGGTGTCCTCCTCATACTTTTCGAAATTGTCAGCATTTATTTCCACTGAGGCCCACTTTGTGCATTCGTCCAGGGAAGAAAGTTGCTCCATTTCGCAAAGATGGCTGTGAAAAATTTTAAGAAGCTTAATTTGCAAACCCAAAATTTTTTGGGTTGGAGCTGCATTAGCTTCTGGTGCGAGGAAAACCAGAGCAATGGCTGAGATAATAAAAATTACTTTCATTTTGGAAAATTCAAAGTTTGAAACGATACTGTTGAAATGTAGAAATGTTAATCACATTATATACAAAATTCATTAAAGCTTAGTTTGAACTAAAAAAAACAAAATTCATAACTTTCATGAAATCATTTCGTTTATACAGAATGTTTGCGTACCATATTTGCTTAAAACGTTATTCAGTTGTTCTTTTCGTTTGCTCGAATTTTGTTGTTAAGAGAATTGAATTTAATGTATTTTGTAAAATTATTAGTATTGCGTCAGATATGCAGGTCAAATTTTTCATGCATTGTTTGCCTGATTACACCTACATGTTTGTTCAATTTTGGGAGCTGCGTTTTAGACGGTCCTGAAAACTGATTTTCAAATAGTGAGTAGGGGAGAGGGGGGGGCACTTTTGAACATTTTTTAATTAAAATAGTATATTTCTCATATGGTATTATTAATCAAGATTTATTCTGTTTTATTAATAGATATGGGGTTTATACTACATAATAGAAATTATATTTATTTATTTTAACTTATTAAAGTAACACAATATCATTTTAAAAAATAAAACTATATTGTTCAAATGTGCCTCGTCCGGGGACACATTTGAAACCCTTAGGGGCAGTTTTGAAAAACCAGTATAACATGACTATGTGACTTAGAATACTATAATCAACACTTTATTTAAGCTATTTGTTTCTTATTATCATTGTACATTGCCATTTATTTCGCAACTAACTATTAATTAAATAATTTTTATAAAACTCTAAACAGTCTGGGGCAGTTTTGAACAAGGCTAACAAACTTATTATTATAACTGAGATCAAATTAAATATTGCAAAACAATGTTAAAAAGAATAACCATTGCCAATTCTCGACCTTGTAAGTAGGTAAGACCAATAAGTTATTTTCGACGAGGTTTCGGAGGTTAGAAAAGATACAGGATGCGTTCATAAATCCAATAATTCAAAACTGCCCTCCTCTCCCCTAAGTTTCTAGCAAGTTTTGAAATTGGTAATTTCCTCTTCTTACAACCGCCCATATCAGCAATTGCTAAATTGAGGAGCTCAACTCAATAAAAACTGAATTTTCGAACAGAAAATTTGTTCCTTAGGTACCATGAAAAAATTTGCTATTATTTATTTCTTGTAACTCAAATGCCCTTCCTTGCAATGCGTTTTTATGGCTGGCTAATACTAAATCACTACTAGTCAAGAACTCATATCGACCTACTGCTAGAATGTTACTTCATACTACAGTGACGGAAATTTCTATAGACGCACTCCTGTTTTAAATTAGTTTGTTGGAAAAACTTATTTTGGAAGAGGAAATACGCTTTTAAAATACTCATGAAAAATATTTACTAAAATATATGAATCGAAATTAAAATAAATTCCCACTACTAATTTTTAATAAAACAAAAGTTTTTTCCCCACGCGTGAGGGAAATGTGCCACTAAAACGAAGGCTTTTCTGGTTGTAAAGTGGCTTATTATCAACTAGTGCTTTATTGTGCAACTCGGGCGGTGCGTAGCCGATTGCTTACGCTGGCAGCTAAACAAACTCGCTTCGCTCGTGCGTTTATTGCTGCCAGCGTGCGCAAACGGCTATTTTACGCCCTTGTTGCACAATATACTATTTTGTATAATATTTATTAAATCAAGTACGTGAAAAACGCCTTTTCATTTTCACTCAATTTTTGCAACTGCACTGATCAATTTTCTTTGCAATAGTAAGCTCAGACTGGTATTCGTGAGATGCTTCACTTTCAGCGATTTATGTCCGTTCCTTTACTGTATATTCATAGCTTTTAGGCTACTTATTTTCAATTAGGCTCGCTAATTTTCTTTGATTTTGCGGAACTTTGTTTATAAAGTTCACGGCTCGTTCATCAAAGTTAAAGAGGTGCTCCTTGGCGGACAAGAGTAGGTATGGAGTCAGTTGAGCCTGGGAACCAAAACCGGTTATGCAAATGAGGGGCGTGGGCGTGGCTAGGGCGTGGCGGGGGTGTGGCTAAGGCGTGGCTAGGACGTGGCTAAGGCATGGCGGGGGTGTGGCTAGGGCGTGGCCAAGGCGTGGTTAGGGCGTGGCTAGGGTGTGGCTGGGGTGTGGCTAAGGCGTGGTTAGGGCGTGGCTAAGGCGTGGTTAGGGCGTGGCTAAGGCGTGGTTAGGGCGTGGCTAAGGCGTGGCGGGGTGTGGCTAGGGCGTGGCTAAGGCGTGGTTAGGGCGTGGCTAGGGCATAACCGCAAGTGTGGTTCATGGCAAAAATTATAACTACAAACTGTATCATTTTGGAATGGCTCGATCCATAGCTGTCCGAACTGACCGTTTTAAATAAAATCGTAAGCCAAGGGGTTAATGCTCGTCGTAATGTTTAACTTTAAGCCAAAAACAAAAAATTTATTTCCCCAAAATCCTAGAGTGACCCCTTAAATTGAATTTATCCATCGATTGAATAAAAAGTTAATAATTGGATTAATACGATTTATTTAGATAAAAACAGTCATAAAACTTGGTAAAACATAAAAAAGAAAAAAAAAATTCGTTAGATTTGGCTAATGCTTGAATGAGAATATAAAATCATAACAACGTCGAACGTCCGAAAGTCGGCAACTCCCAGGCGAAACAGATTGAGCCACATCTAGAGGAGGTTCGCAACAGTGAGCAGACAGCGAAGTAATTGGAATAAAAAATAATGGAGGCTTTAATTAGCTGAAACATCGCATCAAAAACGAGATGGGGTTAAATGGCCTCATAGGCTTCATCTACCCGACTAGAATTATCGACAGGACCATTAAGGAAGTCTTCCAGTTCACTCCCTTTGGAGCGTCGCTTCTTTTTCTTCTCTTTCCTTTCGTCCCTGTCCTTTTTGTCCTTTTTCTTCTTGTGTTTGCTCTTCTTTTCAGAGGAGCCCTTCTCGTCCAGTTTTGTTAAATCTTGGTTGATACTCGGGGCTGAACTGGTGTCCTCGCCACCTTCTGGGGACCTCCGGACAGAGGTCTCAGCCAGCCAACTGTCCGAGTGCTCCTCGAAGCTGGCAGGCATTCCAGGGAGTTCTTCACTTGATATCGATAGTTTCCTCACGAGAATATTGTTGCCAACATCGCTGGACTTCCGATGTTTGGCTAGCGGATTAACTTTAATTTTTTGGTTAGATGCACTCTTCACATCCAGCCTATTGCCATCGTCCAGCACCTCAGGATCATCGTTGAACTTAGCAACCATCGGATTTCCATCTTCGTTGTCGCTGTCCGACTCTTCGTTTTGAGCTCCTTGTGACTCGTTGCCTCCTGGAGGAATATCTTCCAGGAAACTCCTGTCCAGGACACCTTCGTCCGGACAAAATTCTTCCACACTTATAATTTTCTCCCCTAAAGTAAGCTGTCTTACGTCCGGGACGGGAATGACTGCATCTTTGTTCTCTGCCTTCTTGAGCAAGGTGGTCACAAGGCTCGAAGCCTTCGCCACGCTCGTCTGATTGGGTGATAGCTGGCTGGTGGGCTTCGTACTAGCTGAATCTTTGTTCTGCGCGAGATTTACCTGGCCAGGTACAACGATCGGCTGTCCACCTCCGACGATTATGCTCTTGGTGGGTCTCAGTTCCGCTTGTAAGGGGGCTCCTTTCTGCGAAGACAGTGAGGTGCTGCTTGTGGAATGCACTAAAGTTGTGCTCGACGGAACACAGGAATTTGAATCTGCGATTTGCCGTCTTTTATTGGACAGATTGCTTAGGAATTTGTTATAGTCCGAGTCGTCTGATTTCTGGAAATATAAGAAATTTATTTATTCATTTATTTTATGTTTTTATATTAATTCTTTATAGTCCTCGAACCACACAGAAGAATATAAGATTCTAGCAGTTAGGTACTATATAGAATATAGAGATATGCATTTTATTTTTTAAATAACAAAAAAACAGTTATCAACAATTAAAGATTTTAAATTAATGTACAATAGAAAATTTGTTAATTTATTATAAATTACGATTGCGAATATTCCCCCTCAGGCGAACATGTAGGCTATTCCAGAGCCTAATGAACCTAATAAAAAATAATGAAATATGAAACATTGCCCATGAATTTTATAAATCAAATTTTCATTTATTCTTATTATTTTATATATATTGGAAATACACAAGGTTAAACTTGTCCTTTATTCAGAAACTATGACTATTCAATTTTTGGAAAAAGTACAATCTACGAATTATTTCAGTTCATTATTATTTTTAAATCCGAGGAAGTTCGATTGTAAATGCTCCTGTTGTAGCGTCGAGGAATTACAAGTTGTTACAAAGGAGTTTAATAATTGCTCTACATCAAGAAATTATAAATTTAACCAGTTAAGTGTGTTTGACGTGTATACACGTCAAACAAAATCTCTATTACGGTGCGTTCTACGTGTATACTCGTCGTGAAAAATATAAAATTACCATTGACTATAAAAACTCTAAATTTCAATAAAATCCAATGAGAATATTATTTGGGGGGATGTTTTCTTTGTATTATCAATATGTAGAACTGCTAAGTATTTTATACGGAGGGGGTGGTGGAAGTCAGCCAAACTGGTAAGAGGTTGGTACATGTTTGGTCTCCACATTATAGAGTGGGAATTTCGCACACAAATGAAAGCTTACTCCCCTTGTGCAATGCCGTTTTTACCTTAGAGATTCAGACCTGCGAAGTGCCACTTTGTGTGGTGGTGATTCGAGAAATATCACACCGAACTCAATTGAAAATCTTCATATTATTTTCTTTTTGCATCTTTTTTATTTCCACGCTTAACTGGTTAATGACTGACTAGATCCAAACGAAATGAAATCCATTGATTCTTACCATATATAAAATAGTATTAAATTAATACATTCGTGACCGGCAAGTTTCTTCCATTTCTAATACTGAATACCGCCGAAAATAAATTCTGAAGCTGGTTGCCGAAAACTTGTATTGTTAAAGCAAGCATGCTTGCGTAAGATGATAAAGATAATCTAATATCAAAATATTTATTTAGGTTTTATAAAAAAAACTCTTGCAGTATTTTACCCATCAGTTCTCAGACTATAAACATTACATAAAAAATTAAGAGGCATCAACTGACAAATAATTTATATATAAGTAGAACTTTTCAATTAATGATAGAATGCAAAAATTAATTGAAAATTAAGGTGACATGTTTTCAATATTATGGAGATTTTTATATACAAGATTTTGAAAAACGCAGTTTTAGTTTCCGTTCAATCGTACCCAACCTGTTTAGTTGTTTTAGTTTAGTACTTTTAAATAATCTTATGGAGAAAATCTATAAACTTACGAAGTTAACCAAAAAACTTAAAGAACATAAAGTATCTTACCAGGAATTCGGCAATCTCAAAGCCGCATATCTCCGTATCGCGTTTATTCCGTTCGATGAGCGCCAGCAGTGTTTCTTTTTGCAGTCTTAAGAAAGGAAGTCCCAGGAATTTGTGAAGTAGCCGCAGTCCAAATCCGTTTCTCATGGAGCTCTCCGCGTAGAGGACCTCAGCTGGGCGCCCTTCGCTGTAGGTTTCAATGAGGGAAGTGGCCTGCCCCGGAGAAATAACTCGGTGGTGCGCCATGTCGCAGTGATTACCCAAAATTAGGACGGGCAAATCCACTGGGACTTTCGGCAGCTCTTTGCAGACATAATCAAAGGTCCTTAAAGTTCAAAGGTTAGAAAATTTTGCGGAGGAGGATTGAGCGAAGGTATGAAAACCTCACCAGGCTTTTGTGACGTCCATCATCATGATCACCCCGTGGGTGCCCTTGTACACATCCAGGAACTCAGCATCGAGGGCTGGCGCCTCGGGAAGGGATGCGGTGCTCAATTTGAGCCCTGAGTGCCTGGGCCGGGCTTTGCCCCTGTCCACGACGTCCCACACCTCGACTTTCACGATGTCCTCCGTCGCCTTGAAAGACCACTGAATGGAGGCGACCTGGATCTCTTCCGTGGGCGTGTAGGCCTCGATGAAGCCGCCGCCTTTCAACCTCTGCAGCAGGCACGATTTGCCGACGTTCCTGTCCCCCTTGATGATTATTTTCACTGTGAAATTGAATCAAAACAAAATGTTATCAAATCGGCCGCGAGCTCATAAAAACATATGCTCACTGTTGTAGTTCACTCCGCGCGAGAATTTCTTTTGCAGGGAGCCCGACATCGGCTGGCCGGCCGTGTCCGGGGGCGCTGGGGCTGCATCTTGCTTCGATGTGAGTTTTTTCAAAGCGGATAACATTTTTTTCTTTCTTTTAAAATGGGAAAACAACACTCAGCGACTCACATATGTTCGTTGTCCGTGGCGGTGATTTTCATGTTTTATGGCTCCATTCTGTGGGACGGCGCGACGGTGGTTCTTTCCGCTCGATGCTCGCTTTCGTCGGGAGGGACAGTGTCGACGGAAATTTGTGAAAAATCGCTGCCGTAACAAATATTTTTCAGACCACGAAACTCCAAAGAAACTTTGCCAACTTGACGACGTCTTCCCAACTGACATTTCCCTTTGCACCGACTTTGGAATGGAATCGAGTCGCAGGGATGCGGGACGATCGGGCAAAGGAACAGGTGGAAAACTTGAGGGAGCGTTCTGAATGTTGATAAGTGATAAATGGCGGAAAGTTTAAATTGAAATTTAATAGTTGTCGTCATGACAACGACGATTTAAATTTAGTATGGGACTTGAAAATTGTGCAAGCTGTACTTTGAATGAAAACTTTAGTTTAATGTGTGGGAAACGACACTGTAGAAAGATTAATTTCAATTAATCAAGTAATTTTTTAAAACTAATCGTTTTATTTAGGAGCCGAAGATAGAAGTACAGTTTTTTAATTGAAAAAAATTTAAAAATAAAAAAATATTAAAATAAATTACTAAATAAAGAGTTTATAATATTTTACCATAATAAAATTTATTAATTACATAAATGTCTGCTTGAATTCATACTGAAAAATCTTTCGAATAAAGCCTAACAGTTTCTACCCTCCTTCCGAAGAAGGCCTTACATCTACAAATATGCCTGAATAAAAAGGAAATTATTCAGGATACGAAAAAAAGGCCTCTCGCTTT
This sequence comes from Machimus rusticus, assembly GCA_951509405.1. Taxonomy (NCBI): domain Eukaryota; kingdom Metazoa; phylum Arthropoda; class Insecta; order Diptera; family Asilidae; genus Machimus; species Machimus rusticus. The sequence goes on from OX608049.1 coordinate 8,320,155, forward strand.
TTAAGAAAGGACTGACACAGAGTTAAGAAAGTTTAAAATATTAAATGTGTAAAAGTACACGGAAAAAAATTTGTCGGGAATATCGCGTCGTTTCTGGCAATATCCCTGTATTTTCCGATGGATTTTGGGGTAGTGCATTATTTTGGTAATATTTGTGAAAAATACATGGATTCTAACTAAAATTTAAGGACCAGCGTAAAATGTTGACATTATTTCCTGTAAATTTTAAAGAGAACTGCTGCTTTTTCAATATATGTTGTGGATTTTATGGCGAAAACGTTCGTAAATTGGTTGGGGATTTTTGCTATCCAAAGTTTTTTCCGTGTACCTACAAACGGAAATTTCGGAAATTTTTCAAAATATTTTTAAACATACATAGTTGAGTTTGTAATCAGTTATTTTAAATTATGTTAGTGCCTAAAATAAACTTAAATAAATGAAAATAATAACTGTTAAAGAATAAAAAAAAAGAAATGGTCGTTTTGCAATTTTATTAATTTGATTTGAAACAAAAACTTGAGTTATCTCGAAAAAAACCTGATTAACAATAAGCAAGGAAATTTGTTAGTACCTCTAAACCAAAAGTTGTGATTTATTTGTATTCGGAGAGTATTTTCATGAAATATAAATCGTACTTACCTCATACCTTTAACTTTCTAAAACCATATACAAAAGTGTGTTGTTTGTTTCCCTGAAACCTTGAAGGGTTTTCTTTCGTTTAAGACCAACATTTTAAATAGTTATAGCGTTGAGTTTCGGCCTTCTGCGGCTTTCAAACTACAGCCAGGTTCAATTTTTTGGTTATTTCCATATGATTTTTACACCATCTCAGGCTCAGGGTGATGTCGTTTAAAAGTTTTGTTCTGCGATATTTCCTTCATTATTTTATATTTATGTGCTCAATAATTTTTCGTGCTTATAAAATCGGGTGCGCATAAAATAGCTGACTAATGAGCTTCAGGGCCAACTTTTCAATCCTCAGATAAATTTTATTCGTCGGATAAAATTGTCCCAAAAATCAAAGTGACTTTGATTTAAATTAGCTATCAGACGGTTAAACTTATCGGCTCCTTCAATCGCAGATAGGACTATTATTCGCCAGTTAATTTTGACAAATATGGTGAAAAATAATTTTTCTTAACGGCCAAGTTGATTTCCTATCCGAAGAATAATTTTATCTGACGATTGAAAAATTGGCCCTTAGTGGAATTCAAATGTCCTTCCTTAGTTCCCAATTAAAACGATTGACTAATTGATCATGATCACCTTTGAGTTATATCAAGCGTACACGATAACTATAGATAAGTCTTAAATCTAAATACATTTATTAAAACCTTTTTTTCATTTATTTTGTAACATTTATTTAAGTAGATTATTATCTATACCATATTATGGTATATGTATGTATGTAAATAGTACAAAATGGTTCAAAAGTACCGTTAAGTGCAACTTAGTAATGATTATAAAGTAGTATTTTATTATGTTTGTTTAATATACTAGAAAAGTAATAACAGTATTGATCGACATTTTTTATATTCGCTTTATCTAACAGAGCACATAACATCAATATAGTTTTTCTGTAGATTACGATTTCCAAAACTAAAATAAATATTTCAGAAAATCAGGTTTTTGAGAGAAATGGCAAAAACTAAAATTTTTTAGGAAATGTTGAATTACATAATTATTATTAAGTTTTAGTTTCGTCGTCATATGAAATGGTAATGCGGCTCAAGTAAGTCATTAACGGCCCGGATGTATAAAATACAAAACAAACAAAACAAGGGACATAAAATAATATAATACCTCTCAACAAACAGAAATATGAGCCGGAAATACTTAGCTTTACGTCGTATTCGAGTTTTTCATATAAAAAGTTTACGAAAATTTACGATTGGTGCATTCGTTTATGAAATACGATGTTTACAAACGGATTTATTTACGCAAGTTATGAATACCATTAATGAATCTTAAACTATTTCCATAAATACGAAATTGTTGTATATACATATTACAAACTTTACTTGCACTTCTTCCGAAAAATACAAAACATCTTAAACTTTAATGGATCCCGAGCTGCTATTAGAGAACCACCGATGAAACAACATTTGCTCCAAGAAAATTGTGAAATAAGTTTTATGAATTACTTACTTTAGTTTACAATAGTTCCTGGAGTTTTAGATCTTATTTATTTCAAAGCTTTATAACAATATTAAAATTCTCACTTATCGTAGTATTTTTCAGCTAGGATTTTAAACAAAAGTACAAAAAACTTAGATAGTCGTTATAAATATAATAAATAGTATTAAATATTTATCCGTGTATAATTTTGCGGGGCCATATTTTAGGTGATGCATAATACATTCTGCAATTTAAGTATCAAATAAAATCAGTTTCTCTTCCAGGTCTTATAAATTACTTTAAATATAGAAACTAAGAAGCCTTTATATTCAGAAGGATAAAATCCTCCTCAATTTTTAAAAATTTCGCTTTATGATCTCGAGCAGGAAAAAGATTGTAGAAATATCACATAAAATGAATTCGCTCTATTTCCACTTCATTTTTTATCTTTTATTTTTTGCCATCATCATCTCCTCATGTGCGCTTTCAAGTTGCATCCTTCATGCATCAAAAATTTGCTCGTTAACTTGCAACTATTTGATGCATGTGCTCTTGAGGAGGCGTTTGAATGCATCTCCACCTGAAAATGGCTGCTGAGTATCAATTTTGTATTCACGGTGTGCTGTCGACATCTTGATCCATATATGTAGAATTCAGTATCGCTTTTAAAATTGGTTCTTTAATTTAAAAAGTTGATAAATAATAAATAGAGATCGAACTATCAATGCTGTTTTGTATGAAAAAAGTTTATCTTAAGTATTTCTTAGTGCCAAATTTTACATACAAAATTGAAGTTTTATGCAACTTTAATTATGAAGGCGATTGTATTTGAATAGGCAATTTCGAAAAGGACACATCTCACATTTTTTCACAAATATGTTTTTTCAAATCAATGGACTCTAAATGCTTCCCTCTACCTATTATGTTGGAAAAGGATTCATCTACATATAGTATATTTTCTACTGTTTACGTCATGGCGGATACAAAAATAATTTCGAAAAGGTCACAACTCTTAAGAGACGTGCCCTTCTCGAATTTATTATAACATAAGACCGTTAAATTACATAACAATTTTGTCTCTTTTATTATTGTGATTTAAAACAACAAGCATATTGCGTCATTCATCAGTCATTGCGCTATCTAAAGCAAGTGAAGACGTACCATTACGCTTCCAAAATGAGTTCTGATTCTGAAAATGAAATTCCAAAAAAAAGGAAAATAGTAGTAAGAAATACCGAGGAATATAAACAAATTGTCATAAAAACAGCTAAAAATAAAGTTTGTCTTTGATCCTAAAAAAACTGGTGAACTAATCGCAAAAAATTATATGCATAGATAGATCTCTGAGGAAATTTTCGTTCTAGAATATAATGTACTTGCAGTAACTTACCAAACCAAGAATATCGAGCTTATACTGGCAAAGTACCTATTAATAAATTGAAAATTGTAGATATTGCAAAGGTGAAACAATATACATATACTAGCAGAATTTACAGAATTTTATGACGAAATACTGCAATAGCCAACTACAAACGAAAGGCTCCAGAAGAAGATTATTGAAAAAAAGTCTTTAGTTTAAATACTATGTTTCATTTTGAAAACCTAAATTCAAATTTTTCCGAAATTTATATGGTTTTTTCTTTAAATTATATGAATCCAATATCAGAAATTTCGAAAATGGCACATCTCAGAAAATTAAAATATCTAAAATATAGTATATAATAACGTATACATCAAACATTTCTATAATTTTCGATTGCTAATTGACCCCAAAATGTAACTCAGAAATAAATTTTATAAATTTTACACTAGTTTTTTTAGTTTTTCCATTTTCTGAACATTTTACATTTTAAGACATGTGCCCTTTTCGAAATTGCCTATCCATTTATTTTCATTATTTTTTTTAGCTGCTTCTGAATGAGTCTAGATTCCTATCCTTTATAAAATTTAAAACTAATCAGTTATTATTATTAAAATATGTACTTAAATAATTTCTCTTGGGGGTAATTTTTGTTTTTGTAATCTACCAAATTTAATATCAATGAGACTTTTTACTCATTTGGACAAAATTCAGCAATATAAAAAAGAACTTAAAGGTTTAAAGACACAAACTGAGAGCACAAAAATCCAGTGGGACTCATGACTCAATCTAACCGAGGTCAACAGAAATTAAACGTTGTTTGATACATCAACTGGAATTTAAAAGTTTGAAGGAAAACTACTGAAGCGTAGTCAAATGTTAAATAAAAATTTCGAAAATATTTCCAATCCACTTTCCGTACCTGTGGGATTAAAACAGTAAAAGAGGAAACGTTGTGGAAGAAATGGCGAATGAGCTCGAGCCCTCGTCATTTCCATTACATTAGATGCAGATAAGGCGGGGGCGGATTTCCATAATTCCACCTCCGCCGCCTTACGGCTATCGAAAATATATCTCTCTTTTTTTCCTGGATAAAAATTTAAATTGTTCAGTGATTCAAACGGCAAGAAGCGAATACCCCGGGGGAATCAATTCGCACGCAATATTGAGACAATTTCGAAAGGATTATGAAATAATGCCTGAGGGGAATTGATTTTGAAGTCAGTAAAAAATTGAGTTTTATTATTTATTAGAAAAGTAATAATAATTGTGAAATTGCAAATGGGTTATATCATATCGTCTATGCATTTAATGATACACCATGTGGGGTATTTAAAGCTGTTATACTATAGTACAAATACATACGCCATGTGAGATTACATACATACATATGTATGTATGTAGATGAAAATTCCGATCTACAAGTAGAGAATTACAACGATTGATCAATTAATTAAAATAATTAATTGATTATTTTTTTTTTTAATTAATCAAATATTCATGATATTTTCATCTTTTCAGCTTATTTAGCAATCAGCGATTAATCCATTATTTCAAATCAAGTTTTTAATTAACTATTGTAATTAATCGATTGTTAAAATCCAATTCGAATTCATCCTTCATTAATTTTGAGATACGTATTTTGTTCCAAAGTTATTTAATCTCTAATGCCCGATTTCACAGTACGTACTTATGTAAGTTCTCACTTAGTTAAGCACACGGCGAAACTTAAGTGACGACTTAAGTATTTTCGGTTTCACAGTTCTATGTTATTTCACGCTTAGCTAAGTGAGAACTTAAGAATTTTAGACTTTTTTTGTGAAGGACGCTGTGTTTGTTTCAGGAGCGGCCCTCTCATCAAAAACGTAACTAAAATGAATTTATGAAAATTTTAGAAGTTTTATAATCAATATATTTTTGGCGACTTAAGTATAGCGATCACATAAGTCGTAATGTACACTTAAGTTCGCACTGTGAAACCGAAAAATGATTAAACGGGAACTTAAGTTCGCATTGTGAAGTCGGGCATAAAAGCTTAAGTCCACGTATTTTTTTTAAGTCGTTTATAAATTTTTCGTTATTTTTAATGAAGTAGCACTTACCCCTAAGACTTGTTTTGCTTATCAATAAAGAGAGATTTAATTGTGTTTTATTTTTTGTTTTTTTTTTTTTTACGTTGGATCAAATTAATTAAATCTCGTCCCTCTAAACTCTTTCTGTACAACTTTCTCAAGATTACTTGAAGAAAACAATTTTTTTAGGAAAAGTCAACAGAGTCACATAACAAAAGTTAATATTTATTTTCTTATTATACAAAAATATATTTAAGCTTTGAATTGCCTTTTCTATTAAGTTAGGTCTAGAACTTCTTAATGAATCCTTGAAGAACCTTTTTTAATATCCAGTCTTCTTTTGCATGTAAGTAAACATAAAAGAAACTTAATTATGAAACTTTATTAAAATATTTTTAGGTAATTCTATCTGTAAAAAGAATAGAAGTAGAATTAAGTAGCTGAGGGAAGGGAATTAAATAAAATCGCTCATTTTACACATGTTTTTTGTTTTGCTAACTTATTTATTTCTTGTTTCACTCAATTACACTTACGCTTACAAACATTTTCTTTGGTTTTCTTTACTAAATAATGTTTTCTGTTCTGAGAGTAATTATCAAATTTTGGGTCTGGTGAGTGTTTTGTGTTTTTAATTTTGTTTTTGTTTTAGTGTCTCCTTATTTTCAACACCCCTTAAATATTTATTTTTAATAAGTACAAACATTTACTTATTTGATTTTTTTATTATTTTACTTTTAATTTTTTTGTATCCTCATAATTTTGTGCTTTCGATTTTTCCCTTACTAATTGTGTGACCAAATGAAATTGTGTAAACATTGTTATTTTTTTTATTTTTAACAGTTTTTTTCTTCGTTTTCATTGAACGTCTCACATATGAACAACAAGTAGCCTTTCTTGCGAAGAAGAATTTCAGGAACAATTAAGAGAAATTTCCCGCTAAAAAAGGTTTTCTTACATTGAAAATGCGCGCGAATTAAGTATAAATTTTTGTGGAAGATCTTTTAATAAGTTTATTCTTTATAAAGCTAACATGTAAAGTATTTTCAACAGGCAGACAGTGATGGAAATGCGTACAGTGAAATTTCTCTTAATTTACAATACAATTTTTCGTAACGTTTTTGGGGATTACATTCAATGTCTTAAATTTTTCATTCGCTTAAACTTCTTATGACTCACATTTTTTATTCATTTATTTATTTATTTTTTTTTTTTACACAGATATAGTTCGAATTCAACTTGTTTCCTCTTTTAAGTCTCACTTTTGAATCTGATCTCAAAATAACGGCCGATACGAAACCGCGATGTTGTTTCTTCAATTTCGGAATCGTATTTAACTCACAGTTTGGCTGTCATGCAATAATTTAAGGCATGTTCAATTCGCTTTTCTACTCGCTTGCGTTTATGTTTGTTAAATTAAAATATTTATGCTCATTCATGCTCGATTATGCTTCGCATCTTTAAGGGAAACACCACGGTGCGATATAAACAATAAGGCCTTTATTTTATTTTATATTACTTATTTATTTTAAAAAATACACACACAATTTAAACAATACTTTAATATCATTAAATGAGTTTTGAACTTGTCAATAATAATAAAAATTTCGTAAGTAACCAACTTTAAAAATGTTTAGTTTTGGGCACCAATTAAAATTAATTTCAGAGTTTTCTCTGAAACTTAAGAAGAAAGTCTACCTATACAATTTTGAAAATTCTTAAATTATTGTAGTAATTAATAGACCAAAATTAAGATTAATATTCAGTATATTTATTATAAAATTTATAGCAATTTTAGTTAGGGGATCAATCGGATTGGGCTACAAACTCGTGGCAAATGATAATAACAACTAATATTTAACGATTCTTTTAATCTATTTGTATTTATTTCTTAAAGAGTATATTCGAAATTTGGTATGTTGGAATTCTATCTACGTTTTTAAGGAATTAAATTACATAAGTTTTTTAAATTATTGAATCCAGAAATTTTATTGCCACAATTGTTTTTCTTATTTATAATTTTCCTATTTCATAAACTTTACGAAAGAAATTTTAATTAATTAACTTAATTGTTTCTAATTTAAGATTAATTGAGAAATTTAAATTGTGTGTACATGATTTTTCTCAAAATAAACAAATACATAAAAATTTCCTTATTTTCCTCTCATCGTGATATTCCATAATAAATAAAATTCGCAACTTAATTAAAGCCGATTTATAGATTTATGTATGTGCACTAGTCTTTCGCCCCCATTTACGAAAACTTATGTTGAAATTGAAACGTTCTTAATACCATCGCAGATAGGTGCCAGCTCCTTTTCTTGGGCATGTTTCAGAATAATTTCAAGACGTTCTGCTTCGCATAAAACACATAAAAGCATAGTGAATTTATGCAAAACATTTCATGCAGAAGAGTAAGCAGTTTCACTTGCTGGAAGCGCGTTTCTTCCAAAAATAAGCCATCCGTAGTCCTGAAAGTGCCCGGTTTACATGGACACCAATTTGCTAAAATTTCTTGGAGTGGTACCGGAGCATCTCAAACAGAAACTTAGAGTTTCTCGAAAGAAAAAAAAAATATAGAAATAAATGCACAAGACGTGCCGGGAAGGTGCTGATGATGCAGGCACTATCTTTTTTTAGAGCATTTCACCTTGCATTCAGCCTCGACGGATAAAATCGCCTATTTGCACGCCTCCTCCGTCGCTGCCACTTCGTGAAAAATTTTTCCAGAAATTGGAAAAAGTTCTGCTTGAGTTGCGAGAAGAAAACGCAATAAACGTTGAACGATGCTATTTTTCACGTTTTTATCTTAGGGGAAATCATTTTTTTTTTTGCATATATGCACATACACGACCACAGGTATATTATACCTTATCATGCGGTAATGCAGCTCAATTTAAAAATGAAATTTTGAAAATGAAATATCCAAGAAGGAAACTATTTTACCGCAGGTGAATGCCTTAATCAGCGGGGGCGATGGAAGAAAATATTGAGAAAAATCTTAAGAGATTTTGTCCATTTTGTAAAAGAAAAATTTGAAAAACCAGGTGGTAACCGCACAAAATTCGAAGTATGTAATAAAAAATAAATTAATCGTCCTGTGCCTGTCCTCTGTAGCAACGTGACCCGCGCTGGCCCTTAAAAACCTTCGCGTTAAACCTTATCGACCTTATGTGAGTGATTTTTCTTTCACTTATAAAAAATATACTCCATATGAAAATTATGTTTTTTTGCTTTAATTATGAATTGACAGTTGACGGTGGTTGCTGTTCAGTCGTGTTATTTGATGTTGCTGTTGTTGAGTCTCCTGTTTTTATATTGGCACTATTTAATTCGAACCCTGTTACTAGTGTTTCAATTATAAATTTTATTGTTAATTTGTATATTCCCTCGACGTTTTGGGTATATCTATCTCCAAGTGTCGTTTCAACAGCACATAAGAAGGGCTTTTCGATTTTCTGTAAACAAAATATAGAAAAAAATAATTTTTTTTAGTAAAATCATTAATTCAATTTATTCGTGACTTTAATAAATATGAATATTATAAATATATTAAATCGTTGCATTATAGATACTCTGAAAATTTTAGAGTTCGATATTCTATTCTTCTATTCTAAAAATTTATTATCAAAATGAGTACAAAAGGGTCACTGGGGCCACTAATTTCGAAATAGTTATTTTCAAATTAAAAAATATCCAGATCAGAAATTCTTAAATTTCAATGAAAATTGGTATATAGAGGTTTTCTGCGTTGCTGTTTTCGAATGCAGGGCGATTGTTTGCGAATTTATTACATAACGAAAACTGAAAACGACGGGTTTGGAACATTTTCTACTTCTTTTAAAATTAAAATGCTTATCTTAACCCGTTTCGGACGAGAATGGCACGATGGGTACACCGGTCTTTAGCGGCTCATAACTAATACTATTTGCGTCTGTAAAATTAGAGGGGGGCATCTTTTTAAAGCTTGAGATGTGCCCTTTCTGATAGTGCTCATACAATTTCTCCAAAAACTTGTTAATTATAGAAAAAAGTAGTTTAAAGCAAAAAAAACGTGTTTTTTCGCACTTCTTTTTTTTTAAATCGAATTTTCAAGGGGTTTCCCGTCTGCAATGACCCTGGAACCCCACTAAGCGGTGGAGTAAATGTTTGACCTTTAATAATATGCCGTTTGGAGATCGATTTCACGCCTTAATATATTCAAAATGGCGCCTAAACTGCAAAATTTTTGCGAAAACATTCATGAATTTTTTACTGAAAAATGATGCACTTTTACGAAAAATTGTTAATAATAAAAGGTTCTTAAAATCACTCAACAGGAAAAAAGTTTTATAATTAACCAAAGAATACACTGGAATTTTTTCAGAAATTTTTGAGCACATTTTTTTGATTTTGCAAATAGTCAATTTTTGCAAAATTTAAAAATTGCTCCAAAAATTCTGAAAAAAATCCAGTGTATTCTTTGGTTAATTATAAAACTTTTTTTCTCTACCATTTTTCTCATTAGTGCATTATTTTCAAAAAAAAACTTTTCATGATCCGATACTACCTTGACCTCTATAAAACATTTTATTTTTCAATTTCAAATAATTTTTCAACATGCTATCGTTGGGACAATGAAGGAGGATTTTTTTTGGACTACTACGAAAATGTTTATAACTCAACGAATTTTGTATATTTTGTAATTGTAATTTTTTGTATATATAATTGAATATATACTCTTAACATATTCCTTTATCCGATTCTTTAAAAAAAAATTAAACCTGCCCAAAAAAAATCGCGAAAACTCACAATTTTTTGGCCAGTCACAGTGGCGGTTCCCCTTAAGTTCTCAGGAATTGTAGACGGAGAATTTAGGCAGAGAAACAAAGTTTTTGGTCCTTTAACCAAAATAGTTACACAAATTTTTTGGAAATCCTACCTACAGATTATTCTTAAAACGTTTCAATTTTTAAACTTATATTCAGTAGTAGTAGTAGTAAAATTATGGGCTTTATTTTATGTTTGCAATCTTCTTAGTTTCAAAACAACTTAAGTTTTTAGGAGTTTTAAAAGTTTTACTAAAGTTAACAAAATGTTTTAATGCGCGATAACAGGAAATAGAAAAACTTTGTTAATAAACTCAACAATTTGAGAGACATTTTATAAGATAAGAAAATGTTTGTCATGTCCTTTAGCTTTTTCATATATCCAAACAAAAGTAGGTAGTTCGTGAAATAAGTATAAAATAAACGTTTCCACCTCAAGGGAAACAACTTCAAAACTAACAGAGTTTGTTAAGAAAATGAAGTTCGCAGATCAGAAGCTGTTTACTCACCGCAAGCTACTTCTTGAGCACACAATTCGGAGTTTTCCGTGACTGGGGGAATTTATCGTCCAGCTAAGAAATAACAATCAAGAAAAGCAGTTGCATTTCAAGAAGTTACCATGCAAATTCCACTTTCGCTCAGGTCTTAGGACGACACAAGCGCATAAATATAATCCAGAAGTTAGGAAAACGATGGGATGGATTAATTTGACTGTATTTGAACTTCAAAGGGACAGGGAGGGAACGTTCCACAATTAATTCGGGAACAATACGCTTGGCCTCCCACGGTTCACAGAGTATTTTTCCCTAATTTAATTGGAAAAAATATATAATTAAAAATGGTAGCGCTTAAAAGGGTTAACTGTTCTTGACAGAGTTGTAGCAACCGCAAAATTATTTTGGACGAATCGAATCCCTTTTCTTTATATAAATTCTGAATTATGTACTTCTTGGTAGTAGTATTTTTCCCTACACTCACACACTAAAGAACAGATTAAATTAAAAAAAAAAATTATTATAAATTGTTTTAAAATCATTTTAATTAAAGCCTTTTACGCTTTTTATTACAAAAATTTCTAGAGAAATTATTTAAATAAACGGAATAAAAGCAAAAAGCTTATTTGACTTATCGATGACGACAATCACGGATTTGTCGTTGAGAAATGCGTCTTCCTTGTTTTGAGGTGTTTATGGCTTAAAAACGATGAAAATACCTTAAGAGTAGGAGTTTCTTCAAATTTTCATCAAATTAAATTGTTTGTAGTTGAATTCAAGTTGACCTTTAAAAATTCTTTTAGAAATACACAGTCCAATATTTCAAAAATGATCAACAGTGGTCCATAAATGCTCTGAGAAACGTTTTTTATGTAACTACTTCTCCAGAAAAAGTGTACATAAGTCATTGATTTAGAAAATATTTTAAGTGACATTATTCGATGTGATTTATTTTCGAACTCAATTACAATGATTTATTTGTGTACTGGGAGAAAACATTTTACTTAGTCAATGCAAAGAATATTTACTCTGGGGTGTGTATCTAGACTTGGATATTTTCCAGATTTCCTAAAGTTTTTGTATTTAAAGAACCACAAGGGCAAACTATTTTAAAACATTTTATTTTGATTAAAATGTTTTCAAAAATAAAGTGAAATTTTACAAATTTGCATTATTAAGAAACTATACATAATTTGGTAGTGCATAGAATTATTCTAGTTGTTATTGTAGTAAATAAAAAATATTTTATACTGTTCTGCGATGTATAAATGGTCTTAGGAAAAACAGTCTGTAGGATGCAATTTCGACCTTAAACTACATATTTTAAAACATAAATGTTAAATGTTTTAGGATTTATGCAATTCTTTTAGTACTTAAAGAATTAAATTAAATTAATGTTTTTTAACTATATTTTTGGGTTGTAGTTTCTTTTTTTTTTTAAGAGAATATTCTTCCTTTACAAATGAAAAATTTCTTGTTACAATCGACAATAAAAATGAAACCATGTGATGGATATAACTGAGACTTCGACAGCTATCTAGTGAGTAGTGATGCTTACTAGCAACAAACCATTTACGACTATATGAGCTCTACCTCTTGGATTTTCTAATAATTTATTGAACGACCCTCGTAACTATTTCTTTTTATTCAGTGAGTGGAGTGGAGTGGAACATAGGAATTGGTTCTAAAAATATATTATTTATATAAACAGGCTCTTCTAACCAACAGAAATTTTTTACGAAAAATACTATCTTTTCATATTAAAATGAAAGGATTTGTTTGAATAAAATTATATATATATTTATAGAAACGGGAAAAAGGTTTATTTTCCGCCTGGTAGCATTATAATTTAATTTGCAATTTTTCTCTCTTTTAAATCTAAAAAATCGTTTATAACTAAATAGCTTCAGTTCGTGCACAAACTCCAGAATAGCGTAAAAACTTTTATTCTAAGTTAAAAATGCTTGCGTCTAAAAATAGTGGTCCATTAAATGAACAAATCTCTTAAGCCATGCTGTAGGACTCTCACAGCGTACGTGAGACCGGAAGTGGTATTTTCTGGTTTTTCTGCCGCGGCTGCGGTTATAAATTCCTAAAATCTCCCCTCAAATTGGAGGGTGGTTTTTATACATTATCCTTTTTTTTGCGCAAAAATATAGGGGTCCTTGCGGAATTCCAATTGCCGTCAGTCCCCGCCATTTGGGGGCACTCCAGCAGCATCAATCGATCATGGACCCCGTCTAATGCACAGGGCGATTGCATGAGTTATGCGAAGTGTGACAATTTCATTCATAATCCCGCGGCAAAAAGTCAACTTTAAAAAAGGCAACCGTCACCGGATGCTGGCATGAGCATATTACGGGGATGATGAAAAAACCATTTCCATTAAATGCAGATTCTGCATGGAATACAAATTGAGTAATTTCAGTATCTTGTTCCGTTTATGCTTGGCAACGCCTCCGTCCCCAAAACATATTCAGCTGGGCGGTAGTTGGATGATGGCGTCTGCTGTCGCAATAATGCCAGAAATTTATTTCTACAGACTTTGAGCATATTTCGCACATGTGGAACTATACTTTTTGATGGGAGTTGGTAGCATTTGGCTGTATTTAATATATGAAACGCAGGAAAGTAATACTCTGGGTTTGGGGGTTTTTATCCTCAAGGACATCGCCAGGGTTCTGATGTATTGTCATTCGACTTAATTGTGGACCAAAATCCCGAGACGCACTTTTAATGTACAACTCCCGAGCCCCATCAACTTGTTTGAGTAGAAGAAAAACTTCTCGTCCAGAGTTTTTGATGAAGGACCCGGTGGACGCCAATTGGTGGAAATAGTTCGACCATAAAACATTGGGTAAGATCAGTCCGAGTGGCAATTCCTTGAGGAACTTTTTACAACTTCCTGATTAATGAAGGGAAGTGGTTAAAAGTTGGACCCAAAAGTATGTTCCTTTTTCAGGTCAATGATTTTCCTTCAGGTTTCATGCGACGTTAATTTTATTACTATTGTATAAATTTAGCCCCTACCCTGGAATCGCGCAGGACGAGCTCATCAGTAATAAAATTATGTGTGTGGGCCGGGCATAAAGTCTCACACTTAAAAGATTCCTTTTTCGGGTGCGTGAGTACCCATCTGGAACGATTATGTGTGCCTGGCTTTAGCATCTTGTTTCCATTAAAGATTTGCAACGCGTGCCTTATTTCACTTTCATTGCTTTTTAATTGCTTTACGTGCTAAGGAGGGACTTGTTCTGGATTTGGTACATCAATTAATGGAGCGAAGTATGTTTTAAGCCGGCGGCGTTTAATAGAACATAAAGAGCATGAAAGGAGACTGGGAGTCAACGTAATTGTTCGGTAATAATTCTTCATAAGGACGCTTATCAAGGAGTTGCCGAATAGACCCTTACTCAATTATTTTTTATTTTAGCTAGTAGGTATAAGCAAATAACGAGATATTAACACATATGTACCTATTAGGAGCCAAACTGGATAAAACACCTCCTTTTTTACCTTCAAAAATTAATATAATAATATAATATAAAACTAATATAATACGTAAATTCCTAAATAAACATATTTAATTAGAATCCAGTTTAAACAAAAATCGACTTTAAAATTTTCAAAAAAACCAATACATACATATCAAAATTTATGCTTTAAATTAATCGAGAATATAGTAAGATTTATACTCCGAACGCGTTTTCCTACATAAATATCCTTTGGGTACGAATTGCTAAAACTGAACAAACATTTCTTTCTTTCCATGTCATTTTGGTTCAAATATAAATTTTTGGCATCTTTGAGGGTAAAATCAAGTTCAAATAATTAATAGATACAAAGCCTCGAAAATACTTTCATTGCTTTTATGTATATTCAGAGGTATCAATATGAAAACAATTGATTCATATTCTCATAATATCAATACTTTACACTAGCACGTACTATATTTAAATTCATTAAAAACATTTCCTTTGCATCTCTATGATGAAATTGCAGATCAAAAATATTTTTATTCGAAGTGGTTTTATATGCACTTTGTAACACATCGGATAAAATACACAGAGGGCTAAAAAATATCCCAAATCAATGCGTGCAAATGAGAGGAGCCTTAAAATAAATCCACCATTTTGAGTTGGATGGCATTATGCAATCATACCTAGTGCTTCTCATAATTTGATTTACAAATAAATTTCCATTAAAAACCAATAAAATCACAACCACTGATGCATAGACACCACAGGCGCAAACACGACTTAAGTGTACATGTGCATGAATTAAAATTTTAAATTACAAAAATTGCTTATTCATGCAGGCAGCCATCAGGGGCTGATAAATAATGCGGCCGACCATGCACGACGTATTTGCATCCCACTGCTGAAATCGAAAGAGCCTTGGTTTTCGAAATTTTTAATTACTGCACAGTTTCCCTGTGAAATTAGTTTTACATGTATAACGCCAAACTTTCGCAGCAATTAAGGCATGAATATTTTGATTTTACATACAGACGGAGGGTAGGTGGGAAAAACTGTTCTAACTCCTAAAATTATGTTTGCTCTGTTGAATAAATGGAAAGTTTAAATATCGACTCTTGCACGCATTAATTATGTAATCCTTTATCGGCCTCATAATTAATTTATATCCTAATTATTTTGTGGAACAACTTTATCATGTTAGTTTGGAACATTTATTTGCAATTAATACGTAGAGGACGGGTTTATTTATGTAATCAGTAAATACACTTAAATAATTTGACGTCCTTTTTTTAGTAGGTTTTTTGGTGTAGTCACACTACTTTACGTCAAAATGTTTTTTAAATAAATGTTCAATTTTTTGACTATTTTTCTTCTATATAATATTTTTCAAAATTCGTTATAAATTCAAAGATAACTTAATAGTATAAACCTTAATGCTCAATTTCACAGTTTATCTTGAGTTTAGTAAAACTTAGAAAAATAGCTTATAGTAATAGAACAGATAGGAGTCATTTTTAGATTTTTTTTTATAATGGAAATGACGAACATTAACGCAATGTAATGAAGAAGCTCTTATTAGATAGACATTGAGGTATGTTATGTACAAATGTATGTACGTTTAATAAATGTCACCACATCAAATTACACTAGTGTTTATCATTTTCTTGAAAGAAATTGTTTAAAAATACCTCTTTTTTTACTTTCAAAGTGGTCTAACCCCTCAAGGGGAGAGATACAATTGAGCCGTTGAAAATCATAGTGGCGTAAGTCACATTTTAATAGTTAATATTGTATTTAACAGGGTGATGGCTGAATGATATGATTTTAGTATGAAATCAGTGTTTAAACATTTTTGACTTACGCCACTATGATTCTCAACGGCTCAATTGTAGGCGGGCCAAAATCAAGCATATTTTAAGGATTTATTTCATTAAGAACTTTTTATTTAGTAATACTGAAAGTTTACAGGGTGTTTAGTACAACCAAAAATAATTGAATCTGAATATACCAATTCGCATTGAATAAGAAAATAATAATAAAAAATTAGACTTTACAGAATATTAGCCCGCGCTCGTGTGATAGGTCCATCGGCTCGTGGTAGGTAGGTCGGATTGGGCTAAAAATGATAACCGAAAGGACGTGTATAGTTAACGTCAAGCCATTTCACGATTGACCGACTTGACTGAATCTAGAAATGGCTCGACGAACTATTGAATTTGACATAAGTATTGGAAATTAAATCTTAGGCCAAAAAATTAAGCTCTTTCGTAGAACTGTAGACGGATATTGATACGATTTGCTGAGACTTTTTATTATATTGTATTTACAGATTCAATCCAAGATCTCAATTTTGTTTGAATAAGTTTAATTTAAATTCATATCAGATTTGAGCCAAGATTGAGTTAGGCTTAGTTCAAGCTTAATACATATAAACTTAAGCCTAGTTTAAGTTATATTTGAAATAAATTAATAATAAATAACAAAACGATTCAACTTACCCAAAAATAATCCTTTTTAAATCCTGGAATTTTACGATGAGAAGCACCAATTTGATGTAGAAATTCAAAAAATGTATCTAAATCGTCTAGTCCTCTAATGCCTTCGTCTAATGTTTCCATAACTTTATTCGCATGCTCTGCCAGTTCCTCTGAGGTCGCTTGTTCTTCTTTCGTTTTTAATTCCTTAAATTTAGAGAACATATAGAGCAGGTCTGCATGTTCCTCAAATAATCTGAAAATGTTTGAGAAGAAAAAAAGAAAAAATTAAACATCATCTTCACCACAAAATGCCATCATTTTTGTTTTATATTATGTTTTATAAAAAAGTGCCTTCCGTGTTAGATTGGAAGATATTAAGGCTCGGAGGCATTGACGTCGGTGAGCCATGAAAAGTGCTCACTGCCAGAGTCTCTGCCCACAAGCCACAAATCTTACAAGAAAAGAAAATTGGTAGCGTTGCCAAAAGTATGGGGGGCACCCCAAAAAAATGACTGGCAGCAGGAGCATAAGACAGAGGGATATGATTTTATGCTCGGTATTCACATTATGTACCAAAGATGTATTGTTTTACAGAACGTTTGTTCGTTAAAGGGTATAAAGAGGAATTGGGTTCGTCATTTTGCCAGTGGAGCCACTCGGGAACTCTTAAAATTCTTTAAAGCAGACAATAAGCCTTTTCTCATATCGGGTTTTCGGGAAGGTTTTATGCACTCGTAGTCATATGTTTGCTCCATTTAAACTTATCCATAAAATCCCGGCATTGAGCCGACTCCCACATTTCACCACGTTTGGGTATATTGCAAAAGTCGGGGTTTGGGCAATAGCAAAAGTCTGGCAAAAATAAGAAAAAGGACTAATTCAAGTCGGGTCGAATCCTGGGGGGTTTGAGTGAATGGCACTTGTCAGTTTGGACATGTTTTATAGATGTATCCTTCGAAATCCACCCAGCAATATTTCACAATTCCCATAGAATTTTAAGATGTTTTCTTCACACACATGGCGATCAAATTGTGATTTCGAGAAAATGTTGAAAATGGGCTACTATGATGCAATTTTCGATTTCATTGAGTTTAATGGCATGTCGGAACAACTGATGCTTCAAATTCCATTTTAATAGTTCCAGTCAAATAGACATGTGAAATAAATTTCATACTCGTTGCACATTGAGGACACCGAACTAATTCATAGTTTGATATTTGGAATGGGGTAGCATGTAATGGGTTTTTTTATCTCGCCAAAAGAACTAGGTAATATGTTATATACAGAATAATTCGGATCCAATGCAAGTAAAGGTATAAATTTATAAGTATAACTACAACGACATAAATCTAAACGATCTTCGTGCTTACACTTGTTTTTGGATATACAATTTTACATAAATATTTTAGAATATGAATAAAATATTATAAAAAAATGTTAATTTCAACTATACGAAGAAAAAAAGAGAAGAAAAACATTCATATTCCTTAAAGATACTAATTTTAGACAATCACTTTAAATATAAATTTAGCCTCCGAAATGGTCCGTTTTAATTTGGTGAAATTTATAAAGTATTTTTTGAAAAATTTAAATAGCTGAATTATGATACATAAAAAAATCAAATCTTTAGAGCTTCTAGACGAGTTCTTAATTGTGCGATGACATTGAAGATCAGACCCGAGTTAAGCTTAAAGTAGCCTTAAATAAACTAAAAAACTAAAACTTGAACTACAAAAGCTGGGATTAATTAAGATCCAGGCATAACCAATAATCTTTATTACGTCTCCGAACAAAGTATGAACTCATAAAGTCTGAGGTAGTACATTTTCTAATATGTTCATTGTTCATTTAATAGTAATAAAAGAATGAAAGAAATATGATAAGTAATTATTGAAATTTGTAACCGTTTACTAGAATCCACATCCGTAACTAAACTTATCTTCTTTGTTTACTTAAATAGTCATTAGAGTAAATTTAGAGTCATTGTAAATTGGCAAAAGAGGTATATGAATTTACTATTTTTCAACAAAAAACTGAGTCATAGAGATTTTTCGTCATTCAATAATAATAATGACTGCATTAGCACTTTAAAAATTAAATCATCATATAAAAATCCACCCAAGCAAAAGAGAAACAATGTTATTTATACAACGACCATTGTGCAAATCTACTATCAAAATATGTACAATAAAATATCAAAAAGGTAATTTAGAAATAAAGTTAAGCCTAAAAGATTTTAGGATCATAATTTGGTGATTTTACATGTAAATATATATTTGTAAATTAACAACGAATTTTAACACTTTAGTAGTATAAAAGGTGTAGTAAAATTCTATAATAACAGAAAGGACGGTGGAATAGAAACAAATGTAGATATGATTTTATGATTATACATATTATAGGTGGATGAGTTAGCATGGCATATTACCTCAAGACCTTTTAAAATTCCCCTTTCCTATTCCCGTATAATAAAATAAATACTATATCCATGTGAAACATACGTTGAAACTTGTCAAATCAACTTTTAGTATTCTAATAATTTTCGTAATGATAATTTAAAATATGAATTTTATAAATTAATATTTTGGGACATAAAAATGAAATGTTTTAATTAATATTGACTTGATGTGATTTCATAAGGACAATTTTCTCTGGGTGATGACCTAAGAACTTTAAATATTTTACTTGTAAGTAGAACTACATATAAAATTTAAATTTAAAATTAAAAACAAATCTCTTATTTTCGTAAGTAATACTTATAATAATAAGTAATAGTTATAAGTATTGTTACAAGATTTTCCTTCGCTTACACTTCACATTTCACCTCCTTTAATACTGGAAAGTACTGAAGCTAAAATTAAAAAAATAATAATTTTTATAATAGAATTTACTAAACGCAAGGAAAGCTCCATAAAAATAATTCTAGATTTTATTATTTTATTAGTTTTTCGCAAAATATCGATTTAAATTACGATTTAAGTACCCCTGCTTCTTCTTCTTACTTATATGTAATAATGGTTATTTTTTCAAATAAAACGAAAATGAAACCTATAATTTCAGACCAAATTGATTTTTTTAATAAATTCCTATGGAATACTGCCAAACAATAATATTTTTCCCCATTTGAAGTGGCTGTTGGCGACATTTTCTATTAAACCACAGCCAGCAGGTCATCTAAAGCTCACAAATGTTATGAAAACAATTTCGAATTCCATCGAAACTGGACATTCTCGGAAAATTGCAAATCGCACAAATGAGTGCTTGAGAGGAGCAATTTATCTCGTCGGCGTCGCAGAAACTTTGTTGTTTCGGAATTTGCAAATTGCTTCGGAAAATTGCCCGGTTTCAATTGCACACCATAGACGTTGGGCATTTTCCAATAGGAGGGAATTTTCTCGTGGGCTGTTGCTGTCCGTTTTTGCAGAATTGTCGGAACCGCCCTAAGGGCACCACCCGCAAAAATTTCGTGTCAGATCAGATAAACTCTCTCCCTGGGTTAGCTGTGGTCCAGGGATGCTAGTCTTAAATCAAAAACTATATTGCAGGATTGCTTGACAAATTTCACACCGCCTGCCAGATTCTTTCGTCGTTTTGCATATCTTATATGAAATTCACTCATCTGCTCAAATATGTTTATTGATTTGAGGTGATTTCACGGATTACCCCCCTCTAATTTCCAGGGACGTCTTTAAATTCACAGCTTTGCCTTTTGGGTGTGCTAGCCAAGATGTGAAAATTTCATTCTTAAAGATCATGAGAGGTAAACCAAGTGAAAATCTAAATGTCGAGGGGATTTTTGGGAGACAGGGAAAATGCCATAACGACGAAAATTACAGACAGAAACAGCCCTCAAGCAGGAATTGTTCGCTTTTTGTAATTCCTTCAGAAAACCATATGTTGGTTCCTGCTCCGAGGGCTGAAAATGAACGCAGAAACAAGGGAATTATTTCGACCGAATTCATCACTTTGTTGGGGAAAAGTATTCGCCTTTTCCATAAACTTGAGCACTTCACGCCTCGGGTACTTTTCCTAATAATGTGAGGCTCAGACAAGAATCACCTTGTCTCTGAATTAAGAGCATTTTCGAGATATCCTCCAGAGGTAAGTAAATGATTTTATTCTGAAACTTAAAACTTTTGGGAATCATACAAGTGCAATTGATGCAAAAACTTTGTAGAAATCTGTGCAAAGATAATCCGGGTTAATTCACTTGATTTCTATTCTATTATATAATCCGATCAAAGAAATGGGTTCTCTGCAAATACAATGCCGAAGTAAAGTGAATTTTAGCTGCCTCTAAAACTTTAACCCTTTGGACTACTTTAAAAAAAAATTAATAAGTTGTATTAGATTATAAATTTTAACCAACTAACTATTGTACTAATGAGATGCTAACCTAGATTTTGATGTGTAAATTTAATCCTAAGAAACATGTTTGATGTGTAAATTTAATCCTAAGAAACAAGTTTAATTGTTAATTAATCTTCAAAATATTGTTTTTAAATAATTTAAAATTTTCATATAGAGCTCCAACTTATATGTTTTTCTGTGGTAGTTAAAAAAAAATAAATAAAAAAATAGGAAAAAACTAATGAAATAACGATTTGAAGCATAGATCTCCTCTGACCTCTGAATATTTTCATTCCAATATTTGGTATACGGAAACATTTTGGGCTGCGGAATATAATTTTGAAGATATTAATTACGATAATTAACACAATATAGGTTTCTAGGTCGTTAATTACGTAATTGAACTTTATTTTCAAATTACATACATATTACTAAAATTACAATTTCGATATTACGACTAAATGTATCCCATAATTATCTTAAGATAGATACAAAGGGTTTAAATTTCTAAATGTTATACTTCATAAATCATATTAGCAATGGTAAAATTTGTAGTTTGTAATTAATTTTCGTACTGAATACACCTGCCGTTTAATTATGTAGTTTACTATGCTTTTGCTCCTCAAACTTGATTCTGATAGTGACATGAGATATGCTAATTAACTCATGTTACAAATGCCAAGTACAATGCCATCATTTAATTTAAAGATTATATCTTAGACGCCACATCTAAGCTGAACAATAGACTCGAAAAGAGGCCCACAACAAATCATATCTAATCATTAATTGGTATGATGCTGGTGCCGGAAGGAGAATTGATAGTCCTCCCTCCGACAGGAAAGGATATCTCATCATTCAGCTAAATGATAAAGTAATTGGAACTTCTGAAGCTTGATAAATGGGGACATCGTTCCAAAAGAACTTCTTGATGTCTAAGCATGACTATGAGATGCGACCGGGAACGAATCAATATACAGGGCGACAGCGGCGAATCCTCGGGTGCAGAGGGTAATTATTAACCACCCTCTGGAATTTTACCTTTTGAAGTAGGATATTAACTTAATGTAACATAATTGAGTTTCATTTAAATAGTAATTAGGAATTAAAAATGACAATTTGATTTGCAAGGAGCTCCATTAGTATATTACTGCTTTTATTTGATGTCCTTTTTATAGAAGGAACGCGATTTCTGTTATAGCTTAATTTGTTACATTTCTTTCATAATGTATTATTATTTTATTTTATTTTCAAAGAAGATATTATTTTATTTTATTTTCAAAGAATATATGTATATAAGAACTGTTGACTGCACTGCACTAACTTTTGAATCTGCGGTACTACATCGCTTATCAGAAGAGCTTCTTTCTTCAAAGAAATCAGCACTAAAAAGGATGATTCCAAACTAATTTTATTTTATTACTTATGTTTACATTTCCGCTTTTAGCAGTGAAAGCACAAAAACGCACTGCAAATGCAGTTTTTAGTTAGAACTGCAAACATGAACTCAACCGTAGCCTATGTCACTCCTCCTCCTCGAAAACCTCCAAGTACCAAGTTTAGTGCAAATCGCTACCTTGAAATCGGGAAAACAGGCAGTCGGGTTGAAATCAGCGACCCCAAAAACCCCCAAGTACCAATTTTAATGCTAATCGCATAATCTTTTAGAGAATTCCATAATCTTGGATCTGCCAGTTTTCAAGCGATCAGTTGAACGGTATAGAAGTTGATGTACTGCAGCGCCATCTAGTGGGTCATGTACCGGGCCCGATTATAGCCTATCGCCTTCCTCGATAAATGGAATATCCAACACAAAAATAATTTTTCAATTCAAACCAGTAATTCCTGAGATTAACGTGTTCAACCAAACAAACAAACTCTTCAGCTTTATAAGTATAGAAGATTTCTTAGGTACTGGATAAAGCACGAAGTACATGAACTAGTATCATAAAAGCTATTAAAAAAGAGAAAATCAAAGTTGTAACCCTCTCCTATCCAAGAAAACATTTTTTTTAAAAATAAATTATACTCTCCGGTGAATGCGATATATTTAGAAAGTTGTTCTGGTCATGGAGTGAAATTTCTTTTTAAACTTTTAACATCCGAACGATCCGTGCTGGGTGAAAATAATTGTCTAATGGATCGAATCCCGCACCCATTCGAACCCAAAAGTGGCCCATAACGCCACCAGCAGGGTTCCTCATTCCCCTAAATCCCGATTATTCCTTGTCGCAGGAAGCAGAGCACACATCCTTCATATATTACGATAATGCATAACTCTGGGCTAAGGATTATTTATCTGGAGAATTTCTGGTGAATTTAAATATTTAGCACCCACCCACCTCCTGGGCAGGTAAACAAGAATGTATCAGAGAAAAAGGGTTTTTCGCCGGAAAAACGTATAAACGCAAATTCAAATAGATGCACGAGGTGCTTGTTTATGGCAGTTGTATGCTCGTGAAATCACTTAACATAAATTGCTGGCACGGCTGAAACTCGTATCTTGCGAAACTCGGTAATATGGAGGTTTTGCGACATGACAACTCCCCAGCAAAATGTATCATTTGGCTGTGGATGCAGGCGTTCTGTTTCCAACTGGTGAAATGGAAGATTTAATGCGATGTACCAAGAAATCTTCATGAGATTTACTCTGCTCTGCACCATGCATTTATATAACAAACCATATAGGTATGCGAAATTAAACGATTTTGGTGCACTCTAGTTAATCACCGCAAATTATGTACGCATTTTGCAGAGCCGTGAGTAATTATCCGACAGAATTTATTTTATGAGTCCTTGTATAAGCTCGAACGCAATAAAAGTTTACAGCTTTATGGACGACGGCAGATAGATTTGCAAACAGTTGTAATAAAAATTTAACATATGTTTTATTTACTATCTCTGGGTATATTTAGTGTACATAATTTTTTAATTACCGTGCATAAGATGTATTGAAAAAGAATATACTTATAAAAATGTCGTAATTAATCGTTTCGAAGATATTAAAGATAAATATTTATGTAAATTAAAAAAAAAACATATGACATTTGATATTACTTTTTGAACATTAGAATTGTTTCTAAATTAAAGTTTAAAAAGCGTCCGTACTTTTTCAAGTGAACACAAACGGATTGTCAAATAGACGCAAACAAGAAAACCTGTGAGAGCAATTTTTGAAAAGTCATATACTTAAAAACTCATACGTCTAAGCATATGATTTATCAGATAATGTAAAACAAGCAATGCTAAAATTGAAAAATGAATGGTAAACAAAAACTAATTAAATGTTTTATACAAGTTGACTAACTTACGTAAAATGGAATTGAGTATTAATTAAAGTTCATCCAACTATTAAAAAAAGGATTATTTGAATCACTTTTAAATGTCTCTTGAATTATTGCAATAAATGAATTATTTGTGCCTATAAGATCTTTGTTTTCTATTGGTTGTTTTAGATTCTTGACATGTTGTGATTTTCCAGTAAATTTTACAAATAATCCGAAAAGATTTATATTTTTGGTGCTTGGATTAAAAAATTGTACTAAATAAAAAAGCGTTCTAATATCCAAAATTCTATTTTCTTCTGGAATCAATTATATTTTACTAGATTAATGACCCTAGCACACTGCCGCCACATGAGGGAATGGCGCTTGTTCAATTTTGCGGTTATCTGATTTTTTGTGGTAGTCGCTATACTTATGTATTATGTATGTACGTTAACTCAAAAAACATTTTTTCATGTTATGAAATTTATTTCATTAACATCTAAATTGTTATAAGCTAAAATTTTCTGTACTCAAATTCTATTGACACATATTTGATATCACAAGATGCAAAAATAAATCAAGCATCTAAAAAAGCTATAACCTGTTCAAAAATTTGTCTACAATAGAATTTTATATACATTTCTATGGTTCAATTTGTTACATTTTCATCAAATATCCAAAAAACTCAATAAAAATACCCTGAAGAGTGAAGTTATTCCAGCATATTTCCCGCCATTTTTAAGGACCTCATTAAAGGCAAATCACGCGAATATTTATTTATGTAAGCGATTGCTGAACTTGATGAATATTTCAAGGCACAGCTTCCGCACACCAACCCCATCTTTATCCCTGGGAAAAGTCGAGTAAATTTGTCGCCGGAGAGAATCTGAATTTAAATTATTCCCGGACGAATTCCGGGGGGATGAAGGGAAGTTATGAAAGGGCGAAAGGGGGGTAGGAAATCTGCGAGGAGCTAATTGCTTTCCGATGAAAGGTTGCCAATCCCCGTCCAGGAATTATGCGTGTACTAATTCCATTTCCCTACGGCGGTTCTATAGAAATTGGTCCCAACATCCTTCTACGGGGGTGCGGTTACACTTGCAGCCGCCATCCCTTCGGCCAGAACGGGTAATAGGTCCTGACGGAAAATCAATCCGTGTACATCTCGGCTCAAATTAAGCCCTACTCCGGCAGCTATGTTTTGGGGTATGAGCCTACAAATTGGGGGTTCGTTTTTGCCCCCGGGGAAGGGTCGGGGTAATGTTTCACCAGCTCATACATTATTAAATTAAGAGCTCTATCTTGAGTAATAACTCTGATTGTTTTTGAGCTTATTCCCACTATTTGAAGACCAAAGAAGCCCATCCTCCCGAGGGATGGAGCTCATCAGGCTTCAAACATCGTTTGCCTTTATTCAAGAAATTGGGGAATTTAACCGCGCCATTTCAGCTGGGACTTAAGGGCGGATTAAGGGACGAGTGGGAACTGAGGCGTGGCATGAAATTTGCGGAGTCTCCAGGGTTCACCTGGGCCTCCACCTGGACGGGGGGCCTGCCCCAATCCCCCAGACGGGGGCGGTTGAAACTGTTGAAAAGTGTCATTATCTGCAGCCCAAAAGGGCGGAATAAATTTTCCGTCGTCAAAATCTCTCTCGACTTTTCCGAATGCTGCTCCAGCCATCCGCAAGGATTGGCGAACTTTTATCTTTTGCGTAGAAGGAAGTCTCGCTCCGGTGTTACGGACAGCTTACCTGAAACAAGAAATTTTCCAGTTTCTGGTATTAATATTTAATAAGATTTGTTGGCTCTTTTGTGGCAGAAATTTTATTAATAATGTATGCATTGCGAAACAAAAGGTCTGACCATCCAGACATCCTTGAGATGAAACCTTTTGGTTATTCCATTAGCAGTTTTCAGCTTTGGTTAGGCTCTTTATAAATATTTATGTTAAAAAAATATCCTACATATTATATTTCATAAGCTATAAAAGTTATGGATTGTCGATATTTCATTAAAAACTGTTTACTTATTTAGACTCGGAGTAAAAAAATAAAAGTTTTACGTACTCTAAACACAAATCGATGATAAATCTTTGAAAAAGATCTTTGATATATATTCATATTTTATGAACATTAAATAATTTTTCATAATTTCCACGTTTCATCTTATTTAAAAATAGATCGGATATCAGTATTAAATCGCTTGGAGATCAAAAACTTTTTTAAATATCTCTAATAATTATAAATCGTTTTATGTATAGGTTGAACAATATGACCGAATATACCGGGTCTAATTGACCCATGTGCGCATGGATCAGTTTTGATAGTGGTAAATTGATACATTATACCTTTTCTTATACCCAACCAATTTCGGAAAATTTTTATCTTAAATTATTCTCTTTTCTAGCAAAATATAATACATAGGTACATAGTTAATTTATAAGTAAATAAGGTATTATTATATTATTATATTATGTACATATATGAACATATGTACCTATGTATTTTATTTTAATTGAAAGTGTTTTCCTCACTTTACATGCCAAAATCCCATTTGTCACTATTAAAACTGTTGTTACTGAACATAACAGATTATTATAGTTATCTTTAAATATATAAAATAAATTTTATAGATAGGGAAATACAGAAAAGTAAAGGGTGCAGGAGCTAATAAAGAAATAAAATCAATTTATTTTTTAAAAAGTGGACTATAAATCTTTTTTTTTTAATTAGTGTCATTGACGAAGTTTCTCGGTTTATTTTATAAATAAAATATAAAGATAAAAATTTTATTTATTTTATATATGTACATATAATTTTTATATTAACTTTATTTAACCGTGGCTACCCGAATTTCCCCTAATAAATCGAAATAGATTGTAGAACATGATATTTTTATTATAGTTAACTGCAATCAAGTTAAAAACTCTTAAAAGTTACGTTTGGATTTTAAATTTTAAATTATACATTTATATCCAAAAATTCCATAAGCCAAGTTATTATCACTGAAATAAAAAAACGTTTCATTATGCAATAAATGATCAAAAATTACACCTATAATAAATCATATCTCCTTGAATCGAATCGGTTGTAGGAAAATTTAAATTGAGAAAAATAGAAGCCTTTAATTTATCCTCATAGTCAGAATTGGGTGTAAAGGGACGTCTAATAAAAAAATTGACATATCCTGGTGAAACCTTGCTTAAATTTATCACTCAACCCACCTCCTAAAAAAGGGGTAAAGTGGTAAAGGGGTAAAGGGGTAAAGGGATAGGATCACATCAAGGCACTGAACTTGGCAGCAGCTATTTGCATAAAATTCGCCTCGAGTTGCGAAAATGGAAAGAAGTTTCTGACACTAACACCGAAAAGGAAAGGAATTTTTGTGCCAAGTGAATAAATTCTCATAGGGTGTTCTATCTAGAAAAAAAAAAATGGGTTTTTGGGTAAAGGTTGAGGGTGTAAAAGGGGATTGTTCTGGGCTACAATGATAGTGAAAAACATATATGTCATTTACTTTGATAGAACATGCCTGGAAGACAATAACGCCGGGACATCGATATATGGGTTCGGTTCCAGAAAAAAAAGTGGGGTTGTTTCTCACCCCAGTTGGCCATGCCCAGGAGCGATTAGTATCGATTAGCCCTAATCCGGATGGTTGCGCTTTTTTTTTTTTTTTTTGGGGGGGGGGGGGGGCTGCCACGTGGAGCATCATCTTAATCTCATTAGATCACAAATCACGTTCCCATTGCGAGAGCTGCTCGCTTCACAGAGTCCGAAATTGCATCTTTCCCCGAAATTAATTAATTCTACAGTACATGACCATCAGTCCACGGAAATCGGGGGATCGGGGGATCGTGCACAACTTCGGACTAGACTAGGAAAATGGGAGCGTAGGTGGGACGTGACTAAATTATTTATGTGCAGAATCCGGCAGTTTTCGTTTCGAAAGGGGGGAGAAATGAAAATTTATCATAATCAGTTTACTGGAAACAAGTTTTCGATTCGGATACACAGCCTCCAATTTCTGTAGGTTGGATTCGGGCATCGGGATGACCCGGGATCGTTATTTATTTGTTATCGAGGAATGTTCTGTGGGACGAGTGAATTATGCTCGTTCTGGGATATTGAGTTAATGGGCAAAGGGAACACTTTAAATAGAATATGGAAATTAAATCGTTATGGTTGTTCATGCGTTCTAACAACGAAGAGGTTATCCCATGCAAATCGAGTTTTTCAGAGAGTTCCATGCTCGCAGCTATGATATAGCAAAAATATTTTAATAATCGATTAATCGAATCTCAATAATTGATTATATGATAAATCGAGTTCTAATGATTGAACTTATACGAAATCGTTTTTATAAGGAAGTTAATATGCATTAGGGACTTTATTTCATACTAGCTGACCCGAACCCGACGTTACCCGGGCACAACTATCCCTAAAATAAAAGTAAATTTTAATAAAAATATGATGTTGCTGATTTCAAATTTATCAAATATCACTCAGAAGGTTAAGCGCTATAATATTCACAGTTTTGAAATACCTAAGTATGCCAATTTTAATGACGTTCGGTTGAACGGTATAGAAGTTGATGTGCTGCAGCGCCATCTAGTGGCGGTCGTAGCGCAATGTTATATAGCCTATAGCTATAGCCTTCCTCGATAAATCTACTATCCAACACAAAAAGAATTTTTCAATTCGAACTAGTAGTTCCTGAGATTGGCGCGTTCAACCAAACAAACAAACAAACTCTTCAGCTTTATAATATTAGTATATAGATTTATATGTAATACAATAATCGATTAATCAAAAAGGAAAAATATGATATGATTATTTGATTAAATCGAATAAAATCAATCGACTGCTTTGGCTTTTCTATTATCGCAGCCTCTCTTTATTCAAAACTAAGTATACAATTGAAGAATTAGAGAATCGATAAAAACTTAAGTGCAAATCTCTTATTCTATCTTACCTACGTTCACCTTAAAAGTCTTTTAAATCAAGGCTTTGTGAATTGTGGCTTTATATTTGAATTAAAGAGCTATATTTTTACTGTGCTTTTACATAAAAAAATAGTTATAGGATGCTGTCATCAGTTATTTATAAACCAATATTTGATGCAGTAACTAAAATTCACTGAGAACCACTAAATCAATTTGCTTGAAATTTTAGTTACAAAAATAAGATTAAAATATCTAGTATTTGATTTAGCAGTTTGTTGTAACAGAATTGAATCGAATAATATTTTTAGAATCCTTAAAAATATACATGTGTATAAATTGGTTAAAGATATATAATATGTATATAGCTAAGAATGGGCGAACAATCAACATTTCTCCTAAAATCTGCTAAGTTGTAAAAGCTAAAATTTGGATATTAGGATTAGTAAATATTGGGACATAGAAAACAAAAAAACTATCATTTTAGGTTTCCGTACCTCAAAAGGAAAAAAGGAACCCTTATAGGATCACTTCGTCGTCCGTCTGTCTGTCTGTCAAGACTATTTTTCTTAGGAATGCAATCAATCAAGTTGAAATTAATATCAAATATTCAGGTCTGCAATCCCTTGGTGCCAGATATATTGACACTTGCAAGGGAATAAAACACCTATAGGGTACTTCCCGTTGACCTAGAATCATGAAATTTGACAAGAATCAATGTCTTATAGCACAAGTAAAGGGAAAAATCCGAAAACCGTAACGTTCAGAAAAAAAATAATTTTTTTTATGCAAGGGTTACGTCCGACTCGCACTTGGCCGGTTTTTCTTCTGTTTTTGTGTTAACTTGTTATTTTGGTAACTTGTAGGATCACTCTTACCAATATACATATGTATAATACCAAACAAACTCTTTATAAGATCACCCTTGTATCCGTCTGTTTAAATATTAATAATGGATTCTGCAGAGCTCATTACAAATTTAGTAACATAACGTAACGTCTTTAATAATGTTTTATGTTTGCGCATATAACGTAAAATTGTTTAATTCTCTGTTTATTGATAAAGTTCTGGTAAGGAACCTTAATTGTGTACGAGCCCGACTCTCCCTTGAACAGTTTATTTAGCATTAACTTAAAATTTAGCGTCAAATATGAAATTAGCGACTCAAAAACTTTATCGTATCAATTTTTTCTGAGTAATTAAATGTTATTTAGTTTCAAAAAATACTATTTTAGATTATTTTTTTAAAAGTCATTTTTTGAGACAATTTTTTGCTTTTATATATGCATGTTAAACATAATGCGATATTTTTTCCTAAATTTCTAAACTTAATTTTCTAAAAAAAATTTAAATTTTACTCATTCCTTTGAGTAAGTGCTAAAATAATGCATAAGTAGGTAACCAAAATATAAGAAGTTCCAGTTTGAAAATATCTTATAAAAGAATTGTAATCTGAAACTTAAGATTTATTTCCTGTTAATTAAATTAATTATAAAAATTTCAATCCAGCAATTAAAGTCCACGCGTAAAAAGCTATTAGGGCCGATAGTTTGTAGATAAACAAGACGTTGTAAAATTTAATTAATGGTAATCGCGGTTATTAAGCTCGTCCATTGTTCAAGATCAGCGTTATAAATAATTAAATAGCACACAGCATGGAATTCCAATTCGTTGATCAAAAGCAATTCTGAGACATTGCAAAAATATTTTTTAATAGGGCAACGGCTCGAGTCAATTTAACTGATTACAATGACTCCTTTCGCCTGCATAAGTACGATGCTCCGCAAAAATAAAAATAAATAAAAATAAAAATAAATAAAAAAATTCTTCCACTGATAATAGAAGATTAGTAATACTTAAGATGAAAAATGAGTCAGCCATGAAACTGCGGAAAAAAAATATGTGCATTTGTTTTACTGATCGTTAATTATTGAATTTTGTACGAACCGCGAAATATGAGTGGGCAAATAAAATAAACAACAAAAAATCATTAGAAACGTGTGAGGTATCACTTTTCTTGATGTGTAGAATTTATGAACACCAAATGGTGATAAAAATTTGTTTAGAACGAGCTAAAGGCTCAGTAGAACCGGCGTTTAAAGTCACACCGCGAACGCAAACAGCCTGAAAGTGAATAAATAAACCGGGGAATTGCGAAGCTCAAATGATACACATTTCATTCTTCGAAGTGTTCAGTGATTCCTTCAATTTTCAGATAACTTCTTTTTCTTTTTCGTGTTACATAAGTCACGACGGAAAGTGTGCTAAACTTTTGCATGATTGAGCAGACATATCGTCTTCAGGCACAATCTTAAGAGAGATCAGTTGCTGTTTGTTGCTCGAAGTGTCGTTTCCCGGTGATTGAGATTTTTTTAAACTACTCCTATTATTTGGTAGTACCTTAATTTTAAAGGGAGTTAAAAATTTGTTTATACTAAAATGTTGTGGAAAAATTGTGTTTTATTCGTTGTGTTTTTGCATGGAGTGTTCGGCCAGGACACTAATCCTGAATGGCTTGAGCCTAGTACTACTAGTACCACACCTCCGGCTACCACTACATTGCCTACTACAACGACTGTTAACGTGAAAACAACCACACCCAACGAACCAACAGAAAGGATACCAACAACAACGTATCCAACCACTACCACAAAATATCCAACAAGATACCCAACAACGAAATACCCAACAACAAGATTTCCACCAACACCAAGTTATACTACAAAATATCCACCAACTACGCCAACTCCTCCACCAACTCCGCCAACAACTAAACCTTCGGAGGAAACGTGCACAATTTCACTTTCTAAACCTGTGGTTCAATACTACTACGTTTTTGGATGTAAGACTATTCACCTTAATATCTCTAATTAAATTATTAAAGTTTTTTCAATTTTCTAGTGACATTCAAAAGTTTAATCCAGTGCTGCTACTTATGTTGTACTACAAAATTCAGC
Source organism: Machimus rusticus (assembly GCA_951509405.1). Classification (NCBI taxonomy): domain Eukaryota; kingdom Metazoa; phylum Arthropoda; class Insecta; order Diptera; family Asilidae; genus Machimus; species Machimus rusticus. Next base: position 8,352,471 of record OX608049.1, read on the forward strand.
TACCAGCCCCAGTGTAGAAAAATAGCCATGGAATACTGCGACCTCAATGCCAAAAAATACTACTCTTACAATGGATATGATTATTAAATCTCAATTAAATGATTCATATCGAGTTTAAGACTTTAATTTTAAAGACATTTAACTTAAGAGTACTTTACCGCCAAATTGTGAAACGAAACAGGAATAAATAAATAAATTTAAATTATTGATATTAATTTAATTTTTGTTTTCGTTATGATTTAAAACATATCAATTTCAAATTTCTCAGAAAGAGTTTTAAATCAAGTGCCTAAACCGATTAGTTTAAGATTTTAAGATAAACCTTTTTTATGTATTAATTAGTGAAAAAAATGAAAGGGAAAGGATTTTCTGTTTTAATTATTTTAAGTTGAAAAATTAACTGGCACAAAACAGCAAGGACGTTTTATATCAATTACATATAATTTTAAAGATTTGTATAAAATTTTCTTATAAATGAGTTTTCAATAGTGTGAACATTCTTCTAGCAACTCAGATTCAGAAATTCATTCAAAATGAAGACAATAATTATTTTTTAAAGTGCTCGTATTTAGTCGATTTTTTATTGATTTAAAACAAGATTTTGGCTTAAAATTCTTATGTCCATCACATCGTCACATATTTTGTCCAGATTGTTGTAAAACATAACAATATTCGGGATGCTGAATTGTTACTTTTGTTTTAGTTTAAAGTTAGACTTTTATTGAAGGGCATCAATTTAATACCCAAAAAACTTTTGTTGATGCGATAATGAAATTCTCTTGATGGTTAAATTTTATGAAAAGTCCATCAAATTGCCATGATATTTAAATTTACCTATCGAAATTTCAAACCTTGTACCAAATAAATTTTCGGATTAAGTTTATGACGCTAAGTGGGTAGAAATGTAGGTAGTTTGATTTTATATTCGCGTAATAAAAAGTGTTTGTTATGATTGATATGAATTTCAATTAAGTGCAAAATTTCCTACCTAAACCTAGAACCAGAGCCGATTTGAAAAAAACACAGTTAATGCTTTTTATTTTATGGACGTAGTGAAAGTTAATTTATATGGTACATACTTAAAAATAATTTATAAATAATTCAGATGATAGTTTTGAGCAGTAGATACTAATTTTTGAAAAATTCGTTGAACTTTTAGAGTCAATTTAGAAATCCAAGTCAATATTTTAATCACAACTGCTACGATTTTTTAGTGTGGGGTTAAACATTTTGGTATATTTTTACATTTACCTACCTATATAATCAAAAAATTATGTAAAAATGTGTTTTCAAACAAATCAAAGTAGCAAAATTTCAAACTTTGTACAACTTTAATGAAAATATATATGCATGCGAGGATTTGGGAGTTAAATTTTTATATATCATATGTATATCGAAGTTTATATTATGAAAAGAGATAATTCATAAAAGTAAATCAAAACTAGTTTATTGAGATTCTAAAATACAATATTTTTTTCTACTTCCTGCTACCAACCAACTGAGTATTTTTACTTGTAAAATGTTCTCTAGTAAAATGCTTCGAAAACACTATTCTTCTTAAGAAAAACAAACCTTTCAAGTACAAGACATTTACATCCTTAACCAAGCCATAAACATGTTTTTCATTTTCAGTGCACGGAAGCAGCTATTTAACTTGATAAAATTCCCTTCAAAGAAAAATGTTAAACCATCCATTTTCTGTGTTTAGACGAAAAAATAGCCAGAAGCATTTTCTTTAAGAACGTTACCTTCCAAGCAGTTTTCTTCGAACCACCACTAAGATAACTTTTACTAATCTGTTCCCTGAATTCAAGAAGAATAATTACCAGCAATTAGGGTCCTCTGATTAAATTCCGTCCATGAATTGCAAAGAATGGCTCACTTAAAGAGCAGTGGCGTAGACTGGGCACAACGATAAAAAGGAAGTTCCGCATTCTTGGATGACTTAAAGAACCCTTTTAGTAAATTTTAAATACAACAATCACCGGGGGGTCCTCATTTGGAGGCTCCTTAATACTCGGGGAGGGAGATAAAAGTTCTTAGATTTCCTCATTTCCATTTCTCGTAGTCCATGTAATTGAAACCATTTTGCCGAATCCTTTGATAAGGCTATTTTGAAAAAGCCTCGGCATAATAAAAGAAGACGTCGGAAGCAGAAGTAGGCTCTGTTTTCGGTTCCTTAAGTCATTCATCCTTCCTCGAAGAAATCAGGGAAGACCTGAGAGGCGGCTGGCACGAAAAATCCCGAGTTATCGTGCCCATGGATTCCGGATAAAGGACAAGAAAAACTGATGGTTATTGATTCGTTTGGTACATAAAACATAAATAGCATTTTTTTTCCAACAGTGGGATATTATGTTGTATGTGGAGTCGATTGCACGCACATCTCTCCTTCTCGATGGTATACCCTTCCTCGTTTCTGTTTTTCTGTAATACGGCAAACATATTTGTTGACATAAGGCTTAGTCCACAAGGGCTCGTACTGGCTCCAGTTCCTACGTATATCCACCTGTTTTATCTCTGCCGATGAAATTTAATTGAGTTTCATTCAAATTAAATTGCTATTTCAAGGATATACATATGAATATATGATAATTATCTTTATTCGAACGTTGCTCTTGTTTAATTATGAAAATTGCTTTATCCATAGATGTTGTGTTCATTTTGAGCAAACTGCGATTTGTTTACGAAAGCGTTATGCATTATCAAAAAGTTGCGTTCCTTGTCGAAAAAGTTTTTCATACAAAAATGAATATCATATTTTTGAAATGCCCATTTAATTAGCTTTCGTTTGATATCCCACACGGTTGGGTGTAGGGCATTAAATAATTTGATTACACATTAAGGACAATGCCGGATTTTGTATGGAGAGTGGCGTCTTTTTTTTTTCGCGCGGCCATCAATCAAACCTTGGTATTTCAGTTCAGAATAAGGTAACAAACAAAACTCTTCAAGACATGTTACTTCTGTTCTCAGTCAGAGCCGAGTTATAAAGGTTTGAAGTTTGAAAATAATGCTCAATTTCATTAGAAAATTAATTATTTTGTAGCCATTTTTTACTTAGATTTCTCAACTACTATCACACTAGTGGCGCTTAAAAGTCAATCGAGGTCACTATAATCTACAAATGTTCATGAAGGTCACACAAAGGTCAAAAATTCATTACTGTAATTAGAAGCCAAGAAAGTTCATTGAAGACGATTAAATCCTTTTTTTAAATGAGAGATTTATTTTAGGATAAGAAAAACTTTATTGTGATTCCCAGATAGGAAAATTGAAGAAAGTCATAAACAGTTAACAAAATCACACTAATATTAGCATAAAAATTATTTCATTGTATAGTAGCTGGCTTTTTTTGATGATTTTGGTAAGTAGACGGTGTACTTTGCAGGATTTCGGTGAACGGTGCCTTTGAAAGCCCAATATAATAGTGAAAAACGTCGACGAAGAATTCGAAAATAACTAAATGTTAAGATCGATGTTAAGGTGCCAATTATAAAATGTGTGCGCCAATACAAATCCAAGCTATGATTGTTATTTTTATATACGGCCATAACAATATATGCATAAATCTACATTTTTGAATCTAGAAATAATTTTTGAGCTTCATAGTTATATTTACAATTGACATATTGACCTTTATGGACGTCCATAGCGTATAGTAGACCTCAATGAACTTTTATATGCCTATAGTGTGATAATAGTTGAGAAAGCTAAGTAAAAAATGGCTACAAAAAAATTAATTTTCTAATGAAATTGAGCATTATTTTCAAACTTCAAACCTTTATAACTCCGTTCAGACTGAGAATAGAAGTAACTTGTCTTGAAGAGTTTTGTTTGTTACCTTATTCTGAACTGAAATACCAAGGTTTGATTGATGGCCGCACGAAAAAAAGAAGACGCCAATTTCAGGCATTGGCCTTTGCCCATTAAATTAAAAGTCAAATTTTTTTTCTGTAAATTAATGTTTAGCCCAATATTTAAGTATAATTACATAAAAATTAAACTCTCCACGTTGCATAATTTTCGATTACCAAAATCATTGCATTTTTTGAAAGAATATGTGACAAACAGATGAGAGATAGGCAAGATTTTTACAATTTGGTACGGAATATTTAAAAAAAGGCTTTCTATAAAACCGTTTCTAATTTCCTTAAGGGGGAAACATTTTTAGCGAAATTAAACAGATTTAAGGCCAATTTTGCAAAAATAAAGGAATTTTGCCATGAAAGTGGTTACTTCTTTATATTTATTAATTCTGTCGAAATTAAAGTGGAATATTTCAGAAACTGTAGCCGACCGCCAAAAAATTCCTTCAGATCAAACACTCAGAACATGAATGTTCAAGACCTATATTCTTTAATGATTTCACATATAATATTTCTATGAAAACAAAAATCATGAAAATTAATTAAAAATATTTAATAGTAGGGGAGAGGTGTGTCAATTGTAACGGTGGATCAATTGTAACATTAGTATTTGAACGATATATTTTGGCTAGAACCGGTAACTCGTGGTCGCGATCAAAACTTTATAGCATACTGCTTTACCGACCGAACTGACAGTTTTGACAGGACGCACATGCATTATCTGTACACATTAATCTGCCATAACCAACAAAAAGTGAAATACATTTTAGTGCATTATTTCTTCCATTATTATAAAATAAAACGAGACTCCCATAATTTTATGATTATTTTCGAAAAATAAACATCCGATCTACGTGTGTAGGTATGTAAAATGGTCTAATTTATCATAAACTTTGTATGAACGAATTTTAAATGCTTCAAGATGACGGTGGTGCAATAGTAACAAAACAAAGAGTGTCAATTGTAACGTGTTAGATTGATACTCTGTAACTTTATTGTAGTGAATTTACTCATGTTTTTTCATTATATTGTGTTATTCTTTCAGATTTTATACTTAATGTTATATAAAAGGCCGCAAAAGATATCACGTGGCACGGTCCCACCAGAAAAGTATATTGAAGTTTGTGAAATTATAATCAAGGAAAATAAGAGTGTTAGAATTGTAGCGACCAGCTTTGGTATTTGCAATGTCAGAATAGCTGATATTAATTTTGATAGTTTAGTATGTTTTTAGCGTCAATGGATATTAAGTTTTCGTATTTGAAGTTTGTTCTTCTTATTTTTGTGTGTTACAATTGACTCTCTATACTGTTACAATTGACCCCCTTGGTGTAACAATTGTAACACGAGGACTTGGTCTCAATAAGTGTCATTTTTTTAATTATTACTTACGTATTTGTTTCATTATGTATTTTTTTATGGAGACAAAAAAATAACTTATATTTTGACCAAAAATTATTCTGCTGCGATGAATAAATAAAATGTTATAAGAAATTGACTTTTTTTTGTTACTATTGACACACCTCTCCCCTACCCATTTGGTTGGATATTGATTTCCAAAACTATGTAGGCACTTAAATTGCTACTAAATATTTCATTGTTCAACATGAACATCACAAAATTAATACGAATAGAGTGAATCAAGCATTATTTATTAAAAACTGTTCTAACAGCGTGTTGTTTAAGTAGGCATTAAAGTTATTTATCTAGTATCGCTAAAAAATGAGTTAGTGGTTTTAAACTATGTACGTGCAATAAAATTGAGGTAAAGTGAATTCTTGTTCATAACAAATGTGCAATGTCTGCACAATTCCAATAGATGTAACATCATAAAATTCGAATTATACTTTATTCAAGATAATTTTCTATACTGTTTGCTTTGACTTTTACGAATTTTATTAAAAGATAAAATACTTGTTTCTATTATAGCCTATCCACAGTGACATATACTTTCATATTATTTCATTTTGTTACCACTCATTCTACGTTTCTCTATATTTTCCTCTTAACTTAAAGAATTTTCGAGAAAAACTTCTAGAGGCGATAAAACTTGTTGTTTGTTGATGATTCAGAAATATCATTCAAATTTCTTGCAAATTGTTTTGTGTGTCCGGACGTAAAACATTTTATTGGAACAACTGTTGAAAAGACAATAGCCTTGAAAGTTGCTTGTTTATCACTATATTTTCTGTGTTGATACCTCGTGGTGTTGAGTCAGTCTTCTGATTCATTTTATTCTTTTGAAAGATAACATCTTATAATGAAAAAAATTATTTCAATTATGTATCAATTTATCGTATGTTCAAAGGAACTTAATTTATAATAGATTTTTATTTTGTGTAAGGTTGAAGTCATCAATTATACTTTTATATTTATTAGGTATAAAAATAGTTTTTGTTTATCGTGGTTTTGGAGATGAGCCCAGGCTTCTCTAGTTATACAATTTTTGAAATTTTTTAGAAATTCTACAACTCATATATGTTTTTAACGATTAAAACAACAATATATTTTTAAATAGAGTATTCGTAGGGAATATTTGGAGAATAGTTTTTTGTTATGTTTTAAAATTTCAAATTTGATATACGGTTCCGACTAAAAATCTACAAATATCAAAACTTTATGAATTTTTCAGATTTAAAGAAAATTACTATTGATGCTTATTTAGAAAATCTTGCAGATAAATAGGATTGTTGAAAATAACTTCCATAAAAAATATAAATAAATTATTGAATATATTTTTCCTGCCAGCTCAATTCCTTCGGGTAATTGAAGACACTTTTACCCGCCTGTTGATGATAAAAAGGTTCACTTGAGGTACCCCGCGTAATGTGTCACTTGTGGCGGAGCGTTCCCGCGTAATTCTTCACGGAAATCGGATTATGAATGGGGGAAGGAAAGCCCAAAATGGCATTTCGCGTCATATGTACATGTATAAACATAATTTCTTCGCGAGACAGCGAACCGGGGAACCCCCACGTTCGAGATAATTTAGCCCACTTATGTGCATGGGAATATGCCAAGGAAACTTGAGATTTTTTGAACGCCTTCTGAGATGTTTATCCCCCGGGCATCAATTACTTGCCCTTTTTTCTCATAATTTATGGGAGACTGACTTGAGTAAAACAAGTGGAAAATAATTGCTTCAATCACTGCAGCTCATAGTTTAGAGCTCGGATATCATGGTATCCAAATTTTCATGCAGGGATTAATCTTCGGTAGTTGGAGGAAACTAGAAAGGAAGCATTTATCCTTCGAGACTCTGAGGGAGCGTAGTAAATCCAGGAAAATTAATGGAGACTGTAAAAACAGCTGAATCAGGTCTTCTTGCTTGTACTGTCGCAGTCATTAGTTTATATTATCGCGAAATGCAAACGATTCACCGGCTCGGATGACAATTTATCTTAATTTGGGGTAAATTCAACAGTCAGGAGTTTATTCGAAGACGTGTGTAGAAGAATTGATTCCAATTTTCGGTGGGATTTTGGTTGAATGCAAACAAGTCGACTGCCTCTGGGAATTTTTAGGTTAATACTTTCTAATAGATTTCTAGAAAACGAAGGTACATACGTATCTTGTAAGTTATCTTTTGGATATGTACCAAATTTTTAAAGAATTTATAAACGAGTAGATTTCTATATTATTTATAATTTTTAAATAAAATATATTTTCGAGACATATAAATGATTTAAAATTTCCTTTTTTATATACATATTTCTATTTAATTTATTTTCATTGATAGATAATTTTAAAGTCAACTTTTAAACGAGAAAAAATTAAGTGAATAACTGAAGTCATAATATTTTTAAGTAAAGCAATTAAAAATTAAATCCGTAAGAAACTATTTCATTAGTACAATTTTTGTTATGCTATTAACGATTATATTAGCTATGCTACCACCTATAAATAAGTGCATATATGTATATGTATAAGAAAACTTTCCAATTAAAATTAATTATTATGGTCTTTCAATTCAAAGATATTTACTTAAAATTAATATAAAGGGTTCAATTTACTTTCGTTTTTTGAAAATTCTACTATCAAAAATTCATTTTGAAATTTTATTTTGAACAACTGAATGTTTTATATTTTATACTATATTTAACATTAAAGTGATGATAATTTCAAAACCCTCTACTACGACTATCAGAACTTTTTAGTGGTTTATACAAAATTAATAAAACAATAAAGAATAGTTTATTTAGAAGCAGGTTACCAGATTTGCCTACACTTATTTTGGTAAAAACAAATATGTATGTTAGAAAGAAAAATGAAAGCTATTAATATTATTTTAAAGAACCAACTTATAAAACGAGTTGAAAAGTAAGATCATTTTATTTTAAGTTAATTTTGGACGATTACAGAAGAATTATCTAAGAAATTATTTCCTCGGATTAAACCTCGGAAAAATATTCTAAATTTAAAAGAAAAATAACTGATTTATTCATCCCGTGAAGTCCCTTCGTTTATCACTGGTCCATTTAACCTTTTCTTACCCTTTTTAATATCTTAAAAATCTTTAAAAATCTAACACAGCTCTGACAGGTAGTCCAATTAAAAAAGGAAACGCGTCCTTTTCGTGGGTTTGGTCGAAAATAAAATTTACCAAAATTAGAAAAGGTTAAATTTGGAATAGGGAAGTGGACTAATTCGGTGTACACTTCTTTTATTTTTATGTAGAACGTTACAAGGAAATATGAAAAAAATACGATATAAATATCATGAAATGCAGTATTATAGAAAATCGATATAGTGTTCTCTAAAAATTTATCGGTCAATAGCACGAACTTCGAATAAAAGTGGAAAAACCCTTAATTCGTACTTCGTTTTACTAACTCCAACTAACTCCACCCAGAACCGTGATAAATGGACTGGCGACAGTGTCATGTATTTCCTTTATTTTTTTCGTTTTAGCGGGTATATCGGGAAAAGGGAAAACAGAAATGTCTCCCTTCACTTCGTGATTACAAGCATTTTCCTGACAAAACAGCTTAACGTCCTTTTTGGGGTCTGAGGGACCCGGACACAAGCGGAGCACCCTCCATCGATGTTGAGGATAGTGGGCAGATATTTTCAACGAACTACCCCTGAAAACAAGCTATTTGCCCACAAACGATTCTGGAGCGACAGTGGGATTATCCCTGGATTTACTGCCGATGACCAAACGCAGGTTTTTTTTTTTCTTTATATGTAGGTATATAACATTTTTTCTTTTCCCTTAAAAATGTTCCTCTTAGCAATTTCCACCACTTACGTGTTCAGGTATAATTGGATTTTCTGCCCTGAGAATCACCTTTTATTGGTGCGTGCTCGATTAATTTTTTTGTTATAGGGCAACATCGAAGCCCTTGTTATAATACAATTTCGACAACTCCATTATATCGCTGTAAAATTATCGTTAAGGGAAGAATATGCATTTCCTGGTATGGAAACACAACATTTTATATTTTTTTTTCATACGTTTTTAAGGCTGTAAAGCTAATCTAGAAAATGGATTTTTAATTAACATCAGGTCCCGCCCCAAAAAGCTGAGAAAATTTAATGAAATTCAAAATGGTAATAAAGTTAAAAGCCTTTTAGCAGAAATTGCGTATACTAATCGTTTAGATGGAGTTTCATACTCATAACAAAAGAACCTCTTTAAATATGCAAAAATGAAAAAATAAACCATGCTTCAGCATTCAGAAAAAAAAGGGATTAAAGACTCAAAAGTACCATTAATTAAAATAATAACGTAAAATGCTTAACTCTGAAATGTAATAATAGGAAATTAATTTTGTCCCCGATGTTTCGGGGTAGGATCTTTAATAAGACTATCTCATACAAAAAAAGAAAAGGAAACTTTAAATGAACAATTTCTCTAATGAGAATTTAATTCTCTTTTGTACTTGTTTTCTGCGAATGTTTTGTTAATTTAAAGCTGGGGCTTTTAAATTACACTCCTACAGAGTTTAATTGTTAAAGTTGCGAAATTTACTTTTAAGGAATTCCATTCAATTGTTCTTAATTTTAAACAGTTTAAGACAATTTATTTTCTTGTCACTGTAAGTAAAAGTAATAAGAAAAATATGATTAAAGTTTGTTTAAAAATAAATGTAATGCTTAAATTTAAAAATATTTAATCTAATGCATATTCGAATTTCAATATATTTAAGTATAAATATATAATCGTTTCATAAGCTTCCGAAACATTTTTAGGACAAAATATTCGATTAAAAATTTAAAATCATAAACTCAACTACTTAGTTTCTTCAATTGTGCCACAAAGAAGCCATATCGGACCTCTTTTATTTTTATTAATATTATTTATTTTCGAATTGACCAATTTTAATGAAATTTTTTATACAAATATGTATTTATCAATCAACAAATATGTAGATAACGAAAGTGCATTTGTTTCTTTGAAAAAAAAATATATATATATAATATAACAATGTTTTTGTTAATAAGTAACGAAAAGTGGGCTATTTTCAAAAAGTTTTAGCTACACGATGTTTTTTTTATCATTTTGGCGGTAATTGGATTAAAATCCGATAAAAAAATATAAGAATTCGTCAAAAAAATTGATTTCTGACCAAAAATTCATTGTACTTTATGTTGATGCTGCAAATATTTTCAAGCAGACTTCAAGTCTTGACGATTATCATCTTTTATAAGGTTACAAATGCATTACTTAAAATTTAGAAGAAGAGTATAGAATAGAGAAGATAATTGCATGGAAATTTTAAATAAAATTATTTTAATTTAAGAGTAAGTTTTTTGATAGCATATTTTTTATTGATAGAGTTCATAAAAAAACCGATTCGATTTCATTAGAAATTCGCTCAATTATGAATTTTTAAGTATAGGTTTGTTTAAAATGTTCATTGTTTTTGAAGCGATAAACAAAATATGACAAAATTGCATCAATAAAATCTGAATGCATTAAACATTTTAAAATAGAAATTGCATAATCTGCAGAGTGGAATAAAGTGATTTTTCTGTGATTTTTAGCTAGAAGACCGCCAAGTGGACCAATCGTGACCAATCAATTTCAGCCTACCACAGGTTCATTTTTAGGTGGCTGGTGGCGCAGGACCTCCAGAATCTCATTAACCAAGTCCATGGTTCGGGGATAATTTCAATTTAAATTCCTCCACGGACAACGAAAGTTGACTTCCTCCGGTCTGCTCAAGTTTATTGAAAAGGGCGGATTTGCGCGGCCACATCCACTTCGAGGCCGTTTGTAAACCACTTCGACCGGGAGATAGCCCTTAATTGAATTCCTACTTTGAGCCGGCGGAAGGCCCTTTTGGGGCGCAGGGATCTTCCCGACACAAGAGGCTCTTAGCGCAAACATAAGACGGCCGTAACAATAGCAATTGGAGTTGTTTTTAGGTTTTTTTTTCCGAGGAATCGATTTGTCGGAGACGGGCAAATGGGGCCAAATGGGCAACCAGTCGAGCCCCAGTTTGCCAAGGAGCAGGCATCTGGAACGCGACATCGGCTCGAAAAGACGCCGTGCCAAATTAACTGTGAGCCCGAATTCTGATTTGGTTCAATAGACTGCAAAGGAAACGAGGAGGAGCAAACAAAACAGACGAACGAGCCCACGACGCGACGTCTTGAGGTACATTCAGAAAAACATTCCTGTCTTATTGCCAAAATAATTTTTCTTAAAATTCGAAAGAAGATTTGCTGTTAAGGGGACGATATTTTTTTGTAAAAACATTTTTTTAGAGGACATAATTAATTTTAACTAGGAATGAAACCAAAGTATACCTCACAAACATCTTTTGTTGAAAGCACAATTAAAAAATATACCTCCAATTATTGTAAATTTGTTTTTAGAGTACGATGATTCGGAAAATGTCTGTAAATACCAAGTTCTTTTACGCAAACTGCAAACTTTCAAAACGTTTTTTTTGGACACAATTATTTTGACCAATAGAATTAATCTCGGCTGAAATATTTCCTGGCTTCGTCCTGAACTAAAATTATCTATGTAATTAAATCTAAGGATGTTATATTGTATCTAAGTAACAAAATGAAAATTATTTTTTTACTTTTCGAGGCATCTGATAAGGCATTTATATTTTTTTAATAATCTTGTTTACATTTTTCTTTATATGTATTACTATATTAATATATCTAATAATTTTCGCTATAAGATTAACGAATTTTTTTGTTTGAGTTATTTTATTTTTACTAAATTTGTATAAGTACCTACTGCTATAATAGGAACTAATATTTTTATAATAGGTACCTACTAATATTTTTGGAAATCGACTAGATAGAAAAATTGGATAAAGTAAGATAGCAAGCAACTTAAATGCACATGCTGTTGAAAATTTGAAGAAATTTAAATAAATTAATAATATTTCAATAACTTCTAAAGGTTCCTAATTGAAAATTCCCTAAAAAGAAGATAAACTCGCTATTTGAGCAATTTTAGACCGCATTTTTAATTTTTCAATTTGTAAACGATGGAAAAATGAAAATGTTTTCTTTGCATAATTATATTTCAACTTTTTTTCATACCAACATTTACTTTTGAATTAAGATTTGCTGTCATAACAGCGTTACAGAAGAATTCTTCTCCTTTTTTGAATTTTGTTAGTTATAAATACTTTTTTCTTAATTATACATGTACATATATTCGTATACTATGTACATATGTATATTGTATATTGTACTAATTTATTGGATTGATTCCTTTTTTTCTAATCATTCTAGGTTGTACCGAAATCTTTCATTAATATTTGTACCTACATATCTTGAGGATATATATTTATTGCTTAATTTTATAAAACAAATTTCGTATCGCAATTACCAGGCATCAGTTCATGTTTTATTTGCTGAGACTTCTACGACATGTATGCCTCCGACTGCGGTTATTTATCAGATTTGATCGAAGGTTTTTTTACAGATTCCAAGACCTTATCTATCACCTTTTAATTAACAGGCTCAAGACGGTAAATAACAATGATTATTTTAATTTAAGGAAAAAGATTTTGTATTATACATTCTACTAGGTTCCTATGTACGTCATTTTGCTTCTAACTTTTTAGTTCGCTTTTTACGCAGTCATGTTTTTTGATATTTTTAATTTACTTTTATTACTAAAGAGCCATATAGTCTTACTACTAATCTTGAACAACCTCCCAATTGACTTACAAAGGGGTTGCAATATTAGTAGTCGTAGTTGTACTAAAAAAAAAACTTTCTAAGTATTTTAGGGCAAACTAACGTCTATTTACGTTTATGTAAGTTCGTTTTCTCTAATTTTTTAGTTTCCATTGTTAACTCTTACTTTATATTGTATTATATTTCGATTATGTTTTTCAGTAACTACACCAAAATACTTATAAATATATAAATAAATAAACAAATAAAGATACCAAAAGGTGTTTTGACTCTATTAAAATATATTTTCCAATCTAACACCAAAGTATCAATTTGTTGAATATGATCGTTAAATTCGCCAAGGTTTACTCACTTGATGAACATGCAAATTCCGGTCGCCTGGGTGGCCCGACTGATCCCCTTCCAGGAGGCCATCATCGTGTACTTCTGCTTGGCGGTGAGGGGGAGCCGGGGGTCTGGGGCCGCTGGCGGCGGGGGTTCACTGGGGCCCAGGACGTTTCCCCCATCGGATTTTGGGCTACTTGCCAACTTGCTTAATTCGCAGCCCATTTTGAGGTGGGGCGGCGGGGGCGGGCGCGGGGCTGGGTGGCGCGCTCTATGGGCACAAGCACAAAGCACGAAGGGCCGCGGGATCCTCCGAAGGAGAAAAATCAGCTAAAAATCGGGCACTGGGAATATGCAAAACATACACAACGACACTCCAAGTTTTGGGGCTCGGCGGAAGTCCTTTTTTTTCGGCGAGCGTCCTTCACAAAGGGCTGAATCCAGGCGAAGAAAGAGGGCGCGACACAGAAAATCTATCGGGCGAGTTCCTCACCGAAATGGTCGTTTTGGTCCTTTTGGCGCTCTCGGGCCCCCCTCCTCATGGGATGATGGCCCCAGACCCGTCTTTGTCCGGTAATCCAATTTGCATATTTCGAATAAGATTTTGAATGGTGGCGCGCGCGGACTACGGGAGGAAGCGTTCTTACATCCCTCCCGACATTCCTCCTGTCACTCCTCGTGCGCAGCGCCCCACGGAAGCGTTCTTGCGTGCCTCTGGAACGAAAAAAATGGAAAACAGTCAAGGTTAATAGGATTCGCCGGAGCTCCATAAACCCCCAAAACCCCCAAAACCCCCAACCCGACACTCGTCGCAATTGCGATCCGAGCGTACATAAAAAGGCTTTTATTTGTCATCTCCGAGGCGTTCATTAAATCGGCGGCTGTGCCGAGCAAATCGCTCCCCCGGGAGCACAATTCCATTTAAAAAAATAAAAAATAAAGGAGGACGAAAGAAAAAAGCAAGAACCTTGCGGACGTAATTGAAACCTTCGCCTTAGCGACGGAAAAACGGGGGTAGCCTTGAGGCCGACTTAATCGCGGGGTTAAGGTTTTTAAGACGATTGCCCGGTGCCCCAGTTCCACACATCCGCATACACACATACAAACAAACAAATAATCACACATGGAAACGTACAAGGGGCTTTTCGCCCCAATTTCCCACAACTTGAGGAACAAGTGCAACTGCTTGTGCTTATTCTTTTTGGGGGGATCGTTCAAATTGGTTCGAATGGAATTGTTCTTCCTCGAATTTGTATGAACTTTATTTGTCTTATGTCTTCAAACAACGAACTGAAAACCGTTATAATAATTACAAAATTTCCCTTCGTTATAATTCACACTTGAAATTGTAATCATCGATCGTGGCGTATGTGGCAAGAGCGCTAGACATTCAACCCCACTAAAGAGATTTGGCTAGCACCCTTAATCGAAACGCCGACCATTTTTGGGCTCGTCTGCCTCGGCGGGCAGGAATTTTTATTCTCAAAAACTGTCCCTATATCAGGATTACGACGAGGGGAAAACGCCCCTATATTAATTTACATTCATATCCGTTGTGGTCGAACTTTCGGCTATCATATTGAATCCGCCATCTTGAATTCCAAATTTTCGAAAATCTAAGTCAGCGGAAACCCCTTAACTAATTTTCATGCACATTCGTTAAAATCAAGTTTTCGGTCACTATATTGTTTCCGCCATCTTAAACTTTCTGGACATGGTCTATTTGTGTGTCATATTTCATCAAAATCCATTCAGCCGTTTATACGTGATTGAGTCAAAAACATCCAAACATCATCACAAACTTTCTAATTTGTAATATTTTTAGAATCTACATATTAAATCCTTTAATTTGATACCACACTCAATACAATGTTATTTTTAAGGCTTTCGGTATTATGTGGCTCATGTCCGCCATGTTGGATTTAATATGACGTCATATAGCCTATGTCACCCGGACCATAACAAGAAATCGACATCGACATCTCATTCATCAAAATCGGCAATTATGTAGATAGATGTGCTTTTCAAAAATTTTTTAATTTTTTTTTATAGGAGACGTCTTATAGAATTAAATTCAATGAAAAATTTCCAACTAATTTGATCCGGATCCGATTGTGAAAAAAACACATGTCATTTATTAATAAAAATAAACAAGCTTTCTTCCATTTAAAAAGAAATAAGCTTTCAGTGTATGTTAACATGGGTCTTTTTTTTCATAAAATTCCGTGCCTTTAAGGGGTTTATAGCAAACGATTTTTCTTCGTATTTAATTAAAATAGCGTGTGCGTAAATTAGAAGGGCGGCAGAAACCAAAGTTTCGGTGTTTGTCTTGGCGCTTGTTTGCCCGAGCAAACAGCATAAAACGAACAATGTCGTTAGCTAATGAAGGGCACCCCGAGTCGGCTCCACCTGGACTATAGGGATGAAACCGCTTCCTGGCTACAAAACACGAGTACACGACGTTGTTTAAACAGAGACCATTTAGAAAATTACTCTGACCGTGATCAAATGGTTTCACAGGACGGAAGCACCCCGGTGCCCCATTAAAAATAAAATAGGGCGTCGCACTAGGCGGAAAACTGACGGTATGACGACATGTCCAAGATCCAAGAAGAAAAAAGAGGAAACCTTTTGCCAAGGGTAGGTTTCTTATTTTGCAAAAGGAAGAAAAATGTGTCGGCAAATGAATTATGATGGGGCGCTTTGTCATCAGTGATTCTGTTCACTTAGCTGCCCCACGGGTGCTCCCTGTATGTGCAATACTCGTTGAAAAATTCAAGAAAACCCGTCAGCAGAACGTTCTATTTGCAAAGCCCTTTTATGAAATGCCCACTTCAAAGAATTGTTTGCAAGATAAACTGCCCTGACGTGGAAAATAAATATTAAATGTGTGGGAGCACATCAACAGAAGGGCATAAATTTTTCCTCCCTGAACGCAGATAACTTCAAACAAGACTCCAAACTGAGCCCATCCAAGAAACCCCCAGGAGCAGACGCTTCGTTACGTTCCTGCCTTTTATTTTTCATCCAGGAAATTTGAGGAGCTCAGCAAGAAATGTTCGTTAATTTATTACTGATCGATTTTATTAGTGCCTAAACGAAAACTTGACTAGCCCTTTTTGCAGGTGCTGCTTGTTGTGGAGTTTCCAAGGAGTTCCAACTTCCAAATATCAATATAATGTATATACAATTTTTGTTTTGTTCAAAAATGAACACTTTACAACTATACAGCCAATTTTGCGAAAACTTTGAATATTTTTAACCAAAATCAACCTTCATAACCTGGCTGGTGATGGTAAATTTGGTAAATATTCCGTCTGATTATATCGATTTCATTAGTTAAATTGGAAATCGAGTTGACTTGCAAGATGCAAGTTTATTTTTAGCTCGATCAATACCGCCTCAGAGTAGAAATACTTCGGTTGTAAAGGTCCTCAGGAATATTATTTTCTAGAGTTTCGCGAACCAGGTGCTTCCGAGGACGGTAACGTCGGACGACATCATCTCCTCCATTTCTAAAGTTTAAGATGGAAAGTTTCATCTTAAGTTGAAAGTTCCTCTTCCGGCTGCAATGAATTTCAACGAATTGATGGCTTGAGTTGCAACTTTGGAAAAACTCTCTTATGTTATATCTAGAGGACGTAGTTTCAAAATAAATTTTCATTTCATATTTTAGTACTTAACTGTCGTTGAGAGTAATTGGTAGAAATTTTAAGTTGAAAAGAAAGGCTTTTTTAACAATTTTTAGTTAGTTCTATTTATTTATATTCTTAAGTTTCCATTTATTTATGTTTTTAAATTAAAACCCAAGCTGAAAGTTAAAATAACTCTGGGCTGCACAATTCAGCTTAATAATACTTATTGCTGAATTACATAGCCGACGCTCAATCATTTTTAGACGTTTTGTCTATTTGTATAAGCTTGAATCGGGCTTAAGCCAAGTCTGCCCGTTTTATTTTATGTTTATTGGCATAAATTGAGTTGAAGGTTTCGTCACGGATTTTGATGAAACTTTTTAGGAATTTTCATTTAGGGTCAAAAGTGACGGATATTCAAAATAATTTGTCAGTCGTTTATACTTCCTAAGATATTGAACTTTAAAATTCTGAATTGTGATAGTTTTCCGCCGTAATTTTTCCTTTTGATAAAATTTATGGAAAAACTTTAAATTATTCCACCAGATTTCTGTAAAAAAATTCTATAAGATTGTTCGAAAATAAGGACAATTTTACTTTACTTCAATTTTTCATTTTCGTCGATAGGTCGTAAAAGTTATTTACTTTTAATTCGTTAATTTCAAAAAACCTTGAAGAAATTTTTAGAATGAAAATGTGGAATTGCCTTAATTGAAGATATGTATTTATAAAATTTGTAACGAAATTTTGTAGGTACATACGTATATGCAAAATATCGAGGCGGCAAAATGTCAATTTTAAACTTTCAAATTTTACTTAAATATCTATCATTAGCCATGTCCAAAATCAGCTCTTTTTTTCTGAAAAAATTTAAATTATCAGAGTGATTAATGATTATACGATCGATTGGATATTAAAACAACTTTCAGAACTGTTTTCGTTTTATATGATTGCCGAACGTAGGAGGTTTTTTTGTTTTTTTTATAAATACTCTTTTTTGTCGGATTGATAATCTACTCTAGAAATAAATCAAAACTTTTCAGAAAAAGGCCATTTAAAAATAATAAATCCAAAGATATTTAAAGGACTTTCAGTAAGTCCAGCTGGGATTTCTCGAAAGTATTGAAGAACGGATGACTGTCCTTAATAAAATAGCGAAATCTAAATTTAGATATATGTGAAAACTTGAAGTCCAACAAAAGACATTCGTCACCAAATCTTTTGGGAAAAAAACCATTCCTTTTTCATAAACGATTTGACGATAAACTCATTGAATTAAATTGAATATATTCGAACGCCCAATGGATCGGGTCGATTCGAGCATTATGTTTGGGCACCGGCTCGACGCACCAATTTTATCAGGCATAAAAATACGATAAAAGACACATGGAGGAACGTGCCAAAAATTTATTAGAGAAACCTTACTTTTACCAGAATCCGGATGGATGAGATTGACATAATCGGGCATTACTCGAGTGCCATTAAGCAGGTTGGGCGGGCGGAACGCGACTCTGAGGAGCATTTTATGAAAATTTCTGGTAACGCGCTCCAGGATAAGATTTATGGACGGGAGAGGCACAGGATTTGAGCTCATTCACTGAATCTCATGGCACCTGATGCGAACAGATTGCCTATCAAAATTGATATCAATCTGCTTCCTGCCAATCTTACCAGTAATGCTATAGGCTCGATTTATCAGGCGCCGCGCGCCACAGCAGGCGCGCCGCGCATTGTGTCCGGAGCGCCTTCCTTTCATTTTTGGAGAGTAATTGCCGTCGTTATGAGTCCCATCGTCATCAGGACCAAGTGAGCAGCCAGAAAGGAAATTAATTTCGACGTGCTTGCAACATTTCTGGAAACAATGGCTTCCAGTGACAAATTGGAAGTCTATTTACAAAATATCGAGCTTCTCCGACTAATTAACCCCTACTTTTCAAGTTGAAAATTGTATTTGTTTATTAATTAAGTAGAAGGTCGAAGTTGTTACTTTAGGTACTTCAGTACTTTTCGGTTATCCCAAAATTTCATTCTTACTGCTTCAATTCCAGATTAAAGATTAATATTAATGGCCAATTTTTCAATTGTCGGATTTTATTCGTCGAATACAATTGCCGCAATAATCAACTTGGCTATAATTTTAAATAGTTATGATGTATAAACTTATATAGTCTTTAATGCGACAGATAAGATTATTATTTTTTTTTGACAAATTGAGTTAAAAATAATTGTTAATTAACCTATTGAAAAATCGGCTCTGAATCAGTGTTTTTTCTGGCAATTTATATGAGATCGTTCTATTAAAAAATGTGTTTAATTTTATTTGATATAAACTTTTGCTAAAAAGTTCCTACAGACGTTTTGTCGAAACTACATATGTATGGGCTATTTTTTAAATTCTACAAGAATGCAGAAAATTGCTTGCATTGCTTGATAGGTTTAAAAGAATCGAGTTTTAGTTTTTAATCCGAGACACAAGTTTAATAAAATACGTAGAAAATATTGCAAAACAAAAAATATTAAAATGGTATGCGTTAACCTACAAAAATTTATGTATGTACGCGAATACATTGTACTTATACGCTTCTCCTATAATTTTGTTATTTTATTAAATAATGGAAAATGTTATAAATATTGTTAAATCATCTTTTTTTTTTGTCGCAAAAGTTGCAGATCGTTTGCTCAAAGTTGAAAAAATATAGCTATTAACTTGACTAAAAAATATTGTTTTAAATTAAAATTAAAAATCTGTTTCCATCAAAATCATCAAAACGATTTTCAAGTTCATAATTGGACTTAATGAGAATGAATACTTGAATGAATTTTTTCAACTTTCATAAGTTATTATATGCGACTTTTTACACATAACAAAAACGCTTCATATTCATATTCTACACCCACAAAATTTTTCGCAATTTCAAAGCAAAATTATTATTAAGTCCTAAGAAAAATTAAGCATGATTTGAAACCGAAGAATTACTACATTACGATTTAAGAATTTTTTTTCATATAATTGATGCGATGATTATAGGCAGGAGTAATGACACTTTTAATCAGAATAATAACAGAGTTTCTCGACTGTATAAACAAACATTTCTATACTTTATGAATTTTCTACATAAAAACGTAAAGGTATTAGCTGTTTAAATTGAATCTATTTAAATTCAGAGTGCTTTAAAAGAAAATAAAAACTTTAATTTCAATAAAAGTTTTTCTTTTCTTAATTCTTATGAAAGTGTTGCCATTTATTTATAAAAGTCCATATATTATGTAGACTTAAAACATTGTATATTAATACGATTACATTGTGGATTTATAGTTCATATCGGAATGAAAACAACTTGTATTTTAAAGAAGTTGATATGTTATTGAGTAAAAGAAAAATCTACATCAATTTTATATAACTTGTATTTTAAAGCTAAGAAAACATTCCTTACCTAGATATTTTATAAAAATTCAGTCATTAGTTTTATAAGTGCAATTAAGTATAATTTCAATAAAAATACTTATCATATTTACTTCTTAAAACATCTTATTAGGGAATAAAATATATTTTATAATCACCAACAAATTTTCATTCATTTAAGCAAAGGAATATTTTCTTTGACCTTAAAACAAAAATTTTTCTCAGTGTATGATATATAAATCTTATTTTATTATTTTATTGAAATGAATTTGAACCCATTATTATATTAAAAGATAAAGAAAACATCCGCTCAAAGGAAACAAAATACAAATAAATTTTGTATCTTCATTAAACCGCTCCAAGCTTAAAATTATTTATTTTTCGAATAAATCCCATATTTTCCCAGTATTACCGGAACATGTACTATAGTTATGAAAGAAGTATTATTTTCGAATAAAAACGAATGATATCTCCGATTTTCTGTGCCCTTATAACCTTTGCGGGGGTTACTGCACAAAAAAGATGAAACAAAAGCCCCTGAGATAATCCGGACAATGACAAAGTTTATTGTTATCCTTATCTCGTTTTTATGAACTCCCACGCTGGAGACCACGTGTGGCCCCATATTCCGCAGACCAGAACCACCCAATAATTTGGAACATTCGCACTGGAATCGGTTGGATTCAATTGCACGAGAAGGTTTCATTGATTTTTAAATTGTGGGAACAATTTCCACATGATAAAGATTAAAAGGTTGAGGGATTGGGATGATTAGTATAAGTAAAAGTTATAAACGTTTAAACCGGAATGTAATTTTATTTTTAGGGTTCCGTACCTCAAAAGGAAAAAAGGATCTCTTCTTATAGGATTACTTCGTTATCCGTCTGTCTGTCTGTCAAAACCTTTTTTCTCAAGAACGCGTGGAGATATCAAGTTGAAATTAATATCAAATACTGAGGTCTTCAATCCCTTAGAGCTGTGAAAAAATCAAACTTCTAAGTCAACGCAATCAAAAGATACGGCCGTTTATTTTGACACTCGCAAAACCTATAGAGCACTTCCCGTTGACGTATGTAGAATTATGAAAGGACCCCGCACAATCTCTATGGGAAATGGGTTTCGGCCAATTTTTTTGAAACTATGCAAATTGATAGTTCTCAATACGCTGATCAAAAGTCTCAAGGGGCGCGAAACCCGATAACCCCCCCAACCCCCCCAAAATCACCCCCAAAGGTCAGTGGGACGCATTTGGCGGATTGTTGGTTAATTGCCTC
Source organism: Machimus rusticus (assembly GCA_951509405.1). Classification (NCBI taxonomy): domain Eukaryota; kingdom Metazoa; phylum Arthropoda; class Insecta; order Diptera; family Asilidae; genus Machimus; species Machimus rusticus. Next base: position 8,374,099 of record OX608049.1, read on the forward strand.
AGCGAAGTATTTAATACTGTAGTCGAACTTAAAGCCACCCACACACCCATTAGGTTCAAGCCTGACATGCCCCAAACATTTAACTCCTCCCACCCACTCACCCCGTCTCCCTTTCCACCACCTATCAAAGCCTGCCATGTGAATTTTTTCTGCTTAGGGGTTGTGAAACCGTTTGATCGTGAATTCCATCCCACAGCCGCCTAAACGATCACTAGCCAACCTCCTTTTACCCCAACATTTGAACCCTCCCCTCCACAAACCTATCCCGTACCAAAGCCTGCCATTTGACTTTTTTCTACGTACAGGTTGCGAAAATGTTTGATCGTGAATTCCATCCCATGTGTACGTGTTTTTGTGTGTATCAGTTCATTTTGTGACGATGTTTTAACACTCTGGGTTTAGCTCTTTTGTGAGTCCTCTTGCCTCTCGGGTGTGTTTATTACTAATTATCTCTTGCATTGCCTATACATTGAAGAAGGAACGGTAGCAACGGTTATATGGTTCCTTGGATATGGTCGTCATCTACAGAATATAGCTTACCCACCAACTTTCATTCTTCAATGTATAGAAAACACAAGAGACGATTATATAGTGATACACTCACGCACACACGTGAGAGGCCAGGGGACTCACAATAATCAAACACCCCAGAGGTTTGAAAGCTCGCCACGTCCACGTCGTTCAAACTGGGTAATGCTAAGAGCGAGAAAGACATACCCTATTTATTTACGTATCAAAACAATCATTACGTATAACTCCCGTGACACACACACACACACACCCACACACACATGGGATGGAATTCACGATCAAACGGTCTCACAACCCGTAAACAGAGAAAATTTACATGGCAGGCTTTGATAGGTGGCGGAAAGGGAACCGGGGTGAGTGGGGGGAGGAGTTAAATGTTTGGGGCATGTCAGGCTTGAACCTAATGGGTGTGTGGGTGTCTTTAAGTTCGACTACAGTATTAAATACTTCGCTGAGGCAATTAACCAACAATCCGCCAAATGCGTCCCACTGACCTTTGGGGGTGATTTTGGGGGGGTTGGGGGGGTTATCGGGTTTCGCGCCCCTTGAGACTTTTGATCAGCGTATTGAGAACTATCAATTTGCAAAGTTTCAAAAAAATTGGCCGAAACCCATTTCCCATAGAGATTGTGCGGGGTCCTTTGGCAAGAAGCATAATGTCTTATAGCACAAGTAAAGGGAAAATCCGAAAACCGTAAATTTGTAGTTATGTAAATCACAAAAAAAAAATAAAAATTTACGGAACCCTCGGTGTACGAGTCCGACTCGCACTTGGCCAGTTTTTTTTTTACATTGAATTCAAAAAAATAAATATTTATCAAATTTTTATTTTTAATCAATCCTCGTTATCGACAACCGGTGTACAAATATTCAATGCCAGATCGATAAAAATCAATCAGTTTTTGAGCAAAATACCTGAAGATGGCATTTTTGATATAATAACATAGAAACTATTTTACTGACTGAAATTAATGAAAATTCGATGGTACAATATCGGGCACCCATCGGAACTTCGAACCTCATCAATTAATTGCACAAAATTTTAAAATTTAGATATATATACTTGAATGATATTAAAAATGCCATCTCCAAATATTTTGCTCAATAAACAATTGATTTTTATCGGACCGAAATTGAAATTTTTGCACACTAAATAGCAAAATGTTGCTGAGGGTGATTACAACATTGATTAAAAATAAAAACTTGTTAAAATTTTATTTGTTTGAATTTACTATATTACTTTGCGGTTCCCTCAATAAGTCGTTTCTTAAGGGCTTTTTTATTATTCACCAGCATAAAACTCTTCTCAGACGGGGCCTTATTCCTTTTAATTTTAAGATTCTATGGGCTGGGCCAAAAATTTTTATTTTTTGCTACTATAGCTGCTGTAAAGTTAGGGCAGGTTATGGCTTGTTTTCCACCATGAGAATGTCCTTCACCCCCAAGGACCAGGACTAGGGCGAGGACGAGGGTTAAAGTGTGGTATTTTTTCGAGCGCATTGAAGCCAACTCATTCAGCTGGTTTTCTTTCTTGACTTTTTAAAAATAAAAACTATTTTTTCCTACCGACCAAGTTTGCGCATAAAAATTTAATCAAAAGTTTGAAAACGATGTGGGGATTAATTTACCAGTCGAGGCAAGTGCCCGCCGCTTATGACTTATTCTGGTTGGAAACTCTTAATTCGGTTTTTGTAATCTGTCTGAACAACAGGCGAGAAAATTCGCTTAGCCACCCTTAAAGACTTTTACTTCGTGTCCAATTAAATTTAAGTATTAATTCTAGGGAAAACTCAGCAGTTTCGAGTTTTTGAGGGTTTCTTCTTCGGCGCATAGTCGAAAAGCGAAGGACTTTCAACGGGGGGAGATAAAGAGTACTCTTCGAAAGTTCTTCTCGACGACTTTAACTTGAGAAAATAAACCAAGATTAATACCAAGAAAGTAGGTACTCCGCCCCCGCTGTTTGCTTAATTCGTGCCTTCACCTCGAGACGGATATAACCGAGCAACCGTCTCAAGTCAACAAGAAGATAAAGTTAAAAGTTAAATTACATCGCCATGTGCTGCATTACCGCGATAGACGCGGGGGTTTGGCGGGAAAACGACCAAATTTCTACCAAAGACGGTATAAACGAAGACGTTCGAGATATTTCGATTTGTGGTTCTGTGGTGACTCTCGACAATTTAGCGGGGGCGTATGTGATCTACTTTTTGGGGGTAAGCTCGAATACAAAATCCGACAGGATTATTGGCGCGTGGAAGCATCGAAAACTGAGGTTTTCAAAGTTTGTTGAATTCGTGTTACGGCCTCCCGAGCTCCCCTTTTTCTCAATTTCTTGGGGGAACACAAAATGAATTGAATTCTTCTTTTTAATAGCTAATTCCACAATTTCCTACAAATTCACACAGGAAAATTGTCTGTTTGAATTACTCGTTAACGACTTTTCGCTCTATTTAATTTAACCATGCGAGGATGCGATAACATGATTACAGAACTTGAAGTGGATTATATACTTTTTTTTAATATTGAATCGCGTGTCTGTAAGTTCTTGTAGAATTATTAAGTTATAACAAGTTAAGACGTAGCACCATTTCCAGAACTCTAAAATAACATATAACTTTGGAAATATTCGACAGTGAGGAATAACTTTACTTCAAAATCAAATTAAGAGCTTTGTACTATTTGTACAGAGTATATTAGTTTATGTAGATGAATTTGCTTATAATACCTCTGAAATAATATCAACTATTTCAATCCTCAAGAGATTTTAGTATCAATTTGGTACTATTTTCTATTCTATTAAATACTCGTATTTATGTATAGTTGATTTTTTATCGAATTGAAACAAGATTTTGACTTTAAATACTTATGTCCATCACATTCAAATATTCGGAATATTTGTTTGTTACTTTTGTTTTAGTGTAAGGTATCTTTGGGATATCTGAGGGGTATCTATTTAAAACCTAAAAAACTTTTGCGGATGCGATAATGAAAATGAAGGTTACGTACAAAATTAAAAATAAAGATTGGATATGCTTTTATACATCATCCTCTAACTTTTTTATTTTTCACACTATAAATGCAGTTGGAGCGTTTATTTTAGAAAACAATTTATTTTCAACTATCAACGGATAAAGAGTCTAAGAAATTTAAAGCAGTGAACCTGAATACTTTTTTCTTATTGTTATTAGAATTCCTTAGAGTTGAGTCATTTTGATAGCAATATTGAATATAAAAAACAAAATAATCCCTGATTATGAAAATAATAAGTCATATTGAACTGAAGGATATATTCACCCTATCTAAAATCTCATATTTAATTGATATCGATTTCTTTAAGACGATTCTTGAGACACATTCGGAGAGAAAAATGAATAATTATTGAGAATTAAATAAAGAATATATACCTAGTTAATATGTATTTTGGACAATTAAATTATTTTATATTGTAGAAAAAGTATCATGCAATAAGTTAAGAATTTTGCTTCAACTCGGGTACACTTGTACCAGAGCAAAAAAAGTTATTATAAAAAATAAACTATCGAATCTTTTAAATTTAAAAAATTAATAAGATCATCTTGGGGGATTACTTTGAAAGATTCTGTCTATAATTAAACCAAAAATAAAATTAAAGATATTAAAAAAATTGGGCCACATATAGCATAAGGTACTTTAAATTAAGAAAAACGTATTTGAGGTACATTTGTACCCCAGTGTGACAGCCGAGGGTTAAGACAATTTATTACATGTATCAAACAAATTTTAAATACTTTTCATCGGTGTATTTTGTTTGAACGAATATACCTATTGTTTTACTACGCTTAAAAAATTTTAATCATTCACTTTATTATTCGAAAAATTCGTTTATTCGTTAATCGTTTCGAGAAGAAAATAAGCTTAACATCAACTTTATATAACGCGTATTACGAAATATTAATTTCGCTCATAGAAAATAATTAATGCTTAACATAAAGAATGATTTGCTTCAGGAAATGGACTTCAGAGAAATCATTAATGAGTTTGCCTAAAAACATTTATTTTTTATTTGTGAAAATAAAATTATTAAAAGATATGCTTCAATTTAAAGGTCTACTCTATTTAATTAAAAAAATGGAAGGAAGGTTTTCGTCTAGATATTTCGATTTTAAAATAAATTTTCGATCTAAACTTTTGACGGAGTTATTAGATTAGTATACGTTAATTTTGCCTCCTTTCACGTCTTACAAAAATATTTGCTACTATGGGAGAGTATTTTTGTGATATCACAGAATAATAAAATTAACAAGTAATGAAATTAAAATTATTTCGTTTTCCCAAAGAAAAAAATACATACTTCTGTTAATGAGACCCGTCGCATTTAAAAAGGTATGATATTAAATAGGAACTTTGATGCATTTCATAAAATAATAATAATAAAATAAAAACAAGATCAAACCTTTGAATTAAATTTTTAAATAAAATTCCATTTGCCCTTTTAACCCACTTTATTTCGAAAAAAGTTTCCAGCTCTCAAAAGTTAAGTTAATGAACACCACGATTACAGGGTGAGGCAAAAGTAATCCGGAGATAAATAGGAGCCCCATTAACCTGGGGTACCTCAAAGTTTGAACAAAATCACTCATGCATGGATTATATTTAACCGCAGGTGAATGAATAGTTTATGTACACCCTGTGCAGAGCCATAGGTGGAATAAGTGAAAATAAAATTATCATTCCGGCCCGGCTCTGAGGGTGGTGCTCCTGGCCCGGGTGGCACTTTAATAAAGCGTGCCTCCGGGAGCCCCGCTTTAATTATTATTTATTCACCGGAAAAGCCCGGGACTTTCAAAGTGTGCGGAAAGTGCAAAGGTGTTGTTCCGCAAGTTGCGGAGACACTTCAAAAGTAGCCCTTTCGTCTGCACGCTGCGTCCTCTTCATCAGATAATTGGACCCGAATGGCGTCGTGCTAGATAAATACTTAATATTTGTGAAAGCCCTGGCCCTTCGGAAGGGATTCGGAGTGTTTATTGATTTTCTCCCGCCGTATTTCCAACATTTATATCTGAATGAAACTGCGGAAGTTGGCGAGGGACCTGTTGTTTTTAACTTGATTGAATTGCCTGAATTTTGTAGTACAAGATATCTTCTTTATTTATTTTGTTTTTAATAAAATTGATTACTTTAAGGGCAAGAGTACCTACCTCTAGGCGAGCGAAAATAAAACGAGTTGTATCAATATTTTAAAGGTTTTCCAAAAATTTAGAACATTTTGCTTTAACCCATTGAGGGGCTATAGCTACTGTGTTAATGGCACCCTATTTCTTTTTAATTTTCGCTCATGACGAAGGTGTTCTATACTTGAAATGGTTCAAATATTTTTTCAGGGAACCTAGTAACTTATAGAACACATTCCTCAGTGTTCGACTATGAGTTAGTTATAAATAATTAATGATATCAAAACTCTGATTCTTTACATTTATGGCTATGAAGTCATTTTTTGTATAAGTCTTCTGTATATATATAGTCTTCTGATAGAGTTTTTCGGGTAGCTGATCTCGAATTCAATGTCAGATTTTGGAATATCACGTTGGTAGATCAAATAAGTTAGTACAAAATTTCAGCTGAAAATATTAAGTTTGTAGGTGTTACGGGTTTTCATCCACCAAATTGGATCCACCTTCTTGAATTTTGAAAACCTGATACTGAATATTTTACGAGTGCTCCTGAAAGGGTTAAAAGAGCCCTGTCTTAGGAAATATACAATAGTATTTTTTAGTTATTGATATCTTTGTTAATTATTATTTAGATTCAAATAGAACGTAATCTTGCTACGTAAGAGTGTTCTGTTTCAAACCAGATCATTCAAATACTTTTTAAGTTATCGCTTACGCAAAAATAAGTGTGTGTTAACTGACTATAACAATGAAAATACTTGGAATTTCACTTTAATATTTTTATATGAGAACCCTTTACAAAATCTCCACAAATTCCTTTAACTATGTACCTTGATACCAATTTCTAAGGTTTTTATAAAAATAGAGTTATGAATTATTTAGTTATAATGTTTGCTCAAGAAATTGATCGATATCTTAGAAATTATTATGTTTATGAAGGAGATCTTTTCATTGAGTACCTACCACCGATGAGTTCACTAAAACATACCCTAGAAAAAGGGATTACGCGAAAATGCGTATATTTTTAAAGTAAACACACACTATTAAAAACAACTAGGAACTTTAACTCTGTCGATTATGAATTTTATGGCTATATTTTGAAATTTCAACTAATTTCTGATAATTTCAATTCCCTCCCTGCTCTTCTTAAGCTTTGAAATTTGAAAATTGGAATGTTTTATCAATTAGGAATGCCATATGTCAATATGTTAGATATAATGCCCCAGTGGGAAGTTGAGGAATCGATTACCTTGCTAACGCATGTTTTCATGCATGTTTAAGGAAAAATGTTAACCCATTACCAAGGAAGAAATGGTAATGCAAAACGGAAGGGATAGCGAACGAAATTTTCGAGAACAGCAGCAAGCCACTTGCAACTGCGTATTGCGCAATCCAAAAAGTTTTCTTTTCTTTTCATTGTTAGTTCAGGTTTGGTAGGGACAACACGTGTTGAGTTGATGCACATTGATTGAGTCGTTATTTTTGAAGGTGGTATAAGTCCAATTTTTAAAAAATTCACATTAAGAATTAACTAGTGCTGCTTTTGAAACAATATGATAAAAATGGACTTACACCACTTTCAAAAACATCGGGTCGGGTCAATTCGGAATTTCGACATCGATTCCCTTCCAGGCATGCCATTATGCATGAAACTGCATTGATTCTATCATCGATTCCGGGTAATGCAAAAAGTAGCTGGTATCACTTACCGCCCTAGGACATCGCAATGTAAAAGTCATCGATGTGGTATTGCAAAAAAATATCTGTTTTCCATTACCCGTATATAATACAGCATCGATTCCGTATACCATCCGTTTCCCACTGGGATCGTAAGTCTCTTTTTTTATAACATATTTATTATGAGAAAAATACCTGATAGCAAAACCAAATCCATAAGATTAATATTGTTATAACAATTACAATTACAGGTTGATATTTAAAAACATAAGTAGGTAAAAAAGTAAAAATATATGTAAGTTTAAAAATAAATTCAGACTAATTCTGCTCCATCAGTATCAAAATTTTAAGGGTGATATCAAATTGTTGGACAAAATTAATACATATAATACGATCATTTCATTTATATTCTAGCAAGTAAGTCTGGAAGACGGATGGATGTGTTAGCAGAATTAATATGGTTCCATTCAGAACCTCTATGGTTCTAACAACCTAATTTGAAAAGATTGAAGAACTTCTAAAAAGAAACACTAATAAAATTCGAAAAACCCTTAACGAGCCAAACTTCTAGCCAACGCCAGCAGGAGGCCTACAAGAACTATACTACATAGTCTAATTAATGTCTGATATTAATACCTCGGTTCGCCCAAGTACCTGGTGCAAAAAGCCATATAAACGCAATGCCACCCATAATACCATAGAATCAATTTCGGTCCCAACAATTAGGAAATATATTCCGTGTCCCATTTTGGGGCCACAGCTGTGCATTTTTGCGTGATTTTGGGGCCACACCACACCGGGGCTCCGGGAAGACGACAAAAGCTCCTCGAATAATGTCCTGATTTCGTGTTTCCATTTTATGGTCCCATAACACCGAAAACCCCACGTTCTCCAATGCCCCAGAGGGGCACAGTGCCGGCCGCAAAAGTCGATGAACTTGAATCAAAGTTAATTATGATCGTCAAGGCACCGGGGCATGTTTGCACGGAACGTTCAAACACTTCGAGGACGCACAAATGGCAGCCGGCCCATAATTAAAATAGTCAGGGAGGTGCGCAAGAAAACCCCCATGGAAAATGTGACTAATAGGTCAAGAGGTGGGCGTGAAACCGAAAGAATCGGGCCTGATTTGGTCCGATTATTGATTGACTCCCCCGAAGGCACGGAGTCACTAACGAGAGTTAGAACTGCGGAAAGACAAAACAATGGTCTGGGATCAATCAATCAATCAATCTGGAGGAAATTAATAACTCCCTCTTCATCCGCCAACATTAAAGCGAAATGCTCTTTTCTTACATTTTAAGTTCTGAATCTGTTTCATTTCTTTTTGCATAGAGGTTAAAAGGAGAAAAATGGAAATATATACTTTTTCACTAATTTTTAATAACGCTGACTTAATTTCTTGATGCATTTTTCACTTATGGGCTAATAGCACAGCTAATAGGGTAAAACCAGAGATGTAAAATATGTAGTCCAGCACCAACCATAAGTCCAGCTCTAACTATAAAACTCTTTTTGTATATAATGTTTATATATAATTTATATAAAATAAGAGACTTATCCTTAGAGTTGGAAGTTGAATTCATTCATCTACGACGGTTTTTGTTGTCTAACAGACAAGGTACGTAAAATATCGCTCACGAATGAAAAAAATATAAAATTCCCTTATATTTTTCGCTCGCGAACTGAATTTTATTTTTCAACTCGCGAACTTTATTTTTGAGGAGAATTTTATAAATTCCATTCGTTCACGGAGAACGAATGCAATCGCCTTACCTAATACAATTCGTTCGTGAGAGCGAGTTTAAAATGAAGAGAATTCAATTTTTCTCTAGAGAGTGAAAAAGAACCGAAACGAATGATTCTTTTTTATTCTTTGAGTAAAGTTCGTGGTGCATGCGTCGTACGTTTAAATCAGAATCAGGTAAAACTTGCAATTATGGGTGGCCGGAAAGTTTTTGAATTGTCTAAATACGTGCTTTATGATGAGATATCTAATTCATCAACGTGTTAGGAGTGTAAAAAAATATTAAAAGGACAATGTACGGGGAATATAAAAAGACATTATGCTACAGTACATAAACTAAATTTAAATAATTAAGACGATCCTGATCTCGGTCGCTTAGCCGAAGTAGCCACTAGCCAGCAACCCAAGGTTCTGTTGAACGGGCATTTAGCGCCCTTTCTACTATTTTAACCAAAATGAGGTCAAAGTGGTCTAAAGAAACAATCAATAATATTTTAATTGTAAAACTCAACGACAATGTTTTAAATAAAATATGTATCGACATTTAATTTATAATAAAAAAGTATAAAAATTGTTCACTGATTTTTATTTTTGTGTGGTATTAAATTTGATTCACGAACGATTCTTTTACAAATCACTCGTGAGCGAAAAGTATTTTTCAATTCTCTAAAAATAAATTTCGCTCGCGAACGGAGAATTTTAAAAATAAAACTCATTTTATAAAATTCGCGAGCGAATTCAAAATAAAATTCTTTGGTTATTATTCGCTCACGAGCGAATTTAATATTTTCAGTTCTCCGAACCCTGCTAACAGAAATTATTTTGTGTTGATAATATTGAAAATTTGAAAAAAAAACCAGTAGATGGAGGATATTTAACAAAAAAGCAAAAAATGAGGCGTATTATTATCTTACCTAAATACTTCATAATGCACAGCAATTTGTAATTATGCCCGTATAATGATCGGTAATGCTGAGTAATCACAAGTAATGATAAGTAATGCGAAGTAGTGGTGGCTATAGTATTGCCGAGTAATGCCGAATAATGCAAGTAATGTAGAGTAATACCCTAGACAAACAGCGCACGTTAATTACTAATTAGTACTAATTATGTTGTGTGTCATGGTTTAGACCGCTAAATCACAAAAAACTTCATAATTTATAATTTGCTTAATGACCAGATTCCTTTCATAACTTTTACCTAAACGAGAAAAAATATGCTAGAATTCAGCAGTTTTTGTACTTTTATATGGTTACTATATACTATCCCTTGCAAATCATAAGTAGAAATTTCGCGCACGCGTCACAATTGACAGCCGATCGTTTCTAATTAAGAAGTGGATTTCACTAATTAGTAATTATATTACTCATTTAGTAAATCATGATTTAGAAAGCTGTGTGTCTAGGGTATAATGCTTCCATGATTTTAGGTAATGGTACCATTACTGGTAAAAAAAGTCTCAATTTTTTAATTACCATTACAAGTAATGGTACTGGTACTTTTTGCAGTCCCTGCAATAGTAATGGTACTGTAATGGTAATGCTTTTCTTTGCAGCTTTGTAAAAGTAAAAGGGTTAGCGTTTTGAGTGCAACGGTGAACTAAATTAATGATTTATATATTTTTAAAAAATTATTAATATATTCAGCCAAATATTCAGCTTTTGCCAACCATCCTATAAACAAATAATTGGATTGACTAAATCGGTAAAACTGTATTATGTTGAAATACATACATATGTAATTTTGGTCTTTAAGAATTTATGTATATTTCCTGCCAGACTAACGATTTCAGACCGTGGATTTTATTTCCGATTTCGTTTTTGCGACTAGAAATTCAATATTTCGCCCACTGACACGTCCTTTCGTGGTAACATATGTGAGCCCAGCCCTTAGAACGTGTTACGTGAACGTGGGATACAAGACAAATATTTACACTGTACTGCGAGATAAGTAGAACGAATTTTTTCGCTGATTTTAAAGACGTGATTTGATCGTTTGAACTTCCTCCACCCCAGTGAGCCGATGAAATTTTCTATTTCGCAGGATTATGAGGGTGTTTTTAAATGGAAGTCATCAGATACATCAGATACTTGCGAAATTATTTGCCAGCAGCAAATATAGACTTTGCGTGGGGGTTCAGAACATTCACAGAAAAGTATCTTTTATATTTGGAAGAGCTGCCATCCATCTCGGTTGGTGGAAGATCCTCTCTACCAAGTCCAAATTGCTTCCATAAGAGCTGACGTACTAAAAAGGTCTCTGAATGAGATTTTGCACATGTCTGATTGCTTTTCATGGTTTGCGTAAATCATACTTATGGTAATATGCTATGTTTGATTTTCAAATTGTTTGCCTTTTTAGAAGAAAAGAAACGTTTAAGCTTTAATAACGAAATAAAAACTGAAGTAATTTCGTACCTACATATATTAAATTATGTAATACAATACCTAATAGTTTTAATTTATGAAGCTTATCTTACGCAAGCACTAAAGTATGTCAGTATTAACCTTTCGAGAACACACTGAGTCAATTTGACCCTTGCTTCGGATTTGACCGTTAATATCTTAAGGGGTTAAATACATCTAGGGCGCCAAAAATGCGCTAAAAGATAAATATTTTTCGTAGGGATAACAATAGAAATTAAAAATAAATAGAACACATTGTTTATTGGAATTTAAACTTTATAAAAAAAAAAATCATATCACTTAATTTGGACAACAATTACTATAAAAAACACATGTAATCAACAACACTAAAAAAAAGTTGCTCCACGGTTTGTATCACATGTGCAGTAAATGTTGATCGATCTACAACATTTAAAAAAAAAAAACTGTAAAGAAAATTTTAGGTATAGTCTGTTGAGCCGAAATTTTGAAATTCTAAAAATTGAGCAATTTATGGAAGTTTAACAAAAAAGTATGCATTTTACGTCATAAGTTTTACACTTTAATCATTTTTAAAAAATTTTTGAAACAAAATATCAAAACTCCGGCTCGACAGACTATAGAGAAAACGATTACGAATATTTGGAAAAAAAGACGCATTAAAAAATATTATAAACTGTATGAGTTATCATACAAACCATGGCGGAAAAAAATTGTTTCGAAAAACACGCGTTTAAAGTTTTAAGGGCACCTATCTGCGCGTACCAACCTCTCGTCAGGCAGTCACATTTTCTACCATAACTTTCGATCTATGGGGAATTTTTGCAATCAGCTTTCACAGAAATAAGCCTAAAAGTATAGAGAACAATTTGTTTAAAAAAATCGATTTTTTGAAAATCCTAGACGTATGTAACCCCTTTAAGGGGAATTAGCACCTTCAAATTTTCAAAAAATTGTTTTTTTCAAAAGTTAATTTTAAATTGAATAAAAAGATATATCTTAATGAAACTCTATACATATAATTAATTGTTTTAAAACTACACGAAAACATTTTTTAAATATTTTTTGAGGCCCACTGTCGTCTGCTACAAATTTATTAAAAAAACATCAAAAAACCACGGCGTGCATGATAACTGCCCTCAGAAAATTCCGAAAAAAAAACAAAAAACGGGGTTTTAATCAGCATCAAAGCGTCCTTGGAATGAACTAAAAGAAAAAAATTTGGTTTGAAAATAACAAAATGGCGGCGTTTTTTCGAAAATCGATGTATTTTTTCCCCGAAAATCGGTTATAACTCAGAAAATTTAATGCCGATTTTTTCATCCGTAGTTCATTCTGAGCAGTAAAATGTGTAGATTAACGTGTTAACATTTCAGAACGATTGGATAAATACTTTTTTCTTAATCATGCACGCCAACTTTAAACACATTGTTTCGAGAAAATTGCGTTTTAAGTTAAAATTCAATATTTTTTTGCAATAAACCTTAGCGAAATGTAATCTGCGAGTCCTGGACCATACAATATACCTAACTTTTTTTGTTTTTAAAGGTTCATTCTAACCAATTCTATCAAAAAACAAAGATGGATTTTTTGAAAATTTGAAGGTGCCAAGTCCCCTTAAAGAATTTTGAAAATGCGGGGGACTCTACTATCATTTGAGTTGTTAATAATACGTTAAAATGCTGCCTTTGCACAGGGTCATTCTGACCCTGTTTTGTTTCAAACATCGATTTGCTCCCGATAAATATTTTAAGTTAATGTGATAGTATTTTGTTACACCTACTTACTTGTAAAAAACAATAAAAAAATGCCATGCTGCGTGTCGACCTTCTGCTTATTCTTGATGATATTAAATCAGTTGTGCCAGGTGATCGACCGCAACTACAAATAAGATCAACATATGTTTACTTTGACCTTGAGCGAAACATAAAATAAATTATTTCGCAACATCGCTAGATTTTGTTTAGCCTAAAAAGTATCTACCAAAATAAATACTCATTTTTTTATTGTATACCCTAAAGTATACATTATTTTCCTTAATTTTACTACGCTTCAAGAATAGAAAATCGTAACTTTTTAGCCAGAAACATTAAAAAATAAATGCATAAATTAGGTGTTTTTTTAAGTAAGTTTTTTTGGTGCATTCTTTTAAATATGTAAATAATTCCAATGGAACTTTTTATTTATATCAGTTGATTAAACAATGTTACAAGTAACATCTTTAAGTTCTTTCAATCTGATCGCACTCATCAATTTAAAATGGTGGACGATCGAAGTGAATGTAGGGTCAGATTAACCTAGAGTGTTCCCCAAGGGTTAAACTTGTTTTTTTTTCATTCCATATAAAGGGATCTATTGATTTTTGCGTTGTTCTATTAAAAAATCTGTTAACATATATCTCCTGAAAACTGAAAAGTACTTAAATAAAAATTTATCCTTTCTAGAAAGTATCGTAAGTGTACATACTATAGAAAAAGACATCGTGAAGCAAATACTCTTGAGAACTAACAATTTCCAAACCCATTCAAAGTTATAGTCTGAACCAGCCTTGAAAATTGATTTTATGTTTTATTTTCTTCTCTTTCCTGCCGCTGACTACGAGATAAAATAAAAAATTAGTGTTAAAATTCGTACTTTGTTTATTAAATCGAGTTTTAGCGCCTACTAATCGAAAATATAGAAGACAAATAAAATTCATTTTCTTTACAAAAACACTCGCGGAATTGAATTATATTTTCATGTTAGCTAATGAAAGAAATGTTTCAATTAAGCAATTAAATTAATTCAAATCAAAAACATCAAATGAACAAGCTAAAGAAAAAGGTTCAGCTCATTAGTCGAAATTTGTACCTTTTCGACAACACCTAGTTAGGAATCCGACCACGAACCCGAACCCACCATAACCAGGGCCGGATTAACAGCCTGTGAGGCTCTAAGCAGTGAATGATATGGGGCCCCATATTTTTTTTGTTACTTAATGTTTTTGTTAATAATTTTTTTTGTTTATAAATGTATAAATGTTCTTTTATGATGTATATTTATTAAAAAACCAATAATTAAACAAATTTTATTTTTAAATTTATACAAAATTACATAAAAACAATTGCTTCTTCATCTTTTCGTTTGTTTTCTTCGGCTAGTTTCCGTTTTCACGATCCACTCAGATAAATTCTCTTCATTTTATAACGTTTTTATTAGTTCGGTTTCCGTCATGTCTGTCTGTCTGTCCGGGTCAAACTTTGCAAGCGAGTTTAAACTAACTTCCCGATCAGCTAGAGACTTGAAATTTTAACCATAGCTCAGATATGGATGACAATGCATTATTAGCTATAAATCAACTGTCAGAATTTTTCGAATTCAAGATGGCGGACTGTCAAATTTTAAAGTTAATGCGATTTGCACCAAACTTGGAACAAGCGGGTTTTCGGGGTCGCTTATTTCAAATCAACCGTCAATTTACGAATTCAAGATGGCGGACAGTCAAATTCTAAAGTTAATGCGATTTACACCAAAATTAAAACTTGGGTGTTTTCGGGGTGCTTATTTTAAATCAACTGTCAGAATTTATGAATTCAAGATGGCGGACTGTCAAATTTTAAAGTTAATGCGATTTGCACCAAACTTGGAACTTGGGGGTTTGCGGGGTCATTGATTACAAATCAACTGTCAGAATTTACGAATTCAAGATGGCATAAGACTAAAAAGCAGAAAATAATTAATTAAATAAAAAAAATTGTTTAATATACCACGTTTTTAAAACGGACTAAAAACTAGAAAATAATTTTCCCTGGGCCCTTCTAAATTTTTGATGGTGATTTTTTAGTGGCTTTGGAGATATTTGTAAGACTTGAAGAGAAAAACGTGGGGCGCAGGCAGTAGATAATAGAAGTAGATAATCCTGCGCCCCACGTTTTTCTCTTCAAGTCTTACAAATATCTCCAAAGCCACTAAAAAATCACCATCAAAAATTTAGAAGGGCCCAGGGAAAATTATTTTCTAGTTTTTAGTCCGTTTTAAAAACGTGGTATATTAAAAAAAAATTTTTATTTAATTAATTTTATTATTATTCTTTTGTATTTAACAATTTTAAATTTTAAATTTTAAAAATGTTAAAGCAACTCCGGAGATGTAACGTCTTCGCTTCTCAATTAGAACTAACTTACAGTCAACAAGGTACAAACATACTTCATTTTTCTATTGTTCAATGAAAACATTTGTCCACACATTTTCGGTTTCTAGTTTTTAACTTTAAACCAATTATTCCGATGATAAAAATTTTCAAATCTTAATTTTGACATTTTGTGATTCTATTATATTCTATCTATAAATAGAAACAGATAAGGAAAAATACAGACTTAGGAAAAAGTCCGGTTAAACAATAGAAAGTAAAGGCCTACGACAAAAAGGTGTCGGTGAACAATGTAGGTAAAACATTTAAGGTAGTAAAAAGTAATTAGCCCAACTTCTTCTAACTGGCAACGAAAGACTCATTTCATAGAAATTAAGATTTTGTTTTGTTTAAAAATTTCTTTTTAAAACTTAGAAAAAATTATACGCCTGATCTTGGGGGCCCCAATTTTTCGGGGGCCCTAAGCAGCTGCTTAGTTTGCTTATGGGTTAATCCGGCCCTGACCATAACGTAGCAAAATTTTTTGAATTCAGCGACACTGCGGGCGAATATCTGCTCAAGAATTCTCGAATCGAATTTGGTTCCATCATTGATTTTACAATAAGCTTCAAATTCAATTGGGACTCAAATGGAAGATCAATTCCAGGAATTTTGTGAGATTTATTTCCTCCTCCTTTCCGAACACTGGCGTGCTCTAGCGAAGTGTAAAGGGCGTGAAAAGGTCGAGGCAAAAGGAGTCGATTCGATTCAAAATAAAAGAAAAACCCGTGAAAACATCAAAGGGCTGTCCTACTCTATATTCGGTGTTATATAGGCTTGTAAACCTGTCAAATATTTCAAGGCGCTGTAATTTCATTTCAGCCTTTTGTTGAGACTATGACTTCAAACGTTTTTCTTTATTTTCAACTCCACCAAGGGGGACGTAAAATTTCAAAAGGAGCAAAATAGCCTAAAAAGTTTAAGGGAAGAAAAGTTACGCAACAGCACAACGTTTTCTTCCAGGTAATAGCATTGCCTTTTGTGACTTATATTCACCTATACCTGACTTATATGTACCTAACCTAAATCTCACCTGAAACCGCCTTCCCCTTAATTCTTGTGGGCTTTGTTATAAAAATGGGATTCCCCGCATTAACGAGGAAAATTTAAGTACAGTCGAACTCTCAAAAGAAAGAGGCCTTCGTATGTTCTGCCCTTATTTTGGGGCCACGGATTTCTGAACCTCGAGTATGTGGAAATTTTAAAAGACAATAAATCTTGGGGTACCCTCAAAGAACCCGCTCTGCGAAGGGCTCTGTCGTCGTTGCAGGGACTTTAGGCAATTAAGGATGTATTAAATCGCACTTCGTTGTCAGGAATATCCTGCAAAGTGAATTTATTATACCTTCAAATTGCCTTTATACAATCCCTCCGTAAATAGACGGATCTTTTTTTTTAGATACTTCAAAGGTAATTTAGATTTTGAGAATAGGAAACCGCATATAACTTCTAAATTATTGTATCACGTATTTTGGCTTTAGTAAAGCTCAATGCAATTGAGATTTTGACTTTGAATTTATAAATGAGGATGAATGGATTACACAGCCCCACAAAAAATCAAAGTCCCTCCGGGCCCAAAGACGAGACCACGTTTCCTATATGTTTTTTGGGTCGCTGAATCCGAATCCGGGGTCCGCTTGACCCCTACAGGTCTGGGTTAAGGGCATTTCAAGGTCAAATTTCAAAATAATCGTGAAAAAATCTGAAAAAAATGTATATACATATATGTTTTTAGGGTCGCTGAGTTCAAATCCAGAGTCTTTCTGACCCTGGTTTGTCAGAATCAAGGACAAACGAAGGTCAAAACCATCAAATCTAATGATATAACACGTATATACGTCTTTGTGCCCGGAGGGACTTTTTTTTTGTGGGGCTGTTTTATTTATGCACAAATAGTTAAAAATGTTCAAAACAATCAACAAGGAATTTAAAAATAAAAGAATTAACATCAACCAAGAGCATAATTTAAGGATTTTCAGAAAACATTGATTTTTTAATTTATCCTACAGATGAAAAAATCAAACCTTCCAAAATAAAAGTAAGAATGCTGAGAATTTCTCAATCAAATATTCATAATACAAATAACTAATAAATACTTATAGAAGTAAATAAAATGTATAGTTATCTTTGCTTTCTACTATAGGACTTTGTACGTGCGCACCGAGGACTCTGATTGTAAAAATTACTTAAATATTTAAGTATTTCAGTACTTCGAGTTGGAGTTCTTAAATACTTGTAGTAGCTTAGACCGAATTTGAGTAATGGAGTTTTAAAATTATCCGAGAACTCGAGTACGGGGGTATTTGAGTACTCAATTAAGCAATTTTCGAGTACTCAAATTAGGAAGCATTCAATTACTCAAGTCTTTGAAACCTATTACATGCATGCATGTTTTAATCATAATTTTTGAGAATTTTTCAATGGTTCTAAAAAATTGTTTAGCATATTCCGCGTCACACTAAATACTTGCAAAGTGCAGAATACTTATGGAGGCTTATGCCTGAAGTAATTTTTTTATATTCTAATAGCCACAAATACTGAAGTACTTAAATACTCCCAAACTCTGATACTTAAATACATGAGTTCTCGGATAAATCTGCTCTCAAGTATACTCGAGTACTTGGGTACTCAAAATTCTTTATTCATACTGTGTAATTATTCAACTAATTGAGTTTAGGTGAGTCGGGTAGGAATAAACCAATTTTATTAAAATATTTTAGATTATTGATTTGAACATTTGTCCTCAAAACATCAACATTTCGAACTTAATTAAAAACAATTAATAAAAGAAATCACTAATGTAAAGTAGAGAAAGGTATAGTCTACATGGATTTTTTAAGAAAATTGGGTTCAATTTTATTCCGGTTAATATAAAACAAAATTATAATAATTAATAAATTTTCCATGTTAAACAAATTTAAAATTCCGAAAATAGTACCTATACCTGTACTGTCTTTTATATGTATAGATAATAATGTCCAAATAGCTCAAAAGGTTTTCAAACTACTAAATTATAATATAACACCAAAAGGTTTCCATTCTACACGACAAAATATGCACGTTGTTTAAAAAAGTGTATGCACTTTCAAATAAAATATGTTCAACGTTATCTCAGGAAATATGTCTATCAAAGAGAACTTTTAAAATAGAGCTGTGCAGAAGCCTTTTGAAACCGGACGTTTTTATCATTGTCACCGGCAATCGGTCTTTGCATTATTTATGAAATTCCGCTCAGATTCATGCAATGGCACGAATCATTCATGAAAACTAAAAATGCACCTGACGTGTGAAATGGCACTTTTAAATGTAAAACAAAAAATAAAACTTGGCGAAGGACGAGTTCTAGTGTCGATAAGAGAACTTTTTCAGTTTTTGATTTCGCATTTATTTTAGTTTTTGCACTGCTTATTGTGAAAAAAAACCTTTTGAAATGTTTCTACAAGGGACAGTTCAGTTTAAGCTTCTATTTAGTGAATGAATATTTTCGGAAACATGAGTAAACTCAATAGAAATTAAAAAGATTTTTCAAACATATTAAATTAGATTGACTGATCGATTTGGGAGGAAAAGCGTAACAACACGAACAACAATTCTTGTTTATAAATAATAGTGTAGTGAGGAAGGTTTAAATTCTATAATTTGATTATTATTAAATGTTCAGTAGTTTTATTTCTATCTTCTATCTTTTAGTTAGTAAGTGATAAAGGTAAAATTTGAGAAATACATATCTATAAAACATTAAAAAAAAGCCTTGTAAAAATACAGATGTCATTGTATGTAGAAATATAAAATAAATTACTATACCAAACATCATACAATATTATGTTTGTACTTATTTACTGGTGTCGTTTGTAATTGTAAACATTATAATAATATTTTTATTTTAGATTATTTGTTCCCCTCGCTTCGCTCGGTTGCACTACGCTTGCCGTACGTTGTCTTATTTCACAGTCCGCCATCTTGAATTTGTGAGTTCTGACCGTTGGTTTGAACTCAGCGAACCCGAAAACCGCCAAGTACCAAGTTTGGTGAAAATCGCATAAACTTTAAAATTTGACAATCTGCCATGAATTCGTAAATCCTCGCAATCGGGTTGAAATCAGCGATCCCGATAATCCCCTAGTACCAAGTTTGATGGAAATTGCATAAACCTCAAAATTTGAAAGTCCGAAAAATCCGATTGATATCGTTCTTATACCTCGTTGAATAAAGCTAATTTGTATTTCACTTTTTATGTTGCGATATCTTAAAAAATCTCCTGAAGAATTTATCCATAAATCGACTATCTTGGACAAATCTGAAGTCAAGTTTTTTAATTTAATGCATTTTAATTGTCAATTAGTGACAAGCATTTTTTTGTTTCATAAAGATAACTCTTATGGTTTGGTCAGAATATGTCAATGATAACGGACAGAATAAGGTAAGATTTGTATCCGTATTTGGTATATCCAAGGGCATATGAAATGGATATGGACGGTCTATTAAAAGCCCCATCAGGAAGAAAAACAAGATTGTGTTAACTACGTGTTTCTACAAGTTTCCCTAATAAATGGGTTACGATCTTGTTAAATAGTACTAACAACTCTCGAAACGTTCGCTCAGCTTCTGGACATTAATCCAATTAAACGACTTGCTCTAGTTACTGACAGTGCGAAACGTGATAACCAGGCATCACAGATCCTAACAAATGCTTGCAAATTTCGAATGGACCCTGAAGTACCTAAGTTATAACTCATATTTAGGAAGGTGCTCGCGTGGGGCACGTTGGTCATTTGGAACATTATAAATGGGAGAAAGCACGGAAATTGACGACATTTCTGAAATTGAGCCAAACTCATACGCCAAGTGTGTTCAACAAAGTCCAAGTACGTGCCTCACTTTCTCAAGGTTGCGTGTTTACATAGGGGAAGGATGTTAACGACCATACTTGTAAATTATGAAGACCTCTTCCCCCTCGGGAGTGCGAAAAGTGTGGGTCTAGAATTCGAAAATAGAAAAGACCTTCAAGAAATTCCGAAAATGCCTGCATAATTTCTTTTATCCCAAAATACAGGTCATTTTCTAAGAAATGCTAATTTTGATCGCATTCCATCCCCACAGAAAGTAGTCTCAATGGAAATTGACTTCGGTAGAACCAGATAAAGCTACCTAAGGGCCTAAGGAGCTTTTGCGGATTTTAGCGAATGTCTTTGAGTTCATGTCTGCCTACGACGACAGTGGGAAAAGTCTTCTCAAAATCTTTTCATGATACTTCGCTTTTCTTTAGGGTGAAGATTTATGTGGCTGCCATCGTTGAACGGAGGAAGGGAACTGCTCCCAGGGGGAATTGAATAGGTACATTACAAATTCTGATACCCTTGGAATATCTTAACGTTCATCTTCCGCTTCCGGTTGATTTTATTTACTTACCGCGACAAGACGACAACAAGATAGACACATTATTTTTTTACTGACTAAAGTATTTTTGTATACATAAATGAGAGAAAATTCCTCTTATTTTCTTTTAATGAAAAGTATTCATTTGAACCTAAAATACAGGAGAAAGAAATAAGACGAATTACTATTTCAAAAATATCATAAAATATTGAGGAAAAGCTCAACATCGATTTTAAGATAAATAAATACCGAATTTAAAATTTAGATAGAGCTCGGTTTTGTCTAAAATCATATCCCGAAATTCCGAAATTCTCTTCTAGACTTAGGGAATTTACATAAGATGTCTGAAAAGCTATTTAATAATTTGCATCAAAATAGACTTTACTGAATTCAAATCGACATTTAGGTACGATGATAATCAGATAATAGCCGATTAAATAGTGATAAGAACGCAGTTGAAAACGACGCTGTTTTTAGCTAATCATATTCTAATCGTTAAACCCTTCCATTTAATATCCATGTTAAAGACGTTGTAAAGAAAAAAGTAATCCATCATTTTGGGACGTCCACCATATTGGATTTAGAACGATATTCGATATATGTACGTGCTAATTATTATTTTTTTTATTATATCAATTTTGGTTATCCTTAATTTATTGTATAAATAAATTAAATATTTACATATTTCAATAAATTATTATCAGTTTTTTATTTTATTTAAGATTTGAAGCTATATAATTTTTTAAAAAGTAAATAAGGCATATTATTATTTATTCCTTTAGTAATATTAGAGAGTTCATAAATTTTACATTTTAAACATATTTAGTTGTGATTAGGTAAACTGAAGTCAACAATATTTTTTGGAGTAATATAATTTTAAGAAGAGAAATTTTAAAACTTTTAAAACCTTTTAATATTAATATTTGTTCATCATAACTATAATTTCTATGAAGCAAGCAATTATATCTGATATAAAGACCAAAATGATTGTAACCTTTGTAAGCAATGAAAATAGTAAAAAGTTCATATAGTGAAGGAAAATTAAATACATTCATAAACTGAATGCAAACAAACCTGAATGTTGCAAAAAAAAGTTTGCAAATGTGGAAAACTCACACCCTCTGCTATATTGTGACTTTAATACTCGGGGTAAAATGGCCCAACCTTCTGGAAATTCAACGGAAATCACGACAGCGCAAACATGCCCCTAAATCTCAGTAGAGCAGGCAGCTTTGTCACTCAAGTTGATGCCATTACGTCCTCCAAGCCGGGAGCCTGAGATACTCAGATGAATCTCGTTACGGCCTGCAAAATGTAAGCATTCAAAATTTAACGAGGCCATCGTGCATTTGCAGAGCTCAGATGTTTGACACGAGAATATGCCGTACGAAAATCACTTGAAGACTTTAATTTTTTTGGGGAAAACTTTGTTTTGTCGGGTTATATGAAGAAAACGATATGTGGGCGATAATGGGACTTCAATAAGTCTTGATTATCACAAGAAAGCAATTTATCAACCTCTCTTTAATTGATTTGTACCCCACCTTAAGTCATATCGTGCCCGAGACAGATAAGGGCTCTAATCCTTCTAGTGCGTCATTAATCCTCCAGAAATCCCAAAATTCGAGAGGGCACTTATTACGGCCAATTCGTTTGCCTAATCCCGGCTTAAGCTTGACTCAACAGCGTACTTCAACGGATTTCTGGATCAGGCGTCGGGAGAGGTTCTCTGGAGCGGAGCTGAAAGACCAGCGACTGTACCTAATGATTAATATTATTATTTTATACAAATAGGTTTAATTTCTTTTACTTGAAGGCGCCCTGAGTCTAGCTGGCACAGCACGAAAATCTAAGCATTCAATTACGCCCGGCCGCACTGCTAAACATCTCGGATCCCGGTCGGGTGAGCTTCATGAGTTTTCAGGATTTCCGGGAACTGACCCAAAAACTGGGACACGAATGTTTCTTTTGAAGGCTTTCACTTTCCGGCTCCTTTCAAAACAAAATTCCCCATTTTTTTATGTTGTAATTGCTCCTGTTTTCTCGGGCCCTTATACAAAAACTAAACATGTTCTTTTGACCTTAGCAACTGCGAACGTGGGCTTTTGTATAAGAATCCAGTAAAAACTCGTTATGAGTTCCAGGGTGCTCCGCATCAAACCCCAAAGAGCCCCCTTTTCGGTGGAGTTTTCCTAGCTCGTCCATTATACGGGAAAAGTGCTATTATGAGTCCGTGTTTTCTAAATTCACCGATTGTTTCCTTCCATTTGCTATGATGCTAGCGTAGTTGCCGCTGCAGTGAAAATGGACAGCCGTGCGCTTCTAGCGCTATTTATTCATTACTTCCGGCACTCAACTGGACCCCAGCTTTAGTCTTCAACTCATAATGGCTGCCCTGAGTCTTTTCTTTGGAGTTGAGACTAGACAAAAGGTAAATTCCCACTAACATTTGCTTTTATGAGAGCCAATATGTTACACTTACTTCATGAAGTTATTTTTCCTCTGACGTTATCATATTTCTACGATTTTACGTATACAACATAAGTAGTTTTTATTTCTAAAGCTATAATATCAGCTTCATTACCTTGAGGAAAAAATGCAGAAAATAAGGTATTTAACGATACAAAATAATGCCAAGAAAATGTATACTAAGAGATTTTCGGAGACGCTGATTTCGATTCACTTCGAGTCAGATTGGACGATTTTTAAAATTTCGATTTTTTTACCATTTTGTCACATATTCATAGATTTGAAACTTATCTTGAATAAAATAGAAAGATTTAAAAATTCTAAAAAAAAAGCATGCCCTGATATAACTTTTATCCACTCTTAAGTCCAAACTTACACCTCCATCAAGAATTCCACTGGAATCGAATCAAAAAAGAACATTTTGAAATGAACTTCCTTAATAAAATTCTCAAAATGTTCATAAATTCATTGGAATTGGATTTAAATTAATTTTTATGTTCAAAGTGTTCAAATAATTCCAATAGACAAATCCAATCAAATTATTTTGACGTGATGTGCGGAAAAACTTACTGAACATCAAAGGTGATTAAAATGAATTAGTAAGAATTTTATTAAGGAATTTTTATCCAAAAAGGGCTTCAATTCGATTCCAGTGGAATTCATAATTTGGGCCTGAATCTGAAAATTGTTTTTGTATAAATAAAACTCAGCAATTTGATATATTGGTGCTGATTGATGAAAATTTCAAGCTCTAAAGCAGCGTATCCAATATGGCCTGGAGTTCGGGGTCACAGTAGGCCCTGTTCCAAATTTCCAAATGGTGTAGCGCAGAGTATTAAGACACTGAGTAGAAAAATGTATTCCTGATATAATGAAAAAAATTTCGGCAACGTTTTTACATTATTTAATTATAATTTTAAAGTGTCTTTATGAAGTCGAAAACACTTCAAAACTAGAAGTCCATTAATTTTAAATTTTAAATATGTATATATAGATAAACAAATACATACATTTGTTTTTTTTTCTAATATGGTTACTTGGCTGTTTTTGAGGTCACTGATTTCGAATTCAGCACCCAATTTTAAATTTACAAAATTCAACCTCCTAAGAATGAATCTAACTTAAATCTTGGAATAACAGGTAAATCAACATTTTATATGTCAACTGATCTATTCTACATATGTATATCAAATTTTAATTTTTTTTACAATAATTACTTACAATTAGAGTCTTTATAACTGACAAAAAAGTACACAAGGTTTTAAAATTTTATAAACTACATATAATTAGTGGAAAGGGTATTCACGTTAAGTAATTGAATTATTACGCCTAAAATAATTAGTGAATAATAGTTAGCTAAAAGGGAGAGAATACTAAAATTAAGTAAAGTAAGAGGTAAAAGCACGTTCAAACTCTTAAACATAAAACCTTATACCAAAGCATGGATCCAAAATAGTGAACCTTTTTTTTAATTCAAAATTTAATATAATCTAACAAAATCAGTATGAACGTTTTTGAAGCCACAAATTTGAAATCTATGTTCGTTTGCTATAAACTAACTAACTAATTATAAGTCACCCCGATAATATTTTAATTGGACAATTACATCGTGTTTTTGAGTAAATAAAGCTAATTCAGTTAATCGCTACTTTTCGCTTAATTCGATAGTCCCTAATAGATATATTGCAAGATAAAAAGTACTTACATATTTTCCAGACAAGATTTGCAATTATTAGAACGAATATCTAACACCCTTTGCAATGAATTATACTTTGTCCTAATTATTTCGCTCTATATTACTTATATACATAGGTATCATTTTGTAGGAGTAAGACAATACTTCCACTTCGGTGAGCACAGGAGAAAATACTTAGACATGAGCTTGGAGTTGGGTTCCCTCGAGGAGAAGGATATACTTTTATTTTTCTAGAAAATAAGAGAATTCCTAGAAAACACCGTGTGGGCAGATGGTAACATTTAATTAAGTATATCCATGCTTCTCAGGATGTCGCCGAGAGTTCGTGACTATGTGGCAGTCATTGTCCTTGTTGTCTATCGCAGCGACATCTACCGTCGAGGGTCGAGGTCGTTTTTATTATCTGAGCCGAGGGTATCAACAGTGCCTTTGTGGAAAAAGGTTAAAATGCCCAACAGGCAAGATGGGCGGATCCTTCTCACATTACATCCCTTTCAGCCCTCAATCAATTTAAAGAGAAAAAAAAATAAATAAAAATAAAAGATACCCTGGCAAGGGCATGAACCCATCCAATCAGAGAGGGCAGGGCTGCTGCATCTTCATTACATTATTTGTATAAAATTGTTTGCAGCGAAATATATTCAATTACGTGATAACTTCAGCCCACTCCAAGGGCCGATTTTTCATATTCCTCCCTGGAGGTGCTGCTGGGGTTTGCCCGGAGTGTGCTCAGCCCAGATTGGGGCTGCGGAGCCCCATTTTCGACCTTCCCATTAAATACGAACGTATAGGTATAGGTGAATCCGAGGGGCGAAGTATCTCCGCTTCCTTTCCGCTCAGGTCTCCTTGGATTCTCGGTTAATTTATGTGAACAGAATTTTCCAAGATAATGAGTGTGCCTCAAGAAGGATGCCGAGGAGGACGCAAGAAGGCTTAAGGGTCGAAGTTCACGGAAGGTCCTCCGAGGATTTCCGTGGCTGGGGAGCTCTATCTTAATGCTCTTACGCTGGAAGTGTGTACTCGATTGATGTTTGCATTTAATATAAAAGTAATTAGAGAGCCGTATATTTTGGCCCAAAACTTCTTCCATCGGTAAGACTGCTTTAGTTAATTTTAAGGATCGAATTCATTAGAGTATTTGTATCACTTCCGAAAATCAGTTTTTAACTTTTCTAGCTTAGTGCGCTGTAACTTCAAAGAGTCTTGGCTGTTAGCTTACATTCGATCTCAAATGCTGAAAAACAAATTAGTAATATGTAGTCAGAAATATTCTGCGTAGGTACTGAAAAATTTATCCCTATACTAAAAAATTGAGATTTTGGTGAAACTTTAGTGATAGTTGTGCAAAATACTTAAATAACACATGTTTTTATTATTTTTCTGGAATTGCACGCAACAATTGTTTACATACATATGTATTTATTAAATGTTATCATAACATAACATTTAGTCCAAAATTCTCCCCGAAATAATCGATTAATCGTGGGTGGAGGGGGATATTGTAATATAAATTAATGGAAATAAAAAAATGTGTTGATCAAGATTACACGTATCACACTTGTTCATTATAATGTCAAATATTTCTTAAAATAATAAAATAAACGGTGATTAATCGAAAAGGAAAATATCCTATATTATTCGATTGACCAAATTTAATTAACCGATTAATCCATTATTCCAATTAATCGTTGACCCAAAATTAACATTTTAACGATGTCTCATCGTTTGGAAGTCAAAAAAAGGTAGGGGTACGATAAAAAATGTGATTTAATAATTAATATCAAAAGAAAACGTAACAAATTCGATTTTAAACCCTTGAAATAATAAATGTCAACCCGAATAAAGCTAACTAAAGAAATTCCTTCAATGATATCTATATATTAATACGTGAAGGGAAATCTTTGGACCCCTTTTTAAGCAAATTGCACGGACTGAGGAGTTTGAGATTTTGCATGGTTAAAGTTTATATAGAGAAGAAGTGCACAAAGCTAAAATTTATATATAATATGTGTTATAAATACATTAAATAAAATAAAATAAATTCATTATTTACGTTCATACTGTCTATGTCGAACGCATAGTAGTCTGTGGTCAAACTGTCGTAATTTTATTATTGACAGTGCCAATTTCAAACACATAGTAGGCTGTGTACAGTCGTATTTTTCGTAGTAACCTCGGTAGGTCGAATTTCGACCATAGGGCGACCACTAGTTGTTATCAAAACATTAATATTAATTTTTTGTAACCTGATAATACACTTTATTGTGTAATAAGTATGTAATTTGTATTCTATCCCTACATCCTTCTGATAGTCCTATCCAAGTTAATCCGACGCGAACTAAAAATGTGAATTTATTTCACATGACAATTTGTTGAAATGAAATATTCCATTTTATTTTTATTACTACATATATATTTATTTTCATATTTTGTCCAAAAGACAAGGTCTGGTGCGCAATGTCATGTAAAACGAGACGTGGGTGTGTCACCTGAAGGGCGGAAGTGATTTTAATGAGATTTAACTTTTAATCTCTGCTATGCACGACAGGGCACAGTCCCGAGATTAAAATGGCAACAAAGTCGACAGAATTCATCCTTCTGTGATTTCAAATATTTCAACTTTGCCGTGAAATGCTTGTTTTGGGGAGCACGAACGTTCTCGTATAGTGCGGATGTATGGAATTTATAACGAAATTCCGCTGATCTTTGGTATTTAATAGAAATCTGTGTGTCATGAGTTTTGGAATTGTGAAACTACATATTCCGTTTACATCAGGACAATGCGTACCTAACCTACGTTCACGTCCTCAAAATTTATTATGAATATAGTACTTAAGCAGTCTGAAATGTTTTTTAAATCAGATAAGTATTTTTAAAGTTTGCGTTGTTTAGTAGGTAGGTGCCTACTTTAAAGCTTTTCTAGTCAAATTAGACGAGTCTTGTTTTCGACAGTTTTGACCAGAGGATGTTTTAAAATATTAAACATCAATTACTTTATTTGTTTCTTAAATCTACATCCACTTCGCATGTATTTCTGTTTAATAAAAACATTCTCACATTTCGAATGTCGGTTTAATTTAAGGCAAGAAAGTTTCGACAATCAAACTTTAGACGGCTGTCTAAAATACTGAATGGGTATTTTTCATTCTTCCATTCAAATACAAATTTATGAAAAACATGGAAAAGTGTCAATACAAATGTTCATACATTAAATAGTCAAAAGGTTTTTTCTACTGAATATAATCCGAATACCTCAACACACGAGTCTTTTCAGACCGTTTTTATCACTGTCATCGATAAATTTTGATTGCATTATTTATTACAATTTTCTGTTCAACTCTAAATGAAAATTTTCTCTCTAATTTGTATTTAGACGTAGACGTATGAAATGGTAATTGAAGCATAAAAAATCCAAATAAAAATTGATAGAATATGATTGAGACCAACGACAAGTTTTTAGTTTAGTTTTAAGTAACTACGAGTATTGTGAGTTTCGTTCAGTAATAAAAATCAAGTCAATATTCATACTTTGTTCAGTTAGTATTCATAGCTTTTAATGGGTGAATTTTAGAGGCTATATCTATTACTTTGATAGGTTTCATGAAACTTACCTCTCATTTTACGAGAAAATTTTATGACACACGCATTACATACAATTTACCTAAAATAATTTAATCACTGTACCTAATTAACTATGTGTCGTTTCGGAAAATAGTGCCCGCCCGTCTACATTTCATGGATTTAGCTGGGGTAATCTCCCTAAAATTAACTTTTATTTTTATGAACCATTTCGTTATTGTTAAACTTTAAAAATTGTTACGAGCAATTCGTAAAAAAGTGGTACTATTACTTTTACACTAAAATAAAGTTAGGATCCTGGAGTCGTAGTCGTTATTCTTTATTTTAATTAAATGGGATATCAAATCTGGTAGTTGCGAAAAAAAATGTAACACTCCTTGAATAGTAATTTATTAAAACATTAAATTTCTATTCCCTCTCTCTTTTAATATGGAGTATATAAATGTATGTAAATATAGTGAAAAGCCTAAGACAAAAAAAAAAAATCAGATAATAAAGTGTTTTATTTAAAATAAGAGGTTTTGATGTCTTTGCTACACAATTTGAAGTTTGTGGTTACATATAGACTTTTAATTTGAATGTAATGTCAAGACATTCAGACATTTATGTTCTTAAACTCGATAGAATGCTAATAAACCTTGTACCTTGTAGTTTCATTCTCTGAATGTGGCTTGATTCGGGGATTTTTCATTTGCCTAAAGACATTCTATATTTTAATAGATTTTTTTTATTTTTTTTTATACAATGTGTCGGTATATAAAAGACAACGAAAATAAATTAAATATTATATAATAAAAATATGGGGCCTATTGCGAATATCGTTTTTCAATCGAATCGAAAGCCAAGACACTAAAATGCCTTACATTTCAGCCTTAAAAATGTGTCTTCGGTTTCGATTCGACTGAAAAACGATATTCGCAATAGGCCCCTATATATAAAGCTAATATTTCCGGTTACCGTCCATTTTCCAAACTGCAAATGCTCTACAAACCATTTGGACAACAACCTTGTGCCCAACACAATGTAAAGTAAATATTTTCCTTTTACAAAATGTTTACTGACTAAATTATTTCCTTTTAGAAAATGCCTATTGAATAAATATTTCCATTTTACAAATATTGTGTTTATATATATACATATATTACCTATCTTTACATATATAGTTACTCTTTATCTGGTTTTTATTCAAATTGAATTTTAATGAGCAATTATTTCTGTTGTATAATTTCTGTTGTATAATTTCTGTTGTAGCAAGTATAAATATTGAGTATATAGGTCCAGACATAACATAATTGGTACGATGAGTCCGATTTTATAAAATATTTGCTGCATAATTGATGCATAAATATTGTATTGGAAATCTCTCGTTGGTACCACGAAATTTGGAGCCTCAAAAGGTAATTTAAGCCTATCTTAGTAAAACAAAGTTACTCTTCTTGACTAAAGAATCAATATGAAGTCCAAAACCAAGTTTATTGTCAAGAACAATAATTTCAATTTCTTGTTTTCTACTTAAGTTTCACGTTGCCAGAAATTCAGTAGAAGGGTTTTTAATTATTACTTTGGGAAGAAAATATATTAAAATTTTAATCAATTTTCTTAAAGTTATTTAAAATTAATGACACCTTTGTCTTATTTCAAGCTGTCTCAAAATTAAATACAAATTAAGCTCCTTCAATATTTAAGTAGTCTCTTTAAATTAATAATCTGCTTTTTCGAATTGTTTCGTTAGAAAATCCCAAATTCTTGGAACTGATGAATATTAAGTTAGTCTATAGTCAAAGAAATTACGGATAATTTAGTTAAATTGGCAAAAAAGATTAGATAAACTTTTCTTGTCAAGAACGCTTTGCAGATAATTAAATTAGGTAGAATTCTACCCCCAGGTGAATTTGGAGGGATCAGTGCAAGGTTACCGAGTATTTGTCTAGAGGAAAATAAAAAAAGTCCTCTGAGATAGAAAGGTATTAATTGATTAATTAACCCTCTTGTCGGCACCTGGGTGTTCTAGGGAATGCCTCCAGGAGGATCGTCAATCTCAACTTCGCTTGGATGGAGTTTATTAAAAAAAGGAACAATCTGAGCGAGGTTGGATTAGAGATTAGACAATAAAAAAGTGAATATACTTAAGAAAACGTGCAAGATGAGAAAAATTCTAGAAGTAAATAAAAAAGGTGTTGGAACGCTCCTACGACTTCGATAATCGCATGTCAGTTGCACAAAAGGTGGAAAATTTTGTGCATGTGCGCACATCTGGGCAACCAGAAGAAAAACGATTTACGTAGATGTTTCGAGGGATGTTTACCAGGTGATTCCCCGTAAATCTTGAACTCTACGTGGCCTCAGTGAAATGAAATTGATCGTTGGCGCGTGAAATTTCAACTATCTCTCGTGCCACTCAAGTCTTATCCAAAAAATGTTCATTTTTATTTTTTACGAGCGTGATCTGACATTTCCAAACTGTATGTTATATTATATAATAAAATCATCTTGATTTTCTGTTTTTTTTTTATATATTTTTTGAAATGGAATACCGCACGGTAGCTCTACAGGACCCTTGGCGTAAAATTTCTCTTAAATTGACAGAACGCATCGTGTTACAAACTGAATAATTCCTTTTCGGAGGGATATCCATTCGCTCGTGGACATTTTGGGAGGGGTCAAAAACGTTTCAAGTATTCCTTTTTTAGATTATGTGACTTTGTGAGTGTCACTCGACAGTACTCAGGGGCATTTCACGTTACAGAAACGCCACCCACTCAAGGTACATTCGCTCTCCCGAAAAAAAAAACGTGAACGAGAGGGCGAAATCATCTTAAGAATTTGAAAGTGCTCGCATTACAGGTCTTTAGAGATCCGGCGAACATCAATATCCCGGCCTAAATTACGTTATAAAATTAGAGCGGCTACGGACTACCATCTGGACCTTAATTTTATGGCTGTATCTTTTATGACCCGACGGGGGTGGAATGGTCCTACAAAAAGCCCAACAGCACAACAATTCTTCATATATATTTTCTACACTTTTATTTTTTCTGTGCAAATTAAGGCGGTTAACTTTTATGTGGCCCCGTCCCGATGAAAACAATCGTAAAGTTATGGAAATATGCAGATGCTCTAAAAACCCCCTGCTAGAAGTTAGAAGTTACGGATGAACAGAATATGATGGCCATTTTCGTTGCAAACTTTTATATTTATTGTTCCGAATGAATTTTGGCCCTTTGCATCTTTCTCTCTATGGAGGACCATTACCACTCACACCATTAATTTATTTCTATATTAAAATTAATGAAAAAGGGAAAAGGCACTCTATGAAACTTTCACTGCGCCATTACGTATGCGATAAAGATGTAGGAACCCACCCACTGAAAACAAGGTGGGAATGGCCAATTTAAATTTATGGGTATTACAAGGACATCGTAAAGATAGTTTTTATCTTCTGTTGCCGTATGGTTCTACGGTAAGGTGATATACATATGTACATATATGTTCATAATTTCATTATATGTTTTTCCCAATATTTTCCAATTTATTGCTATACTTGTGAGAGTATTCCCAACAATCTATTCGCAAAAAGTCCGTCACTTTTAAGATATTTTCTATTTCAAGTTTTACGTTATATACAATAAATTTATGGTTATGATGAACACGTCCACCATTTTTAGGAAATTCATTTCAGTTACCTTTGACATGTATTTTGACGTTATGCTCTAGTAGAAATTTATTAAGGAATTTTTATTCAAAAAGGGCTTTTCTAAACTCCTATAGTTAAAACCAACACAAGAATTTCAAATTCCAAAATATCCCGGTTAAAAATTTACATAGAAGTTATCAAAAATTAATACAAGAATTATTTGATTATTTTGTACTAAATACTTTAATGGTTTTTATTATACGTACTATAAAAATTTAAAAAAAAAATCATTAAGATATTTTATTTAATCAATTGTTTTGTGTCAACAACTTAATCTAGTAACAAAGTTCTTCCTTTTAAAGTTCGATTAAGATTAACATTTCATTCAAATCATTAAATAATTACAATGTTATTTTACTCATTAAGTAAGTAATTCTTACTATTTATAGAAAGCTGTCCTTAAACTATGTATGTACCAATTGTTTTATTTCCGTACCCGAATTTTTGAATAATTTTACTGTGAAAAATCCTGAAATGATGGAAGGAAGCGGAGTTCAGATTTGTAAAATTTAGGAGATCCTAACACTCCGGAATCAGCAAAATAAGAGAAGAAGTGTTTTATACATATATGTATTTGCAGACCAGTGTAATTAATTCAAGAGATTTATTTACGGAACTTAAAAATCTCATACATACAAAGTCAACAAGTTTTCTGATTTTAATTAGATGATGTTAGTTACATGAGGAATATCTACAATATTTTAGAGTCAAAATGATTTGATATATTTTAACAATTATCAAGAGAGAATACCACGCTATAAAGCAAATAGACCAAACTAAAATCAAAAAGCAAACAACTTCAATTTAATAGTATCTACGATGTACATTGAATGAAGAAATCGGAGGCAATTATCATGACAACTCATTCAAGAATATTATTTATACAAAAACTGATTAAGTTATCTATTTAAACATTGCTCGTGGATTTACAATTAAATAAATAATTCAATAGTTGTGTTTATGTTTGACCTTAATTTCTGGCACGAGTTCCGTCAAATAAATTTGATATATCATATTGTTGGACGGATTCAGTTTTATGAAATAAAATGTACTTCCCTATCTACTATCCTACTATCACGAATATTTATTCATTTCAAAATAGAATTAATATCGTCAAATCTGCTGGTCAATTCGAACTGGCTTTTCCCTTAATCCAGCCGAAAATGGGGTAAATATTTTGGGCCTTCGTGACACTTTTGGGACTTCGTAGAGGATTTAATTATGTTTTATTACCTCAGGGTTTTATTGGGACGATATACCTGAAATATGTCCATTCCTACAACCGTTGTGGTAGTAATAAAAAAAAACTTTTTTATATTTTTGGTACTATGATTACAGCCTATTTCTGTCCACCGCCTGGAGAAAATATTTATGTGCCATGTATCTTTTTATAACACGCTTCATCCAGGTTTTGTGTAGATATGCGATAAAACGCAGGACCTTTTGCCCTTCTCAAATGGCATTATAACGCGATGTAACGTATATATTATATGTGAACTTCTTAATTCGAACGATGACACATGAATAGCGAAAGTGATGAGTTTATGTGAAAAATGAAAGTGAAAAGTGACGCAAATTTTATCACTTTATATATTTAATCACAGTAAATATGCGGATGATTTAAGTACATATGTACAGTGCCCTCCAAAAGTTAGTTGAAATTAATAGATCTAAAGTTTTTGACTGCACAGTATACACGCTGCAATATGCTTCTGTCTCTAAGGGGATACTGTGAATACTTATGTTGCCTGACCTCAATCCCATTGAACATTAATGGGATGAGTTAGACCGCAACATCCCCACTATATCAAGAAGAAACAATACTCAGTTTAAGGAATAAATCTTGGACACATGGTTTAATTTGCCCCATTCGGTTTTTCAAAACCTGGTGGAATCAATGCTTGGAAGTTCAGTTCTACAAAATAAGGGGCCACATAAAGTACTAATTACAGATTTTTTTTTCAACTTACTTTTGGCACTGACCTTGAAAATGTTCTATAGTATAACTTACAATTCGTTTTATATATGATTACTAAATGCGTATTAAAATGAGGACTATCAAATAAGAATTAATAAACAATATTTATATTTTCATAGATTTTTATAGTTTTGGTTCAATTTCAACTAACTTTTGGAAGCCACTGTATATTGATAAAAATTACAGAGGACTGCTTGTTGGACTTTATTCAAATTCTCAGTAAATTATGATTTTCTTTTGAATAGTTGAAAATAAATAATATGAATTTGTCATATTCTGCCTCATTTACAATTAACTAATACGAATTTAACTGGGTATTGAAAGCCAAAATTTACTTCCCACTTACATATTTAAAACACAAGAAAAATTTGAATTCTATAATAAAACATAAACTTAATCAACTATAAAACTATGAAAAATAAATGTTCATAACTTCAAAATTTTTCAATAAAATACGGAAAGTATCATAGAAAATTGTTATTTTAAAAACAAGCAATATATGATTTTGTTTTACTTACTTTATCGGATATTTATTTAGATAACTTTGGCATTTTTAGTATATTTATTTTGCAGGCAGTGGTTGCGACTTCTAATCGATATAAATTTTATTTTAATTATTATTGATATTCACAAATTATCTTCGAAATTCTGAAATATGAAATGTCCACCCGAATGTAAGAAAAATAAATCAGAATAATAAATTGAAATCTTACTAACTTAATTTTGACTTTTTCTTATCATTTAATTAAGGCTGCAAAATGTAGTCTGCCAAGTTTTGGTTATTAAATTGACTATCAAATTCAATTTATATTAAATTTGTTTTCTTTAAACAATCATCACCCACGAACCTAAATTAATACCCTATAAAACAGATTGTTTTTTTTTCAATTTTCACGAAAAGGTATCGCTTAAATCTAGTTAAGTTTATATACAGAATGTTGAGAAAAATTGAGTTAAAAATATCGAAATTTTTTTAAAAAACGAATTCAATTTCATTCCATCTTTTAGAAAATAAAAGACTACATTAAAAAGATTTACTGACTGTATGTTGATGTAGATAACAAAATAAACTCGCAGGGATTAATCCATTACTTCCCATGCACAGAATAAAAATTACCTCTACATAATAAGACTTTTGCTATAAAAGCACAATTAAGGTAGGTCTGCAGTAGGCCTGAATAATTACAATTCCCATACAAAATCCTGATTAGCTTGGTAATTATAATCCCCAATGTTCAGGGACGCCCAGCATCCAATATTAATGCCAATACCACGCAAAGCAAATTACCTCGGGGAATCATTAACTTTCAATAGGATCCGTATAAAAGCCTCTAGCTGCACACAGAAATTATTTCTTTCGTAACAAAACTAAACTAGGTCATAGTCCAGAATCTTGAGGGACTCCGCGTTTTATATCCCCTGAGGTTATCGAAGAATTGGGGGACGTAACATATAATCGATTTTTGCCACTGGGCAACTAGTGCATTTATCATAAAAGTTGCGGCATATTCAAAATCAGCTCATTTTAAGCGATGATTAATGGGGCTTTATTTAAGCAGCCCACGGGCAACCTCAATCACTGCAAATTTTTCGTAGGAAATCAATCAAAACAAATTCAAATTAGATGGAGGGGTTTTTCCTATGAAAATGAGGCGATTAGCTGGATGATTCTGGGGAGGTGCTATTTTTATACGATCGAGAATTTTTTGTTATTATATTTTGCCTTCGTTGACGTAATTTTATGTTTATAGTATGACTAGAAATTATGTTGTATTTTATGATATCTTTTATATCTCGCATGATTCATGATTCGGTGTCAGTAACCGAGGTAGCGTGCTGACAGTGCTATAGCGTCATGTTTTAGTGTGTTTTATCTTCCGACCAGATAAAGATAATAACGTACAAATGAACCCTTTTAGCGAAATGCCTTAATAAATTGCCAGCAATGAGTCACCGGGTAATCACCACCCACTGAGGGGCTGTCGAGATTTATTAGGTCGATAAAGCAAATATTGAATCTTTAAATATGACCCAGAGAATCTTAATGAGCCTACCCAGCAGAGAACATCCTACTGGGCTACTTTAAGAAACCCCAAGTAATGTAATTGTAATGCCTTTCTTGCAATTTCGGCCTTGTCGAATTACTTACCAAGCTACAGGATACACTGTAAAAAATATCTGCAATATTCCAGTTTTTACGAAATATACATGTGTACATACATATTTAGTAAATTTAAATTTTTTAGTAAAAATACATATTTCGCAATAAAAGAAGTTAATAATAATACATAAAGTTGTAAATTCACAATTTTCTAGTAAATTTGGACTATTTAACGTTTTATAGAAATACATCAAAGTGATAAGATTGAATGAATAATCGTAGTAAAAATTGATGGCTAATAATATAATAATAATTAGATAAAGAATTTATCAGTGTGTTTTTCGTTGTATATAATTACTGAAAGAAAAATTAAACATGTGTTAGGAAGTGGCATTTTGTAATATTGCAACAATTATCGAGTTAACTCGCCTTTAAATTGTATACAGTGGAAAAACTACATCGTACGAAAATTACCAAGCATTCATATTATTTTTAGGGTTAATTTTAATATTCTTAATTAAAGCTTAGTTAAGAGGACCATAATTTAATGAAAATATTGTTCGTAGTAGTGCATAAATCAGTGAAAATATAGTTCAATATTTATTTGTATTAATAAGATGTACATGTACATATGTATATAGGGAGGGTGAAAGATTATTTTATAACGAAGTTTACTTGACTCTTTCGATGCTTTTTTGTTGAACAATTTTAATTTAGTTTAGTTGTAAATTTATGGCTTCAATTAAAAAAACAAATTAATCTCAAAATATTGCGAGATGCTGCTTTTGTTTATGTACATTTCGATGTATATAAATGTTCCCTAAAGTAGCAGTAATTTTGCTCTATATAGGAGTAATATTACAATGAAGAAGTACAATTAAATTTAAATTTCAATATACCAATAGCTGTTTTTTTCTCATATCGGATCCGGTTCCAGGTGTTGCATGATATTTTGCATTGAATTAAAATTTTCAATTTAGTCATATGTATAAAATTTTAAAAGCTTCAAATTGCCATGATATTTACCCATCTATATCATAAATTAAAACCTTGAACCAGATAAGTTTTTAGATTAAGTTTTTGACGCAAAGTGTCTATAAATCCAGGCAATTTAATTTTATTTTTGCTAAAAAAATTGTTTAATGTGGTTAAATTTTCATTAATTTAAATTCAGTGCAAAATTTCCTGCAAAACCTAGAACCGGATCCGATGTGAAAAAACAGGTGGGTAATGGAACTGTTCGTTGAGCCCCTGATCTCGATCAGATCAGATCCAATTAGATCAGCTGCCAAATATAAGTCATATCAGATTAGATCGAAAAAGATCCGAAATCTCAACGAACGAAAATCGATCAGGTAATATCATCAAATGCCAGTTGTAAAAAAATATCAAAAAGGCAAAGATATTTGTAATTATTTAAATCAATTACTTTAGAAATAAAAGTAATTCAATTATATTAGAATAAATCGTTCGGCCGTGCCTGGAAAACATTTCACGGCCATCTGATTATTTCCACTAGGTGAACTTAATACTATCCTTTCCATCTTAAATGAATGGAAAATATTTTTTTGTTCTGCATTAAGTAATTACTTTTTACCTTTTGCTACTTGAAAAATAACTTCTTAATACATAATAACTTTCTAAAACACTAAAACTTGCAATCGTCAACTGTCACAAACTGAAAAATTGTTAAAAGCCCTGATATGTACATCCTGATCTACAAAAAATGTGTGGATCAAAAATTTCGAAAATTATCAACCTAGATCAGGTTCAACGAATACAAAGCAGATCAGTTTAAATCAGAAAAAAGCAATGACACTCCTAATTGAACGCGGATCTTGATCTTTTCTGATCTAAATCGGTCTACCTAGATCAGTCAACGAACATTCTCTTTTAAAAATTGCTTTACCTTTTTACAAATCCTGAATGTAAATCATCTTGGTGAATATTTAGATTCCCTTATAAATAATAGTAAACACATTGCTGCATCATTGTTACACTACGTTGAAAAATAACAAGGTTAAACGTTGGCAAATTTTGGGCCAAATTGGCCAACTTTGGTAAAATGTAAAATGTAAAATTTGTCTATTAGTTTTAAAGTGTAGGTGCCAGCTCATAAATATTTTTGATTCAAATTTGAATGAAGACGGGCGGAAGCGATGATTGAATTAATTGCAACTGATTTCACCACCCCCTAGCTCAGTCTAGTGATGGGGTGCCGCAAGGATCGATTCTGTCCTGGATGTTGGCTTGGTGACATTTGATTTTGTATTCATTCTGCATGGAGGCGTGTGTGAACGTGGGGTAAAAACATCCCTGAAAAAAGGGACTATAGTGAAAATTACTTAATTCAACCCCTGTGCACGTTACACCCACACTTTTTCGTACCAAAATCACCTCTGCGAACATCTTTATTGATTTTTTTTTCTTCATGTTCAAAACACAAGTTTGGGTAAATGCCAAACATGTTCCACTGGCGCAAATGAATCATTTATTCCTAATTTCGACGTCAAGGCGGCAAAATGCTTAAGGGGATAGGGGATATGGGAGCGATAGTCCTCCATTCCTTCACGTGTTTCATGATATAAATAATATTCCTTTGATTGCCCACTCCGACTCCAAAAACCCCCAAACCCCTAAACCCACTTGATTAGGGCCAGAATTCAGGGCATAAAGAGAGGAGCTATAGAATGAAAAGCACTCAAATTTATCCCCCGGAAGGGATTTTTTTTAAATTTTTTTTTGGAAGTTGTTTTCGCTTTTCAAAAATTTCTCCACGACTTAAGAAGGACTTCTTTTGAAAATTTAATTCCTTCTGCTTTACGGGAAAATTTCATTTTTCTTAATTACCTCGACGTTTTACAACAACAAATAAGGAAAGAAGGGAAAAAAAATAAATAAATAAAATTCTTGTAGAGATTATCCCAGAGATTTTCGCCTGTTAATCCCAGGCAGCTGCCAACATCATGGGTATTTTTACATTATATACTAAGTCAGGAACAGAGCTCTCCCTTTCCTAAAAATAAAAAAAAAAATAAAAAAAATTTAACAGAAACGACTTTATATAAACTTTGATACCTTCTTATCTAAATACCTTCGAAACTTCCCTAATAAAAGATTCCTTCCTCAAAAACCTGCACTGATTTTGTCAAGGAAAATTAATTATTCCATCTCAACGGGCGGTAAATCATTCAACAATTATATCGTAAAATCAGAGTTTTGTTGAACGCTCCAAAATTGCTGTGTCGTTCCAGAAAATGCTAATTGCCGGCCATAATGGTTATTAGTCACAAGAAAGATAATCGGAACTGATAGCACGACTTATTGCATTACTCAATTGGATTTGTCCCCATTTTTATGATGCCAGTCCCGCGCCCTTTTGAATATTCCTGGGAATCAAGAAGAGAAATCCCTTCCTCCTCGATTTAGCTGAGAAATGAAGCGTTCTATGGCATAGCGATTGGTAGTAACAAAATATCTTAAAATTTTAGATGGTCGCAGGATGAGAAAGTACTCGCCATAAAATATTGAGGAAATACAATATTTTATACCTCCGAAATTGGTTTCAATGCAAAGGAGGCTTGACGGGCGATGGCGTTTCAAGGGGAGAAAGAGGTTATTTTGCAAAAATATTTATATTTCTTGAAAGTGCTTTTTGGCTTGGAAATTATGAACATTTTACTGCTTTTCAAAGCGTTTTAACGTGCTTTTAGAAAATTAAAATCCGCGAACAAATTGAACTTTCGCTTTGTAGGATAAATAAAGTCGATGGTCGTGAATTTTGATGAAAGAAATAGAGCGCAATGAACTGTTGTGACCATTTTTAAAAATATTTTAATTAATTTTCATAAAATGTAATTTTGGTTTTCAGAAAATAACAGATATTAAAAATTCATCCAGAAATTAAGCAGAATTAACAGCTTAGCCTACGATTTAATTTCCAATTCGGTCAGCTATGCCACGAACCATTTCAAAATGACGCCATCATTTGCACCACGAACCAGACTCGTGGTTATCATTTTTTGGCCAATCGATTTATTACGAACCTGACTCTTGGATAAATCGACCGACGACGAGCGTGGTTCGATATTGTAGGCTCAACACAAAGTTTAGAGTTTTCAATAGTCATATTGGACATAAAAAAATATTTAAATAAATATAATCTGTTTTACAATAACAGTTTTGATTGGAAATATATAGTGATAGACAAAATAAATAATTCACCTTTCATTTTACTAAATTTTCTTCTGCAACTTTTTTATTTTAAAATTAAACAAGTTCGTATGTCCAGAAAATTTAAAGTATTTTTAAGTAATTCAGTTTACATGTGGTAATGTAAATAATTTTTTAACAACTTATTTGTTAACATTTATTTTTTTCACGTGGACAAAAAAAATCATACACTTTTAGAAACAAAAAATATATGTTTAGTATTTAGTACTGCTACCTTTAGCTTTTAAACCACTTCTATGTAGCCGCCGCGGCATACTTTCGACTAAGGTTTTTAGATATTCCGCGTCGATTTCCTTCCACGCATTTTGAAGAAAATAAATATATTAATTATATAAACAAATAATTCATTTTCTAAGAAGCTACATACCGCTAATGTTTATTATTGTTAACTCACATATCTTAACTTGTTTACAATTGTAATTGTAATTGCAAAGAAATAAAGAGATAATGAATTAAATTAAAGATTGAGTAGGAATTTGAATCATTTTATATTTACATATAACTTCAGCTTGGAAAAATAAAATGCCAATGTGGGATTGTACTAGCAGTTTTATAGTTTAAAAATTGAAAAATAGCTGTTATTTTCAGTCTCTGGTTATTTACGAAGACATTCAAAATCAAAATTAATCATTTTCAAAAATTATCTTTTTATTTTTCTGTAGCCTAAACTATTTAAGTATTTATAAAATCGATAAATTAGGTTCTTAGCTATATTTTCATATCTAAATATAGTCCTTAAAAATATTAAACAAATTGTAATCTTTATATGTACCTTATATATAAAATCGGTAGTGAGTCTGTTAGTGATCGTATAACCGACAACCGATTGAGGTCAGGTCATATTCCCACAATTTATTTATGGAAATAGATGGCGCTGTAGTCAAGTTATTTCATATTTACATTTACACGATTTCATAATTTATTAAAAAAAAAAAGGAATTTAATATAATTTCTTAGAAAAAAACAAGCGGTATAATACATAATCAAAATAATGATGCAATAATGTAAATAACTTAAGTAAATATCTTGAAAGTAAAGTTACACTGCGACGTGTACAATGCATACAATATTCAAGCCGAAGCTGCTGAATTATTTTTTTTTTTTTGTGATGTAAGTACCCACTCAGTTAGAAAGGATTTTACGAAATTCTTCTACTAAAGGGAATAAAATAGGGAAACAAGGAAAATCCTTCTTTTATGAAATCCATGCAGTTTGGTGTTTGGCCTTTAAGTTAGAAATCCTAGAGGATAAAATAAGGGATGATGTTTTCTATTGAAATTTCGTTATTTTTGTGGTTAAAACCATTAAAGTTAGTATTTTGGAAAATCATGCCCTAAGAGACTAAAATAAGGCATAAAAGTTGATTCCTATAACCCTGAAACAAAAGTACTTAATTTCAAACAATGTAACTTTTGAAATGATGGACTTCCATACAAACGTTTATTCGCCATGTTATCACTATTCTGATTTTATTTCTATTTATTTCGAGATCTACGCCGACAAAGTCGCGGGAAAAAAAACTAGTAAGCTATTAAATATTCTACTTTAATATACTTTTGCTTCGAGAAAATCAATATAATTTTAAAAATTAGGATAGCTACACCGAAAAAAAAATTCGTCTTAATTCGTCCTACCAATTGTACTTGGTTCTTCTGAATACTAAGTCTAATATTTGAGTTAAAAACAGATTTTTAAACAAATATTTTCATATACTGGCTTAAGTTGTGAAATTCCGAAAAATTAGACATCCCCTAAAACTATTTCAAGCACATACACGCCATATTTCTTTATACAGTTCATTTAATAAAAAAATCGTCTACATGTCCATAAATGCGAGTAGTTGCAACGTTACAGACTTCTAGATTAATGTGTCTTATATGTACTTATATAGTACATTGGGGTCGTCGCACTTTACAAGATCAAATTATTATCCTTTCCCTACATCCGCCAAGGGACATTCACAAGTTTTCCTCAGGGATACGCAGTAGCTACTAACACTGCGACCTAATCTCAGTCCGCAAAAGGGAGAAGAGCCCTCAAATCCTTTTAACAGACCCGAGTTAGTGCTGCCCTACATCTCGTTTAAGGTTATCCAGAAAAATTGCTGAATCATCCCCTTTTCCGTTTTTGTTTTAATTATATAATATGGCTGAGCTTGGATAGATTAAAAATGTTATATCCCTGTAAATGTGTAAGTAAAATGGTTTTAATTTTTAAATATGTAGGTACTTTACAGTAAAGCATCATATTCAGCAGCATACCCGTCGTTAAATTGTTCATGATAAAAAAGTAGACATTTTAAGCTTAATAGCTTTAGGGGGTGTTGACTCTACTCAGCGCTACAAGAGCAAGTTAATTTAACAATTTAATGACTGTCTTCCCTTCTACCACCCCTTGGACGTGAATTGCTTAATTCCACAACGATTGTTGACTGCTTTGAATATAGTAAATTCAAACAAAATTTGCATATGATAATTGGAACACCCACCGACAGAATTATGCTGACATTTCGCAGGGGTCTTATTTCTGATAGTCCCTCGGGGGCTCTTTTTCAAAGTAATTCTATACCAAATTAAAACTCTCACGACGACGGTTTCGACTAATTCCCCATCATTGTTGGCTGTGCGAAAATTTTATATGACACAGAAAAGGAATTGAAGGACCACCCGGGGACATCCACAGAACCATAAAATCAGATAATGCCATGCTTTATAAAATTTCATCCAATGCTCACTTTTATGTAATCCCTGGATTTTTCTACTTGACGAGCATATTCTTCGATTATGTTTCCCCCCACCTGATAGATTTTATGCGGTTCAATTCCCTTTATTAATGTTGGGGTTTCTGATTCTCCCCTTGTTACAGAGAGGAAAAAAAATTATGCTGGTCTTCGGTTACAGCCAATGACCTCTTCCGTAACAATTACATAATTATTTCCTCGGAAATTGTATGGGGAGCCAAAATTGTTCCGGTCAGGCGACAAATTTTTTTATTCACCAAATTCACCTTGTACTCGGCTGGGGTGTGAATTGAATTTGCTGGAATCATGCAATTTTAATGTAAATGAGCTGAGCACTCTTGAATCATTAAGTTCGCTAGTTTTGTAAGCCTTTTCAGGAATGTGAGGTTTCTTTATGACGAGTATAAAAAACTCGTTTTTTTTTGGCGACATCCATCATGTGCCGTCAAAAAGAAATAAAAACATAATATTAACTCGCAAAATTGATAGGTTAAATGGGTTAATGGCCGGATGGGGACTTGCGATGTTAGAGAATGGTTGAGATGGGAATGACCATGGTTTAAACACAATTTCAGTTAAATTATAATATTTACTATATATAAAGGGTGTCCCAATAAGAGTGCACGATTTAATTTAAAGATAAAACGCATTTTTTTGAGCGAGTGGTGATATGTTTATTGCACTGTAAAGTAGACATGTTCCGATTATGTATGGAATAAAATATCAAGCAAATGGCCTCGGCGGGTCTGAATACAGGCCCTTGCTCTTTTCATGAAATTTTCGATGACATTTTGACAAAGATGTGGCTCTATATTACCGATGACGCGTTGAATTATTCTCGACCTTGAGCTCAGGAATTGTTTGTGGTTTATTCACAGACCTGAGATTTCAAAAAACCCCAAAGAAAGAAATCGCACGATCTGGGCGGCCAATTGGCATCGGAATTTCGGGAGATGATTCGGTCTGGAAATCGTGGCTCCAATAAATCGATTGTTTCGTGCACGGTGTGGCAGATGGCGCCGTCCTGCTGAAACCACATATCGTTAAGATCCATAACATCCAGTTGAGACCACAAGAACTCCGTAATCGTCCATGATGACGAAAAAAGAAAAGAAAAGAAAAAGAGCAAGAACCTGTATTTAAACCCGCTGGGGCCATTTGCCTCACATTTTATTCCATACATAATCGGAACATGTCTACTTTACAATGCAATAAACATATCATCACTCACTCAAAAAGAAATGCATTTTATTTTTAAATTAAATAGTGCACTCTTATTGGGACACCCTTTCTTAGTAATAAAAAAATTCATAACTAAAGCTTTAACACCATGAAGCCCGTCATTTTGACGGTTTTCACATTTCTTGTCTTAAAAATGTTACTATGTACATATAAGGTATATATTGTTCTAGAAATTTTTTTATTTTAATAACTCAGTCATTTTAACTTCCATAATATGTATGTCCATGTAT
Organism: Machimus rusticus; assembly: GCA_951509405.1. Lineage (NCBI taxonomy): Eukaryota > Metazoa > Arthropoda > Insecta > Diptera > Asilidae > Machimus > Machimus rusticus. Next base: position 8,419,094 of record OX608049.1, read on the forward strand.
GTCTCGCCTATATCTAAAAATACCACAACCCGTCAATTTAAAAGTCTATAGTAATGTATGGACCATCTTTGAAACGACTGACATCAATACGTATTTAATTTATCTCTTACTAAAGTTAGTTAGATTTATATCAATTTATATGCAATTAATAAAATTTAAATAATTAATTAGTTAATTAAAATTCTATAAATTTATTAATATAGAAATTAATCATATTATTCAATATTTAAAAATAAAAGAAATAAACAATTGCTGCAAAGTATTTAATAAACTACGATCTCCATATATGATAACTGAAACAAGATACTTTTATAAATGGTTTTATTTTGTTCCGATTATAATAATACATATATTTCAGTTTAGATCTAATAGATCTATTGTAAGCAATGTAAGTAGCACAAAATCATTATCTGTTGTATTCCTAATGTAATAAAGCTCTAATTGAATTGTGGTTTCTGTGAAAAAAATATTTTTACACTCAATTGAAACTTACATATTTTTCAGACTTTTCAAATTACAAAAAAAAACAGTTTTTGCTCGATTTTTTTATAGAAAATTCATTAAATATAAATTATATTCCCTCATTTACATAAACTAAGGCAAAAGGTACAACAATCAAAAATTCGTCAATATTAATTAACATTATATTAAACGTCAGTAGATTTAGTGTTAGTAGAATTATGTGAAATTTATTAAATCTAATAAAATTTATGTATATTAATTATTTCTCAGTCGGTCAAGTTAACGCGTCGCAAGCCATGAAATTCATAGAAAACGACTTCTTATAATTGTGATGAATTTCTAAGTGATATTTTCGAAACACCTTTTAAAATAAGAGTAGGTATTTGCTAATACAATATACTAATTTTGTAAAAGTATTTTATGAAGCACAATATTGCAGCAGCCATTCAAGATTCTTTTTTTTTTTTGCTTTTTAGAAAATGCTAACGAATTAACACTTTTATGGGAAACCAACCTATTTAAAAAGTTCTGTAACTTTTGATGAAATTATTATGGTTCGCAATATATATATATATATAAATAAGTTGACTTATGGATTTTAAATAAAATCCAGATGTCCTATAAAATCGGAACACAATAAAAAGGAATTAATTGTAGAAGTCCTTTATTAAAAAGAAAGAAAATTAAATTCATTCAAAGCTATAAAGAATCTATTTTCTGATGTATTTGTAAGGGTTGCAACCATCATGCGGAAATTGTTATGACAGTCTGAATTGCTCAATATAAATTAAAATTTAATGGACTATTCACACAACAGTGAGTTCAAACAAAGAAATTCTAGTAATTCTACGGAAAATAAAAACTTTTATTTGTACAGTATTAAAACGAATTACATATAAAGAAGAAAAGTATCTTAAGGTTATACCCGGGTTATGTGTTCCTATAAACCCTGCACTGGTCATTAAAATTTATAGAAATTTTAGGAAGATAATTTACCTGGTATGAATAGTGTATTATTAAATTTCAATATTAATTCATAATTTCGAACAATGCTCGAAGCATATCCCTGCAGGCGATGTCAGATAAAAGACTTACAGAATGTGCAACATCAAATCCAATAATTAATTATTTGGCAGACAAGCATTAATTATTGGGTAATTGTGGTAACGGCAACCGTGCGTCTAATGCGAGCAACATAAATTTCATAAGACCACAATTTCCATTTTCAATGAAGCTCATCGAATTTCGCAACGTCCTCCAGCTCGATCGATGACCACAACCACCAGATGTATCTTGGAGACCAAACGGGTGTCTTTGTCTATTTGGAAGAGATGCGCACTTAGGAACATTAAAGTTAGGAAAATCCTTGCAATTTGCAATTCTGGATGTGGGCGGCACTCGTTTTCCTTAATTGGTACCACCCAAAATAATAATTTTACCACATGACATGGAAAAGTCGAAATTGAAATAATAAACTCTTAACAAGTAAAAAAAGCGGCCAAGTGCGAGTCGGACTCGCCCATGAAGGGTTCCGTAGCAGCGATTTATGACGTATTAAAAAAAACTACTTACTAAATCTCGTTCAAACCAATTTTCGGTGGAAGTTTGCATGGTAATGTACATCATATATTTTTTTTAGTTTTATCATTCTCTTATTTTAGAAGTTACAGGGGGGGGGGGGGGGGGGAGGGTACACATTTTACCACTTTGGAAGTGTATCTCGCGCAAACTATTCAGTTTAGAAAAAAATGATATTAGAAACCTTAATATCGTTTTTGAAGACCTATCCATGGATACCCCACACGTATGGGTTTGATAAAAATTAAGTTTTGAGTTTCAGTTCTAAGTATGGGGGACCCCAAAAAAAAAATTTTTTTTTTCTATTTTTCTGTGAAAATCTTAATGCGGTTCACAGAATACATCTACTTACCAAGTTTCAACAGTATAGTTCTTATAGTTTCGGGAAAAAGTGGCTGTGACATACGGACGGACAGACAGACATGACGAATCCATAAGGGTTCCGTTTTTTGCCATTTGGCTACGGAACCCTAAAAACGGAAATATTTTAATTGATGCATTTTTAATATAAGTGGAGCCCCTTTGTTGAGGTTGCTCACCTATCATGCAAAAATTGACGGCTATTTTGCAATTCGCCGGAATTTATTCAATAATTTTTAGGCGATCTTCACTGATCGACAATGATTTGCGGCTTTTTGAGTCAAAATATATCTTGAGATTTTACCAACATTTGAAATGTTATACTATTAATGTCTTGGTCATATCCGTAATGTTTTTGTTTTATAAAATAAACCGAGAAAATTTAAAGCAAACGATTATGATTCGGAATTTAATAGAAAACTCTTCAACCTCACGATTTATTAAAGTCTAATTTGCGTTCAAATTAAAGAATTAATGAAATCTTTTCAAAACCACTTTATACAAAAAGTAATTAAATAAACGGCTCGGTGAAATTTCAGCGAAATAGGTCCAGCAATTTCAGCGTGAAAGAGTAACAAACAAACAGGCTAACACACTTTCGGATTTATAATATTAATAGGGATTAAATAATAAAATTTCAGTTCTTAAAATATGTTTAGAAATAAAAACTGAAAATCTTTGGATCAGATAAGAACTTCTTTAATAACATTAAAGTCGGAAAATTCGTTGTAGGTACTCGTTTTTCCTTAATTGATATACCCAAACGAAACTGATGATTTTATCGCATGACCTGAAGAAATATAAATTGAAACGACAAACGCTAACAATTCCGGGAATCACGATAGAGCACACCTGGGGATCTGCTCCCCTTTTTGAATCGGGAATGGTTTTCGGGATGCGATGGATCGAAATAACCTGGAAGGAAGGACTTCTTTTTTTTTATTATTAAGTAAAACGAAAATCGCCTTATCGTTCCCCAATATTGAAAACAGGTGTGTGTCTATGCAGGATAAGTCTGACGGCGGAAATTTAATCCTATAAGTTCGCTCCTCTGGAGGAATCGTCTTGTGAATAATGATCCAATATAATAGTACATGGGGTCTGTAGCACCCCAAAGGCGTTTAGACGAATTACGGTGCGCTTCTGGAGCCTCAAAGGATGTATGTAGGTAAATTACAAATTCTAGAGAAGTACCATCTCACTCCTGAATGAAATCATTTCATAAAGAACATTTCCGGCGCAGACATGTGATGAGGTATGATATAAGACGTACAAATTCCACCGTGTCCCAACTGATTGAAGTTTGTGCAACATTCACGTAAATCAATTTTCATTGATCGAATTTTCTATAGCCTGCATTTTGCTACCATGTCTTCGAGCTCTTCGAGCTGAATAAGTGGAAAAAAAAAATTGTAAGACAAACATTTATCTTTCCATTGAATCCTTTTGACATAGTCTAGATGTAGAATTAAGAACTACCCCGCAAATTGAAAAGTAAATCACGAGTATTTTCTGAACTGTCTCAAACGTCTGGTCAAGTAGACATGCGAGTTCAATGCGAAACACTTTTCTCAGATATATTTTTCATTCAACGATAAAATGACATCGTTATTCGAGGTCTGCCGTGAAGGGTTCATATCGTACTTACAAAATCTGTTCTATCAAGAGTCTACGATTTTTACTACTTGTATATACCTTTAGTCGAACGAATGGTTTCAACTCTGTTTTTTTATGATAGAGTCCCACTTTGTGCAATGGTTCGCATGTATTTTATTGATTTAACCACCCTCTCTTGTGCGGCTGTATGTTTCATTTTTAAACTTTTTGTTTACAACCATAAAGGATTGGACTTTAGAGGATAAGTAACCGGGAAAAAAAATATTTCCAATGTAAACTTTTATGGTATTTGGTTTTTGGATACATTTTTGCTGTTTTTGCTGATTTTTATCTGCTTTCATTGCGAAAGGATTTAATGTATTGAATGATTTTAAGGGAATCACTTTGTTTTTCTTGAATATTATAAAAACCTTGCAAATTTTTGCAAAGAAAGCAGTAAATTAAATAGCTTTTTTAACAGGTCATTCGAAAAATGAGGTAATATTAATTTTTTAGCTTTTACCATTTTCACTTACATATGTTCAAACCGCAAAATTTGCACGAATTATGGGTTTAAAAACATTTTTATTTTAAAGGTATTGTATCGTAAATAAGTACTTTTTTTTATTAACTATAATCCATGTTTAATGCATATTTTACGAGAAACAATTTCATATATTATTAACTAGTGAGTTTTAAGCGGCAAATAAAAAAAAATCTTTAAATTGTAAATGCCACTAAACGAATTTTATCACGCGAATTTTTATTTTTGTATCTACCATCAGTTTTTTGCAGTTTTTTACTTGTTCAGGCTCTACCTCTACCTCTGAAACACTTAATTTAAAAGTTTTTATCTTCAAGATCCATTTTCCAAAACAGTCACACTTATTTATTTAGTTTTGATAGATGTACATTGTACACACTTAGTTACTATATAAAAGTAAACTTTCATCAAACTTTTTAGTAAATTGAATTTACAAAAACAGAACTTCCAATTGTAATTTATAAAGTTTTTATCTCTGCCTGCTCCTCAATAAATATAAAATAAAAGGGACTTTGGTGCAAAATAGCAGCGTTATTTGTACGAAATACATTTTGTTTTCTTAATCCAGTCCATGAAGGGAAGCAATTTACATAATTTGTACCTTACGAAAAATAAAAAGATATTCTTCGAAAATTATTTTCAATCCAATATTACCTACATTTAAATCGACAAAAAAAGTGCACTCAAATCTAAATTCTTATTTTTCTCAAAACATCTTTTAAATTGCCTTTATGTTAGAAATTTGTTAAATATGTAGAATGCAATTGAAGTATCATATTTAAAATTCAAACAATTTAGAGATAAACAAAACTGTTGCATATGATGCGAATTTTGAATTGAAAAAATTAAAATTAATCATACCATATTTCGGTTGGTCATAAAGTTTTCTTTTTTAATTAATCATTAACATTTAAATAGTTTTTCTCAACTCCAGACTTTCTCAAACAGTTTTTGGATTTCTTCTAATTGAATTGGATTTTTTATTCCAATTATTCTAACACTTTGAACACAAAAATTAATTTATTATTAAGAAAATGTTATCCAAAAAGGACTTTTGTAAGCTTCTTTCTATTCGATTCAAACATTTATCATATATATAGGAAAAAAATAAATACAATTTCCCACAGAAAAGAGCAAAATACTTAAATTCTCACTCAGCTAAGCGTGAATAAAAAAGAACTCTGAAACCGAAAATACTTAAGTCGTTACTTAAGTTTCGGGCATAAATCTGGATCGCATAAAAACTGCCGATAGTGACACTGAATGTCTATCGCTAAAGTTTAGCTTAGTTGGCCTTTAATGTAATCGATAGTGCTATTTTATTTGATATACATATAGGTGTATTATATATAGCATATGTACTAGACGTTTCTTTTCAATCTAGGTATTTATTACGCATTCCATTTGATCGTACTTGATATAGTTAGCATGAACCTATTAACTGCTGCCATTCCTAACATTCCTAACATTCCTAACATAGGGAAATTTGACTTAATTAGTCTTAGTTAACTTTCATCATTTTTCTTAGCTAGATTTAGTTACTTAAGCCATAGTCTGTAAAAGATCGTTCGTTGTTCGCTTTTTCAAATGAAGAATATTTAAATTAAATATTTGTATTCTTTTAGTTCCAGATTTGAACTTATATTTGGAATATCTTGCACCAAATTTCGAAAACTATTGGAATATTGAAAAACTGAAACTGTGATCTTTCTGCTTCTGTCATCATTCCTTCTAAAAACTTTAAACTGTAAAACAGTAAACTGTTCTAATAACTAAAAAAAATAGTTAATTGATTAAAATCTGCAATTATAATTAACGAAAAACAAATTTAAAAAAAAAAAAAACCTATTTAAAATTAAAACATACAGCCATATACCATTTTAGTTTATGCCGAGGGATACCAGAATTATAAGCACAACATTTTTCAACCTCAGCCATGTTTCGTGATATACACGTTTTATGCTTTCATTCCATTTTGTGAAAATTACCTAAAAAACTACGCTAGCGCAACCTCAGAGTAAAAAAGCTAATTAAATACTCCAGAGGTGTTGGCGGTGTCGGTGGGAAAGGGCGGTGGGATGTTGTACAGGTAGACATAAAAGTTACCCAACAAAAAGCCAGGCGCAGAAAAAATAGCCTGATGGTTTCATGGGAAACGTATACCGCAGAATTCGCACGACTACCTAACCTCAATGTAAAAAAGTTATAATAACTTCTTTGATGGAGTTTGATAAAAGTTTTTATAAAACCAAAAACAAAGTGTAATTAGATTAATAAATACGATGTTTTTGGTGAAAGGATTGAAAATTAACTTCTTAGATTGAAAAATGTATCAAAAAGTGGCAATTGGTACTTCTATCACTTCCGAATTGGTCGGATTTTTTTTTTTGATGAATAATGAAAAAGGTTTCGGACGTGCAGGAAGGGTATTATACGTATAAAGAAGGGTAAATCTTCCAAAACTACCCTTCTGCCGTAAAATAAGACCCTATGTAAAAGGGTCTTTTTTAATAAATCAAAAAGTGCTTCATCGGACATGAAAAGTATATTTTTATGGATGATTCAGCTTCATGTAATAAGTTCAAGTTAATTAAGACATTCTTCCTGAAAAGAGGAAAAAAAATTAATGTGTTTTCTAGTACATATCTACCTTAAACCATTGTAGAGCCATAGAAGAAAAATATTTCAAGTCATGATCTATAAGACTCTTTTTGGTACATATATAACTTTTTCAGAGTGACTCGTGAGAAATTAGCACAATAAAGGAGCATTATCTTCGCAAGAAAGGCATAATTCAGTTCCACACCTACAACTTTTTCTTATATCTATAGACGTGATCTAGGTTCTAGGTGGCTTACTGAAAATCTGAAATGCTTCCAATTAAATATAAAGAACACCCAGAACCCATCGTAGATTCTTATTTCTCAAGATATAACTTAAGAGTAAGGAGGTTCATGTCAAGACGGTTAATAAGATACCTTGTGAGTGAGAGTTGGAGTTCCAAAGTAAAAAAAAAAAAGTTTCTTTTTCTAGAGTTAGAGAGGACACAGAAAAGGTTTTCTCCCGTCTACTTAATTTTCTAGAAATACAATCGGAGCGGAAGAACTGATAAAATTACAAAAACAGAACTTTTCGTGCTATCTGAGTGAAGAAGTTAATTAGAACGTGAAATATCAAAGGGGAAAACTCTTCTCGAGGAAATCAGAAATTTCATCAGCAGTCGTTCGTAGGACCTATGGCCCCCGTATATAATAAAATCAGAGAAACTTAAGCGAGTTTGCTGAAATATTTATCAGAGCTAAATAATATAAAAGCTGAAAATTCAACAACACTTAAAGAATTTCTAAATATACCTTCACTCGGTTTGGCGTCCTCCACCGTTTGAATAAAGCTGAGGGTGGCTGTCGCGATTATGATGATGATGATGTTGGTCGTCGTGGTGGTGTCTTTCCCACACCATGTGCTCCTAGTGTATCCCCAGCTTCAGGTATAAAACACTAGACAAAAACCAAAGATACTGGCACACTCTACAATGAGTACATGGACATACTACGACAATTCGTCCTTCGTACGTCAAGGAGAGGTTGGCATCACGAGGCTAGAGACAAAAATATACACTTGCAGCGAAAATTTCTGGGCAAAATATAATACACCCACACAAAATTTTCCCTTTTTCCTACATCCACCAGATAATTCAGCGGGGGAGGGAAATTATTACTTTAGATACACCGACGAAACGAACAGAGCGCCCCCCAAAAACAACGAATTTTGGGGTATTTTTTATTTTATGGGCACCAAAACCCTAGAACGCACTCAATCCACAGACTTTAATCCCTCAGGTGAGTGGAGGCCTTGTTTTGAAACACCACGGACAATACACGACCTCTTCTTTCTTATTCTTCACAAAATTGAGCAAAAACTAAGAAAACGCGCCTTCGTCTTTCTTAGACTACACCTCACAATTTCTAATATAATTAAATTGCCACGACGCAAGAACAAGAATTTCGGAACGGCACCAAATTCAGGGCCTTGAATCGATTAAAAAATTCGTCCATTCACAAAAGGTCCCTTAATTTTTTATTTTTTATATATTTATTGTAAAAGGGCCCTAAATACCCAGAAAACCAAACCGTCTAGGAATTTATTTTTATTTTATTTTTCCCGGTATAAAAAGAAAATGGTATCTGCGGCAAGGACGAACGCGAAACGCTTCCTTCGAAAGCTCCCGACTTTATGCCAACCTGTTAGGGCGTCACGCGCACTCAACGGCACGGATTTTTATATATTTCACCAAGTTTTCCGACTCCCAAAAAGTCCTTGCCAAGGAATATTGCAGTGGCGTAGTTAAATTTTCCCTTTCAGACGACAAACGACGCATGTCTGAATCTCAAAAATTTTCGTTTCTATTCAATTTAAGAATGGGGGTTGCCGCTTTCTAGACAAGAACTTACTATCCTTTCACTTTTAAGCTTCTTACCCTAGAAGTATTTTGATAGCGACTTTAATACTCTCGTTCCCTGCTCAAAAGCATGAGAGCACAATTCCATTTTATTTAATATTCAGTTCAGTTCATAGTATCGTTGGTTTTAAGGTTTCGCACCAAAAAAGATTTCAAAAGGTATAGTGAGACCTCATTTTCAGCCTAACTGCCTTTTTATCCCCAACACCTTGCATAGATTTCATAATTGCACAATTATTTTTATGCTTTTATTTTTAGAAACCCAATTCAGAAGCTAAAATAAAATTTAGTTATTCATTCAGATTATAATTAAAAAATTGGATCGATTGAGCCAATTCCTAATACTTATTACATATTACATTAATAATTTTTAAAAAGATAAGACTAAATTACAAATTTTTGGGTTTAATTGAAATTAATTAAGTCCTCCAAAATTTGGCTAATCAAAACCCTTTTTTGAACAATTGTTTTAAATAATTTTTGGAGTGTGGACTATAATAGGAAATTTTTACGTTGCGAAATAAACATTCGTACATTTTGCTACTACATAAAAAAACTCCTACGACAATTATTTTAAATGAATTATTTTTTCCTAAACGAATTTAGTTCATACAATAAATGTAGTATAAATTAATTTAGTATAGAAGCGTGCTTCCCATAAAACTAAAAGTAAATGTTGCCAGTTAATAATATTTTATAACTTATAGCTGAAGATATAAGCTTTTATTTCAATATCATTTTGTCTTTTCATCGCTCCATGATATTCAAACAGATTATTAAAATTAGTCAAAAGAAATCAACGTTGAGTTTGTAATTTTTGTCTATTTTCGTTTTTGAATGCCTGTCTATGCGAAAGTTCTTTTAATATCGACCTTAGATGATAAACATATTATTAAAAATATTATCTATGTTTTTTTTTTGTACAATACAGTTTGGACACTAGACTAGAAAAACGTTTTACTTTCAAATTCCATTATAAAGTCGTTGTTTATAATATAATAATAGTTTTTAAAAACTTTATCGGAAAACACAGTGAAATAAAAAATATCAAATCATTTTGAAGAATTATTGATTCTATAATTATTTTCATTCACTCATAGCCATTTCGAAAATTTCAATTGAAGAATATATGTTTGTATGTACATACGTATTTTTCAAAGCATGCAGACGTTACAATTTTACTGCAAACTTTTTTGTAGAGAATTTAATTTTAATGAGCAAAATGATATTTGGGGGTGTAAATTCAGGAAATTTATTTTACTAGAATTACAAATTTTCGTTATGAGTTGACTTTGCATTACAGTGAGTATGGCCGAGCGCTGCGGGCTCTCTGCCCTCTGTCTCAAAAACGGTTGGGCGTATGAAAAATTGTTTAACACAAAATCTGTTGCAAATTTTATGATCTACAATTTTTATAATAAATGTTAACATCATTGGAGTTATATAAACCGAGATAATCACGAAAAACTGATTTTTGTGATATTTGACCTTGAATAACTTAGGGCGCAGATACGAGATTTTATGAGACTTTTGAGACAACTTTTAGAAGACCAAAATGAAGGTGTATGCGAGTTTACAGCTTATTATCTCACATTCCGAGGTTGACCCCTAATATGATTGCACTATATTCGAAAATTTCAATTTAATGCAAAATATAGGCATTTGATAAAAAAAAACCTTGCTATGTAGTGTTACTTTGTCTTTGTCTACCCAATTGGCCTTTTAATTTCCATTTATATGTTCAGGAGTTTTAAAAACAACTTTTCTTTTATTGACTAAAACAATGATACCTTTTTCAATTAATTTAAAACACCAATCAAAATGGCTTTTATTGGTCGGTTTCCGTAAAAACCAAAAATAACAACCATGACCTCAACGATTCCCCAAAAAAAAAGGAAGAGGATTTGTGTTTTATTTTCCCTCACAAGAATTCAGAGCTTAAATGCCCCGAACAGAGCTCACCGAAATAATGTAATCTGCGTTTTTTCCATAATGAAAGGATTGCTCCTGGAAAAAATAAAAACCTCACGAGTTAAGCGCCTTTTGCATGTGTGTGGGTTCATTGTTCACCTCGAAGGGTTGATTTCGGGGGTTTATTACATAAGAATCAAACTCAATGTTTTTTCCTTCCGTCGGGTTGAAGATAATACGCAAAGTGAGTATATAAACTGGGCACAGGTTTTACTCCTTTAAATGGCGAAGGCCACTTAAAAACTTCCCTTGCTTGAAAGAAAATGCCCTTTTTAGCTAAAAAAAGAAATAATAATAATGTGTTTGGGGGGTTTCCAGAGAACCCATAGCTCATGCATCCCTACACCTTCACAGCAGTGGAAGGAAGGGCGAGTTTTGTTTCATACAGCGACCTGTCTCATCATCCTGAGTAAGCTGATTTATGAAAAAAGGGCTGGTTCAGACGATGGGCTAATATTTTGGGATACCATGCTGGGAAGGTGCAGCGGATTCACCTATGAGTTCAAAATAGGGCTCCCAACCGTCCTCCATTTACACAATTTGTCCTCCCGTCCTCCAATAGATCCAATATCCTCCAATTTCATTTCAAACAGACACAAATTATTGCATACCTAAAAAATTAAGGGATTATCTACATCACATTGAAATTTTCAAAAAAAAAAAATAAAATTATAATTTGACCAGATTTATTACTACATGTAAAAACTCCAATTATTGCCTAAATTACAGCCAATTGAAATCACTGCTACAGCGGATATTCCTTGTAAAATATAATAACATATTTCACGTTAAACCATTTGTCTTTTCAATTTTTCTCGAAATTACGTTTTTCAAACAAAATATTTTAAGATCTACTTAACTGATTTTGATAAAATTAAAACAACATAAATCTTTGTAATAATATCTAAAATGTAGCCATAGGTAAATGATCTGTTTTGTTCTGATTTTTAACGAAATTTTAAGTTTAAAAATGTATAGAAATATGAAAAAAAATAATTATTAAATTTTAAAACAATATTGTAAAGAATATTTGGTTCATGTTTTATCAAAATCGGTTAAGTAGACCTTAAGATATCTTGTTTAATATGAAATGCAAATAATTAACTAATTAATTAGTTAACTGTAATTCAGGTAATAATTGGAATTTTGACATGTGGAAAACGCTTAAAATATTCTTAAAAGTATTAGTAATAAATCCACCACCTTAACCCGTTTCGGACGAGAATGGCACGATGGGTACACCGATCTTTAGCGGCTCATAACTAGTACTATTTGCGTCTGAAAAATTAGTGGGGGCATCTTTTTAAAGCTTGAGATGTGCCCTTTCTGATAGTGCTCATAAAATTTCTCCAAAAACTTGTTAATTATAGAAAAAAGTAGTTTAAAGCAAACAAAACGTGTTTTTTTCGCACTTCTTTTTTTTTAAATCGAATTTTCAAGGGGTTTCCCTTCTGCAATGACCCTGGAAGGGAAAAAACTTCCAAAGGTCAAGGTAGTATCGGATCATGAAAAGTTTGTTTTTTTTGAAAATAATGCACTAATGAGAAAAATGGTAGTGAAAAAAAGTTTTATAATTAACCAAAGAATGCACTGGATTTTTTTCAGAATTTTTGGAGCAATTTTTAAATTTTGCAAAAATTGACTATTTGCAAAATCAAAAAAATTTGCTCAAAAAATTCTGAAAAAATTCAAGTGCAATTGTTGAGTGATTTTAAGAACTTTTTATTATTAAAAATTTTTCGTAAAAGTGCATCATTTTTCAGTAAAAAATTCATGAATGTTTTCGCGAAAATTTTGCAGTTTAGGCGCCATTTTGAATATATTAAGGCGTGAAATCGATTTCCAAAAGGCATATTATTAAAGCTCAAACTTTTACTCCACCGCTTAGTGGGGTTCCAGGGTCATTGCAGACGGGAAACCCCTTGAAAATTCGATTTAAAAAAAAAAAGAAGTGCGAAAAAAAAAACGTTTTTTTTTGCTTTAAACTACTTTTTTCTATAATTAACAATTTTTTTGAGAATTTATGAGCACTATCAGAAAGGGCACATCTCAAGCTTTAAAAAGATGCCCCCCACTAATTTTTCAGACGCAAATAGTACTAGTTATGAGCCGCTAAAAATCGGTGTACCCATCGTGCCATTCTCGTCCGAAACGGGTTAAGTGGCGAAATGAAAGAAACAGAGCCAGTGTTGATTACAGCCGAACTTCTAATTTGCACTCTAGTGTAATAGATGTGACAAAAAATTACTTAAATGTTTTAAGAGCCAATAAAAATACAAATTTAAAAATTAAATTTAAAGTTTTATTTCTCTGTATACATAGATAATGCAAGGTTAAAAGATCAAAATATTTTGATTTATGCTTTTTTATACTCTCAACAATAAGACATTGTCTGGAGCATAATTTCACGAGAAATTTTAAAACACTCAGGTATTATCTAAGAGCTCTTTTGAATGTTATCCGCCAGTCTCTTAATTACACAAATAAATTAAAGCCCATTTCCATTCAGAGTCATTCACCTTCGAATAAGGAACCGAACATCGAGACGAAGGGTCCTTCTGCTCCACCGAAGATGAAAGCGGTTTTAATCCCCTACCGCCTTTAAAATAATAACAGACGAATAAAAATGTTAACTGCCTTTCCCCTGTAAATTGCCTAAAACGCGAAACAAGCCCGCCGCGCCCTTTACAGAGTTAATTAAAAAGTTTTATGGAATATTTCGCATATTTTCTGGATCTCATTAAATGTTGCAATGAAAAATTGTATACGAAAATTAAAAGAAAAACAAAACTGACCATATGTGAGAGAATTAAATTTTTGAAGAGTTCATATCCGTAGATAATAATTGAGATCCTCTTTTCAGCTTATAATTATTATTATTCTTTTTTTATTAAAAACACAAAGGATATTCTGTACCTTTGTACCTTTTGTTTTAAATATGTGACTCTTAAAATAATTAAATAAAATTAACCCTTCCATTACCATTAAATTTTTCACGTAACAAATAATGGATTTTAATAATATCCTTTGCAAAAAAATATTGTATAAAATATCTGAACTTGCCCCATTCCAAATTTTATATATATCTTAAAATGAGCGGAGTTGGAAATTTAATAAAATAAAATCCTTAGTCCTTTTTGAGAGTGACTGATAACAAATCTCTTGCCAGATTTTCAAAATTTAAAATATAGAATTCTATTGGACAGACATTAAATTTGAAGTTATTTGAATACTTACAAAATTTTATATCACGAGATTTCGTAATCATAATCAGTGACCTCAAAAGCCCCTCGGAATCGAAGATTGTAATATAGGCGTTATTACATGCTTTTCTTTAACTCATAATGTTTTATCGTTTTTCGTGTGCCCAAATAGGCCAAGCATAGTTTGACGACCTTCCTGACGTCCTTAAGATCTAAAATTTTGCACAGAGGTCTAACTCCGGTGATACTGAACTGGACTGTATGTAGTCAGCAATACACACACAAAATGATATCCATTATTTAAATTTAGAGGGAATTTAAATATTAATCCCTACTAATATTACAAACCGAAAGTTTGTCTGTCTGTTTGTTACTCTTTCATGTTTAAATTATTGAACGCCTTTCGCTGAAATTTGGCATACAGCTAAAGTAAAATTCAGAGAACAACATAGGATTACTTTTATCCCGGAAAAAATGCATAGTATCAGCCGCTGGATGCTGTAATGGATACTGAACATACAGTGACTCTCAAAACTGATCACAAGATAGTACTTTGGAATTTTGCAAGTTATTCGTTAACGGTAACAGATATCGTAAAACTGGTTGCGTAACATTGTAGAGGACAAAATTTTCTATAGATATGCTCCTATACATTTTGACATCCGATTGACCATTTTCGAGTTACAGTGGAAACTCGATTATCCGGCCCTCAGTTATACGGATTCGCGATTATCCGGACTACCAACCGCGATCAAATTCATAACTTTATACAAGTCGAATCCAAACAAACATAAACGTGTCGGAACTAGCAATATCCGCTCCGGTTATTTTTTCTTGATCCTGATCCTGGTTATTTTTTCTGAGTAAATCGCCAAGGTCGCCTAAATAATCTGGATATTCTCAAAATTTATTTCAATGGGCACTTGCCCATATCAGAATAAAAATTAGCGATTTTTTGCAGAAATAGAACATAAGGTATTGAACAAAATTTTTAAAAAACAATTTTATCTCGAAAATTATAAGTTCTTTTTCTGCAAAAAATCGCTAATTTCTATTCTGACATGGGAAAGTGTCCTCGCCTAACTTGTAGAGAATTAAATTCTGCACAAAATTGATTATAACCATTTTTCCCGTAACTGCGATATTTTTTGATCTATTTGCGAAATAAAAATAGTGAAATTTGACAGTTTTACTTCATAAATAACTCAAAAATGGTCAATCGGATGTCAAAATGTATTGGAGCATTACTATAGACAATGTTGTCCTCTACAATGTTACGCAACCAGTTTTGAGATATCTGTTACCGTTAACGAATAACTTGCAAAATCCCAAAGTACTATCTTGTGATCAGTTTTGAGAGTCACTGTATAAACTCATTACCTAGATTGTTTGACCCTGATCAGTTCTGGGGTAAGCCGGATCCGACCCTAATTCTTGCCCCCGAGAAAATGTTAGTCGGGAATAACTTTCATTTTTATGAATGGTTCAAAATGAAATTTATAGAAATTAGTTAACATTTTTTATGCCTCTATAAAATTTCTGATAATAGCCGTCATATCAAAACGATAAACTTCGATATATTTATTTAATTGGCCATAATAATAGATGATAATAATATGATTTGTTGCCTAATCCAAAGCAATTTGAGAAAGTCATAAAATAACTGAATAAATGAACAAGAGTTCTTTAATGAGCAGATATTTATCTTAACCAGTATGTACCTACTTTGTTTTCTATATTTTCACATAAACCTGGTTAAAAGCTACAAAACACCAATTTAACGAAGCGAAAAAATGCGATCGTCACTACCATACCATTACTACTTATTTTTTTATCGTTCGTCTACAAATTGAAGGAGAGTAAATAGTAGCCATACGGGCGGTTTCATTTTTTTGGTAATTAGCAATCAACCGGCAGAGCAACGACCACAAAACAAGCTACTGTGCTGTGCTAAATGGCTGCTTACAAATTTTCTTTCATAAATTACCAGTTTGCGGCCAATTACTGTCTGAACGGGTAAGGCAAAGAGTTTCCTGCACGCAATCATCGCCGCTGTCGTCCTCCTACAAAAATTTTCTAGTTCGACGAAAAACCAACTGTTCGATATTTTTGGTATTAGCGAAAGAAAAAAAATAAGATGTCTGCAAGTTTTAGTTTCTTTTAACCAACATTTTTTTTGCGTGCTCTCTCGCAAGTTGTAATTTAGAGCGGCAGAAAAAAAAATATATTCCTTTGCCAGGAACAATCTCATTCGTTTTCAATTAGCCCCATGCAGTACAAAATTTTCTTGTAAACAGAACATGCATTAAAAAGGGATTCCTCAAATCAAATCGAATGGTAATTGCTATGTTGGAGAAAAAATAGGCAAGCTCTGAATTGGAAGCATAAAATGGATCTTGATTTCGTCTGCGTATTATTTAATCACCATTCATCGAACAATTTTGTTTTACTTTTATTGGATCATTAAATTAGCATGGTTCTAGACAGATAAGAATGAACAAAACTTATATTTACATGTTACGAAAAATACTCTTTATCATAGTTCAGTTCAAACTTTATCTTTACATATAAGAAACGAGAAGATTCGGCTGCATTTAAATTTGTACAAAATTGTTTGGCTATCTCAATGTTTAGGACCTTATTTCAAAAAACCTAAAAGAATTTTAATCTTACAGATCTTATAAATAAAAAACCAGCCAATTGCGTGTCGGATCACGCACAATGTAACCCGTTCGTTGCTAAAAACATATTCAGCCAAATATTAAGCTATTGCCATCCACGAATTTACTTGTGATTAGCATTGAATGACTTAAATGTGTAATAACACTGGTCTACATAAAAATCGCCATTTACATGAAAATGTACTGTATCTGTAGTCTTCGATTCGGTGAATCTATTTATAGAACTTAAAAGTTATAAGTTTAAAATTACCTATAGTGATATTTTTTCATAATAACGATATTTTTAGGGCAACTCGATTAGAAATGGATCGGCCATTTTTTGGTTTCGGAACTCCTCGTCAGCACATTTTCCAATTTTTTGAATTTTTTTATGGGTTATTTTACATTTCTCAGCAATAACTCCTGAAAATGTGCCTTCACGAGAAAGTTTAAGGACATTTTCCTAGTGTGCACTGCAATTAGCTTCATGACTTAAAATTTGAATTAGCACTCTATTAAAATGCAAATTTTCACAAATTCTTTTAACATTCCTTAGAAAATTACTTATCTCACTCGATTGGCTTGAAAAAAGCTTGTTAAAATAACGTTAACTACGAAATGCTCACGCACGCTGAGTGTGGTGCAAAAGTGGAAGAATGGACTTCTTCGACATAATTGTGATTTTTCTTGGTATTTAGCTGAAGTAAAAAATAAAAGCAACATATTCTGAATATACAGCCATAAGTGCAAATAACAACGTTCTTTTCATTTCCATCAGCCTTTCAATTACTTTGTAATAGATATTCAAAAGTAAACGTTTGGATTATTCTTCTACTTTTGCTCCTCACTGTATATCAAAAAATCAAAATTGAATTTCTTGGAAATTTTTTTTAAAGATTATTCTTATTCAGTAAATAAAATTTTATATACAGTAGAGACATATTCTTAAGGTAGGAACATGTTCATAAGCTTTTCTCAAATAATTGAGAGTGAATTTGAATTTTGACTTCCTAATCTCCGCAAAATCCTCCTTCTTGTTTTTCTTTTTTTCCTATGTCATCCCTGACAGATCTGCAGAAAAAGCGGTCCTCTGAACCTTTACCATTCTACAAAAAGAGAAACTCCCACGCCTTAATTTAATCTGAACCTATGTCAACATGGGTCCCTTGTTGCGAGCACCCTCGACGATTTGTACTGATTAAAATAAATTTGTCGTTTTTGCAACAATTACTTATGTATGCCCAAAGTAGGTACTGTTTTTTATGTGGTAGGTATTTATTTATTTTTTTTTTTTTCGTTCACCTGTTTATTCCTAGAATTTCTTTAAAGGAATCATTGCCTCCGTATTTCCAGCAATTGACTCAACCACGTTAAATCTGTTCCAAAAAATGTGATGTAGGTATTTTCATCTGCAAGAATTTTCTCTTAACTTTATTACGCTCCTTAGGCAAACTGATTTCCCAAAAATTCTGTCTATCATCATTTCATTCCGTCCGGCATAATTACATTTTTCAGATAGGGATACAAAAGTTCTGAAGACTGGAAAAATGATGTCCTAGACGCATTCATGGTAAAAGTTTTTGCGGAAATTCTGAAGATGAATTTTGGGGCTAAAGGAATTTTCTTTCGGATCGATGGGAAGCGAACTAACTGAGGAGGTAATTCAGTTGATTTTTCCTTTGGGTATCCCCTTTTTCAGTAGCTTTAAGTAATTTTAAAAGCAATTTACCTTCCGAGCCTGTTGAATATTTCAAATAACTTTTCAAAACAATATTGGAACATGTTGTTAACGTAGAGGGACGTAAAGTTTTCTTGTGTTTGTGCGGTTTAAAAACGGATTTCTTGAAAATATTATGTTCTGGCCGGAAACATTTGCTCATTTTAAATTACAAGGTCGAAACTGCCCTTGAATATATCCTGATATTTCGTTGGGGTTTTTTTTTTTTTGTTATGCTGTATATAAACTTTTCGGGTAGCACGAGTTTTTGTAGTTAGTTTTAAATTGTTTTTGGTAATTGAATTTTGAAATTTTCTAACATGATATTCCTCTTTTATTTAACATGCCAAGTAAATACTTTTACAAGAAGTAAAGTCTAATATTTGATTTAATTTTCAAAATCATACATAAAATACAAGTTATGATGAAATTTATAAGATGTCATGGTCTTTTATATGACTTTGTAAACTTGGTTGGCATGTCATAAATGGAATGTATGGAGAAATTCATAACAAGTCTTACATTTAAAAAGAAAGTTCACCAATAAAAGTTAAATAAAAGGCGAAACAACCATTAAAATTGCTTTAAAATCCGGTTGAAAATAGACTGAAAAATTTACTGATTTTTTCTGCGTTTAAAAGCAGTCGGAAAATGAACGGAAAGTAAACTGTGGTAGTGAACAAGAGACAGAAAGTTATCGACGGAAAAGAGACTGAAAATGTATAGAAAATACTGCAAATTCGACTGAAGAAAATAGACCGAAATCAGGCGGAAATTAGACGGAAACATTTAGACTGAAATGACACTGAAAATATTTTAATTTAGGGAAATATTCGAAAATTTTTCCAAGAACTTTTCTTCTTCATACTCTATGATATTTCCCGATTCAGTCTGTTTTCCGACACAGCCATTCTAATATAAAACTTTCAGTCTGGTTTCAGTTTCACTTCAGAGCGAAAAAATATTTATTTTTCGCCTCATTTCAGCCTGAATTCCGTCTTCACCTTCTCCATATAATACGATTTCAGTTTTCAGTGCAAATAATAATTTCTGCTTTATTTCAGACTGGATTTCGTCTAAAATTCATTTTTCAGTCCCTTTTCAGTACTTTTTCGGTCTTTAATCTACATACATATGTATACTATTACAAAAAATCGGATTATGGAAACTACATCCATAAAATACAAATTTCATAATCATAATCGTCAAAGTAATAAAATTCAAAAAGCGAAAGCAAAAAGGTTATATTTAAATGTTTTTTATATTTTCTTTGAGATAGTAATGCTCAAGTTAATATCAAAATTGTGATAAACAAGACATTTTACCCTATTCCTCTTATTCAGGAGCAAGAGGTGCCAGAAATCTTCCCTTTTTGTCCCATTCTGGGAATACTTGGACTATTTTCTCCACGTTAAATAGCACATCCTTCCAACTTCTCTTCTGAAATGGCTTAAAAGAAAATTGGATTTCTTGGTGCATTCCTTTGAGACATTCGCCATTTGTGGAACGTCTTCCACAAAAAGACAATATAAAGCTCCTCAAATGAGCCTAGTTGTTGTGCTCCAGAGCATAAAGGGCGAGACGGTCGTTTGTTAAATATTTGTTTAAAGCGGAAGCCAATGTTGGAATTTCTGCCATTTTCAGAGCACTTTCCTTAATTAATTACTGTTCCTTAATTCATGCTCGGCTGCACTTCACAGGAACAAAATTTAGTTTATATATGCAGTGGTTTTTAAGATGTGGTGAAAATGCCATATGTGCAACATCGGTTCAGAATTTTGATTTTATGCAAACATGGAGACATTCTCACGATTATTTTGTAATTATCTTTTACCTGCATAATAAACTACTATTTATTATTTTTTTAAATACATTAAGTAAAATGAGAATTTGTATTCTTACTCGTTTTTAAGTCTTAAGAAATATGTAGGCATTTAAAAAATTAAAATATGGAAACGATCGGGCAAATAGAAGACGTACAATTTTATCTTGAAATGGACAACATCAAAAATGTGCGTGCCATATGAAAAATTAAATGAGTTCCCATCCAAATATGAAACAACTAAATTAGTAAAAGACCTTGTATGTAATAAACTTAATAAGATTTTGTTCAATCTCAATCAGTTCAATCTTTAAAATTAAACTTACTTCATTTTGGAACACAGGCCTTTATAAATCAGATTGATTCAAAATTGAAATAGGTATAACTTTTTTATTTCTAAATGAAATCGGGAAGATTTGTAGAGAATTCACAAGCTTATTAATTTGCTTGTAAAATTAATAATTTTTCTTCAAATTAATTTTAGCTTTTTTTTTTAAATTTATACAGTAATTTGCACTTACCACAGTACTGTGAAAATGTTTTTTTCTTTCA
This sequence comes from Machimus rusticus, assembly GCA_951509405.1. NCBI lineage: Eukaryota > Metazoa > Arthropoda > Insecta > Diptera > Asilidae > Machimus > Machimus rusticus. The sequence continues at coordinate 8,440,018 of OX608049.1, forward strand.
AGTAAGGCTAATTAATAAAATAAATTCATTAGGGTATTGCGACGTATTGGCGAAATAACTCGTAAATTTGTTGTAATCTCTTGGATAATTAAATTTTCCTATTCAAATCAATTTCAAATCTAAATCTAGCCCTACTAGCCCTTTACAATTATAGTTGAAAAAGTAAAAACCTTATGGTAAAGTTTTGAAATGGCGGTAGAGATAAAAAAAACTATTCAACCTATCTTTTTGCAATTGTACCACGTTATTCTATATACTGCTATGAAGCTATCGTCCTTAGTAAATTCATTCAGATATGTTGAATTTAATTTTTTTTTTTCTTATTCGAAAAGTCTATTATTTTAGTATTTTACAAAACTTTCTCTCAATTTTATAAATTTTTGGTAAAAAGATTCACATTTAATAGGAACGAGAGGTACGTTCATACTGATTAAGATACTCTTTGAATTTTATGTTTCAGATAATCCTGTGATTTAAAATCACCGCCGCTAGCTGACCATGACGCGGCAGGAGGGCTGCGTTTGGATAAAAAAAATATTGCAAAATAAAGAATTTAAAAGCAAATAAAAACTGTTTTTGTGCACTACTTGAATTATTTTATCATTATCACCAAGAAAATAACTTCCGAAAAAAGGCCTTTTTTTCTGTCCGCGCATGAGAATGACCCTTTTACATACTACCTCATTTCGAATCTACTATCAGAATTTGGAAGTTCAAGGCGGCAGATGCATTATAGTACATGGACACTAAATATTCTAAATATAACGAATTTTAATAAAAATAACTTAAAAAAATATGTTGGGGTCAAAACACTAGAGACCTAAAAGAAAAGTATCTACTTATTCATGGTGAAATCAAATATTTCCGCTGGTTGTAAATATGTACGATGTAAATAAAATAAGTTAAAATCAGCTCCGCTTTCCGTACATTTTCACACTTGACCCGAACGACCCTATACCTACTTGACCACAAAAGATATCAAATATTTCACAGAAAATACAAAAAGTAGTATTTTATACAAAATTACTATAATTAGGTCAATTAAAAGCAAATGTAACTCAAGCACTATCTCTTGAAATAATTTTTTCTCCAATCATTCAAAAATAAATTCTAAATGTCCAAGGAAAATTCTTATTTCTCAAATTATTTTTGTTTCAATCATCAGTTTAGAATAATTTTAAAATTTAATAAAGTTATAGATAGGGTAACTGTTGACAGGTGCTTTATCTGTAATTCATCCAAAAAACAAAAAAAAAACAAAACAAATTTCTTATTTTACGTTGCCCGAATATTATTTCTTATTGTTTTGGGTTTGACCCAATTGTGTAAAAAATCGAATCTTTGGATGCCCTAATCAACAAAACGACTCTTCAATTATCTAAACTACATTCAACAGGGTTGTAGCTGAGACTGAGATTTTATAAAACTCCCTCAAAAAACAAAATATTTAAATAATAATTACAAATTACAAGACAAAAACTAATTGCAAATGTACCTATGTACACAATGAAAAAAATCTTCACTCATTCCGACAGTGGAATTCGTAAAATAATTTTTGTTTAACAGCTCAATGCCACAAAAGGGTGAATGTTTGGCAGTCGAAAAGATGAGCCCCAAATATTTTGAATACGTCTTAGTTGAAGGCTCAGTAAACACCGGAAGTTCCGCACAACATAAGCATAATAAGCCCATTGAAAAGGTACATCCCCCGAGTATTTCCGTCAACATGCGAGCTGCGGGGCGAGGATACCATCAGCCACATGCGTTCCCTCATGTAAGCCACACATAAATGTACTTACATACTATGTATAAATATGTGCATGTATGCTCTCCATTATGTTCAGTGATTAACTCTTGACCCCCGCAGAATAAGGTTTTTGGGTTCGGCCTCGAAAATCCCAAATTCAAAGGCATTACCCAAAAAAAAAAACCAGTCAGACGCAAAATTTAAAGGATGAGAGGCCTCCTGGTTCGTGCTGACCGGTGATCATCACATGTGGAAAAACGAAGGACATGAGAGCCCTAGGGAATGCCAGTTGCGGCGGCTGCTGTCTTTTCCTCATATGTTCGATATTTCTTCATATTTCTTCACTTAAATCTTCAAAATTTCTTGGCCTGGTGCTCACTGAATAGTAACAAGTGCAGCAGGGCAACGCAGGTCGCCGTCGCGCCGTGCTTGTTTTCTTTTTCAGTTTCGATATTACCTTGCGGCCGGCTCAGTCATTACAACCGAAGCTCCGGTGAGCCATTGTTTAGCTGGGATTTTTGCATTATTATTAATCGCGCCCGTGCTAACAGCAGTGATTTGAGGTAATCTCATAAGATTTAGTGAAAGTGAAAATCGCACATAACCAACGTCTTTAAAGCCGCACAGTCGGGGTTCAATTTCGAATTTATCACTTTCTGTGGCCTTACTATACATAAAATAAAAAAATATCTAGTGAATTTCGTAAAGTTCAAAGACTTCTTTCGTCCTAAAAAGACGCATGTTGAAACTATTCTTGTTGTTAGTTAATTGTTCACCCTTGAAAAAACTGTTGTTGGATTAATCCAAGTTAACGCCTTGGTGAGTTTCTGCTGCATTTTTCTCCTTAGAACGGTTCGGTGCATCTTGCTGCAATCTCTGAGTGCTCATTGTGCTTGTGCAATTATCCCATTTTCATTTCGCCTAGAGTCCATGCTCAGTGAAGTGTTTCAGTTCGGCTTCGTATCGATTTAGGAATGCATCAAGAATAATGCTCCTATTCTTGCATAGTTACTTTAAAATTTAAAAGAATTTATTCATTATTAGTTCCGCATAAATATTGATAGTGTATGCAATTGTCTAGATCCCCAAGGCACTAAAACTTAAACATGTTTACTTTTATTTATTTAGTTTATACTCAGCAAACATAACGAGTAAAATTTCAATTTTAAAATCGTTTTTGAATCAATATCGACTCGAAAACAAAAATAACGAAACGATACATCGAATGACAAGCTCATTTTGATATGAATTAATTTTTTCCAGACTATCTCAGACTTTCTAATTGTTGTAATAGTAAGTATATCTAAACATGTATATTTTCGTATTTTCTTCGAGAAAGTTAGTCAACTTCGAGTCTATTTTGTTACAACGAAAAAAATATTAACAAACTTGAATATTCGTTTTCTCAACACAATAACGATTTTTTGTTGTAAAAATGGATGGATTTTTATTAAACTCTTTAGGAATGTTTACATTAGAATCAAAAGTGACAAATATGCTAAAACAATTGTATACTTCCCAAAATATTTAACTTCGAAATTTCGCAAACTGACATTTTGCCGCCACGAATTTTTTCATATTCCAACAAAGTTTTGTCGCGAATTGTATAAATATCTTCAAATAATGTATTCATTTAAAAAAAATTTAAAGAATCTTTTAAAATAACCAACCGTCACTTTCGACAGTAACGAGCACCCATTTGTCTTATGAAATTATAAATTAAAGAAAAATAAATTTTTTTTTTATTTTCAGTACAAGTTTTAAGCTTTTTACATGAATCCGGTGGAAACATTTTTAATTTAAGGTGGAAGTATGGAGAAATTACGGCGAACAATTATCACTTTTCAAAATTTTAAAATTTTATATCTCAAGAAATATAAGCGACCGACAAATGTTTCTCCGACACTTTTCACCCTAAACGAACATTCCTACAAAATTTCATCAAAATTCGTGAGAACACTTCAAACTCAATTTATGCTGAATGTCGAAAAGTTGCTATTTTTATTCTTTCATTGAGTTATTTTATACCAAACAAACCGCAAACAATTTCAACTTGTTTCAATAAAAAGAATTTTGAACTTTTTAATTAAGAATCCATATATGTATGTATAAATTAATTGCAGAACTTTGTGATAGAGCTCGACTCAGAGGCATTACAAAAATAGATTGAAGAAAGTAGACAACTTTAGGATATTTAAGAAAGTGAATGAAAATTAGCATTATTGTAAATATTCAGATACGTTCGATATCATACAAAATGTTAAATACCTTACAAGTTTGTAAATCCTTTTCGATATATGTATATTTTGTTTCTTTTCACACTATTGAAATTTACGATTTTATAATTATTATTACAAATATTCCAGTAATTCACTATATCCTACCAAAACATAAATGTTTTGTTTGTAAATTTATCAATTCACATAGTATTTTTCTGTGCTTAACAAAACACAGTTAATAAAGTGTAGGCGAGGAAATTGGCATAATTTCTACATTTCAGTTATTTTTTTGTTTTGAGATAACAAAGCATACAGTCCTGACGAGAACTTTAGCCTATTTTATTAAATGTATTTGTATGTTTTTGGTGGGATTTCATAACTTTTTGTTTCGATAGTTATAAACCCAAAGGATAGTTACTACTGTTCAGTGGCATGGAAGTAATTTCATGTACGTGTTTTATTTGAAACAACCAACTTAAATTATTGTTTAATATTATTTTCATATGTCGATAAACGAACAAAACTAGCCAAATCTGTAATTCTGTAATTGGTGGTCAGTTTTGTTCGTTTGGTTACTTTGTTTTGGTTAGTCTACTGTTCTGTTTTTTTTTGACTGTCTAGTAACCTTAATTCAGAGTTTAAAAGGGCCCCAAAAATATTCAGAGCACATAGGCCCCTTAAAGTGTAGAAACGATTCTGCTTCATGTTACAATAAAATAACTTACTCCACAAAAACTCTAATTGAGTTTAACGTCGACGAGTTTCATCTTGTTGGGTATTTCCTTAAACATTAAAACTAAAACATGAATTTCAGATTGTTCAGTTTATTTTGAATAAACACAAAAATTAAGATTATCGCTATAACCAAAAACGATGTGTACAACGAACGCTATAATCAAAAAAATTTTTGATTTTTTAATAGACATGGTACATAAATTTAATTTAATATATAGTTTAAATAACCAGAATGTATAAATAAATTGCCATCAAATTTATTTGATCAAAGTTCGAAAAAGAAACAATGGTCCACTCATAATCCGACCACATTCTGAAACAATTTAGAATTATAGCTTTTCCCATAAAATTCGCGTTTAAAATCTGCATAAACGGAGGGTGGTGACCATAAAACAAAGCTTAAGCGATATCCTCCACGAAGGCCTACAACTCCTCGAGAGGTTTTCGCTACGAGCAGAACTATTAAAGGGCTCATAAAAGGGCTTATCTCGGCCCAAGGGATGCAACACCATTTTATGGTTGGATTTTAAAGTTGGCTGAATCCAAACAGCCCCACCGAGTTTTATATATAAAAGGCTAAGGGAAGTAGAAGTGTCTCCTGTATTAAATCAGAGTGACGAAGTTGCCTATGCAAACAGCAATAGTCGAAGAGGATCGACTTTTTCCTGGGGAGGACTCAACCAGGGCAACATGACGAACCTACTCACAGCAAGATTTCTTGGGAGATTGACAGGAAATAGCTCATCAGGGTAAAGTGGAAGTTTATTATGTCTAGGTCCTTGACACTGCTTCGTCTGTACGTGTAAATGTCGATGAATTTTAAGAGGACATGGAAGATAAATCCGTTCCTCACTCGAGAATCGGGTGAAGATTGAAAGTAAATCGGTTAAGGGGCTTCCACCATATTTTCTACTGCCTGAAATTGATTTAGTGCAGAACGAACGGCAGCGACTCTCTAAGTCAACACATATATCGGGGATTAAACAGATCAGATTTGATAATAATGGCATCTCATTGAATTTTTCATTAATTTTAATACCCGACATTTTCGATAGGGAGGATGTTCGCCGCCCTTCGACAAAATCCCCTTCGTCGTCGGGTCGAGTGGATTGCGAAAGTCTGTTGATTGAATGTGTACGAGTTCGATGAGGTTCGACTGATTTGGATTCTAGATATTTTCTAAAGCACTTGAAAAGGTCCGGGACCAGCAGCACGAATATTCTACATTGTACCTAAAGTTCTGGAATTCAATTTGACCGATAGAGTTTCCTAATACTGACATTGTACCAAACAAATAATTTTAGATAGAATATTTGTATATCAGAATATAATGGACATTTTTGGTATAAAATTGGAAATATTCCCAATAAAAAAATAAATTAATTTGGAATCTAAAAATCCTAGAATACCTTGCTGCAAAATATTCTTAACTTCTTAATAAGTTGTACCTATTGCCGTATGTTCGATGCGATTGTGTTCTCATCGAATAAAAATAATAAAAGTAGCAGTCCTCCCTGGGATTCCCTAACGATTTAGAGTTAAAATTTATATTCTAAATTCTAAAATTAAAGTACTCCTGGATTCGAAGTTACAGGCAGTTTAACAGCTCTAAGTTAGAGCAAAATTTGACAGTGTTTCTAACTTTCGGCAAATATGTAGGTGAATTAAATAAATGCACTGGGATTCTCTAAACTCTAAACATTAGAACCCTAAGTTAAACCACTCACATATCAATTGCATAGTGAGCAGTTAGATTCGTCGAACCCGAGGTTGAAAAATAATAAATGTGGAATTCATTGCATACTATTGCTTTCCATAAATATGAATTGCAATATTTGCTGCAACTTTTTTAATAAAATTTAATTTTCTTTAGATGTGAAATTTAAACCAATCAGGAACAATTCATTATATTGGACAATTTCATGAAAAGCCATTCGGATTTAGCAAAAAATTTATGAAGCGTTTTTGTAGTTGCAAATATAGCATTAAATTAATTGTTAAAATATAATTGAACAAATCATTTGTAATACTGAAGAATTCTTTAAACCTAGTAAGGTAAATTTTAAAACCGCGCAATGTCGAAGAAATGCACCAGAGTAAAAAAAAACATAATATGTAATACTTCGGACAATAAAAGTAATAGTTCAGACTATAAACAATTTCGAAATTTTCTTTTAAAATTGAATACAATTTTCCTGATCATTATTAGAATCTTGTGATTGAAATTGTAATTCGACATTTCTGGCTGAGATCTTTTCACAAAGTGTAAAGAGCGTTAATTATCTTGGAAGCCATTGACCCAATTTTGACAGTATATATGACAAAAAATCTTTTCACAATTGGTTCATGCTTTCAATCGAATTATTGGTAGACAAATAATCTAAATACATACACTTTGTACTGTCCTTATTTTTAAATAAAAGCCTTTAAAACCTCAATTTTTCTGGGATTCCTTAAGGAAGTCATTCAGCAGTAGGATTCCGTAATAATTTAGAGTTTAGAATAATTTAGAGCTTCTTTAACTCACACAAGTTTTCTAACTTAGAGCAAATTGGAGTTTTCTAAACCACTTAGAGCGATGTACAAGATGTAAATGGGGGTGGCAGTTCCGAGCGATATTCCTGAATAAACTTGATACGTTATTATGTTGTTCCAAAATGATATGAATATATTGACAAACTGGAACAAAATTAAGAATTTCTGACGTATTCAATTTCACAATTATGTACCTATATTGATTTAAAAGTCTTTATATTTAATAGAATGAATATTTGCTTGAATTTTTTTAAAGAAATTCAAAGACGATATGATATTTTTATTAGCTAGGTATTTTTATTTCAATCAGTTAAACAAATGAAAAATTTTCGATAGAGCATGAATATCCAAAATCCTAAAAATGCCTAAATATTTCCCAAAACAAACAATTTCACTTATGTGATGCGAGTAGGTACCTGAGATTAAATGACGATATATCGATTGAATTGCAATCAATATTAAGTGCGAATTCCTTTCACCTGCAGGTCAATCTGGATATGCAAGTTAAAAATATCAACATTTCAAGTCTTGAGAGAAGCTCCAAGGTGAGGCTCCCCGCGGTGGGAGAATTTATTGAAATCGTAAGAAGACCCACGGGCAGGTGTAATAAAAAGCTTCTCTCTCTTCATTTTCAGAGGTACGGTGGACTGGTTCAGATCTGCGCTATTAAAGATAACAACCACGGGAATTTCGGTAAGTTTAAGTTACGTTGTTTTAGGGTTGTCACATGGCCTCTTCGAATTTAAATAATATGTTTCAATAATTCTAATTAATTATGCTATATGCTCATATATTATATACATTAATTTGATTGCAATACTTACCACAATATCAAGAGAAGTTCTAATTTATGGCCTGATCGGAAAGCAGATGAGCTCGTGTAATATGCAACGCCTTGTAAAACACTCGAAACGATATAAAGGGACCTAAAAATAAATACATTTAAGTTTTAGTTATTTATTTAATTAGATTAACTTAAAATTAGTTAGGTTGCAAAACATTGTTTTTAAAACAAGTTGTAATTTAAGCAGAAGCCTTCGACTATTAAACTCAATTTTTGTGAACTATAGAACAAAATTTATTCACATTTTATTCATTTCATTATATTTACTAACTAGTCAGACAAAACTAAAAACATACCGTCCTCTGTTAAAAATATACATACCTATTTAATTTTTATGTTCACAGGGCAATCTTAAAATTTAAATTGTTTGAATTAAGAACAATAAAAGTTATTATATAACAAGGATCCCATAGCCGAAATGTTTTCACTTTCTACTACTACTATCTACTTTTTCAATATTTCAATTTTTGTAAAATTGTAAAAGGGTTAAGAATATTTTCTGCTTTTGTTGACCATTTAGCGGGAGGGAAGTGTAAACTTAAATCGACCTTTTATTAGACGTGAAATTTATAGATAAATTCTTATATAGAGCCCCCAAACTGATTGCTGGTCGATTGATATATCCACCAGCCCTGGCAGCAAGGTAAAATATTAGGCGCGAAAGTTTAAGAGTATTTTCCTACCTAATTTGATGCGCTGAATACGGGGAAAATAGTGAAAAAAATTCTGGTGGTATCCCTGAATTGCACCTTTCGCCTTGAATTCACCAAGATGAGTTTTGCGTTATGTGGTACTATTTTCTTCGTATTCAGCGATGTTTTATATGTGTAGTATAGTGCAGAGTGTAGATAGAATTTTAAATCGAAATTCCACTCCTAACAAAAAGTTATAATTGTTTTAATTTAACAATTAATTAATTAGATTAAAGAAATTGTTGTCATCTTGTTAATTTTTTAACTGGCTAATTTTTAAAAAATATCTTTGCATTGTGATGTGTGTTTTGACAATTTTTGAACTATAAAGTTTAAATGATATAGAAATAATTAATATTAATAGTCTTTGTTCATATATAAATTGTTAATGCTCGTTTTCAGTATAGAACTTAATTTAAGTTAGTTATAGTTAAGTATCAACGGAGTTTCATAAAAATAAAATGTTCAGGGTACCCAAGCCCCTTTCTCTACTATGTATGAAATTTGTATTATAACTTTCTCACCCTCCATCTTTTTGGAAACTTTAATAGCCCATTAACTTTAAATAAGTTATTTTTCGTATACCTACATATATTATCTTTTTCTAGGGCTCTCTAAACCACAACCAAATTATATTCTATTTTATTTGAATCTTGTTGTTGAAAATAACCGAATTTTTGAAAAGTTTGTTGAAATTTTTAAAATTTGGATAAAATTGGTTCATCTCAGAACTTGAATCTGGCATGTCTATGCGGAATTGCCACAGCTATCGTCGAAGAGATTGAGCCGAATTGCTGCCGTGTGTAAAAGATGAGGGGTAGGTGACTAAGACGAAACTGGTTTCTTACAAGAAGAGCAGCACCGGTGGATAACTTCTGTTGCAGGTTTCGCAGGTGGCAACCCGGGAGTGCCGTATATCTTGGCTATTCCCGCTATCATCGGATTAAAAAGACGAATCCAAATCCAAAAAAACAAACAGCCATCAAGTTGAAAATTCTTTTACTTTTGCATATCCTTTTTCCTTGAGCGCATACCCAACATTTGCAGTAGTTCCCGTGACGGGAGATAACTTTTTAAGTCCGGCATGAAGAATATCAAATGTGTTCGATCGTGCCATTGATCGCGCTCTTGGCATTAGTTTCCTGCGGATTTGAAGCATCTTTATAGTCTGCATTATCTTAGTGGATCGTCTTAAGAAAACCGTTCGCAATCTTGGTCTTCTTCTGTAAAAGGGGGCAAACGCTAGCGCGTTTTTTTTTTCATTACTTTTTTTTATACAACTCTCCAAGACTATTCGATATTGAGGTGAGAGCAAAACTAGGCACAGGTACGCGCGGCACGGCACACTAAAGTGTGGCAGTTGTTTTTTATTTCCTTGAAAAAGCAGCCGTGGGCCGCAACAGCTCTGAAACAGAGCCTAGTGCTCTCCAGTACACCTAAGACTGGATGGACAGCATCAAAGAGGCCCCCAATCGACGAGTTCGAACGCTTCATTTTACACGGTCCTTCTCAAGAAAAAAACAAAATTATACTTGAGAGAGAACAATCGAATGTAGCCGTTCGTTAACATCGGTACGCGTTAAAAAATTCGCGAAATGAAATTGTATTTTCATTAAATTTTCAATTCTTTTCAATGTTTATAAGACAATTGTTTCCGTGAATAATTTCCCATCGTGCGCGCTCCTACACTACAGAAAAATGCAAATTTGTGATAATTTAAAACACCGTGGTCTAACACAAATCTTTAGTAAGTGGTGTTAAAAAAGTCCAGTGATGCGAGCTAATGACTTAATTTTTCTTTTGAAAATATATCAAAAGAAGGAGTGAAAGCGTGAGATTTTTGCAGTGGTAAACATAATTTTTTGATATTTCGCCTCCTAGTGTTTGGATCACTAAATAAAAATATAAAAGTGGACCCACTCCGCAGAGAAGTGACCGACTTTATTACCAAAGTTCAAACACCCAAACATCACCATTAGATAGGGCGAATTCCACAGCACGGATTGTATGAAGTAAATTTATCGCTATATAGTCGGTACGTATTTTTGTATATGTTTGTGTGCTTTCAGTAAACGAAGAGGTTTTTGTGTTTTTTTTCTTCACCGCGAATAGTTCCAGACATTGAGACGTTTAAAGAGTCGGCTTAAAAACATAAAAAGCTTCTTCAATTTTCCTCATGTGCGTCTCACCTGCGACAATTAATTCATTGCTCAATATAACCAAAACAAGTCTACATAAACATATTTCTTAACAAAAACCCTTTTTGCGGTATCTTAAAACGAAAAAGTCACGATATCTCGCATGTAAATGTATTTCTTACCGAACTCGACGCACTTCGCGTTCGGGTTCGTCGCTTAAATCTTTCGTTTTTGCTCCGGGGCTGCTGAGATTTGTTTCCACATGTTTGCAGCCTGCAATCCACAGGGTTGGCTGTTCGCTTCAATTACTTCATCATTATTTTGTGCATATATTTTTGCGCTGTCAGATCGCATCTAAGATATGTTACGATATTCGTGCTCACCTATCCGAATGGTTAGGATGGAATAATCCACAATGCGCCTGACAGCCCGCGATCGTTGCAAATTGCATTGGTTTAGTCGTCTGGAAAATGCAAAATAGTTTTGAAATTGATACAGACATAGATTGAGTATGAATCGGAAAGATTGGAAAATCTAATAAAGTTGTAATATAGCAAAGAATTGCAAGTAAATTACTTGTTGCAAAAAGAAACAACTTCCTAGAGTTCTGTTAGAAAATATAATTAAAAAAGGTTATAATAGAACGAATGATAATGAACTTCTCGATATACTTTTATAAAAAACTATCAAAATAATTTCACCTAAATTGAGTATAAGATATCTAGGCCACAAATGAAACTTCCTTTTTCTTTGCAATTTTTTTTTGTCTGCAACTACTCTGTGACAAATTTCGTTACAATTCATAATTCAGTGTAACTTCTTTTCAATTTGAATTAGTGAATTTGCACGACCGAATGGTTTCTTATATTGCATCTTAAAGTTTCACTTTTTTTATAATATTAAAAGCGAATATAAGAAAATAGGTACATATGAAAAGTTGTTGTTTTAAGTATTATAAACTCATTTTTTTTTTAACATATTAAAAATCTTACGTACCTATACATATCAAAAAGTGCACTTCTAATTGCAATGCAATTCGCAAAATTAGTTTATAAAATTTATTAATATATTATCGAAGTATATTTCATTTATTCTCGTCTTGGTTCAGACCAATTACATTTATAATATAAGTAAAAATACTATAATATGTGTAAAGACATAAAATTCATTTAAGAATCCTTAAATACTTATTATATGTACATAATTGGGGCAGATTGAGTTTGAGGTCACAAATTGTGATGAAATATTATGGAAACCGTGAATTGAGATTCAATGTAACGGTCATTCAAAATACTTTTCTGCTCGGAGGAATTAAGCTATAAAATCTTGGAAAGTTTTCAGATCTTTAAACTCAAGATCCATATTTTTCCGCATCGATTCATCTTAAAATGTTAAAAAGTCGTTTTATACAGATATTTAATTTGTAAGAAAAAAAAGCTAAAAAATAATATGAAAATATCTGCAAAAACGTTATATCCAAATCAAGTACACTGTTTGAGAACGTAAAAGAATATTAACCATTTTAAAGATAGAGTTATCTTTTTAAATAAATTATACATGTTTGGAACACGCTGAATAGGACCTTTTATTTATTGTCAAACAAGATAAATCTGCTTTGAATTAAAATTTTTAATCACAAAATAATTTGTATTTAATATCCACCATATTGAACTTACAGTGACGTCATGGCGCATATGGCGCTTAGAATGTCAAGACGCATCGAAGGATATTTCATTTGTTAAAATCCGTCAAATACTGCAAGCAATTACATTTACTAATCTAATTAAATTGTAATTTAAATAAGATATGAAAATTTGCAAAACATTTAAATACAAAGAATTAAATATGGATTTGTTAATATAAAAATATAATCCAGCATTTAAGATTTGAGTGATTCAATCTAAAACATTTTTAATTATAGTTGAAATTTATAAGTACCAATATCGAGCTTTATTTTATTTCGTTAACATAAAATAGAATTGCCTGGATTTTGTACAAACTTTACGTCAAAAATGTAATGCAAATATTTATTTGGCTCAGAGTTTGAAGATTGAATGGGCAAGGATTATGGCAATTTAATGATTTTTTTCGCAAAACTTAATATCCTATAAATTTTTTTTTTTAATTCAATTCATTGCAACATCTCCATATTAAACTTAGAACCGGATCCGTTGTGAGAAGCTATAATTACGAATATTAGTTTGGGCACAATTATAAATAGAAAAAAGTTTGATTCACATATTTCGAAAGTTTAGTTTTATTGTATTTCGATTTCATAGAAATCCCCCAAAAAAGTATTTTCAAGATTCCAAAATTGGGTATATCTATTTTACTCGATTAGTGCAAAAATCCGATATTTCGTAATTCTATCAATAAAACTTTAATAGAAATATATGAAATCATATTAACACTGCGAGAGTTTTTCACTTCTCGAACTAGGACAAGTCCATTTAAATAATCAGAGAGAAAATTATTTCACGTGGGCTAAATCAATTTTCTGCAAGGCAATTATTAAAATTCATTATCTCGGGCCCCAGCGCTACGAGGTCCAACTCCAAATTGTGTCTGCTCTCGGGCCAGCGACGTGTTTAATGAGAAATATTTTCTGAAAGTTTTATATCTGTTGCGACTTGTAGCTATTTGCAGCCGTGCAGCCATGCAGCGTTGGCGCGTTTGCGATGCTAATTTTATAATAAAGATGTTTTTTTTTTTCTTTTTTTAGCTCCGCGTAGCACAGTTTACACGAGCATAGCCCATTTCATCTCACAATGCGCCGGTTGTTCACTTGGTACAGTTACGCTGTAATTAACCGTTTCGCAAGACTCTGGTGCTACCAAGAAGGTGAAGAAGTCGATTCAAATCTGGTTGCTATTCTCGGCAGTTAAGGCGACGTGCAACGTCTTAAGATTGCCCAATAGCCCCCAAAGAAGTTGTCTGCGGTCCAAGAATCACTCGGTCACATCATCGGAAGGTGTTATAACACTTGAAGGTGCAAATGAACCGCTGCCGCAAGTTCACTTTCTCCAGATTAATCTTAAACCGGTGAGGTAATAGAAACTTAAGACGGCTTAAAATTTCCCGCCCGCTAATAAATTCAGAAAAGTCGCCTAAACGCGCGCGCACACACTCTGACTAATTAGCCGGGGATTAGATTAATTTGAAGTGCTAATGAATTGAGTAAGACTGGGAAAAGCTATTTTCATGCAAATCACTCTTTTGTCGATATGCAGGTGGGCTCACACATTTTGCAGGTAATTGCGCACATATGAATGCTATCTCAAATCGGACACTTATCTGATATGATGAAATTGATATTAATCAGCGTAATAAATCACCTGATTTGCATGATTCGTTGCACCCACAGTTTACATGGCAAAATCACTTTAATTATCCCTTTTAACACCCCAGCCGTATTCCGCTTTATAAAGCGTTTATTGGCTTCTGTATAAATAGTTCCCGGTTCTCATTCTAATTATTATGATGTCTTAGTCAACGAATTAATTTCCATCAATAAACAAATAATAATAAATTTATCTAAACTTATAATTAGCGATAGTTGCCCAGACTGTTGTTTCTACAATTCTAAAACAAATTAATTAAATAATTAATAATTAATTATTCAAGTTTTAGCTTAGCTTTAGTTTAGTTATAGCACTATTGTTAAAAGTGTAAACAAATCAATTGCTATATACAGAAACTGCATGAAAATACAAAATTTTACAGTCGGTGCTCCTATAAATAAAAGAAAAAATACTCCAAATAATTTTTGTTTAATTTGAGGTACGTATAATTAGTATATAATTATTCTAGATCATACCTTTAAATAAAATTCAAAATATTTGAAAAAAGTGGTGCTTTACTGCCAGAGTCAAGTTCTAAAAATATCGGAACTGTGTAGATAATTTATTCGATTCAATCTTTTTTAATATTCACAATTTGAGATCATATTAATATGTCCCTAACAAAAAATATTACTTTTTGATTTTCAAGGATTTTCAGGTACCTATGTATATTTTTGTTAATTATTATTTTTATTATTTTAAAACTAAAATTTTAAAACATACTGGCACACAGTATCTTCGATTTAAAAACATAACTCTGCTGGAGTTTCGGCACTAGGACCAAATTTTCTATAATATACACATACACCAAATTGTTCATCCTCTATATTTATGAATTTTACATTACGTGACAATATGGCAGATAATGCTGCAAACTTACAGCTCGGTCTTAACACGCTTTCTGTGAACTTCCCAAGTGGAAGATAAAACTGAATTAGGCCATTTTCTTCAAATCGAGGAGAAAACAATTGTTTTTACTGAATGTTGAGTTTAAATTGAATAACCAGGAAATTCCTTGATCAAATCATGTTAATTATTTTGGAATTGACCTAAACATAAAACTTACTTTTGGCAAACATATAACGTCGACGCAGGGCAAAATAAACTTATTAATAAACAAAAATGTACACCTTCATAAACTGGAAATCAACTTTACGTCTGGAAAATAACGACTATTTACGGATGGTAGTAACTAAGTAGGTAGTTACATAGTAAATGGGATTTTAACTTCAAAGTTCACATGATTTCTGAAGAATTTTTTCCCGCACTGATATACACTCGGAGATTAAAAATGTTGCTATTGTATAACCAATACAATTCAAACATACTTCCCAAGAATTAGCACATCTCAACATTGCCATTTTTAACATTAATTATCTTAGAGATATACATTTTTAGCTAAAGTTCAAAAACCATATTATTTAATTATTTAATGATTTGTTCACTACAACTACACTGCATCTCATATCCGACAGTAAAGCCTCACAAATAAATATTCTTTTCATATTTTGAAATTCCCAACCGAAACAACTAAATATGTACTAATGATGGTTAACACTTGGAAAAATATTGAGCAACCGACTCCAAGACTGTAACCTAATTATGTAGCAATCGTGTACACATCAACATCGTCGTCTCTTTTCTTCTACAATAGAAAAGTACTAGTTTAATTTATTCACATGCATAATTGCTTAAATGACCTCGGTGAATAGTTCTTAGCAGCTGAATAAAAAAAACTTTAGAAATTGAAAATTTATGATTACTTCATTAATTAAGGGTATGTAGAAACATTTTTAAAAATGAATATCTGTATTCTATTGTCTATGTGTTCAATTCAACTAAGATTTAAGCCATTTATACTAAATAAGTTCTAAAACGCACATTATTTAATTAACATAATTATGTACATACCAATCATCAACCTGCATATGTATATTTTGATTTATGTTTTGCATAACTCACAGAGCACATTTAACAATTAGTCATCAGTGAAAAGATTTCTGCTTTTTTGCAGAAACCTCATTGCATCTAATCAGTATTCCTTTGAGTCATTAAACGCGGGCTCAAAATTGATTACTATTCAAAGTGTGCAGAGTGCGGAGAGTACAAAGAAACCCTCTTTGTCAAGTTTTAAAAATTATGGGCACATTTCAATTACCTGATCTTTTGAAAAGGACTTTTTTATGCCAATTTTATTAAATTACATGCTGCTTTTTTTTTAGTGGTTAAGTAGTATATGAAAAGAAAACCTTAAACAATTTTTCTATACTGTATAATTGTATTTAATGAACAACGTTAAATTTTAATTTAATTTAGACAAATTAATGTGTTTACAGACTTCCTTTATTAAAAAATTAATTAGCTAGAAAAAAGCAAAGAAAATTAATTGTACACGAAGAAGAAAGAAAATTGTTTAATTAAATAAAAAATTACTTAATAGTATAATTGCCAAACTTTCAAAAAATGCATTCAACTTTTATTCGTCTATAATTTCATTTTAGTTGAAAATATTTTATTTTAGGTAATCTAAAAATGGTATAACAAAAAACAAAAAGTTCTATTTGGATGTCGATTAGTATTCAAGTCACTTTATATCAATCACACTTTCTTATTTGACGCCAACTATCTTTTGTTTTCTACTTAAGCTTGACGAATTGATTAATGGTGTTTATGTGAATTTTAAACTTAATGAAGATATTAAAAAAATATGAAATTATGAGTCAGACGATATATAGAATATCTTGTGAATAAATCAAGCATAATGTACATATAATCAACTAATTCTCATTTATGCAGCCCTTCGGCATATTAATTAAATAAAGTATGTTATTGAATTTTCAAATATGGTGTTAGACTACATCTGCCTGCTATTTCTTCGATTTGAAAAAAAAATCATAATTAAAGGAACATAACTGATTAAGAATGGGAACACCATATTTATACATTTCTTAAAAAATACCAAGATGCCGTAAGAGCTTAAAACATATCTCAATCTTTAATATGTAATTCTTTAATAAATCTAGACAATAGTAGTTATTAATGTATTTCTCAACCTTTTTGTTTTGAAATGAAAACTTCAAAAATTCATAAAGACAATTCAAAGTTAAAAATAAATTTAAAAAGACAGAGTTGGCCTTGCAGCGATTTTATGATTTTGAGGACAATCAAATAGCAAAGATTTATCTCAAATTCAATTTTCAGGATTTCTGAAAAAATAAATTTTATGTCGCATTAGTCCCCTCCTCTCCGCCTTTCACTTTATCTCCGAAGTTTGCAAACCAAAAAAATCTAAAATTATTCATACCCTCAGTAAACGAATCTAACTCGTACTTAGCTGGTTTTTTTCGTTTACATAGTTCGGATTTTGCTAATTTTAAAAATTGTCTAAAACACAAGAGAACAAGTTTCTATTTTTTTTAGCAGCAGGACAAAATAATAGGTCATTTCTAGAGCATTTTTTCGTAAATTATGAATCGTTAAACGAAAGTTCAAAATTGGCTCCCATTTTCGAGAAAAATAGAGTCAAAAAGTATAAAACATCACTGTTTATCTATCTTTGAAAATTAATTAAAAAATAAACTCCTAGAACAATTTGTTATTTTTTAATTACTTTTCATAAATGGTAAAAATAGGGCCTTTTGTATTTTTTAAACTCGATTTTTATTAAAAACTAAATAAAAATTATGTGCTAATTGTTCGACCGCAAATTTGGTGTTGACCTATGTAATTCATTAGAATTTACTAAGTATTCACATTTAATTATGGATCTTAAAGTTGAAATTAATTAAATGTTACTATTATTTTCTCTCAATTAGACCTAAAGAATTATTAAACATATTGCACTAAATAAGTACTAGTAGTGTTACTCAAGTTGATTTAATGCTGAAAAAGATTTAACATTTTCAAAAGGTTTCTTTATCTTTTATAGCCCAAAATGACTAAAGATAAAATTTCAACAAAACAAATTTTCCACGGAAAATTTCCCATTCGTTCAAAGTCCCCACAGTTGAATTATCCATGCGAATAGAATAATTTGTTTTTCTTATTAAATTCCCGCGTCAACTGGAACTCAAGTAGCAGTGGCAAGTTTCTCAGATGAAGACTTACCTGCAACTAAGAGTGTCGAATTTCAGTTCCTTATCAGCAGATCCCCGAGAAGTTAGCTGAACCACCCCTGCCACCTAGCGAAATAGCGAAATCGGAGGTGCTCTCACAGAACTGAACTAGCTGCTAACTACATATACTAACTAGCCTCTAGCCTCTAGTCTAGCAATTGTGGCCACTTTTATTAGCTTTCAGGCCGGAGCCCGAGAATCGCTGGCTCACTAGAGTGTGACAATTTCAAGTACTTTTCCAAGTCGTTGCCATTTCTCACGTATTCACACTTTTCTTAAGTTTTTAGCTTCAACGTGTGTTCTTCTATCTTTTTTTTTTGTTTTTATTGTTTCAATGTGAACTCATTCAGAGAATAATCGTAAGTATCAAACGGCGAGGTTTACCCTGATGATAGGTCTTCTACTCCAAACCCGCGAAGTGGGGGTTCCTCGGCGGTTTTCGTTTCGAAAAAAACAAAACACAAGACGATGGACGCGGCGGCGGCGTCTCAGCTTTTCCCTCAAATATCGATCGCGGCGGAACTAAGTAGACTGCGCGTGCACTACGCGGACTCGTTTTGCACGCTATAAAACAAAAGAAGAAAATATACGATATGTAGGTAAATAACGTGCAGTGTTGTCGCAAAACGAATCGATTCGATATCGATTCACCGATTAAATGATTCGTTGAGTTTATTGTTTAAGATTTTTTTTTTAAAAAAAGCTACTTTTATAACGAATTACGCATTTTAACAAATTTTCTACAGTGCGTGTCCACCACTTGTGCGTCGCGAGCTCTTCTTCTCGAATGGTGCAATTTTCCACGACTTGTGGTGTGATAATGGCCCAAAGGTGATGATGAACGAGACTGATGATCGCGACGTGATCAGTTTCTCATAAAGTGAAATGAATGGTTCTTGTGACCATATTTGACGGGCATTCAGACGTTAAAATATTTTAGTGAGCATTACTGTCGTCACATCGAAGTGAAAATGTGATCTGGTTGCTAATAGATCGAGTTTATTTCAAAACCAAAAGCAGTTTATGCTCAAAAGGCAGCTAGTCGAGGATATTTTTACTTCTTAAAGAACTTCTGAAACGAGAACACAGCCACTAAAAGCAGCACCTAGATGCATATAAATTCGCTAAAAAAAATAAACCCATATGCATAAAATAAAAAAGTTAGTTTTTTCTTAAAAATGCTGCGGTTACTATACATTTCACGGGTCAATTATCACTTCAGTGACGTTGTTATTAGACGTTAGGTTGAGAAACTTTTCCGCTTCACGGTAGATGGCTTTCGTACCGTCAGCTCCCATCTTTTTAGCTAGGGGTCAGAGCGCTCGGGGCTCCTCGATGCGGGCAATATTCTTTCATTGTGTGCAGTGTACGTGCACCCTAGTAAAAATTCAAAAAACTCAATGTCGAGTCAGTCATGCTATCTTTTCATTGAAGATTTTCCCAATTAAATGCACTAAGGGTAACCTTGGCGAATACCGGACGATACGCTACAGCAACTCCATTGGAATGCTTAACAATTTTCATTTCATTAGAACAGTGATCTCGTTTTAATAATTTTCTCTGTTATTTAAAACCATGCACAACATAAACTTTATAAACACTATACAATGCTTTTAATTTGCATACCTGTATAACAACTTTTATTATCCCAATGTTTTCGTTTTCAACTTTTGAAGTGCTTGTACAAAAGTAAATATTTCAAAACTTTAATCAACATAAATCAGTAAAACCGCAAACAATTTACTAGTTTTCTTATTTCTGTTTTACTATTACAAAAAATCCGCTTAATGAATCGTCGTGGTTAAGCGAAGGGCATATAAGACTTAGAATCCAAAATACCAAGACCACAAACTCTAAATCTAATCAAAGAGGCAATTCATAAACTGCAATATGTAGTTAGAAAAAGTTTATGCTGATTTGAGCAAAATTGGCGAAGGTTCAAATATTTAGAGCTAGATTAAACGCGGTTTCCTTAAACTTAAACAGTGACCACGATTATTTTAAGAAATCCCGAGAAAAATATAAAAGCCCCAAACTAGCCCGTAACACGCCCGGAATTGAAGAAATGTCCGATATACACTCAAATCTTACGGGCTCGATTCGATTTTTGAAGAAAAATAAAATCATAAAGACGCCTATAACACTCCCGCAACACGCCTGTTTCCCCGACAGTAAATATCTCATTCTTTAGCACGCCCGCAACGCGCCCGATGTACACCCATGTATGTAGACTCTGATCTGATCACAAAGCTCTAATCTTTTTGGATGAATCCAAATCACGTCCTTAGCATTTTTGAAGAGACAATTGCAACAATTGCGTTATATATAGTTATACGCGTCTCGTATGCCAGACTTCCCTGACTACGCTAATGGTTAAAAGCTTTTAATGATTTTACATATGTATGTAAGTATGTAATTTTTGTGTTCTTAAAAAATAAAAACCTTTCGGCCTGTTGCGCGTTCGTTTCAGGCCTATTGCAAGGGCGTTTTTAACCTATTATGGGCGCGTTTCGGGCCTGTTGCGGGTGCGATTCTGGCCTGTTGCGGCCTCCTTTCGGGCCTATTAAGGGCATGCTTTAAGAAATGTGTAACACATTTAGAAAAAGAAGTTAAAGTCGTAATCATAGGAACACAAAAGAACTTATAGCTTAAACCGTATGTTAATATGTTTTGTAAAATACTAATTTGTATGTTTTCCAATATAACATTTTCATAAAAACTTGTAATTGTATAGATGTGGTATCAATTTATTATTTCTTAAATCGAAAAATATATAACTTCCAGACAGAGTACGTTACACACAACTAGGATACCAATTTTTGCTTTCAATTTACTATTGACATGGTGCTTTATAAATTAAACCATTTTATAATAAATTCATAAATAAGTCGTAATTTTCTTCTTTTTTTTTTGTACATTTCATTTCAAGCTACAATATTAATTATGGCTGAATAAAATCGTGTTATACAAATCCGCACTAGCCTAAAAGCAACATATGTAATTATTTATGTCGACTATTCTGATAAATTGATTTCTAAAGGCGGAATTGCTCCGACTCATTGATATATCAGATGTAACTAGGAAATAATTTCCTTATTGCCTTATAACCGAGCTGCCTTAGCCGCTACTGTCGGAACGTTTCTCGCAATCGATTCTCCCTCGCAGGTGCAATTTATGCCCGAAATTAATTTACCTGTAGCTGATTGTGGCGGAAAAAAGCCAAAAATAAAAACAATTCTCAGTACCCTAGCATACGGCAGAAATGGAACTGCAAAAAGAGACAAAAGTTGTAAATAGCATAACAAGGATCATAAATAACATTCAGTATGCGTATGAAAACCGTGCGACAAGTGAAACAACAGCAACGACCGCGGTGCAAGAGACAAGCCCCAGGTAAATGCAATTACCGCGGTATTATACCTCTGTGTTGTTTATCACCTCGTAAACCTCGCTAGCTTTTTTTTATTTTAGGAAACGTATTAAAAGATAACGCGGATTTATTTTTTGCATTTCAGTTGCATCATGCGACACAGATAATACGACCGGAACGTCTTCTTCTTATGCTGGCCCCAAGCACATAACGCCTCCTTACAGGATGCCCCCGCAGCCCCCAGGGGCCAGTGCCACTCTTTACGGAGATGCTCCGATCCCAGGCGCTGCGCCTCTCGAGACCCCAACTGGTCATCCCACGAGCAACATTACGCTCAGAACTCACTCCTCGAAATTTCCGGTAAGTCTTAAGTAATTTCTGATTTTATTTCTAGACCATATGTACAGTACAGTGCCAAAAAATTATAACCACCAACATTTATACTTCCATACTTTATTTTGAAAAAAACTTTATTATATTTGTACGCGTTTAAGATAAACATTAAATTAAGGGTAAATTCACACATTTTGCAGATTAATATTTCTAGTATTTAGTATTATTAACCATATTTTTAATAACACTTGTTAATCTCCGCAATTATCTTCGATGCAAATATTTATGCTTTTGGCGTTAAGTGAAATGGTATACCATGTAATACTTCTTGGAAACATGAAAATTTGTTTATTGATATTTATATTTGATAGAACTGGAATAAATGAATGAGGGAATACTTTTGCATATTGCATATTGGTTCGTAACGTAACGATTACTTATTCTTCAAACAATGATAACAAAGGAGGAAAGATTGCAACTCTGCAAGGAAATGTTAATCTGTTTGATTGTTTGCGAGAAAAAGAAATCAGAGTTCAAATTTTGAAATTTGTTAGGGTGGTTATAATTTTCTGGCACTATACTGTAGGTGCAACATTTTTATCTACTTTTTGTATAGGTTGTATAATATTTTTTGCTCGTTATATTCTCACTCTTAAAAACAAGCAAAAGAACAATTTTGAGATTTTTAGGAATTTATTTCTACTGTTGACAAAAGAATGATGGAAATAAGATGACGTAGGAGCCTAGTAGAATGTATAATGGAAATCCTTTTTCCTTAAATTGAAATAGTTATTGTTATATTATCCGTCTTGAACCTGCCAATTAAAAGGTGATATGTAGATAAAGTAATGCAATTTGTAAAACATCATCCAATCAAATCTGATAAATAATTGCAGTCGGAGGCATACATGTAGGAGTACGTATGTTCTGTATCAAAAAAAATAAGTTATTTACTAGGCATTTCATATAGACCAACCTTTTACAAAAATGTCATTTCAATGAGTACTTTAGAAAATAGAACAGATCCATTACGAAGAGATCCTACCTACACAATTTTCAGGTTCTTTAATTCTTAAACGAAGCTTATAGCTGTAAAATAGTCTAAGTAACATCATCTTGTTGATTTTGAAAGACCTATTCAGTGATATTATGCCACTCAATATTGTACGCAATTTTCATCTCTATCGCCATTTTGTATTTTACGGTCACCATTTTGGTTTTATAAAAACAAAACCTAGCCTATAACCATTACACGATTTAGGCGAATCAATAAACACAACCTTGATTGAACTCCATTCAGCCATTTTGATGCTTCGAGGGTATAAAGAATCCCACATACCCAGATACGCGTGAAAACATCGTCGTGCAATCGGATAATAACAAAATTTTCTCAGATATATGTAATTTTAATTTCATATGTGCTGGAATTACTAAATCAACCCTTTTTAGGGTTCTGTACCTTAAAAAGAAACAATGGCCTTATAATAATCATTCTACACAGAAGAGAAATTAAGATTTATAAAAACTCAAAGAATATAACGTATTACTTAAAGTTTACAAGAAAATTTTAACAAAAGTCCCAGGTCTTATAGATTTCTAGTATTTAATTTTACAAACTTATCATGTTATCTGCGATCGACTACGATAATATAATAAATGCCCGGTAGATGGCCACGTATAGGGCGCTGTATCGGATAAGAGATCTTATCTCCACAAACAAGGGAAAATATGATACAACAATTGACAATAAATTCAGCATTATTTCTATGAAATGTTATAAATTTTGGTAATTTATATTTAAAAAAAAATACACGCTACTAAAGAATAGAATCGCATTTAAGACCCAGAGAAATAAAATTTCAGATTTCAACAATGAGAATTTTATAGTAAACGGAAAGATGTTGATTAGGCTCGTACATCTTCTGTACTGTATTTGTATTGTTTTATCAACTCAGAAAATAAATTTGATACGAAACCCTATTAAACTAGGCACAAATCGATAAAACAATAATGTTTCATTCGAAGTTAAACTATAAGTATTAATTTTAAAATCTAGACTAAATGCTTTCAACAATAGAAAAAATCTTTATACCTGCTGCGTTAATTTGCTCTGTCTAGAAAAAGGCTATTTTACTTTGATTTAAAATTTATCATGATTATTTTCTAAAAATAGTGTTAAATTTCCATGAATTATATATATGTAAACATTAATACATTTAAGATATGAGTTTGCATTTCAAAAAATCTTGAAAATGTGATGTCACTATTCCAATAATTTAAATCTGTTACTATATTTAAGTTTAGTTTAATATGTATATTTAAAATTTTCGGAAAAAATCTAATGGTTTTATTCCACATACATATGTATGTATGGGTTGATGTTAATGTTAAAATTGTTAACCTTAAATACTTGAATCAGCCTAAGATCAAGCTTGTTCTAGATTTGAGCCAGTCTTGAATCAAGCTAAATGTAGGCGTGTACTAACTTTGAAGCAAATTTTAATGACTTTGTTGGACAGTCACTGTGACTCTTGAACAAAAAAGTTTAAAAACTCCTCCATTTAACCAATAAGCGCATAATACGGGAAAACATTAACTTTTTCAATAGAACAGGATTTCCTTAAGTACTGAAACAAGTACTGACTGAGTTCTAAAACAAAGAGCAATATAATAACCTAATAATTTATATAGGACTAGCTGAGTAACCCGGTTTCACCCGGTGTATCATAAACACTACTTAGTTTAAATACTTAAAAAATGCTCAGTATTCAGATAATAAAGTTTAGTAGTACTAAAATCTTTGGATGTGATTCACCCAAAACGCATTTTATACCACGGTCCATATCAGAAGGGCTCATAATCTATTGTATACCTACTTACATATACATACATATGTATATTCCCGTTGTTAAGTGTTAAATAAGTGATTAAGTGTATTAAATTTTGTTCGCTATTTCATCGTTGCCGTATTGAAAACATTAAAGCTGCAAATCTTACGTTGATTGCCTATTCCTTATAAAAATTATAGTTTGCCTATATGTTTTGTTACACTTGTGAATATTTAATAAATTATTGGTTCATATTGGGTCCGACATTTTGAATTTCGAAATTCTGATAATAGATTCGAATTTAGTAGCTTCAAAGTACCCTTGATATTGATTTTCATTTAAATTCGTTGAAATTCGGAAATTTTAGTTGTCATATTTGATCCACCATCTTGAATTTTTAAGTATCAAAAGTATATTCGAAATCAGGACCTTCAAAAATCCGTAGACACCACTTTTCGTGGCAATCCCTTGAAATTTACAATTTTCATCCGCCATCTTGGACGCGCCATTCTGGGTCCCGTGAGTATAAAGTAGTCTATGTCTTAGATAAGAATATGTAATGTCTTCATTAAAAAAACGAAAATAATCGGACCAAACGTTCAGGCGTGATTGAGCAACAAACATATTAGCTCGACCATTTTGAACTTCCAAATTTTGTTAGCAGATTCGAAGTTAGTGCTACTGATTTTCTTCTGCACTAATTGGCATGAAAATTCTTTTGATTCCTAAAAAATCAGTCACCTCATTAGGTCCGCCATTTTGAATTTCTAAATTCTGATAATTGATTCGAATTTAATGTCCTCAAAGTACCCTTGGTACAAATTTTCACTTAAACTCCTTGAATTTGGAAATTTTGGGTTGCCATATTTGATCCGCCATTTAGAATTTTTAAATTTCGAAAGTATGCATATTCGCAATCAGGACCTTCAAAAATCCCCAGATACCAATTTTCATCGGATTTCCTTGAAATTTACAATTTTTGGCCGCCATCTTGGGCCCGCCATTTTGAATCCCGTGAATAAAAAGTAGCCTATGTCTTAGGTCGCAATATGTAGTGCCTTCACTTCAAACATGGAAATGATTGGACCAAGCGTTAAGATGTGATTGAGCAACAAACATAGTGGGCCCGCCATTTTGAACTTCCAAATTTTGTTAGTAGATTCGAAATTACTGGCCTCAGGATACCTATAGTACCAATTTTCAATTAAATTCGTTGAAGTTGTAAAATTGTTAGTCGCCATATTGGATCCGCCATTTTGAATTTCCAAATTTCGAGCATAGATTCGCAATCAGGAGTTCCGAAAACCCCCAAATACAAATTTTCACGGCAATCTTTTGATATTTAAAAGTTTTGGCCGCCATCTTGGATCCGCCATTTTGAAATCCGCGAATAAAAAGTAGCCTATATGTTAGGCCGGAATATGTAGTGTCTTCACTCCAAAAATGAAAATGATCGGACCAAGCGTTTAGGCGTGATTGAGCAACAAACAAACAAACGAACAAACGAACAAACGAACAAACAAACAAACAAACCAACTTTCGATTTTATATATATATAGGGATTATATAATCACTTAGTTATGGTCTCATAAATCTTAATTTGTATGTAGTGTTGGTACGCCTATAAAATAAAGCATTACAAAAAACTCGGCGCCCAACTACTATCCAGTTCTACCTTAGTTCCGAGGAATAATGTGACCCGCACAGGTGACTCCACCGCGAGATGAGGAAAGTGAAACACCTTAAGAAGCTAGGAACTCGAAACAATCGTCGTAGCATACTGCTTAAGATAAAGATTTGCGCATAATTATGGGAAAATTCCCAGGAATCTTGTGGAAATGCTTCATTCTTAAGGAAAAAATTTTAAAAAAATAGCTCCTAACGGAAACAATTTTGAAATATTGCTTTGTTGTTATACAGGTCGAACGAGAACTCGTGTTGTCGAGCGAGAAGGGCTCAACGAAGATCCCTCTTATGACGGACAGAAGTGGGATTCACCTACTGCCACGACCCACCGGAGCCGTGGCGCCCGACCACCCCCCGAAGCATATTCAGGCCTGGGTAAGTTGTAAATTATGTTTCCTGAAGCAATTAAAGACCTTCGCGAGTTTTTCTTCTAATCTTGTTGGTGCGACGCTAAGCGTCAGAGCCGGCGTCCATTCATCTTCTCTGAACTCCGGAAGTCAGCGCCTTCCAGGTTAGCTAGCTTTCTCAATGCCAAGATCACAAGATCAGAGGAGAATCCGTGAAATTACTAAATTGCTTTAAAATTGCACCAGAGGTGCTCTATTTCACCGAGGAAAGTTGATCGTAGTTAGAAAGATAATGAGAGCCTTTCAACTTACATTCGGATTACAACTTTGCTAGCTTTTGTTTATTCGACCAGAAAGTTTAGGCAAATTATACATATTTGAAAAAGAGTTTCTGGTTTTAAATAATTTTTATTTAAAATAAATTTTATAACTCTTTTAACAGCGATGAAATGTAAGATAAAATCGACCTTTTATTAGATCTGAAATTTATAAATAAATTCATTGGATTTCTTATGTGGTCTCCAACCTGACCGCTGGTTGATTTGAGAGTATTTTCCTACGTAATTTGATACGCTGAACATAGGAAAAATAGTAAAAAAAATTCTGGTCCTTGACCTTCAAAATCGCCATTGCAAGGTTAATTTTTTTTTTGTGTGTTTTTATTATTCTAGCCTGGAATTCAAATTGTTGATGAGTTTCGCGATAGGTGACACTATTTTTTTCGTACTCAGCGTATCACGTGCCAACTATCAGACCAAAATTGCAAAAAAATAACCTTAAAATAGCGACTTTCAAGGTGAAGAATGCTTCCAGGAATTGTTGCACTATGTTTCTCATTCATAACTTTGCTCTATTATCAAAAAAATTAGATTTTGGGGATAAAATCTTAATTATACATTGTAGGCTGAACATTTGAAACCCAGAGCAATTTTTACAAAAATTTAAAATTTCTGCTGACCTATGAATTCTTATAACTGATGATAATAACAGCTTATGAAAAATAGTAATTCTTTATTCCCCCAAATTCAAAATAAAATTCAAAATAATAAACTAATGTAATAAAACTAAGACACGAAACTCAAAATAAAAATATTTAGAAACGATGCAGCAATGCTCCAGTGCATTATAAATTTCGATTTTCTACTAGTGAAAGGAACTGCACATTTTTACATAATAAAAATGGTAAAAAATTGCAACATATGCATAATTCTTCTACAATTTTCACTTTTAAGCAATTATACTTCTCTCTCTTAAGTTCAAAGAAATTCTTGTGAGAATTCAAGAATAATACTCGTATATTGCATATTTCAGTTCATTAATAATTAATTTTCGTTAAAAATTCGTAATTGATTATGTTTCTCAGGCTATTCAATTTGGAATAATTAAACTAGAATTCCCTAAGAAATTCTAAACATAAAATCAGTTTAGAAGTAAAAGAGCAGTACCCCATTAAAATATATTTTTTTCGCCTGCACTGTCTCTGGCGTTCATGCACTACTGATTGGATCAACTGCTTTGAATTTGTAATTAATATCTTCATATACGTGGGCTAAGAAAGAAGGGAGAGTTTCTGTACTTGGTTATATATCTTATATATGTGTAATTTCGATGCACATACACCCATACCTGGGACTTTACCTGTACACAATCAAATCCCTGGCGAGGAGATCTGAATGAATTTTTTTATAAGTGCTATCCGAGAGGAAGTAAAATTTCAGCAGGCGATTAACCAGAAGCGACTCCGCCAAAATAAAACGAACAAGACGATCGTCTCGTGGTTAATTAGGCAAAACTCCGTTTATGATGAGAACAGCACACCTGTTGCAGCCGATTTATCTGTGACCAGAGAATTTTGTTTTGGAACGAACTCCTGCTGGGAAATCCCAACTTAGGGTTTAAGATACTCGATATTTTTCGATAACCTCCCAAAGGCCGCGGCCGTACAGTAAAATATCGAAAATCAAAATTCAAGTCTCGTTACCCTGGGGACAATTTCAGTGTTTTCGGATGCTTCATTCTGTTCTATCATTCTGCTCCCCTAATTGTCAGGCTGGATAGCACCGAGCATAAAAATCCTCACGTAGTTTATTGAACCAGTGCCATGTTGCGGTGGTATAATATAAGAAAATATAAGAAAAAAATTCCCCCAGACTACCCTCATAACCTACGCACAAGGAGTCCACGGAGGTTACCTTTAGGTGCTGCCGCATTTATCTCAGGTTGAAATTGTGAGGAAATTAATATGCGAGTGGAATACCGAGCAGACAGACAACATCTGAAATGTTACTGCCTACAGGGGAAAGGTTTTGCACATTCTAACACGGCATTTCTTCAGCTGGTACATTGCTTACATTTATTCTTTTTCTTACTCCTTTTTTTATCTTAATACAGAAGTCGCAAATGGTCTTATTATTCAATTGGCAGGATATTCAACCCTCATTTTTATGAATATGACCGAGGCATGTGCTTTTAACGGCTTTTAATCAGAATTTAACCGCACAATTCTTGATGTCATTCACACTAGATAGTTATTTTTATTAGTACATTTACCTATTTATTACAATTGGCCAATAAAAAACTCCAATTGCAAAAATCATAATCTTTAAAAAATCCGCTGCTTTAATAAATAGTAAATCAATCCAATTTCTAAAGGTTAATTGAAATGCTACCAATCGCAAGATAGTTTTGTATAACTATCAAATAAAATATAATAAATATGTATAGTATAATAATTTTAAACACTTATCCTGGCATCTTCTTCAAAGCGTATTTAATTTTTAATTTGCTAATAAAAGTGTTTATCCACTCTGCTGTTACTTTTGCTTCAACGACGCCTGTATCTGAAAAAATTATATACTAAAAAAGTTATATAAATATGTAATTTTCAAATCACTGACTTAAAATTTTCACCCAAGAAGAAGAGCACTGTTCTTTTTGTAACTCGAATACGGCACAAAAAGAGGATTATGAGTTTGGCAGTCCACGTTTGTATATATGTATATACATATATATATTCAAATTTTCCTTCGGACCTCCTAAACTACTCATGAGATTTGGACAAATGAGGTGTCGTTTTATCTGTCTGAATGTTCCTCGTAACATAGGCTATATGACGTCACGTTAAATCTAGTATAACGGCTAAGAAATATTTACAAATTTATCAAGTTTGGTACCAAATTGAAGGACTAAATGCGAACATTCCGATAATATAAACTTAACATACATTAAAATGTAACATTTTCCCGTAAACGTTAAAAAATGCACAAAATTTTAGTAGCTCTAATTACAAATTATTTTTTATATAAGTATACGCTTTTATTATTACAATACGTATTCAAAATAAATTAGAGAAAACCACAAAATATTTTAAATAAAAAAAAAGTAAAAAA
This sequence comes from Machimus rusticus, assembly GCA_951509405.1. Classification (NCBI taxonomy): domain Eukaryota; kingdom Metazoa; phylum Arthropoda; class Insecta; order Diptera; family Asilidae; genus Machimus; species Machimus rusticus. The sequence goes on from OX608049.1 coordinate 8,470,337, forward strand.
ACTAAAATCCCACTACGGCTTTAAATGAACATTAAAATATAAACAAAACTTTGTAACTATACTAACTAGTCCTCTATTGTGTATAATAATAATAATAACACACAGAAAACACTGTAGTTAATGAATTCCTATAATAAGCTCAACCTTACTTTAATTAAATATTGGAATTATTAAAAACGCCGTAATCATACCTTCTTTCTCAATTGAGATAATGTAGTGTGACTACGGCATTTTTAATTATCTCAATATTTTGAAGTGAAGTGAAAATAATATTGAATAGTCTAATAGTTAACATAATTTAAAGAATAAACATATTCCTTACATTTCGTCGTGTTGCTCTGAATGTTTTTCAATCACCCAGTTGTATTTGTTAATTTATTAGTTGATGAGAAAATGACCATAATTTTTTGATGTTTAGTTAGTGTGCGTATGAAACGGCACAAATCGATACAAATTTCTGCAATAAAAGAAATGAAAATTTATAGTCATCAATATGACGAAATTTAGAGATTTCTTTTCTATCAAATCGATATTCGCAAAATTTATATATATGTATATATATATATTTTTTTTTATTTAAGAAGAGGCATATGTATGTAAGAATATATGTATATATTTTCTAAAGAGATATTTCTAATAATAAATATAATTGCCTCCGAACTACTATTTTCAAACATAAGATTTATTTAAAAGTATACTTACAAGAGCATTAATTTTTGATTTTACCGAATCAATATACAATTTTTCAATTAAAATTGATTGACTTCAAAGTGAAGAGTCCAAGGTCATGCCTAATTTAATTTTATTTCTTCATGGCCAAGATAAATATTTGATATCTCACAGTATTTGCCATGCATCACTGCGTGGGAAAAAAATGTAACGAGCTGCCCATAATTTCCGAAAAAAACTTCCACGGATCCCCCCGAAATTAGCTGGCATCGTAGATTAAACAAGAAAAATATTTGACTGTCTTAAAGTCTCTCGCCGAAAAATGCAATTCTCCCTTAATAAAAATAAATAAAAATAAAAAATAAAGCAAAATTAACCCCCGTCGGCTGGCGATGTCTAATTTGAATGCACGCCACTGTTTAGTATTCATTCATTTACACACAACACGTAAACAAAATATTTTTTTGTGTAATTTCCTTCTACGTTGAGCACCAGGTAACACAGGTAACAATGCTGGGAACCACTCACTCGACGTCTTCAGCGACGGTGAGAAGAGAGAACCTAGAAAAAGTCGCATGGAATTGGTCGAAAAATACTTTGTCGGCCGGTCTCGACGGTAGACATCCACGGTAGCGCAGGTTCCCCGATGTCAGTTGGGCCTGCCCCTTAGGTTTAGCTTACTATCGAAGCTCAGGTGTAACCCGATTACCTGTGAGGTGAGCAGTCGGGATTTTGGAGTGCGAGGGCCAATTTACCCCCGGTTGCTGGTGCTCGTTGGTCGGGGCTCCTCCAATTAATCTGAGGAGTGATCGAGTGTGAAAATTATTGTGCCAGGAAGTCGATCAAGATTGAATCGATCTGGTTAATTATTGCCCGGATACTTATTGTTTTTTTTTTTTTAATTCACCGTGACTAGTGGGACTTTCGCGATGTTAAACGGCGATAGTGTGAAAGTTCATTGGCCCCACCTGGCCGGCAGCGAATCAAAATCAAAACGTAATATTGACGAGCTCATATGTGATTGATTGATCAGTGGACACGAATCTTGCGTGCGTGGGTGCAGTCGTCGCCTGGTGCGAGTCAGAAGAAATCGAGGCGGTTCTCACGAGTAGAAAAATAAAATCAAAATACTTCACCAAGTTACCTTATAACTAAATAAAGATTGTGTTTGCGGTGTGCTGGCGACTTGTTTCGCTTACTTAAGTTTTGCAATTAACTGGTTAATTAAAACCACTGCCACCTTAATATCGAGCTGCCGGAGCGGCTCGTTCATTCAACTCTCTACCCGAACGATTAAGGCTCCGTAACATTTGCATCGTTTTTTCCCAGAATTCATCGTTCAAAAAAAAAGACAAACAATATATATATTTTTATTATTTTCTCAAGGAAACGAGCATTTTTTAAAACACATTTAGGAGCAGAGTCACGAAAACTTCCGACATGGTGGAGTTCGCTTTAGAAAATGTGAGTCTTTAATCGATTAAATTTCAATAGTAGAATTTCATCGAAATACTGGGGAATCGATTTAAACTTAACCCCAGACAATCGAGACAGGTGTTTATTTTAAAAGCGCGAAATGAATCACGATGTAACGGTCTAGTGCGCCAGGTAAGTTCTTGACTCTCAGAAACGGACTGAGTGAAAAAACGAATTATACATATATATAAAATTTTAATTTTTAACTTCCAAAAGCGAAAGTGATTCACTATTAGTGGAAAATGCATCAATTATTGTTTTTTCCCCACCTTAAAGTTGTACCTCAATTACCTGGTTACTTGTACCTGGAACGACTACGCATTGCGTGCTTTTAATGTTCCCTTAGGTCAGGTCGTTAACATATTTGTTGCACACGTCTGCATTTTCTCTGACTCAGCCGGACGGGACGGTTGAGTTGTCGTGCTGCAGATTACTTAAATTTAAATATACGCCACAATTTTTGTCCACTGAATCTTCTGGGACTACTTTATTAGTTCCCCCTCCCCTCTCGGGGGTCTCTTTGATCTGGAACTGAATGTAATTGAATTGAAAAATAAATTGAATTAATTTTAGTGTGTCTCACCTTCAGTTTACCAGTCATCGTTCGCGAATTTCAGTCCTCCTCAGGCTGGTGCTCTTTTGGCATTATCCACCGCGAATTAACACGGTAATAACTTATAATGGCCGGAATAAAAATTAGTTTTGGTTCTAGTATCGACAATCCGTTTGTAATAGAATCATTTCGACAATTTCAATTACTGCTTCTACACATTCCTGAAATCGAGTGTTACAAATTTTATTAACTTTTGTTAGTGGCAAGAGTTAGACACATAAATCGAATTTTAAATATACAAGATACCAAAGTGTTCAATACGGTGGAACTAAACTGTTATACGAATTATGAATTTCGGTTAAGTGCTTATATGGACTATAAAAACATCAACACAGATCATATGTTAATAGACATGAATAAAAAACAACATTTTAACCATTTATAACAAACTATTCAATAAAAATTTAAAATAAAGGCAGATATTGAAACTGATTGCATGCTCCAACAAGAAATATCCAAGGAAAATTTGGTGCTTCGGTACACATATTGCAAAAGTATTAATTATTTTTCGCTTTTTTAAAGTGTACTCGGTTGTATCGAGAGTTTTGTAAATTTTTAATTTAATTTTATTATTTTCTTTCCGGTTTCTATCAAACATGACTGAGAACCATCTCGCATATACCAACTTTTCAATAACGAACTCAAATTCAATTCGAAAAATTTATGAATATCAATGTTCAGTGCAGACATGTATGTATCTAAATTAAATCAAAATGAACAAAGTAGATTCAAAATCAGTAACCATTTTAACGTAAAATCTCTAGCTTCATTTTTCTTTAAATTGAATTGAAAATATGTACGTACTTGTACTCTTTTTTATTTAAGTTCCTTAAAGATATGTATAGAAAATTTCTATTTTCTTATAAGAATAATAAGAGATAAAATTGAAACTTTGGTGACAAATTTTTTAAAACAATGTTTATTAAACCAGTATAAGAGTTGATTCAAACGCTTAAGTGTTACTAAGACTAAATTTAAAATAAAGTGTGGTTAATAAAATTGCAGTACCTTGCATCTGTTTTAAATATTCTTGATAATATAATCATCATCGATCGATGGCAACCGAAATTAATTATACAAAGTATCTGTTGCATGTTATAATACCAACAACTTTATGAGTCTTAAAACAACTGAAATATAACACGGTACGTACCAATAAACAAAATTCTCTGGTTTCTAGAATGCTAAGCTCCACCCTTAACTGCTTTGAAAAGTTTCATACTTACGTTTAATATTTGAATATGTATGTGTATATGTAAGTATGTCCTAGAAATACAGTTCAGATTGAAGTTTGTATTTTTCGTTATATAGAAACAAAATTTGGGTCAGTATATTATTTCCAAGACAATTGAAACAAAAATAAAGTAAATAACCATCAATAGATACATAGATTTCTTTTTGTTCAAATAATTTACGAATATAATCGATAAATTCAATTCAAAATTCCTACAATCACCGAATGCCATAATTATTGCTTTATTTAAACCTCTTAACTCTAAATCCATCAATTCTCTTAAAACCTGTGTAATTAAACAATACTCGTCTTTTTTAAAATCACGCGAAACAATACCAAATGCTAATTGCCTCGAAAAATTCTATAGCCCGCCTAATTATTTTGCCATTCAGTAACGCCTTATCCAATTACTAAAAATGAGGAGCCTTAACCCAAAAATCTCTGTCTAAGTTCCACATTTTGATATTGCTGCCAGGAGATTATTACTGAAAATAGAACGAAAAGCAAAAACATCGAAACCATTTTGGGGAGAGAGATAAAAAAGGAATCGAAAGAACTGATTGCCGATTAAAGAAGTTGAATGATGAAGTCGAAAGAAATTTTAAATTGGCTATCTTCGTTTTGAAACAAACTCAAGTCTGTTCGTTAATTACTATTTACCCTTGAGAGCATTGTGCGAATTTCTCTCCATCCGCTTGCATCGGACTGACTGAAATCTAATCTTTGAACTAATTTTGATCTTGCAAATGCGAAATGTAGAAAATAATATCGAGAATGCTTTCGAAGTTAATGGATTTTAAATTAAGAAGAAATTTAATTTTTTATACCGCTTTCATTTATTGCTGACACTTTTTCTCTTACAGATCAGTTTACGTGAAAAAATGAAAGCGCAATAATAAATTTTTCGACTATTTTAATGAAATCTTAAGTGTTTGATTTCGAATCTGCACCTCGTTATTGAGAAAGTCACTTGATCGCATAATTGCATTTTCAATATTTTTAAAATCTAATAATAATTAAAGTACGCAGTAAAAAGTATATTGCCTGGAAAAAATTATAATTCTAAGGAATTTTCTAACATATTCGCAAGGCGGTATAGCCCCAAATATTAAATGAGACATTTTGGAACAGCATAGTCAAAGAATAAGGATAAAGTTATCAGTCTTTTTTTATATATGTATGTATATAAAATAGTAAAGCAATAATTTGATTAATATAAAGTAATTATTTTTTAACTAAAAAAACAATATTTTTTATTCCAGAACACGCAAAATCAGACATCACAGATCCCTTCACACCAAGATGCCCTTCAAGGAAATTTATCCGGTGCTATTCCTCGAACACCAACTCGTCTGCCCGAGGATGTGACGGCGTTAGCAGAAAGAGAAAATAATAAAGATAGAGATCCAAAAGATTCTAAAAATGCTGTATCTAAAACATATCATACCCTAAAAGATCTAATATCATCGCGTTTTAAAAAAGACTGCAATGAGACAACAGACGAACTCAACAATGTCGTTACACAACAAAATCAATCAAATATCGCCGAACAAGAGGAACTCAGATCGCCCTATTCTGCCCTTCCGGTTCATATGAGGCAAATGCAAACCCTAAATCAATCCCAACCAAATATATGGAATGCCGGAAAGGTTGCTTTACAACAGCATTCGAACTCTGTGAATAACCAGCAACAGTGCTACACCCCGGATCCTGCTGCAAGAGGTGTTCAGCAAAGAGCTGCTTCTCAGCCACAGCTGAATATGCCTTTTGACCGAAAAGGTTCTCAGACACTTTTAGATAACATCGAACGACGAGGCTCTTTAGCGAATATCGATGTAACTGATAGCGACGACGGAGGTTTCGCAACAAGAGCTCGACGACCACAAACAATGTACCAAATGAACGTGCAACAGCAGCAACAACTTCAACAGCATCAACAGCAGCAGCAGTTGCATCTTCAACCAGCTCAACATTCAGCGCAGAATCAGCAGCAACAACTTCCTCAGCACCATTTGCATGCCCAAAGAAACTCACCACATGTTTTTCAAAATAACCAAAATTTAACAGCGATGAATGTGATGACCGCCCAAAATTCGTACATCAACACCTATCAACACCAGCAAAGTTCTGGATTTCAACATTACACTTCTCCATACATCCACGCCCCATCTCCACAAGCTATTCAAAGTCATCATGCCCATGTTCAGCAACAAATGACAATCGCTAGCCAGTCCCTGCAGAGCAGACATGACGCAAATAGGGCTTCCCTGCAAAAAACTAAGGAGCTCCAACTTCAAACGTCTGTCCAACAACCGCAACATCCGCAAACTTTACCCCCTGAAGCAACTACAGAAAAACAAGACTCTGAAGGACCTAGCCAACAACAACCTCCAAAATTGCATCCGAGGCTAGAACCGAAACCAAAACCGATTCCTAGTTCTGCAGCTAGTTCGGATTATGACAAAAGCGGAAATCACAGTTCCAACGTCGACTCTGGAAGAGGAAGTGCCGCCTATTCGAGCGGACGAAAAGGAACTGTGATGGACACCAGCCCCGAAAGTTCCGATTCCCACGGGCGAACCAAAGAAAACGATTCCGAATGGGTAGACGTTGTAGACGCTGAGCTAAGAAATATCCTGGAACCAGGTCTACAGGCGTTAAACATTCGTCCAGAGAGCACTGTTTCGGACAGTGTTTCTTCAATAACTCCACCTTTACCACCACTTTCTCCAGTTGGAAGTGCTAGGGCTAAACCAGGACAGGTAATAGTTTTTTATAATATTGGCCCTTATTCCCAAATCCATTCGATTCGAATCGAAAAGAGATTACAAATACCACGTTTACGATCTCTTTCAAACCAGTTCCAGTCGATGTAGATCGACCCAAACCGCTTGCATAAACACTTTTTAAAACCGGATTGAGAACTTCAAAGCGGATTGATAAGTCCTCATTTCGATCCAGCTTGCAAATTTTCGATTCACATCGAAAAGTGCCAAAAAAACCTGCCCTATTCGGATCGAATTACAAAGAGCTTACAAAGCCCCTTTTGGATTAAAATTCCTTAATAAAGTTGCTAAAATGTTCATAGATTCATTTCAATTAATTTTTTAATTACTGATTTCAATTAAATTTTCGGCATATAACGTCAAAATAATTCGATTGAATTTTTTTTCTATCGGATTATTTTAAACTCTTTGATTGAAGTTAAAGGTTACTAAAATGAATTTATGAAAGTATTAGTAACTATATTAGAAAATTTTTTGTCCAAACAGGCTTTTTCAAGCTATTTTCAATTTGATTCGAACAGATTGCGCAATAAAGTCCATTATGTTTTATCATTTATAATTTTTTTTAATGCCATTTTAGTCTAAGGACTCTACAAAATTAGAGTATGGAATGGACAGCTATAATCGTCCTGGAAGAGCCGCAGCCCCCATTGGTCCCTCGAGAGCTGGATGGCCCGGCTCATCCTTGCAAAAGCATGCTGTGTCGAGATCGGGTGGAAAGAAGCAGGATCACTCGCTTCTAAAAAGGCATTGTATGTATTACTCCACAACGATTATAGTAAACTATATTTTTTAAAGGTAATGCTCGCATACAAAGATAAACGAGTTAAAAAAAGTGATAAATGTTTTGATCTGGAAAACTAAACTGTCTCATAGTTGATTCTTCATTGTAAGTGTCCATGACAGAAAAACTAAGCAACAAAATAACACGCAAAATGATTCTACTTTTACCCTACGATCTAGGGCACACTACAAATTATTTAATTCAAAGAACACCACTTTTCTTTTATAGAGGTTTATTGATTTTGATTATCCGTCTAGCCGGCCACACACGGGACGGTTTTTGGCGTACAAGCACGCGTACAAACATAAGATTGATCGTGTGTGGGCAACTTGGCGTACAAACTTAAAACCGTCTCAAATATTTCTCGCCTTTGATTTTTCCGTGGTTTTATTTTTTCATCATCTGTCAAGATGAATTGCTCCGACATTAGATTGTGGAGTCGCGATTTCGTTCTTTAACTTTGTTATATCACTTTAGGAATGAAAACCATCATGGTTTGTGGGCAAAATGGCGTACAAACAAAGTTTGTCATAAAGATTGTCACAAGTTTGTACGCCAAAAACCATCCCGTGTGTGGCCGGATAGCTAATTCAAATCAAAGCCACTTTGATTTTTGGGACAATTTTATCCGCCGAATTTTATCTGAGGATTGAGAAATTGGTCCTTTCCATTAACTTAACAACAAGATAAACTTAAAAGAACAATACAATACAATATACAATATTATAAATAAGATAATTCAAATGCTAGGTAATATAAAACGAGAAAAGACATTTGATTCCCGACCTCATATATGTATGAGGCTAATATTCTGTCACGGAAACGCAGAAGTTGACCAACTTTTTCTTGAGGAATTTGTTATTTTTGTTTTTAATATAATAATGCAAAACTGATCTAAAAATTGTTCTTTTAAAACATTTCCAGTATTCGGTCTAGACAATGATCAAACATCAACGACAACACGATCATTAGATCTTGAGTCACTTCTTGGAGGACCATGGGGTGCCGGGCAATCAGTGAGCGACTCTGAAACGGATACTCAAGGTCTGCGCCACATAAGAAGTCAACTCGAAGGTCTTGAGCACATGTACTCCGAGGTACTGCGAATGTTGGGGTCTAGGGGTCCGAATAACAACAATCGATCAAATGAAGTACCTCTGCGATCAACGAGAAGGCGTCATGGGAGCTTATCGTCTTTGCCCTCAAGTTCTGTTAGCAGTCGACCGATCAGGGACCGAAGGAGGTCTGACGATAGAAGAAAAGTTCGCGACATGAAGGGGATTAATAAGCGGTTCCAACGCCTGGAGTCGCACGTTGTTACGCTGGCGAGAAGTGTCGCGCATCTCTCATCAGAAATGAGATCACAGCACTTAGTTATGCAGGAATTGGAGAGGCTGAGAGATGATCTTACTGCCTTGAGGTATGTAAAGTTTTTAAATATTATAGTCCAACACCTCCTCTTTAGAAAACTTTAATTAAGCTTAATAAAGCAAAAGGTAGTAATTAGTAAATCATTTCTATAGATCTCTAATCCTGTAAGATCCGAGTTATTTTTATTATATTAGCTGTGTTTTTTTTTCTCACAACGGATCCGGTTCAGGAAATTTTGCAATGAATTGAATTAACCCTTTTCCTTAAAAAAACGTGTGGGAGACGTGATCCGCTTTCTGTGCATAAAATGAGAACATCGTATAAGACACATAATACAAAATACACGTGGCCAAAAGTGATAACATCGTATCAGACATCGGAGTGTTTTTACATGTATATGAAATGAAATAATAAAATATAATTTATAAGGCAAGGGGTTAAAAAAACATTGAACTATATACCTAAAGATTTTAAATTTTGCGAAAAACGTATCAAATTGCCATGATACTTGCCATTAAAACTTCAAACCTTGAACCAGATAAATTTTTGGATTACATTTTTGATGCAAAGTAAGGTACAAAATCCAAACAATTCGTTCACGAAATTAAATAAGGTTCGATATGGGTAACTATTCATAAATTTCAATTTAATGCAAAATTTCCTATTTCCTAGTAAACCGGATCTGTTGTGAAAAAAGAACACAGCAATTATGTTGCAACTGGCCAATCATGCTCTGAAAGGAAATCTAACTACAAAATATGACCAGACAGAAGTAGATACTCACTTGGGAAAGCAAAATTGGGGCTAAAGAAAATGGTTAAATCTTTGCAAACATTTTTCCCTAGTTTGTCAGAAGAAAACCTAAAAGAAGCTATAATAATTGGTCCACAAATAAAGAAAGGTCTTAAAATTTAGAAATACTATAATAAAAGATAAACTGTTTTACCGACTTCCAAAAAGAAACGAGTTCTATATTATTAATAGATTATTTTTATGAGTATTACAGCTAATTCACTACACCAAACATTTCTTTCTTTCTAGGAGTCAAGCTGTTCGTTCTCAAAAACTTTTTGGACCCATCAACAACGATCCAGAACCACCAAATTTGACAAACCCGAAACGGGTTAAAAAGCTACAAAAATTCTTCGGTGAAGACCCGCCCTTAATGCGACTATTCCTGAAAAAACTTGGGTATGAGGTAAGTTTAATCCATCAAAAGAATTGTATCAATCATCATAAATATTGATCATCCCCCAGAAATACGCTTCCCTGTTCGAGGCTGAACGAGTCGGTATGGTAGAGCTGCCCTACTTGGGCGAAGAGAGGCTCCAAAAATTGGGCGTTCCTCTTGGACCACGCCTCCGAATCCTGCAAGAAGCTCAAATATCCCTCTGCAAAGACACCACCCTGTGCATCGTTTAAACAACGGACAGGCAAAAATCCTTTTGCTTCTCAACTTTCTCCTTGTGGCCATCCTTAAAATTTAGATAAACTTAGTTTAGCATTAAAAAAATAAATTTCTGAAAATGCGCTAACCGCCATTTTTTTGGGCCGGATGTGCAATCAATTCATTTTATACAGTCAGAGATCGAACACATTCACGTAATCTAAGCATACCTTCTACAAAAAATAAAAAGAAGAAAAACTCGCACAGATTCCCAAGCCCTTATCCCATCAGGAGTAATCTTCTAAATATCTTAACCTTTCTAGAAAATATCCCTAATTCTTTTATCCTTCCTTAATCCTTCCGCATTAAATTTAATTAATCGTCACCTAAAAGCAGATAACTTTTCAATGTTTATAGCGTAGGTTCAGATTTTACAACTCATGTCCCAGCTACAACGAAGATTCATTTGTAAATTAAGAGGAATGTTAAAACACGCCAAAGATGAAATCTTCTTAAGTCTAAAAGTATTTTGGTGCATTCAGCTCTAGAGCACGAAGGAAGTGGCGAATGAGTAATTTTTTTGTATCTTTGTATTTGTACATAAGTTCGGTAGCCAAGTATTTTTTGTTTTAAGATATAAGTTTTTAAGCTTAGTTAGCGTATTTTATTTTATAACCTTAGCGTCTTACGCAAACAGGCTCTCTACGTACATAGAATATTTGTGTAAATAAATTTTTGATTTTTATCTCAAATATCAAATAAAGTATTACATTTTCAATCCATTGAAATTCGTTTTATTTTAAACTTTATAAGTTTTGAAGTAAAAACCTATCTTCGAAAAAATGCATGTGAAGTATTTAGAATTACAAGAACCTAAAAAAGAATACCTATTTACATAAATTTATTATATCTTCACACAATCAATGATGATTATCTTGTTAAAACACTAAAACAGACTTGAATTTAATGTGGCCGTTGTTATTTTTTGATTCTGTTTTAATTTTCCAAATATTACTGAAGGGATCCAACGTTCGACAACACCCAGAATTATTTTAATATTGCTTAATATTTTGAAATGCGAAATTTCCAGTAAAATTTTACCACTTAGCTCGAAGCAAAATTCAAAATCAGAATCAAGGCATTTACCAAGCGTCGTGTTTTTCTAGACAATGGGTCCACCGAAAAATTTATGATTAACAAAGTAATGACCGCAAAAAAGAAAACTAGGACAAAAAATATAAAATACTTTTTTCGGCCTTTATACAAATTGCGTTAAAAATAATATGCGGAAGTTTAAAGTTATTGAGATTATTAGTTTTAAAATAATGTTGATCACCAAAATGAAAAACTTGGATTTTCAGAAAAACGAGTTCTAAGTTTCGTGCAATTCAATTTTTTTCAGAACAGCATACATACAACTTTAAAAATTTATTTTCAAGAGGTTTTAGTTTCTAAAAATTAAGAAAGCAATTAATGCGTTTTTTCAGATTTAATGACTATCAATAAAATTATGAATATTATGAATATGCATTAAATCAAACAATTTTTTATTATTGCGACTTTTATTAACAATAGCCTCCCGCAGATGGATCACATGTGTCTATCCGGACATTTTTAAAGGAAGTTAATAAAAGGCTAACATAGTAATAAAGATCAAGGCGCTAAAAAAATGGAGGCGACGGAAGAATATGGGGCCCGGTTCGTTTTCGTCTACATGAGAGTTTTAACCAGCAAAGCGGATACGATTGGCCGATATCTCCCATACCTATGCATATAGTTAATATAAAGCCTAAGGAAATTCTGAGCCGAGAAAAACTAATTACGAATTTGTGGATTTTTCAAAACACATTAAGTCAATGAAAAACAACAACCGACATGAGTTACCCAAAAAATAGTGCGGGAGACTAGGATTAAAAAATATGAAATAAATAAATGAATTCATCCTGCTTATGGGGTGGATTGGAATAGTTTTATTAACAGACATTGATTAACGTTTTTGATGGCGGATATTAAGATTTGCTAGTTTTTTAAAGTTTAAATTAACCTCGGGTTTCTACCCGCATTGCCCCATTTTAAGTGGGAAATATTTGAAATTTCCCCGTAACCTGGATAGAAACCCAGATAAAACCTGGGTTTACGGATTTTCATGTTGAGAAAACGTACTAAAACCTGGATCCAGTTCATTAAAAAAACGCAGCTATACTCTTTCAATTTTTGTTATTCTGAGCTCCGTATTTAGAACTACTATCTGATGTATTTTATTCATAATTCAATTTACATCGTTTCCGTCTTTTGCGATTATCACCGAGTCATCCATCTGCACAATTTGATTGGTGGTTCTGAACCAATTTATTGCTATCGCAGTCAGAGTTTAAAGCTTCTTTAAAAATTTACTATTAATTAATGCCAATTTTGGCAATATGATAACAGTAAAGAGATGTTGTCGATGTTTTTTCGAAATTTTTTTGTGTCTGACCCATAGAAATAAGATATAAGGAAGTGCGATTAGACTTGTCAAGCGTACCAGAGTCCCTTATGTGTGAGTTCTCGCACTTTAGTATTAGAAACATCAGTACTGGCGTAAAAAGAAAGTAAATTTTAAGAGGGCCACACCGCAATTTGTATGTATTTCAAAATTACGTCGTTTTTCTTACACTGTTCTAATCAGACTTCTTGTAATTCGCTGGGGATTGCAATAGTAATTGATTTAATATTAGAATAACATTAAAATGTTTGCTGTATGCACCCCACTAAAATTTATTTTTAACGCTGTCTTTTAGCAAGAGCACCCCGAAATGAATCCAAGTAATCCAAAAATGCATAATTCGACAGTATTCAGGAATATTTCTATAGCTTTTACTCATTCTGCCTCGCTTGCTCAAGTTCTGTCTCGCTCAACTGAGCACCCTTTGAGCACCCCAAAAAAATGGTACGCACACGTACACTATATATGAACGTTTCAGCACTTCCTTATGTCTTATTTCTATGGTCTGACCTGAATAATTAATGCCTCGCGACACTGAAAATTTGCACTAAGGCTTGTATTTTAATGTAAAAAAGGATAATACATATGTATTAAGAAAATTTAGCGCAATAAAATGTTTCGAAACTCATTTACAAAAGCATTGGGCCAGAGATACCTATAAAACTTTTGCCGAATAAAGAATTTCTCGATTTAAAATATTTAGGTAGGATTCAAAAGGACAATAACTTTAACGTGTTTTATTTGTTTAAACGCCTCAGAAAATCAGGTTTTTAGGGAAAAAAGACGTCGGTAACAAATATTTTTGACGACACGGTCTGAAAGTCGCATCGCATTTTTAATTTTCCTAAGACTCCCATTTTGAGCCATATTTTTATCTTAGTTCCTTTTTGGAGATCTCAAATATCTCTCTATCGGACGAAAGTAGAAACAGACCGTCTCCGGACCAAGAATTTTAAGAATTTTAAAAAATTTAAAACCAAAAAATTCACTTCAGGAGGAGAAACCCAAAATAAAATAAAACAAGTCCTATAAATCTAGAATTTTGAATACTTACATTTTCTCACAATATTTTGCACTTCACATTTTCTAAATTTTCTGCTGCAACTATCTCTAAAACTAATTAAAAGACTTCACGCGACATAAATTGCGCCTTTTTACCGCTTCTGATTGTATTATTAAACTAAAATTCCATGGATTTAAAAGTTTTCTCCCTTTAACGTAAATATTCGTCAATATTTCCTCCTACCACAGGTGTTTTATTGCAGCGGTGTTGCAATTTTCAACATTTTTCCGTTGGCTGCACCAATGTTTGACATCAAAGCATGGGCGTGTTGTTAAATTCAGAATCTTTAAGATTCTTCAAGACAAAGTGTTGCTATATTCAGATTTTCTGAAACGTCAAGTGTTGCTAAATTCAGACTTAAGAAAAATTCTTTAAAGACAATCCAGACAGAATCAAACGCACTTGAACCGTCTGGATGTCAAAAACAATTGTCAGTGCGAACTGTCAGAGATTTTTGTTATTGCGTTCCATTGTGTTTTCTGTTTATTAATCGAAAAAGATGTTGGTTTTAATAAAGTTTGGCGAAGAAGATATGCAAGTAGAGCTTGATGACGAATTATACAAGCGACTAATTGAGAAAGGTATAAAAGAAATATAATTCCTTTCGTACTCATATTTATTTGCTTTTTGTAAATGTAGGAGAAGATGCCGTTGCTAATTACTGCTTAGAATTTTTAAATAATCCGGCAAATAGAACGCAGCAAGAAGGCGCGGAGACGGAGTCATCAAGCCAGTCGTCTGAGCATACAGAAAATAGAGATTTTTGGGACGATAAAACAATTAAGCTGTTGTTAAGCTTGCGTCTTCAACGAGAAATAGAATTTATTCGGCCAACATGTAAGAAAGTCAAATTGTGGCAATCAATTGCCGAACAATTTAAAGCCAAAGGGTACACTGTGAACGCTAGGGATTTGGAGAAGAAATATAATAATTTAAAGCAAACATATATGAGAAATAAAGAAAAAAGCAAGGCATCGGGGGAATCTGCTCCGTCTTGGCCTTATTTCAACATTTTTGACAAAGCTCTAGGGCACAAGGCGAATGTGCAACCTCCTCCTGACACTATAGGAGATGTTTTAAGTGAAGAGGCGGGAACTTCGGGCAGTTCGGTGTGCTCCAACAATTCGCAAAAAATATCAAGGAAAAGGATGAGATCTGAGGAGGAGCTGGAATTTAGAAAAGAAAAATTTAGATGGCAGCAAGAAAAATTTAATGTGCTCGTTGAACTAGAGAGGGAGAAAATGAGAGCAATTAAAGAATTGACTGAGGCTATCAAAAACAAAAATAATAATCAAGAAGTGATATAAAAAATGTGAATAACTTGAAGAATTATTTTAGTTTATGTTTTTATTCAAATTAAGACTGTGATTTCAAGTATATAATTTATATTATGTTTAAGGCAATGAATGCCATTTTTGTTTCATTTTCTATTTAATTTCATTTTTTATAATTTATATTATGTTTAAGGCAATGAATGCCATTTTTGTTTCGTTTTCTATTTAATTTCATTTTTTATAATTTATATTATGTTTAAGGCAATGAATGCCATTTTTGTTTCGTTTTCTATTTAATTTCATTTTTTATAATTTTTGTTATGCTTAAGGCAATGAATGACATTTTTGTTTTTTATTTTATTTCATTTTTTGCCATATGAATGTATCCTTATTTTTATAAAAGTTGAAATGAAGTGCCTTCATGTATTTAGAATAATATTTATTTATTTATAATAAACAACTGGATTTATAACTAATGTTTTATTACGTTTTAATTTCGAGATAAGAACATATGTGCTAGAAAATCTCTTTTCAAATTTCCTGCCATCGTCTCGCTATTGTCTGATCGATCTTCTGCTTCATTATTGTCCTCACTACCATCGGCAATATTTTCTGCTTCGGCTATTTCTAAAGTTTCGTCCTCTTCTATGTGTTGTATTAGGAAGTTGTGTATAATACAAGTGGCCATGATTATGTATTTAGCATTCTCCATTTTTTTTATTTCCAAGAATTTAAGCCTTCGAAATAATCCTTTTAACCTCCCAAAAGCTTGTTCTATAACAACCCGCGTGCTGCTCAATTTCTTGTTGAATATTTTTTTTTCACTATTCAAGTGACCGTCATCTCTGTATGGGGTTAGCAAAAAAGTTGATATTGGGTATGCTGAGTCGCCTAAGATATGTACATCTGGTGGAAGTGATCGCTCTTCTAAAAGTTTTTTATATAATGAGCTGTTTCTCCAAACGCGGGCATCATGAACACTTCCAGGCCACCCAACATATATATCGGTAAACATCATTTTTGAATTACAAGTGGCTTGTAATTGAATAGAATATTGGCCATGTCTATTGTAATAGCTATTATCTATTTGGGATCCACTTATAATTATATGAGTTCCATCAATGCAAGAGATGACATTTGGGAAAGAATTACTCCCTCGTAGGGAATTAAATTCTTGTATAGTTCTGCGCAAGTTTTCTCCTTCTGGCCATTTGATGTATTCTTTCCTCGCTTGGTATATCATTTTGCAGACTTCTAATATGATTCGTTGAGCGTGTCCTCTTTCAAAATTAAAGCGGTCTCCAGCTTGCCGGTACGTTTCCGTATTTGCCAAATACCAAATCGTGGTAAGCAAAGCTTTCTCGAAGCTACATCTTGGGCGTCCTCTTCCAGTCTGTCTCCAATTGCAGGCAAACCTTGTGTGTAAAATCTATGAAAGAAATTGTCGTATAAAATAAATTTATAGCTACCAAATAATTACCTCAAACTGAGCTCTGCTCATTCTGAAATGGCTTTTGAATTCTTCGAGGTTGTAGGAACGTACTACTTCATTAATATAATTGGGAATTCTTTGCCTTCTTGAGTACACCCCGATTTCATCTTCAGAATCAGAAGAGCTGCTACTTGAATCAAATATTAATTTCTGCATTTCTTTCATATTTGAATCGTCGAAAATTAGTGTTTCGAACAATCCAGAGCACTCCATTATGAATTTAATTTCTTTCCAAAAAATTACGATATTCGCTCGATTCGCCGTCGAATGCTTGTCAGCTGTCAAACAATCACTGCAGCCAAAGTGTTGCAGAATTCAGCTAAATCACAATCCAGTCAGTTTCAGCTGACAGATAGTTGACGTAAGAAAAAATCTGAATTTAACAACACGCCCCATTTAATCAATCAGCTGATGGCGGGCGTGATAAATTTCCATACGTCGAAGAGTTTTGCAAGAGAAAATCATGAATAAGCCAAAGATAACATTTGGTAAAATCAAGCTAGACATAAGCAAACCTGCAGAAGAAAAGCAGCCAGATAATGAAAAGGTTACACAAGGTAAGAGGATAAAATTAATCATATTTCATAGCTTTGAAAATTTGAGAAAAAAATTTTACTTTGCAGGATTCAAGAAATTCGGCCGACAGGAAAAGGAGCACATGAACGAAAAGGTTGAGGAGGTAGCGGAGGATTTAGAAAATCAACACCTTAAGGAAGTAATGGGGATCAGTGGGTTCGGGCGGAAGGCGAAGACTTTTGATATCAGCGTAAGTCCGCCGGCTGTTAACTCTTTTGGGGTTTGACAAAACAAAAAAAAAATCGAAATTTTGTTTAGGAGCAAATTGCTAAAGCGCGAGAAAATGCCCCTTCAAAACCACAACTGGACAGCAATTCTGAAGATGATGATGACGACGTTATTGGCCCTATGCCACCCTCTGGGGACTCAGGGAAAAGGAAGTCAGAGAAGGCCGAGGGGGCTTCTGACGACAGCGACGATAGCAGCGGGGATGATGACGAAGATAACGTTGAAAGAAAGATCACAGACTCCCACGAGGTTTGCATGCAGCACGGGACTAGAGCTGTCCTCGCTCTGGCTGGAGACCCGTCGGGAGCGAGGCTCGTTTCCGGTTCCATCGACTACGACATGTGCTTTTGGGATTTTGCTGGCATGGATACGTCCATGAGAAGTTTTAGATCGATTCAGCCGTGTGAGAATTACCCAATCAGAGGTAAAAACCCGACCTTTTTAGCCCAAATTAAACTTAAATGCGAATATTTTTAGGTTTGCATTATTCAGTCACAGGAGACATGATCCTGGTCATATCAGGGAACTCCCAGGCAAAAGTCCTGGACAGGGATGGGTTTGAAAAGCTCGAGTGCGTTAAAGGGGACCAATACATTACAGACATGTCTAAGACTAAGGGGCACACAGCACAGCTCACCGCCGGCTGCTGGCATCCATTCACCAAGGAGGAGTACCTCACCTGCTCCTTGGATGCAACTCTCCGAATTTGGGACACGTTCTGCTCAAAAACGCAGCGGATTGTGATCAAAACCCGCGCTCAGGGAGGGCTTAAAACCACTCCGACCTCTTGTACTTACAACAGAGATGCCACCCTCATTGCGGCTGGGTGCGTTGATGGATCCCTGCAAATGTGGGATACGAGGAAAATGTTTGTTAACACCACAAATTTGGTGAGGAATGCCCACCAGAAGGGCAATGAGATTTCATCTGTGGCATTTTCTTATTTGGGTAAAAAAATACTTTGAAGTAAACATAATGAAAAATTGGTTTTTGAAATGATTTTATTTATAGGAAATCACATTGCTACAAGATCTTGTGATGAGACGATGAAGCTTTGGGATTTAAGGGCTCTAAAAAAACCTCTTCACGTTTGGGAAGATTTGTTCTCGAGGTACGATACAACAGACTGCTGCTTTAGGTACGTATTTAATTGTCTTTTCGATTTTTTCATGTTCATTTCATTGAGTTAATGGTTTTATTTGATATTGAAACGTGTCTTCTTTTTGCCTCAATTTGAACTTGAAATTTTTACTAAAACTATTAAAATTTAGCCCTGACGATTCAATTCTGGTAACCGGAGAGTCTTTGAGCAAGAATCAGGATCAGGCACACGTAAAATTCTACGATTTAAAGTCTTTCAACATGATTAAATCCATTCCTGTAACAAATTCCCATGTTATTAAAACTTTGTGGCATCCAAAACTGAATCAAATTTTCGTTGGATGCGGCAATGGGATAATTAAGTGTTACTACGATGACAAGAGGAGCTTCCGTGGGGCTAAATTGTGCGTGGTTAAAACCTATCGCAAGAAAAAACAGGCAGAAATTGTTGGTGTTGCTCAGGTGATCACTCCACACGCCCTCCCGATGTTCAGACAAGAGAAATCGAGGTCCAGCAGGAAGAAGCTGGAGAAGGAGCGAATGGATCCGGTGAAATCAAGACGACCTGACCTACCGATTACAAGCGGCCAAGGCGGGCGAGTCGCCTCTTCTGGAGGAACTCTCAGCTCATACGTAATCAGAAATCTTGGACTGAGCAAGCGAGTGGACGACGACCAGGTGGGCGTCTTTATATTCTTTTATATTAAATGAATCTTCGTTGACTTACCAAACTTTTAGGACCCCCGCGAAGCAATCTTAAAGTACGCGAAGGAGGCTGCAGAGAATCCCTACTGGATTGCTCCGGCGTACGCAAAAACCCAACCGAAGCCAATTTTTGCACCATCAGATGGTGAACCAGATGCAAAAAAGCCACGAGAATCATAAGAATTGTAGCTTATTTATTTTTTGTTTTCTTGGAATTATATCAACTCTGTACCAGCTAAGTTTTTGCGTCTTTATTTAAACTCAATGCATCCTGCAGTCTGTAGCAATCGCTGGCGATTTTCCACTTGTCCCCCTGGGCGGTCACCACGAAGGTCTGCTGGAACGGCTTCATTTGATGATCCTGGTACTTCACTGTGCCTCCTGCTTGAATTACGAACGTGAGCTGCCCGGCAACAGCATCATCGAGAATCGGCTGGGCGTCCAAAGTGGTCAAGTGGTGCTCCGACGACGGGAGCTCCAGCACATATTTCTGAATGTTGTCCTTCCCAATCGAACCATTTCCGTTCCACACAAGCAAGCCGTTGTCCAGGTATAATCGAGATATTTGCTAGAATTAAATAAGTTCTAAAAATCGCCCTCCAGAAACCTTTGTTCGGTTCAAACTTACGTGCCGTCTTTTGTCCAAACTGTGGTAGTACAACTTTGTGAAATCGTCTGCTGTCCGGCACGCTTGATCAATCTTACTTTTAGTGTCCTAAAATAAATGTATATTAGAAGAAAACAAACAATTTCAACACATTGCGTACCGTGTCCATGGTTTTCAAGTTTTGGCACTTAACCCGAGATTTCCAAGAAACGTCAAATTCTACAAACAGCAGAGTTGCCAACAAAATGACAGTAAAAGTCACAATTTCTGAGCTCTTCTTCTTTCTTTATTCTTATCAGCTGCAGAGCTATGTTTCCTGCTAGAGTCCGTTAAAATTCAGAAAACAGAGAATTTCTCATTCAACTAGTTTTTAAAGCGTATAAATTACTTGAAAAAGAGAATTAAAAACTTAATTTTAAAATTTATCCTTGCCTCTTGGTTTAAATCAGAAAATAAAACTCATCAAAAGACTTTTTCATTTTCCTCTACAAAACTTAAAAATGAGTTTTAATTTTAAAGATTTCAAAGAACGTAAATAGAAAAATAGATATACATATATGTCAACAGATCAATTTATTAATAAGTGTATAAAGCACAGCGCTGCAAATATCTTCAAATCAGCCAGAAGGAGAAGGAAACAAAAACCCTTTCGACTCCAAAATCACTCAAAACGTTTAATGAAATTGAAATCTTTCAAAAGCAATCGTTCTGGCAGAGATAAAGTTATTTCCTATATAAAAAGAGAAGAGAATCTACGGATAATTTTTATTTAAGTTTGTTATTGAAAACTACCTGAATTTATACGTAAAAATCATCATCTATATAGAATGCTTTAGACCACCAGTATTTTAAAATATTATTCGAGATTTTTTCTTTAAACCACCAGTAGTTTAAGGTATTATTCGAAATTTAAATAAATGCATCAAACGTTAAAATTGATTTAACATTTATTAATCGTAAAATTGAACAATACAAATTTAAGAAACTCCATCATCTATCTCACTAGTTTAATAGCCGTTAAGAAGCAGCACTCATTTTCTCCAGAAGTCAGTCGCCATTTTATGTCATAAGTACCCTAAATAATTAAGATTTAATAAAATAAAAATTAAAGTTATTCTTTATTACTTACAGTTGGGAATTTTCTTGAGATTGGAAGACTTTGGCTGAACAATTGTTGAGCATCTTTTACAATTGGACATGGAGTGTAATTGCATCCGTTGGTGTCCATGGTTACCAAAGGCAGGTCCACATCTGACGCCCAATACGCGCGAGATTCAACAGTAGTCGCCTCAAAATCTTATTTGATAAAAAGTAGTTAAGTTATTCCAAGAACAGTAGTAGGACTTTTTTTTACTTACCAGCAGTATAATTAAATGATATTTGTGCTGAACGTCCACGTTTTATTTTGCATGGTTCGTTTGATGATGCTTCTCGACAAGGCTCGATATCGACAGAACTTATTTTGCAAAGTTCAGCTAAAAATATTTAAGTCTTTAATTAGGGTTTCAATATCTTTTCATTTTTTTAGCGTTTTGTTATTAATTAATTATTTAATGAATTATTAAATAAGTAATTAAACTATTTTCTTTTCAATTCTATTAAGGAATCATTTTGTTCTTTTCCTTTATACCATAGTTTAGAATAAACAAAAACATACGAGTTTTTGTCATTAAAATAATTGAAAATAACTTCCGAAGGGAAATACGATAAACAAAATATCATTTTTCAAATCGAGATTATTTCGGGTACTAGCAAAATAACATTTAAACTTTATTTTGAATCGATAAGTTATAATATATACATAAATCAAAAAATTTTTACTATTCTTGAGCAAATTAAAAAATCTTTAGAGTTAAATCCTAAAATCTCTGACTGACGATTCTGCTCAACAATCGCAGTGAATGAAGTCGTCAGCTGAATTCAATTTAAAATAAGCAATCTCTGAATTGCGATTGTGACTGCAGACAGTGAAGTTTTCAATTTAAAATTTATTTTGGAAACATAGCATATCGTTGCACTGATTGCCAAACGATTTTAATAATATAAATTGTTAAATTTTAAACACAACTACCTCATGCAATGATTTTATTAAACTGAGTTTGATTCGGTTAAAGAGCAAATTTCTGTGACGCAAAAACTATTAAATCACTTCAAGCGTTACTAATTGCCTCGTGGCATACAAACATTTTTTGTTATATTTTATAAATCGAACTTTTTACTAAAGTGTGTAGTTTTTTTAAGTTCTACTGCATATTTTATGGTTTATGTATATAATTTTTGAGATATGAATCACAATAAATAAATAAACTTTAAATTCCCCTGTTTATCATCTGAATTTCTTAAATATAAAATAGTGAAAATAGTAAAACACATCAACAGGCATCAAATGGCCAAAAACTCACACAAGTTCAAATGTTTAAAAATTTTAAATACCTTGTCCAGGGCAGGGTCTAAATCTTACAGGCTCTGTTGAAATGAAACCGAAGATAACAAAAACAGCGAAAAATCTAAGATAAACCATTTTTAACTAGATTAAACTGAGAAATGCACTTGACTTCCGGGCGGTCTGATGGGTACTGAACTTCTCGGCCGACTGCGTAGTAGCTGGCTTTTCCGACGACTGTAAGATTTGTAGGCACCCTTTGACCTCTGGCTCGAAATTCTGCTGAACACTGATATTCTTATCAAAATTCGCCTATGCCTTATCACTCGTTGGTACAGTGACCACTGCAGCTTCTTTAAATCTATTCCATTCTATTCTATCAATCTTTAGCTTAGAACGTGTTTAATTGCATAGAGAGAATTTGTGGTAATCCTTATCTGCAAGTAATCTGAAGATAACTTTCCTCAGGTGTCCTTTTGTCCAAAAAATTGAAAAATTATGAAAATCTACTTCTCGAGTTTATGTTTTGTTTTCAAATAAATATAAAGAAGATTTTTTTTAAAGCGATCTATTCTGAAAATATTTTGTTAGCAGTCACGGATCCAAGAAATTGAATATGTATGTTTCTATTTTCATTTTCTGAAAACAATTTATAATCATGCAAAGCTCAAATTTCAATCGCACTTTTTTCGAATAATCTCTTTAAGTTTAAGATTCTAATCTTAAAATTATAGTAATAAAATAAAATGTTTCATATTTTTTTGTTTTATTTTTATTTAGATAAGCTTTTTTTCTAAAAACGCAATTTTTTAATATAAACATATAAATATAAAATGGCTTAATACGCTTTAACGACCTAACTTAAAAAAACTTAAGTGTTCTCCAACGAGTTTAAACTTTACGACATTTTATAAGATCTACGAATTTTAAAAAATATAGATAATATTCCGAATTAATTAAAAAAAAAAAAAACATCTTAATGTAATCGGAGTACAGCAAAAACCCGAAAAATCTGCATAACAAAATGTTACAACAAATGTTAAATTAAGCAAATTTATACTATTATATTTTTCCATACATACCGTTTCTCATCAACTGTTTTAATTGATTTAATTTTCCTCTACGTTCAATACTTTAAAAGTTATACCGAAGAATTATTCGCTACATACTTTAATAAAATAAAATAAAATTTTTAATAAACTGTGCGTTTAAAATATTTTCCTTTTCATTTATTTTTATGCAAGAAGGCGTTTCTATTAAAAATTTAGTTAATGTGAATCTAAAGAAAGCGTCAATTTTAAATTATAAATAAGAGTTATTTTAAAATGCCTAAATCAAGAAGTAGTATTTCAGATTTATCAAGTTTATGTGAGGTTGAAAAATTAAAGAAGCAAATTACCAAAAAAACCGAATTAGAAGAAAAGATAAGGAAAGATAAAAAAAGAAAAAAATTTGATGTTGCACAATTTAATAAATTAAAAGATTTACCAGCATGGTTTCGATCTTTGTCGAATAATCAAATAGCCGCTGCGGATTCTTTAACTGAAAGTATAAGGGATGATATTGAACAAAATACAACTCATAGGTGTCGATTAGCTCTATGGAGGCTTGGTCTCTACCCTCTAGAACCACCAAAAAATATAAAATTTGTCATAAATTTATCGAGAGGGAATGATTTGGCGTTTTTGTGGTTCTTGATGGAACTGTTCTATCTAGACACTTGCGCAGAATGCGATCATCCAAAGACCGAGTACAATGTTAATCAGCAAATTTTAATGTCTGCCATTGCCCACTTGGATATGGTTGTAACTTTAAGAGAACTCGACAAAATAGCCCCCAGACCTCCAAAACCGGAGCCTAAAAAGGGTCGACATGTCGTAACACCCAAAAAGAAAACTTACCTCTCGCCATTACTTGAACCATTACCAAGACCAAAAATGGAGCTACGTCCAAAGATTTTGCCTCCCTTAAGACCAATTCAGACTTTGAGGTATGCGCATTTATGCAACGACCCAACCTACGTTCCTCCGAACGAGTGGAACCGATGGTACTCCTGGCCAATGGAGCAACAGAAAAACTTAGATTTTGGTTTCGATGAGGCTCAAGGGGGTAAAGTTGTTAGGCGGGTTTTGTGGGATCACTTGTACTCGATCTTGGAAAGCAGGACTGAAAGGACAGATAAACTAAAACTTCTCGAAATGGAAAAGGAAAGAAAACAAAAAGAAAATCTTAAGATAACTGAAGTAACGGGAAAATATCTTCTTCCTAATGAAAAGGAACTGGTAAGCAGTGTCTGTCCGTTTGGTCACAGGTCTAAAAGAATATGAAGATCTATTCTCAGATTCGCTTTAGATTTGATTAATTATTAATTAAAATTAATTAGTCGTTAATTAAAATTAATAAGTAATTAATTAAAATTAATTAATTAAATGAATCATATATTTTTACTTTTTATTAATCGATGATTAATCGATTTATTTAAAAACACTTTCAAATATTTTTAGAGATATGTGATTAACTGATTATATTTAAATATTGAATATTTAAATTATATTAATCGATTATTTTGTACCAATTTAATCGTAATTAATCGAATGAACGATTTATCGATTATTATTCTTTTGCTATCTAGAGTGCATCAGGAAAAAGAAAACAGTTGTTAGAAAGATTTTGAGGGATCAGTTATTCGCAATCTTGGAGAGAAACTTGGATGATTTTCAAAGTCCTTTCTGTGGCAAACACATGGAACTTCAGAAAAAGGAGAAGGAGACAAAAAAAATCGATGATGTTAAGAAACGCGACGAAAGGAGACAATTCTTTAGCCCTAACGAAAGGAAAAGGGTAAGTAAAGTCTGTCCGTCTGTCTGCTCATTAGAGATTGAATTAATTAATCAAAAGTTATTTATATATTTTGCCTTTTTATTAATTCGATTAAATTGTACCAATTTAATGGAAATTACTCAAATGAACAATTTGTTTATAATTTTATTATTCTTTTGCCATCCCTCATCTATCTTCCAAAGTCTGCATATTTTGATATTGACATAAATTGAAGCAGAAAAATCTTATGAGGTCTATTATTAGGTGTAATATTCTAATCCACTCGGCAACCAAACCATTTTCAAGGCTCAAATACAGAAGGCAGCCTTCTCAGTAGAAATTATTGAGATAATTAATTACCTCGTCAAAAATATTAGTCAAAGTTCACAAATAAACATGAAAACCTAAATTCTGTTATTCTTCCAATAAAAGTAAAACACTGGAAAAATAGTAAACATTTCGTGTGTGTTCAATTCACCCCATGAACTAGTTTGAAATATGATATTAAGTCAGTTCCTCAACAATTTCAATTAGCTTTTTGGGTCATTGCCCTGCTGGAATTATCATTTGGTACGATCTTTTATCTATTGCGTATTGAATATAATATTTAAAAAGTTGCATAAACATCAAACGAAAACTGATTAATTTCATATTCTATTATAGTTACAATTGCATAGAAAATCTAGTTATACATAACAAGTAGCTATAAAAGAATATGTTATTTTTGTTATGTTCCTAATGACATTTTAGGTCCGACGTAGAAAAATTATAAAGCAAATAGAGCAAGACGCAAAAAGGATCCAAGATGAATGCCACGAAAGACTCGAACACCAAGAACTTCACACTTGGATAAAATGTTTTGTAGGTGATTTAATCTGGAGCGTAACAACACCAAGAATAGTAGAAAAAGTCTGTGCTCTCGAAAACGCCTGCTCTGTAGAAGAAATCCAGCAGAATGTAATCAAACCAAGTGATCGTGATCAATGTCAGTGTTGTTTGGGATGTGTTGACGATACTTTCGATTTTGGCCACTTTGGGAAACCAAAACCTAATGAGATTTACTTTCATGCGCCCAGTATAAACAAGCCTCATAATTTTGACTACCCTAAAATATTTAAGGATGACATAGAGGAAAAGAAAGATCCTATAAAAAATGCAATTAACAAAGCGCTTGATTTGGATGAATTCGCTGATGAAGATGAAGCCATAAGTTCTTGGCTAAAATCAACTTTTGAAAAAGAGGTTAAGAAAAGTAACGAGGAATATGAAATAAAAAAGGCAGAAGTAATCAAAGAGCAAAAAATCATTAATCCTAGTCAAAAAGAAATGGACGAAATCCTCCAGAATTGTTTTGGAAAGTTAAAGACAAAAGCAAAATTCGTTTTCGCGTCTTTGCCCGATGCTCATAAACACCCTTCAGTGCGAATGTGGCTTAGACACAGGTTAGGAGTTTTAAAAGTAAGTGAAAAAGAAAGGGAAGAGGCTCTGGTAACTTCTTCAAAAATACTAACTAAGTTAAGCAAGCAAAAATACACGATCGTTCCACCCAGCCTCGACGAAATCGGCAAACAAAAAATTGTTTCGTATGAATGCAGAAATTATGTTTATTCCAAGGTATTTAGAGTTTTAGCCATTTATTTTCTAATTTAATGCTTTAATTTTAGACAAAACGAATTCTTCAGAAGTTCTACCATGATTTCAAAATGCTTTACCTAGAAAACGTTCGAACATTCTGGCAGTTAATGGAACATCGATATTGCACAGTTCCTCCCTGGAAAACGTTTTATGCTTATATGCCCTATAGAGAATATGATATAATGCCTTTTAAGCCATGGAAGCCTCATGAATTTATGGACGCAGCGGAAAGTTTGCGCAAACGCAAAGTAAAACAGAGAATAGAAGCAAAATACAAACTCTAAAAACAGCAATTTTACAACCTCAATTTCCATAAATGTGCGTGTGTGTCACGTCCTTAACATTTATAATCGTGTAAATTTAAAACAAATCGTACAAAATTAGGAAACTTACAAATATTATTCAACTAAAACAAACCACCAATTTGGAAGCATAGCATCAGCGTTCTCTGATAGCATATACAGTTATATTACAATAATTTCTTAACCAAGTATGGTCTTTACACTTTCACTTTCTGTGGCACCAATGTGGTGCCATCAGCAGGCAATTCATTAACATTAGATTTACGGAAACCGTCAATTTGACGAGCTTCTTATTGGATGCTGCAATTTATAATAGAAATATGTTATAAAGGATAAATTTAGAAATGAATCAATACCATTTCGGTGCACAATTCAGCTTCAGAGGCTACTAAGCTGAATTATGCCTCGAGGCGGATTTAATGCATTTCTGAATTTACCCAAGCCCTTTTCAATCATACAGTAAATATTCGTAAATCTAATGTCAATTGTTGGTGACACCACATCAGCTCCAAATAGGAGTCGACACTTATTTGCCAGTGGATCCACTTTGGTTTCATATTCAAGTCGACAGACAATTAAAAAATTTTTAACATTCAGAAACCTTGCTGCTCTGTTTAAAACACACAAAGTAAAGTAAGCTTGGAGATGATATTTGATATTTTCTTAATGCGTTTTAATGACCTAAATTGACCTACTTCATAAAAATTGTTAAGCCACTTTTGTAAAGTTTAAAAATTTTAAAAATAAATGTTCAGTAAAAAATGTTAATGTTGCACTTATTTTTTTCAAAATTAAAACTGTCATTTGCACTTCGAACTTACCTGCAGTAAATACTTACGTAGGTCTGCAAACTTTCTTGTGGAACAGAGGGCCGTAGAGTAGTTAATTTTTGTTGTATGTTTTTTTGAAAATTGAAACATTTTTGTACGTCGAATGCTTCATTTGTTTATTTCCTATTATTTCAAAGGATTTACATTGGTACAATACTTGTTTAAGTATGTACTATATATTTTTTGTGCCCAAAAAATCTGCGAGCCAAAGTAACCCTCGTCAAAGAGCAAGTTTGTCTCAAATTTAAAAATAATAAAAAATATATTTTTACAAATTTGCTACATAAGAGGTTATTACTGATTAACTACTATCCTCATCTATCAAATAAAGACATTATAACACCTAGTAGTCTATCACTATCTACATATCTATCAGATCGATTTCTGAAAGTATAAGAAAAAATTAGCCAAACAAAGCAATCCGCATCTACAGTATCTCGACAAAATAAAAAGTGAAATGAAGCTTCTAATTAGCTCTATCCATCGAGGTACATATAAATGATATCAATCGGATTTTTCACTACAAAATTATAGGCCGTTTTTTAAGTTCAAAAGTAAAATATTAATATTTTTAACCGAAAACTATCGACCTGTATTAGTATAACTCCTTAGTGTTTTTAGCAAAATTTATGAAAGATTGCTAAAATTAGTTTGGCTTGTAAAAATATAGTAGCACTGAGTCAGCGGTTACAAGAACAATAGACATTATAAATGAAAATACATGAAAAACTAGATTGCGGACTGAATGTGAGCGCTACATTTGTAGATCTTAGAAAGTAAGATCATAAAATTTTTCTGGAAGATCCGCTATATCTCATCTATATTCATAATATTATCTATAAATGAAAAGAAAAACTATTACATGATACTAAGATAAAAAAATAAACCCAGGATTAGTCCAAAAAATACAAGTAAATGGAGTAACGATAAGAAAAGGGACTGAGGCAAAATATCTAGGCATGATTATCGACGACAAGATGACATGGAATGACAATGATAATTCTGAATGCTCACATTTTAACAAAGATAAAAAACAAATATTACTTCATGAAGTCAATGCTCGAAGTACATGACGAAAACTGTGGATAGACTTTTAGCTAAAGGAATTAAGATTGTTAAAGGTCTTTACTGAAGTACACCGACGTCTGAGGTATATTTTAACTATGAAAAGCCTGAGCATTATTGACACTATCGTTCTCGAAAAAGCTATTTTTACATATATGCAAGCTTAGAAAACGGATGTTACAAAGCTTTAGGCTAATTAAAGTCAGATCCGTGATTCATAAAATAAAAATACACGGTTAAATAAATAAATAAATAATAAAAATACACGGAAAAAAAGTAAATTATCATTGAGATTTCCAGGGCAAATCTCAAAAACAAGGGTCTACAGTCTGCGATAAAATTCCTGAATCAACTAAACGTATTAACTCGATGGAATTATTCAAAAAGAAAATGAACACTTTTATATCACATAGGTCAATAAAATATAATAAAATTCTAAAGTGCTAATTAATTCTAATAAGATTTAAATTTGTAATTACAAATGACTCTATATACATTTGTTTTTTGTTAGATATGAAGCGGAAACAAATTATTATTATTATTATATTTTATTATATTTATTAACTTTGGACTGTCATATTTCAAAACACGGCAAACGCTGCCTGCTAAGCCAAAAGAAGCGAGGGGAACACCTAGTACTTTAATCAAAAACAATTTTCTAATATACTGTGCGTTTAAAATATAATACTTTTCATTTATTTTTACGTAAAAACAAGAAGGCTTTTCTAGTAAATATTTTAGTTTATGAGAAGCTCTAGGAAGCGTCAATTTCAAATTCTACATCTCTACAAAGAGCCATTTTAAAATGAATAAATCAAAAAGTAGTATTTCAGATTTATCAAGTTTTAGTGAAATTGAAAGATTGCAGAAGCAACATATCGAATCAGAAGAGAGTGTAAAGAATTTAAAGAATTTAAAAAAATTTGATGTTGCACAATTTAAAAAATTAAAAGATTTACCAGCATGGTTTCGATCGTTGTCGAATAATCAAATAGCCGCTGCGGATTCTTTAACTGAAAGTATAAGGGATGATATTGATCAAAATACAACTCATAGGTGTCGATTAGCTCTATGGAGGCTTGGTCTCTACCCTCTAGAACCACCAAAAAATATAAAATTTGTCATAAATTTATCGAGAGGGAATGATTTGGCGTTTTTGTGGTTCTTGATGGAACTGTTCTATTTAGACACTTGCGCAGAATGCGATCATCCAAAGACCGAGTACAATGTTAATCAGCAAATTCTAATGTCTGCCATAGCCCACTTGGATATGGTTGTAACTTTAAGAGAACTCGACAAAATAGCCCCCAGACCTCCAAAACTGGAGCCTAAAAAGCGTCCACGTGTCGTAAAACCCAAAAAGAAAACTTACCTCTCGCCACTACTCGAGCCATTACCAAGACCAAAAATTGGTGTAAGTTTAAAGAAAAGGCCTCCCTTAAAACCACCTCAAGCTTTGAGGCATTCATATTTATTAAACGACCCAACCTACATCCCTCCGAACGAATGGAACCGGTGGTACTCTTGGCCAAAGGAGCAGCAGGAAAACTTAGATTTTGATTTCGATGAGGGTCAAGGACCCAAAGCAGTTGTTAAGCGGGTTCTGAGGGATCATTTGTACTCGATTTTGGATGGCAGCCCTGCCATGAAAGATGTTCGAAAACCTTTGTGTGCCAAACACATGAAACTTTATGAAAAGGAGAAAGAGAGAAAAAAGATCGAAGATGTTAAAAAACGCGAAGAAGCGAGAAAATACTTTAGTCCTAACGAAAGGAAAAAGGTAAGCAGTGTCTGTCCGTCTGTCTGTTCATTAGAGATGGAAATAATTATAAAAAGTTATTTGATTAATTGGATAATAATCGTATATTTTTCTATTTTATTAATCGATAAATTAGTCGATTAATCAATATTTAAATATAAATTAATCGATTAATTTACCTATTAAATCTTAATTATTTAATTAACGATTTTTTTGATTATTACAGGTTTTGTCTTCTCGATAGATATTACACCCCGCGACATAGAAAAAGCCGCATCTAAATTTTCTTACACAATTTGCTTCTTTTAGATTAAAATATTCAAAAAATATCGTAATTTCGGGACGTAAACTTTATTTCAACGAAATAATAGTCCTACTAATGATATAGGCTCATTTGATTTAGTTTTTAATATTTTTTAACTCCAACAGGGTTTTCGACTTCTTTTCTTGAACTTCGTCCCATTATTAATCACAAATTTTCAATAATTTTGAGGTCAGGGGCTTTGAATGGCCAAGATAACGACTCTATTCCCAATTCAGTTTTTAAATCTGACACTTGACAAAGTGAAGTAGTGATAGCTGTATTTTTTTTAGAAAATTTATTGCTAATACTTACAGAGCAAGCTCTATGAAAGGAAGCCGAGTCGCCCTGGTATAGGGGATTTTGACTCCACTCTGTCATTATCTCTAAAGTCGATAATAACCCCATTTCCAAAATTTATTTGTATCTACAGGGTGGGCCATTTAAAGTGGAAGCATTTGTTTGTTAAAAAAAAAAAATATTTTTTTTTTGTTCATTTGTAAAATATTTTATTTTGATCTTAGGAGATTTGTTATAATTACTTTTTAAAAATGATATCTTGATTTCAAATAACCCCACAAAAAAAGTCAAATCAGGTGATCTCGGTGGCCAGTCAAAATCGCCATTTTTCGCCAGGGAACAATGGTCGCAATAAATTGATTGTTGCTCGAGCTGTGTGGCATGTGGGGTAATTTGAAATCCAAGGTATACGCTAACAAGCCAAGGACTCTAGCTGCCCTCAAGAACAATATTCGTCAAGAAATTGCCGCCATATCCGCCGAAACATTGGCCAATGTGATTGAAAACGCCGAAAAAAGGACACATTTGGTTGCCAAGGCCAGAGGTGGCCATTTGCGCGTATCATTTTTAAAAAGTAATTATAACAAATCTCCTTAGATCAAAATAAAATATTTTACAAATGAACAAAAAAAAAATTTGACCATGACCATGACCATTACAGACGCAGGAAATTTCACCATTGGTAATATGCACTCCTCATGAAAACGTTCAGTTTTTCTACGACGCACTATGAATTTTCCATCAGGACCCATAATGTTAATTTTGGATTCATTATTAAAAGTAACATGTTCTCATTGATCCAACGTTTAGTTTTCATGGCTTTCAGCCCATTGGAGTCTTTTAGCCATTTTCTTTGTAGTTCCATTTCATTTAAACATTTCTGTACTGTTCGCAAGCATATTTCAGCTTACGTTGCTTCCCTTAGTTCTATTCTTATTTTAGGCGCAAATGAAAATCGATCTTGAAGTGCTAAGTGCTTCAAGACTCGATCTTCCTTTTCTGTCGTCTTTTTTTTTTTTGCACCGGTACCAATTTTATAGCTTACAACTCCAAGTTTCACTATTTTTAAGGGAACGTCTAATAGTATTTTCGTTACATTTAATTGGACGAGCTATTTCGCGAAAACTAAGTTTCTAATTAACTAAGACTAAAATAACAGCCTTTTTTTCGGCGGTGAGTAGCTCAAATCTTCCCATATTATAATGACCTTATTATTATTTTTTAATCACGTGTCAGCGACTTCGATCCAAGCAAAACTAGGAACTACTATTCCACTAATAAAATGTTGCAGAATCAAATAAAGGATTTAAATTCCAAGAAAAAAGTGCATTAGCCTGCAAAAAGGCGCAAATTTAAGAAAAATAAGAACATTTAGGCACTGCGGCTTTTTCTATGTCACACCCCGCGATTATTGATTTTCGGATGGATTAAAAATAAATATTTATTATTATAAGAGATAAGAGAAATAATAAACATTTCGTTTGCTCAGTTCACCCCATAAATTCAGAATTATTTTAAGATATGGATGATATTTTAATCGTTCAGCCAGTTCCTCACCAATTTCAATTAGTTTTTTGGGCCCTATTGAAATCATAATTTTGAACGATCTTTGATCTATTGCGATCTCTAACTCGCATTGATACATTATTAAAAAAAGTTGACAGTTGATTAATTGAACAATCCAATAATATAGCACAAGCAGAAGATACTAATAAAAATAGAAATAACACTAGTCTTCAAAATTCGATATTTTGGAAGACTGAGCAAATTTATTAACAAGTAATTGATGTAAGGTTGCAATGTGGCCTTTTTAAATATTGTAAAAATATGAATATTTAGACTTTTTAATAATATTTTTAACAACATTTTTGTTTCTGAGATACTAACGTACAGAAAACAATTATTAGAAATTTTCTATTAAATGGTCTGATAAAAAATATGAATTATGTACATATGTTTAATGTTTGTTATTATATGTACATATTTAAAAATAGGAAAATTGGCGACCGAGATTCACGTTATAAAAACTAGCCACGAAAGAATATTGTATTGATGTTATGTTCCTAATTACATTATAGGTCCGACGTAGAAGAATTATGAAACAAATAGAGCAAGACGCAAAAAGAATCCAAGATGAACGCGACGAAAAACTTGAATACCAAGAACTTCACACTTGGATAAAATGTTTTGTAATTGATTTAATCTGGAACGCAACAACACCAAGAATAGTAGAAAAATTCTGTTCTGTTGAAAGTCCCTGCTCTGCAGAAGAAATTCAGCAAAATCAAACTAGAAAAATTGATCAATGTCAGTGTTGTTTGGGATGTGTAGACAATATCTATGATTTTGGTCACTTTGGAACACCAAAACCTAATGAGATTTACTTTCATGCGCCCAGTAAAAACAAGCCTCATAATTTTGACTACGCTAAAATATTTAAGGATGACATAGAGGAAAAGAAAGATCCTATAAAAAATGCAATTAACAAAGCGC
Source organism: Machimus rusticus (assembly GCA_951509405.1). Lineage (NCBI taxonomy): Eukaryota > Metazoa > Arthropoda > Insecta > Diptera > Asilidae > Machimus > Machimus rusticus. Next base: position 8,504,076 of record OX608049.1, read on the forward strand.
TTGATTTGGATGAATTCGCTGATGAAGATGAAGCCATAAGTTCTTGGCTTAAATCAACTTTTGAAAAAGAGGTTAAAAAAAGTAACGAGGAATATGAAATAAAAGAGGCAGAAGTAATCAAAGAGCAAAAAATCATTAATCCTAGTCAAAAAGAAATTGACCTAATTCTCACAGAATGTTTTAGAACGATGAGGAAAAATCCAAAATTCGTTTTCGCGTCTTTGCCCGATGCTCAAAAACACCCTTCAGTGCGAATGTGGCTTAGGGAAAGATTCGGAGTCTTAAGAATAACTGACAAAGAAAGAAAAGAAGCTCTGGTAATATCTAAAAAGATAATGTCTAAAATAAGCAGGGAGAAATACAAGATCCGTCCACCCCGCATCGAAGAAATTGGCAAAACAAGGCATGTTTCGTATGCATGCAGAAATTATGTTTATTCCAAGGTATTTTGAATTTAAGCCATTTATCTTTTAATTTAACGCTTTAATTTTAGACGAAACGAGTTCTTCAGAAGTTCTACCATGAGTTCAAAATGCTTTATCTAGAAAATTGCCGAACATTCTGGCAGTTAATGGAACATCGACATTGCTCAGTTCCTCCCTGGAAAACGTTTTATGCTTATATGCCCTATAGAGAATATGATATAATGCCTTTTAGGCCATGGAAGACTCAAGAATTCATGGACGCAGCGGAAAGTTTGCGCAGACGAAAAGAAAAGCAGAGAATGGAAGCAAAATACAAACTCTAAAAACTCCAATTCAGTTTCAATGAATGTGAATATTGTGTAGTCTTGGTGTTAAGTCTTTCATATTTATAATCGTAAAAATTAAAATTCATACCAACTTAAATAAAATTCGAATATAATTAAACTAAAACGAATCATCAATTTAGCAGCATAGCATTTGCGTTCTCTAGAATTCTAATTTTTAATTATTCTTATTTAATTGTTTAAAGAGTAACATATTTAGCACTTTCACTTCCAGACACAAACGTGATGCCATCAACAAACCATTCATTAACATTAGATTTAAGAAGCCCGTCAAATTGACGAGTTTCATTTTAAGTGTTGAAATTCTAATAAAATAAGTGCAAAGGTATGTATGTTATAAAGGGTAAAATCAAGAATACTTCGAATACGTCTCTATGCAAAATTCAGAGGCTCTATTCTTAAATCCGTTCGAATCGAAGAGCTTACAAAAGCACCTTTTGAATTGGTACTCTGTAATAAAACTCCTTATTTTTTTAACTTATTCATTTCAGTTACCTTTGTTTGCCGGAAAAATTCCCGCGATCTTATGAAAATCAGGCCAATTACCGAAGTCGAATCGAGTCGACTCGAAACTCGAGCTCTGCTGTCGAGTAAGCTCTGTTTTCGTATCACAGAACTCGACCAACAGTAGCTCGATTCAGGGATAAAGTATTGCCATACCAAAGTCGGCCGAAAACGTTTAATAACGAAATTATAAATTCTGTATAAATCTTTATTAAAATTTAAAAAAAAACATAACTAATTTTATTTAACAAAAGAAAAAACAAAGGAAAAAAAATTAATATAAAATTGTTCTTTTTTGATTTTTAGATTCTCAAAGTTGGTTTTCATTCTCTTTGTTATATTTTAAGTTAACCATTTGTAATTGCACTTCCACCTGCCTTTTTTTCAATTGAAGTTTCTCACTTCTAACACCGCGCAGAAAAATAATTAAAGGACAGTCGAGTAAACATTCGCGTTCGACTGAAAATTAGACTGAAGGTCGACACTTTTCGATCAAACTCGACTTCAGTAATCTCAAATTGCTCGACATTTCCTTCCGTCGACTCGACACTTGCTCTACTCGACTTCGGTAATTGGCCTGAATATGTGTAATAATCAAGGATTTACAATACAAAACATTCTACAAAACTTACCATTTATTTTGTTCTAGTTTCAATATACTTTAGTTCATTTTAAAAAATTCCAAAAATTATTAATATTATTATAAAATAGTTGACGAATGACTAACAAAACCGTTTTAGTTATAGGTGTTGTATACTTAAACGAAAAACACACACAAAAAAAAACATAATTTTCAAATTTAACGCTTAATAAAAATATACATGCAAACTCATTCAATATCCATTCATTTACACAATTATGTGGGGAAAAATTAATTAGGTTCACTGATAGGTTCACACTATCAATATAAAAAAACCTTAAATAAATTTGCATTTATTACTTTTATTTTGTCATTTTTTAAATTTTTATTATTTTCAGTTGTCTTAAATATTTATAACCTTCTTCGTGTATGTCTATATAATGCTTCACTTTTACTTTTGTTGTGTACCGAACGCATCCTAAGTTAGGATTGTACCAGCTCTTCGATATCCGGCGCGGAACATTCGTTCTCCGACCGCCGAGCAAGCAACTTGAGTTTATTCTTGTAAGTTAATTAAGTATAGTAATAAACACGAATTATTAGCGAGCCGCGTGTATTACTTACGATCCCGAAATACTTTATTTGGCGACGAGGATGGGATACCGCGAATAGCTGAAAGTATTCGGGATTTGGCATCGCTAATTGCCGTGCAAGGTACCACGTGGGAGCAGCAATTCAATCCGGCACAATGGCCCCAGACACGAAACCAGGGGAAGGAAATAAGCTCATCGCCACATCATCTACCGTGGGTTACATGGAACCATTCGACGTCTCGCAGCCGAAGAACTGGTCTTCATATATTCAGCGTTTTGAAATGTTCATGCTAGCCAACGATGTTCCAGACACCAGGCAAGTGGCAATTTTCTTAACAGTTGGAGGCTCCCAGGTATTCGATCTTTTGTGTTCGCTGGCTTCCCCCACAAAAGTCAGTGATCTAACATACGTCCGCATAAAAGAATTGTTAAATGACCATTTCTCTCCGAAATCATCGGAGATCGCGGCATTTTTTAAGTTTTTCAAAAGGGACCAACAGCCAGATGAAAGCTTCCCTGACTATGTGGCTGAAGTACGCAAACTAGCAATTGACTGCAAGTTTGGCACATCACTCGACCGGATGTTACGAGATCGGCTTGTGTGCGGAGTGAAGGATGAAGCGTTGCAGAGGAGTTTGCTGGCAGAAAAGGACCTCACTTTACAGAAGGTCATCACTAAGGGCATCGCAGCAGAAGCAGCAGTCAAGGACCTTTTGGAGATTCGGTGTTCTGAACAGGTAAGAGCTGTATCTACGAGGCGGAGGAAGGCGGCCGACCCGCAGAGGGTTACCGGTGCATCAACTTCTCATAGCGGAAAAATGACGTCACAGTCACGTCAGACTTGCAATGGTTGTGGTGGAAATCACTTTCGCGCTCAGTGCTCTCACCGAAATTCTGTGTGTTCGTCGTGCGGAATAACGGGGCACATAGCTAGTGCCTGCCGCTCGAATTCATCTGCCCGAAACAGTCAGGCTAACCCCAGGAGAACGAAACGTCACACAGGCAAATCAAGTGATAAAATAAACACAATTGCTGAGGCGGATAACTTAAAATTAAACACCCAGGTCTTAATTAATAACAAACCAGTTCAGTTCGAAGTAGATTCCGGCTCCAGATATACAATTATTAGTGAAAATGTTTTTAAGCGCATTACCGGGGCAAAACGAAGAAAGCTTAATCCATTCAGAGTAAGGTTATGTGACTTTTCGGGGAAACCGCTCAGTATTGCTGGATGCACTGAAGTTAAGGTTACCTACGGAGGCGTTCCTATCCCTCAAACTTTACCGATTGTAGTTGTCAAAGGGAACAGGAGTAGTATTCTGGGTTATTCGTGGTTCAAGGCTCTAGGTATCTCTGTACAAGGAGTACACCTTATAAATAAAACTCAAAATACCCTTAACAAAGTATTGAGGAAATTTAACCACTTATTTTCGCAGGAGTTGGGGCAATTTAAAGGTCCACCGATTTCTCTTCAGACAGATCCGTCAGTTCAACCAATTCGACTTCCCTGTCGTAAAATTCCCTTGGCATACAAATCGCTCGTCGAAGCTGAACTTGACCGGCTAATTTCACAGGACGTTTTAGAACCTGTGGAGTACGCGGAGTGGTTAACCCCCATAGTACCCGTTCCCAAAAGCGATGGAACAATTCGGATATGTGGTGACTACCGATCAACCGTGAACAAAGCGTTAAAGCCTCATTGCTTCCAAATACCGGCGGTAAGTTACCTGTTATCAACCATTTCTGGGGGAAATATTTTCGTGAAGCTGGACCTCGCGCAGGCATATCAACAGCTCGTGGTCGATGAACGGTCGTCGCTCCTCCAGACTATTATTACCCACAAGGGAGCGTTCCGCGTGAAACGTTTACAGTTCGGTATATCTTCCGCTCCGGGAATTTTTCAAAACTTTATTGAACATTTGCTTCAAGGCATTAACGGAGTGTTACCTTATTTCGATGATGTTATAGTAATGGGTAAAACTGAAAACGAACTAGCAACTCGTTTGGAGGAAGTCCTATGTCGCTTCGATAAATCGGGGTTACGGTTGCGGAAGGACAAATGTGTTTTCGGGACACCGAGTGTCGAATTTCTGGGTTTTAAAATAGACTCTAAAGGGTTCCGTCCCACCGACGATAAAATAAACGCGATTAGAAATGCTCCACTACCGGAAACTAAACAACAGTTGCAAGCATTTTTGGGTCTGTTGAATTTTTATCACGCGTTCCTTCCAAACAAGGCAACCATAGCTGAACCCTTACATCGACTGCTGGACAAGAATTGCAAATGGCAATGGAAGAACGAACACCAACATGCATTCGACAGGTTAAAGCAGCTCCTGTCGGCAGATAGCCTTCTTGTCAACTACAATGAATCACTTCCACTGTTGCTTACATGTGACGCCTCACCATATGGCATTGGAGCCGTATTATCACATAGAATGCCAGATAAAACAGAGCGGCCAATAGCTTTCTACTCCAGGACTCTTACTAAAGCGGAACGAAATTATGCTCAGATAGATCGCGAAGCCGTATCGATCATCGCTGGAGTTAAAAAGTTTCATGATTATCTTTGTGGCCGACATTTCACTATAATTACGGATCATCGCCCCTTAATAAGCATTTTTAATCCAAATAGCCGAACACCAGATGTCATCTCAACTGTGTCTTTAAGAAGAAGACTGTTTCTACAAGCCTACTCATACGACATAATTCACCGCCCTGGGAAAAGTATGGGAAACGCCGATGCTCTCAGTCGGCTTCCTGATGAAACCGCAAAATCAACTACTTCCGATGTGGACCTTCACCAAGAAGTCCTGATGATCGAAACTTTAGATCAGCCAGTCATCGATGCTGCGACTATCGCAAAACTAACGTCTAACGATCTTCAGTACAAACAAGTACTCAACTGGGCGTTAAGGGGATGGCCTGCACAATTAGATACTAATACTAAACAAGTCTTTAAACCATTTTTCATTCGTAGAAACGATATATCTACGGTGAATGGATGCTTAGTTTGGGGAAACCGCGTTCTAGTTCCTCCAGCGGCTCAACAGAAATTATTAAAGGTATTGCATTCGGGTCATCCTGGCATCGTTCGTATGAAGGCCGTCGCAAGAAGCTATTTCTGGTGGCCTCACCTCGATGCAGATATCGAACGAACAGTGAAAACGTGTGTCATCTGTCAGCAGAGTCGACCGGAAGCAAACAAAGTAGAAGGACATGCGTGGGAAACTCCGAAGAACCCGTGGTCGCGTCTTCACATAGACTTCGCTGGGCCATTCCAGGGGAAACTATTCTTTCTGGTCGTCGATGCTTACAGCAAATGGCTTGAGGTGCAAACGGTTTCATCTACATCGAGTTCCTGTGCAATTCAAGTCCTCAGACAAGTCATGTCAACCCATGGAATACCGGAAGCAATCGTGTCAGATAACGGAACAGCATTCACGTCTGCTCAATTTAGAGAATTTTGTGCAAATAATTTAATCCAACACATTCTTACAGCTCCGTTCCACCCGGCATCCAACGGCCAAGCTGAACGCATGGTCCGCACGACAAAGGATCATCTTAAGAAGATTCCTCACGGCGATATGCAACTCAAACTCGCTCGATTCTTATTCAACCAGCATACGACCCCGACAGCTCCTACTGGACGTTCACCGGCAGAACTGCTTTTCAATCGTCCCCTTCGGACTTATTTCGACAACCTTCATCCTGGAAATCTAAACCGCACACCTAAACAAACCGGGTCATCGGAAACGAAACTACCTACCCTTGCAGACAACCAAGCTATATGGGTACGAAACTACGCATCTGGACCTAAGTGGATTCCTGGAACTATCGTGGAAAAGAACGGGAATGTGAACTACAGGGTACAGACATCTACGGGTATCCACAAGCGCCATATAGATCAATTGCGACCGCGCTGTATTGAGTTACTAGATCTACCCGATACACCAGAGCATCCGGAAGACTCACGCATTGGATCCGACGAACGAGATGTTTTTAAAACACCTCCATCATCACCAACTGCAATTGCACCTATGAGTCAAAATAGTCAACAGTCGAATACGCCAGACGTCATAGAGGGCCAACCGCTCCGACGATCAAGCCGTATTCGCGCTAAGTCAACATCTCACCAGAAAATTAGGCGTTAAGGGATGTTGTGTACCGAACGCATCCTAAGTTAGGATTGTACCAGCTCTTCGATATCCGGCGCGGAACATTCGTTCTCCGACCGCCGAGCAAGCAACTTGAGTTTATTCTTGTAAGTTAATTAAGTATAGTAATAAACACGAATTATTAGCGAGCCGCGTGTATTACTTACGATCCCGAAATACTTTAACTTTATTTAATTTTTTTTATCACAAAACGTATATCTGTATAAATCGATAAAACGAAAAACTCCAATACATACATATAAAAAAGATGTCAATACTAATACGTACAGTTTTGTATAAAAACATAAGATGTGTGTGGTTTTCCCTTTTATCTGCATCTTTTAATTGGTATAACTATGTCAAGTAGAAAAATTTGTATAAATTTGTATAACAGAACAAGAGGAATAATAAAATCAATGTGCTACGAGTTACGTTTTAAAATGTTGGACCTATTTTCCATAGGCAAGAGTCAGCTCTTTTATTCAGCAAGTTCGACTTATAGCTGAATTATGTATTTTGAGATTAATGTGTAATTCAGCTACTTTAAGTGCTGAATAGTTCCAAGCTAAGTGACTCTAAAACAGGAATCATCACTGTTCTGCCTGCATGTCCGATGTATTCCTGCCTGTGATTCTTTATTTCTTTAGTTATTTTTTTTTCACAGCTAAATTGGCAATGAATGTTGAATTAATCTTAAAATACTGCTTTTAAAATTTTTAAGTTCTCACGCATAACTCAACTTAATTGAACTTAAGAAACACTGAACTGAAAATGACTGAATAATAGAAATATAGAGCTTATAGTTCCTAAATATATTATATATTAATATATATATTTATATCTACTATATGAAAAAGAAAATCAAAAAGTGCTAAGTATGTAAAAGAATACAGATCAAAAATTAAAGTGGTTATCGAATTCACAGAATCCCTGCACATTTAATCCATGTTAAAATGACTCCTAAGAGAAATAATATTTGTTCGCAAATTAAAAGTGATTTCAGAAATGTCCTAAGTTTTTTATTCTTGCTATCGATATTTGCCTTCGCTCAATAAGTAATTGACGTTAATTAAAAACGACCAATAATAGCAAAAAAATAATATCTAAAATATTTGAAGTTTGTCTTTTAATACTTTAAAACTGTATAAACATGAAAAAACGATATGTCCAAGCAAAACGAAGACGAAATACATCGGGCATGCATTCGCAGATAAGTTTATTTTTTTTAGAAAATAAATAGGGGAAAAAGGCCGTGTCGTAAGAGTCCTTAAAAGTAAGAGAAATAAAAAAGAATGTACAAAAAACAGTCACTTCTCCGTGAGTGTAAATAAGTTTTTGGAATACAATAAGTAGTGGAAGTAGTACAAATAGGTTTTGCTTACCTCTTACAATATCCTTATAAAAAGAGGAATTTCCTTTGATTATTTTAATAGTAATAAATAAAAAATAACCGATAGATTCAAGGTAATAATTCTAGCAACTAGGTAATTTTTCTTTTCTTTTTTTTTAATTTGTCGATTAAGTTAAGTTGCTTTAATTCTCAATAAAAAAATTGTTTTCGATATTACTACAACGCCTTTTTTCATATATTATCAGTTATTCATGAGTGTATATCTATGTATATTTGCGCCTTTACACCTCAGCAATGTAAACATCGTTAAATTATTATAAAATACCTAAAATTAAATAATTCTTCTTTTAGTTTTCGATTCAGGAGCGAAAGAAAAATTCCTTAAAATTTTTGCATTCATTAGACTCGTTTGTCGTCCAATTATGAGGAGGAAAAGGAGACTTAAGTGGAATTCAACATCGAATGACGACCAATAATCAAGGCTCCAGACCTCTGAACGTTTTTCGCATCAAATCGATGTTGGTCGGAAGACCACGTCTCGTTTTCTTCCTTTAAGAACGATATTTTCAACGGTTCAAGCTTACAAACTATTTTAATTTTTCTCCGTATAGTTTTATAGTAGTTTGCCTCGCATTTCCACCGTTTTTGAAATAATTCAAATTCTCAGAGCGCCATCTGGAATACGACCACATTTCATTCCAATTGATAAAAATTTGCTTGTTTATTCAATCTCTCCTGCCTTCGTCTCTCTCCTTCAATTTTTTTTTTCTTTTATTTTTTTTTCCTTTTTTTTGGTTAAAGTTAGGTTCTAATTATGTTTGACACTACCGATGTCTTTTTTGGATTCGATTAAATATCTAACGCTTATTTGCGAATAATTTCAGTTCATTGTATTTTATTTTATGCTTTTTCTTTTGCTCTTATTTTACCTTCTATTAAATTCCGATTTGATAGCTGAAATACAAAAATATAAAAATTTGTTATTGAAAGATTTTGATGAAAAAATTTTATTTGTTTACCATCTATTATTTCTTGCTTTGCTTTCTGTATTTCAAGTCGCATTTCTCTCATGATTTCGGCTTTTAAGCTATCAAAATCTGCAGAGAGAGCTAATGATAGGCCTTCCCCATTTACTTGCTGGAAAATAAAATAAAAAGTTTTTAGTAAGGACAAATTTCTTACCTCAAATAAGTTGGCTAGTCTTAAATCCAGAAAACATAAACTAGGAAAACTAGTGTCCAAGGATGTTAAACTCACCTTAAGTATTGTTTCTTCACTGGCGCTTCCGAATCGCTTCCTCATGGGGCGTGGAGATTCGTTTCCGCTGACATTGCTGCCGGAACCTGTTGAACCGACATTCGTATTCGAGCCAGTGCCTAACTTGTGTGGAAGCGTGTTTGATTTTTCCCAGGGTCGTTGTCGTCCGCTCTGTTGCTCCTCCGTCGGTTCAGGCTATTTAAAATAAAACATTTTAAAATAATACACTAATGACTAATGAATCTCATCGCAGATACCACGGATGACAGTTTAAATAAGTTTTCATCTAGAATTCAAATTATGCTGAATGGGGTTTTAAGAAACTAAAAACATTTGCAACTTAAAGAATAATTCTCTTCGGTTTATAAGAAAACGCTGTAAGATATCAAGAAACTCATATGCAGTATCTTAGTCTTTATTAGTTTGAAAATTAAACCCTTGCAGATTTAGTAGTTGGCAAGTTTAAGTGATGACCAGTAGATAATTTTAATTTTGGAGTTCAGATTCAAATGTTCGTTATTGGTTTATTTTGACTATATTCATAATTTTCAAAATTGTGCTAAGCAGGATAATAATACATCTGCATTTTAATAATTACTGCCGTTTACAAATTACAGTAAAACATGTCAAGTTAGCCATGTCGCGAAAATTGGCCTTTACATAATGACACCAATAAAACCCAGTATAAAATATTCCCAAAATACCTATATTTTGTCCACCTGTCCTTGGTCCTTGGAACTTGGCCGGAAGTTTTCTTCTTTTAGGTATTAGGCTCATGTTAACTAACTTGCGAAACTTGCCAACAATGATTTTCTTATTTTGTTATGAACAAATACGTAAATACATGTTCATAAGCTGTGAGTTTTGAGTATGCATTGTATGTATGTAATTCATTAAAAATATTATTTCTGATCTTGGAGATTGTCATTAATTTATCTGTGTTCTGTTTGTTTTTTTTTTAAACATTGAATTTTATATTTAAATTTTGATTTTGTTTATGTGTGATCAATGAAATGAAATAAGGTTATCATTATTGTTAATTTTAATATAAACAGATTCTATTGTTATGTTCAAATCTTTTGTAAGCTTTATCAGATGTTCATTATGTAATTGTGCGCCAAATGGAACCCATTTCAATAACTTCCAAATAGGAAGTTAATAAGACTAAAATATATGTTATTTATTTCAATGTGAACTTAAAAAAACTGACCCCTTATAAGTTGGGCAAATTATTTGTACCATAGGTAACCAATTTTCGCAGTTTCCACTGTACTATATCAAAATGAATAAAATCAAAATTGTAATTTTCCTATTATAACTTTTTCACAAGCTTTTATTAGCTTAACCTGTATGTAACGGAATCTTTGAAAGTGATTTTCACCCACTTCAAAACGGTGCATAAAATTGCAAACTTGCACACTTATCAAAAACAGATGACAATACAATACTTTAATAAGTTCCTCCCATTATCCTTAACAAGATCGCCAGGATCAACAATTTATTCCATTCAGTATAAGAAAATTCCAATTATTTTATTCTATTTTTTTTATCCCTAAGCCTTTAATAAAAAAAAAGTGAAATTTATCTTACTTCCTTCTTCTCAGCCTGGGCCCTTCGCCTCGCTAGGGTTTTAGCCATTTCGTCCATCATTGAGGCCATTCCTTTGGTAGTTCGTCCAATTGTACCATAGTTACCACTTCCGCCGCTCGATGTACTGCTGCCACTGTTCTCCGCTGGAGGGGGTGTAGTCTGAAATTGATTGGATTTTGATAAAGTGCTTGTTCAAGCGACTCAATAGAGACGGATTCTGAAGAATCCCCAAGAAAGGGTTCTTTACAGGATAAGAAAATTCAAGGTCTCCTTGCACCTTCGCTTAACCTACTGAGCTGAATAGCTTCCGTTGTTATTATTATTTTTATTATATATTTTTTTCTTACCTTATTGTTTCTTTTGAGCTTAGCGCTCTGGAGTTGGGCGGCAAGGGAGCTCATCATATCCATGCCGCCGGTATCATCTTTTTTCGCTGCTAAACCGCCCATTGGTGGCGGAGGTGGAGGAGGTGGAGCTGCCGCCGCGACGGCCGCCACTGCACTCATTGCGGGCGGTGCAGGGGGTGCGGGCGGCTGAGGTGGCGCATTTGAAAAATTCTGTCCCCCGAACGCCGGCGGTGGTGGCGGTGCCTGAGGAGGAGCCCTTCCCACAGGAACAGCTGAGGGAGGAATAGGAACACCAACACCATTACCAGCACCGACCATCATCGAGGGCAGCATAGGGGGCGCCATCGGAATTTGACCCCCGTACGGGGCCTCAATATTCGTCGATGGTCCATTCGTCTGCCCGAAACCAGGAACGCTCTGTTGGGACTGTTGTGACTGTACCTGAGGCTGTTGCTGTTGCTGCGGCTGTTGTTGCTGTTGCTGTTGCTGTTGACTCGCGTAAACTACACTATTTGTGCTGGCAGACGTCGGAATTCCTTGGGCTGATGATGATACGTAAATAGAACCATTTTGGTGCGGAGGAGGCTGGGGTGCTTGTTGCAACTGCTGATTTAGGCTTTGATTAGAACTAGATGACACATATATTGGCTGCTGATACTACAGAATGGCGGAAATAAAAAAAAAAAAAAAAAAAACAGAAAAAGGCGAATTAATTCGTGCTCCAATGAATCCAGTGTGGTGGTGAAGATGAAAATGTGATGCCAGTAAAAAACATATAAGGTAACAAAGCTGAGATTTCGATCTATAAAATACTTCAATACTTTTTCGGTTTTGAACTATATATGTATATATATTTTTTTTTTGTATTTCAAGTGGTTCACCAACAGTTTTATAGGACAAAATTAGGATAGAACAATTTAATTTTTTTCGAGTCAAATCGAATCGAAGTCCAATCAACACGTTTTTCAACAGCTGAATGTCAATGCATAAATTTTACGTTCAATTCAGCTATTAATTTTCAACATTTTCTCTAAACAAAATATATATCCATTTATCAACTTAAGATCTACGTTAAACCTGGAAAATAAACTCAAATTCCATTTGAAAATTAAGGAGTTTTTTTACATAGATTCCTCCAGTAGCCATAAATTTTAGCAGCAACGGTACTGTTGATCTGGCATTTCTTTACAAAGATGTGATCCGAGCAACGTTCTTCTTCGCCGAGTTCCAAGAATTCGCCTTACTTTCCAACAAGATAACGCACGAATTAATATGAGTATTTCCACAAAGGCATATAACATTGATTTGATGGATTGGCTAATTCGTTCTCCGGATACCAACCCAATGGGGAATTTTTAGGGTTGGTTCTTTCAAAAAGTCTATGTTGAGAATCATAAATTTATTAACATGTGGAATTAAAAACCACCATGACAAATTCGTGGGCGTTATTAACGAATAACATATTATAAGACGTCATGAGTAGAATCCATGCCAAGAGGAATACAATCAAGTGCGGTTCTAATAATGAAACGTCTGTTTTACCCACTTTTATGATATTTTCAATTTTTACAACAAAAGTATCATTATTAGTGCAATAACTCTTTTGTAGATTATTAGAGCACTTAAGTACATAATAAGATAAATTGATATGCTTTGTTGATAAATTCTTTCAGAAATGTTTTACACAAAATATGAAAGTAATTTATCTTAATAAAAGTAAATTCATGATATATGTACCTTTACTTTTCCTTCATTAACAATGTAATTAATTTCAATAAACTTTTAGATTTTAAATATGAATGCCTTTTAAGGTATAGATCTCATTTTATTTAATAGAATACGGATATTTATTAAGGACATTGAATATTCAAAAAATTATTATACAGCCTTTCACTTTCGAATGCGAGATTTGGATTTAGAAAAAATGATTTATGTTAAAGAAAATGTCGTACCATTTTGTCATACCTATAAAACCGTCATTGAAACCTTTTTGAAAAGAACCACAAAAAAGATTTAAAAAATACCGCCTAATACCATAAAAACCCGTCTGGCACTTTGGTATGTTTCGTCTCTACTGAGATGTTTCTAAGTTACCTGGTTCGAATAAGAGTTATTGACTGGCGGTGAAGAATATACCGAATGATGCGGGGCCGGTGCTTGAGGGGCGTGATATTGCGACTGTTGCTGAGGTGGTGGTTGATTTTGTTGCATAATCCCCGGTGCCCCGGCCGCCTGATTATAAAGCTGCTGTGGCATAGACATCGGTGGTGGTTGCGGTGCTGGCGGGGCGCTATAATTTGAACTTTTCACCGGTTACTATTATAAGTCAATCAAAATTAACGAAATAGCGCTGGAAATTTACCTGCTTGTGCGGTGGTGTCCTTGCGGTGTCGGTGGACTCTGTGGAATATTTTGGTTACTTTGCGATGTTGGCGTTTGTGCTGAGGGTGTCACGTTTCCAGTGATGTTTTGCGACTGTAAAATTGCAGCATCTTCTCTAGTCATTGTCCTATATCCCATATCCTCCTCGTACGCATTACCATTTGTAGGGATTGGTGGTACCGATGGCTGGTTTACTCTGCCGCTTAGAATCTGGGAAAAATATATAAGTTAAAAATTTTTTATGTCAAGCTTAAAGGCTTATAACTATACCCTGCAGCTTCCCAATGTAAATATCCTAACTATAACAAGAGCCTTACTTCAAATAAAAATGTTAAACTGTCACCAGAAATTTAAATCTACTGCTGCTTTGGTGAACGAAAATTTTGTAAGACTGGTCATTTGGCTGTGTTCAAGAATTCGATTTCTATAGTCGACTGCTCAATTTAGCAATCGAAAATAATAGACACACACCTTCATTACCTAAGTTACGCGATTTTTTATAATTTTGATAAACTAGATGTTCGCAAAAATAAAAAATATTATACATATGTATATAACAAAATTGGGCTATTATAGTTTTTTCCGGAATACCCTTTATTTATGAAATGCTGGTTTTCTGAATTTTTTATACTATTTATAGGCTAAGCTACATGTTATACGACTGGAGCCAGGCTTTTGTTAGTCTGAGCTTAACTTAACCTCTTTTAAGCATAAATCAAGGTTTAGTTAAATTTAGCATTCAAATATTCGGATCTAATGAAGTGACTGTGCTACACTGAGATTCCGTAATGATTTAGAATTTAGAGCTTCTCTTACTCACACAAGTTTTCTAACTTAGAGCAAGTTGGAATTCTCTAAACCAATTAGAGCGATGTACTTCTGGCGATGGAAGTTCTTGAGCAAATTATTGTGTTGTTACAAATAAGAGCAGTGTTAACAAGTGCCGCATTTGTACAGGAACAACATTGAGAATTTCGGGCGTATTCAATTTCACAATTATTTGAAAGTCAAATCTATATTTAAAGGGATATGTTTGATTTATTTTTTTAATTTAAAAATATGATATTTCTGTAATTAACAGTACGCGTAATTCTAAATTTCATTTATAGTCTGTCCGAAATATTAAATGTTACAAAAAAAAGTTAATCAATTTTTGCTAAATCGAATGGCTTTCCTAAAATTGTCCAATATAATGAATTAATTCAATTCAATTCAATTTTCAGTTTTCCTTTAAAGTACAGGATATCAAATTTTATTAACAAAAACTGCAACAATTATTGCAATTTATATTTATGGCAAGCAATAGTATACATACAATGAATCCATATATACATTATTATTTTCAACCTCGGGTTCGACGAATTTGCTCACTATATAATTGATATGTGAGTGAAATCGATCTAACTCAGAGCTCAAAGTTAAAGAAAAGTGTTCAAAGAATCTCAATGTTGGTCTTAATTCATTTAATTTACCTATTTGCCGAAAGTTAACACCGCTGTCGCATTAGTTAGAGCACACTTAGAGCTGTTAAATTTAGACCGTTTTCTTTAGTGAATCGCTATACTCTAATTTTAGAATTTAGACTTTAAATAAATTGTGTAATTTTTTAAGTTGATGTACAACATATGTTTGTTACATTAAAGTAGAAAAACGAAACTCATCTTCAACGAAATGTTCTTATCTTAAAAGCTGTTTTTCTTCATGGCATCGCAAATTCTATCTTCGTTCATAAGATACTTTCTTTCATTTATTTCTTACAATAAGTTATCACATTAAAAAACCTGGAGATGAGGAACTTTAAAAAGAAGCGCACAAGATAAATTACTTGGAATATCTTTTCTTACCTCTAGCGCATGCATCATTGCCCTGGCGAAGGCTTCGGCGTCTTGCTGGGTGGAAAAGTTGAGACCATAGACGAATTTTGAGTCCCTCCATTGATGAAACGTCGCCGTCGCCTGATTGTATTTGAGCCCTTTGAGAATGGAGCAGTTAATGACGACCTCGTGATCTTGCAGCTTTCGTCCTACGACACGAAATGTGTTGTTCTGTTGGTGGTGGTAAATTTGAACTTTGCTAAGCCCCGACGAGGTGCCAGATGGTATCCATTTCTTCTGGGCATCATCGTAAACCATGACAGAGGCTCGAGCCCCTATGATGCTTTGTTCACTGAAACGGGAGGAGAAAGTGTTATATAACATAGATAGCATAGATAATTTCATAAGATGGCCGGGTGAAGCTAACTACTGAAAAGTGCAAGGAGACGGTGCACGTTAAGGGCATTATCTAGCGACGAGAGCCCACTTCAGTCTAATCCTCGCTAATTTTTCATCATCGCTCTTAAGCACGAGATTAACAGCGGCGCCGGCTACCGTCGCCGTCGGGTGGCTCAAGGATGAACCTCTGGAGTGCACACCACCTGCTCTGGTAATAGCCTCTTTTAGCTGCAGATGAGCACCGGACCACGTCACCTAGTTCTTGAGTGCTTTGCTCCACAAGACGAGGTCATGTTTGGACTACTTATTAAAATTTTTTAAGACAGGTTATTATTTTCCAGCGCTTTAATTTGAAAGCTTTAGTTTCTCTCCACAATCTTTATGGACCTCAATCCAGCGCTCTGAATATTTTATTAATTAAATATTTTCATATAGTTTTCAAATTTCAATTCAGCTTTAGAAACGCAATAGCTGAATTAAAAAATCGACAAAACAAAATCAGAATTCTCAAACACGTTTCTACCAAATATTTTCTTGCGTTGCAACGCATAAGCGTTTTTCTACCGATCTTTTGTTTTTCAGCTCGCGTGCAGAGATTCAAAAAACAATCCAAATAGTATACAAATTTTTGGTTGAATCTAGTAAGCATAACTCACTATGCACTAACTAAGTAGTTAGCAAAATCATCAAGAAAATCAAATGAAATGGAAACAAATTGATGTGAAATGGTAATCATGAAAAGTATAAAAATGCATATGTACAGACTAATGAAAAAAAGGAGTATAAATTAAAAACTCGATTTCGTGATTTAGCGAATTAAAAGGTCAGAAACAAGCTTAAACTTCTACTTCGTCTATGGTTGCAATTCTTAACATTCCTTTGTGACTTTTTAGTTCGCAAAACCACGCAGTTGGCTTAATTTGTTTTTTAATTTACTTATTTCACTATCAACTTACTAACAACTAAGTTGTTATGCTATAGCAAAATCCATATTTCTTAGTAGGTACTCGGTAGTAGATTAATTGCTGTTGGACAGATTCTGGAGTCGATATTCTCTAGTCCATCACGAAAAAAATAACGAGAAAGACTGACTGTTTCTACCAAAGTTTTTTGTTTTTAGAAACAATAATCATAATATACGGTGTTGGAAAAAACTAAAAAAACTAAAGCAATTAAAGCTATGAAGGTGCATGCTACTGTAGCATAAATAACTTCGAAACGGGTAGTTGATTTTGAGTACGGTTCCTTTTCTGAGGAAGATCACACACAGGAAAACCTTTTCTCAGAAAAAATTTCGATCAGGCCTTGAAAAAAAAGTCGGGTAATGGGTAAATTACAACTTTCAAAGTTTATCACGTTTGTCCGAACAAACATTGATCAGGAGACCATGTGGAATCGATTGGCATACCCCTATTCAGACCTTAACGAAACAACCTACATTCTCTTACATAAAAGTTGCTTTAATTTTTCCACACCATTTTTATTACGTGTTATCACTGTTTATTACTGCGATTTGTTGAATTTAGTATAATATAATTTTGTCGTTATACATATAGAAGATGTAAGAAGGTTAATTTGAATATATTTTATTTTAAAGTAAAGCATACACTTGTTATTTTTTCTACTACCTTCTTGTATTGAGT
The DNA here is from genome assembly GCA_951509405.1 of Machimus rusticus. Lineage (NCBI taxonomy): Eukaryota > Metazoa > Arthropoda > Insecta > Diptera > Asilidae > Machimus > Machimus rusticus. Next base: position 8,521,462 of record OX608049.1, read on the forward strand.
TGCTTTAGGTTTTTCCAATACTGTATAATTATATGTTTAGATAAATCTATAATATATCTTTTCAATGGACTATTATTTCATAACAATTAAAAGAAAAGAGTAATTCGAAAAAACTATCGAATTTTCAAAATGTTTACATGAAAATTTTTTTGTAAAAGCTTTTGCTATGCTACTAAATAAAAATCGAAGTAAGCTTTACCATATTATCTTATACGTGATTTACAAACTTTGGGCACATTTCTTTAACTCTAAATTTGTTCAGCAACTAAAACCGATTTTCCAGCACAATAAACGTGCAGCCAGTTTATGTGACCCAGAAATCTGGTCTTTGTTTATAGCGTTCATCAATCAAGTTTCACTTAATGCAAGTCTAGCGCAGATTCGAGTGCATTTAAGGAGGAGGACGGAAACAAAGGCCCATTCCACCTGTTTGCCACCAAGAAGGCTTTTTGTCTTGGGCACCAGTGGTATTAATGGAGCAAAATTCAAGATTAGATCTATTGTGCTCGTAATAACGAAAAGAGCCAAACCAGATCGAGTGACTAATAGTTGCCTAGACCTCATTACGCCAAGAGTCCTCCAAGTCTTTTGTCTTAATTTTGATGTAAGACAAAACTGCAAAACTGCACTCAGATAGGAACTAAAAGTAGAACTGCAGTGGAAGATAATAAAACCGAAATGTAAGTAATAAAGTGGGAACAGTGTCTAGTCCCAGTTCCCGATTCTTGGGATGTTTTATGAAGAGAAATGGGGCTCCGGGGGGTTAGAAAATTAAGAAAGAACACGAGATACCATTTCCAGTACTCGTTCCAGCTGTGTCTACGCCGCAAATCAGCCTCTACGAATTCTACGGATTTCTCCCTGCGATGCGTTGATCCCGCTGATGATGACAACGGCGACGACGACGTCGACGACGGCAACGGAGACTTAGAGGCGGATGTTTGCTCCGTTGAAGAAACGCCGGAGACAACCGAAGACAGGAACCTCTGCTTCGGGACGGCGTAGTAGTGCTGCTCCGGCGGGGGCGCATTCGAAGGGTACGAATGGGTTCGCTGCATGTGGCACCTTTGTTCGGGGCCACCTCCGCCTTCCCGGTGAAAATCCCGGGGCCCCTTTGCACTCTCGTGCCTCAGCAGACTCCTTTCGTTGCCCTCGATATTTTCCATAACACCCTTTGGGGAGTCGTAGTCTTAACGAGTTAGGTGTAGTCAGATAAATTTTAAATATCGATTTCAAATTTTTCTTTGCATTTTTAAAGTATAACATCTTAAAAATATTCTCTGAAAATTTCAAATTAATCTGATGGACATTGTTGTTGTACCTATACTTTCAGTTCAATGCACATTGAATACGGAAATTCAAGACGCATACATGTTGCGTTTCCCAGACACTTTATTAATATCAGTATTAAAATGAACTATTTTAAATATTTTGACTCCTGGAAACATTGGAACAGAAGTATAACAAGATACACTCCTCTTAAATATTGGTGATTATATAGCAAAAGGACGATGGATTTTTCAGCATGATAACGCTGCAGTACATGAATCTAATGTTACAACAAAGTTCTTGAGAGACCGTGATGTGCCTATTTTGGACTGGCCCACTTGCAGTCCCGGCAGAGAATATATGGGGAATACTCTCGAAAGGCGTTTTTAAAAATGCATATTAAATTTTGTATAAAACGACATATTAATTTTGTATAAAAAATTTAATAGTGCCTCTATTTTTTAGTTTTACTATTAAAATTGGAATTGGTCTTCTCTTTAATTCGTTCTAAATGGATTGATTTTCTTCGATATATTGCGTATACCTAAATAGATATG